>CM068985.1:42824696-44245098 GCA_035357415.1 Ophraella communa | reverse complement strand
TCTTAAGTAATCTAAAATATTATATGGGGCGCTTCGTTACTCAATTTTAAGACGAAAAGTTCATATAAACATGTGTGATAGGTGTTGTCGTTTATGAGATACAGGCTGTTGAATTTATTGTAATAAGTCAGTTCTGATTGTACGTGAAATTAATTTTTCCCGGTGACGCTACTGGTTTTTAGAAGTAATACGCAAAAACATGCTTATTCTAAGTGGCCTTTGAAATAATTTTGAAAGTGTCAAATTTGAAAACCAACGCAAAAATCGTACATTTTTATTTTATTGACTCTGTTTTTAGTTAATAACTATGCCAGTGTTTACTAATGGTGAAATGGCTAATATGCATTTTTTTGTACGGATTAGCGAATGGTAATGCCTTAGAAGCTAGACGTACGTATGCCCAGCGTTATCCAAATAATCGTTTACCATGTTCAGATACGTTTACTAAGTTACATATTCGTTTACAAGAAACTGGAACTTTTGCTAAATCGAAGAATATTATTGGACGACCCAGAACTGTGAGAAATCCCCAAGTGGAAAACCAGATTCTTCAAATTATTGACCAACATCCAGAAACGAGTACAAGAAAAGTTGCAGATGAAGTAAATGTTAGTAACAAAACTGTTTGGAATATTCTAAAAGATAATTTATTGTATCCATATCACGTTCAACGTGTTCAACATTTGTTACCTACTGACTATCCATTACGCATACAGTATTGTCAATGGATTTTACGTGAAATCGCGAACAATCCAAATTTTGTGGCCAATATTCTATTTACGGATGAAGCCAACTTTTCTAGACATAGGATTATGAATTTTCATAATGACCACATATGGGCAGATGTAAATCCACATACCATAAGTGTAAAACGATTTCAACAAACATTTTCGGTCAATATTTGGCTTGGCATCATCGATGATTATTTAATTGGACCATTTTTCCTTCCTGTGCGGTCAACCGGTGAGACATATCTAGAAAATGAACTTCCACTTCTTTTGGAAGATGTACCTATTATTATTAGAAGGCGCATGTGGTTCATGCATGACGGAGCTCCTCCACATTTTTCAGTGATTGTACGCGAGTTTTTAAATAATGTTTTTCCAGGCCATTGGATCGGACGAGGATCTCCACACCCGTGGCCCCCTAGATCACCTGGACACAATCCTCTGGATTTTTGTGTGTGGGGATATTTGAAATCGCTTGTTTACACAACACTGATATTAAACGTACAAGATCTTCAAAATCGTATCATAGACGGCTGTAATGTTATTCGTAACAATCCTGGTATCTTCGAACGTATTCGACAATCCATTAGACATCGAGCGGATTCTTGCATTTTATCTGGAGGTGGACATTTTGAACATTTGCTCTGAAATGTATTATTTTTTCTTTATGTTTAACACATGTTGCTTGTAATAAAATAATAAAAACAAATAAATCAGTAGCGTCACCAAGAAAAATTAATTTCACGTACAACACCCTGTATCTCATAAACGACAACACCTATCACACATGTTTATATGAACTTTTCGTCTTAAAATTGAGTAACGAAGCGCCCCACATAATATTTTAGATTACTTAAGAAACACCCTGTATATTGGAATAATATTAATATGAAATTGTGCAGCGGTGTAATAAGTAATCTTGATGACATGTAACCAACGGATTGGTATTTTAATATCTTGTGAAAACTTCAACAAATTTTCAATTCCTACGTTGATCGTTTATATAATTTTTATTAAAGTAAAACATATTTCCCGACGAGATTAAAAATTAAGTTATTTTCGACTAAAGAACAAATACCAAGTAACAGACAATTTTAACAAGAAGATGGCAAAAAAAAATAGATAAAAACAAATAATTTAATGATATAAATAATGACATTGAAAATAGAATTTGTAGTATTGCTGCTATAAATTAGTTTGGCCTAGCACTTAGGGTTTTGTTTGTTTTCCTATTTTTTTATTAATGTACATGTGCCGTTATGAGTTTGTGCACCTGCATAAATAATTTATTTTAATGTTAGGTCTGGATAATTTCCGCTTTTTAACTTTTGTTTATTTAGTACATAAATTCAGTGAATGTTTTGTTTGTTGTGTTGTATTTAAAAAAAAATTAATAAAAACATTTTATGGTTCAGTCAATAAAACTATTTATAAAACTTCGTTTTTCATCGTTTTATGTTGTTGTTTCAACGGCAACCAGCAGATAAGTCAATTTTCATAATGTAATAAAAATGTTGATTAAAATTACCTTTACGTGAACTATAAAACTGAATAGATCCATTAGGTTGAAAATTATTAAGACTTATTATTGATATTAGATATTGGTTAGCCTGTTTCCTAAGTTTGACATATAGTAGGAATGTCCTACAATCTACTACAAGAAATCCTTATCGAAAGAAATAATAAAACATATAATAAAACAATATAAAACCCCCCATGGTTTATTCTTTGAATTTTCTGTTGAATAAATTTTTAAATTTCCGGATCTTCATACCTAAGACAATTGAATATTAGAGAAAAAAAAATGAAAATAACCTTTAATATAAGTGATTAATTAATTGAAATAATTTACTTCCTAAAATACCTTAAATGTTCATTAGACAACCTTGGTCTGTCAAATTTAATTGTAACAACGAAATGTCAAAACACAAGTCACCTTAACAGCTCCTTCTGACAAAACGTACAATAAATACATATAAATTTCAAATACGATTGAAAATGTTTTTGCAATATTATAGTTCAATCAAAAAGGTCGAAAAATGTTAAATTTTTCACATACCAAAAGTTCCCGTGTCGTCAAACCTTGCTATTACTAAATTTTGAAATAAAATTCTGATTCTGGATACTGGATTCAAATACCCTTTGATGATACAAAAGGTATTTATTTTCCTTCGCAGCACTCACTATACACTCACTGGTTTTATAACGAAAACTTTTTAATTAAATATTAGCGTTACCAAAAGATGACAACTGCTCAACGAGCTATATTTGACTGACTTTAAATTTGTACATTACTTATACACCTATGCATTTTCAATTCATAATAAACTAGATCTAAATCTCAAAATTTGCAATCAAAATTTCTCTTTTAATCTAATGTTTTTGAATAATTTTTCCCCTTGTACAGAAAAACTAAAATCTTATATCTTTTCTAACCCCCTTTTAGCATTGAAAAATTTATTTATAGCCTGATGATGGTCCATCGACTGAAACATGTCGCTTTTACAGTTACAGTTTTATTATATTCAAGTTGTGGATTGACTTAGAGTTTGATTGCTACTATTCCTCAAATCAGTTGAAAAATTATCGGAGAAAAAACACGTCTTTTCGTTAGTTTAACATTTCCCAATAAATTTTAAGGAATTAGGAATTCTGGTTTATTGATTTCATTTCATATTTAATGGTTAATTTGAAATGTGAAAGTTAAATTTTACTATATTTATGTGATTATTTGATTTTATTTATAGCCCTATCTTATTAAGGGGGGGATAAAGTATTTAATTTTTTTTTTGCTTTTTTTTATTTTTTTAAATGAATGCTTAATATTTTAAGAACATTGTCTCAAAATTTCAAGTGGATCGGAGTAAAATTGACCAAGTTACGAATATTTTTATACCTGTCGGATTTTAATCCCTACTCGACTAGAGCGCTCTATTGTTGCCTGGCAGATGTTTAGCTCTCTACTTTACTTTTTCTTTCCCCTCAGTTCTATTTATAGAAATTCCGACTTAAGTACAAACGTCCTTATGTCTGTAATGTATATATTGTATACTAAATACTATATATCTGAGCAAAATGCTTCATGCAGAACAACAATGAGAGCTTGAACCAACTTATTTGGAAAATCTCACCAAAGCACTTGAGTGGAACCTCTGTCATCGTTGAAATTGCAGCTTATGTGGCAGCCAGTGTCTTTAATAAAGGTTCTTTTGCTTTACTAACCTTCATGGAAGGCATGGGAATTAGTAGTGGACCAAGTCCTCATGACTGGACGCAATCAACTAACTCCATACGTATAAGCTCAGAGACAGGAAGCTCAGAGACAAACCAAAGAAGGCAGGATTCTTCGTAGACAGGCGCAAAAAGATGCTTTAGACATAATGGATGATAGCAACATCCTTTATGGACCTGGCATTGATGATTCAGTGTGAGATAAGCCGATAAAATTTGCTTATAAACGTTTTATACAAGATTTTTTAATGTTCAAAACTTTAAAGCGTTTTTCCCACAAGTAACTTTTTTAAAGTCGGTGGAAAACTTCAAAACTACTGCACCGATCATTTTAAAATTTTGAACACTATTTCTGTCCATCATTTAAGAGACCCTGACTAAAAGTTATTAATTTTATTTAAAAACCTTTTTTTGTTTATTGATTTATGTAAAAAAATTTGTAATACATTGTACATTTTTCATCTCAAAGAATATCAATCTGACTGACTTCGAGATTTATTTAGTATTGGTTAAAATTGTAGCAAAATGATGTTTATTTATATCAAAAAAATTATTCATAAAAATTAATAAAAAGATGAAGTATTCCATTTTTCCAAACTTTTGGACATAATATGTGTATTTGGAAATATCACTTAATAACCAACCTTCAAGTATCTCGACTTTTTGACAAGCTTCTTTCTCATTAATTAACTTTGTTTGTTTTTGGAATTCTATTTAAATTAAAGTACGTATAAACATGTCACTTTATAAATAGTTTCTTAAAACTAGTCGATTTCCTATTTGAGTTAGTTCATAAATCTTTAGAAAAAATAAATAGTACATATTTTGTAGACAATAAAATACAGTTGGTACAACACAAAACAAAAATATTGGACTACGTTTAACTGGCATAGTAAGGACTGCCCTTTTCCGAAATCGTAAGTAAAAAAATGTTTATTTCCCAAGACCTTATATGGGAAGTACTCTCTACTCCCATGTATAAGACTTTCCTATACTTTAGTGGGTCCATCAGTTCGACAGAATGCAGTATTTCTACCAAGACTGTGGAATCTGGTCCTACCTGGGGTTATACAGGGTGTTTCTTAAGTAATCTAAAATATTATATGGGGCGCTTCGTTACTCAATTTTAAGACGAAAAGTTCATATAAACATGTGTGATAGGTGTTGTCGTTTATGAGATACAGGGTGTTGTACGTGAAATTAATTTTTCTTGGTGACGCTACTGATTTATATTTTTTTATTATTTTATTACAAGCAACATGTGTTAAACATAAAGAAAAAATAATACATTTCAGAGCAAATGTTCAAAATGTCCACCTCCAGCTAAAATGCAAGAATCCGCTCGATGTCTAATGGATTGTCGAATACGTTCGAAGATACCAGGATTGTTACGAATAACATTACAGCCGTCTATGACACGATTTTGAAGATCTTGCACGTTTAATATCAGTGTTGTGTAAACAAGCGATTTCAAATATCCCCACACACAAAAATCCAGAGGATTGTGTACAGGTGATCTAGGAGGCCACGGGTGTGGAGATCCTCGTCCGATGCAATGGCCTGGAAAAACATTATTTAAAAACTCGCGTACAATCACTGAAAAATGTGAAGGAGCTCCGTCATGCATGAACCACATGCGCCTTCTAATAATAATAGGTACATCTTCCAAAAGAAGTGGAAGTTCATTTTCTAGAAAATGTTGGTATGTCTCACCGGTTAACCGTACAGGAAGGAAAAATGGTCCAATTAAATAATCATCGATGATGCCAAGCCAAACATTGACCGAAAATGATTGTTGAAATCGTTTTACACTTATGGTATGTGGATTTACATCTGCCCATATGTGGTCATTATGAAAATTCATAATCCCATGTCTAGAAAAGTTGGCTTCATCCGTAAATAGAATATTGGCCACAAAATTCGGATTGTTGGCGATTTCACGTAAAATCCATTGACAATACTGTATGCGTAATGGATAGTCAGTAGGTAACAAATGTTGAACACGTTGAACGTGATATGGATACAATAAATTATCTTTTAGAATATTCCAAACAGTTTTGTTACTAACATTTACTTCATCTGCAACTTTTCTTGTACTCGTTTCTGGATGTTGGTCAATAATTTGAAGAATCTGGTTTTCCAATTGGGGATTTCTCACAGTTCTGGGTCGTCCAATAATATTCTTCGATTTAGCAAAAGTTCCAGTTTCTTGTAAACGAATATGTAACTTAGTAAACGTATCTGAACATGGTAAACGATTATTTGGATAACGCTGGGCATACGTACGTCTAGCTTCTAAGGCATTACCATTCGCTAATCCGTACAAAAAATGCATATTAGCCATTTCACCATTAGTAAACACTGGCATAGTTATTAACTAAAAACAGAGTCAATAAAATAAAAATGTACGATTTTTGCGTTGGTTTTCAAATTTGACACTTTCAAAATTATTTCAAAGGCCACTTAGAATAAGCATGTTTTTGCGTATTACTTCTAAAAAGCAGTAGCGTCACCGGGAAAAATTAATTTCACGTACAATCAGAACTGACTTATTACAATAAATTCAACACCCTGTATCTCATAAACGACAACACCTATCACACATGTTTATATGAACTTTTCGTCTTAAAATTGAGTAACGAAGCGCCCCATATAATATTTTAGATTACTTAAGAAACACCCTGTATTGCCCTCCATTCTGTACATGTACTGACCCACATTATGCAAATCGAATCCATATATGTTCTGCTGCAAGGAAAAATATTCGAAAGGCGAGGTCCATGGTGGTTGAAGAACCGCAGAACCAGAAATCATATCTGCAATTCTTTAGAGATGCTGCAGACAAGATCAAGATTGCCATGATGATCCTCAACATTCGTAACGGATAGGTACATCAAGTAGAAGACAAGGAGGATAATTCATATTCCTCAAGGTGCACAATAGATTAACAGACTCCTCCTAAAGATAAATTGTTTTGTAAAATGTTCACTAACATCTGGTTTTCATTCACTGATATATATTATTTTCAGATAGCCTCTGGTATGTAGATATTTACTGGTCGTACCTATTGCTCCTATGATGACGGGGATTACTTGGGTTTTTAGATAGCAGTTCAATTTTGACGTTTTGAGATTTTAGAATCATCATCTAAGGGTTTTGGAACAATAATTTAGCATTCTTTAGTTCTATGCTCCTTTTTAATGGATCCAGGCCTTCTTCCCTACTTTCTACGTCACACGAATTTCTTCCCTTTTCCATTATTCTTTTTTAGTAAATTTCATTTCGATTGTATGCTTCTCTCATACTTTTATATATTCGACAAGTCCTACCATGGTTAGTTTGTATCTCTGATCCACATGCAATAAACCTCTCCCTTTTTCTATAGGTGTGTAAAGCCTTATTATTATTTTTGGTTTTCATTTCGTTTTCTAATGTACGAGATATTTTATTACTTTGTTAAAAAAATCTTTATCGATTGCTGTACACAAAATTCCTTCTACTTGATAAATATCTGAGGCATCGGTATTTTAATTAAGAGTTATCTAAGATCTGTAATTGTTGTAACAATCAAAATATTGTTTTACAATTAAAATATCCATCAATTTCCAAGTATTTCTTATTATATTCGGGTATGTTTTTTTACAAGCAATAGTTTTTTTGGTTAGGTTTATCTCTTGAGCACACCACTGTCGGGTTTGAGCCTTAAATCTAGCGGTATTGCCAGATGGTACCACGTAGGAGGCTAGCAGTGTGTATATAACATCAAAAACGGGAAATGTAGATAATAAATACATATTTGCGTTTATTGTGTTCGTGAAACCGAATTATTTTTGTTTATCTTGTCTGCGCCAGATGTGCATGTTTAACTTTCGTCATTAATCTACTGACAATCAAAATATGTTACGTACAGGAAAATGGATACAGGGCTGTATTGTTGCTGTATTTATTGTTCACTGTTCACCTAACTAATCAATTTGTATTCAGAAGAGTTTGAACTCTTTTCAGCTTAACTCGTAAACCTATACTGTATTGTGGAGAGCTTGCGGAGCTTCTAAATGCTCTTACAACAGAAGACTTCCAGCATTGCTTTGACCAATGGAAAAAAAGGAATGGAACGGTGTGTGGCGATGGAATTGAAGGGAAGCATTCGATTGTAAAATAATTTTTAAAATAAAACTCTTTTTCATGAGCAGTCTCGTTATTTAATAGCCAGACCTCGTATATTATAAAGTCTTACTTACACACCAAACAGTTTAAAAGAAATATATCCTTTTTGTTTAAAACTATCTATAGTGTATTTGAAAATCAAGAGAGAATAAATTCCCAGAAATGTTTTGCACTTATCAGTGTTAAAGGCAGTAAACCATATACGTGCGTTTTCAAAATTAAATTAATATGGAAATAGAAATATTTAATTTGTTTTAGTTATTTATACCTAGATTACCAATTTTAGATAGATAAACATAATTCGTAAGTAGGTAGTAATTTAATTTGGGTAAAATGAACAAAAAGTCAATATTATTTTAGGCATTTTGTTTTAGGCATATGTTTATTTACAAAATATGTATATAATATGTACAGATAATTACAATTACTTATAAATTAATATGAGGACTTAAAAAAGCAATTAAGTAGGTATATGAGAAAAAAAACCAACCGCAAGGATAAAATTTGACGAGCAACATGCAAAAAATACGACAATATTAAATCTTAAAAAATAAAAATCTAAAAATAAAATTAAAGTACATAAATTAATAATTTTAAAGTTATGGTTCCTCGCACTCTGTGACAGAAGATGCACCATCTGATTCTAGAGAAATTACAATGGGCTCTATAGTAATATCAATTATGTTATCTAGCTCCCACATTTTTTTTTCTATTTCTGTAACGTGTCTAATACATTTTTGCCAATTTTCACTTGTTACTTCAGATATTGCCTTATTGAAGAGATTTTTAACATCTGATAATTTAAAAGTAGTGTTATTTCTGGCAACATAACCTTTAACTTGAGCCCATATCAATTCTATCGGATTCAGCTCACAATAGTAGGGTGGTAAACGAAGGATTTCAATTTCTCGTTTTTTGGCTATCTCCTCAATATTATATTTTTTATAATTTTGCTTATGTTTTTTAACAATAGTTAACAATTCTGCCCTCAGCATTGTATTGTCAAAGGCTAAATTTTTAGAAGATAACCATTTTGCAATTTCATCCTTTTTCCATTTAGTGGTTGGTAAAGGTTCAAGTAATCTGGAGTGGTAACTTGCATTGTCCATTACAATAACCGATCCTTTTAGTATAAATTGAATCACCTGTTCAAAATATTCCTCAAACACGTCTCCATTCATTTCTTTGTGATAATCAACGGTTTTTTTTTATTCAAATAAGAGTAAACCATTCTCAAGAAAACCGTTTGTATTGCCTATATGACAAATAATTAATCTTTACCTTTTCCTATAGGTTCCTTAAAACCAGTAGTATATCCTTCTAGAAAAGCTTGATGGGATGATTTTATTTTTTTGTCTTTCTAAACTCTTCCTACACAATGTCCTTCATTAACCCATGTTTCATCTAAATAATAAATGTTTTTATTTTGAGCTTAAACTTGTTGTATTCTTCTGAGGTACTGTCTTCTCCAACATACAATTTCTTCAGAATCAATTAGCATTGAGTGTCTGCCCATTTTTTCAAATTTAAAGTTTAACTCATGTAACGTTTTCCATAGTTTATCCCGGCTTATTCGTAATGGCTTGCAAAACTTTATCTAAAGTTGGTATTTGCTTGTTTATAAAAAATGAGTGAACAAGCTTACGAATAGCATTTTTAAAAAACTCGTCCACGTTGACTTTTAATAGTTTTTGTCTACCTGGTTTCGGTTTTGGTGAGGTTACTCCACCTGATTTTTCCTCCTTTAGAACTCTATATATTTTAGATTTTCCATATCCCATTGCCTTAGATGTTGTTTCAACTACACTGTCAATAGTGTTTGAGGGATTTTGATGTTTAAAATAGTGGTACACATTCACTACAGCACTCTTTTCATTGAGCGATAAATGGTCCACTTTTAATTTTTTCACTGGCGTATACTCACAAACTGCTTCCATTTTTAGTCACTACTAATTGTCACGTTTATCGAAAATTAAATAACTACATTTCTAGAAACTTAAGCACTATTTAAGTAAAAATATCTGTCATTAGAAGCTGTTGCCATTCGGACGTCGTTAAATAACAATTATCTCTTTCTAATCTGGTTACGCCTATGACGCACGTTAATCCTCTTAGGCCTAGTGTAGTAACAATGAAAGATCATAAAATAATGTGATAGTCCAAGAAATTTAATAAATTTTGTATTGAAATTAACAAAAACAATTTAGAATGCATTATAAATATTGAAATTTTACCGCACGTACTGTACTATAGTTTTGCATACCGAATTAGTTTTTATTCTGGGAATTTACTCTCTCTTGATTTTCAAATACAGTATAGTACCTTGGAAACTCTTAACACATAATATGTATGGTAATAAAGTTTGTAATTAAATATTTTCTGAGAATAATTTACGATACACCTTTGTTTTATGTTTTTGGGATTCATTAATTATTTTTTAATTATTATTACTTAATGATATTTTAATTCATCTTTTTTTTTTAAATTTGATGTGGATCTATAATAATTATATTGATATAATTTTTGATTATTAAAATGTTACGTATGTAATGTAATTATACATAATTGGCAGATGGGTGGCGATTATTCATTACCTATCCACGCTTGAAACCTGATCATCGAACATTCTATCTGTACAGTGGACGGCTAATTTATGAAATACCTATTATCATTTCATTATTTCGAGAACCGTCGAGTTTTAAGGGTAATCCCGAAACAGGTCGATTTTTGGTATAAAATACCCATCTTATAACGTACATGGAGTAAGGATGATGATAAAGACTTTATGTATACTTTATGTATTTGTACTATTGATTAATTTAAATTTTGTTATAACCATGGAGATAATAAACAGAGTTGTCAATTACAATGTTAGAAAAAACGTCAATGAAAATTCGACATTAAAAAACCTTCTATGTTACTATTTCTACAAGAAAAAAGTGTTACAGTCCACTTATAACATACAGTTAAACATGGTCCTTCGAGCCGGATACTAAATTACTCATAGTTCAAAAGTTACCAAAAATTCAGCAGAGTGACATTCATCCATATACAAGTTTTACAAGCAAGAAAGAAATATAGAGGCAGGCCCTTGGATTGCTGATCAAGCACTTCTATAACTATCCTGTGAGTCTGTTCCATTGTCTATACTTTTAAAATTTATTTTTATAGTTATATGCTTAATTTGAATGGTACTTGTTGAAAGGTGCAATAAGCTATTGAACTAGATTGAAATACGTTAATTTCTATTTTACAATTACATATTCAATAACTAGCCAAGTTTAAAATATATTTTCAAAAAGTGACAGATGACGTCACCGGTGTGAGTGTAGTGACGTAATCGTTAATTTTTTTTAAATAGAAATCGGTATAATGCGACACCTCATTTGAAAGAGAATTTAATTCTCTATTTAACGACATTACATTTGTAACTAAAATATTTTTTTAAGGGTACAAAAACATTTCTTTTTTTATTTAAATTCAACCAAATTACAACTAATCATTTAATTCATAACGTCCTTTAAAGTAACCAAATAATGCATGATAATTATTTTAAATTAAATGTTCCAAATGCCATCCATCGGTTCCTGCCATGACTTTCTGAAATAAATACTTAAAAAAGCAAAAATAAGTAAAAATAATAATGGACACAAAAAGTTATCTCACAAACACTGAAACTTTTTGTCAAATGTTAAATCAAGTGATATTGGCATAGTTACTGTAATTTTTATTGACGTAAATATTTTTTGATTTTGTGAATTGTCATCAGTTGTCAATTGTAATTTTTACTTTTGAATACTAAATTATGGCTCACCTAAATGAAACATGACGCATAGAAATATTAATTCTTAGCGGATGTGGAGATAGAAAAAAGAACACAGAACGAGGTATGCAATTTATTCAACGCAAAATATCCAGACAGACCCATCAGCCAATCAACAGTAAGTAAAATAGTCCGAAAATTTGGAGAAACTGGGCACGTTAAACATATTCCAAACGCTGGGCGTCCTAAAATTGAAGACAATGTGAAACTTGATGTTTTATTAAATGTCCATGACAAACCTCACAGTAGTTCAACACAAATGGGTGAATATGCTAGAATTTCCCAATCGGTATTACGTATTTTAAAAAAAGAAAAATACCATCCCTACAAAATTTAACTACACCAGGAATTAAACGACGACGATCCCGATCGCCGGCTTCAATTTTCTGAAATTATGCAGGATTTATGTATCGGCAATCCACGTTTCATCAATCAAATCCTCTTTTCCGATGAAGCCACATTTTTTTTACATGGTACCGTGAATCGTCAAAATTGCAGGTATTGGAGTCAAGAAAACCCACATTGGATGAGTGAGGCACACACGCAATATCCTTAGAAAGTGAATGTATGCGGGCAGGGATCATCGATGACAGAATCATTGGCCCTTTTTTCTCTGAAGAAAATCTAACAAGAGAACGTTATTTAACTATTTTGGGGAATTCAACTTATACCTGTCCTTGCTAACATGTATCCAAATGCCAATAATGCAAATTTACCTAGTGACAATATCTGGTTTCAACAAGATGGAGCCCCTCCGCATTACGCACGTGAAGTACGTCAATTTTTAAATAATTGCGTTCCCAGGAGATGGATCGGAAGACGAGGTTTTATAGAGTGGCCAGCAAGGTCGCCAGATCTAACACCTCTAGACTTTTTCCTGTGGGGATTACATAAAATCAAAAGTTTATGTCAATAGACCCCAAAATGTACAGAACTTAAAATATTTTAGTTACAAATAAAATGTCGTTAAATAGAGAATTAAATTCTCCTTCAAATGAGGTGTCGCATAAATTAGCCGTCCACTGTATATATCTTCAGTGTTTTTTAGTGTTAGGATCTTTTTAGAGATATTCATATTTAATAAATTTCTTTTTCAATCCCTTTACATGTTGAAGTAAAGAAATTAGTATAACTATCTTTTTCAAATGGACTATAGCTCTATTAAAGATTTAAATAATTGCTTTATTCACATTTTTATGTTATTTTCTTTTTTCACCCTTTCTGATGATATATAATTAATCGTCCGACACAAATTGTTTCGCTAGACAAGTATAAATGTTTTCCAATTTTTTAAAATTTATTAACTATAAAAAATGACGAATTCCAACAAAAAGTATTAGCATTACGAGAATGACAACTTTTATTAATAACAACCCGACCTACGGCCATTTTTCACGACTTATCGACATGCCAGTGAAAAACTTACGGTAATTATTTTTCCTATAGGTATTACGTAGCGATGTTTCCAATTGAAACGCCTGTTTTATTGATCAACTTTCAACCTAAAAAAAAATAAAAAAACCGTACGAAACAATGGTTGCCATAATAATTGACTTCGTATAGATTTTATTGTATAGTCATTGTATTGAAAGTCGAAAAAAAAACATTGTTTTATTTGGTCTATTGTTATTGCGGTTAAACCAAATTTGAGAGCAATTTATCATTTGAAAAGAGATGTTTCGAACTGCACGCGGCGATGCATTCATATTTCCGGTTTCATCCGATGAAATAGGAAATGCACTTGATTAATTCTGTCCGAGGTTTATCATTGAGCCTATGCAGATTTTTTGGCTCTGATGTATAGTGACCCACATACAAACGAAAAAAAATGGGAAACTATTGAACATGAAGTAGTAAAGCAAATCTCAAAAGAAGTCAATTTTGTTGGGAATTATAGTGATTTGGCATTATAACTTTATTTTCCTATTCAACATGTTTGATCTAATGGTTCTAAATTATATTTATCAGGCATATCCTAATCAAGAATTTTAGCAAAATTTGAAGCAAGGTATTTGCTTTGTCACTGTCTTAAGTAAAAAATTTTTGTCGTCCAAAACACTTGAATATTTGGAAAAAAGGGTTATTAATGGCGCTAAATCGATTGATGCTGTTCGTTCGTAAATAGGAAGTGTATATCATCATAACTAGTAAATTTTCGACAGATTTATAAGAAAACTCGAGCTGAATTCTCTAGATTTTCTAACTTTAAAGTAAAGTAAAGTAAAGTGAAAACTAAAAACATCGGTATGGTTTTATGACAGAGCCATAGTATATTTATAGTCCAGTCAAATTATGTTAAAAATGACATAATTTTATTGCAAAATATAATATAAAATTTGTACCAATATGTTGAGATTTTGGGGTGGATCTGGGTTTCTTTACCAAAGAAATAAACTACGTCCAAAGTTTAACAGTTTGTTGACACGTTATTTTATTTTATAATATTGTGTCACCAAGGTACTTATCACCTGGCAACTTGATTACACACAAAAAAAATATAAGACTACATTTTAAAAAAATAAAAAAAATAATTATCCAGTTAGAATAGCATCAAGTTTGAGATAGGTCGAGTCAGCTGTTAATTGATTAATTTTCAACACAATAATTTAGTTAAATAAATAATTGAAATAAATACAACCTTAGGTTTTTAAATTAATGACAGTTGAAGTTGACTTGTTATTCCCAAGTCAAATCCAAAATCGGGCATATTATTTTAATTTAAAATCAGAATAAATAAAAAATCCCATGGTCAAAAAGCACCTTTAGACATTGGGCAATAAAAGTTGCCTGTCGACCGACACTTCTACTCGACAAAATATCAAAGAATTAATAGTGTCCTAAATGTTGGTGTAAATTATTGATAAAAGCAAATTGTTTAATTATTAAAAACAAGACTTATTTGCTTATTATTTTAACAGATGTTAATTGCTAGGTTCTGTAACCATATAATGACGTTGGGCGTCAATTTGTAATATGATTTACATGTTGAGAGTGAATTTATAAAAATATTTAGTTAACTTTTAAAAAAAAAATAACAATATACCAAAAGAAAAAAATGTAATTTACAATAAAACAACCATTAATCTTAATTTCGTCTTTAATTAGTTGTAAAAGATATTTCAATAATTAAAAAAATTTATCACAGCAAAAATTATGATAGTTAAATACCTCGGCTAGGGGTATAGGCTATAGTACAATATTTGTTTCTTTAAGAAATTATAAGGGCGCCACTGAAATCTTTTTATTTTTTATGATACTACTGTTTTAAGCTGAGTTATTTAAATAAGTATCATAAGATGACAGAAAGATGTCAGAAAAAACTGTCTATGGAGTAAAAAAAATGAAAATGTACCAACAGATAAAATATGAATAAATATAATTAATTTAAAAATACAACGTTTTTAGTTAACATATGATGTTACACCCCCTCTACTCGATATAAAAAAAAAATAGGTAAATGAATATGAAGGTAAATTTTTTTTGTTACTCTCAGATAAGATCTTCAACAAAAAAAACAGTCATACAAAAAATAAGGATTATAAGGAATTACGAAGAAAAAAATAAAACAGAAAAATATTGAAGTTATGTAAGGGATTGAAGGAATAGTCAAATGATGTCATCGCAACAGTATCTGTATTCGTTACTTGTGTATAAAAGTAACCATTCCAGAGTTGCACCAAATCATATTAGAGTGATGGCCTCGTGCTCTCTTAAAAATCTAATTTTTGTTTTTTATCACAAATGTGTAATATTTTAATGTCCTTGGTGTGTATGAGTGAGTCTGGATGTTCCAGTAGGTGTTTTGCATAGTTCTACTTATCTGGTTGTTGTAATCTATATTCTCTTAAGTGTTCATTGAATCTTACTGCAAAATTTCTTTGTGTTTCACATTTTCACCAGATTATTTTAATTTAGGTAATTTTAATTTTACATTTTTTTACAGTCTTTTAAAGTATTGAATAAAATTAATGCTGATATTGTATTGGAAATATTTCCACAATATGTAATGTTTTTATAACTTTCAATTTCTTTAGTTTGTTTAGGAAATAATAGTAGTAATATTTTCTGCTTTATTTTAATTTATTTATCAATTGTAATGGATATCCATAATGCCTATATAATTTGCTGATGTAAGGTAACTGTCACCTCCAGTAAAAAATTTAAAATTCCCTTTTTTTATACAAAAAATATATTGTGATACCCCATCAGGGCAGCTCTCAGTAATTAAAAATTGCTTTTTTTATTTAACATTAAAAGAGGTTAATAAATTGTTTATCGTACTGTATTTTAAATAATTGGATCAGACCAAACTAAATAAATGAAATAATCAAACGGATTCAAGAGAAACTGACAAATAAATTTTATACCTTTGTTTTTTTTTAAACGTAAACATATTTATATTTTAGTAGGTATTCGATGAAAATTTGAAACGTTTAAGGACGGGGTATCGCTGTACATCAGAATGGCACCTGCAGACCAAAAGTTTATTCTAACTTTCTCCGTTATTACAACTCAAATCGTTTTATTTTTTTCACTAAATTGCATATAAAGGTCTAACTTAGGTAAGGATTGCATTTATTTTTTGTTAATTTATTGTTTAATATTGAAAAAGAGCTGTTGAATGCGAACTATTTTAGACCTTTACATTTGTATAAATAAACAAAAATCTAAATAAATTTTCTTAAAATGAAACTAAACCTTTCCTAAGTTGAACATTTTTCTATCAAATAGCCCAATCAGAATTTTCTAAAGAGATCAGACCTAAGAAATAGTTAGAAACTAAAATTATGCTGCATTTTATTTTTATTTTTTCACTTTGGATCAAAAATGGACGTAGTTAATGACGAAATAATTGTACTTTAGTTTATAACTTTTATCATAGATGGAACTAGGCACTATGTATTTTTTTCTTTTTTTTATTAACGAAGTCAAAAAAAAATTTTGTATTATAAATTAATGTAACGTTTTTTAAATATTTTGCGATATTTACAAAACAATTATTAAATAAAACAAATTAGTAAAATGAAAAAAAGGGTACTGATTTGCGGATATTGATTGTCAGCAGACCAGTTATATCATTGTTATATCTTGAAGAAATTTTAATTATAATATGCCCAGCGTAGGGCTGGCCATCTATAGTTATATATGAGGGTAAATAAAATTATTGTTTGTGTGCCGAGCGATCGCTTACAGAATAAGTGTTTATTATTCCATTTTCCCAGCACAATTAAAAAACCATTAGACACAGAATAAACATCGTTGTAAATAAATATAAAAATTATAAAATTGTCAATAACAAAAAACTGTAAATTCAAAATTCTTGAAAAAAATACCAATTATTGGTGGCCATTAGACACTTCTTGGTTAAATTTTGGAAGAGATCTGGTCACAGGTTTCTGAGAGTAAAAAATGTTAGCGTAAATTTTGTATACGTGGTATTCTGAATTAAGTAAAAAGAAAAACTGGCATCAAAATATTTTATTTAAAAAATATACTTTTATTATTATTACATTTAAATATTTTCTGGTGGATCTTTATATTTTAATCTTTTGCTTCTCCTGTTTAAAATAACTTCCGGCCCAACGCAATCCTCATAGAATCGTCTCAACTTTTCTTTTCGGTAAAAAGTCTCCAGTATAAATAATAAAATGGCATGTTTTTCTTCTTGTGATGACGAGTTGTCCTTGTATCTTAAAACAATAATTTGTAATATTCTAAAAAAATTAGAAAAATGAAAAGCCAGTAACAAATCTTACCTGATAATAATAATTGTGGTTTTCCTTCAAGTGAATTTCACTATTTTCAATTTTTAAGCAAGGAACCATTCGCTTTTCTACGGCCTCTCTCAATGATATTTTTGATGTGACTACTTTTAAAGAACATTTTGCTTCAACAAGTTCATCTGAATCAATTAAACCTAAAACATAATAAGTTATTAAACTCTGATATGTATATAATAGTTACAATAATTCGTTTACCATCAGGCGATGCACCTAAGAAACCGTATTTCAAGTCAACAAATAATCCTGCAGGGTTAACATTCGGGTAGTAATAGTGGGTAGTTTGCAGCACTTCATCAAATTTTAAAACATTAGTTTAAATCCAGCAACGTTCTAGAAAACATCATTATTCTTCATAAGTATCTACCTAGTCTCCGAATTTTCGACGCAAGTAAATAGGTATTACAAAATTAAAATATGTTGACCACTTTAATGTGTCATTTGTAAATGCATCGCCTCTAGGTTAATAATATTTTAATAATTTTTTGACACTTACCTAGAGCTGATCTAAAAAGAATCACACACAACTATAAACTTACAAAAATAATAAACTTACCCTACCGGTGATTAGGTACCTATATATAGAATTAAAAATACAAATAAAAAATGGTAAATGATAAAAAATAAAAGTAATAATTACTAGAGCACCTATTTATATTACTAAATGTTGATCTACCCTCGTTCTTTCCCGAGATAAAATACAAAATATATTTTTCATGCAATCGCACGCGAAGTCAGTATTTCGCGTTCTCAGCACAGTCCGCGAAATTTAATTTCGCTCCGCGAAATTTAATTTCGCGGCCGTTACCCATAGCAACGGCCGCGAAACCAAACGTCACTTCCAAATTTGACATTTCTAAAATACTACAAAGACAAGGATTATTTTTTATTGAATACCAACAAATACATAAGTTATATTATTTAGGATGAATATTTACATTAATTGTACAGTTTGTATTATTACTTATATTTACTCCAGAAGTTGAAGCAACTACATCTAGTGTTTCTGAATAATGGTTATTGCCTACATTCAAACCAGATACCATATCGCTATCAGTATCAGACATTTTGCGTTTTGACAAGAACTGTCAAAATATATATTGAAACATATCATTTCCATAGCACACGGTGATATTGTTAAATGAATTGAAATGCTGTTGATTTTAGAGCAATAATATATTTATTTACAACTATCTATTTTAATAATTTTAACGATTGCACGAAAAATAGTGTGTATGCCATGGCCGCGAAACTTTTTAACGACTCCAAGATTATCTTGCCTCGGCCGCAAGCGGCCTCGGCGATAACTGTTCTTTCGGTACGTTAAAGAGGTATTTCGCGGCCTTAGCATACAAATAACTATTGTTGGCTGGCAGAAATGAGAGTTATATAAATGGTTTTTACCCTAAAACATGTTTTTTTAGCAGGTAAAATTTTTTCCTATGAATAGAGCAATTTAGTGAAAGGATTCTATTATTATTTCTGTTAGTTTATCCTATTACTAAGAGATGTCTGCACTTCATGGCTAAAAAAATCATTGACACATTTTCGTTTCAGATTGCATGGGATACGGGCTCCTTAAAAGTAAATATAAATGTATAAAATTCACTGGTATGCCCGGATCTCTCTCCATTGAAACGAAGCAAAAATCGATATGTATTTTCTGTTTACGAGTCAACGTGTTAACCTTCCTGGTTTTCTCCCCTCGCAGATAGGTCGTTTCCCCACCGTCTACTAGTATAACAACGTCGGCAACAACGGGCGACTGCACTTGTCCGTAAAAAAAAAGCAGTTTGTGCATGAAATTGGGAATAGATGTTGAAATCTTGACGTGTTCCAAACGAAATTTTTTGGTCGGAACAAATCATCTACGGTTCACTAAAAGAAATATCGATGTACGTTTTGTCGTGCAACCACAGCTCGATATATTGTTACGGTTGCATTAGAAGTAGTATACAAATGAGCATGTTTATTTATAAATATTATGAAAAAGATACTGAATTGGTGTACAACATTCGGGGAAACAATAATTAAAAATCATTATAAGACTTTGTTCGATTTTTTTTATGCAACTAAATTAATAGAAAGAAAGATAATAGCAAAACTACAAGTTGAGTTTAATTTATTCCAGATAATTATTCCATAAATTTTATAAATTTCTTAAATTGTACCTTGAAAATAATTGATTAGTTTTAATTTCTAGATGTTAAGGACAAATTTGTGATCACTCCCAAAATCTGTAGGAATAATTTTAGAATTCCAAATCTCACTAAAATAAAATCACCCTGTACAACAAGGTTCCAATAAACATCATTTGAGCTTACCAGTCACCAACATAAAAAACTGATATTTTTTAGTAACTTTGCTTTCATTGCCAACATAAATTTATTTATTTTTTGTTCAAAAGGAAAGCTGGGAAAACAAAAGAATTTTCGGTAACCATGGTGCTGTTGAATCTAAAATCTCTCTCTTGTTTCTTGTTCCTGAAAGCGAAAGGAGGGTAAGAAATTTGTCCTGATAAAATTAAAATTTTTATAAGTAAAATTAAACAATTAACGCATAATAATGCAAAATAAATACTTAAAACAATAAAGTGTGTGTATAAAAGTGTATTTCCATAATAACTTTAACATACCTGACAAGAAATTGGGGCCAAAGTGTATTGGCATCCAATACCAGCAGTTCCAGGAGAGCAAGCAAGTTATTTAAGCCTTAAGGAACATATTCCTGTCCATTTGAAGGTGACAGCAGTTGTAAGGATTCTACATTTGAGGTATTTGGGGCCAATTTTGCTCCAACACATATTTAGCAAGAATTAAGTACCAGGACTCCACAACATTCACGTATGGACCAAATTCTGAACATTTTTAAGGTGATGTCAATTATTATTGTTCTATTTTAATGTTAGACATTTTCGATAAACTCTAGAATTTCAACAATTATTATTGCTCTATTTCAGTGTTTAACATTTCCGATGAACTGTAGAATTTCATACTAATTTTTTGTTTTATCACTAATTCATTTGTACAAGATCCATATTTATTGTCAAAATTTATTCGTATTATAAAGGTTTTATTTAAATTAGCACGTGCTACAACTTTGATGTAGTTTGTTCTTGGAAGAGAAAACAGGATATTCAGGAATTTTCACATTCATACATTTCAATTAAAGAATACGGTTTTATAACTAAGAACACACTATATATTTATTTAAGGTACATTCCATAGGAATAAAAGTATAAATTGTACTCACCTGTAACACCAATTCATTTTGGAATCTTTCTAATACATTTTCTTTTAGCGACATTGAACAATAAATATCTCTTTTGAATTTCTGTTTATTTCAAACATAAATTAATCTGAAAAATTTATTTAACGAGAACGACCACTTCTTAATTTGCTTCAATCAGCTGTAACGTCTTAGAACTTTAACCTCACAAAACACAGAATTTGACTAGAGGGAATAATCGCAGAACTTGAACCTACACCAGTAACCTGAGCGGGTGACGTCATACAGTGACCGGAGGAACTACTTAAGTATCTTTTTCGTTATTTGTTTCTAATCATAAAAATTTTTAAGAGTCTCATTGCTTTGAGCAGCTTGGTTTAATTTAATTTCATTGGCGTCATATTTTTTTTTAAGAAAATATTGTGGGAGATCATATTGTTGTCGTAGGCGTACCACCATAGGCAACACGTATTACACAAATACTTTGAGAAAAAATAATTTTATAGATTTAACAAAAATTTAACCCCACAATATTAATGGCGCCCAACGTGGGGCGTTATAAAATTAATATAAATTTCATCTCTAAAGATTTATTGTATTAAATATTATTGTTTACATAAAATAAAAACAACAGTAATAATTCTAGATTGTTCCAGACTACTCAGAGACAATTAGAAGTTTAGTAAACAAATGCTCAGTTGTATTTTTCATGAATCATATTAACATTGCTTGAGAAAAATAATTCTAAGATTTTCTTTGAAAAATTTTATATTTAACTATATACAAAAACTCAGTACAATTCCTGAAATAGGGAAACATCATTGTTATTGGGTGTAATATCTAGGTCTAATTACTTAAATTAAAACTTAAAACTGATTTCAAAACTCTATTTCAACTTAATCTAACAAAATGGAACAAAACAAGTCCTGTAAGACTATAGGCCAGTTGAGAGTAAGGGAATTGAAAGAAGAATTGGAAAAAAGAAATTTAAGCAGTGAAGGGATTAAATTAACTCTTTTCAATAGACTTAAGACAGCTCTTATTGAGGAGGAAAAGGATCCAGAAACCTTCCAATTTCTTTTGGAGGAAAGAACCACAAACCAAGAGATGGACCATGAAAAAGATGATGTCTCGGAAACAGGGGAAGAGACAGAAAATCAGACAATGAGAACCTTAGGGGATCATGTCTCGGACAACGCAGCAGAAGAGGTAGACAGACTCGCGGGTGGAGAAGCCACACCGGGAGCAACTAATCAAGACCAAAATTGGATGATGATGAATTTCTTCAGAGAGATGAAAGAAGACATGAAGAAGATGGGTGAGAAGATGGATGAACAAAAAGAAGACATGAAGAAGATGAATAAGAAGATGGATGAACAAAAAGAAGATATTGGTAAGAAGATGGATGAACAAAAAGAAGACATGAAGAAGATGAATAAGAAGATGGATGAACAAAAAGAAGATATTGGTAAGAAGATGGATGAACAGAAAGAAGAAATGAAGAAGGACAAGATAGAGTTAAAAAAAAAGATCTTGTTAAGAAGATGGATGAACAAAAAGAAGAAATGAAGAAGGACAAGATAGATTTAAAAAAAGATCTTGTCGAGATGAAGGCAGAAATTACAAATGACATTGGAAGGAAAATCCAGGAGATAGAAGAAAAACTAAGAAAAAACGTGGAAAATTTAAGTGGGAGACAGGACATTTTGGAAGTGGAGATGGAAAAGCAGAAGGAAAAGATACATTTCATCCAAGAAAACATACAGGGAGAATTCTTAAAGAATGCAGAGGTACTTGTGAAGAAGGCTCAAGAAAAAATTGGTTGCGAGACAGAAAAGGATATTAAATCTTTAACAAGGATCACACAACAAAACATAAGGGAGATCAAGGAGTTGGAGACAGGAGTAAGAAAGGAGATGAGCGAAGACAGAGAAGAGACAGAGAGGAAAATTTTGAGAGTACGAAAAAGAACTTGAGAGGAATATTAAGGAGTTGAAAGAAGGACAGGACGAAAATTTGGTACAAATAGGAGTAAACGTAGCTAATAACAAAGAAGAACTAGAGGAAAAGATTATGAAAATTGGACAGGAATTCAACAGGATAAGAAGAGGTGGTAGTCATGGAGGTGTCAACATAGAAGAGAGAGAAAAATACAAGAAAATCGAAGAAGAAGTTGAAGACCTACGAAGGCAGATGGGAACGAGACCTATCTACCCTTATCCAGCTATCCTTGATGAGAGCATAAAATTTGAGGGAGATTGCAATAAAATCCACCCGAAGACATTCATAAAAATTCTTAAAAATCGAGTTAGAGGTCTTAATAATTTTGAAGACGTAAAAAGAAATTATTAGGAAAAATTTAGGAAAGGAACCTCAGCTATGGTACAACAGTAAAGAGGGGGAATTTCAAGATTTTGAAGATTTCGAGAGATCTTTCCTTCGAGTGTATTGGGGTGAGATCGTACAAGATGAAGTCCGTAAGAGACTATTCCATGGACAATACAATGAGCAGGGGAGGAACTCCATGTACAATCACTCATTGCAACTTTTTCACAAGCTAGACACTTGGAACCTGAAATGCGTGAAGAGGAGATTGTAAGCTACCTCGCACGTCAGTTCAGACCCCAGATATCCGAAACAATAGCGATTCAGAACATAAAGAGTTTTGAACAGTTGACCTCATACTTGATGAGGGTTGAAAGAAATTTAGTACGAAATAACAACAATAAAACTATCAATAATAACCAGGGGAACCAAAATTTGAATAATAATCATGGTGATAGGCGACAAAGCTATAATCAATTAGTAAATGAAAATAATAATAGATATAATTACAACTACAATAGAAATAGTCCCATGACCAACTATCCAAATTTTGCTTCAAACCAAAATCGCTTTAACAATAATACTAGGGGTAGTAACCCAAATTATCACAACTCTAACTACAATAGAAACAATAATCTTAATAACCAACGTTTTCAACAGAATGGTAATAACCAAAATTTTACAAATAATCAGTCGCATAATCGACAATCTGACACTAATAGTGGTTCTAGAAATCGAACCAATAACAATGATGTATCCAGGGGTTTCATAAGAAGCAGCTCTGATGTTAATCTGAGTCGAGGTTATAGAAACGACTCAGATAGTAACAGAGACAATTTTCAAAATAGGCACGTTAATTTTCAGACGTGTGACAGGAGTGTTGAAAGGGGGAACTCCTCCAGAGCGGTAATTTCTAATGGTAGTGGTGGACATCCTGAAGGTGATGCCACCGATACAAATTTTACTGTGATTGACACAAATCACTCACAAAATCCGAGTTTTCATTAGAGGGTGTCATGACTAGCAGTCTGTACGGTTATGTACATCCCAGGGAATTCCTCAAATCAGTAGACTGCCCTGAAAAAGAGGAAAATTTATTAGTCACTATAAAAGGTATTGTTGCAAATAAAAAAATTGATATTCTTATAGACTCAGGATCAGAGGTGTCTCTAATCAATGAATCACTCATAAATAAACTGAATTTAGGAGCTCAACTTATTAAAGTACCAAAGGTGAGCTTAATTGGGATCAATGCAAGGAAATTTGGTGATGTCAACAGGTCGGTAATTTTGGAAGTGGATCTAACAGGGAAGAAATTACAACTACAATGTCTAGTAGTCCCTAACATGGAGTACGAAATTTTAATGGGAGCTGATGAATTACACAGGAATGGAGCTGATATCAACTACAAGACCAAAAAAGTAATCATTAGAGAAATTGAGGTAGATTTCAATGAAGTTAAGAAGAGCGAAAATGAATCAAATTTAAATGAAGTTCACCATGAAGAGGTGAAGATTAGTAATGTTAATAATTCTAACTATGATGTTCAAATAGAAGGACAAGTTTTAGAAGAAGAAGATGAAAATATGGAAGATTTTGAGGGAGAGATGGAATTAAACAATGATCATGATGAAAGTGACATGTGGAAAAGAGTGAAATTGGATTGTAGCAGGAATAAGAAAAGAGAGGTAGAAGAGTTGCTAAAATTATATGAAAATCTTTTTAACGAGGAATCTAGAGTTGCTAAGGATTATGTACACACATTAAAGGTAAAAGATATGGACAGTTTCCGAGTCAAAAGTTACCCCATTCCATACAAGTATCGGGACGACATGCAAAAGGCACTGGACAAGCTCCTGAAGGATAAGATTATTGAGTATAGCACCACTCCCTACATTAACCCCATAGTGATAGTTAAGAAGAAGGACGGAGACATAAGAATATGTCTGGATGCGCGAAATCTAAATCAAAAGAGCATACCAGAATATGAAGCACCCCTCACCATAGAGGCAATTTTAGGAAGAATATCCAAAGCCAAAGTGTTTACCAAGTTGGATCTGAAGCATAGCTTCTGGCTAATACCTTTGGCCGAGGAAAGTAGAGATTACACAGGTTTCATAGTCGATGGAGTAGTGTACCGTTTTAGAGTAGTACCTTTTGGCACCCAGTCAGCGACATCGGCGTTACTCAAAGCTCTTCACAAAATTTTAAACAAATACGAATTATTTGTAGTACATTACATAGACGACATCCTCATTTTCTCCGAAAATGACACATTACACCTTGAACACCTAGGGACTGTTTTGAAAGCTTTGGATGAAGCTGGATTAAAGCTAAACATAAAAAAATGTCAATTTTTAAGGAAGAAGTCATCTACTTAGGATATAAGTTAGATAAGGAAGGGGTCAGTATGGATCAAGAAAGGATCAAAGTTATCAAGGAATACAAAAGGCCAACAAATCTCAAAACCTTGAGAGGATTTTTGGGTATTTTGCACTACTTCAAACGGTTAGTACCAAATCTAACCGAAAAGGAACTACCACTTCTCGAACTACTCAGAAAGAATGTCAAATGGGTATGGACTAGAGAGAGAGAACAGGCATTTATTGAAATTAAAGAACAGTTTACAGAAAACGTCAAGATTTTCCATCCAGATTATAACAAACCATTCATACTGAGGACTGACGCTTCAAAGAACAGATTTGCTGGGACCTTGATACAAAAACATGAAGGAGGAGAAATACCAATCTCTTTTGTATCGCGCATCACAAAGAAGTCTGAGAAAAACTACAGTGTGAGCGAGTTAGAACTTGCGAGTATTTTATTCTGTGTGGGAAAGCTAAGATTTTTTTTACTTGGGTCCAAATTTATAATCGAAACTGATAATCAAGGTTTAACTACCATTTTAAAGAATAAATTTGGTAATGCAAGAATACATCGGTGGGCGTTACTTCTGCAAGAGTACACTTTTGATATCCAGTACATACCTGGTGTTAAGAACACAGTACCAGATGCGATATCGAGAATGGATGGAGAAAAAGCCAAGACCAGAAGGGAAAGGATGGTAGGAATCAATATAATGAAATCAGAAAGGGAATTTTCTCTCTACAAGAAATAGTGGAAGACCAGAAAAATCTGGAGGAGAAAGAAAAACAAAAATGTGAAAAGAAGAACAACATCTACTACAAAACGGTAAAAGGATCGGAACTGTATGTTATTACAGAAAAGTTAGCAAGTAAAATCATCAGGGCGCTTCATGGTATCTATAATCATACTGGAATCAGAAAAATACATAAAATATTTAGAGAGAATTACATAACAAAAAGGATCTATCATTAGTCAAAAGGGAGCTCAGAAAATGTGAAGTATGCCAGTTTGCAAAGGAAAAAGAATATGGTAAACGAAAATTTGGCAAAATCGATAGTAACTACACATCCTCTAAACATGATAGCGGTAGATTTTATTTCAAATCTTATACCTAGTGAAGAAGGTAATTCTAACATCTTTGTAATTTTAGACCTATTTTCTAAGTTTTTAACAGCCTATCCATGCAGAAGAACCAACAAACGAACAGTCAAGCAACTTATGACGAAATACTTTTTAGAAGTGGGAATTCCAGGGAAGATTTTAATGGATAATGCATCTTATTTTAATAATAACAATTTTTAAACTATGGTTAGAGAAGTCTAATGTTTTACCTGTGTATACTAGCATCCGACATCCTTGTGCCAATCCGGCAGAAAGGGCTATTAAGGAACTGACAAAATGTATAAGGATATTGGTTCATGACCAACAACCAAAATGGGAGAAAAATTTGGTAAGGATACAAAATTGTTATAATGACATACCTCATGACATCACGGGAAGAGCACCTATAGTCATCATGAAGAATGAGGCTCCGGATAGACCATGGCTTTCAGTAATAGATTTAGAATACCAGCAGATAATCCAGGAGACCTACAACAAAATTAAAAGAAATGCTGAAAAATACACAGAAAAAAGAAACAAGAAGATTAAGAAGCATATTACTTTTAACAAGGGCGAATTAGTACTTCTTAAGGCGTTAAGGGTTCCAAACCGTAGTAAGAATGTATGTGCGAAATTACAGTTGCTTTACGAAGGCCCCTATTTGATTGATACAGAAAACGGTGTTAACAGCTATCACTTAGTACACCCTGTATCTGGGAAATCTAGAGGAATTTTCCATGTTACACAGCTGTACAGATATGTGAGTCCTTCTGATGAAAATTCGGTGTGTTTACCTAAAACATAAAATTTATTAATGGTTATTTAGTTATGTTACAATTACAATTATGTTAATTACTCTGTTTAAAATTATTTTTAAGGGAATTTCTGTTTTCTTTCATAATTTAAAATGATACAGGTGTCATGACTGGTGAAATGTGGGAACGTTATATTCTAATGAACTTAAAGAGATAAAGAGATTTTCAAAGTATTTGTCATTAAGGACATATTTTGAGATTTATAAATGTTGAGGAAGTACCTCAAATAAAAGAAGTAAATGTGACTTCACTATATTTGTCAAAGGGCATATGGTGAGCTAAGGAAAAATTGTTTCTCTGAGAGAAAAGATCTCAGGAAAATTTTCAAGATATGAGAATAATAATATAATTTAAATATTGTCACGTTTGTGTGTGGACACATAACGAAATATTAATGAGAAAAGGAATCGTATGTAACGATTCTATTATGAATATTGATAGATAAATGAGTTTTAATGTAAAATGTTCAATAAAAAAAGTAATACCCAGTCAAAGTGTACCAAAAATCATGAACAGTACGGAAATTCTCATGTTAAAGAAGGAAAACTAATTTGTTTTATTTAAAAAAAAAAATGTTTTAGGTAAAGCAATGTTAATAATGTCTATTAATTTGTTTGGTCTGTAAGAAAAACACACATTAATTAATTTTTGTTAACTTGATTTAATTTAAAATAAATTTAGGTTTGAATTTTCCTGAATTATTCTAGATTGACAAAGCCAATTATAATAATTACAAGAAAATTCAGGGAAATTGTTACGGTTGCATTAGAAGTAGTATACAAATGAGCATGTTTATTTATAAATATTATGAAAAAGATACTGAATTGGTGTACAACATTCGGGGGGAAACAATAATTAAAAATCATTATAAGACTTTGTTCGATTTTTTTTATGCAACTAAATTAATAGAAAGAAAGATAATAGCAAAACTACAAGTTGAGTTTAATTTATTCCAGATAATTATTCCATAAATTTTATAAATTTCTTAAATTGTACCTTGAAAATAATTGATTAGTTTTAATTTCTAGATGTTAAGGACAAATTTGTGATCACTCCCAAAATCTGTAGGAATAATTTTAGAATTCCAAATCTCACTAAAATAAAATCACCCTGTACAACAAGGTTCCAATAAACATCATTTGAGCTTACCAGTCACCAACATAAAAAACTGATATTTTTTTAGTAACTTTGCTTTCATTGCCAACATAAATTTATTTATTTTTGTTCAAAAGGAAAGCTGGGAAAACAAAAGAATTTTCGGTAACCATGGTGCTGTTGAATCTAAAATCTCTCTCTTGTTTCTTGTTCCTGAAAGCGAAAGGAGGGTAAGAAATTTGTCCTGATAAAATTAAAATTTTTATAAGTAAAATTAAACAATTAACGCATAATAATGCAAAATAAATACTTAAAACAATAAAGTGTGTGTATAAAAGTGTATTTCCATAAAAAATTTAACATACCTGACAAGAAATTGGGGCCAAAGTGTATTGGCATCCAATACCAGCAGTTCCAGGAGAGCAAGCAAGTTATTTAAGCCTTAAGGAACATATTCCTGTCCATTTGAAGGTGACAGCAGTTGTAAGGATTCTACATTTGAGGTATTTGGGGCCAATTTTGCTCCAACACATATTTAGCAAGAATTAAGTACCAGGACTCCACAACATTCACGTATGGACCAAATTCTGAACATTTTTAAGGTGATGTCAATTATTATTGTTCTATTTTAATGTTAGACATTTTCGATAAACTCTAGAATTTCAACAATTATTATTGCTCTATTTCAGTGTTTAACATTTCCGATGAACTGTAGAATTTCATACTAATTTTTTGTTTTATCACTAATTCATTTGTACAAGATCCATATTTATTGTCAAAATTTATTCGTATTATAAAGGTTTTATTTAAATTAGCACGTGCTACAACTTTGATGTAGTTTGTTCTTGGAAGAGAAAACAGGATATTCAGGAATTTTCACATTCATACATTTCAATTAAAGAATACGGTTTTATAACTAAGAACACACTATATATTTATTTAAGGTACATTCCATAGGAATAAAAGTATAAATTGTACTCACCTGTAACACCAATTCATTTTGGAATCTTTCTAATACATTTTCTTTTAGCGACATTGAACAATAAATATCTCTTTTGAATTTCTGTTTATTTCAAACATAAATTAATCTGAAAAATTTATTTAACGAGAACGACCACTTCTTAATTTGCTTCAATCAGCTGTAACGTCTTAGAACTTTAACCTCACAAAACACAGAATTTGACTAGAGGGAATAATCGCAGAACTTGAACCTACACCAGTAACCTGAGCGGGTGACGTCATACAGTGACCGGAGGAACTACTTAAGTATCTTTTTCGTTATTTGTTTCTAATCATAAAAATTTTTAAGAGTCTCATTGCTTTGAGCAGCTTGGTTTAATTTAATTTCATTGGCGTCATATTTTTTTTAAGAAAATATTGTGGGAGATCATATTGTTGTCGTAGGCGTACCACCATAGGCAACACGTATTACACAAATACTTTGAGAAAAAATAATTTTATAGATTTAACAAAATTTAACCCCACAATATATACAGTGTGTCCACGGATGGGGTTGCCCATAGGAGAAAAATTTTTATTATTCATTTTACGACAAAAAGTCATTCTTTATAAAAAAATCTGTACTGAAAAATTTGAGCAATTGGTAATATTGAAGGGATTCAATTTATTTGAAATGTTTGGTATATTTAAATCCCTTATGTTGAAGTTAGAACATGAAGGTGCAGGTTCAGTTTGACACTGATTGTTTTCATCTGATGATTTTAGAATGGTTTTGGCAATTTTAATTTTTTTTTGTTAGACAATTCTCGAGGGGTGTCTCACTCTGTCAATCTGGTGTACACTGTGCTACCAATCCCCCTCGAATCTTGGAAATCTTACCAATCCGAGACCCAATCTCAGAAATCCACAAATATCTGTTACAATCTCTCAATCTTTCTTCAAATCTCACAATCTTTGAAAATATTGTGACAATCTCTTGATTTCTAATGCAAATCTTGTCAATCCGACTTCCAGAATTCAAAGTGGGGGTACATACGGTTGATCTTATTTCAAACAACCCTCGAAACAACCTATTCCTATTGTGAATTCTCATGTGCATGTGTGTGTGTATATAATGGAGCACAACGAGATAGATAACGAGGTAAGTATATCTAAGTATTCAGGAAGGAAAACATCTCTATCCACAATTTTTGTCCTTGGCTTATGAGTAGTCAGCCTTGCGAGAAGATATTCAGGGCAATAAGATCGATGACCAGTACTCTGAGTACTATTACTAATTATAGTATGTTGGATGTCCTCAACAGATTAACAAGGATTCAAGCATTGAACGACATAACTTGCGACATAGGTAAGGTTTAGGAATTATTATTACCGAGTGTAGAACTTTTTTCAAATCATAGGAAAGTACTGCTATCAGAAATTATGTAGTATAAGAAATATGTATACAAGACAAAATATCAAAACGGTATGAATATTTTTTTGCAGAATCAGAAATTTCTTTCCCAAGAGAGCAACATAGGAAATTGGGATCCCTAGACGAAAATGTAGAACTTTTTGAACTTCCGAATTGGAACGAAATTCAACTGGAAGTTCTTAAAGCTAAGAATAATATTATATCCGATATGAAAGAACTTGGAATCATGTTCGATAATGAAGATTGGTTAAAAATTGACGTTCAATGTAAATCGCCTGAAAATTTGTCTAGTAAATATGTCATTAATATTAAGGTATAAAAAATAATATTAATATTATTCTAATGAAATTGATTGTGTTAACCTCTACTTTTTGGAAGTTCATCTTACTAAGAACAATTAATAACTGCACAGTTAAACTAAACTTCCACTATTTATTTGAAAAATTCGCTTTAAAATCAATTACAGCTGTTTCGCTATCACTAGCATCGTCAGATTGACATATTGATAGCGAAACAGCTGTAATTGATTTTAAAGCGAATTTTTCAAATAAATAGTGGAAGTTTAGTTTAACTGTGCAGTTATTAATTGTTCTTAATATTATTCTAGGTGAAAACTCGCATGTTTGTTCTCAAGAAGAGGTAGAGCAAACAGGAGATGAGCCATTGACTTTTGATGAAAATTTAAAAGGTTGGTACACTTTTTTGAGATAATAAAACATTGTTGTTAAAGATATATATCCTGTACTGTGAATAATTGTCATTTATTAAATGAAATAATCACGCATATTACCTTCTTAAATTTTTTTTATAGATTCTACCGATGAAATTCCCGAAGAAATTGTTCAAGATCTTCATGTACTCAGTTTTCTCTCAGCTGATGGAGATCCATTACAGTTTAAAGATCTATCGGACAAATTCAAGGATCGTGATGACTCGTTTTTTGAGGATAGTCCCTACGTCAAAGTTTACACAGGAAAGAAATATATAGTACTTAGAAAGACTACGTTGTGCTGGTTTTTGTCTTTAAAAGGCCATAGGATGAGTGGCGATCGTCTTGAACGAGTGAAGCATAAATTAGAACATTTCAATAATAATTTCCATGTGTCATGTGTTAAAGTAAAAGAATATATTTCAATTGGTGACTGGGTTGCTTTCAGAAGAAAAAACAAAACAGGAACTCCTCTTGCAGAAAATGTTCTCACCTTTTTGAAAATAGGAAAAGTCCTTTGAGTTCATATATGTTCTGTACCACCCGCCATTTATAAAAATAGAATTTTAAGAATTGACAATTATTCAAACCTTGAAAAAATTATTGACATTTTTCTACTCAGAACAATAAATAACTGCACAGTTAAACTAAACTTCCACTATTTATTTGAAAAATTCGCTTTAAAATCAATTACAGCTGTTTCGCTATCACTAGCATCGTCAGATTGACATATTGAAATTACATGTTGTTTGTTTGTAACTAGGTGCTTGATGTTGTTAAGGAGTTAAGGTTAGACCAAGTAAGGAAGTAATAAGACATAACAATATTAAAGCCTAGATGTTATTAGCCCTAAGGGATATTAAGTTATTGTAAAGATCAGCATGATATAGTTTTTTCCTGGTTTTTCTATATCATTGCACAGTTATACTGGTCTTAGAGGGAAATACATCCAGGATAATCCCTTAGGGCTAATAACATCTAGGCTTTAATATTGTTATGTCTTATTACTTCCTTACTTGGTCTAACCTTAACTCCTTAACAACATCAAGCACCTAGTTACAAACAAACAACATGTAATTTCAATATGTCAATCTGACGATGCTAGTGATAGCGAAACAGCTGTAATTGATTTTAAAGCGAATTTTTCAAATAAATAGTGGAAGTTTAGTTTAACTGTGCAGTTATTTATTGTTCTTAGTAAGATGAACTTCCAAAAAGTAGAGGTTAACACAATCAATTTCATTTTTCTACTCAATCAAAATAGTGAGAATCCTGTCGAATTTTCATCAAATAGTGACATTTCTGTACAGTATATGGAAGACAGTGACGATGAAGTGGTTGCTTCTGATCATGAAAGTGAATTTGAGGGAGATTCGGTAATAAGTCCAGCTATTATAAGACCTGAACTGGAGGAATATTACGCTGTATATTACGATAACAACTTTTATATAGGAAGAGCTATAGAAATACAACCAAATTCAAATTCCTGAAAACCGACCTCGACCAATTTGTGTGGCCAAAGAAAGATGAATATCAAAATGTAGAAAATATTTATATACTGGAAGGTCCCATAAAGCTAGAAGGAACAGGTCCTTTCAAAATTAAAAGATATATATTACAAGTCATTAAAAATAAATTTAAGGAATTTAAAAAGACTTCCGGTAATAGTACCTGAGTATTATTTAGAGAAAATAAAGTGTGGGATATTGAAAGCTTGCTGGAGGGCATAAAAAACACATCAAGTTTTGTTTTCCACCACCCTGTATAATAAAAAATATTATTACGAGTATTAATTTGTTGTTTTTATTTTGTTTTAGAATATTGTTTTAATTTTGTTATTTTGTGTATAATAAAATTTTTTTATGATTGCGATAGTTATTTTAATTGCAAATATTTGAAAAATCCCAAAATATCTTGCGAATCTTGGAACAATCCCACAAATCTTCAGAAATCTCTCAATCTTTGATAAATCTCTCAATATCTGACAAATCTTTAGAAATCTCACAATCTTTGATCAATCTTGCAAATCTTTTGAAAATCCCTAGAAATCTTGAGAAATCTCTCAATCTTTAATAAATCTGTCAATATGTGACAAATCTTTAGAAATCTCTCAATCTTCGATAAATCTCATATAAATCTTGCAAATCTTTCGAAAATCCCTAGAAATCTTGGAAATCTTCAGATATTGTCACGAATCCTGTAAAAATGCTTCGAATCTCACAATATCCAATCTGGTGTACACATTTTGTTAAAGTGAGACACCCCTCGACAATTCTCTATATATCCTTCAGCGACATTGGTAGACTTCCAGCCACCGTGTCTCTTCAAATTTGTGATGTCTCCACCATTATCAGCGAATAACGTCGCTGAAGTTCGACGAATGCTATGGCCTGTGTAATTTTTAGGATTGGGTAAATTTAAAAATGCTGCGATTCGTAATCCGAGATTACCACAACTGTGGATACCAACAGGCTGAATCGAGCATTTTTCTTTTTTGTAATTCACGAATAATCTGTCATGTGGAGTATGGGATGATCGTAAAGATAAATATTGCCTATACAACAGCAGGTTTTCTTGTCCAATTACAACAAAAGTTCTCTCAATATGTGTTTTGGAATCTGGTATTTTCACAAGCAACATGTCTTCTTTGTCATTTATTAGATCAAGTGACATTTTTGTTAGTTCTTCCCGTCTACACCCAATAATTGTTGCTACCTGCTGCTGAAGACTTCTGATTTCTTTGCTTTATAACCAATATTCTTCCTTTTAAGAAAGAAAGAAAGTTGCTATGTTTACATTTTTCTTTACTAAAATGGTACTTTTCAACATAGAGTACATGCTCCACAGGGTAGAGGATTTGACAGTTTCAGATTTTTGCGCCAAATAAGCCAAAATTACATCCTCTGTAATGGTTTTGCATTTCTTCGAATCCGTCCATTTCGTGAACAAATCATAAACCTTTTCGTACCTGGACTTTGATTTTTCAGGCAGTAATTGTGCTGTAGCAGCAGCTGCTGCATTGGGAATTTCGCAAGGCACATTTTCAAACTCACTATCGCTGCCGTTTTCCATAGTTTTTTTTCGATAATTGCGACCAAAAACCATGCAAACTTTGAAATATCGAAATGTCAACTAATAACTTGTCAAAAGTGCGTACTTTACGGACTAAGCCGGAAAAATGCAACTTTCTCAAAGAATAACTACTTCCCGGACGGTTGCCGAAAAAATAATTTTTTTAACTCAATTATTTTTAAAATCTACGTTATCATAAATTTATGACCGTCTGATTAAAACATACTTATAAATTAGTTATGATTAATTTGATAAAAATCCAAGTACTGGAATGGAAAAAAAATTAATGAAATTACACATTAACTTAATATTTAATAGCAATAAACTCAAATTTAACCCACAATATATAATATTATAGAAAAAGGTACATCTGTGCGACATGTTTCGGCCAACAGACCATCATCAGGCTCTAACAAGAGAACATAATAGTGTCTAAAAAACTAAAATCCAAAAAACAGAAGATGAAAAACAAAAATTTAAATTGAGCTCCCCGTATTTATTATTCATTTATGATTATCAACATGTAACATGTTCATTGACATGTTCCGAGCGTAAAATTAATTTAATCAGACGTATAATTAAATCCTGCACTTAATCATAAATGATAAACATTTTTCACTATCTCACGACTTCAAACCATTAAAAAAATACCTTTCGGACGACCAATAGACACAACCGTTTTTGAACGTTGAGAACCCGTTAAAAACTAACCAATCAGAACGCTCGAATTCCCCCCCTAACGGAAATGAACCGTTAAAATCATCGTAGCGCGGAGAGAACTCTTCCCTTTCGCCTTCAATATTCAAAGAACGAGCATCATTTTGCGTATTAACGAATTTTTACCTTAGCCGTTATTTATACGGCCCCAAGTTACCGTCCAATGTACCTCCAGGTTACCTCAAAAGTACCCCCAGGTTACCGTTAAAAATATCGCAAATTATTAGCTCCAAGTTACCGGCAGGTTTCCCTTGAAGTTACCGTCCAATATACCCCCAGGTTACCTCAAAAGTACCTCCAAATTACTGTTGAAGACATCGCAAATTATTAGCAAGTTACCGATAAAGCACCGATCCAGCCGACTACACCTGAAGTTCTAACTCTCCGGAGAAGTCCCCCAGGTCTGCCTTCCTGTAGAAGTCGTCAACATCTGTAACTAACCGAAGCCGTACACATACCGCTGTGGGAGAAATCCGAAACCCTAAGCTAAGTACCTAACCTTTTGTGGCAAAATAAATTTGAATTTCTTACTTGAGTGTTTGTTTTAAACCCACAGATTTGCTGTGTGTGGTTGCCTATCGGTATCAGTATTTTAGTTTTTTATTAAGTAGTCAAAATATTTTTAATATTCATTTTTTCTTTCTAGTTAAACACTAAATTAAATAAGGTGTTCTGCTTTACACCTAGTTATTAAATTTTGTCGAATTTAAAGCAGTGGCGCCCTCACCCATCAATCATATCCTATATACAGAGTGTCGCTAAGCTGGAGCGTACCCACTCCTGAGTTAAAAGGTCTCATAAGCCGGGACAGCTCTCGAGGGAGTAATTAGTGTTACAAATTGGCGCCCTGTCTCTTTGGAAGAATATTGTTGCAAATTGGCTTCCTGCCTTTTTGGGACTAATATGGTTACAAACATTATTTGTTCGACATTGGTCACGGTGGTATCCGTTATTTCACGAACTTCTTTTAAATTTAGATTTTCTTTATTGTAAAATAAGGGAATTATTCAAAACACAAATGGACAAAACTTCGGGAAAAGTTTTCAAGTAAAATGACTGTATTCTAAAGCCATTCAACGTGTATTCCATATATATTCTACGTGAAAGGAGTCCAATGCGTGTGTGCATGCAAGATGTTTTGTGTATTCATCTTTATGCAGGTTATAAATAAAGCAAATTTAGATACTAAACATCTGTTCTTGTTCTCTATTCGAGAAAATATAAATAACGACTCGACTCTCATGTTTTTACATAAAATTTTCAAACTTTCATATTATAATAACGAGGAAAATATTATGTATTATGAAAATATAAAGGACTTGTCGGATGTTGGATTCAATTAGAGGACGTATAAATCGTCAGGAGTACATAATAGATGCAACATCATTAAAAACAGTATTATAACACAGTTATACGTTCATATGCGAAAAATCTGTATTTTAATGATTTTATAAGTTTTACTACAGAAAAGGTAGTAAAATCTAGAAGGAGTAATTACAGATATTTGAAGTAATTTGAAATTTGCATACAATACAATTTTTTTGTCAAAATGAATCCCTTCTGCTGCAATGGAGGTGATTTTAAACTTGACCCCACTGCACATTCTGCTAGAAAGTGTAAGGAAGAAAACAATATATAGAATGATCAAAGAAGGAATTATCAGGGAAAAACCTCGGTCACTTTAATTTGATCAAACTTGGGAAATGCCCCAAGATGATATGCCAAAGAAATTCAACTTTGTGAGAAAATTCATCACAAAGTTGAGTAATAAATTAATTTGAATGGGATGAAGACACCATACAGAATTTAAACCAGAATACCATAAAGTGGTATACGGACGGTTCCAAGCTAGACGAGGGAACTGGGATAGGAGTTTTTGGACCGAGAGCCAAATACTCAGAAAGCTTGGGCACATACCCGAGCATCTTTCAAGCAGAAGTCCGCGCCATCGAAAGATGTGTGGAATTCAATATTGGAAGAAACTATCGCAGACAAGAGATTGTGATCATGTCGGATAGTCAAGCAGCCATCAAAGCGCTGAGTTCAAATATAATCAGTTCGAAGATGGTTTGGGAATGCCTAGGCAAACTAAATGAACTAGGCTAGAAGAACACTGTCACCCTCCTATGGGTCCCGGGACACATAGGAATAGAGGGGAATAAAACAGCAGATAAGCTGGCAAAAAAAGGAGCTGAAACCCCACATTTGGGACCAGAACCATCTTGTGGGATCAGCAGTAGAGTAATCTTAGGAAAACTAAGTGAGGAAATGGAGAAAGAAAAATCCGAGTACTGGAATCAGCTGGAAGGACTGAGGCAATCTAAGATACTACTGGGGAACTATGACCAGAAGAGATCTCTTAGCTGCCTCAACCTCAGTAAAAAAAGGCTCCGTATTCTAACGGGAATATTAACCGGGCATTGCCGGTTAAGAAGCCACATGAAGAAACTGAGGTTAGCAGATGAAGCAAAGTGCAGATTCTGTGAGGAAGAGGATGAAACCTCAATACATATACTCTCAGAATGTCCTGCCTTGCAAAATTCTAGGGCTAGATACCTAGGAGCACATGAAATAGAGGAAGGGGATCTACCTGATTTGAAGCCCGACGATGTCCTAAACTTCCTCAGGAAAATAGGACTCGAAGAGCTGCTATAAATCTGAGAAAACATCAGAACATGGCAAGTAAGGGGGGACACAATAGATCCTATGGGTCGCAGTGTAATCATCACCCCTAACTCATTCATACATTCATACATTCATCCCTTCTGAGTAATAGCTCCAGAAAAAAGTGTCATTTGCTCGCGTTAAATAGAGAGTATGGCCATATTTGTCTTTTATTAAGATTTCAAATAATTTTTCATCATCTTTAACTTGCTGAAGCTACAAAAAGCTATTATAATACGCAAAGTCAGGAATATTCTTCAAGCAATTCGGAAAAGTATCTTCCAGATTAACCTCTTGAATTTTTCGTAGCAGATACTTTTTCTATTTTTGTTTGCATTTTAAATATCTCTATTTTATTCTTTAGTGGTGCATTTTATATCAACATGTTTCTTCAACACATTTGCTGACTCTTTTGTCAGTGCTGGTCCCGTTAAAAAATAGAACACCAAAGAATATGACTCCACTGCATTTGTATACACCTTCTTCAGCAAGTATTTTTACCCTTAGTTTTTGTTCTTAGACCCTCAAATGGTTTATCCATCTTACTCAGTTTTTCAAAGAATTGGTCTTCATGGAGTTCGAGGTTCTATCAAATGGAACAAAGAGACAGACCTACTAGCCCGAAGGGGCACCAGGAATAAGACAGGCGAAGGAATTCATAACAGGTTCGACGTCAACAGTAACTCCTAGGTCTTTTAACAGGGTACAACAGGATCAATAAGCACATGCAAGAGCTAAAACTGCTTTCTCTCCTTTGTACTCCTTTGTGCAGATTCTTCAAGGAAAAAGAGGGAACCTCTATCTACGTCTTTGTGAATGTGAAGATCTTTTATGACAGATTTTTCTAACTATAGGAAAAGAAAAGCGTACGACTAGAAGCAACGAGGGAAAATCACTGTACAGTTTGATGAGTCTGTTAGGAAAGACCAAACTGCATCAGATTATATAGAGGACTGCCTCAGTAGCTCTGAAAAGGTCGCTGTGGGAAAAGGCATGTTAGACCAGGCAAATTAACACAATTTGAGTTGAAAAAAAAATTTAACAGAATTCCATGAGTGAGAAACGGTCAAAGGGATTGTAAAAACCTTAGAAAAAATGAGCTGCGGAAATGCGAAGGCATGAAAGGGGTGAAAATCGTTTTTAGCGATTTCCGGCGAAAGTTGACCTTCTAGCAAAAAAGATTCAATGCAAAAGTTGTAGATCTTTTCAAGATCTACAACTTTTATTTATATAATTTTTTTACATAACCTCAAATTTTCTAGAAAAATGCTGAAAACCGTGTTTTTCATTTTTTATTTTTCATTCAGGCAAAAATTATGGGATTTCGACGAAAATTGGTGAAAGTGTGCATTTTTATATCTCCAATAACCTGTAATTTTTTCAGAAAAAAAAATACAAAATTTTTCGATGTACTCAAATTTGTTGACAAAAACACCCCAACTTCAAAAATAGCTTCAAAAACACGGTCAAAAATGCAAAAAACCCAAAAAGTAGCCTATACAACTACGCATTTTCAAAATAAGAAGCATTAATTTAATTAAATCAATTTATAAATGTCAAAACAAAAAAAATTCTCTAGACGTGTTGAGACTTCAGCGATATAAGACTTTGGTCAAACATTCTACTTTCAAATTAGAAAAATTATCACCAACTTTCAAATTAGAAAAATTATCACCAACTGTTGGAGCAGCAACGCAGCATATTTTCAGAGCATATTATCAGCTCCAAAAGTGGCTGGGAAATAATGACATCATCGCAACAAACTGGGGTTGGAAAGAAGTACTTGCCGACAATCTTTATATACTCATTCCTGGATTTACAATAGATCCAGTAATTCCGGATGATTTATTAAAAATTGCAATTGTGTAAGTTCAAGTAAAATGTGTGGGTGTCGCAAGCTCGGATTAAAATGCACAGAATTCTGCCAACATTGTCCGGATGATCAATGTTGTTCAAATCTTGAAGAGCATCCACAACAGACAAGCGAATTGGAAGAATTGTCGGACTTGAATCCAGATGAACAAGTAGCAGACGAAGATAGTGACGACGATACTATATTAATATAGAATCAAAAATCTGACAACGAAGAATCAGACATGAATTCAACCTTCGCAAAAAAGCCTTCATAAAGCCTGTCAATTATTTTGTAAATATTTATCAAAAAACATTCATTACAGGCCTGATTCATTGTAACATATTGTAAAAACTTAAATAAAAAAAATAATATAAAAATGTCTTGCAATAAAAATGAAATAACTTCAAAAATAACTGTTTTCAAAAATATTTTTGAATATTCCAAATAACCTAAATATATTGGCTTATAAAAAATATAAAAAATACAGTCGAATGATTTTTACACATTAAAATATCGCAAAAAAATTGATTCTCTTAATGTACCTGAAACCTTATCAGTGAACTGATTGATTAGAGAAATATTATATTTATAAAAAAATCCTTTAATTCATTGAATTAGAGTTTCTTTTGTGTTTTTTTCTGCAGAATCAAATGGTGCATTTAGTGTTTTGATTTCATTTGAAATTTAAATAAATTATCGACGATTTATGAAAATGCGTGGCTGCAAAAGCTACTTTTTGGGTTTTCTGCATTTTTGACCGTGTTTTTGTGAAGCGAGTATAACTTTTTATTTTTTAAACAAAAAGTACGTGAAAAAACGATAAAAATACGATGTCGCTGTGCGCTATACGACGTTTCTGCTTGAACACAGCTATTTTTGAAGTTAGGGGTGTTTTTGTCAATAAATTTGAGTATCTCGAAAAATTTTGTATTTTTTTTCTGAAAAAATTACAGGTTATTGGAGATATAAAAAGGTACACTTTCACCAATTTTCGTCAAAATCCCATAATTTTTGCCTGAATGAAAAATAAAAAACGAAAAACACGGTTTTCAGCATTTTTCTCGAAAATTTGAGGTTATGTAAAAAAATGACATAAATAAAAGTTGTAGATCTTTTCAAGATCTACAACTTTTGCATTGAATATTTTTTGCTAGGAGGTCAACTTTCGCCGGAAATCGTTAAAAACTACTTTCACCCCTTTCATCCCTTCGCATTTCCGCCTCGCTAGTCCCCGAGGTGGCAGCCCATTTTTTCTAAAGTTTTTACAATCCCTTAGACCATTTCCCACTCATGGAATTCTGCTAAATTTTTTTTTGGTCTCCAAGTGTAATTTGCCTGGTTTATGATGTAGCTACACAGTCCTTCGAGTTCTTTCATTTCCCTTTTTTAAAAACTTAAATTTGTCAGAAAACTAAATACTAACAAAAAAAAAACATTTTAAGGTTCATTAAATATAATAGAACATTAAATTACACTAAAAAAAATTCCCTTTTCTTAAATTGTTTCTGCAGACATAAAAATACCAAGTTGCCATTGTATGAAACTACAACATAAATAATGGTTGCGTGCTACAAAATATATAGAAAAAGTCTAGTCCGCCAACTTCGTGTTATTAAGTTATTTCAAATAACTACATAATTTATTTATTGATTTTAAAATTAAAATAGTCTTCCTTCCTTCCTATAAGCGGACGGCATTTTTGTTTAGTCGATAAACATTATCTTTTCATATTATACTGTATAAGATAGACAAGACAAATTGCCAAAGGAAAAGCAATTTCCGGATAATTTCACAATGTTTGCATCCGTTTTTAATACACTGTTGTCTCTATATTGTCCAGGGAAGCTCAACACACATAGAAAAAAAAACCAGACAATTACTTTTTGTTCATTTTGTGACGATACGTACAGAACGAAAAACCAATTTATTAAAAAATTCCATAATTCAAGGTTTTAATTTGAAGATCAATCTTCAATGATTTTTTTCGCTCACAAAACTGTTGTACAAATGTTTTAGAACAGCTAAATCTGTGTTTGTTTCACGATAAGCTAATTCCCAAACAAAAAAATCGAGAAAATTAGTAGCTGTGTACATGTTTTTCCAGTCCGAAAAACAATTGGCAATACTCAAATACAACTCTTGGTTAATTTCATATCAAATAAAATAAAACAGTCCAATTGAAGGGCTTTTCTTAGCAATCCTTAGCATTTCGAGCCTTTTTAGTGTAGATAGTGGATTGAACATTGCGAAACAATGGTGTGACTCGGTGGGACTCAGCATCAACCCCACCAAAACCACACTAGTAACCTTTACAAGAAAAAGGAACCCAATCTAAAAATCATAAAAATAGGGGAGAACATCGTCGAGTGGAAAACAGAGGTAAAATATCTAGGGCTAATCCTAGATAGCAGGTTACTCTGGAATAAACACGAAGGCGAAGTAATACACAAAGCAACCAAGCGACTCACCCAAATGATTGTCAAACAACAACTGCTCGTCCAAAATGGCTGAAATTTTAGTGGGTACCTTTCAAAGCATGCGCAAACACATTCCCCAACTTTCTTTTACATGTTGAGGTCTGAAACTTTTCAGACAACCCTCGTATTTGTATTCATAATATTAACATTGTTAATTGATTAATTTTATATATATTACAATGGTTTAATTTTTCTTTAATTTTTATGTTTGATTCATTATAGTTTATTTGTTAATATCCCACGTTGGTATTGTCAATTTATTATGATTTAAATTTAGTGATTATTATTATTTATAATTTTGTTTTGTTTTATTGGTTTGTCAAATGTTTTGATTGATTTTAATGATTAAATACTATTTAATTTTATATAAAGTTTACTTGTTCTTCTTTAATTCTATGGTTGGGCGCCTTATCAAAATTTTAACTAGCTCAGACTATTTGTTTTGAAATTTAAATTTAAAATCTGACTCTTATCAGGGTAGGATTCAAATTAAAATATTATTTAATAATTAACACACAATAAATTTAATGCCAAATATTTCAAAGAAATTTTACAAAAACTGTTAATTGGTTTTCATATGTTTAGTACAAATAAATAAATGAATAGCCTTATATGAAAAGAATGACGTTGATACATACAAATAAAATTAATTTACAGTCACAAAATAACAAATACACAAATACTAAACCTTAACTATGACACGTACCTTTTATTATAAAGTTCGTTCTCTAAAAATTGCTACTGTCTAAATGGAATGGCACAAAAAATTCGGATCGGCTTCTCCTCGTCTGCCTTCGGAACAGTAATACCACAATATGGCGGCTAAGGACCAGTTGCAGGAAAAAATGCTCAAATTTAATCTTTCAAATTTTGTTGGAATCAGTTTCTGATTTGTCAAATTTATTACTTTGGTAAGTAATTTAATAATGGTTGATTATTTTACTGCATGTATTTTTAATATTACATGTATTAAAAAATTTTCTTCTAGTTAGTAATCAATTAATACATACGATGTTAATTGCTTTGCTACCAAAATCAAAAAGAGAGTGGATCATCGATTTTCCGGCCTTTTTATAGGCTTCCAGGAAAAATGACAACAAAAACGAAATTCCATTGTTTAAATGCAAAATTCTAACCAAAATTCTTGAATATGAAGGTAATGAAATTACAAAACTAATAGTATCTTTGTTAACTTATAGTGAGATCTCATCCTTATATTTACCAAAAAAATTTATTTCTTTAATTTTAAATAGACTTTTTCCTTGTAAATTTATTATTAAAAAATAGGCAGTTTGCTGGAGTTGTCATATTTTCTAGACTTTAAAATTTGAAATAAAACTATCAATTGTACTTAAAATTACTATAAATCAATTAAAATAATCCTCTCTTAACTAAAAATTACTATTTTTAAACCCTAACAACTAAAATTTAAACTTTTAAAAGATTTTGTTATTTGTATCTCTTACACATTATATAAGATAAGAGTCTCTGTGTTAACAAAGATTAACATTTTAAAATTTATATAAACACCTTACTCACTTATCCTACATACATTTTGTTACATAAAATGTCCTTTGTTAATGTTTATAAACTAAGTTTTTCAATAGTTTTTTTACTGTGTACTCTTTAAGTGTTCTATAAAAAAAAATTATGTGATTAAGACCAACACTATTGATATGAGAATTAGTTTACTATATTTCACCACACCTGCTACATGTTTTTAATTGTTCTTGTGTCTTTTTTAGGTACTCATGATCTATTGGTATACTTGTTTGTACAATATCGAAGACTATAATTTGTCTTTTTATATTTTTGTAAGTACTTCCTTTTTATAATATTCATTTAAATACTTTACTAACTAAAATTACATATTGATTTCTTAAACATGTGAAAACCATTAATACTTTTGATTTTTATTTTCTTTTTATTGTTTCAGATTAAACTTAGAATTTTAAAAGAGAACTAGGACAAAAAAAAATTGTTATGTAAAAGTGTACTTATTATGGATTGGAAATATTTAATTGTTATAAAATAGCAAAATATGGATCCTATTCAATATAAAATGCCCATTACATTCTTTGTTTATTTTAAATGTATGTCTTGTGAAAATTATGAACTTGGAAACTTTAGATGTACAAAAGAAAAAGTAAATGCTGATTCTATAAAACTTATTAATATATCCTTTTATTGTAAATTATAAGGTAAGTTCTACTTATTAAATTTTTAACTATTAGATATCTATCTCAATATATTCGATACCGATAACTATGTATATATTGATTAAATTTATGATCTTTTTAATTTAATGCATATTTTCTCCTTACACCACTATGTCTCATCTTATAACCTGATGATGGTCCTTAGACCGAAACATGTAGCTTTACTGTTAAAATTTAAACATTAAAAAAATATGGATTGATTGGGATTCATCGCTACTAAGATATATCTTTGAATTTATAGATATAATTATATTCTAATGTTCAAATTTATAATACGTATATGAATTTTTAGTTTATTTTCATTTGTGAACCAACTATTTCATTTTACTTTCGGGAAACTCTTGCAGATTTTTAGAAAGACGGAAAAATGGAAAAACACATAATTTTTAAACAAGAAACTCGGTCAGCGTATTTATTCTATGTCACAAAAATACGCCATGAAGCGTTAACTCGAAGAAAAAGACCTCAGCACCAACTAACCGGAGAATAGAAAAGGACACATGATGTGCGAGAGAAAGAAAGATATATAGAGACGGATCCGACAGCAAGTCTGTAACGTCAGTTGGTTCATGTTTACTGAAATATCGAAAAGTGTATTTAAAATTTGGTTTTTTCTACGGCTGTTATGGAATATGGTGCTTTTGACACATTTGACAGAACTACAAAGTAAAGTATTGCCATCAACTGTGGGAGAAAATCTACCTCACGGGTCTTTTCCCACACCAAGTACATTTAAATGGAAATTCAGCAAAATTGAAAATTAACGTATGTAGTTGGCTGCTTGTTTGGTTATTGTTATATACGGTGCGGTCCATATGTATGGAATAAATTCATTTGTAGCGTTATTATGTACTATATGAAAAAAACCTGAAACAGGTCGATTTTTATTCTTAAATTGACAATTTACAGTATTAAAATATTATCCCCCTCCAGCACCCCTTCGGAATTATAAGCACCCCCTCGAAAATTTTAAATTACAAAGGGGGTCGTGTGGCACCTCGTTGGAAAGGGATTTTAGTCCTCTGTTCAGCAATTTAAAGTTTTTTAAGTTTGGTGCAATCATAACTGAGAAAATTGATTTTTAAGATGTAAAATTTTGATAATGTCTCTAACACAAAACTTTACGTAGAATGAAGATAATAATGTCACATAATGATTAGAATGTTGTGTTTTTCAATGTATTTGACACTTAAATTAAATGTTCAAAATGACCATCATTCACTTCTTGACAATAACCGAGGCGATATTGTTTGGTCTATTAAAATAACTTTAGAAATAATCAGGTATTTTCGTATCTGTTCTGCTAAATATTAGGAAAAAACTTTAAAGATATTAAAATAATAGTCAAAAAACTAAACAAACAATTGATATAAATCTAGTAGGCTGCTGTCATTTAGGTATTTAAAGTTACTAAAAGACGTCAGTATAATATTTGTGCGCGTATTAAATTTAATTATGGCTCATTTGTCCGAGACTCAAAGAATAGACATTTTAATTATGATCGGTTGTGGTAATAAAACCAGAACTCAAAAGGAGGTTTGTGAAATTTTTAATAATAAATACCCTGGTCAACACGTTTCGCAGTCTACAGTCAGCAAAATTGAAAAAAAGTTTCGTGAAACTGGACATGTAAAAAATATTGAAAAACCAGGTAGAAATGTTCAATTTACTGATGAAAAAAAGTTAGATGTACTTCTAGAGATTGAGGAAAATCCGCATAAGACAACTCGAGAACTTGCCGCCGACAATGATGTAAGTAAATCGTCTATTTTGAGAGTTCTGCATAAAGAAAAATACCACCCTTACAAAGTTCAGTTGGTTCAGGAGTTAAATGAAGATGATCCTGATAGAAGGCAAGAATTCTGTGAATTGATGATGGATAGAATGAACGCAGATTTGCAGTTCATAAACAAAATAGTTTTTTCTGATGAAGCGACGTTTCATTTAAACGGAACGGTTAACAAACAGAACTGTAGATATTGGAGCAGAGAAAATCCTCACTGGATGTGTGAGGCTCACACTCAATATCCTAAAAAAGTTAACGTTTGGGCTGGTATCATTAACAATAAAATTATTGGCCCTTATTTTTTTGAGGGCACAGTTACTGGTGCGGTTTATCTAGAAATTTTGATTAACTTTTTAGTGCCTACATTACAAAGAGTTTTTCCTGATGTTAATCATCCAAATGAGATGGATCGATCTATTTACTACCAACAAGACGGAGCTCCACCGCATTTAAACGAGGTTTTTCCCAATAGGTGGATTGGAAGACGTGGGGCGATCGAATGGCCGGCTAGATCCCCCGATTTGGCTCCTCTCGATTACTTCTTATGGGGTTATTTAAAATCTAAAGTATATTTTAATAGACCAAACAATATTGCTGATTTAAAAGTTAGGATAACGGAAGAAATTAACAAAATAACCCCCGAGGTCATACAAAATGTTGTACGAGAATTCCAATATCGCCTCGGTTATTGTCAAGAAGTGAATGGTGGTCATTTTGAACATTTAATTTAAGTGTCAAATACATTGAAAAACACATTCTAATCATTATGTGACATTATTATCTTCATTCTACCTAAAGTTTTGTGTTAGAGACATTATCAAAATTTTACATCTTAAAAATCAATTTTCTCAGTTATGATTGCACCAAACTTAAAAAACTTTATACTGCTGAACAGAGGACTAAAATCCCTTTCCAACGAGGTGCCACACGACCCCCTTTGTAATTTAAAATTTTCGAGGGGGTTCTTATAATTCCGAAGGGGTGCTGGAGGGGGATAATATTTTCATACTGTAAATTGTTAATTTAAGAATAAAAATCGACCTGTTTCAGGTTTTTTTTCATATAGTACATAATAACGCTACAAATGAATTTATTCCATACATATGGAACGCACTGTAGATGTCTAAAGTTTATATTTCATAAAAGTTGACAAAATAACTAAAGTGTTTATCAAAAGTAATCGTCTCTCTTAACCTTTGGTAGAATCTGCGTAATTTGTACATTTCAAAATGTCTAAGATTTTTTAATTATGGATACCGACGACAGTGATCAATTTGAAAATACACCGCCCGAAAAATTGGTTGCGAAAAACACCAGGAATCTCAATACAAAATTGCAGTAATGTAACAATTAATTACAATATTAATTAAATTAGTTTTTTTTGTATTAAGTATGTGCCGTTTATTTTATAACCAATAATAATAATAATATTAAAATGTTATAAATTCACTTTTTTATTTTTATTATTATATGAAGCCGTAAAAAAAGTATAGTGTGCAACACGGTGAAAAAGATACTTTTCCACCTCTTTCTCAATTTTCTTGTAGTAGGCACTTTTATCTCGAGAGAAAAATACAGCGGTTCTTGCAAATGTTGAAAATAAGTAATTACACACGTCGGATATTTTTGGAAATTCAAATCAGTTTTTCCCGAGTCAATTTAGAGAAAAAATAATACTTGTTTAATGTTAATTAATGTTTAATCTAACATCTACTAATATATTTTCTTTAAAATAGCGAAACCCGGGCTGGAACCTCATTTTCTAGAGTTTTCTTGAGAAGAGTGCCAAAAACAACCCTAAAATCATAATAGGGCGATTTTTGGTGGGTTTGTTGGGGTCGTATCTGTACAACTCTCGGAGATGACGTTCAAGTCCAAGTTTCGGTGCAGCAGATGCCGGTGGGGTGTTTGCCGATGCCAGATTTAGATTCATCGGGCCAAAAAACACCCCAAAATGATTTTTGGTTGACCTTATTTGATTGTGTCAGGAAAATTCCCAAAGATGATGTTTAGGGTCATGTTACCTTCAAAAAAATTGTATTTTGTATCTCAAAATCTAGCCATATGACAAGGTTGGACCCATAGATCAGGACATCAAATATTAACAGGTCTGCTCAAAAGTCCCCGGTCTGACCTATAGATGACGACACTAGAATTAAATCCATTTCATTTTTAGATAGTTTCAACCTTCAAAAGATTCGTGTAAAAATTTGACAGCTGTCGGACTATTAGTTTGTGAGATATTGCATTTTTAGTGAAGCAACTTTTGTTATTTTCAAAAAGATGGAAAAAAAAGAATTTCGTGTGCTTATTAAATAATGTTATTTGAACGGAAAAGCAACGGAAGCAAAAGCTTGGCTTGATAATGAGTTTCCGGACTCTGCGCCAGGAAAATCAACAATCATTGACTGGTACGCAAAATTCAAGCGTGGTGAAATGAGCACCGAAGACGGTGAACGCAGTGGACGCCCAAAAGAGGTGGTTACCGACGAAAATATCAAAAAAATCCACAAAATGATTTTGAGTGACCGTAAAGTGAATATGATCGAGATAGCTGACACTCTAAAGATATCTAAGGAACGTGTTGGACATATCGTTCACGAATATTTGGGTATGCGGAAGCTCTGTGCGAAATGGGTGCCGCGCGTGCTCACAATCGACCAAAAACAGCAACGAATTGATGATTCTGAGCAGTGTTTGCAGCTGTTAAGTCGTAATAAACCCGATTTTTTGCGTCGATATGTGACTATGGATGAAACTTGACTCCATCACTACACGCCTGAGTCCAATCGACAGTCAGCTGAGTGGACTGCGGCCGGTGAACCGCCACCAAAGCGTGGAAAGACTCAACAGTCAGCTGGCAAAGTTATGGCCTCAGTTTTTTGGGATACACACGGTGTATTGTTCATCGACTATTTGGAAAAGGGAAAAACAATCAACAGCGACTATTACTGTGCATTATTGGAGCGATTGAAGACCGAAATCGCGAAAAAACGGCCCCATATGAAGAAGAAAAAAGTGTTGTTTCATCAAGACAATGCACCGTGTCACAAATCATCGAAAACGATGGCAAAATTGCATGAATTGGCCTTCGAATTGCTTCCTCACCCACCGTATTCTCCAAAACTAGCCCCCAGCGACTTTTTCCTTTTCTCTGGCCTGAAGAGAATGCTCGCGGGAAAAAAATTTGGCTCTGATACTGAGGTAATCGCCGAAACTGAAGCCTATTTTGAGGACAAACCGAAGGAGTACTACAAAAATGGTATCGAAAAGTTGGAAGGTCGCTATAATCGCTGTATCGCCCTTGAAGGCAACTATGTTGAATAAAAAAAATGAATTTTGTTAAAATATTGTGTTTTACTATGGTAGACCGGAGACTTTTCAGCCGACCTGTTAGTACATATCGAAAATTCAGACAATTTGACGGTGCTCCCGTTTCCATAAGAAAAGTGCGGGGTCCTTTTTCCCTATACTACAGGGTGTTTCAAAAAAAGGTAACACCGTCTCTAGGATAGGTAAAAAACTGAAAAATAATTGGGGTTTGCTTAGTAAAATTTTTTTCTAACGCCATCATATTCAAGATAAAGGGCGTTGAAGAAAATAAAAAATTACACATTTCTTACGATTTTGCCGAAACTACTGGCACCATTCCAATGAAATTATATACGAATATGTTTTGGAAGCTGATATATCCCATGAATTTGTTTTTATAACTAACTCTTATAGAGGGCGCTAGTTACACGATTCATACAACGTATTATTCAACATAACTTTTTTTAGGGTAGAATTATTAGTCAAAACTCCAAGTGAACATAAACATCGTTATTTTCAAATCAAAATATTCCGAAAACGGTACACAATATCGAGTTTTACCAAGAGTACCTTTTTGGTGCAGAATTAAACGATGTTTATGTTCACTTGGAGTTTTGACTAATAATTCTACCCTAAAAAAAGTTATGTTGAATAATACGTTGTATGAATCGTGTAACTAGCGCCCTCTATAAGAGTTAGTTATAAAAACAAATTCATGGGATATATCAGCTTCCAAAACATATTCGCAAAATCGTAAGAAATGTGTAATTTTTTATTTTCTTCAACGCCCTTTATCTTGAAAACGGATGGCGTTAGAAAAAAATTTCACTAAGCCAACCCCAATTATTTTTCAGTTTTTTACCTATCCTAGAGACGGTGTTACCTTTTTTTGAAACACCCTGTATAAGATCCCCCTTTTTTTTCACACCTAAGAGCAAATCTAAGTGGGCAGTATACTTGCTGTTTTAAACCAAACGGGGTTTTTTACAGCAAAGGCCTTGTACGGGCACAACTAAGCCAAACAATGATTCCGTTCTCTCAGTTCAGCCCAGCTGGGTCAGGCCTTTCTTCGAGTGTTCACGCAATGTTGCCATCACAAGCCGGCATGGCCGTCAAGTCATTAAAGTATCATAAAATTATTCATATGCAATGTTGAAAACGATACTATCGCGAAGAAGAAGAAAACACGAAGAACGAACGGTACCGGAGGTCTCAAACAATGTGGTTCCACTTGCTTGGATTGTTATTTCAAAAAAAAAAAAAAGTTAAAAGGGGTGGTCTCTCGTAACCCTACACCCGCATGACTGGAATTAAAAAATTGTATTCGGTACAGAAATATAATCCGAATATATACTGTGTAAACTAAAGTTTATAGAATGGTGCTTTTTATTTTGTGAAATATTCGTTAACTATAGTTCATTTGTTTGGAGCAGATAAGAAGAATGTTGTAAATAAGACCCTAAATCAGTAGCTCAGATACTTATTTATATTGGTATTAAGAAATTTATTTTAATCATCATATTTTAATCTTCTTAGGTAAAGGATAAATAGTCATAATACTATATTTAGAATATTTTATTTTTCGATTTTAACGAGAATAATTGTGGTCGTTAGGGGTGTTTTAAGGGATTAAGGTAACCCTATGTGTATAATTGCAAAAACAGGTACGTTATTAGTTTATAAATTGAGGGTTTGTTTATATCCTAATACATATGAATTTAGGTACTCGTTAGTGTTGGTGGTTTATATTGCGATCTATATTTTTATTATTTTACTCCAAGAACATTTTCGGTAGTGAAAATGGCGTCAAGTTCGAGTTTTGTTCCAGTACAAGTGGCTCATTTAAAACAAAGTATATATTTTAAGAGGGTATACCGTAAGGTACATTTTGTATTGAACGAATGAATTGCAGCTATGCTAAAGAATATACGATTTAGGTCAGAGGTAACGGGATGTACTAATTTTAATAAAAAAAAGTGATAGAGGTACATAAATTTTAGTAAGTTTGATAAAGAAAGGCAACACAGTTTATTCATAATAGAAAACAAACCAATCTGTAACAATAATTATTTTATATATATTTTTTTTTCTTTTTATAAGATTAATTCAAACTTTGAATATTGTCACAAATAAATTACAATGAAATATATTTTAAAAAAATTAATTTAAGTCAAGATAGCAAGATATCGTTACAATTTTTATTAAATTCAAAGAAGCAAAATGAATATTTTTTATTTGTATTACTCCTATACAGGGTGCGGCAGATAAACGGTCAATTAGAGATATCTCGAGAACTAAAGGTATCTGAAATATGAAAATTGGCATGAAGGGGTTTTGAATAATGAGCTATTCAATGAAAATATTGCCGTCACCATTCTACTTCCGGTTATACCGGAAGTCGCACATAACTTTGTAATTTTTAATGGAAGACCCTGTATATTTTTAAATTTTAGGAATATTTACGTTATTCTGAACATTTTTTGTTGATATTTCCTATACCTATCTTGAACCGTTTTTGAGTTGTAATGTTTTTTATATGAAAATGACACTTTTTAACCATGTACATAAATTCAATATCCTCTAATGTAATTTGAATAAAAGTTTAAATTTCTCAGGAACTATTTACCACATACCGCTTTATCGTTTACACTGTCAAGTTACCTTTTTTATTATACAGGGTGCTGTCAAAATTGGAATAAAAACGGAATCCACAATCTTCGCGTAATTCCTTTTTTTCAAATGGGACACCCTGTATGTGATTATTTATTTTAGAAGAATACGCTGTCCACTATCGATATGTATTACTATTCCCTATACCTATCTCCTGCAGTTTTCAAATAAATCAGCTTTATACATTTTTGTCACAAAAAAATTAATTTTCTTATAGGCTATGTGGTAATAATTTATTGAGTTAAGCATTGAACAATTATACAAATACTATCAAAGATAATAAGGCACTAGCTCGTTAATGCAACAAATGTTCAAAGTGTTGCCCATCAACTTCCAAACATTTATGGACTCTTTTAAGCAGATTCTCATTAGTAGCTCTTGATAGTGATTCTCCATCTATTTCGTTAAAAACGTGAAGGACTTTGCTTATCATATTTTCCTTAGTAGTGACAGGTTCAGAGAATACCTTATTTTTAACATATCCCCAAATATAGTAATCTAATGGTGACAATTGTGGGGATCTTGGTGGCCAGAGAAACGGACCTTTGTTAGCTATCCATCTATCATTGAATATTCCATCAAGCAATGTGCCTACTCCTCGAAGATTGTGAGCCGGTGCACCATCTTGTTGAAACCAAGCTTCGTTAGCCTCATTATTAGGTAAAGCGTGCATTGCTGGTACAATTACTTGCCGTAAGATGTTGCAGTAACACTCTCCGTTTAAATTTTCGTCATAAATCATGAGAGCGAATATCTTATTATTTTTTTACAGCACAAAAAACATTAAACGAAAAGGATACTTAAAATTTACTATCCCATGTGACTTGAGGATTTTCGTCACTCCAGAAGTGACTGTTATGGCGGTTAAACAAACCATTTTTAGTAAACTTCGATTCATCACACACCAAATAATTTTTTTTGTAAAATCTTCATCTTCTTGGCATTTCATTAAAATCCATTCACAAAATTCTACACGTCTTACATAATCTCCAGGATGTAAATGCTGAGCTAGTGTATACGAATAAGGGGTCCAATGATGTTTTTTTAAAATTCTGTGAATTGTTCTAGTCGACACCTCTAACAGTTTCTCACATTCCCTTAAGGATGAATTTGGATGAGCTGCAAAATATCCCAGGATGTCTATTTGTAAATCCTCATTATCGACATGGGTCTTGGGCTTATTTGTTTTACTTTTAAACTGACCAAACTGGGAACAGTTGTGTAGCAAACGTTTAACAGTTTTATGATTTGGTCGAGGCTTTTCAGGATATCTCTCAGCAAACACACGGCAAGTTCTGGATACTATTCTGTTATACTCACCGTGAATCATAATTAAATTTAAAAATCATCATTTGTATATCCTAAATGTGCCATTATTATTAGGTTAAGGAAATTAAAGGCAAACTATTATTACACCTTTCACACAACGGCATACAACAAGGTGACTATTAAACAATAACAATAACTGACATGTGTCAGAATATTCCATAGGCGACTTGATAAATTAATTTTTTTTGTGACAAAAATGTATAAAGCTGATTTATTTGAAAACTGCAGGAGATAGGTATAGGGAATAGTAATACATATCGATAGTGGACAGCGTATTCTTATAAAATAAATAATCACATACAGGGTGTCCCATTTGAAAAAAGGAATTACGCGAAGATTGTGATTCCGTTTTTATTCCAATTTTGACAGCATCCTGTATAATAAAAAAGGTAACTTGACAGTGTAAACGATAAAGCGGTATGTGGTAAATAGTTCCTGAGAAATTTAAACTTTTATTCAAATTACATTAGAGGATATTGAATTTTATGTACATGGTAAAAAGTGTCATTTTCATATAAAAACATTACAACTCAAAAACGGTTCAAGATAGGTATAGGAAAATATTGACAAAAAATGTTCAGAATATCTTAAATATTTCAAAATTAAAAAATATACAGGGTCTTCCATTAAAAATAACAAAGTTATGTGCGACTTCCGGTATAACCGGAAGTAGAATGGTGACGGCAATATTTTCATTGAATAGCTCATTATTCAAAACCCCTTCATGCCAATTTTCATATTTCAGATACCTTTAGTTCTCGAGATATCTCTAATTGACCGTTCATCTGCCGCACCCTGTATATGTAGTGTTTGGGGAATTTTAATCAGAAATTTTAAATGGCAAGTGGCCTACTGTAATCGGCTTAATACGATTACACTTATTTACAGATTATTCAATTATTGAGAGGAATTTTCCAAACAACCCAGTTTTCTTAGAAACATTATCGGGAATATTAAGTCAGTACTTAGTATTAGTTCTTTGAGTAAAGTTGTATGAAGTTGTATGGTTTTCATAATATTGTAAACAGTTGGAATATATTTAAAACATTTGTTGAATGTTAATTGTGCAAGTACCAAACAATGTCGATAAGCCAAGAATCATATAAACGACCAAAAACAGGTCCATTATCTTTAAATGAAAAAACTCTGATATTGAATTGTTATATATCATTGAAAAACAAGGATCCAAGTGCAAGTTTTGATGATATTGTGGAATTAACGGCTGCTGTTGTGTGTTGCTAAATCAACAATTTATAGATTACTGAAAGAAAGCAAGAATGGAACTCTTCAACCCCCTAAAACTCCTTCAGGCCGAAAACCAATTGAGATCGATGAGTCATTAAAACAAAGACTAACTCATAAAGTCCATGGATTTTACTTACGAAAGGAAATTCCAACACTTGACAAAATTATGACATCAGTGCAAGAAGATACGGACTATACAAAATTCTCCAGAATGACATTATGCAAACTTTTGAGAGATGTGGGTTTCAGATATACAAAACATAATAGAAAATCTCTCTTGATAGATAAACCGGAAATAGTTTTTTGGAGAAGAGACTATTTAAGAAGCATTCGACATGCCAGAGAACAAAATTTGAAAATCTTCTACTTAGACGAAACATGGATAAATGCTGGATATACAGATTCCAAATATTGGCAAGATGAAAACATTAAAAGCGGAAGGCAGATATTCGTGGAAGGTTTGTCGTTAGGTTTGCAGCCACCATCTGGAAAAGGAAAAAGACTTATCATTGTCCATGTTGGAAGTTCTGAAGGTTTTGTTGATTTTTGATTATTAACTTTTATTTCAAAACGCACGGGGGACTATCACGAAGATATGAATAGGAATGTCTTCGAGGAATGGTTTGTTCAAATGTTGGATCTGATTCCAAAAGGGGCTGTTATTGTTATGGACAACGCAAGTTTCCATTCACGGTTACGAGAAGCATTGCCCACAAGTCGTTGGCGTAAAGCAGAGCTTTTGGAGTGGCTTATTTCGAAAAATATTAAGTTTCCAAAAGATCCACTAAGGAAATAACTTTACAGAATTGCAAAAATGAACAAGAATAAATACAAAACCTACATTGTAGAAGAAATGGCTTCTTCTCGTGGTATATCAGTTCTTCGACTTCCCCCTTATCATTGTGAACTTAATCCCATAGAATTAATATGTGCTCAGATAAAGGGGGAAGTTGGAAAAAAATACTACTTTTAAAATAAACGATGTTGTGAAATTGTTTGAGAGTGCTGTAAGTCATGTTAGTAAGGAAAATTGGACAAACTGTATCGAGCATGTTATCAAAGTAGAGGCAAATATGTGGAAAATTTACAATATTTGTGATGATTTAATCGACCCTATTATTATTAATGTCAACAACGATTCTTCCTCTTCCGAGTCGGATATAGAATAAAATGTAAGTAATAAAATATATTCCAATAATTATTTCTTGTCATTTTTTATTATATTATAATTTAAAACGTATTTTTTTTCCCAAAATACACACCACTGCATTGCGTTATTGCTTATCTGGTAATCCGCTGTCTGTTGTTTTAAACATTTTAAAAATGATTATAAATATTCAATATCAACCATTACAACAAATGACGTAGCCAATATTTTTTTAGGTTAGGTTAGATTAGGTTAGGAATTTTTATATCCTAAAATGTATACCTTTACAATAATATTTTAATGTAATAAATATATCAAAAGTTCGGGACCCAATAAGCACGTTATTTTTGAACTACCTGCTACTTGGGACGCAATAAGCATATGCCCCTTTGCTTGGGCTTTGGAGGATTTTCATTTATAATGAATTCACTGCCAACTTCAAACAAATGTACTATAACAAATCGAACTTTATTTAAATCGAATCTTAATTTTTTATTTACTTACTTAGGTTTATGTTTGTGTAAAACAAAGAGTACATACCTGAAACAAAAGAGTCTTATTAGAAATATTTGACAAGAAAATCCTTTTTTCTAGTCATTAAAATAATAATGAAAGACTATGACATTGAAACTAAATATTCACAATTTGAGTAGCATATCTAATTATTAAGACACAAAATAATATTGTATTGTATAATACAATGAAATTGATTGTAGTAACCTTTACTTTGTGGAAGTCCATCTTACTAAGAACAGCTGTCATTGAATTTAAAAACGTATTTTGCAAATAAATAGTACAAGTTTTGTTCAACCATTTAGTTTTTATTGTTCTTAGTATAATACAATTTTATCAATTCTTGACATTTATAATGATGATGTACAACTAATATTATACAAAGTACTCTAAGAGTTTGTTTCAAACATTCCTCTCTAAGGGAACTTAATTTCCTGATATTTGCAGCATTTTTAGGTTAATTTTTAAACCAACTAGCAACACGCAACAACTGTTCTCCGTCTACCTTGCGGTTGAGAATTGAACCATAGTCGTCCGAGTGAGAGACAAGCACATATGTGCTTGTCTCTCATTTGTCCGAGACTCAAAGAATAGACATTTTAATTATGATTGGTTGTGGTAATAAAACCAGAACTCAAAAGGAGGTTTGTGAAATTTTTAATAATAAATACCCTGGTCAACACGTTTCGCAGTCTACAGTTAGCAAAATTGAAAAAAAGTTTCGTGAAACTGGACATGTAAAAAATATTGAAAAACCAGGTAGAAATGTTCAATTTACTGATGAAAAAAAGTTAGATGTACTTCTAGAGATTAAGGAAAATCCGCATAAGACAACTCGAGAACTTGCCGCCGACAATGATGTAAGTAAATCATTTATTTTGAGAGTTCTGCATAAAGAAAAATACCACCCTTACAAAGTTCAGTTGGTTCAGGAGTTAAATGAAGATGATCCTGATAGAAGGCAAGAATTCTGTGAATTGATGATGGATAGAATGAACGCAGATTTGCAGTTCATAAACAAAATAGTTTTTTCTGATGAAGCGACGTTTTATTTAAACGGAACGGTTAACAAACAGAACTGTAGATATTGGAGCAGAGAAAATCCTCACTGGATGTGTGAGGCTCACACTCAATATCCTAAAAAAGTTAACGTTTGGGCTGGTATCATTAACAATAAAATTACTGGCCCTTATTTTTTTGAGGGCACAGTTACTGGTGAGGTTTATCTAGATTTTTTGATTAACTTTTTAGTGCCTACATTACAAAGAGTTTTTCCTGATGTTAATCATCCAAATGAGATAGATCGATCTATTTACTACCAACAAGACGGAGCTCCACCGCATTTTGCACGTACTGTTAGAAATTATTTAAACGAGGTTTTTCCCAATAGGTGGATTGGAAGACGTGAGGTGATCGAATGGCTGGCTAGATCCCCCGATTTGACTCCTCTCGATTACTTCTTATGGGGTTATTTAAAATCTAAAGTATATTTTAATAGACCAAACAATATTGCTGATTTAAAAGTTAGGATAACGGAAGAAATTAACAAAATAACCCCGAGGTCATACAAAATGTTGTACGAGAATTCCAATATCGCCTCGGTTATTGTCAAGAAGTGAATGGTGGTCATTTTGAACATTTAATTTAAGTGTCAAATACATTGAAAAACACATTCTAATCATTATGTGACATTATTATCTTCATTCTACGTAAAGTTTTGTGTTAGAGACATTATCAAAATTTTACATCTTAAAAATCAATTTTCTCAGTTATGATTGCACCAAACTTAAAAAACTTTATATTGCTGGACAGAGGACTAAAATCCCTTTCCAACGAGGTACCACACGACCCCCTTTGTAATTTGAAATTTTCGAGGGAGTGCTTATAATTCCGAAGGGGTGCTGGAGGGGGATAATATTTTCATACTATAAATTGTCAATTTAAGAATAAAAATCGACCTGTTTCAGGTTTTTTTCATATAGTACATAATAACGCTACAAATGAATTTATTCCATACATATGGACCGCACTGTATACCACTGCACCTACAGGCGTTTTAGAAAACATTGCCCTTATCGTAGAATTTATGATATTATGCATTATTAAATTCAACATCCTCAAAAATTAACTATTTGTTTTGCTACACGAGCACTATACTTAGCTAATTACTTTAAAAAATATTATAAATTAAAGGTTGGTACGAGAAATTGAAATGATTAAGTGACTGACGAAGGGTTTCTCCACCTTGAGCTAAAGGCCTAGAAAATAAATTAATTCCTCGCGTCAGAAGAATTTTTTCATACGTTTTATTTCTGGTAAACAATAATTATAACAGAAAAAATGGCTTATCGACTGATAACCGATATAGGACAATGACTTTTTTTGTACAACTGACAGTGACAGTTGACAGCTATATTAATAGTAAATGGCGGACTTAAATATAATAACAAAAAAAGGGGAAAGGATTAAAACAAAATGATATAAAAGCCCTCTCTAACAATCGGGGTCAAACGAGACAAGATAACTATTCCCGTGAACTTGGCACACCATATTTAAAAATCTTAAAGTTTTTTTAGAGTTCTGGCATCCTTTGCAATAGTTCTAGAGTTCTCTGTAAGTATTTTCAATAGTTCCGGTTGATAAATACAAAAAAATCGAATTTTAAAATATGGTGCGCCAAGTTCACGCAGCGCACCGTATCATGAAAATACATTATTTTTTCGGAGTTCTGGTTAATTTTACAATAGTTCTAGAGTTCTATATCCATTATATTAATAGTTCTGGCAATTAAACGCAAAAAATCAATGTTTGAAAACTAAGTGCCTAAAAGGTAATTTTATTTAAAAATATTTTATTTACGAGTTCTGGCCGATCTGATTAGAGTTCTAAATAGCGTTCCTTTAGTTCTACACAAAACTCTTTTGACTTTTTCCCACAAAATCATTTTTCTTCAAGTTATCTTCATTTTAAATATCGAAAAATCGACTTTTATTAAAAAAATTAAAGTTTACGAGTTCTAGCCGATCTGATTAGAGTTCTGAATAGCGTTCCTTTAGTTCTACAAAAAACCCTTGTGACTTTTTCCCACAAAATCATTTTTCTTCAAGTTATCTTCATTTTAAATATCGAAAAATCGACTTTTATTAAAAAAAATAAAAATTTACGAGTTCTAGCGGATCTGATATCGATTTTTCGATATTTAAAATGAAGATAACTTGAAGAAAAATGATTTTGTGGGAAAAAGTCACAAGGGTTTTTTGTAGAACTAAAGGAACGCTATTCAGAACTCTAATCAGATCGGCTAGAACTCGTAAATTTTTATTTTTTTTAATAAAAGTCGATTTTTCGATATTTAAAATGAAGATAACTTGAAGAAAAATGATTTTGTGGGAAAAAGTCAAAAGAGTTTTGTGTAGAACTAAAGGAACGCTATTTAGAACTCTAATCAGATCGGCCAGAACTCGTAAATAAAATATTTTTAAATAAAATTACCTTTTAGGCACTTAGTTTTCAAACATTGATTTTTTGCGTTTAATTGCCAGAACTATTAATATAATGGATATAGAACTCTAGAACTATTGTAAAATTAACCAGAACTCCGAAAAAATAATGTATTTTCATGATACGGTGCGCTGCGTGAACTTGGCGCACCATATTTTAAAATTCGATTTTTTTGTATTTATCAACCGGAACTATTGAAAATACTTACAGAGAACTCTAGAACTATTGCAAAGGATGCCAGAACTCTAAAAAAACTTTAAGATTTTTAAATATGGTGTGCCAAGTTCACGGGAATAGATAACTACAACTAAAATACTACAGCTAGAATAAAAATATGTAGATTCTCCTCCTCTTGGTTCAGCTCAGATTATCAAATAAAATGAATTTCACTCCAACAAAGTTACCAATGTTTTTGATCGGCTCATATTCAACATAATGAAATCATGTGATAAAACGTGTAGGAGGTGCAATATTAAATTACTTAAAAATATGAAACATTAAATCTACTACAATATCAAACTGATTGACAATAACTGTCTGCTTAATCTCGTTTTTAACAAATATTTATCATCTTTTCTTTCCAATAGAACTTACGGGAATTCTATTTCAAGTAATAATTTGAATCACGCGGAATTAGTTTTTCCATTAGGCACACATGTACATTTTCAAAGGGGCAAACGCACATTGTAATGATTTTACAAATAAAACTAGGAAATACTTTGTTGAAGTCTGCAAATACTGCAAATTGGCATCCGTTCAACTGGCACGGTATCCTTATATCTTATCTGTACAGTTTGCTCTGGGCTATTTTTTAGTTCATTAATAAAATTTTAACTGACCGATTATTAAACAAAATAAAAATTCTCATGCGTATACCTAATGAGTTTATTTTCAATCCTGAAATACACTGCATTTGTTCGAAGATGATTAATTTGATGTCAAAAGTGTCTTTCTCTCTAATTAGACTAGTTTAGTTTTCAAAACAACTAAAAAACATGTTACCTACAGGAATAGAAACATTTTTGTATTATTATTTGAAGTACAGTCCGTCTAGAAAGTACGGATATGAAATATTAGCTCTAAAATATTGTCATCAGGACTTTACTTTAAATGAAATTTTAGTTTAGATTGATTTTAAATTAGTTAAAATTGATTTGCTACGAGGTGTGTTCAGAATAATGGGGACAGTCTCCATTAGATTTTCTCATAAAAAAATATTTAAAAAAAAATACTTTAAGGATGTTATATCTTATAGTCTATATAGAAAGGACAAGGAGTAATAAATCATTCATTTAACTAGATTTCATAGACGTACCAAAATATATTTTAAGAGGGTATACCGTAAAGTACATTTTGTATTGAACGAATGAGTTGCAGCTATGCTAAAGAATATACGATTTAAGTCAGAGGTAACGGGATGTACTAATTTTAATAAAAAAAGTGATAGAGGTACATAAATTTTAGTAAGTTTGATAAAGAAAGGCAACACAGTTTATTCATAATAGAAAACAAACCAATCTGTAACAATAATTATTTTATATATTTTTGTTCTTTTTGTAAAACGATAAATTCAAACTTTGAATATTGTCACAAATAAATTACAATGAAATATATTTTTAAAAAATTAATTAAAGTCAAGATAACAAGATATCATTACAATTTTTATTAAATTCAAAGAAGCAAAATTAATATTTTTTATCTGTATTACTCCTATATGTAGTGTTTGGGGAATTTTTCTCAAAAATTTTAAATGGCAAGTGGCCTACTGTAATCGGCTTAATACGATTACACCTATTTACAGATTATTCAATTATTGAGAGGGATTTTCCAAACAACCCAGTTTTCTTAGAAACATTATCGGGAATATTATTCTAAAAGAAAGTAGGTACATTAAATCAGTACTTAGTATTAAATCTTTGAGTAAAGTTGTATGAAGTTGTATGGTTTTCATAATATTGTAAACAGTTGGAATATATTTAAAACATCTGTTGAATGTTAATTGTGCAAGTACCAAACAATGTCGATAAGCCAAGGACCATCTAAACGACCAAAACAGGTCCATTATCTTTAAATGAAAAAACTCTGATACTGAATTGTTATATATCATTGAAAAACAAGGATCCAAGTGCAAGCGTTGATGATATTGTGGAATTAACGGCTGCTATGTTGTGTGTTGCTAAATCAACAATTTATAGATTACTAACAGAAAGCAAGAATAGAACTCTTCAACACCCTAAAACTCCTTCAGGCCGAAAACCAATTGAGATCGATGAGTCATTAAAACAAAGACTAAGGCGTAAAGTCCATGGATTTTACTTACGAAAGGAAATTCCAACACTGCAAAATTATGACAAGAGTGCAAGAAGATACGGACTATACAAAATTCTCCAGAATAACATTATGCAAACTTTTGAAAGATGTGGGTTTCAGATATAAAAAACATAATAGAAAATCTCTCTTGATAGATAAAGCGGAAATAGTTTTTTGGAGAAGAGATCATTTAAGAAGCATTCGACATGCCAGAGAACAAAATTTGAAAATCTTCTACTTAGACGAAACATGGATAAATGCTGGATATACAGTTTCCAAATCTTGGCAAGATGAAAACATTAAAAGCGGAAGGCAGACATTCGTGGAAGGTTTGTCGTTAGGTTTGCAGCCACCATCTGGAAAAGGAAAAAGACTTATCATTGCCCACAAGTCGTTGGCGTAAAGCAGAGCTTTTGGAGTGGCTTATTTCGAAAAATATTAAGTTTCCAAAAGATTCACTAAGGAAAGAACTTTACAGAATTGCAAAAATAAACACAAAACCTATATTGTAGAAGAAACGGCTTCTTCTCGTGGTATATCAGTGGTATATAGACCTTAGCATCTGTCACTGACAAAGCAAACAATGAATTTCAGGGACATGTGGACCAATATCATAAAAAATTGACAATTGGATTTTCCAAAGCTGTGAAACTTGAAAATTCCCGTTATTTTGTAAACTCACCTCGTATATCCAACATTGACTATAATTATTATTACATTAAGGTGTGTAATTTGATTAAATAAGTACTCTACTCTTCGTAACATATAATATTGAAGAAATTTTTTCATAGCAACTTAAAAACTTGTTTATTTTTTCTTGCGTGGGTGGACTTGATAAATTATTTACTATAAGTAGGCGAAACAAATAATATTTTAATATTCAAATTGTAAACTCACTAAAAGTTAATATTAATTTAAATATTTCATAACTTCTGTCAACTTGAAATGTTAATAACATTTTATTATTAAATTATACATATTTAAGTCTAGGTGTACAATTAAATGAAAATTCTTTAAGTATCTTGAGCAAGTGTTGACACAAATAGTGTTGTATAAATGTATATCCATCCAAATCATTTGATTTTTTAGTATAATGGAATAATAATTGGTCCTTCTAATTGTGCCACAAGCAACAGTTTGTTTACATTTTATCTTACAAATTGTGCATTAGAAAATTTTATTAATATAAAATTTCTTAAGCAAGATTTTAAAGTATAATCTGTTGTAGGATTGAAATTATCTTCAACAGCAATTTAATGTAGGCTAAAAAGAGTTCTTGCTAAGCTGAAACTTTATAATTAACACATTTTTTTGGCCTGGGAAGGCACCAGAAATAAATGCTTAATGTCTTATCAAATCTTGGACATTCAACCATGACATTTGAATAGTTTATGCAATAAGTTACCCTAAATAAGATAATAGTAGGTAGTAAGTGTAAATGTAGTGAAAGTGAGTAAACAAAAAAACTCTGGACTGATGACAAATCAAAGTCAAATAATGTGTGGTAATATTTAAACAACCTCAAGTATCGAAATTGATAAGATAAAAATTATTAACATGATTGTTATTAAAACTATTGAAAATGAAAGGTTTTCTGGTGATAAAATGTGGCATGCCCATCAAATATTTGTCGACAGATTGAAACCACATTAATATACTAGTTAGTTCAATGAAATTTGAAAACTATTTGATAATGAATTATTTATAATATCAAAATGAATAGATATTGTGTGGTTTATTAAAAAAAATTGGGGAAACTGATGGTACTATATTTTTATATTGATATTCTTTTAAATTTTATTTGTTACTTAACTAAGTAAATACTGTTTTTCTAATTACCATTTTTGTGGTATTTATATCTTAATGTTTTGCTCTAAAAACTAGAAAGGTTATAAAATGGTTGCAGTTTGGTTCTATAAAAAAGTTATTTGATGTATCAAATTATCAAATAGAATTAATCTAAGATGAATTGGGACAGAAATAATCAATTAAGAGTGGATTATTGGAAGTTATGTATTTTGTTATTTATTCTGGGATCAAATCGACCAAAGGTAGCTGGTTTCTTCAAAACTTGGCTTTTCCTAAGAAGGAATAAAATATTCCACTACTTTCTTTACTTTTGGAAACTAAAATATACTAGGAAATTATAACTTCCTAAAGAGATAATGGATTTTTAATACTTGGAGGTTTTAAAAAATAAAACATGTGCCCGAGCAATATGATAATACCATAATACCATAGATTTATTCTCACTGTAATTTAAGGTCTCATTTTGTCTGTCATAGAACTGGTATTTGGATAATATAATAATTGATATAACTTTAGCTCTAATTTGAATTCAAATAAACTTTTTTTTAAACACAAGGATGGATTTGAACATATAGATGGTACCCCCAACAAAAAATCATTATGACAATAATTCTAAGAAGGTTACATTTGCTGATTTCATACATCACATAAAATATTTCAAATTTCAGAAAAAGCTATATATTGTTAAAACCAATATACTGGTTATTTTGTCCAACAATTCACATAGTTTCAGAAAATGAGTCAGAACATCATTGTTACATGCAAAAATTGAAATATATTTGAGTAGCCCTGTATATTATATTCCATTAGATATATTTGAAACTGCAGCACACACTTGACCTATTTTAATATGTTCAATTGGTACTTTTGATTGATGGTTTACAATTTATTTTTGTAAATTGTTTCATACTAACTGATTGATGGGATGGAATGTTTTCAAAACTCAAGTAATAAATAAATTGTATTCTGGATAAGTAATCAAGTTTTTAATTGAAAATACTTTCCTTGCAGTAAAGAACTTAAAAAAGATTTTAAAATCACAGCAAGAATGTTTTAAATTTTGGAATGTAAATTATTTAAAACATTTACCTTTTTACAGTGGGTTAATAAATTATTAAGAAGTGTTTTTACTAGTTTTCTGTAGGAAATTTCAAAGTGGCATTATAAAAATAATTATACATGGTATATTTTTTTTAAAATAGAAGGTTTTGAAAATTTATGAGTCTAAGACATGACATGCAACTTAGCATCACGAACTTGTTAATGTATAAATAATAAATAAATGGATTTCCAAGTAACTGACCCCATTCTATGTGCATTTCCTTACTGATAATGATTCATTCTGTTGTTACACACTTTTAGAACCGTTTAAGTTATTGTGCCACAATTAAAATGATTTCAATTATAGTCAAATTTATATAAAATTTAGTATAAGGCCTTTGCATATCTCAGACTGATACATCTAGAATGCAGAGTGTCCAAAATAAATTGTTCACTAGGGATTAAATGTTAAATTAAATTGAAAAGAGGAACTCTACCTACAAATTCAGTCCTGTTGATGTTACTTTATATGAAATGGTTGATTCTAAGTTATTTTTAAAATATAAAGGTTAATTTTGATATAATAGATTTAAAAAATGTGAGGTGTGCCAGTGATTGGGAATCGCTTTGGAATTAAAATAACAGATTGTTTATTTTACATAAAATTAAAACCAAATTAAGTAAATTCAAGAATACTCCAACTGACAGTTAAATTTTTATATTAATTGGGTTTTTTAAATGACCGGATATAAAAAAGCCAAAACATCCGGTACATCGAAAAACCAAAACCTTCAATTGTTGGAAAAATTTATTCTTTAAAACCACAAAATGTATACGGGGGATGTATGAAAAGTTGACCACAATACAATTATTTAAATTTTGTGCGTATTCAAATACAATTTATTATAGATTTTGTTAGTGTACTTTATACTTCAATCGTTAAGCAACGAATAATAACACAAAAAGTGTAAAAACAAATATCGCTAAAATGTTTCTTTCTATTCAAAGTCTAATAACATATTTTTCCGATTATTTATAAGCGATAACAAAGTCCATATTATAGATAATTGACCCTTGTCTTGTAATGATATAAATAAACATAATTAGAATGTTTATTTGTAAAAGGCTAATGTATAACAGTAAAGGAAGGACGTTAGAAATTGTCATAATTTAATGGCATTGCACTATTGAAAGTTTAAACTAGAAAGGCGTTAAAGTAGATTACTTTAACTCGTAATAAACAAACATTTAACCCAATTTAAACAAAACAAACGAAAATATTTTTTTTTTTTTATAGTGATAAGGTTGTTTCCAACAAGAAATTGTGTTTTTTGTTGTTTTTTTAGCCCAATTTCCTGTACTACACATTCCTATGTACTATTTGTAAATAGTTTTTTTGCAATATGTTGTATTAACTCTTTTTCTGTCGAAATCTATCATGCATATTTTAGAATACGAATTAAATAAGTATTACTATTTTTCTACTAAACAAATATACTGGAAAAAATTGTTAAACCGTTGCGTATTTTGATATCTAATATGCATTTGAAGTTTGTTGTTTATGGTTAAAAGTAAAAAACTTACATGAGTTAAAACTACTTGTTTTGGAACTATATGTAGTGGCTCACTATATGCATAAATTATAAACCATTTGTATAATTTGTATACAAATAAAAAATATTCATTTTGCTTCTTTGAATTTAATAAAAATTGTAACGATATCTTGCTATCTTGACTTTAATTAATTTTTTAAAAATATATTTCATTGTAATTTATTTGTGACAATATTCAAAGTTTGAATTAATCTTCTTACAAAAAGAACAAAAATATATAAAATAATTATTATTACAGATTGGTTTGTTTTCTATTATGAATAAACTGTGTTGCCTTTCTTTATCAAACTTACTAAAATTTATGTACCTCTATCACTATTTTTTTATTAAAATTAGTACATCCCGTTACCTCTGACCTAAATCGTATATTCTTTAGCATAGCTGCAACTCATTCGTTCAATACAAAATGTACCTTACTGTATACCCTCTTAAATTATATTTTGATACGTCTTTGAAATCTACTTAAATGAATGATTTATTACTCCTTGTCCTTTTTATATAGACTATAAGATATAACATCCTTAAAGTAGTTTTCTTGAAATATTAAAAATATTAGCTTTAGAGGGTAATAGTAATAGACAATGGCGAAAGATGTGATTCCAGTCTTCCCAACATTAAAAGACAAAAATTGAGTTATACTATTGGGTTTTATTTATTGTCTGATTGAAAAAATTTAAAATGATTTCAATATTTCTAATGTAGGTAATTTTTTTTATTTAAACTTTGATTTATCCTTGGCACGATGTAAAAATGCATATCTATTCAATTATCTGTTATTTGCGAAAGCTGAAACTGTCTATTAACTCTTCTATTTTTGCGTTTCAAATCCAGCAGACATTTTGGCATACATAATAAATGAAATGTATAATAATAGCCACATTTTCCTTCTTGCACCAAGTGCTTTTGTATGTCAACGCTTTTGTTTTTATTGTATATCCAGGTTTATAAAACAAGAGTGACATGTTGTGTACAGTTCAAATGGAAATACGTTAAATTATTTTCGACAACTAATTCGAAATTTACGAAAATAAATTCGACCGTCTATTTTAAATTATAAATATAACGATACGTTCTATATTATGTGACATGGCTGTTTTTTTTTTATGATTTCCCTTGGCATATCCATCAAAATCACAATGTAATTGAAACGTCAGTGCATTTTTCAGCGCAATAGTTTGTAAATGTGAAATGCTGAGGGCGCATAAAGGCCTAAATGTTTTTAGTAAGTATATAGGAATATTGAACAAAAAAGATACACAAAATTGTACTTATCAAGATTAAAAACAACAATAAAATACATCAAAAAGAGAAAAAAATCTACACTAGTCATAAAAGTATGATTTTATAAATTGAATAATGGTGTAACCGAGGGTGTAACCAAATGAAAAACCTAAAGTCTATGTCACAGAATTTTTTTCTTGACGGAAAAACAATAATAGTTACTAGTTTTGGCCTAACATTGAGGCCATCATCAGGCCTAGTGTAAAAATTATTACATATATAAGTATAAGGCCCACAATTAAAACATAAAATATAAAATTACAAAGTGCCTATCAACCAAACATGTTTTATAATAAGACCATGATTTTTTATGAACTCTGATCAAAAAACAATTTCAATTGATATTGACGCCGTTATTAAAGATTTTTTTTTTATTCCTATGAAACCACGTATGAAACTAAATTTACCATATTGAAAATTATCAAAAATTGAATATGTTATCTCGTAATTTTAAATTTGTAGCTTTTTTTTGGGAAACTTGGAGCCACTAAGGTTACCAGATTAGATTGCATGTTCTTTAATATGTACAACATTGAATACTTGATAATTTAAATATTATTGTCTACCTAACATAGATATGGATATAAAATGAAAAATTAAATCAGTTTTTATACTGGGAAAAAAAGATACCAAAAAGAGGAATATTGAATGTTACATACAGGGTGTGGCATTAAGTGTTGTTATATAGGTATATAAGTTATATAGGTATAGGGAATACCGATACCAAACGAATTGGCTTAAAAAAATACATCGGAAAATGTAATAAAATACAGGGTGTTCTATTTAAAGTAAGCAACATATAAATTATTTAAATTGTGCATGTTGACGGCTAAGTTTAAAACACCCTGTATGAAATATCAATGAGTTGGGCATATGGAGTTAACGGGCAAGCCCTTGTTGTTTATTGGTTACAATTTCACGTCACTAGCTTCGATATTAAAGGAGATATCGTTATTTAATGTCGACTAGAATTTTTTCAAAATTTTGAAGAAAAAAAAAAACGAAATTGTTTCGAAAATACTTCATTTTTGGTATAGGACATTGTGCACAAATTTTATCTAAAATTTCATGTAGATTTCGAAAATAAAATAAAAAAAATATTAGGTTCTATTTAAAATAACAAAGTTGACGTCTATTTCCGGTATTGCCATATTCAGGACAACATTATATTTGAACTCAGCGTCATCCAAAACCTACAGCTTCGTAATTTCATATTTTTAACATAACTGTATCCGCCATTACTTTTAATCAAAACTTGTCGCGCCACACCCTGTATAGTATATTGACAGCTGTCTACTTCTCTAACCTAACCTAACCTAACCTAACCACCCTGTATTTTTATTTATTTAAAAACTGAAAACAGTGTAAAGTTAAGGATTTATCTCGCAATTTACACATCCAAACTAAAAACTTGAGAAATTATTTCAATTACCAAATAGGAACATTTTCCCATTCTATATTTTTCGAGATATTTTTTATATTGAACGCTGCCCAAATGCTAAAAGCAATAGCATGAAAACAAGTAATTTTTTCGAAGAACGTAAGCATTTTTTTTGTTTAGGATTGGCTTTTCCCCTAGTTTTCCATCAAACTTAATGGGTAGCTCGCAGTTATTACATTTTCCATTTTTTCTTTACAAACTGCTTTATTCATAGTTCTTTGAGGAATTGAAACATTAGAATGTGGTAGTCAACCTAGACTGTCGTCACGCAAAACCAATAAAGATTTTACGGTTATTTCTAATTTTGTTTGTTTAAATAGTAGCGGATTTAAGAGTGCATTAATTATTAATTAATAATATTTATATTCTACATATTCTATGTATTACAAAATGTATGCAACCAAGACATAAATGGATAAATTTACTGTAAAAACCCAATTCTATTTTGTTATTATTATAAAATTATTAGCATATTCGACGATATTTTTTTAATTTGAATATTATTATCTTTACTGAATTTCAAATTAAAAGTTTGTAGTATAACATCATATTTCTAAAAAATTCAAGTACATAATAAAGACAAATTTTAAGAAGCAACAGTATATTGTGTCAGAACGGCTGTAGTTGCTGCACGAGCGTAGCGAGGGCAACAAATACCAGCTAAAGCTAAGGGGTACTAATGCATTTAACGCGTAATACACTATAATCATACTGTATGATAAATACAGGGTGTATAGAAAAGTAATTGGGGCCTATTGAATGAAGTTTCACACAAACATGTTTTGGAAGCTGATACATCTGTTTATACCTAACAAATATTATTTATCATAACTTTTTTAAGGTTAGAATTATTAATCAAAATTTCAAATGAAATTAAACATCATCAAATATCACACAAAAAAAATTCTCTGGGTAAAACTCAATACTGTGTACTTTTGGAATAATTTGATTTGGAAATGATGGAAGTTATAAACCTGTATAAAACTTTTATCCATTCATTAGTAATATTTCAATTGCTTTGTTATTCTATACACGGAAAAACACTTGGATTATAGAAGCCACTACGACAATAATCTTATCAAAATATGTATACATATTGAATTGATAATATTGTTTTAACATAAATCAAAGAAGTCAACGACTCGCGAAGTACATAAAATTTATATGTATTATACTTTAAACATACTTTGTTAGTTATAAATTACAATATTAGTATAATAAGCAAATAAGCCTCTAATATTTATTTAATAAAATATATGGAAAAAAGATGATGACATCCTATTTCTTAAAAGTTCTGATTTGAAATTACATCCAGAATAATCCCCACATCCAAAAATTTGTAGTGCAATTGTATTTTCTTCACGAAAATGTATGAAACTTATTTTCTGGCTAATGTTGAGTGGCCAGCCAACACCCCAGATCTGGCACCATGTGATTTATTTCTGTGAGACATTTAAAATATGTTGTTTACACACACCTCTACATGATATAAAAGACCTTCCACAAAGGATTACTGCAGAAAATCGGGTAGTTTAAACAGTAAAAATGTGTGCCACGATCGAGGCCACGATATTGAAACGACAGATGCACATCTCTACAATGAATAAGGTCGATTAAAAAAACACTAGAAACACTCGAGTGATCAAAAAAACTTTTAAAATGAGGTGTTACTTTGAAGTTTGCAGCTCTACCTTGCATAATAAGAAAATTGACAAAAATGGCACCCAACGTGGAGCGCCTTTTTGGTCACCTTCTCTTGTAGAATTTCCAAATCAAGGATAAATATCTGGATAAATAAGTCTTTATCAAGTTCTGGAGTTTAAACGTGGTATATTCTAAGGTATTACTAGTTAAATTTATATTTAACAATAAAAACTACAATTAATACACAATCACTTTAACAGGTTATTGATAATTAGTCTCTATTTAAAAAATACACCTTATCACAGTAAAAATACATAAAATAAAACATGAAATGGAAAAAATACAACGCTAACCAGGAAACTGAACAGATTCCATAATAAAACAAGCACAAAAAATACAAAAGGGGTGGGTAATTGCTAAGATAAAAATGAGTCCTTTCATATTTCTCAAAAGCAAGGTCGCAACAACAAAAAATGAATAAATACTTGCACGTGGAGCCGTACATAAAAAGTATTGATCTAAAATACAGTGTTGCCAGACTAGAATAATACATTTATATTATCAGAATCCCATCTGAAGGTTGGTTAATTATTTTTACAATCTTTGGGTAATAAAATTTGGACCTGCAACTCTTATTACCTAATGGTTGTAAAACTTTGTATTCTTGTAACTAAAGAGCCAATAAATATTACTAAGAAATTCTATTTCAATTAGAGGTATATTTTTAGGTATTTGATGCTGATTTACTTGATTTATAATATGAAAACAAATGTATTTAACATTTATTTTACAGGAAATGCCCAGTTTCCTTGCAAAGTCTGAGAATAAATTATATACATATATTTTCATTTACCTAGAAAATCAACATCAGTTCTACAAATTAATGTGACTTTGGTATCACTAGTTGTTCAAATAGATTATTTTATCTGCTGATAAAGTTATCTCTTACTTTTAATAGTAATCTATAGTAAAATACCATGACAATTAAACACATTTTAACTTTGTATTTTAATTCATCTGTTTGATATTATTATACACAACAGAAAAGTTTCGAGATATTTATATAAAAAGACCCAAGGTTTTTCTGAATTGTTTTGGATAAATAATAATGGATTTATGGTGCTTGAGTGCTTAATATTCAATAATATTTATTGAGAAAATAAGTGTCTTAAACCAAATAATAAAAAAATTACCTCCACATTGATTTATTATGACTTTAAATCTATTTTTCAAACTCAAAATAAGATCCCATATGCTCAAAGGGATTTAGGTCATGGGATTGTGCTGGCCATGTTGTCTGTAGCTTGCAGCTAAACAAAAAAATCTGACTTGAGCTGCATTTGTTTGTAATGCATCCACATCTATTATGTTAAAAAAGGAATATTTATTTCATCCAAAATTAAATGTTGTTCTCTTTTAAATCTCAATATTTAACAAACCTCCTAAACAGTAACCATATAATATAAAGGAAATTGAAAAATAAAAGATTACTATTAAATGAAGTATCAAAAAACTAAAGTTTTTTATTTGCCTGATTATCTCGGATGTACCTGGATGTATCAGCATGATATAGTTTTTTCCTGGTTTTTCTAAAGTCTCAAATAAGGAATCTAGAATTAGATACTTAGAAATGTCCTGAAGAATTTGTATTTTTTTGCCACACAGAAGCCAGTGAAATGTGTTTGCATTTAAAGATTTAAAATAATGAGTCATACAAATCAAATGTAAAACACTAAATAATAAAATAATATAAGGAGATTTAGCATAATTGTTGAAAAAAGACATTAATTAATACATTTACTTGAGAAAATGGATTTTCTAACACAGAAATCAACCCTTCATGTTAAAAAGAAAGTCATTATAATCTCAATGTTGATGAAACAAGAAAGGTTCCATCTAAGTACATCATACAAAAGCAATTTGATGGGAAGATTATTTCCAGGCAGCTGAAGCTACAATTATTATTTTGAAACAGGAAGTCTGTAAATGGAGTAGAGCTACTCTTTACGAAAAGTAGGTATGAGACATTATAGACATCATGAGTTGATTTATTAGCCCTTTAATTCAAAAATAAGGTGACTAAATTTCTGAATCAATCTTAATGAACCTGACACTAAAATATTTACCAATGTTTCTAAATTTTAAATCTTCTATACTCCATAGCACAAAATATTTAAACAAAGAATTTATAAACTTTTGTTCAGTAAATAAGAAACCTTAACAAATGTTAAAAAAATAACAAAGTTCACTAGTAACATAATACACAATCTTCCTGTGTTTTTGATGTGGATGTACCTTTTAATATCACAATTTAAACATTTAATTCTTGGTATATTTTTAAACATAACTTATAAAACCTCCAAACAAAGTAGTAAGAGGTTTAAAATATTATATCTACCTTAGACAATCACAATATATTTTCCTATCAGACCTGAATGCTTTATAAGGTTGTTGAAATATTTGTAAGTACCTAGAAGATTTACTTGGCATCACTATTTAGTTTTTTAATATGAAATTGGATTGGTAAAACTTTCACAAAGACAAAGAAAGTACCAATTGGATGATTCATGGAATTTAATGAAGTTTTGCTATATTTAGAAAAACCTTTATTGATTCATGAAAAACTTGAAGTATATCCAATTATAGTTTAAAATAAACTGCACTGAAATGAGTGATGTTTGATTTAAACCATAATTATTTCCAGGGGATAATTTATTTCTAGATTTATTTATATTTAAAGTCGTGTTGTTTTTTCTACATTTTTGTAATAAATAAATTAATTAGATATTTAAGAAAAAGTTAAGAAAATGTTTTTGTACTTAGATATTTTTTTATTTATTTAAGAAAGATATAGAATAGAGATATAGAAACAAATTTAGATATACCAGATACCACCAAAAGGATTAAGCTACATTATGTTTAATAGAATTTTTCATAGTTCAACTTAGAATATGTATTAGGTGTAGAAAAACAAACACAGACCATCAAAACAATTGTAGAAAATTTTAATTAAGTAGGAAAATTCCAAATATTTTGTGATAGGTATAAAAAATGTCTAGTCTAACAAAAATAATTGATTGTAGGTACTTATAAAATTTAAAAACAATGGGGATAATAGAACTTATTGTACTAATTTTGGGGAAGTCTTTCATACAAAGAAGAACTAAACAACTAAACTTTCACACATTTTTGGAAAAATAAACTATTGTTACACAAAAGTGACTTTTCGAACCACAAAAAAGTTAGCTTTTTCAATAAATTATGGATGGATTATAGATTTTTTGTTAAACAATAGTTTATTTAGTGTTGTTAATTAAAAAAAAATGTTGTTAGCTACAGGCAAAGTATTTAAAGTTTGGTATAAAAGAAATATTAACCTAAAAAGTAGTATTTGGTTAATCTTTATGATTATTTTATTTGAGAAAATCTCAATATATATAAAAATAGGAACCTATGTATACCTCTTTATTTTTTTATAAATAGAGACATTTGATATTTGATTTCAAAGCAATAATTTTATATAAAAATATTAAGATATAATTTAATAAATAAGGGTTTCAAGAATATAACAAAGTTCTAGCTTTGAAAACTACAAAATTATGAACAAAACGCAATATTCTGTGAAAAAGGAACTATATAAAAATTGATAGATTTAGAAGTACCTATTTGAAGTTATTAGATAGGTACATGGTGGTCTTAAATAAGTTTTACTTAAAAACATAACTTTGCATTAAGACTCAAGACTTTCTTTGTTTAAATAGGAAACTAAGTATTATGTATACCTATTGTGTAGAAAATAAGATTTACACTTTACATAAATTGTGAGAATTACTTAAAATCAGAACTTTGCATTAAGACTCAAGACTCTCTTTGTTTAAATAGGAAACTAAGTATTATGTATTATGTATAAAATAAGTTTTACACTTTACATAAATTGTGAGAATTACTTAAAATCAGAACTTTGCATAAAGACTCAAGACTTTCTTTGTTTAAATAGGAAACTAACTATTGTGTATTCAATAGAATAAATAATCTAGAGATTGTTTGTTTGAAACAATTTGAGGTGTAAAAATTAAAACTAAATTTACCTGTGATTTTGGGTTTGCCTTTGAGGGTATGACATTGTATTAGTCTGAACTGGCCCATGATCAATCCTCATGGAATGAATTTCCATAGCATACACATTTAAGCACAATTTATTATTGAAAACACAGCAACACAGCAGAAATTCACATTATTGTACATTAACGATTTCCATATTTATTTACCGTTTGTATAGTTAATGTTAATTGTATAACTTATATCGAATTTACTTAACGAACATTGTAGAAAGTTTTATTTCAACGAATAGTTTAAATAGGGTTATTTATTAAAGTAGAAAAGCCTTTATTGAACACTGGAGCTAAGCGTACGGAATTTCGTAGTTGCCACGTATTATTTTGAAACACAGTGTATTACCGTTCTTCGTAAATAATAAATAAAAGCATTTTATCACAATATCAGCGAAATTATTAAGGAAAAAACGTGTTGTAATTTTAAAAACGTGGTAGATTATGAACCGTTAATTTCACAACTGCCGTCGTTTCAACAAAATACACTTCGTCACCAACTTTATCACAAAAAAACGTTTCGAAAATTAAACACTCCGAACTTTATGTATTTTCCCTGACGAAAAAATACAATTTCTATATTAATTCAACTGCTATAGCGCCATATTCGACATCTTGGTTTAGGTTTAACGTGAATCGCACGAAAACAGGTCCGGGATAGTCTATCTTTATGAGCACGAGGGGAGAACGCTAGTGTAGAGAAAGAGAGTAGTAAAATAATCAACGACGCGACGCAGCTGCTTCAACCATGAAAGCCACGTCACCCAGCCTCTCTGTAAACGTATATTGTAATGATTTTTATTAAAATAAATCATATAGAAAACATAAACTGAACAAATAAAAACAAAATTAAAAAAATTTTCAACAAATTCGAATGCATTCTCCTCATATTAGAAGTTGGGAAAAATAATAAATAAACGACGTATTTCTTAGAGTTCACAACCGCTCGCATTCAGTTGAGTGTATTCGCTTTTCATTTTTAGACCTACCGAACGTGTGCTAGAGAGAGATGGATCTACGACTGTTAGTTTAAAGGGGATAGACTTGAATAACGTTGTAAAAAATTGTGATGTGGGGTTGTAATTTTTAAATGTAATTATTACAATGATTTTTCGTGAAAAATTAACGTTAAACACGTATTCTCATTATCATTTTTTACAACTGTTTTATTATTAATACTACATACAGAACAAATTATAGGTAGGTACCTACTATATGTATCTAAAACAAAGAATTGATTTTATTATTAGTTATTTTATTTAGTTACCTACGTTACTTTGTATAATAAAAATTTGTGATTAATATATCTATTACTCATGCTGTTTATATTAAATGGTATTTTATAAAGTACAATTAAAATCGATAACTTTTTATATATTATAGGTATAAAAAAAAAGCAAGCTCATCGTTTACCTAATTAGTCTAAACTGGGAGAATTTTCTTTTATAATTTATTGCCAAGAATAAGAGTATTTATATAAAAAAGTAAATTTTAGCAAAAATAAGCACCCAGCAAAACCGATAAGATATCCCAGAGTTCGACTTAAAGGGGATAGATCCTTTCATTGTTTTGTTTCATGTTTAAAATTTCATGCCACTCTTATTTTCAAATATACTTTTATAGGTACCTATACGTAGATAAATTTGTAAATTGTTATTAAAAAATTGAATAAGATACATTACTGTCGATATTATTAGCTTAGTAATCTAATAAATACAATTAGTCAGGCTTTTTTTGTTTAAACTATTATGTCATTTATATTGTGGCACCTAAGGTTATTTAAAAAATGAATTATCTACGATTAATTTATTCATAAATATCTAATCTCTAAAAATACAATTTTAATAAAGTTTACATTTAAGAGATAATCAAATATAGGTACCAATACTACCCAGACAACAATTTTACATTCTTTGCATATAATAAGAACATTCTTTTTGGAACAAGGTTGTTCTATTAATATGCGTAAATACCGTTCAGTACATGATCAGAATGTGATAGTCACCTCAAAAGACCGTACCAAATTACTTGATATGTATATGCAAAGAACGTTCTGAAGTATGTAAAGATCAAATTCTCAGCATTAGATGGTAATATTCTATTTTAGTCCAAACAAGAACGTTCTTAGAATATGTCTTGATACTACTGTGCATGATAAGGATATTACATGCAGGTGATAAAAATGTTCTGGTAGTACGTAAATAGCATATTCTCAGTGTTACCATATATTTTACTGTACACAGTTTAGACTACATACACTTTTTTACTGTCTATCTTGCTCATCCAAACAAAAGGAATGAACATCGCACATTATATTCACGTCCCCAAAAGAATATTCCTTTCATCGTTTGTACAACATATTCTTATCATATCATCATATCACTTTCAGTGGAATGATTGTTGGGTATTTAAAAATTACATGATACGAACATGTTAAGAATGTACCATAAAGAACATACAAATTTACAAGAAAAGGAACGTGAAATGGAGTTGTTTAGCATATACCTTTCAGAATGTTCGAAAACGTAATTCATGGGCATATTCTTAGAATGTGAATGTACCATTAGTGTTATGTGGGTATAGGTACCAACAATGTAACAACATATTAATATTTCTGATTTCAATTGATTCATGATCATTTTTAAAAATACTAACTCTCATTGCTATGAAATTTATTCAACTGATACCTACTTTACTTTGTTTAATAATAATATGTTTTATTATTGCTAGCTAGAATATTGTTAAACAGCAAGTACTAGGTACCTAGTTGGAATTTTGAAAATCCTATAAATTATAAAGCAAAAAAAATGTAAAATACCATCACAAGAAGACTGTATTCGATTTTAAAGGAAGCGTCCTATTCTGAATACCTCTTGATGAAGGTAAGCGAATACATAATAGTATAAATTCTGCAATACGAGCATTGTTTTATAAAACGCCTGCTGGTGCAGTGGTATAAATGCTTGCATCTCATGTCTTACGTGTCACACGTGCATAAATGCATTAGCACCACACCCCTTAGCTGGTATTTGCTGGCCTCGTTACACTCGGGCAGAAATACAGCCAACTACACTCCAAATTTGAAGACTTGCAATACTCGTTATAGAACAAAGACATTGTACCATATTGAAAATACACCAAGTTAAAGGTTGTCACAATAACCTAAGACATAATTCAGGATCGAATTAGACAAATAACATAATTTTACTTATAGAACTTGTTGACTAGACTATAGGTGAACTGTAAGATGGTTTATTTAGCAATAAAGTTTTTTGTTAATTGCCTTGTTTATTTATCTAGCACATGCGCCATATCCGCTTCAAGCATACATCGAAATTCAAATACTGATTGAACATTAATTACACAATGCCCACACAAAACATACTCCGAAAATATATACTTTATAATTTAAGAGCTTACGAATCATAAAGTTGATTTATATCTTAATGATGGTAAACATTAATTGTTCTGCTGTATAATTAAGTTTTTATTTAACAGTTTCAAATGGAAATTATAATATTGTATTATTTCTTTTTCGTGTTTCGAAAGATTTATATTGAAAATCGAAGAAATTTGATAGAAATCGGTGAGAAGTTTCTAGCTCCTACCGTAAAACTACGACAAGTAATTTATTTGGCAACAGCGCATACAAATCCACTCTGCTTTCAAATTCAACCACGCAGCTGAACGCTCAACGATGATAATAAACTCAAATACGGGGGAACTGTGATATTTAGTGGTTGGTAATGGATGAGTTCTATAAAAGGGAAATGTTGCCAAATTAACGAGCAAAAAAATACTAAAAAAGGTTAGTCGCATAAGGAAGCAGTTTTTACAATATATTTTTGGTTTTTCTTATGTATTTTGGGCCCCTTTATCACCCGTGTTTTACCCGAAAGATATGGAGGTCTTTTAACATATTTTTAGTTTGTAGTATTTTACTTCTTTCAGTTGACGAAAAACTAAATGTCAGCTGTCAACACATACACGTATCATTAGATATTGTCCTGTTATTATTTAGCATTGTTTGGCTTGGGATCCATATTATTAGAAAAAAATATACTACTTTTATTAAATCAAGCCAAAAAATCGAAGAATGTGGACTTGTTGTTAATAAACTTTTTCCTTTTTTGGCAACAAGTATAGATGGTCTAGTAAGAAATAGTAACAAGTTAATTGACCACATTTTCGAAATTAAATGTCCCAAAGTTTTGGAAAAATGCAAAAATCTTGTAAATTTTGACACATTTTTAACAAAAAGTCAATTAAATAATTTCTGCCTGGTCAAAATAAATAATAAAATTTTTTTAAAACCGAATCATCCATATTTGTATCAAATATTGGTGTCATTATTGATATTTGATGTGGATTACTGTAATCTAATAATATGGAACCCAAGCCAAACAATGCTAAATAATAACAGGACAATATCTAATGATACGTGTATGTAGTGACAGCTGACATTTAGTTTTTCGTCAACTGAAAGAAGTAAAATACTACAAACTAAAAATATGTTAAAAGACCTCCATATCTTTCGGGTACAACACGGGTGATAAAGGGGCCCAAAATACATAAGAAAAACCAAAAATATATTGGAAAAACTGCTTCCTTATGCGACTAACCTTTTTCAGTATTTTTTTGCTCGTTAATTTGGCAACATTTCCCTTTTATAGAACTCATCCATTATTTATTCAAATATGTCAATCTGACGATGCTAGTTTTTAGCAAAACAACTCTATTGAATTTAAAAAAGCAATTTTTTAAATAAATAGTGGAAGTTGTGTTTAAAAAGTTCTATTTTTAATGTTCTTAATAAATTACGAATTATTTTTTCTCGTTTCTTCCTTCTTCGATGGAAAGTGACACAGATAATGAATTTCTACCGGCGAAAATTGAAGAAGCTGCCAATAAAGCTGCTTTTGAATGATTGCCTAGTAAGTCAAAGCGACAGTATGTACGAGTTTCCATACCATAGTTTCTTGAAATAGTGTGATCAGAAAAATGCCAGTAGCAAAGAGGCCAGTGAAAAAATGCTACTTGCATACTTTGAAGAATAGTCCAAAGTACTATAAATATCTTGAAGTTAATGTATACATAAATAATCATGATATAAGCAGATACGAGGGTGTTGGCAACCCTGGTGTTGTAATATGACAACTGACAGGTCTATCGTGAAGTTGGACATTTTTGAGGTTATACGTACTCAGAACGTTGTGACATACGAGTGCTATTTGTGTTGTTTACAGTAAATTTAAAAGATTCATCTTGGCCCAAGACCAGTGTTATCGATGGTATGGTGAATTAAATCGTGGCCGTAGTTCACTCCAAGAAGAATTTCGTGCAGGTCGTCCAACATCAGTTGTTGTTCCGAAAACCATTGATGCTGTGCGCGGACTGATATTGCATTGCAAGATCGTCATGTGACCTATCGTGAGATTGAGACAACCTTAGACATTAGTAGGATCAGCATACATTCAATATTGCAGTCAATTCTGAGTGGTATACAACCATTTGTTTGCCAGTTGTCTTACAAAAAATCAGGAAAACCATCACTCTTCAACGCGACATTGCGAGCTCCCACACATCGGCTCAAACAACTGCATTTTTGAGCACCCAAAACATCGTTTTGATGAGTCATCCGCTGTATAGTCCTGACTTGGCACCGAATGACTTCTGTTCATTCCCGTACGTAAAAAAAGATGAGAGGTCAACTTTTTTTGATACCTGAAGAAGCAGTTGCTGCATGTTTTGGAAATACCTCAATCAGAGTGGCAAAAGTGCTTCGACAATTGATTCAAAACCATGTAAAAGTGTATAAATCTTATATTTTGTAAAACAATACAGTGATTTTCGATATTTGTTTCGATATTCCGAAATATTATAAAAGACAACCCACGTATTACAAGCTTGTGGCTTTTTTTTTCAAAGTTTATATTCTAATTTACGTTAAAAATTCACTCATAATAAATTTTAAGCCCACTCGGAACGTTTTTCAATAACTTTTGGATACACCAGATAAAAGACTATTCACTAGATCCAAAGGAAGAAACAATTATTCAATACATATTACCTAGATTTTTATGAGTTATAACCTTTATTACAAGTATATAAATAATAGTGTTAAGTCTTATTAGTACAGTTATGATTTATTTTAAATATCGTAACTCCCTCGTAACCGACGGACGGAATATACAGCAGAGCGGTGTTGCCAAATCGATTATACTGTTTTGAAACTTAGAACCTATTTTTCACTTGTTAAAAAGTAACATTTAGCAAATGAACAGCACAAAAAGTTTGTATGGTTTGTTTGCTTGCAGCTGGCAAAATTAAAATAGGTATGAAAAGATCACAGAACTGCAGAGGTTGTTAGTTTCAAACAAAGTGTAGGTACCTACCACAAGTGAGTGAACCCCATCAATTTGTAGGAATAGTTTCGACCCTTTTCTTTCACTACCACTACCTGCACAAGACGGTAGTGAATTCGAGGTACCTATTTACCTGTTTAAAGCAGAAATAAATTAGTTTTTTACTCTTTTTTGTATAATAAGAAGTAAAGATGGTATGGAAACTAAACAAGAATAGATTTTATTTTTATTTACATTGTTTTAAAATCTTTATATTTAGAAATCTGTGTAAACATCCCCGATATCAAAAAAAATATCTTATCGGGTATTAAAGGTAAGGTAATTGGTGGCTAAAACTGTTATATTGTACTTATACAGGGTTCGTAAAAAGTAATGAAAACTTCAACTGAATTTTTTTCCTCAAGTAGGTAATGCTATAATTGTTTTATTCATCATTATTTATAATTGTGATAGAAAGTAGTTCAGACTGTTTCTAATTTTGTATCTTAATTTATTTTGTTCGTACTGCTCTAAAGTGACAATAGCAGCTGCTTGTTTATCTTTGAACTTTAAAATATTTGCCGTTAATTAACTTCGGTTAAAACAACATTCTCGAAAGATTTTGGTAGCCATTGTCATTTCCCATCGTTTATATACATCTGTATGCTATGATATATATATATACAGGGCATCTTTTAAATATTAGATTTGGTTACTAGGTTACTACAAATAAAAGCATATATTTTTACCGTTGACAAATAACCATTTTTCATATAAATCTGCAGTCATATCCTCATGATATCGATGATATCATTTTCATATTTACTGACAATTTCCTATCAAAATCCTATCAAAATAAAGCGATGGTGGAAGCTCAATTTTTTTTAAAAAACAAACCAAGATTTCTTCCGTTTCTTTTGAACAATTTTAGCAAACTTAGGCTCATATGAAAGAGCATAATTTGCACTATAAAACGCTTATTTGGTTTTGAATTTTTCACTTTTGCTGTCGCCGCTGGATGGCGCTAACTGAAATGATAGCAAATTTTTGAGTTTAAAAAAAATAACAAATGTAATGGTATATTAATTTTTATATATTTTAAAAGAGGATACATTTCTCTATAATTTAATAAACAGAATTGATCATCATCAGCATCATTTTGAGTTTTATTAATGTCATTGTCAATTTTAATAACTAGTTTGATTTAAATTACTACTTGGAAGGTTGCCTAGCAACGAACTTTTTCTGCCTAGGCAATAAAAGTACAACTTCTAAGCCTGCCAAGTGTCATTAAAAGACCGCTTTTAATGTCATTTGGAGAAAAAATGTATGTTTTAAATTGCTCTGTGTCACATTGCATTATAAATTGACTGAGGAACGCATTAATTCAATATGTAACCATAATAACCCTATCTTTTTAGTTAATGTTGACATTACGTGTTGCTAGGTAATTTCATGATTATATTAATGATTTGAATTGCGCTATAGAAAAGAATTAAATTGTATTTAATGGAAAGTAAACAGACATTTACAAATTACCTTAATTACTAATTTCAAATACAATGACCGTATAAAGTAATATTTCATTTAAGGTATAGATAATACAAAATAAACATGCATGGCAAATTGTAATTCTTTTTTTAAAACCATGTATCATAAAGCGGGGTTATAGCACATCAAGACTAGCAGGTTTTCTAAACAATTTTAATATATATATATAAGAAGCTTTATGCAAGCCTTTTATCGTTGTTGACATTAATAATAATAGGGTCGATTAAATCATCACAAATATTGTCAATTTTCCACATATTTGCCTCTACTTTGATAACATGCTCGATACAGTTTGTACAATTTTCTTTACTAACATGACTTACAGCACTCTCAAACAATTTCACAACATCGTTTATTTTAAAAGTAGTATTTTTTTCCAACTTCCTCCTTTACCTGAGCCCATATTAATTCTATGAGATTAAGTTCACAATGATAAGGGGGAAGTCGAAGAACTGATATACCACGAGAAGACGCCATTTCTTCTACACTGTAGGTTTTGTATTTATTCTTGTTCATTTTTGCAATTGTGTAAAGTTCTTTCCCTAGTGGATCTTTTGGAAACTTAATATTTTTCGAAATAAGCCACTCCAAAAGCTCTGCTTTACGCCAACGACTTGTGGGCAATGCTTCTCGTAACCGTGAATGGTAACTTGCGTTGTCCATAACAATAACAGCCCCTTTTGGAATCAGATCCAACATTTGAACAAACCATTCCTCGAAGACATCCCCATTCATATCTTCGTGATAGTCCCCCGTGCGTTTTGAAATAAAAGTTAATAATCCACCATCAACAAAACCTTCAGAACTTCCAACATGGACAATGATAAGTCTTTTTCCTTTTCCAGATGGTGGCTGCAAACCTAACGACAAACCTTCCACGAATGCCTGCCTTCCGCTTTTAATGTTTTCATCTTGCCAAGATTTGGAAACTGTATATCCAGCACTTATCCATGTTTCGTCTAAGTAGAAGATTTTCAAATTTTGTTCTCTGGCATGTCGAATGCTTCTTAAATAGTCTCTTCTCCAAAACACTATTTCCGGTTTATCTATCTATTATGTTTTGTATATCTGAAACCCACATCTTTCAAAAGTTTCCATAATGTCATTCTGGAGAATTTTGTATAGTCCGTATCTTCTTGCACTGAAGTCATAAATTTGTCAAGTGTTGCAATTTCCTTTCGTAAGTAAAATCCATGGACTTTACGCCTTAGTCTTTGTTTTAATGACTCATCGATCTCAATTGGTTTTCGGCCTGAAGGAGTTTTAGGGGGTTGAAGAGTTCCAATCTTGCTTTCTTTTAGTAATCTATAAATTGTTGATTTAGCAACACACAACATAGCAGCCGTTAATTCCACAATATCATCAACACTTGCACTTGGATCCTTTTTTTTCAATGATATATAACAATTCAATATCAGAGTTTTTTCATTTAAAGATAATGGACCTGTTTTTGGTCGTTTAGATGGTCCTTGGCTTATCGACATTATTTGGTACTTGCACAATTAACATTCAACAAATGTTTTAAATATATTCCAACTGTTTACAATATTATGAAAACCATACAACTTCATACAACTTTACTCAAAGAACTAATACTAAGTACTGATTTAATGTACCTACTTTCTTTTAAAATAATATTCCCGATAATGTTTCTAAGAAAACTGGGTTGTTTGGAAAATCCCTCTCAATAATCGAATAATCTGTAAATAGGTGTAATCGTATTAAGCCGATTACAGTAGGTCACTTGCCATTTAAAATTTCTGAGAAAAATTCCCCAAACACTACATATAGGAGTATTACAGATAAAAAATATTCATTTTGCTTCTTTGAATTTAATAAAAATTGTAACGATATCTTGCTATCTTGACTTTAATTAATTTTTTAAAAATATATTTCATTGTAATTTATTTGTGACAATATTCAAAGTTTGAATTAATCTTCTTACAAAAAGAACAAAAATATATAAAATAATTATTGTTACAGATTGGATTGGTTTCTATTATGAATAAACTGTGTTGCCTTTCTTTATCAAACTTACTAAAATTTATGTACCTCTATCACTTTTTTTTTATTAAAATTAGTACATCCCGTTACCTCTGACCTAAATCGTATATATTCTTTAGCATAGCTGCAACTCATTCGTTCAATACAAAATTTATCTTACCCTCTTAAAATATATTTTGGTACGTCTATGAAATCTACTTAAATGAATGATTTACTACTCCTTGTCCTTTCTATATTGACTATAAGAACATTAAAAATAGAACTTTATAAAAAAATAATATTATTATTACTTACTGCATTACATTTTATTTAATTACTCTAGTTTTTTGCGTCTGATAATACGCCTCGCATGTGACAAAAATATACTATCTATAGAAATCTAATTTTTTTACCATCATTAAAACCTATAAATTTTTATTGTCACGAAAGCTTTAAACTAATTTTTATAAAGGTTCTGTATATTCTATATCTCGTTTTTGATCGTTTCTAAGTTACTGCTTTTGTATTCGTGTGTCTCCATTTCTATGGAGACGGCGAATCAAACATTTGTCAAATTTCAAAACTACACGGTAAGTGTAAATTTATCCAGGGTGAAAATAACATGCATGGCTTTAGAGATAGAATAATAAAATATACCGGATATTACAGAACTCCAGATGACATAAATGCATTTAAAATAAGGTAAGTGCTAACACTTAGTCTACTTAATATTAATATTAAATAACAAAGTTGATTTTATTGACAAAAACTTGATTGACAATAAAAATAGTAATAGTACAAAAAGCGTATTATTGCTTTAAAAGGCAGAGTTCAGAATCCACTACATTCTAAGTTAAAGGTTATAGATAATAACATAGTATACCTGGTGTTAAAAAAAGTAACAAGCATATTAATAACATTTAAATACATACACCAACAATAGTAGTAGTGGATACAAACAGGGAATATAAAAATGTCCCTTCTTTTTTTGTTTATAATGTTTACCACACCTTTACGGGTAGACATTAATAAATAACATACAGGGTGATTCATAATTATTAGGATATAGGCTAAGGGCAGTGGTAATCTGGTGACTGACAAGGTCACAGAGCGGTAGAGGTCTTACTGTGAGAAGTTGTATGGTGATGGTGACAAAATCACTGTTCCTGATGCTCGTCCTGTGTCCAATGATGATTTGGAAACAGAGATCTTTGAGTCGGAGATCAGATATGCTATTAAAAAGCTGAGAAATAACAAAGCAGCCTGTAGAGACAAAATCTTTGGCGAAGAACTCAATCACAGAGGTGATATTGGAATTAAGATGCTCTGTGAACTGTGTAATCAAGTCTGGAAGAAGGATTGGAAAGAATTGGTCCTGGTCCCTCTACATAAAAAAGGGTCAACAAAAGAGTGCGGAAACTACAAGACTGTGGCACTTGTATCCCACACAATTATTCATAAAACAAGCAGGATTTATAAAAGGTCGTGGAACCAGAGAGCAAATGGTTAACATCAGGCAGATAATCGAGAAATGCAGGAAATTCAAGCTACCTCTGTTGCTGTGCTTCATTGATGATTCCAAAGCGTTTGACTGTGTGGTATGGGAACATCTGTGGAGCATTTTAGAGGAGATGGGCGTCCCCAAACATCTAATAAGTCTGATGGGAAGAATGTGGTTGGTAATTACTTTTAATTTTTCTTTTTTTAATTAGAATTAGGTTGAAGGAAGAGGATACCGATCATGGTATAGATACACATGAAGATTGGTACGTTCAAGAGTTTTCTTGGCAAGAAAAACATTTTAGCAGAGATGAACAAGAATTCTATCTAGATCTAAAAAACTGCAATTCGGATTTGAGTAGGATTTACAATGATAAACTTGTACACAGAGAATCGAACGGTGATTCTATATTTTTCACGTATACCGACAGCGACGAATTCAACATGGAAGAGGTAAATACAAAAAAGATTCTTGTTCTTATATGTTGATATGTTTTAGGTAAATATTTGTTTTAATTTTTAAGGCAGCGCTGATGGCAAAAAACGAAACTATTTCTTTGAACATTATTTTATAACCTTACTTTTCACTTTGACATTATATTTTGTATTGTTTTATTTCAGTTTATAGAAAAATCTCCAAACTACAAACAATTATTTTAAATCTTATGTACGAGATAATTGAGGTTATGTAATAATAGAATATACGTAATTTTTAGAGAAATCATGGTCGAACCCGCTTGGAAGAGATGATGGGAGCTATGAATTTAAATCAAGATCTTAAACCCAATAATTTTAACAATAGTTTCGAATATTCTGTTATTAATTCCATAGAAAACAAAGTTATACCGAACTTTGTTGAAAAAATGAACATACTCGTAGATTTGGGGTAGGTAAACTATATACAGAGTAGCGAAAAAGACTTTATCTTTGAAAAGAGAAAAGAGTTATGAAATTTTGGTATCTTAATTGGCATTACATCCTGCATTTCTTACAAGATAATTCATAGAGATTTAACATTTAAATACACTTTTCCTTCAGCGATGGATTGGTTGAAGAGGTAGGATAGTGTGGCCGGCAAGATCGCCAGATTTGACATAACTTGATTTTTTTGTTGGTTTACCTGAAAAATTGTTTATTTTAACAGACCAACTAACCTAAATGATTTAAAAGATAGTGGAATTGCTGTAGAAATGATCAAAAATTCTATTTCCACCTTTCACAATAGATTGTATCTTTGAGCACTTACTGTAACGAAGAAATTATAATTAAGCTCAATATTATACGAGTGTTATGAGTTGTAAAACACCATGTATAAAAAGACGCGTTTAAAATTTTTAACAAAGTTTGTTCAATAATATCTTCTCAAATGGTATTATAAGAAAAGATGGCAACTGAGGTAGGGGAAACGAAAAAGTCAAAGTCAAATGTTTTAAATGGATTTTATTTTTAGTTTTATGACAGATTTATAAATCTATCGCATTCTTTAACAGCCGCTACTTTATTGACGTAATCAGTGACGTTACCCCTCGTATTTGATTTAAACTGTAAGCTAGATAGTGTTGACAGTTGTAGTGAGCACCGTAAAAACACAGTTATAATTTGAATAAATTTATTTTTTACCTATTTACATAATTATATTAAGAAAAAATTTCCAAAATTAAAATTATTAGGCATATCTATTTGAAGGTTATCTACAAGGTAAAGTTGAGTTTTAAATACGTACAGAACCAGGTTAGTTTTAAATCGGCTTCAGAATAGCATATACATTTTCAAACTAAAATCGCTTAAAATGAATTAATTTTAAGGACGGCCTATTTATTCTGTATAACCAATCACGGTTTAAATAATAATAAATTTGAAATCAGTTTAACAGTTGTCCACGCCCACATCTTTAATGTTTGCAGCATAAGGTATTTTATTGACAAATTGCCTGTCCCTCTGTCCCTTGTAAATAAACTTAATCCCCAAAAACCATTTAATGTAGGCGTTTTAAAAATTGCCATTCCTATGTTGTTTAAGAAGGGCGTTTTTATAACTTCGCTAGGTAAACGAAATTCACATTTAATTCTTCTTGTAAAAATTGCAGAATATAACGTCAATTATTCGAATTGTTGCCTGGCTTTTTCGCAACACATATTACATATATTTGTTAAAAAGTATTTGTTATAATATTATATTTTTAGAGAATACATTGATGATGTTTGGATAAAAAAAGAATTTACATTGTGTTCGTTGAAATATGAAAAAGTATCAAAGACATTGTCAGTGTATCCGGATTTTACGACTACTAAACCTTATATCTTAAGAATCCAAGGAGAGTGCATAAAGTACATACATTACTTTATAGAGAATGCATCTGAAAATGTTGCAGCGTCTGAAGAATACGAGGAAGTCAATATATTGAATAAAGTAAGTATTTTAGAAAACTAAATTTGGAAAGTATAGGTGAGTGAAGTTTATATTTATTGTACTCCTACTAACCCTTACTCTGTGAAAGTCCATTTTACTAAGAAAACTAAGGTAGCTAAAAAATTAAATACTATTCTAAATAATTATGGTTACACATCTAAATATTCAGTACAAAATTCATTAGATTTGATAGAGAAACTTTTCGCTCACACTGTATTCAACTGAATACACCGATTTCGCTAATTTTTATTGACTTAAGAGTGTCCCACTGTAACATTAAGGGTGTGTTCGGGGAGCACGCTTTCGAGCTATGTAGCGCCAAGAGCCATATAACGCAAATGAGGAATAGTACTAGATAGCGCCAAATGGCGCAAATAGCGTGCTCCCTGAACACACCCTAAGATATACCTTAATGTAAACAAACTATCTTGATTTACTTTTGACAAGTGTCATTATATCAATGTAATAAAATATAATTGTCATACAATCACAAATCTTTATTTTTATAATAAATAATATTACATGGTGTCAGAAGTGGTTTTGATAGGCAATTGAAAGGCAAGATATATTTCAAAGCTAGAGATTAATAATTAAATAGTGAAAATGCCTGACGAAATACCTACCCACGATATAGGTGCTTCAGGAATTCGTCTACCGAAAAATATAGTCCTGAGCACAGAAAACATGTCATCTAGTTGGAAAATTTGGAGTCAACAATTTGATTGGTACTCAACAGCAACCCAACTCTCCAAAAAGCCACCAGAAGTACAAGCCGCATTATTTATGACAGCCATAGGTCCAGATGTCATCCAAATTTTTAACAATTTTAATCTCACGGAAGAGCAGCAAAAGGATATAAAAATTATCAAAGATAGGTTCGAGAGATACTTCAGCCCAAAGGCACATATTCCGTTTGAGCGCTACAATTTTTTCAAAATAGTGCAAAAAGAAGGTGATACATTTGACGAATTTTTGACTTTAATTAGTTCACAAGCTAAAAAATGTGATTTTGGAAACCTACTAGATAGCTTATTAAGAGACAAAATAATTTTTGGAATTCGTTCTGATAAAGTGAGAGAAAAATTGTTAACAGAAGATAATGTGGAACTAGACAAAGCAATAGCAATATGTAGAGCCAGTGAACAAGCTACCAATCAATTAAGAGAAGTTCAGAGTTCAGAGATTAGTCAAGTGAATTTGCTAAGAAATAAGCAGAAAAAAGCTGAAAAAGGAAAATCACAATTATTAACAGAAACTTTCGATTGTAAAAGGTGTGGCACAAGACATGGACTCAAAAGTTGTCCTGCATTTATGTATAAGTGTGAATCATGCAATAAAAAAGGGCACTTTTCACAACAATGTTTTTCTAATAAGAACAAATCAAAAGGTAAAAATATAAATTCGCTGGATGATGAAGATGGAAGTGAAGAAACTGAAGAAGAAGTATTATACATAAGATCAGTGGCACATAATAAAGATGAAGATTGGCATGAAATAATAAAGGCTAATAAGAAGAAGTTTCAAGTAAAGCTAGATACTGGAGCACAGTGCAATGTTTTACCGAAATATATAGCTGAAAAATTAGGTTCTGAAATAACTCCTTCCAAAACTAAAAGACTGGTAACCTTTAGTGAAAGTACAATTTCTGTCATAGGTGAAATACTAGTCAAATGCCACTTAAAAAATTCAGTTGCAAATATACTTTTTAAAGTTGTTAATGAAGATGTACCGCCAATTTTAGGTAGAAAATCTTGTCAAGACTTAGGATTAATAGTCAGAGTAGAAGAAATTCAAGATATTCAAAAAGATGACATATTTAAAGGTCTGGGATGCATAAAAAATTTTATATACGACATAGATTTGATTGACAATCCCAAGTTTAATATACAGCCCGCAAGAAGAATACCTCATGCAATAAGAAATGACGTAAAGGCAGAGCTAGACAAAATGGTCGAATTAGGGGTAATAAAACCTATAAAAGAACCTACACCTGTAGTCAGTCCTATGGTGATAGTACACCAAAAAGGTAAACTCAGGATTTGTCTAGACCCTTCTGATGTCAACAAAAACATTTTAAGAAGACATTATCCATTAAAAACGCTTAACGAAATTGCCAGCAGAATACATGGAGCCAAATGGTTTTGTCTTTTGGATGCAAAAAGAGGCTTCTGGCAAATTAGGGTCACAGAAAGAACACAAAAGTATTTAACGTTTGCTACCCCTTGGGGAAGATACAGTTTTACCCGTTTATGCTTTGGTTTGGCATCAGCACCTGAAATATACCAAGAAATCATGTCTTCTCTTCTGGAAAAAGTTCCGAATACAGAGTGTTCTATGGACGACGTCTTAATATTTGCAGAAACAAAAGAGAAACTACGTGAAATTACAGCCAAAGTTATAAAAATACTGAAAGAAGCAGGTGTAAAATTGAATAAAGAAAAATGTGTATTTGAATCTAGACAAGTCAAATTCTTAGGTCATTTACTATCAGAAGAAGGACTGTCAGTTGATCCTGAAAAGGTTGCTGCCATCAAAAACTTGAAAACGCCAACAAACAAGATAGAGATACAAAGGCTTTTAGGAATGGTAACATATCTTAGCCAGTTTATAAAAAATATGTCAGAGCTGACACAACCATTAAGAAAGTTATTAAAAAAAGACGTAGAATTTGATTGGAGTCATGAGCAAGACGATGCTTTTTCTAAAATTAAACAACAATTAACATCTGCTCCTGTTTTAAAATTTTATGATGTAAACAAACAAGTAACATTATCTGTAGATGCAAGTTCAAAGAGTGTTGGAGCTGTATTTATGCAAGAAAATCAACCAGTTGCATATGCAACAAAAGCACTCACGAATTTTCAAGAATCCTATCCACAGATAGAAAAAGAAGCTTACGCAATTAAATTCGCCTGTGATAAGTTTCATCAGTATATTTACGGAAAACAGCTAATTATAGAGACTGACCATAAGCCTTTAGAGGTAATATTTAAGAAGCCCATACAATCAGCACCTCCGAGACTTAAAAGAATACTTTTTGACATAACACAGTATTCACCAAAAGTCATATACAAAAAAGGTGCAGACATACCGATTGCTGACATCCTTAGTCGTGATTGCCAACAACAAACTGTCACAGATGAAGAAGAAGAACTTCAAGTACAAATCGTGTTATCGATGTCCAAAACTGCTAGAGAAGAGCTTGTTTTAGCAACTGAGAATGATAATGAGCTTCAAACATTGATAAATTTTATTCAAAATGGATTTCCCGAACTAAAACAAGAACTGCCTGAAATAATACAACATTACTTTAATTTCAGAGAAGAGCTTGCTTTTTACGATGGTTTGGTATTCAAAGGACATAAAGTATTAGTACCAAAATCTCAAGTAAATAAAATGCTGAAAAATATTCACTTAGGGCATTTAGGCATTCAAAGCTGCTTACGTAGAGCTAGAGAACTTCTATATTGGAAAGGACAAGCAAACGACATTATTTCATATCTCAAAAAATGTACTGTATGTGAAAGAACTCAAAAAGCAAACACACAATTAACAGTACTTAATAAAGAAGTACCAGATTTACCTTGGCAAATTGTTGCCTCAGATATATTTCATTTTAAAGGACACGAATATCTCTGTATTATAGACAGCTTTTCAGGTTACATTGATTTTAAATTAATTAAAAGTTCTACATCCAATCAAGTTATCAAACAGTTTAAAGAATGGTTTTCTACACATGGTATCCCCGAGAAATTAGAAAGTGACAACGGCTCTTGTTTTTCATCAAGAGAATTCAGAGAATTCAAAAATCTATGGGGTTTTGAACACCAGACGAGTAGTCCTCATCATAGCAGAGGAAATGGTCTTGCTGAAAAAGGTGTGAGCATAGCGAAAAATATTCTGAGAAAATGCAATATAGATCAAAGTGACATACAGCTAGCACTTTTGAATTATAGAAACACACCTAGAACTAACTTGGGTTCTCCCAATCAACGTCTATACAGCAGAATGACCAGATCAACAATCCCTATATCGAAGGATAATCTTAAACCTAAAATAATTACTAACGTTTCAAATGAATTAAGGACACAAAGAAAAAAACAAATATCATACAGTAATGCTAACAAAAAAAACTATAACAATAAAGTAGAAATAGGTGACCGAATAAGATTTAAAACTGCTCACAGACAATGGGAAGGAGGACAAGTTCAAGCAAAGGTGGAAGAAAATCCAAGATCTGTTATTATAAAAAGTGATGATGGAGAGTTATACAGACGAAATGCAGAAGTACTACACAAGACTGAATCAAACATGATTAAAGAAAAAGAAGCTGTAGTTATACCTAATAGTGAAACAAATAACATTCCTTCGGCAGAACATCACTCAGAACCTGAAACTATCGGAGAGAAAAATGTTCTAAAAAAAAATACTACAACAATAAGTCAAGATAATTATGTTACAAGGTCAGGAAGATTGGTTAAGCCAGTGAAGAGGTTCAATATTTAATGTTTTGTTGCAAAGTTTATATTTTAACATTATATTCGTATATTATTTAGCTACACTTTAAAGGGAGGATGTAACATTAAGATATACCTTAATGTAAACAAACTATCTTGATTTACTTTTGACAAGTGTCATTATATCAATGTAATAAAATATAATTGTCATACAATCACAAATCTTTATTTTTATAATAAATAATATTACACCCACCTCTATTCTTTAATTCGATGGCTTCTAATACCTACAGATATTCGGAATAATACATATACTGCCATCTACACGTTAAAATCCGAACTTGATGAATATTTAAAGATGGCAGAAAACACATGGTCATTATCGTGACAGTACATGTTATGTTTGTTTATATTATTTTGAAGGAGTGTGTTTTATTCCGAGTTTTAAAGTGTAAATTTTAGTCTACAAAACCAGTATTTTGAACACTATTACGATAATTGTTTGGCAAGTTTAGCGATTTCATTATAAACAATTTTGAAAAAGTGTTGTATTCAATTGAATACATCGTTACTCAAAGGACTTAGCGGAGATGGTAAGGTAAGAATAGCCCCACTTTTATTTTACTTTTCTCATTTTGCGTTATTTTTACCTACTGGCTACAAAATACAACATGAAAAAGCCTCTGACAAAACAACCGTTGCTAGAGATGATTGAAAGTGGACTTTCAGATATAGAATATTTGAGTGATGATGACAATATAAGAGAGCAGGAAGAAAGAGAAATCGAACAAGAAAACATTTCGGAGGTAATGAGACAAAATAACTATAATGAGGAACAAGATATGGATGTTGTAGAGTTGGACGAAACTGTTGATGTCCCGATTGGTGCTCCAGTAACCACCGACGTTCCAATTACTGATGATACCATAAAAAAAAAGGAAAACAACTGAAACCGAAAACAGAAAAAGATATAAGAATCGATATATTTATGTGTCGATTTATGTGTTTATGTCCTAACTCATATTCCTTTAAGTCACAATGTATTCAATTGAATACATGTTATAACTTAAAAACCAGATAATAGAAAAATTGTGAATATTACCAAAAATATGTAAAATAATCATTATGTTATTGTGCCAAAAATTAGATTTTTCTCTTACTGGGAAAAAAATGCGTGACCGAAAGGGTTTTAAATAAATGTAAATTACAAAAATAATTACTTGATGTAACTAATGTTTTTTAAAATATCTCCTAAAAGAATGTATAGTTCTAGTTAAAAAGCTATTAGATGAAAGAAATATCCGTCGAGTATAATATCAGATATAATTGACTTATTTAATGTATGCATTTATTAAAATTATTTTACTTTTGATAACAAAGTACCTATATTATATTCAAAATGGGGGTCTTCCAATGGGAAGTCCTATTTCTCCAATTTTAGCTAATATTTTTATGGATAATTTAGAAAACATAATCTTTAATTATTCTAGTTATAAAAACAATCTTGTATTTTGGTACAGATTTGATGATGTGTTAGCAGGTTTTGTAGATAGCGAACGACAATTAGATATATTTTTTAATTATATTAATACCTTGCATCCTAAAATTAATTTTACTTTGGAAATTGAAGAAAATAATTCATTTCATTTTCAAGATTTAAGAATTAAAAAACTTAATAATTCACTAAGTTATTTAATATACAGAAAACTAACACAAACAGATGTAACCATGTAGCCATAAAATTCAAATCATCCTATAACACAAATTAACAGCTTATAATTATAAATTAACTTTGATAAAGAAATTGATATCCAATTCATTTGATAAATAAATTAATTACTAAGAAAGAACAGAAAGTGTCACTATTTCCTAAAAAAATAAAGAAATTAAAAGTTATAAGAATATTAAATATTGTGGAAATATTTCCAATTTAATTTCAAAAATGTAAAAACAAAATTACCAAAATTAAAAAAAATCTGGCGTTTACAAAATTAATTGTCCAAAATGTAATGCTATGTATATAGGTCAAACATAAAGAAATTTTGAAGTAAGATTGAAGATTGAGGAAGAATAAAAACTGACAAATTTAACTAAAAAAGCTTAAAATTTTACCTGCCATGCCTATTTCAAATTATTATAATGTTTATGGTCGAATTTGGCATACATAATGAGATTGCCTCAAGTAGCTAAACTGCATATTCAACCATTTTTCTTGAAAAATACACCTATTATTTTTGTAGGTTGTCGAAAAGAAAACTCTTCTTTTGAAAGAATTAACAGACACCGAATTTTTCGTACCTCCTAAGAACAAACTTTTCGTATACTTATTTGTCGATGTAGTGTCCGCAAACGGGTTTGACTACAACGATTTATATTTACAATATGTCATCGATCTTCCACAGCACTGGTATTGTAACGATGAACCAAATCTCGAAGGAGTCACTCAAACCGGACATTGGACAGACGAAAAACGATTAGTACATTTCGGACACAACTTCGAACTCCTTTTGGAATACGACATCCAGTCTTTGCCAGAACTTAGTAAGGATACTTATTTATAAAAAAAAACTTTGATTTTCAATATTCCAATATTATAAATTACCAGTTAGCGGAGATTAAATAAATATTTTCATTGAAGTTCGATAATCCATTATTAAAAGAATTAGAAAAGACATAGAGGTCAGAGTAGGTCACAGGTAACATTTAATTTTAGTTTGCTCTAGCCTTCCTATCCAAATAGATAGAAATCACCCTGTATAAACCTAGAATTATTACTAACAAAACGTATTTGGCATTAGCAAAAAGTATACATACTCTTTCTCTCTATTTTTCAAATGGACTATAGTATTGATTTTAATCTAGCAATTTATTTGTTTCAGAAACTCCAAAATCACCCTGTATTTACTTGCAAATACCACATACATTAGCATAAAACATACATACTTTTTCTATTTTTCAAATGGACTATAGTATTGCTAATAATTATATAATTACTTTCAAATACATACATTAGGTTTGTTCCAACCAAGCAGAGAACTGTTCTAAAATAGTAATTTTTGTGCGCAGTGGTATACTGAGTTGCGCAGTGCACTAATTTGGTCTCGTGAGTGGTAATATTACCGTTCTAGAACGGTTCTTTGCTTGGTTGGAACAAACCTATTAGCATACAAGTTACATACCCTTTCTGTTTCAAATGGACTATAGTATTGCTTTTAATCTGGTAATTTGTATGTTTCAGAAACCCCCAAATCGCCCTGTATTTACTTTCAAATAATCTCGAAAGGATCTTGGGATCGTTACAGGACAGAAGGCCTAGCGTACCAAAACATACCAGTTTCTAAACCGGGATACTATCTATACAATTTATCTTGCTTTCGGTTAGAACCTGCGGGATATTCGGGAAAATTAAGACGATATTTCATTGGAGATGCATACAACTATAAAGATCCTAGATGGATTGGGATCCCGAAGGAAGAGTGCGAGGTATTCCATAAACTTTGATAGATATTGCAGTTAAAATTTTTTCGAACAATCAATAAAACTTTTAAAATTTAAGGTTAATTTTTATTAACGTAGATTACGGCGTTGCCAACATGTGCGCTGTTTCGCATTTTTAAATGTTTGTTGTAGACTGGAGTTTTTAATAAATTTGGAGCTACTACAATTGGAACCGGAGAACTCCAAGTGCGATTTAATGTGATACATCAATCCCAGGCTTTTTTAAAAGAATATAATGAAGGTGATATTAGAGAAAAGTTTATTTATGAAAAATTAAATTCTTCCAGTCTTATTAAGAGTGTCAATCAGGTATTGGTAGCGTTTAGGAAAGCCAGACGAAAAATGTACGAGGTTAAAAAACAATTGTAATTTTAAATAAAAAATTATCTAAGATACGACTTTTATTTATAGTAACTGATAAGCGGATTAGACAGACAAGTTTGTTTTGGAATAATTTTTTGGCAATAATATTGACTCTTGAGAGGTCATAATTTTCGTAATGTGATATTTTTATAATATAGAGTGAATCACTAACAACGGAAAGCGCTAAAAGTTTTATTTATTTGCTTTAGTAATGTTAGCTTCGGAAGATAGTAACGGGAGTGTATGAGCAACCGCCGAGGAGGATAATTTTTAGATCTATAAAGTGTACTAACGGGTTTTAAAACTTCAGTAAGGTCTATTCTGATTTACCTATATTTTTTATGGTATATCATTAGTTAATATTTTGTTCTTTGGTCCCAAAATCTATAATAAAAAATACACTTCCTACTGTTAAAAGAATATAAAAAAGAAGAGGAAATATGTTGACATTTGTAAACATAACCTTATAAACTTTTAAGACCAAACGTGCTTATATTTATTTTGTATTATTTATACCTCTATGGTATTATTTATGCTGTGGACTGTGGGAGTCGATATAAATTTATTATTTTATTTTACATTAGCTAAAACTTAATCATGTCGAAAAAACGATATAATTGGAAAGCAAGACAAGTTGTAGATACTATTGTTGATAATTCGTCAACAAAAAAGGTAATGCATTTAAATATGTTGAATTAAGTTTATCTAGCAAGTTATAATTTTAGATTAAAGTCGATATTGGATCTGGTGGAAAATATGACCATAGCAACGAACTTGTTTTACCTTCTAAGAAACGCAAAACTAAAATTAAAAGAGATAAAACAACGACCACAACTTTACTTTCAAAGAAACAGAAAAAACATTTACAAAAAATCGTGGATAAATCCAACAAAAAAGTTAATGTAAGTATGGATATATTTATTTCATATCATAATTGAGTATAGAATTTATTGTAAGCTATATTATATGCTTATTTATAGAGAACCCAATTGTTAAACGAACTACAAAAAGTTCAAGTTTCATCAGAAGAAATTTCTCAACTAACATCCATAGCGACAATTCAAACAAAGGGGTTAAAGAAGTATTTTCAAGAGGAAATATTTCCTGAAAAAGTTAAACCGAAACGCAAACAAGAAACTACAAATAGTTATGTGGTTACAAATTCAATATCTGGTGCAAAAAGAAGAAAACTATTGCATGATGATCCAAAGAATCATACTTATGACCCAAATGTTGTTGGGTTTGATAGTAGCAGCTCAGAAATTAGTGATTCAGACTCCGATGAAAGTCCCATGGATGAGAAAGTAGAATTAGATTTTAGTACTAATGATAAAGTTTTATTAAATAATAAAAATTGTTTAGATGTTGACCAACCAACAACAACAGATCAAAAAGTACCAGATGATATTGAAATTGTTCAGAAGAAGGATACACCTATTGAAATCAAAGAAGATAAGAAAACAGCAACGTCACTTTCAAGGAAACCTGCTGTTTATGTAGATGTTATTAGAAATGAAGAAATTCAGGCTGCCAGATTAAAATTACCTATATTAGCAGAAGAACAACAAATTATGGAAATTATTAATGAAAATTCTATTATCATTTTAGCTGGGGAAACCGGAAGTGGAAAAACCACTCAGGTATGTTTTATTGAGTTAATAAAAACTATCAGTGCATTAGATATGATAACAGTATAAGTTATTAACCGATCATTAATAGGTACCTCAATTTTTATATGAAGCTGGATATGCTTTAAAGAAGCAAATTGCCATCACTGAACCTAGAAGAGTGGCAGCCATTTCCATGTCAAATAGAGTAGCAAAGGAAATGAACCTCAGTACAAAAGAAGTCAGCTACCTCATCAGGTTTGAAGGAAATGTTACAGATGACACTAAAATAAAATTCATGACTGATGGTGTTTTATTGAAAGAAATTCAAACTGATTTTTTACTCAAGAAATATTCTGTTGTTATTCTTGATGAAGCTCATGAAAGGTAAGGAATCGAAAAAATAATTACAATATTTACAATGTTTAGCTTAGTTTACAGAGAAATATGCAAAAAAATGATATTTTGGGAGTTTCAAATATATCAAGTACTACAGAGACATAATGGACTAGTTTAGTGATTTTTTTTTATATTTGCATCTTATAAAATAGGTTTTTAGTGGTTCAACTGTACAAATAAAATTTTTATAAAATTAATCCTCTAGCCATAATCGGCTCTTGAAATTTAAATTTAATGGTTACATACGTCATAAGTGGTAAGTGACGTGTTTCAATAAGATTGGTAGAAAATTTGCGATGTTGTCGATATGCTTTAATATTAACCGAGAAACTTATCTCTCTCTCTTATTTATTGTCATTAAAAAGAGATAAACATATCGATATTTTTGTTCTCTGATTGACACTTTATCAAATAAGGAGTAAAACACTAAACAAAATATTCTGTCATTTTCGTTAGTTTAATTTGTTGTTTGGTTGTGTTTGGTTTATGAAAGAAATTACTTCTATACTATTTTTGGTTCGAAAATAAAAATCCCTAACACCTTCTCTTGGTGTTATAGCGGTTCCTTCAAAAATAACCAATAGAAGTAATTGTTCTCTTGGGGAGCAACCCTTCTATCGGTACAGTGAGAGAACGAATTTCAAGAATACGGTTTTGGCATTTTCAATAGAACCACGCCCACTTTCTATTGGCTGTTCTATTCTATCACCGTCAAGAATAGAGGTCTTGTTTGTTTATATCTTGTCAACTGGTACAATCAGTTAGTCACAGAACACGGTGTTTTGTGCCGCCAGTTCTTTGAGAATACTTGAAACGAACGTAGCTAAAATGTGACAACGTTGACTTTTAAACACACTTCATTATTGGTTATTAATTGGCGCTACGTTTAAAACTTACTAATTCTTTATTGATAAATTTTACGAAATGAGAAAAATTAATTGCAAAATGAATACCAATATAAGTAAGTAGGTATCTTATCCTAAATATATATTGCTATCATTTTGATTAATATGATCCTACTAAACTAGTCCATTGTCATTTTACAAATTTTACAGGAGAGCGATTTAAAGATTGTTTCAAAGTTCTTTTTTGTTTTAAAAGTTCAGTTTATAATATTTTTAACTGCAACTAGCATATTTTGGATGTTTAATTATCTAAGTAGAGTATGATACCCAAGTCCCATCTCCGAAAGACAGTCGGTCAGTTTTCGTTAATTACAGAACAATTGTAATACGCTAGACAAAGAAACGCGGGGTCCGCAGAGAGGCCAGCCTATATCCATATACCACCTAAAGCAGAAATGAGATGGATGGTATTTATAGCGAAACGCGGTAATTGACGGCGGCTGGACCTAGGGTGAGGGCAGGACCGAATTTTACTAATTTAATAATAATTCTAAACGATATAATAATGAATGCAAATAGTAAAATGATACAAATTTGTGATTTATTTAATTTGCAAATTATTGGTGAGGCACTGCCTCATAGGAGAAGCCGCCACTGTTCCATATCCATTTAAAAAAGTGACTTTTTGTTTTAGATCTGTTTACACTGATGTACTTATAGGTTTACTCTCCCGTATAGTACCTCTAAGACAGAAAAGAAACGATCCACTGAAACTTATAATTATGTCTGCTACATTGCGCTTGGAAGACTTCACCAACAATCAACGACTTTTTAAAGTAACCCCACCGGTAATAAAAGTAGAAGCTAGACAATTTCCAGTAACATGTCATTTCAATAAAAGAACAAACCCAAATTATTTAAAAGAGGCATTTAATAAAGCAGTTAAGGTTCACACCAAATTGCCTGATGGAGGAATTTTAATTTTTGTGACAGGTTAGTTTTCAGCAATATTGTAACGTTTTTCTTCAAACAATAATGTGCAATTAAAATTATTTATATATAACGCACACAGTAACTTACTTAGTTTATTTTTCTTTATACCTCGGTCGACAGTATGTACTTTTATCCCTAATAGCAGGGATGAAAGTTGACTTTTACTCCCAGTGAGACACACGCTCAGATACCAAAAGTGTAACTTTCTACCCTTGTGGTGTAATATTTTATTCCCTTAACCACTATTCCCGGTACTTCTAACGCACTATAATGTTATTACTACTACTGTTATTTGCTTAACGTGGTCTCTGTATTTATATACTTTTTCTCATCTCGAATTTTCGATACCTATCTAGTTTTTGTTCCATGATTACTCCTAGATATTTACGTCTCGTGTGTTAAGAATAAGTCCTTCCATCTTTCTGGCACTATTTCTCTATGAAGTTTGGGACAATTTGCATTAAGTTTTATCTGAGGGCTCTAAAATTGCATTTTATTAGAAAATAGATATCCGTCGTTTTGCAAATGAAGGCGAAGTCATATTACTCGGAGATAGATTTTGACATTATTGTCGTCATCAGTACGAAGTAAGTATTTCTCATCTAGACAGGATGCAGAATGTTTCTTTTATGCCAGTGCCTATGTAGTGAATGCAAAATTCCAAGATAAAAAAATGTGGAAAAGCGTCACCCTACAATTCATTTGCAAACCAACACATCAAAGGTAAACTGTTTTCCAAAGAAAAAACAACTACTTCCTGGGTCATATACCCCTCAGGACCAGTGGCGTAGCGATAAATCCGGGGGCCCTGGGGCAAGTCCAAGTATTATTTTTTTATATTTTTTAGGAAATATAGATTAAAACTAAAACACTAAAAAACGCCCTTCTTCAACAACATAGGAGTGGCAATTTTTAAAACGCCTACATTAAGTGGTTTTTGGGGATTAGGTTTATTTACAAGGGTCGGTCATGTCCCGAATAAATTTTGATACGAACGTAACAGAAAAACGTTAACAAAAATTCTTTTAGAATATTAAATTCGACATAAAAACAATTAAAATTAGTAACATCAATATTGATTAGAAATTGTTGGAGATTCAAAAATAAATATTTTTATATTTTATCTTTCATTTTATGGAATGTTAATTATTATTTCTAACAACCTACCTAAAAGAAGGAAATAAAAAAAAATGTTTCAAAAAGGGATTTTAATCCCAAACAAACATTTATTATCGAGGGTTCCAAACTAAGTGAAGTAAAAAAGGAATCGGTAGGGAGGTTGCAATAAAAAACAAATAAAACCGTACTGTATAATACACACGCAATTTGTCGATAAAATACCTTATGCTGCAAACATTAAAGATGTGGGCGTGGACAACTGATTTCAAATTTATTATTATTTAAACTGTGATTGGTTATACACAATAAATGTGCCATCCTTAAAATTAAGTATAAATATTGTTTGTACATCTTTTTTCACATAGAGTATTAAACAAGTTTCTTGGACCAAACAACCTCCCCAACACACTAATGTCATTTATTACTCTGTGATTTCCTGACTCTTTTCTGTTTCGTTATTTGTAGATAGAGGTAATGCATGGCCAATTTAAAAATCTTCAGGAATCTCTTATATTTTAATGAAACTAGCATTTCCATCAGTATATCTGATTCATGCATTACTAGCTCAATAGGAAATATCTCTAGATCTTAAGTTCTTGCTATTCTTCATTACTTGTAGTGTTTTCGTTATTTTCTGCTTATAACTTCTTCTAAAAATTCATTTCATGTCACCTACTTATACTTATTTGATGGTAGTCTCCTCAAGGCCCTATGGTAACTGTGATGGTTGCAGAGATGGTAGATCATCTGCAACTGCATGGTGTCCAGCAAGCCTTCCCACTACCTTGGGAATGTTCTGGAGTTTCCAGGGAGTGTCTGTGAGCTCTCCAGATGTGTTCCCTGAGTATCTTCTCTAATATATATTTAGCTCAGATATGTACATTTTCTTACCTATATTGCAGGAAGGTTCTGCTCTTATGAACTGGGAATTTTGAACCCTTCCTTGCCAGATCATCTACTTCTACATTGCTTACACCAGTATCTTGGGAAAGCATCCCAAGATTCTACCAGCAAGTTTTCAGTACACTGTGATAGTGTTCCTTGGCTTTGTTAATCTAGACTTGTAGATGTTTTCTCCAGATATTTACATTTCTCCTTCTTTTTTATTGTACTGTATTTCATAGCATTTTCCTTCTCAAAGTTAATTATTATTTTCTGTCACCATTCAAAGCAGGATTTACAAAAATCAAATACTTTGCTATAAGCGTTAGAAAGGGATATGTATGTCTAAAATTAAATATTTTTTTATTTTAGGTCAGCAAGAAGTTAATTCATTGGTAAGAAAATTAAGACGAGCGTTTCCTTTAAGGCATAAAGCTAAAATCCTGGAGCAAAATGAAAAACTCAAAAATGAAGCAGTTAAAGATGAAGAAGAAGACGATGAAGAACTTGATAAAGGTAAAAATTATACGAGGAAGTTATTATGTAACTCCAAATTCGATCCTATTTGTTTTATGTTTCTAATTAGACTTACTTGATTGTTTTTCATATAATTGGATGATTTTTATATTGTATTTGCTTAATTTGCCAAAAAATTAACAAAATTTTTACGATTTTATGCAATCTGCAATACAGATACGTCACTGATGCTGGGCACGTAGCATAAGAAGAAAAATAATAGCAATTGACTAAAAACAGAAGAAGAATTACTGTTTTAATAAAAATTAAAAATTTAATTTCTTGATTAATTAAATTAACTTTATTTCTTAATTGTCAGGTTTTTCACAGAAACATTGTTTTATTTATTAATAATGGGTTTAAAGTTCAACTCAACTAAAATTTTACTATCTAAACAAATAAAACACTAACTAAAAAGTAGGAAGTCCAGTCCAAATATTTATAATCACTCTCTTTCTTTTTGACGCCACATTGAAAACAATATTTTGAGTGGAACCTTTGACATACACTTGACAATTTTGGCATTAAACTTGTACCTAACTTCGCTTCGAGCATCTGTGACGACATTTTCTAAATGGCGCCATATTCAAAAAGTACAAAATAAAATTTTTATTTTTATCCATAAAAATTATGTATGCAATTAAAATAAAAAAATAGTCTGCCATTGTTTGTTCATATAATAATAAATATTTAAACAAATGGGTACGTGGATAATAATTTCTCCAATTTCTCATGGAGAGAGGACACTTTGCTCTTTTCCACCAGGTGTGCAAGGAGGTTTGCTGCTTCTTCCCTTTCGGGATTTCAAGGAAATGAGTTAGTTAGGCAAGTTTTTGAGATGGGAAACTCATGTTCGATTTGTCTCAGCAAATCAAAAACTTTCCTTTCATCCCTACCATCCCCCTCCTTAGTTTTTACCACTTTTCTCTCTGAGATCTTTACTTCCTTCATCCACTCTATTTCCTCCCCTTTTTCTAGCAGGATCGGGAACCTTTCCCGATACAATCTTTAGAGTCTTCTCTCCATTCCACTATCCTCCTTGTTTACCCACACTACCTTAATTCTGTCATCTCCGACCACTGGATTTCCCACCTTTACTTGTAGGCTCTCCCCATTTTTAACATCTCTTACCTCCTTCCAACCCTCCCAGTCTCTTTGTCCTATCTCCCATCTTGATTGCATCCTCTCCTTCATATCCTCCTTTCTTCTCAACCGCTCTAATTCCCTGGCCCTCTTTTTTGCCGCCATATTCTGTTCCTCCAATTTTTTCACTTTTTCCTCCAGCCGCTTTACCATTCCCTTCAGATCCTCTACATTCTCCCAATCTTCCCCCCTCCCAATCTCTCGATCCTCACCTCTTTTCTCCTTCTGCTCCCTATCCTCCAAAGGCGATACCCCCTTCCTCTTCACCGTCCACTCATCCGACTCTCCTGCTTTATTTGGAGTACGTTTCACCTTCCTAGATATACCAAAAATTCCTTTCCTTTTCTTCCTCCATTACTTCCTGTTCTATTATTTCCTTGCAATCCATTCCACATCCCACGAGTATCAAGGGAATTGAAGTCCACCACCACAGAGCCCCGCTTGTGTTGGTAAAGCTGGGAGGTCACCAGGTATCCCGGAGGCAGCGTTTATGACTGACGCGCAGCCATTCATCCATTGCCACGGTACCTAACAGCGTGGATTACGGATTGATTATCGAAGTTTACTCCTCTAGGCTTTTTTCACGGTTGCCTCCGGACACAACATGGCTGCCTCCCCCATGGTACCGGTTTTTTTATTGAGGTTTACTCCTCTATTCCGTTTGATGCGCGAGCAAATATTGGGGTTCCATGCAGGATCCTTATTCGTTGCTTATCCCGAGAGTTGGTCGGTCATGAGGCTCTTACAAGTTTCTCCTTGAAGCTGATTCTGTCATCTACACCAATAATAGTTTCTCTATCTTCCCATGGAGAGAAGACACTGCTCATTCTCACCGGCAGATCGTTTAAAAAATGTGTCCAAGGAGGTTTGCTGCTTCCTCCCTTTCAATAGTGCAATATACATCATCTTCTTCCTCGTTAGTAATACTGAAACACTATTTTAGATATGAAAAAAGCCCTCAATAGAAAAAAGAAAATAAAAATCATCCCAGAAATTAATCTAGATGATTACAGCATACCTGGCGATAATGAAAGTTTATCTGAAGAAGAACTTTCTGATTTCGAAGATGATGATGACGATGATATTGACGTGACCACCATAATAAATGCGCAACCTTTATGGACCATTCCTCTTTACTCTCTTCTTCCGTCCCACAAGCAACAAAAGGTTAGTACTTGTTGATTAAAAAAAATGTAGCGTTATTTGTGATCACGTATTTTTGCAAAAACATCATTTCAGGTATTTGAAGATCCTCCTCCTGGTTGTCGACTTTGTGTAGTTAGTACAAATGTAGCCGAAACGTCTCTTACTATTCCCCATATAAAATATGTGATAGATACGGGTAAAACCAAAGTGAAGTTATACGACAAAATTACAGGCGTAACGAGTTATGTTGTGAGTTGGACAAGCAAGGCTTCGGCAAACCAGAGAGCGGGTAGAGCGGGGAGGCTGGGTCCTGGACATTGCTATAGGTAAATATTTTTATTTATCCATTGGTTTTTGATGTGGTTGTTTCATAGCAAAATTGTTAGATACAAAAAAAGGTAAAAAACAACTACTCTCCGGGTTATTGGCCGGAAAGTTGGACATTGAGTTACGTTGACAGCCATTTCTTGTGTTTCGTAAATCTTTAGTGCAAGGTAGATGTTGTAGAGTGTCAATCTGAGTTAAAGAACTACATCTTTGCAGATATTTTTTTATAAATTAAAGACTACATCGATATATCGATATCGATCATTTCCCAGAATGCTTTTTTCAATTTCGGGTGTTTTTTCATCAATTACAGATACGATAGATCCGATATACCGATAAAATCTGAAATGTATGATTGTCAGTTGTCACTTGTCAAATCAAAATCAAGCCTATATCTTTACCCATAGCTTAATATTATCCTATATCTATCTTTAATCCGTTCCTTGTTCCTAACCTAAAAATTGTTTACCGATTGATAATAAAAATAAAAGGGTCAAGTCTATAATTTGGAAATACTTTGAGAAAATACTACCGGATTCATCCTCTCCATTTAAATTCAAAGGACTCTGGAATTTTTGGATCTTAATTGTAAACGTCTAACCTAACTTCTGTCATTGGACCATAAAACGACAAAACACCTTTGTTCTGAAATCTTGTGTTTTCTGGCATAGCACAAATTTAAAAAAAATCAAAATATATGAAAGTCTGCAAACTTTCTTGGAATTTTAATGTCTCTCTTGGGCCTTGACTTAATTTCTTCTCCCTCGACTATATCTTTCTGTGATAATTCGTTTTGTCTTTTCAATGGTTTTATGTCTACTATATTTTTTCTCAAAATTTACTAGGCTTACTTGAATCCTTGCTTGCAAAAAGCAGATTTATATTACGTGGAGATTTTAACATTGACTTTTCCAGTGTGTGTGCTGCTCAAGAAACAATTCGATCAATATTTGACTCTTTTGGTATTAACATGCTTATCAATTCTCCTACCAGACTAACCAAAACTAGTTCTAGTTCTATTGACTATGTTGTGTCGACATTTGAATCGAGTTTTGTAGACTGTTCCGTCTTTAGTTCGGGTTTCTCAGACCATGAGGCAGTATTAACGGATAAAAATTTTCTTAACTTCAGAAATCTCTGTAAAACAACCGTCTGGGATTGTCTTTCTCTTGATGTCGAATACCGCCTTTGCATCTTTTATTAAAACATTGTCAAATTTAGCTGTCAAATCATTTCCTCTTATGCCTGTCAAAAACAAACTGCATAAGCCATGGACTACCAAGGGCTTGCGTACATCCTCAAAAAATATGCGTTGTCTCTCTTACATAAAAAAATTTACTGACAGTATATTTCTTCATGAAAAGTTTATCACAAGACTATAAAAGCTGCAAAGGACATCTACTATAATAGGAGACTGAGTGGATCCAAAAATATTACTAAGGTCCATAGTTAATGATTTAAGAAATAAAGTTTCCTCGCCCAGCACTATTCCTACTTCACCTGAGGGCCTAAATAATTACTTTATAAATGTTGCCAAAAACTTAACTAATTCTATAACTTCTACTCTTGATCCACTTTCCTATTTACCGAATGTTAATGAGAACTTAAACAGTTTTTTTTTCACCTGTGGTAGCAGAAGAGCTTCGTAGTACAATTAGAGACATTAAAAACAAAAGCGAATCTGGAGTAGATGGGTTTACACTAAAATCTGCCGGACTGTGTATTAGATCTTCTCAGCCCTTGGCTATCGATGGAAAATGATCTTGAATTAAATTTTTGTTTGATGAATCCTGGACACCATACTTTGTCCTCTCTATTTCTTTGGAACATAATTTTATCACCAACATTTGGGACAGGTATTGGTTTTGTGTTTTTTTCATAGTATTTTTTTGCTTTCTGTTGATTTTTGAAGATACGGCTCCAATAATTTTTGGATACAATTTGCTTTCTTCGATAGGAAATGTACATCTCAAATTTCTTGAGCAGAACTGGATCCAACTTTATTGGGTGTATTCCTCTCTAACATCAGCATTTCGTAAAAATCGCTGTGACTTTCAATGTTTTTCAAAATCATAGTTTTTGCAGTTTTCACTGCTGACTCTGCTTTACCATTACCTTGGGAATTATTTGGACTGGGCGTTGAATGTTCAAAACACCCAATTTTCGAGATTTCCTTTGAATTGCATTGTCCATTTTGGTATTCCATATCTACTGAAGATTTTTTTGCACATCCGGATCGTTGTTTTTGCTGAAAGATCTCTCAGTTCTTCTATTTCAAAGAAATCTGAATAGTGGTCTACATTGACTTCAAATACATCTAGACTGACAATTTCAAATGGTCTTTATGCTATAGCGTGTGATTTCATTGGAGGATTTCGTTGATTTCTCGAATATTTGAGGCAAATTTAACAATTTTGAATGTTCTCTTGTTGATGACCAAAAAACTCGTTCCTTCGCTCAATTCCAAGATGTAGAGGATGGACTAGTCCATGAAAACCGAAGCATTCTTCTCCAGCATCATTGTTGAAGGCAATTCTTTCTTTACAATTTAACCAGCACTTAGATTTCTGATTTTTTTACAGATCATCCTTCTTGAATTATTTTGTATAATGTGCTCATAGCCTCATCTTTCATTTTGTCATCTCGAATTTCTTCATATGTCTGATCAGAAATCGGATTGTTTTCTAGATAATTTATATATGGTCAACTTGTTATTATTATAGATGAAACACTGCGTGCCGAGCGAAGCGAGGTTCGCAGCACCAAATTAATTATAACTAATGATTCTTAAATTATTTGGTGCTGCGAACCTCGCTTCGCTCGTCACGCAGTGATTCATTTAAAATAATACCAAATCAATTCGAACTAATTTAAAAACTATTCTTGCCAGCTCAGACTTATCGTTTAACTAAAAACTGTTTCATTCTTGCCAGCTCAGACTTATCGTTTAACTAACAACGGTTTCATTCTTTCCAGCTCAGACTTATCGTTTAACTAAAAACTGTTTCATTCTTGCCAGCTCAGACTTATCGTTTAACTAAAAACTGTTTCATTCTTGCCAGCTCAGACTTATCGTTTAACTAAAAACTGTTTCATTCTTGCCAGCTCAGACTTATCGTTTAACTAAAAACTATTCTTGCCAGCTCAGACTTATCGTTTAACTAAAAACTGTTTTATTCTTGCCAGCTCAGACTTATCGTTTAACTAAAAACTGTTTTGTTTTATTCTTGCCAGCTCAGACTTATCGTTTAACTAAAAACTGTTTCATTCTTGCCAGCTCAGACTTATCGTTTAACTAAAAACTTTTTCATTCTTGCCAGCTCATACTTATCGTTTAACTAAAAACTGTTTGTTTTATTCTTGCCAGCTCAGACTTATCGTTTAACTAAAAACTGTTTCATTCTTGCCAGCTCAGACTTATCGTTTAACTAACAACTGTTTCATTCTTGCCAGCTGAGACTTATCGTTTAACTAACAACTGTTTCATTCTTGCCAGCTCAGACTTATCGTTTAACTAAAAACTGTTTCATTCTTCCAGTTCAGATTTATCGTTTAACTAAAAACTGTTTGTTTTATTCTTGCCAGCTCAGACTTATCGTTTAACTAAAAACTGTTTCATTCTTGCCAGCTCAGACTTATCGTTTAACTAAAAACTGTTTCATTCTTGCCAGCTCAGACTTATCGTTTAACTAAAAACTGTTTCATTCTTGCCAGCTCAGACTTATCGTTTAACTAAAAACTGTTTCATTATTCCAGTTCAGACTTATCGTTTAACTAAAAACTGTTTCATTCTTGCCAGCTCAGACTTATCGTTTAACTAAAAACTGTTTCATTCTTGCCAGCTCAGACTTATCGTTTAACTAAAAACTTTTTCATTCTTGCCAGCTCATACTTATCGTTTAACTAAAAACTGTTTGTTTTATTCTTGCCAGTTCAGACTTATCGTTTAACTAAAAACTGTTTCATTATTCCAGTTCAGACTTATCGTTTAACTAAAAACTGTTTCATTCTTGCCAGCTCAGACTTATCGTTTAACTAAAAACTGTTTCATTCTTGCCAGCTCAGACTTATCGTTTAACTAAAAACTGTTTTGTTTTATTCTTGCCAGCTCAGACTTATCGTTTAACTAAAAACTGTTTCATTATTCCAGTTCAGACTTATCGTTTAACTAAAAACTGTTTCATTCTTGCCAGCTCAGACTTATCGTTTAACTAAAAACTGTTTCATTCTTGCCAGCTCAGACTTATCGTTTAACTAAAAACTGTTTCATTCTTGCCAGCTCAGACTTATCGTTTAACTAAGCTGTCATCAACTTTGTCCATTTTTTTGCAGGTTGTATTCTAGTGCAGTCTTCAACGATGAATTTCAAGAATATTCCGTTCCCGATATTCAACAAAAACCGTTGGACGATTTGTACTTACAAATGAAATGCATGGGAATAGATAAAGTTGTTAATTTTCCATTTCCTACCGCTCCGGATTTAATGCAATTAAAAACTGCAGAATCCAGATTAGAAACTTTGGGTGCTCTTAAAAATGGACAAGTAACGCCTCTCGGTAGAGCCATTTCTAAATTCCCAGTGTTACCGAGGTTTGGTAAAATGTTGGCTCTTAGCCACCAACAGGATCTACTGGAGTACACTATTTGTTTGGTCGCAGCACTTTCTGTACAGGAAGTATTGCTCGAAGTAAGTTCGCTATCTATATTCGATGTTATTCCATTTAGGGATGCTCTTTTAATGTTTAGGTACCCATAACTCAAATTACTCCCGAAGAAAGGAAAGATGTACGCCAAAAGTGGGCTGCGACACGTCAAAAATGGGCAGGACACGGCAATTTCCTTTTACTCGGCGATAATATGGTTCTGCTAAGAGCCGTAGGAGCAGCCGAGTACGCTAACAGCGAAGGAAAACTGGAAAAGTTCTGCAATGAAAACGGTTTGCGACAGAAAGCGATAATTGAAATTAGAAAATTAAGGATACAACTCACGAACGAAATTAAAAAAAATATTCCAGATGTGGACGTAATTGTCGATCCCAAACTCAAACCACCCACAGATCTACAAGCTAAACTCTTAAGGTAAGTATCACTTTTATCGATTTTTACTATGTTAACATTTTTATCCATGATGGCCAATGTTTTAACTAAAACACCTTAACTCATTTAAAACGCAATGTATTTATACCTAAACTGAATTTAAAACTGGTTCTCCGCACAACGGTATTTATACTACGCTACTGCTTCTAGTATGTTCGGGAACATATCCGTAGGTTCTTTGGCGTTCTAGAAGCTTTTGGGTCGCCGGTCGGCAGTCTTTGTAATGTTGTCTTTTAGAGCAGCTTGATAATAGCAGTAGGGGGGTCTTTTAAATCCATCGACTCTCATTGCTAGACTTTATTCTAAGTAAAATCTTTGTAATACAAAATGTAAGGAATACACATACCTTTGTTACAAGAACAATATCCGAGATTGGAGAGTTTCCAATGAACCCTCTCTTTGGGATCACAGAATAATTACGTTCAGGTTGTGCATGGATCCACCAGAGCTGATAAGCAAGGGGAATCCCAGGAAAACAAACTGAGAGGAATATAACCTCAAATTAAAAAGTAATCTTACCCATTTTGATTGTGAAATGTGATGCTTGTGATGTAGAAACCAAAAAAATTAAAAGACGTGTTAACAGTATAAAATGAAACAACTTTTTTTTTATTTACTGTCAAAATTGATACATTTCTTCGCATCCTGCTATGTATTCAGCTTCCTCCATTGTGGACAATGAGACTGAGCGCTGCTTTTGACTGAACCAGGTCACTGCTCCAGAATTTAACTTCTTTGGATTTGCCAAAAACTGAGAGGCAAAATGTACAGCAAATGCCAATAAAAAGTAATCTTACCCATTTTGATTGTGGAATGCCTCTTGTTAATGTTGGTTTCTTCTAAGTCGTTACACTCTTGGTACAGAGGCACGTCAACTGCAATCCTTACTTGGTTCTTCCGCATGGTCTCGAATTTTTTACTTTTTCACACCACTAGGAGCTCCAGTCCACAGAGACAAGGCCGGAAAAAGTGAGAATTCAAGCTTGTTATATGTTGGAGACATACTCTGCTTAATGCCGAGTTCCTGGAAGATGAACTAGTCCATGACAACCCAAGCATTCTTGTCCAGCATCACTGGTGAAGGCAATTCTTTCTTTACAATTTAATCAGCCCTTAGTTTGGGTTAGGTTCTACGTGAGTGCTCGTTCAACGTCTTTTTTATATTTTTATTTGCACCATTCGAGGTTTAGGCTTGACCGTTTTCTAAAGAAGAAACAACTACTTCCTTGACTATAAGCCCCACTGGAAACGTTTCAATAGAAAACGTGATGGCGATCGAACAAGTCGATAATCAAGATCATCTCTGTCGTTTTGCAAATGAAAGAGAAGTCATACTACTGGCAGACCGTTTCGACATTATTGTGTCATCAGTACAAGATGTAGAACAACTTTTAAGCCAATTTTTAACTAGGTATGTAGTGAATACAGGATTACAAGATAAAGTGGATAAAAGCGCCATCCTACCGTTGATTTTGTAATTAGTTCCCAAAAAGGCGCCAATTTGTTACCTTTACAGTCCCAAAAAGGCAGGGAGCCAATTTGTAACTACAAAACTCTCCAAAAGAGATCCAGGCCAAGAGACCTTCTCCAGGGGGTGGTTCGACTCCATGTTAATGCTTACTATAGGAAGGATTGGGATGTATAAGTAATAAGGGCGCCACTATCTTTTTGTACGTTTTCGATTAAGCAAACAAACTACACAAAAACTAAGGTGAGAACGATAGAAACACCTTGTAATTAGTGTAATTAAACAACAAATAAAGAAGCTACTTAAAACAAAAGACCGACCACGCTACAGCATTAAGACTTATAGTCTAAGGTAAATGAAACGGTTTTTAAAAATATTGATTATTTATTGAAACTGTAACTTAGCAGTAACTTGGCTCTAACTTGGCGGGTTGTGTCTTCCAACAAGCAAAAAGGAAATTCCACCAGACGAAATACTAGAACGCTTTTCCGACTCTTCAAATGGGCCTATTAGTCCAGAAAGGATATAAAATTGTCGTACTCGTCTATATATAGTCTCGCTTAAGACGGAAATCGTGTTTGTGTCATTTGTCAGAAGGGATACGTTTTCGTCACATTCAATTGAAAGCGGGATGCGCCTTTTTTGTCTGGCCTCGTTCAAACAGCTACATAGTTACGCGTCTATAAGGGGTGTCTCGTGTACAGTAGCGTTAACAGTGATTCGGGGTCGGTTTTAACGTTTATAGTAGCGGATTCGTTTACGGTAGGATAATAGTGCAATGTGACATGACGATAGACATGTTACAATTGGCAAACCAACATGTCAAAGGTAACTGCTTAAGAAAGACAAAAACTTATTGAAAATACCACGGACAGTCAATTATTTCTATTGAAATGTAAGACAATATCCGGTGGAGCATATAGCCCAGGAAGTAGTTGTTTTTTCTTTAGAAGACGGTTAAGCCTGGTTTGGAAATGATTTAATGTTTCCAAACTCCAGAAGAATGCAAGTCTTTGGGACAAGGGGTCATACCAAAAAGCAACAGACAATACTATTTCCATCTTTCAGATATTATGTCAATTTCCATCACAAGAGTTCCCAATATCCCGTTTTGCTTATGTTGGTTTACTCCTAACCAGTTATTTATTTGAACTTTTAGACAACTTTTGCTTTCTGGTTTGGGAGACCAAGTGGCCAAAAAAATCTCGCCGGATGAAGTGCAAGAAGGCGAAGATAAATCAAAATTTAAGTACGCATATCACGCTAACAATATGGAGGAACCAGTATTTTTGCATCAAGGATCGGTTCTAAAGAAAACTCTACCGGAATTCGTAGTTTATCAAGAAATATACGAAACAAATAAAATGTATATGAGAGGAGTTACAGCTATCGAACCAGAGTGGTTAGCCACTTATGTTCCAAGTTTGTGCAATTTATCTGAACCGTTACTAAATCCCGAACCAAGGTATAATTCGGCTACAGGTAAAGTTGGTTGATAAATCCTTTTTCTATTAATTATCTTCTATTTTTGTTCACATTTAATCTCGTATTTTATATTTTTAGGTAAAGTGCATTGTACAGTATCTGGTTCGTTTGGACCACAAGCTTGGCCATTACCTAACATAGAAATAGTTTATCCTAAATCAATAAATAATTACAAATGGTTTGCGAGGTTTTTGCTTGAAGGCAAAGTTTTTCCCAAATTGGAAAAATATTCGAAGATTCTTTTGAGCAGTCCAAATACGATGGTAAAAAATTGGGCCAAGTTGCAACCAAGGACTGAAAGTATTTTAAGAGCTTTATTATCGAAGGAATGTTGTACAAAGGACAGTTTGGAAAGAGTGTGGGAAGAAAAGCCACAGTGTAAGTTTTCTGTTTATATAATCAAAATTTTTCAGTTATTTACAGTATCGTGTTTTTTAGTTTTGTTATCTGACTATACAAAATGGTTACCACAATCAGTACACACCGAAGTTGGTTTATTCTGGCCACCACTCGAAAAGAAAAAGTCGTAATAAAAATTTTATGTATTATAATTGTCTTGTATAGTTTCTTTTTATTTGTCAACATTATGTTGAATATAAACAAATGTTACAATAAATTATTTTATTTTCCCAATTTATTCTATTAAAGAAACATTCCAACATAAATCCTAAGTATACATACTTGGTATTTTATGAAACTATCTTAACATGATAAAAGCAATGCTTTAGCCACTTCTTGTGCTTTTTGTTTTCCTTGTAACTGTTCAACAATAGCCAAAGCAAAGAGAAAAGCAGTACCTGGTCCTCTACTTGTAATTATATTACCATCAACAACTACTTTGTCTTCTTTGTAATGATACCCATGATCACAATCCAAAAGTTCATCCTTAACGCTTGGGTATGAGGTTAGATTTTTGCCTTTGGCAATTCCATGAGCTTTTAAGGCTAAAGGAGCTAAAAAAATAAAGAAGGCAATAATTATTTGATTGGCAAATTTGTATACCTTTAGTCTATCATAAACATGATGAATTTTAATATTAAATTAATGTAGATACCTGCACATATTGCTGCAATGTGTCTGCCAGCAGATTCTTGATCTTTTAGCAAATTACCTACTTCTTCTGATTCAGCCAATGCCTTTGATCCCCCTAATCCACCAGGTAAAACAATAACATCAAAAGGCACTTTAGTTAAAGCTTCTGCAATGGAGATATCAGGCTGAATATGAACACCTCTACTGCATTCAACCAAAGCATTTTCTGGTACACCCGTTATTGTAACATCCACCTGAAGTAATTAACAGATGTTTTATAGAGTAATTTAATCCTCTTTTTAACTAACGATTTTGAAGCACTGTTACTATTAACTTTATTCTACTTACTCCTCCTCGGACTAAAACATCAGCAGATATCACAAATTCCATTTCTTCAGCTCCCGAAGCCAGGAAAATTAAAGCTTTTGGAGCCATGATTGAACGAGAAAAACTTCTAATTTTTTGCAGAAATAAACTACCAATTATTGGCGACGAATGATTTATTCGTAGATTTAATTTAATTTTACGAATATAACAAAATACCAAACCTGCCACAATGACAACTGCTTATATTTCGGCTAATTTAACCTTTTAGGTTTTGAAGGTTACTATTTATAATTATGTACAGAACACAAAGTTATATACATCATCGATATTGATTTGTTTTTGTTCTGTGTGTTTATGACGTATGACGGGAAGCTCTTTTATGTAACACTGAGAAAAAGTGCATATTGTGGATAACGATAAAAGATTCATGTATATAAAAAATATTTTTCGTTAATATTAAATACACAAAGACAAGAAATACACAATAACAACTAGCAAGCGGCGTACACGAACGAAATAAAAATTAAAACTTCTCTTTTGTGGTTTATGGCCTGGGCTGCCGCGACTATACGGCAAATAGAGGCTAGCTTTTGACTGCTAAAAGGGTTTTTTTCATTTAAATTGTGGTATTCCTGGGTAGCAATACGTTGTGTTCTATGGCAAGAAGTAGTCATATTTTAGCAGTGGAAGGGGAAAATTCAAAAATATTTGCGCATGAGTATTCAATAAAAAAAGAGATATGAGGCGGGATAACATTCAAATTAAAACAAGGGAGTCTTCTAATATATTTACTATCAAATCTTATCACAATGACAATACTAATTTTAACTACTTTTTCAATGACGTATCTGACAGCTTCCAACGCACTCTAAATATATAACACCCTCCCTCTTAGGATGGAATAATCCTCCAAGTATTTTGGGGGCTCTAGTTCTCGAACCGGACGGTTCGATGGTAATTATGTGGGTATCGGTACTACTTCCTTTACTTCTTACTGGACAAACTGGATCTTTAAACTTCTCACCTAATGCTACGGTTGGTTGAACTGTTGAATCTAGGTTGGACTTCAGGACTTAGCTCTTCATGTTCAGTAGACTTACTGTTGTTACTGTCGCTGACTTCAGGATTTAGCTCTTCATGTTCAGTAGACTTGCTGTTGTTACTGTTGCTCTCTAATGTCCTTCTTCTCAGTTGGTTAACATGACGGTGAATAGTTTGACCTTCAGGTGACTTAACCTTGTATGATACAGGGCCAGATATGATTCTATCACGGCTGGTGTCCATTTTGGCCCTGTAAGCAAAATTACGAGCAAACACTGATTCACCAGGTCTTCAAATATTCTGGGCATTCTAGAATCTTCCCTTTATCTTCTCTCTTGTTTGGTTTTCATCTCATTAATTATGTTCGGATGCAACTTATCCAGAAGAATGGTACCCAACCCTACGATTCATGAGCAACTCTGCAGGACTTCTACCAGTTGTACAATGAGGGTGTCGTGTGCTGATGATGAAGTAAAGAATCTTACTAGGTTTTGTGTGAATATCTCCTGAAGTTATTTTCTTAAGCGCTTCTTTGGTTGTTTGGACCATACGCCTCTGCTTGTCCATTAGATGCTGGATTGTATGGAGCTATTCTTGCGTGTCTAATTGAATTACGCTTAACGAATGTTTGGAATTCTTCGGACTACAAAACTTGAGGGCATTATCCGATACAATAACATCACAAAATACCATGTGTTGCAAAAAGTTCTCTCAAAAATTTTAATGGTAGCTTGTGACGATGTAGATGGGACTTTTCGAACTTCTCTAACCATTTTGAGAAAGAATCTACTATAATCAGGAAAATGTGTCCATCTATCGGTCCAGCATGGTCAATATGTATTCAGGGACCATGGTGTACTGACCATTCCCAAGGGAATTGAACTGTACTCTTGCTCGGCATGTGTCTTGTCTGCTGGCAAATGCGTTGCATCGGGCCACGAATTTTTCAATGTCCTCATCCAGACCTGGCCACCAAACATAAGATCTTGCCAGAGCCTTCATCTTAACTATGCCTGGGTGAGCATTATGTAGAATAGTAAGAATCCTGTTCCCTCCCTCCTGGAGGAATTATTGCCTCTGTATGCCCCAGAGGAGACATTGGGGTCCTTGTATGTCGAAATTTCAAGTCTGTGCTGCCAGAATGTCTTGCAATCTGGTGGGGTGAATTGGCGACTACTGGCTGGCTACATCCTCTTAAAGACCATGTCAGAACCTTTGCTAACGTAGGATCTTTTGTTGTTTGTTTAGCTATTTCTTGGAGCAGTAAACAATGGTTCTGGAATGTTCTCTAAACATAAAGAACATCCTTGGCTGGAGTGAACTGTGCTTTCTTGGAATTTTGGGAAGTCTACTTAGTGCATCTGCATGTGGAATATTTTTCCCTGGAACATATACTACAGTGTAGTATAATCATATGCATTAAGTATTAATTTCCATCGAAGCATGCATGGCTTGATACTACTTCTGGAACTTGCTTGTTGAAGCTAATAATCCTAATAATGGCTTGTGATCTGTACGAATTTCTATGAAACGGCCGTAAATATAATTGTGGAATTTGCGTACTCCTACTAACACAAACGAGTGCCTCTCTGTCTATCTGAGCAAAATTCCTCTCTGATGCTGAAGAAAGAGTGCGGCTATGGTATGCTACCGGCACTTCCCCTGCCATTAAGCTATTTTCTTTGGCTCAAGACTGCACCGACTCCATATGGACTAGCATCTACTGTTAAAGATTAGGTCTTTCTTTTTCATCATAATGAGCTAGGCATCTATCGGACGACAGTAATTTTTAAGCTCATTAAACAGTTTATTTTCATCTGGTCCCCACTGATTTTTGTCCTTGTGAAGCAATTGATGCAACTTTTCTTGCTGTAATTTGGCCTTGTCTTTCAAAAACATATGATAGAAAGTGATCATACCCAGAAATGCTTGCAATTCCGCTTTGTACAAGTGGGTGCGTTGAGACATTTTTAATTGCCTGTACTTTTTCTTTTTCAGTTGGATGGATCCCATTAGATGAAATCAATAAGAAATTCTAATTCTCTTGCAAAATAATATACATTTATTTTTGCTTTAATCGCATGATCCATCTTCTTGGAATCTATCAAAAATGGAGCAGAGTCTCTCTTTAAGCTCCAGTTTCCAGAAGTTGCTACTACTAGTATATCGTAATATGGTAGAGACACCTGGTATTAACACCAATCCAAGGGTTTCAATAAATAACCTTGAAAAATCTGAGGTGCTGTTGAAATCTCCAAATTTAAGGCAGACGTTTTACTCTGAATGCACCTTTATGTGTTATAATAGTCTGGGCCTTCTCTGCACTTTCCACTGTCAACGCTCAGCTGTGGGTAGGCCTGGGATAAATCGAGTTTGGCTAAAAACGCGACCACCAATAATATTTGCCAACACATCCTTTTACACACATGGGACAGGATAAATGTCTTTTTCGAACAGCTAGATTTAATGTCTGTTATAATCTGCACATATTCTAACCTTATGGCTGTTAGGTTTGATCACAGGGAACAATCGGTGTGGACCATTTTGGATGACTAACTGGTTCTAAAATGCCCAGCGAAGTTGTAAAACTCTTCTCGTTCTCGTTCAATGGCAGGTTTTAATACAGGTACTTTTACGTGCTTTCATTAAGATCGGGATTGAAAATTAACGTCTATACCTAAACTTATGGGAGGTCCCTTAAAATGTCCTAAACCCGCTTCTTCAAAAAATTCCTGCATACTTTTGAACCAGATCCAGAAAATGTCACATTTTGAGCACTCACTGCATTTGTGCTAACCATTGCAATTTGTAATGGATTAAACCAGTTTCTTCCAAGCAAATTTGCAGTATTTGTACCACCACTAAAGGAAAAGAGTGGTCTCAATAATTGCCTAATGTTCACATTTACATCACAAACTCCTCTAATGTTTCAATTTTTCCTTTTTTGATAATCTCTCAATGTAAATGCGGAAACTCTAACCGTGGTTTATCTTCTTTGAAATATGAAATCAAATGAACTCTTGCCAATAACCGTGTAAGCTGCTCCGCTGTCTGTTGTAGCTTTAACTGGAAACACCCTCTATATGTACCATCCACCTGCAAAGTCACTCTAAAGTTTTAGTTTCTTGAACTGAATAAATATCGCCGTCAGTTGACAATTGTCTTCTTGATCAGAGTCATCTTTTGGAGAAGCATTTATTTGCTGTTGGTTTTCCTTTCTTGTTTTTCCTGCTCTTTATCTCTCTCTTCTTAGACAAACATGCTCTTTCTCTTATGTGTCCTACCTTGTTGCAGTGCCTACAAGTCGCCTTCTTTGAAGTGACACTCATCTGAGTGAATGTGGATTGTCACATCTAAAACATTTTTTTTTTTGTGAGGAGTATGCCTAATTGCATTAATTTATTGTGAGGAACTTCTCTTAGTGTAGTCACACTTTTAGCAGCTGTTTTAAAAACTAGAACAAATAGATTCAGCCTTTGCAAAAGTAAGATCCTCTTCTGCAAGTAATTTTTCTTTGTAAGTTATTCATTGTACTCCCTGTGTACGGTCTCGAAGCATGTCTTCTAGGTGATTGGCTTCAAATTTTGTCTTGAGCAAGTCGTCTGAGTTCTTTGATATAATACTGTAATTACTTCCATCAGGTAACTGGTCCCTTCTATGAAACTTAAATCGGCCACTATTATAGAAGTTCGAGGAGCAGGAAATGTGCGGTCAGTTTATCAAAAATGGTTTGGGTGCTTTCACTGGAAACTGATTTCGGTCTTGCAACTAAGAATGAATTATTTCCGCTATGTGGCTGGCCCACAAATACTTAAAAAAACAGCCGCTTTTTCTTAGCATCATCACCATTATTTCGTTTGCTGTAAGAAAGAATTCAAATCTTTCCTTGTAAATTGTCCATTTAGTTGGGTCACTGATATTGAACGGTTCAATGCTTCCAAGCGACGTCATCTTTTTTATTGCTTTCAATTTCCTCCTCTTGGTTCTTTTTTTGAAAGTCTCTTCTGACTGCGCCAGTAAACATGTTATGAGCGGGACCAACATTCAAATTAAACAAGGGAGTCTTTGCTAATATATTTTTATCAAAATCTTATCACAATGACAATACTAATTTTAACTACTTTTCAAATGACGTATCTGACAGCTTTAACGCACTCTAAAATATAATAACAGTGTATTGTCGAATTTATCTCGAATACTCGAATTCGACTTTCTAGAATCGCCTTTATAGAAAACTATCGACATATGTCGAAAGTCGACACTTGAATTCGAGATTCAAAAATCGATCAAAAGATTAAATGGCAACACCGTATTATTCTGACATGGAATACCATAAACAAGTTCCTGTTCACAAATCATCTCAAATTCTGTTTACGTCAAGTGTCTCATTTTCATTTATTTTATTAGAAAAAAAAAATAATGGCCTGGTTTATGGAGAATAGAAATAATAATAATGAATTTAAAAGATAAAAGTGAAAACCTAATCAATTCAATTAAAAAAAAATCTTTACGGTCCTTTCAATGCGGATGGTGCAGATGTCCGTGTTTGCTCTTTCATATAAGGTGTAACTATTTCGATTAACTCGCAGGTAACAGCTTTTGTTAATCTGAAATTCTTTTTAAAATTATAATCGTTGTCTCGAACAACGATTGTCAATTTATTTTGAATTCGACTTTCAAGAGTCGCCTTACAAAACTATCATGTCGAAAGTCGACACTGATATTTCGAATTCGAGATTCAAGAATCGAGCCCCTGCATATTCCCACTAGGGCTCTGATGCTTTAAAGAAGGAGACTCGATGACTTGCTTATTGAGAAGCCAGTCCTTAAGAGACAGGATTTTTTGATAAGCAGCCTTTAATGATTCCATAGGTGCTGTTTGGTGTTTTAGCTTTCATGTCTTTTAGTACCTACTCCTTTCAGACGACAAAACTATATGCCATTCTGTTAGTCTTTCTGGTATCATGTGATGGATCCTGTAGTTTTGAAAGATATATTTTTCCAAAAATTAGTTGCAGGACTCTCTAGGTCTAAGGTATTACTGAGTTTCATAACTATTTAGCAAAATCAAACAGAGTTTATAAAATAAAAACATTTAATCTTTTAAAACTACAGTTAAAAAATATATAAATATAATCTCAGGTATAATATACTTAAAAATAATATAAATAGTAATATCAAATAAAATTAGCATATATACAACAATAACATCTCATCTAATATACACAGATTTAATGTATATATTAGATTTATGGTTGTATATTAACAAGATATAAAAAAATTGTACAGGCTATTATAAAAATATGGTAAAATTAATAACGGAATACTATAACAGAAAATTTTAAACTAGTTAACTTACGTAGATTCTATATTTTAAAGCCCTATTTACTTGGAGCAACATTTTTATTTTTAACGTCTTCCAAAAACAAATGTAAAGCCAAGTGCCTAAAAATTATGTAGTAGGAAATAAACAAATTCACAGTCTAATATGTAGAAATAACCATATCAAATTCAACCATAATCGAGTGATTATATTAGACAAATAAAGATTAATGTTCAATAATCTTGGCAAAATAAAAAAAAATGTAATACTTTTTTCTCAAGTTGCTATTTCAGTGAAGTTGTAAGTGAAAAGTTTAGACTCAAAACGTTTCATTAAGTTGAATTTTTCCATTAATTAATCAACTTTATTTTCTTATCATCCCAACTACACAAAAAATAAAAAAAATTCTACATCAGGTAGATTTTGCACATTCATTATTTTCATTTAACGTTTCATCTATTGTACAGCGGATGTTATATTTCGTTTTTAATCGTGGAATTAATCTAATATTGTCTTAGACTGTAACATTTGTGTGGTTCAATGTAGACGACTGCGTAACAGTCTATAGTATTGGTATTTAGGCTAAATGCGTTTCACTAAAACTTTACATCCGCTCTTAAGAGATTTTGATTGATTGGAATACTCTGAATACAAAAGTAGAGGTTAAACAAAAAACCCTTTGAGATCCAAGGTATAGTTACGACATATCAAGTAGTTGGTATACAGGGTGTATCAAATATGATGCAACCTACACTGTCTTTATCATATGTTTCTATTTTTTAGCATTTATTTGATTGAAGTTATAAGTTCAAGTAGTTTAGTTACTGTTCAGTTCTTAATAAAATTTAAGAAATTGCATTTTGGTGTTTTATTGATCTAACATTATCCTAACAGAATATTTGGAAGTTTAAATCTCTAATTTCTTAAACTCTGAACAAAAGTTTCATATTTGGTAACTGCAAGAACTGGATACCTTGCCTGAACAAAAGAAGCAGAAGTGGACCACCAAGCTGAACAGCTGACATAAAGATAATAGAGAATTGATGGATGCAATTAGTAAATGAAAAAGTTTTGTGTGTATTTCCTTTATTTTTAAGCAAATTCATTTTATTCATTATTTAGAATGACTAAAGAAACACAACAATGGGAAAAATATTGCAATCGCATTTGGGATATCAAATGTGATACTTGTTGTTTATGTATTTATTAGGTTGCCATATTTAAACACCCAGTATAGACAAAGATGTAAACAAATCTATCAAATTATTTATTTAGGACAAATGTACATATAAAAAAAGTGTATAAAAAGATCAATTATGATTTATTAGTTGTAAAAGTATGTGAATCCCTTGAATTCGAAAGTGTTTGATATAATTGATGTTTCGGCTTTCTCATGTCTATGTCGGTTATGAAACTAAATAAAACTACGACATTTTTTTGGGAAAATGTACTGCTACTTTTATTCATATATATAAATAATTAAATTGAATTAAATCTTGATTAAATTGAAATTGTTAGATTTTACTGCACCTTTTAATAGGACATTTCTTTCTCGCGGCGGCGGTACATTATGAAAAAATAAAGCGAATACAGCCTAGACCCCATAATAACCTATAAAATCATTTATAAAATGATTTGATTTACTTAAATTACGAGAATAAATCATTAATCGATCGAATAAGGAACTAAACAAAGCTTCCTTATACATTTCAGTAAAAACATTTCTCGATAATAATGTTCAACGGAAAACGTTTTTACACATACAAATTTGGAATAGAAACAATATACATTTATAATTTACTAGCTTATGAGAAACACGATTGAAATCTCATATACGTTGGCTATTTTTAACATCAATTGTCAACATAATATTCCCATCCTACCTTATGATTTTTTTACTTGAACAATAAATTAGAGAATTATATTTTTTACAAAATAATTGAAGATGGAGTTTACGTATTTATGTCAAAGGCAAAGGAAACAACAAATAATGTCTACAGAGTTCCAGCTCGGCAGGATAGTTTAGAAATTGATGGATAGATGGTGCCGAGTTGTACTTTCTATAATTTAACTTTAATATAAAAATATATCATTTATTAAAAACATTACTACGAACCCTGCACTCTAGAATAGGGAGAAATATACAGCCCATTTGGCCTTAGAAATAGTATGAGGGAAATAATTGCTTTATTCTAAATACGAATATTAATCTAAAATAGTTTTATAGATTATGAGAATGAGGTTAGATGATATAAAGCTGAATAATTAAGTCGTAAATATTAAAAAGATTCTTTGCTATTGGCGGAGCTATAGTCTATATAGAAAGGACAAGGAGTAATAAATCATTCATTTAAGTAGATTTCATAGACGTACCAAAATATATTTTAAGAGGGTATACCGTAAGGTACATTTTGTATTGAACGAATGAGTTGCAGCTATGCGTTGAAAAGAATATCGATTTAGGTCAGAGGTAACGGGATGTACTAATTTTAATAAAAAAAGTGCTAAGAGGTACATAAATTTTAGTAAGTTCGATAAAGAAAGGCAACACAGTTTATTCATAATAGAAAACAAACCAATCTGTAACAATAATTATTTTATATATTTTTGTTCTTTTTGTAAGAAGATTAATACAAACTTTGAATATTGTCACAAATAAATTACAATGAAATATATTTTTTTAAAATTAATCAAGATAGCAAGATATCGTTACAATTTTTATTAAATTCAAAGAAGCAAAATGAATATTTTTTATTTGTATTACTCCTATATATGTAGTGTTTGGGAATTTTCTCAGAAATTTTTAAATGGCCAAGTGGCCTACTGCTTAATCGGCTTAATACGATTACACCTATTTACAGATTGTTCGATTATTGAGAGGAATTTTACAAAAAACAACCCAGTTTTCTTAGAGAAACATTATCAGGGAAAATTATTTTAAAAGTAGGTACATTAAATCAGTACTTAGTATTAGTTCTTTGAGTAAAGTTGTATGAAGTTGTATTGTTTTCATAATATTGTAAACAGTTGGAATATATTTAAAACATTTGCTTGAATGTTAATTGTGCAAAGTACTCAAACAATGTCGATAAGCAAGGACCATCTAAACGACCAAAAACAGGTCCATTATCTTTAAATGAAAAAACTCTGATATTGAATTGTTATATATCATTGAAAAACAAGGATCCAAGTGTGCAAGTGTTGATGATATTGTGGAATTAACAGCTGCTATGTTGTGTGTTTGCTAAATTAACAATTTATAGATTACTAAAAGAAAGCAAGAATGGAACTTTCTTCAACCCCCTCAAAACTCCTTCAGGCCGAAAACCAATTGAGATCGATGAGTCATTAAAACAAAGACTAAGGCGTGAAGTCCATGGATTTTTACTTACGAAAGGAAATTCCAACACTTGACAAAATTATGACATCAGTGCAAGAAAGATGCGGACTAGCAAAAATTCTCCAGCATGACATTATGCAAACTTTTGAAAGATGTGGGTTTCAGATATACAAAAACATAATAGAAAATCTCTCTTGATAGATAAAACCGGAAATAGTTTTTTGGAGAAGGGAGACTATATTTAAGAAGCATTCATGACATGCCAGAGAACAAAATTAGAAATACTTCTTACTACTTAGACGAAACATGGATAAATGTTGGATATACAGTTTCCAAATCTTTGGCAAGATGAAAACATTAAAAGCGGAAGGCAGGCATTCGTGGAAGGTTTGTCGTTAGGTTTTGCCTTGCAGCCCATGTTGGAAGTTCTGAAGGTTTTGTTGATGGTGGATTGCAAAAATGAACAAGAATAAATACAAAACCTACATTGTAGAAGAAATGGCTTCTTCTCGTGGTATATCAGTTTTTTCGACTTCCCCCTTATCATTAGTGAACTTAATCCCATAGAATTAATATGGGCTCAGGTAAGTGAAGTTGGAAAACAAATACTACTTTTAAAATAAACGATGTTGTGAATTTGTTTGAGAGTGCTGTAAGTCATGTTAGTAAGGAAAATGGGACAAACTGTATCGAGCATATTATCAAAGTAGGAGGCAAATATGTGGGAAAATTGGACAATATTTGTGATGATTTAATCGAAACCCTATTATTATTAATGTCAACAACGATTCTTCCTCTTCCGAGTCGAATATAGAATAAAATGTGTAATAAGTGTAGTCCAATTAATTATTTCTCTTCATTTTTAATTATATTATAATTTAAAACGTATTTTTTTTCCCCAAAATACACACAACTGCATTTGCGTTATTGCTTATCTATTTAATCCTTTAACAATAAAGAAACCCTAAACTTTGCTACAACTGAAACAAATACGGGGTCGATCTACCTGGTTTTTAGATTTACGGAAGAAATGTAATTTAAAGTAAGAGATTTATCAAGAATTTCATGGTGCTCCCTGTAAATGTTTTGAATACTTAATTAGGGTTTATTACTCCTTGTACTTTTTGTACATACTATAATAAAATATGGAACAGATAAATTAACAAGAATGCTAGGTCGAATCATGGAAAGGGAAATAAATGAAAACCCAAGGAAAAACCAAAATAGCATTCTGGCCACTGAAATGAAATATTGGAGGAAATGGACAGCGTCCATCAATTGTTTAGAATGGCTGAAGACAGGATCAGCTTGTTATCGTGATTGACAACGTCAGAAGAAGGAGAAGACAAATGACAACATTGAAGAAGAAGGTTTGAACTGGGTGATACAATTTAGGAAGAAGATAAGACAGATACGGATATGATCCAGAATTCGTCATGGAAATCTAAGGGTTTAACCCACGATTGGTTGAAGTAAGATAATACTTCGTGAACCTATCATGGATAAAAAGTGGTTCTTCAAATGGGATGCTATAAAAAAATATTAGGTGATTTACTAAGGGAAGTTTTCTACTGAGTGGGGTTTGATTTAGGTATAAATATGGTAAAATAAGGAAAAACTTATTGGCAAATAAGAATTGACAGAATCATAGGACTTGGATACTATTGCTGATGTTATTTTATGTGCTCAGATAAGCCTAGGGCTGAGGCAGTGGGTGGACTGGCCACTACCATCACTTCTTGGACTGAAACCTTTTTGTGGAAAAGCAGCAGATAATTAATTATTGAAAATATAGAAGATGTAGATGGCAAATAATCTAAGTTTATGTAGGTACATTTTTAATTTTTTAATCTGAATTTTTTAATCAACAAAACTAATAATTTTTTAGGTATTGTTTTGGTAAAATCTTCTGAGGTGGATGGAAACATTACAATTGACATTAGTTAGCCTCATTTATTTATATTCATTTGCTAACATCATCATCATCATCAGTACATAGTAATACTTTTAGATAAGGAAAAAGCTTAAAGTACCTAAGTTTACCCTGTATGCGTAAATAATAAAAAAAATTATAAATCTAAGTGATTGTTCATAAATAAATTATTATAGATATATAATACTTCTAGACATGGCAAGAAAAACTTTAGGCAGGTTGAACTTAATACAAATTTTTTTTTGATTATACAATTTCACGCGTAAAAATCACAGCACATAAATATAAAACAATAACAATGAATTATTCTAAGTAACAACCGACATTGAGTATTAAATAGAGTATTTATATATTTTTTAAAATTTTTATATCGAGAACAAACAGGTAGGTAATCATCTTTCAAGTGGAACTAAAAAGTGCTTTGCATTTCAAGTGTATCGACAAAAATATTTTTATTAACAAAGAAAAAATGAAAAACAATGTTGTAATATCATATACAATGGATTTAATAGCGCATTTGTATAAAAACAATATGTATTTTGGCCACACTGGCCCCAAATGTATCAAAAAATAGAAGTCACAACAATGAGCAACTCTTCTATCCAAAATATTTCACTGTGCCGCAGGTGAAGAACAAATAGATCAGCCAATACTTTACTTTATTTCCTTCATAAGTCATTCAATCCTTTATTCAACAATCTAAAAAATCAACTATTCTTCTAATCAAAAACTAAAAAACAACACATGGAAACAAAACTATGTGAATACTTATTATCCAATGCTTGCACATTTGGCGCCCAACGTGGGGAAAAAGCAGTATTAAAGAATGTTTTATTGACTTTACAAATACCTGCAAATACAGGTGTAGGATGTCTCAAATTCATGCCCGTCCTTTCTGATTGTGTAACCTGAATAAAAATTTTGATTCATATGATTTACCATTTACTTTTTTTAGCCCGCTTATTAGTCCCTACATCAATTTACACTAACAGTCAAAAAATTCCTTTACAAACATTGTGCATAATTATTTAAAAAAAGGTTTTTTTCTTTCTTAGCTTTCCTAAGCAAAATTCAGTTACAAATCCTGGACTACTCCCCTTTTTAAGGTTAACCAGTGCATAATGGTATATAAGTTTTTCAAAAACAAAATGAGGTATCAGTCTTTCCAATATTAATTGCTTAAAACCATTTAAAAGTATTATACAGAGTGAGTTAGTTTACTAGGCTTCAAAGTAGAAAAAATGGCATGAAAAAAAACAACTTTATATTTGTCTAGTTAAACATCCACTGTGTATTTTTCGGAACCCAAGCTACTCTCTAGACTGGTAGGTTGTAGTTGTACAGCGCGAAAACAAGTGGAGTACTTACTGGACTTGTTAACGGCTGTGTTCTGTTGCGAGCAGGGGTCTGGGGGTTATTTTTGTGGCAGTTTTTATATAATTCATAAAGTCGGTTTCTAGTGCGGGGCGGAGAGTCCAGATTTTTATTTGGGGCAGTTAAGTATTAACTTTAGATATATCTTTGTTTAGGTAATTCATTTTTAATAATTGGTTTACGTATTGTAATTTTTGCCCATATTAATTGATAACCTTAAATTAGTTACAAATATTATGGCAGAGTTTTTGGAGAACTTTTGAATCAGAAAATGGAAATCCAGATCAAAATTAAAATTCAGAAGATATGATATCGTCAACAGGTGAGGTTAGTAACAGAATTTTGGTAATCAATATAGAATACATTCATTCAGTGTCAGAGGGTTATTTTAAATATTTATCAGTGTTTGAAAAATGAAGATAATAAAAAATCAGATACGGTTATAATAAAGCGAATTAATACCTTAACTAAAATTTTCATTTACACTATTTCTCGGGTTGATACGCTTTTGATGACGTTATAGATCATTCGAGGTGCGGAAAAACAAAAAAACAAAATTTGCAAAATGTTGACGATGCTACAAAGATGTTATAAAGCGAATGATTTATAATTTATATTAAGAAAATATTGAACTGATTTTAGAAAACGTTCAAAGGAAAATTACGAGATTATACTGATTATAATTTATAAAATCATGTAAAATTTACGCGGTATACTAATAGAATGCGCTTTTAATTATAAGAAATTATAGATAAACGAATGGTTGTACTTTATACTATACTATACTATATAGTTATTATACTATACAAATCCTGGACTATTCCCCTTTTTAAAGGTTAACCAGTGCGCCAATGGTATAAATTTTTCAAAACAACTGTAACAATTTCCTTTCTTTGTACGGTGACCAAACAGAGTGACAGTCCAGTAGCCATTTTAAATTTTTCCTTAAAATAAGAGCCTCTCTCGCTAATTATTAATATTTTATAGTTTTATTAACCTTTTTTGTGCTTCCTCTCTTCCGTTCACTGCCGAAAAAGAAATTTATGACCACCATAATTTAGTAATTATTAAAATTGGCTTCTTTAACGATATTTATTATTCACATTTTGTGAATTTACTTGTCTCATTATACCGTAAATAATCTGTGTAATAATTTCCAATGATGTCGTTAATCATTTTCAGTTTGAATGCATATAGGTACGCCTGAACAAATTGTCGTTGAAAATAATTACATCTAACAATTCTCATTTGTTCCAAAGAAATAAAGAAATACTGGTCAACAAAACAGTGTTAGAAATCTCGTAGAAGAGTATATAGAAAATTAATTTAAATAATGATAAATCTAAACAGTAAGAAAGGATGGAGAAAAGCTTAAAAATAAACTAAAAAAAAGAAAAAACAATAAAAAATACAAGCAATAGGCCTACAAATGCTAAAATATAATTAACTGTAAAAAAGAATCACCAGTCACACGTGGCTAATATCATAATTGTTACATAACCTAGTTTTTACCACCATTTTGTGTCTAAAATATTATAATAATTATATTTAACGCGAGAAAGTGAATACCTAATCCTAATTGTTAAGCAATGGGAAAACTATTTCTTTTTTTTATCTGAAACGTATCATTTACTGTCCCAATTTCAATTGATTATAATTCATAGCAAATAAGTGTAGGTGTCCCATGTCATGTTTTATGTATATTTAGTTTAATTGTTTATTCGTTTTCCGTGTAATATTAAAGATTTTAATCTGAATTTATTATACCGAAGGAGATTAGTATTCATGTGTTTTATTTTATTTTATTTTGTGTTTGCCGTAAGCATCGAGTGTCGATTTAATTGTTAGGCCAAGCGCCAGAACAAAAAACTAGGATCATATTATTTTACAGAAAATGTTCAGGCGAGTCACCGGCCATTTTTAGAAACACGTTTTATCGAATATCTCTTGAATCGGACATCGTACGACAAAAGTTGTAGATGTCATTTTTATAGACAAAAATATTTACCGTCTTTTTTATTTGAAACTTTTTTCTGTATGACGCATAGGTTTTTAATTATACGGCTCCAAACTTTTTGCAATAGAGTTATTGCTAAATATATGGTTAACGGTTCGCGATACGTTAAAAATGGTAGTGAGCAAATTTGTAGAGCGTGAGATTTTCTATGATTTTCGTTTAAGACTTTTTTCCGTGATACTAATAGTTTAGGAGCTATAACGTTGTAGATATCGAGGAAACACAAAATGGTATTTTTTTAACAAAAATTTAGCTTGTTTCTTTCTCACTGTCAGACTAGAATTAGAATTAGAAACGTACATTGATAGATGAGTATTTTATTAAAAGCTTGTTAATAAATAAACCCAACAGTTGTTATAGCAAAACTTTAACATTAGCTATGGAAAAAACAGTTTTATTTTGCTTTATATGAAAAAGTTTGCTTTTGAGGTTAAGTAGTGTTGTTTAAAGTACCTATTGAAGTAAGTGGTGTAATATTTTTTGTAATTAAATTTAAAAGCATTAGATGCCTAAGAATTGACTACCTACTCGTATTCATTTTTGTTTACAAATGGAATTAATACTTGGCTGTTTTTAATTGTTACAGGTCAGTACAACATTTGAAATGGCAAAAAGGACACAAGAAAATACGTTACTTAAATAATTGTTGAAAAAATCTCAACCTGGTACTGGTAGTGAAGATTTTACTGAAAATGTTTTCGGCAGTGATACTGCTACATGTAGTTCTGGTACTTGTGCTGCAGTTCCTGGGACTGTGCATGATGTTTCTCAGCATATTTTAGATGTGAGCTGTTATGCTGGATTGAGCACCAAAATTGATGATGATTTAAAGTACAGATTGTTGAAATCTCTTTGGATGCCAGAATAGACATTCAAGTTTCCTGTAAGTGATGATAAAAGAAAGCTAAAATTTCAAATACAGTGGTTTGAACGGTTCTCGTGGTTGGTTTACGCAAGTACAGGGCAACAACAGATGTCCATTTGTGTAAGATATGTCGAGACAAAAGATAATGGATTTATCTTGCGTGAGGATTTTTTAACTTTTGTAACAGTTGAGAATACCAAAGGAAGATATTTAGCTAATACAATTTTATCTGAATTAAAATCTTTGGGAGTAGATTGCGAATATTTAATCGGACAAGGATATGATGGAGCTTCTTCGATGGAAGGAAGTTTTAAAGGTGTGCAGGCAGTAATTCGTGAGTCACATCCAGAAGCCTTATACGTTCATTGCAGGTCACATTCATTAAATTTAGCTCTGGGTCATTCTTGCCAGGTTCAGCCTATTCGAAAGACTATTGAAGATGTTCGCCAAAATATTGTTATAAAATTTGCTGAATTTTTTAAAAATGAACAGAATTTGCTCAGTACTGTAAACGAGGAAATGAAAATTCCCCGAATAACGTGACGCCAAGAGCACATGGCAAACTATAACACAAAAGATCCTGAAACGTATTTTAGAATTACAATAATGATTCCACTTTTGGTTAGGGTTAGGTTAGGTTAATTCCGTCTGTGTGTTGCAAAAAACAAGAAAGTACAATATACAGGGTGAGTCATAACTATTGGGACATAGACTAAGGACCAGGTTATTTGGACCAAGAATATGGGCTATTGGGCCAAATATGCCTTAATATAATGTTGCTGAGAAAAAAAGATACAGGGTGTTAAAGTTAATTTTTGTTTTTCGTTTTTTGCTAATAGTTTCCTTGTATATTTATAAATTGATATCAAAAAATTTGCACAGAGGCATAATCTTAGACAAGAAATAGTATTTTATTTTACAATTTTACGTTTTGTCATAGAGGGGCGCCACGTGGATCATTCCTAATGATCAAATTGAGTCTAAACTTTTCTGATCAAATTTTTAGTAATTTTTATTAGAAAATATGACGTAAACATCATTTGCACGTAAAATTGGTACTCTTGTTTAAACATGACAATTTCAACCGTTTTCGATAAAAACGCAGTCGAACTGCTTAGAGTTTTAAAAAAAGGATTTCAAATATTAATTCATTTATGGGAAAAAGCTATGCTTTCTGGACTGTCAGATAATTGTTGTTGGTAAATGTCATTTGTTCAAATCTAAATTATTTTTGATGTGACAGTGTAGTGTAATGTTGCATTTTTTAAAAGTAGTCATTACTTTTTTTGATTGAAATACTCTCGTCACAATCATTTTACTAATGAAGAAATGCGAAATATGATTTTGCGTATACGCACAAGAAAAATTTTTGCGGTCAGCTCGGCAGCCAGAAGGTATGGAATGTTATACGCAAACAGAGAAGGCAACCAAATCACAAAACTTTTACAAGATTATATCGTAGTTTAGATTGAAACTGGGTCATTTTGACGCGCTAAAAATCGGAATTGGTCGGCCAGGAAACAAATCACACCTAATCAAGAAGATGAACTTTTGGTTCCGAGTAGATGAAAATCTGAAATAAGTTCACGACATCAGCAGCAACAGGAGTAAGTCAGTCGTCTATAATTAGAATTCTAAAAAAAGGAGAACCTCCATGCTTTATCACTTCACTCCTGTTCAAAATTTACTTTCAACAGATCTTCCACGACGGTTACAGCGCCTTTTGCCAATGTATTCTGAATAAAACATCGCAATGACAGAGACACTTTTATTAAGAATATTATGTTCTACCGACAGAAGCAACTTTTACCAGACGAGGGTTTTAATTGGCGAAATAGTCATTATTGGGAAGAAGAAAACCCGCATGTTATTAAAGCTAGACATTTTCAGCATGAAAATATTTGGTATGGCATTATAGACGACCAGCTTCTAGACATATCGTTCTTCCTTCGAATTTAAATGGAGATTCTTATTTATTTTTTTTTTGGAAAAATACTCTTAGTGATATTTTTAGATGGATGTAATAAGAAAAATGTGGTTTATTCAGGATGGAGCGCCACACCTCATTTTTCATTAGCTGTTCAGAAATCATCTTAATGACGTATTTCCTTAACGATGGATTGTAGAGGCAGTGATTTTCAATATTTTAAGAAGTCCTGAGTACAACCCGCTAGATTTTTTATTTTTGGGGACATATGAAGTCCTTAGTTTATGTAATGAAATTAATACACATGAGACGAACTTTGGAGATACATTCAAAAAGGTAGCTAATCTTATAAGGGGACAGAATTACATTTTTTGAACGTCCGAAAATCCTTTATAAAAAGAATTAGAAAAGGCATAGAAATCGGAGACCATGTAGAACATTTAGTTTGAGTTTTTGTGAGTTCTTTTAAGTTAAAGTGTGTTTAGTTTTGATTTATCATTCAAAGCAGAAACCTTACGTTAGTTACTACTTTGTTTATTAGTTTGGTTATTTGATATTGGAATTGTAAATAAAAATACTATATCTTTGGTTCTAAGATTATGCCTCTGTGCCAATTTTTGATATCAATTTATAAATATACAGTGGGAAACTATTAGCAAAAAACGAAAAACAAAAACTTAACTTTAACACCCTGTATCTTTTTCATCAACATTATAGTAAGGCATATTTGGCCCAATAGCCATACATTTTGGTCCAAATAACCTGTCCTTAGTCTATGTCCCAATAGTTATGACTCACCCTGTACAAGAAGCCAATGTAAACTACCATAAGGCCACAGTTTGTTTGGATAAAATGCTATGACTTATGTCAAATGACGTCACAATAAGGTCGTGTATTAAAAAAATAATTTTAGCTTGATTAACTTGTTTCTAGTAACTTTTGGCACTTTTTTTTAGCGACATATTTATTTAAAGCTGCTTTGGGGACTCAGAAATTGTCCTCCTAGCATCCAATCTCCATAATAAGTGTCACGAAATTCACCGGGTCATCTATATTAGCAAATAAAACACTTGAAATGCAAAACAAAGCAACATGAATAAACAACAAAATGAGTAACAAGCTACCTCGATTTACCTTTACCTGTGGTAACATTTCCCGCTGCCACGGCGTTCTTCTGTGCTATATGAGTCTGGTAATGTTTAGCTAGATGAGCCTTTTGCCTAAAACTCTTACCACATAAACTACAAGCAAACGGTTTTTCGCCCGTATGCGTTCTGATGTGAACATTAACGGAATACTTATCTTTAAAACCTTTAGAACAAATATTACAATAGTGTAGAGACCTTTCCTTCCTTACCACGCTGGTGGACGTGGCACTTTGAACCGTCGTCGTCTGCGATTTACTTCCGCTGTTCTGTCTCTTGTACTTCTTCGTAGGTTTTGTACTCAACACTGTCGGCGCGGTGGTTTGGATCGGCGTATTTATGTACAACAACCCTATTTGTTCACCGCCAACGGAAGTGATGCTGTTTTCACCGGACGTGTCTAATTGGCAGTACTGGTGGACGGATTCGGCCACTTCGTTTTCGATTCTCTTCAATTTCTCGAAGTCTTCGGGGTACGGGTGATCCAGCTGGCTGAGGAGGAGATCGTCGACGTTTTGGGCGTTGGTGGAGTTCTCCGCTTCTCGGACGACTTTACCCACGATGTGCTCTTCGAAGATGATCTTACCGTTGGCGTCTATACCAGCCACTATGGTGGGTATCTTGTCTTGCTGGTCGTCTTTGAGGAATACTGTTTCGGTTTTGGTAGGAGGCGTGGATAGAACCTTCCTCAGTTCTACGTTGTTATCCTCTGGAACAAAAAACTCAGTTAAGCCACTTTTAAAACCATCTTAACAAAGTTCAATATCAACTTCAGCAATTTATATACTGTGTTCAACAATATAGTGCCCTGTGTTACTGTTCCTGTTCGACGACGAGTTTTATCCCTTGATGACAAAGAAATCGTCAGACATGTTCATTGGAAGCTGGTCCAAAGGGGTTGGGCTTTTACTCCTGCTGTAAGAGAAACCAGCGATTTGACGAGAGTTCTTGGAATCATCGGTGAGAGTTCACATTTAGGAGGCCAATTCATCTGAGATAACAACGAAAATGATAGTGGTATTTCCAGAACCACTGATAACGGTGATAAAGATTGGATAAGAAGAATTATCTACTCTATGTACGAAGAAATCTTGGTGCCTACTATCAGATCATTGCAAACAAGACTAAGGAGCTCCACTGAGATAAGGATATCAATTGGAAACCTATTAGCGTGGTCAAAGTACACAAAATATTCGTAAAATGCTGCAAAAAGTACAAAAAATTTGGAAATTCAAATTTAGGTATTTAAGAGGATTGTGCTTAATATGAAGAAAAATATTTTACGAATTTAGGTAAGCTTAATTTTCCGGAAAAACATTAGTCGAAAAATTTTTTTTATTTGTTTTTTTCACTCTAATTGTTTTAAATAATGAAAATGCAGAAAAATTGTTTAAATCAAAAAAATGTAGCTAATGCATTTACCTACAAAATTAGTCTATAAAAATTTTCTGAGATTTTCATTTGTTTTGCATTAATATACGAAATTTTTTCTATGTTATTTTAAACATCATTAATTTTCTCAAGTTTTTAATTTTAAGATAGTAAATATACAATGACCCATGAAAAAAATTGTTTCACATAAAATTTGTTATAAATGAAGGTATCTAAAATTATATAAAAAATTTTTTTTTGTAATAATTCTTTTAATGAATTATCACCGAGATTTTCCACATAAAAAGTCGTTTTTTTTACTAATTCTTTCTACTAAACATTGAGAAATTAAACAATTTAATTGACCAAACATTGTGTACTTAAAAGATGATGGTTTAATCTAAAAAATTTATTTGAAACTTTTTTTGTGACTAGATTTCTCTGAAAAGATACACATACGATTTTCCAAATGCTACCGTTGAAATAAGCGAATTCTCGAAGTTTCATTTATAATTTTAATTAGTATTTATGACGACGAATATATTTCATTTATAAGGTATTGTTGTTGATCAATATGTTCAGAATATCTCGTGCTTTTTTATCATTAAATTGAACTTTCATGAAAATTCTAGCGATTTTCCACGTAAACCTTCTTTGACTATTATATATTTTTTGCAATTTTTTGAATCAAAAAAATTATAAAAATTAAAAAATAAAATTATTCCATGAGATAAGAATTAAGGCGACCATGATACTACTACACGTCAACTCGTCTGCTTCTACAGAGTAAGAGCATGCGCGCTGGCTGACAATAAACGGCGCGGGAGGAAGCAGCTGCCAGCGGCTTTCTCAATTCGCTTTTTCACCTTCATTCGTACTCCTTCTCTTTCGTACCTGAGGTGTCTTGTATGTATGCGGTCGCTTCTCTCTACAATGCAATTATTATCAAGCTGGCAAAAATCTGAATAATCTTGTAAGCACTGAGAAAACAGTTATGCTAGATTTTCTACAAGACGTCTGATTTTAGCACTTATTACACAAATAAATGTCTATTATTTAAAAAATTTGATATTAAAAGAAAAACTGTATAATAGTTTTGAAAAAGTATATACTTCAAAGTATTTACAGATAAAGTTTCATTGAAGTTATATTAATTTGGAAAAAAGGATATAATTAAATAAAGTTTGGAAAAAAACGATAGAAATTAAGCATGTAAAAACAGAAGAATTTTAAAAAGCATTTGTTTAAAAATTCTAAACATTTTTTCGCTTTGTTTTTGTGATAATAATGTTCAATGATCATTTGAAATGTTAAATTTAAAAGGAATTTTCGCTGCGACAATAATTAATTAAATAGAATGCTAATTGTTTATTGACGTTTTTCTGCTCGTTTTTTTAGTAAATAAATGGATTTTTACAGTTAGAAAATTTACTTTTTTAAACTTGAAAGTAATTTTTTTGAAAGTTGAGATACTCTTTCTACATTTTTATATTACTTTGTCTGTTTTTTTCAGTGCATCACAACCTTTGATGTTAACTTTTAAATCGAGCTTTCAATAAATTCGGCTCACGGGACGTTCGCGCGCACCCACGAATCGACTTCCGCTGAAATAATTATATCTCGTACACTTTTCAATTTACAGAAAAACTTTTCAGACAAATTTTGTAGATAATTGCATCAGCTACAAATTTTAATTAAAACTTTTTTCCATATATTTATTATTTAAACAATTAAAGTGAAAAAACAAACACAAAATTTTTATATAAAATTTTCCGGAAAGTTGCATACCTATTTTCGTAAAGAATTTTTCATATTAAGTACAACCCTTTTAAATACTCAAATGTGAAATTTCAAGATTTTTGTCTTTTTAGTGAAGCTAAACCATCAGGAAAGGAAAATAAATGTAAATCTCCATTAATTTTAATGAATTAACACCTCAGGAACCTCCGTCTATGATTTCACTTTTTTTACGACCGTTTTATGACTTGGACGCACATTTTGTGCTATCGACAAATTATGAACGGACTATAGGTAAAAATGAAACTTACGAAAATTTTTTCCAGACTCGTTCTGGGGGGATTTCTGTTCCAGAGGTTTAAACGTCCCATTGTATCGGATGTAAGCTTTCCCTTGCAGCGCGTTCCTCAGCAAAGAATCCGCCGTGTCCTTTTCCGTATTATTGTTATTCGACACTTTCCAATCGTTGTTATTGTTTTCGAAACTGTCTTGAGATTCCAGCATGGGACTGCCCACTATAAGCGCGTTGGTGATTTCGTCTTTGTTTTCGTCGTAGGTGTACGTTTCGGATTTAATGAGACCATCAGTATTCGTTGTGACGTTATTTTCGTTGAAATTATTGTAGTTGTTGATTTGACCGCTCGGCATAACGCTCAGTATCGAATCGATATCGATTCCGACTTGCAGCTGTTCCATGGAACTGGGACTCGACATCGATTCGTCTTCTTTCGGTAAACGATACCACGTGGCGCTTTGGTCGACTCCATTTAATACTGTCAGGGTGTAGATTTGTTCGTCTGCATTGTTGTTTTTTTCGGGACTGAGTTGTTCCACCTCGTTCGCGGTGGACATCCAACAATATTTGTTTAAATCTTCTAACAAGGCCGTTTCTATTTTCACTGTGTCTTTTACGTTCCACAAGGTCGGTTCGAAACCGTCGTTTAAACTATCCGGTAATTCGGTTATCAACATGGTGTTATTGTTCGTTTCCTTAGAATCGTCTAAACTTTCTAGGAAGGGGTTGATGTTGCGCATTTGTTTGGAGAATTGCTGGATGCACTGATTGTCGTTTGAATCCGAAGGCACAACGAAATCAAAAAAGTCTGTTTTGATTTCCTCACTAGTTAATGTCCCTGTTAAATCCATTATCACAGTTTCTTTGAGTTCCATCAATTCTGTTTAATTACACTAGATGTATCTGCTTAATACTTTTAGGCTTGCCCTTCGGCTGGAGGATCGGATGAATCTGAAACAACAGAGAGCGATATAAATATTTTTTTTTTAAATCGCTTGGAAATGGCTATCGGATCAATTTCTGACCCCAAAGTACGCTAATCTGGCACAATAGTCCGTTGTTAGCCAACGGACATTCCCGTACTGTACGAGAAAAATATTTCCGGCCTAGGCCTAGAAAAATCTCTCTCCCGTGCAACATATTTTGTATAAAAGGGTATATATGTCTCATTTATTACAAAAGACCTTGGTTTATTAGTTTTATTATCAGGTATTTTAATTAAAAGTTTAGATCCCCAATCTTCTACGTTGTTCAATGATTAATAAAGGTTTCTGGTTTCAATATGCTCAAGGCTCAAAACTTTTGATTTTTTGGGTTCGTAGTTGTCACTTTGATGTTTTAGAAAAGCACACAATTTTAAATAGAAAATCGCAATATTGAATGTGATTTCAGAAAAAATAGTATGTGGAACTCGGAGTAAAAGCACATTCCAACTTACATTGTCGTCCGGGAATGTATCGCTTTTACTTTTATAGTATGTACAAAAAGTACGAGGAGTAATAAACCCTAATTAAGCATGCAAAACCTTTACAGGGAGCACCATGAAATTTTTGATAAATCTCTTACTTTAAATTACATTTCTTCCGTAAATCTAAAAACCAGGTAGATCGACCCCGTATTTGTTTCAGTTGTAGCAAAGTTTAGGGTTTCTTCATTGTTAAAGGATTAACAGATAAGCAATAACGCAATGCAGTGGTGTGTATTTTGGGAAAAAATACGTTTTAAATTATAATACAATAAAAAATGAAAAGAAATAATTATTGGAATACATTTATTACATACATTTTGTTCTATACCCGACTCGGAAGAGGAAGAATCGTTGTTGACATTAATAATAATAAGGTCGATTAAATCATCACAAATATTATCAATTTTCCACATATTTGCCTCTACTTTGATAACATGCTCGATACAGTTTGTCCAATTTTCCTTACTAACATGACTTACAGCACTCTCAAACAATTTCACAACATCGTTTATTTTAAAAGTAGTATTTTTTTTCCAACTTCCCCTTTTATCTGAGCCCATATTAATTCTATGGGATTAAGTTCACAATGATAAGGGGGAAGTCGAAGAACTGATATACCACGAGAAGAAGCCATTTCTTCTACAATGTAGGTTTTGTATTTATTCTTGTTCATTTTTGCAATTCTGTAAAGTTCTTTCCTTAGTGGATCTTTTGGAAACTTAATATTTTTCGAAATAAGCCACTCCAAAAGCTCTGCTTTACGCCAACGACTTGTGGGCAATGTTTCTCGTAACCGTGAATGGTAACTTGCGTTGTCCATAACAGCCCCTTTTGGAATCAGATCCAACATTTGAACAAACCATTCCTCGAAGACATCCCCATTCATATCTTCGTGATAGTCCCCCGTGCGTTTTGAAATAAAAGTTAATAATCCACCATCAACAAAACCTTCAGAACTTTCAACATGGACAATGATAAGTCTTTTTCCTTTTCCAGATGGTGGCTGCAAACCTAACGACAAACCTTCCACGAATACCTGCCTTCCGCTTTTAATGTTTTCATCTTGCCAAGATTTGGAAACTGTATATCCAGCATTTATCCATGTTTCGTCTGAGTAGAAGATTTTCAAATTTTGTTCTCTGGCATGTCGAATGCTTCTTAAATAGTCTCTTCTCCAAAAAACTATTTCCGGTTTATCTATCAAGAGAGATTTTCTATTATGTTTTGTATATCTGAAACCCACATCTTTCAAAAGTTTGCATAATGTCATTCTGGAAAATTTTGTATAGTCCGTATATTCTTGTGCTGATGTCATAATTTTGTCAAGTGTTGGAATTTCCTTTCGTAAGTAAAATCCATGGACTTTACGCCTTAGTATTTGTTTTAATGACTCATCGATCTCAATTGATTTTCGGCCTGAAGGAGTTTTAGGGGGTTGAAGAGTTCCATTCTTGCTTTCTTTTAGTAATCTATAAATTGTTGATTTAGCAACACACAACATAGCAGCCGTTAATTCCACAATATCATCGACACATGCACTTGGAACCTTGTTTTTCAATGATATATAACAATTCAATATCAGAGTTTTTTCATTTAAAGATAATGGACTTGTTTTTTGTCATTTAGATGGTTCTAGGCTTATCGACATTGTTTGGTACTTGCACAATTAACATTCAACAAATGTTTTAAATGTATTCCAACTGTTTACAATATTATGAAAACCATACAACTTCATACAACTTTACTCAAAGAACTAATACTAAGTACTGATTTAATGTACCTACTTTCTTTTAAAATAATATTCCCGATAATGTTTCTAAGAAAATTGGGTTGTTTGGAAAATCCCTCTCAATAATCGAATAATCTGTAAATAGGTGTAGTCGTATTAAGTCAATTACAGTAGGCCACTTGCCATTTAAAATTTCTGAGAAAAATTCCCCAAACACTACATATAGGAGTAATACAAATAAAAAATATTCATTTTGCTTCTTTGAATTTAATAAAAATTGTAACCATATTTTGCTATCTTGACTTTAATTAATTTTTAAAAAATATATTTCATTGTAACTTATTTGTGACAATATTCAAAGTTTGAATTAATGTTCTTACAAAAAGAACAAAAATGTATAAAATAATTATTGTTACAGATTGGTTTGTTTTCTATTATGAATAAACTGTGTTGCCTTTCATTATCAAACTTACTAAAATTTATGTACCTTTATCACTTTTTTTTATTAAAATTAGTACATCCCGTTACCTCTGACCTAAATCGTATATTCTTTAGCATAGCTGCAACTCATTCGTTCAATACAAAATGTACCTTACGGTATACCCTCTTAAAATATATTTTGGTACGTCTATGAAATCTACTTAAATGAATGATTTATTACTCCTTGTCCTTTCTATATAGACTATAGATACACAATATACTATTTTTTCAGCAATATCTAGGGTTTTTATTATGTTTGGGTTAGTTAATCCCTAATTTGAAATTTGAAAAATAACAACTATAACTACATAGAAATGTAGGTATACTACTTTTAGTTATTTTTCATGAACCACCCTTGCTTGGGCTTTGAAGGATTTGCATTTATAATGAATTCACTGTACTTCCAACTCCTAACAAATATAGTATAATTAGGTGTATATTTATCTCTAGTTATAAAAACCTGCAATTATTGGAAGAGTTAAAAATGACACTTGTTTTCCAGAAATGATTATATCATCTTATATCTATATTTATATCTTATATCTAGACTTATTTATTTATTAATATTAGGTTACTAATATAAACGTCCGTGTGTATATCATATAGACATAGTACTCTTAAAAAATATAATGTACCACTTTCCCCTAATAATCGTTCTCATATCTGCAATTGTCTAAATCATTTCAAACCAGAACCGACAAGAAATTATATTAGATCAATTGATTTCACCACATGATCGACTTACATAAGAAATTGTGCGGTATCTTTGAGCCGCATGTCCCTGGAGGTATATGATTAACTAAATAACTACAACTAGTATCAGAACGGTTATTTTCATTACATTCCCCAAAGATTTATATTCTACCCACACGTTCATTAATGTTTATAAGGGACATACTTTATCCCAACTTGCAGTAAAACCATAATTGGTATATACAGTATGCGCCAAAACAAACAACACTGAAAAAGCATGTTTCAAATAATGGGAATTTTAAGTTTTGCTTCTATACAAAATGTGTACTCATAACGCTTAAGGGGTATCGCTGTACATCAGAATGGCACCTGCAGACCAAAAGTTTATTCTAACTTTCTCCGTTATTACAACTCAAATCGTTTTATTTTTTTCACTAAATTGCATATAAAGGTCTAACTTAGGTAAGGATTGCATTTATTTTTTGTTAATTTATTGTTTAATATTGAAAAAGAGCTGTTGAATGCGAACTATTTTAGACCTTTACATTTGTATAAATAAACAACAATCTAAAAAAATTTTCTTAAAATGAAACTAAACCTTTCCTAAGTTGAACATTTTTCTATCAAATAGCCCAATCAGAATTTTCTAAAGAGATCAGACCAAAGAAATAGTTAGAAACTAAAATCATGCTGCATTTTATTTTTATTTTTTCACTTTGGATCAAAAATGGACGTAGTTAATGACGAAATAATTGTACTTTAGTTTATAACTTTTATCATAGATGGAACTAGGCACTATATATTTTTTTATTAACGAAGTCAAAACAAATTTTTGTATTATAAATTAATGTAACGTGTTTTAAATATTTTGCGATATTTACAAAACAATTATTCAATAAAACAAATTAGAAAAATGAAAAAAAGAATACTGATTTGCGGATATTGATTGTCAGTAGACCAGTTATATCATTGTTATATCTTGAAGAAATTTTAATTATAATAGCCAGCGTACGGCTGGCCATCTATAGTTATATATGAGGGTAAATAAAATTATTGTTTGTGTGCCGAGCGATCGCTTACAGAATAAGTTTTTATTATTCCATTTTCCCAGCACAATTAAAAAAAACATTAGACACAGAATAAACATCGTTGTAAATAAATATAAAAATTATAAAATTGTTAATAACAAAAAACTGTAAATTCAAAATTCTTGAAAAAAATACCAATTATTGGTGGCCATATAGACACTTCTTGGTCAAATTTTGGAAGAAATCTGGCCACAGGTTTCTGAGAGAAAAAAATGTTAGCGTAAATTTTGTATACGTGGTATTCTGAATTAAGTAAAAAGAAAAACTGGCATCAAAATATTTTATTTAAAAAATATAATTTTATTATTATTACATTTAAATATTTTCTGGTGGATCTTTATATTTTAATCTTTTGCCTCTCCTGTTTAAAATAACTTTCGGCCCAACGCAATCCTCATAGAATCGTCTCAACTTTTCTACCATATTGTTAAAAAAAGTTTCGTTGAAATTTATGTTTTCGGTAAAAAGTGGATTATCATCTCCCGTATAAATAATAAAATGCATGTTTTTCTTCTTGTGATGTCGAGTTGTCTTTGTATCTAAAAACAATAATTTGTAATATTCTAAAAAAATTAGAAAAATTAAAAGCCAGTAACAAATCTTATCTGATAATAATAATTGTGATTTTCCTTCAAGTGAATTTCATTTAGCAAGAAACCATACGCTTTTCTACGGCCTCTCTCAATGATATTTTTGATGTGGCTACTTTTAAAAAACATTTTACTTCAACAAGTTCATCTGAATCAATTAAACCTAAAACATAATAAGTTATTAAACTCTGATATGTATATAATAGTTACAATAATTCGTTTACCATCAGGCGATGCACCTCTTCTTCTTCTTCTTCTTTTCTAAATCCTTTTGCCCTTTCAGGCGTCGGATGTGGATTCCGTGCCCTGCACCCATTTCTTCCATGCCTTTCTGTCTCTTGCTAGATTTTTCATTTCTGCTATGCTCTTTCCTCTTTCTAAGCCTATCTCTTGTATTTGGTCTAACCATTTCCTTCTAGGCCTACCCCTGTGTTTTTTGATCGGTTTTCCCATCTCCATTATTTTCCTTGTTAATCTGGCATCTTAGGGCGATGCACCTAAGAAACCGTATTTCAAGTTAACAAATAATCCTGAAGGGTTAACATTCGGGTAGTAATAGTGGGTAGTTTGCAGCACTTCATCAAATTTTAAAACATTAGTTTAAATCCAGCAACGTTCTAGAAAACATCATTATTCTTCATAAGTATCTAGTCTCCGAATTTTCGACGCAAGTAAATAGGTATTACAAAATTAAAATATGTTGACCACTTTAATGTGTCATTTGTAAATGCATCGCCTCTAAGTTAATAATATTTTAATAATTTTTTGACACTTACCTAGAACTGATTTAAAAATAATCACACACAACCATAAACTTATATACCTAATCACCCTACCGGTGATTAAGTATATATAGAATTAAAAAACAAATAAAAAATGTTTTTAATAAAAACTAAAGATAAAAGTAATAATTACTAGAGCACCTATTGATATTACTAAATGTTGATCTACCCTCGTTCTTTCCCGAGATAAAATACAAAATATATTTTGTTGGCTGGCAAGGTCTAGAAATGAGAATTATATAAATGGTTTTTAGCCCTAAAACATGTGTTTTTAGCAGGTAAAATTTTTTCCGATGAATAGAGCAATTTAGTGAAAGGATTCTATTATTATTTCTGTTAGTTTATCCTATTACTAAGAGATGTCTGCACTTCATGGCCAAAAAAATCATTGACACATTTTCGTTTCAGATTGCATGGGATACGGGCTCCTTTCTGAAAAAGATAAAACATATTTTACGGAGTTCATCAATAATTGCCGGTGGGTTTTCTGTAAAAATAGCTACTAACTTATTAGGTATAAAATATCAAATTTACGAGAAATAACATTCCCACCTCTAGTATCTAATGCACCAGAAAAAGCCGTACTCAGTGTGTGTTTATCTATGGCCGTACTTTCTTATACTCTATACTCTTGGTTTGGACAGAAACAGTCTAACTTGGTCTAACTTTCCACATCAAGTTCAAGCAGATAATATACAACGTGTGGCACGCAAACCAACACTTATATATGCGTATAAATACACAGGGGGTCTAAATATATTGATTTTTTTAGAGACGTGTCAAGATTTGTGTATCTTAAAAGCATATAATCGCTTCAGTTTGAATTAGATTAATAATAAATCTGACCCGAATCCCGATGTATTAAAAGAAACGAGCAGCAGCTCTGTGTATGTGTAAGTTTTATGAAAGGAATTTTAATTGAAATGACTCTAATATGACGCCGAAACATGCAGTTTATAAACCGGTGTGTGTGGTTTTGAAGGATGTTAATGAAAAATATGAAAATAAAAACGTCGGGTTTTTTGAAATGTTTTCGGTGCGTACTTAAAGAAAAATTCCACATGCCTTTAACGAAGTCGATGATTGTTAAAAAATAACGACTGGAGGACACAAAACGTACAAAGAAAAGTAAACTCGGCTCATTAAAAATTGCATTGTTAAATAAAATTGTATCGAGGATTCTTTTACCGTAAATGTACAGCTTTTACCTAAAATAGAAGCAATTTATGCTTAATTTTGAAAACAGATATCTTTAAAAGGGACCATGGCACAAATCAAATTCCTTCATGGTACCTTTTTACTGAAATAATTGTCGGATAATTTCACACACAATCAGTCGATATTTACTGCAAATTTAAAATGAATCCATTTGCTACTTAGTGTAATTTTGAATGACTTGCATAATTTTAATACGTCTTAAGTGGCTAATTCATGAATTATTTAGAAAATAAATCTAAAATTACGTACAGTGCGTTAAATAAAAATGATACACACCAACAGAACATGGACAAAGTAGAACAATTATGTACATTAAGGATAATAAAAAACTCTTCGTTTTAACAAAACTTCCAATATTTATTTAAAAATTGCTTTTTTAAAAGACTCAATGACAGCTGTTTCGCTATGAAGCATCGTCAGATTGACATTTAAGTTACATTTTGTTTGTTTGTAGCTAGGTACCTGATGTTTAGGTAGTATTAAGGCTAGACCAAGTATGGAAGTAATAAGACATAACAATATTAAAGCCTAGATGTTATTAGCCCTAAGGGATTATCCTGGATGTATTTCCCTCTAAGATCAGTATAACTGTGCAATGATATAGAAAAACCAGGAAAAAACTATATCATGCTGATCTTTACAATAACTTAATATATTTGTGTTACAATTACGTCTTATCTATGTATAAAATGAAGACTCAATCAAAGCAAACACTTTAAAAGTAGAGAACTTCCCAGATTTATTTGTTCATTAACAACTTTAAATTGTGGATCTGCTAGATGTCTTTTTATTTCAAGTTCTTCAAGGAAATCTAAATTTTGTTTTTTATTACAAATGTGTAGTATTTGGATGTCATTGGTGTGAAAGAGTGAGGTTGGATGTTCAAGTAGGTGTTTTGCATAATTTGACTTATCTGGTTGTTTTAATCTATATGCTCTTAAATGTTCGTTAAATCTTACTTCAAAATTTCTTTGTGTTTGACCTATATATACAGCATTACACTTTGGACAATTAATTTTGTAAACACCAGATTTTTTAATTTAGGTAATTTTGTTTTTACATTTAACAATTTTGTACCAACATTATTTTGTGTTTTAAATGATATTATTGCTGATGTTGCCGAAGATATTATTTTTGATATTTTATTGGAAATACTTCCACAATATGTAATATTTTTATAACTTTTAATTTCTTTAGTTTGTTTAGGAAATATTAGTTGTAGTGCCACTTTCTGTTCTTTTTTTCCTAAACAAACTAAAGAAATTAAAAGTTATAAAAATATTACATATTGTGGAAGTATTTCCAATAAAATATCAAAAATAATATCTTCGGCAACATCAGCAATAATATCATTTAAAACACAAAATAATGTTGGTACAAAATTGTTAAATGTAAAAACAAAATTACCTAAATTAAAAAAATCTGGTGTTTACAAAATTAATTGTCCAAAGTGTAATGCTGTATATATAGGTCAAACACAAAGAAATTTTGAAGTAAGATTTCACGCATGTGTGAAGGTTCAGTTCACATGAGTGTCTTAGGTACTGATTTAGGGTCTTGTTTACAACATTTTACGATTTAATCACTTGCCAACTGCAAACAAATAAACTATAGTTATCAAATTGCTTGTTATATTCTCAGCATCACTCTTATTATTTTTAAAGACTTGCTCCTTGACCCACAACTTTTAACTTGTGCAATGAACATTTCAAGAAAATTTAAGACTGTATAAAAATAAGATTTTATAATGAAATGCAACCATATTCAAAATATTAACAAAAAAACGATACTTTTCAACAATCAATAAAGATTGTAATTTGTGTTTTATTTTTAATCTTTTATGCATAAATAAAGTTGATTGAGTAATTTATTGTGATAAAACACAAGGTTAGAAACAATCTTTATACCTTTAGTTCAGTAATTATAATCTCCAAATTTTAACTTGAATTTTTATTTTGTCAGTCCAACTCTGTACGCTTTATTGCGCAGACGCGTGGATCTCTCAAAAAATGGCTACGTACTTCGTCCAATTGACATTCCCTATCCAGTATTCAGTATGTTTATACCTGTGGATAGATACCGATTGGTAACCACAAAAATTATTATTTAATGATAACTCTTCCAATAAAATCTATCTACACATCCGTTACAACTGTTTACTGTTATATTTAATGACCAACTACCGAATAAAGATGGCCAATGTATCAAATATTTGAAGTGAAAACTTTCTGTATTAACCTTGGTCAGTTTTTTATACTTCAGTAAGTCGATAATAAAAAAAAAACGTCTTCCACGGCTTAAACCAGGTCGAAAGTAGTAAAAAAAGTTATATTCATTTCTTTTTTTGTAGATTTAATACAAGTTATTAACAAAATATATGTATCTGACAGAATTTATGGCTCATAATATACGGAAAGTATTTTAAAAAATAGGTTTGTTTCGAAATGGTCGGAATGCTAAGCTCTTCTTAATTATTGTTCCACACGTGCAGATGCTCGTAACTTTAAAAAACTAATTATATCGTAAAACAAAAGATATAGTTTTAACCTTATAAGTTTGTTGTAATAATTGATCTGCGGTAACTGGAATCCTTTACATTTTGCTCTTGAATTTTGTAAGAAATACATTTAATTTGTTTATGCATTCATTGTACATTGGCTAATAGTTATTTATTGTACAAGACGTTAAAATTGTACTTTATCTTCGTTTTTTATGCTGGAGAAGTTAATGCGATTTTATCGTCGTGTGCAATACAACATTTTTTCTATAGCAAGACTTCAAGTTCAGGTGAAAAATAGAATTTCAAAGAATGTAATTTTAACTGAACAAAAAAATTATAAATGAAAATTATTGTATAATAAAATAATGATTGTAATACTTTCTTCCTTCAAATAATCGACTGTATAATTTTTATTATCTGTATTACTATCTCAATTAAACACTTCTTGAACTTAGAACTATTTATTTTTGATAATAAAATGTCGAAGATTATTGAACCACCCTTCTGGCATGACCGTATTTCACATAGGCGTGCGGACAATATAATTGTAAAAAATATAAAATAAAACTTAAATAGATTATGGCCCTAACAAAATTAACTTTGATTTTTTTATATTACTATTAACATTTGTGTTAATTATAATAATAAAGTTAATTCACATAACAATTTTTATTACATGCATGTTAGATTTTTTAGAGAAATATTTGTAAAAATAAAAATAAAACACTGGTTAACAATTATAGACTATAATTTATAGTCTATATAGAAAGGACAAGGAGTAATAAATCATTCATTTAAGTAGATTTCATAGACGTACCAAAATATATTTTAAGAGGGTATACCGTGTTGATGCAAGTGTTGATGATATTGTGGAATTAACGGCTGCTATGTTGTGTGTTGCTAAATCAACAATTTATAGATTACTAAAAGAAAGCAAGAATGGAACCAATTGAGATCGATGAGTCATTAAAACAAAGACTAAGGCGTAAAGTCCATGGATTTTACTTACGAAAGAAAATTCCAACACTTGACAAAATTATGACATCAGTGCAAGAAGATACGGACTATACAAAATTTTCTAGAATGACATTATGCAAACTTTTAAAAGATGTGGGTTTTAGATATACAAAACATAATAGAAAATCTCTCTTGATAGATAAACCGGAAATAGTTTTTTGGAGAAGAGACTATTTAAGAAGCATTCGACATGCCAGAGAAGAAAATTTGAAATTCTTCTACTTAGACGAAACATGGATAAATGCTGGATATACAGTTTACAAATCTTAGCAAGATGAAAACATTAAAAGTGGAAGGCAGGCATTCGTGGAAGGTTTGTCGTTAGGTTTGCAGCCACCATCTGGAAAAGAAAAAAGACATCATTGTCCATGTTGGAAGTTCTGAAGGTTTTGTTGATGGTGGATTATTAACTTTTATTTCAAAACGCACGGGGGACTATCACGAAGATATGAATGGGGATGTCTTCGAGGAATGGTTTGTTCAAATGTTGGATCTGATTCCAAAAGGGGCTGTTATTGTTATGGACAACGCAAGTTACCATTCATGGTTACGAGAAGTATTGCCCACAAGTCGTTGGCGTAAAGCAGAGCTTTTGGAGTGGCTTATTTCGAAAAATATTAGGTTTTAAAAGATCCACTAAGGAAAGAACTTTACAGAATTGCAAAAATGAACAAGAATAAATACAAAACCTACATTGTAGAAGAAATGCCTTCTTCTTGTGGTATATCAGTTCTTCGACTTCCCCCTTATCATTGTGAACTTAATCCCATAGAATTAATATGGGCTCAGGTAAAGGGGGAAGTTGGAAAAAAATACTACTTTTAAAATAAACGATGTTGTGAAATTGTTTGAGAGTGCTGTAAGTCATGTTAGTAAGGAAAATTGGACAAACTGTATCGAGCATGTTATCAAAGTAGAGACAAATATGTGGAAAATTGACAATATTTGTGATGATTTAATCGACCCTATTATTATTAATGTCAACAACGATTCTTACTCTTCCGAATCGGATATAGAATAAAATGTAGGTAATAAATGTATTCCAATAATTATTTCTTTTCATTTTTTATTTTATTATAATTTAAAACGTATTTTTTTTCCAAAATACACACCACTGCATTGCGTTATTGCTTATCTGCTAATCCTTTAACAATGAAGAAACCCTAAACTTTGCTACAACTGAAACAAATACGGGGTCGATCTACCTGGTTTTTAGATTTACGAAAGAAATGTAATTTACAGTAAGAGATTTATCAAAAATTTCATGGTCCTCCCTGTAAAGGTTTTGCATACTTAATTAGGGTTTATTACTCCTCGTACTTTTTGTACAGACTATAAGATCCATTTTTCATAGACGGAACCTTAAATTTAAGTTTTTAAATTTACTAATCAACCAAATTATTCCTGCACTTTAACAGAATGGCCAGTTACCACAAAATTTTTGGTTTCAACAAGATGGAGCACCTCCAAAGGTAAAGTTAATAAAATTCCACCGATTATTGTATAAGAAATTACATGAGAAAAGGTGTAAGACATCCCAAAACATCTGATTTAACCAAGATTGTGTCAAGAAGAATTTAATACCAAAATATGTAGATATAAAATGTAAAACTCAATCAGGGGAAGCACAAAAAGTAATTAAAAATGCCCAACAAATGTGGATTAAAGAGGAAAGTAGAAAGTGGTTCAAAATAAGAGATCCCCTAGACATTTACATTAAAACTGTTCATTCAGAATTAACTTTTTAGCTACAGATTCTGAAATATTTTTAGGTAAAACTTTGGTTATTACTAATGTTTCTCTTAAGTTTAAAATAAACGGGTTACTTCAGGAAAACGAAAACATTGTCTAGTTTTTTTTCTATTTCAAAGCCTGTCGACTGGGCTAAAATTTTACCCACGCCACAGGTCATATCACATTCGAGAAAGGGAAAATAATTGTGACTGGTTTGAAATGCAATTAGTTATTTTCATTTTAAAATGCGAAAGGACCCAATTTTCGTTTGGTGACGGAGAATATCCATTGCACATGTCGTTTGACTAATGAGGATAATTAGCAGTTAATTTTTATGTCTCGCACAAATATAAGGAGAAAACCGGTCACTTTTAAAATCTTTTGGATGTTGTTGGCTGGATCTACCGTAAACGTAAATACCTATTTAATGCGTGTGAATTAATCAGTATAAATTAAAAACATATTTAACAAAATTAATAAATCAGTTTTGGTATATCTTTCGGATAATGCGTTATTGAGTTTGTAAGGTTACATCTATTGGCAATTTTTCGCAGAGAAATGTAATGCATGTGAGCCATCATTTAAAAATGTAATTCATTGTATAAAAATCTGACTGTTTTGTAGAAATTATGTTTTAGTTCTTATCTGTAACTAGTTTTTGTATCGAGTTGGATATAAAAATGATTCAGTGAATAGTCGGCGATCGAATCAAAAAGATGTATAGTCTGTACAAAAAGTACGAGGAGTAATAAACCCTAATTAAGTATGCAAAACCTTTACAGGGAGCACCATGAAATTTTTGATAAATCTCTTACTTTAAATTACATTTCTTCCGTAAATCTAAAAACCAGGTAGATCAACCCCGTATTTGTTTCAGTTGTAGCAAAGTTTAGGGTTTCTTCATTGTTAAAGGATTAGCAGATAAGCAATAACGCAATGCAGTGGAGTGTATTTTGGGAAAAAATACGTTTTAAATTATAATATAAAAAAAAGGAAAAGAAATAATTATTGGAATACATTTATTACTTACATTTTATTCTATATCCGACTCGGAAGAGGAAGAATCGTTGTTGACATTAATAATAATAGGGTCGATTAAATCATCACAAATATTGTCAATTTTCCACATATTTGCCTCTACTTTGATAACATGCACGATACAGTTTGTCCAATTTTCCTTACTAACATGACTTACACCACTCTCAAACAATTTCACAACATCGTTTATTTTAAAAGTAGTATTTTTTTTCCAACTTCTCTATTTACCTGAGCCCATATTAATTCTATGGGATTAAGTTCACAATGATAAGGGGGAAGTCGAAGAACTGATATACCACGAGAAGAAGCCATTTCTTCTACAATGTAGGTTTTGTATTTATTCTTGTTCATTTTTGCAATTCTGTACAGTTCTTTCCTTAGTGGATCTTTTGGAAACTTAATATTTTTCGAAATAAGCCACTCCAAAAGCTCTGCTTTACGCCAACGACTTGTGGGCAATGCTTCTCATAACCGTGAATGGTAACTTGCGTTGTCCATAACAATAACAGCCCCTTTTGGAATCAGATCCAACATTTGAACAAACCATTCCTCGAAGACATCCCCATTCATATCTTCGTGATAGTCCCCCGTGCGTTTTGAAATAAAAGTTAATGATCCACCATCAACAAAACCTTCAGAACTTCCAACATGGACAATGATAAGTCTTTTACCTTTTCCAGATGGTGGCTGCAAACCTAACGACAAACCTTCCACGAATGCCTGCCTTCCGCTTTTAATGTTTTCATCTTGCCAAGATTTGGAAACTGTATATCCAGCATTTATCCATGTTTCGTCTAAGTAGAAGATTTTCAAATTTTGTTCTCTGGCATGTCGAATGCTTCTTAAATAGTCTCTTCTCCAAAAAACTATTTCCGGTTTATCTATCAAGAGAGATTTTCTAATATGTTTTGTATATCTGAAACCCACATCTTTGAAAAGTTTGCATAATGTCATTCTGAAGAATTTTGTATAGTCCGCATCTTCTTGCACTGATGTCATAATTTTATCAAGTGTTGGAATTTCCTTTCGTAAGTAAAATCCATGGACTTTACGCCTTAGTCTTTGTTTTAATGACTCATCGATCTCAATTGGTTTTCAGCCTGAAGGAGTTTTAGGGGGTTGAAGAGTTCCATTCTTACTTTCTTTTAGTAATCTATAAATTGTTGATTTAGCAACACACAACATAGCAGCCGTTAATTCCACAATATCATCAACACGGTATACCCTCTTAAAATATATTTTGGTACGTCTATGAAATCTACTTAAATAAATGATTTATTACTCCTTGTCCTTTCTATATAGACTATAGTCTATCCAAACATTCAACTTTTGTGGATGCTTACCATTTTTGAGAAAATCGCGAAAAACTCGATTTTTTTTACCTTTGACCTCGAGTTAATTTTTTTCCTTAAAGCGGAAAAATGGGCAGTTTTCAGAGAATTTTTTCGATTGTGTTTTAAATAAGTTTCCCCATTTTCAGCTAGCTGTGAATTTTTGCAACGTTACTCTTATATTTTGGTCTAATTTGACCGGACTATTAGCTTGGTACTCTGTAAGCGACTTTGTATGATGCTACTAAAACTTTCTCGTTCAATATGACCGTTTTCTGGTTTTCTGAGTTTTTCTAATGCCCAAATATCTAATACTTTACTAAAATAGATTCCTCTTTCTCAGAAACTGTAACTCACACGTGTGTGAATATATCAGTCATTTTTTGTTCAGTTTTGCTTGAGTAGTAGTAGGTAGTAGGTTGTGTGTAAGCAAAACCATAAATTACGACAGCAACTTCTGCAAATAACAATAAATATCGACAAAAACACTGCCGTTAATTTAAATACGGCATGTGTTTAATGAAATTTATGGCAGTGGAAGTTTTTTTTAATTAATTAAATACTTCGATTCAAATTTTATATTAAATTAAAACCAAAGAGCGCCATCGTCATCGGTTTCTTTGATTTTTAATGACCTTGTAAAATCTGAAACAGTGCAGTAGGGACAGGCATAAAAACAGCATTAAGTAGAGAATATGGCCCTGTATGTTTTTACAGATTTTGAAAGAACTTCTTATTTTTAATTTGGAAAAAAAATTGTTGAAAAGTTAATGTAGATAATTTTTGTATTAATACAACGTAGTAAGAAATAAACCTTGTACCATCTAGTATGTATTTGTTACTGGACCAATTGGGAGAAAATAGGCCAAAATTCGCTCCACAGTTTGAGTACCGCTGTGCTATAAGATCATACGATATTGCATAGTGCATGTGGCGAATCTAATAATAAATATAAAAAACATACTCATAAATCTAACATCATTGACGATGATTTTTATTCTAATACAATCCAATAATAAATTGAACGTGAGAAAATATTGGAAAAAGAACACAGTCACATTAATAAATTGCGATAAGATTTGTATGTGTAACATGATTTATTGCTAACCCTCGGGGCATTATCAATAAACAAAAAATATCATTCGACATATACAACAAATCTAAAACGTCTTTTAATTATTACATCGATTGTATCAAACTTGCAAGAACCAAATAATCAGTTAAAATCGTGTACATTACGTGTTGAAAAAAAATTGAGTTCGTGCATAAGCAACGCTGGGTGTTAGATCCACAAACGTGATGAATTGATGTTATGTTTACATTAGATTCAGTGGGTTCAGTGATTTTTTCACTAATAAGTGAATTTTGTAGTGTTAAACAAAATGTAAATCATCAAAATATCCAAATATAAACTAAATAACAGCAAAATGCAAAAAACTACTTTGTGTGCCAGTCAGGCGCCATCTTGCTGAGAGTCACGTGGTTTGGATTGCCTAATTGATTTTAGGTTATGTTTACTTACTTACTTTACTTACTGCTTACTGCAGTTATTTCCTATAATTTGCTATTTGCTTTATTATTTTCTCCAATTTGTTATTTGTTTATTTTGTAAACACGCATTTGAGGTTAGGTTGTTTGAGAATGTAAAATTCCAATATGGCGTCCCAAGGCAAATATTGAAAGTAAAAACAGACTCTATGACCTTTTTTTTATTAGAGTAAACTCATTGTTTATTTTCTTGATCATTAATTATGCTGTATTTTATTTTTATTTTGTTCATTCATACTAGTGTCTAGGTAATTTATGTATTTTTTCTATTATTGGGCATAATAGAGTCTTGACCCTCTGCCCTTGTTTAAACTTGTATTGTGGTTGATTGTGGAAGCCGTTCAAGATATTTTGTTCAATAATTTTTAATTAAAAGTGAAAAATAAAACAAAATTGTATTATTAAAAAAAGTATTTATTTATAATTACCAAGTAATTGCGTTGGAGCCATTATTGCAATACCAAGGTTCATTCGGAAGAGTGCCTAAATTGATACACTCAAAATGAAACCATCTTGTCTCACAATCATATTAATAACATTAATAAGTAAACAAAATATTTTACAAGTTTTCATCATTACTTTTTACTAATATCAGGAAGTTCTTGTAATAAATTCTTTAAATAACTGCTCTCCATCTCAAAATGGCCAACAAATCTCACACAAATACTACAAAAATTGATTACAATTGATCGCAAATATTTGCCCTAGACGGCCATATTGGATCACGTGGTTTGGATTGCCTAATTTTGATATTTCAAAATTCAAAGTAGTGGCAAATTACTATATGTAAATTAATGTAAGTGAAAACACTATTTTAAAGGTTGTGCATGCTCATATTATGTCCTATGCCATTTATAACATAATTTATAATATAAAAGGTGTATTTCTCTATTATATTTCTTATATTAATCTAACTTGTTTAGTAGATTTATATCCATCTGCATATTAATAATTTTCGATTAATACATTCGATTTTATTTATAATATGTTAAACTTTCTCTCGATATTGTTGATGAATTTGCTATTTTATTTTCTGGAGATATAACGATAATAATATTCTCTTTAATAATAATGTTATTGTTAAAACAGGTTTTAGAATTATATTACGATATCTCAAATATGTCAACTTTGAAACATCGATTTTATTAGACGATCTATCTAGTGCACTTTTTCTATCAGTAATTATTACCTAATGTTTTATACTATTAATTAATAATTGGCTTCAGCCAATTAATTTAAATTTATTTATTGAAGCTGCTTTTTAAGAAAATGTTGGCATTTAAGAAACATATAAATAAATTAAGTAAAAATTTGAATGATTTTGAGGAAAATCATCACCTTGCATGTTTTTTTCTTCAATAATTCTAGCGTTGGAAGTTCCGTTTTTCAAATTGTGAAAAATAAAGTACCATTTATTACCGCACCTATACCCTAAATGACTTTTCTCATAATTAATATCTGTTACACATCTGTTATCTTTATGTATACGATCGTAAAAGTTCCCACCTCTACTATTTAATCGACAGTACATAATATTATATACAAGAAACTAGCACAGATTCATTCTTTCAGACATTTCGTTTAGTTTTGTTTTCGTAGTTTAGGATCTGTTTGTAGCTATCTGAATCTAAGTCGGATATCGTTAATCATAGAAGGGAATATGGCGTAATTCAGATTAACCAGAGTATCATTATCTCGTTCAAATGCTTTAAGAACTAATTAACTTATGTAAGAGCTCGTGTTTCGATGAAATTATTTCACGATTGTCGTTTTGCAGACAAAGAATTTGTACGCGTAACATTGTAAAATGCAGGAATTGATATTGTGGTTCTTTATTATTTTTTAATAAATTTAACCTATAATATAACTTAAACAATTTTTTTTCGACAATTTTATTTATATCTAGCTTTTACCCGCAATGCAGTTGACAAGTATGCATCTGAATTCTGAGGGGATTTCATACAAACATTTAACCTCCATTTTAACCACTTCGGAATTGAATTTAGATAAATCTTTTATTAGTAATTTATTACACATGAATATAAAACAAGATATAAAGAAAGGTCCGAAATTGTGACCGAAAAAGCTATTAAAACTGTAGGTCAACAGTCATGTTCCTATATTGCTCCACGCATATATTGCAACATTCCTTAAACCTCAAAATTAGTAATTCCTCTTTATTTAAAAAAAAAATTGAGAATTTGGCTCATTGATACTCCAATGGAAGTCATTGAAAATTTCTTGAAATAAGCAGAAATAATATGATTGAGTTAGTCCTAGTTGTGGTCTCAAATTTTAGTTTTTTTCCTTGTATGTGATTTTGAATAGTTTTGGTAATTAAGATTGAAATGATTTAATATCGATAGACTCTATTACTGTTTAAGGAAAGTGAATATGTTTCATCCCATAACAAGTGGGATTATTTTTTATTTATTTCCCTTGTATTGTATTGTGCCATGTTCATATTTTATACATTTTTGTCGCTATCTTTATTTATAAATTGCAAAATGCAATATTCATAATTTTTTATATGAAGTTATTGAAATATCCAAAGAATAAGGCTTTCCAAATCACGTGATATAAAGATGGAGTCTGTGGGCAAACATAACACTGTCAAAGTCACAGACCACATATAATCAAAGATTCATAAACCATTATATATGTGGTTGTTGTCAGTCATCCCTGTTTGATCTACTTCCACAACCAACCGCAAGGCATGTAACAGGCATTTTTTCAACTTATAACGTTGACAAGTCCAAATAATATATAAAATCTATTTTATAAAGTCACAAAAACTATATTCTCACAACAATAAAAACTTCTACACCAACTTAAATAAAGAAAGAACTATGACAACAATACAAAACAATACTATTGTTTGCCTACAGCCGCCATGTTGAATAATTTTTGACAGGTCGTTGGAAAGCCTAATATACTTAACCTAACCTAACCTAACCTAACCTAACCTAACCTAACCTAACCTAACCTAACCTAACCTAACCTAACCTAACCTAACCTAACCTAACCTAACCTAACCTAACCTAACCTAACCTAACCTAACCTAACCTAACCTAACCTAACCTAACCTAACCTAACCTAACCTAACCTAACCTAACCTAACCTAACCTAACCTAACCTAACCTAACCTAACCTAACCTAACCTAACCTAACACAACCTAACCTAACCTAACCTAACCTAACCTAACCTAACCTAACCTAACCTAACCTAACCTAACCTAACCTAACCTAACCTAACCTAACCTAACCTAACCTAACCTAACCTAACCTAACCTAACCTAACCTAACCTAACCTAACCTAACCTAACCTAACCTAACCTAACCTAACCTAACCTAATCTAACCTAACCTAACCTAACCTAATCTAACCTAAGCTAACCTAACCTAACCGTGAGAAGAATCAGTAGTACCAACATTTACATTTTAGCATAAAATGCAATCTTCATAATTTTTTATTTAAAGTTATTGAAATATCCAAAGAATATACCTAACCTAACCTAACTTAACCGCGAGAAGAATCAGTAATACCAACATTTAAATTTTAGCAGAAAATGCAAATGCAATGCAAAAAATAATATATTTATTAAATATACAGAACGAAAAGGTTAACTGGGTTCATATACAAAAGAAACGTCAAAATAATTTGTCAAAATATTTCTATAGTTTATATTTAATGTTAAGAACAATGATTAATATTAAAAGTAACATTTAAATTTCAAGCTAATCTAAATTGCTTTGCTATCTTAAATTAGAATCTACTGGATATAACTAAAAAGTCTAAAAATTTAACTCGAAAACAACGAAGTACTGAGAATAAATTTCAGTATACGAGGGGAAGTCGAAAAGCAAAAATTGTTTTTTCTCAATAAAAAAGAACTACTTCCTGGGTTATGTGCCCCAAGTATGGTTTCTATACTTCAGAGAGTGTAAGTAGAAATATTGTTCTTTATTTCAATTTTTGATTCGTAGCAATAAAAAAGTTCTAGGATTGCGATGATGGTTTTGCTAGTGATGTTGGTGAAAAATTCATTAAAATTATGGTTAGAAGCTGATTTTTCTGAAAGATAAACTTTTTAATGTAATATACGTTTATAATATGCACGATATAGCGCATTAAATGAATATTTTATTACATAACCTGATAAACTAACCCCTTTAACGATCCCAAAATAACAAAAATGCACAACAGTAAACAAATTTTTATTACAATTTTATTTATATTATTAACGACTAGACTATTGTTATTTTCTTTTTGTAAATGCATGTAGGTATGTTAGTGTTAAACGTTGCAATATATTTTTTTTGCTTCGAGCTACCGCTCCTTAGATAAAACCTTTAATATAGAATATTCCACTATTTGTTAGAAAATTCTTATCTTTCCATACCTCTTATTGGACTACTTTGACGGCATATCCGGATTCTTCATTTAAAAATTTTAACAAATAGAAATTACTTACGATCAGATTCATCTGAACATAAATAATTTAATATAAAAAATTATTATCTTACGCTTAACAAGAGTATGTAAATACTAGTTCTTTAAAAATTTATAAAAATAAAAGAAAATCAGTGGAAAAAAGGATGAATTTCAATTTCAAAATTTTACAATAGGAATCTATTATTTTGCCTCGTATGAATACTCTACAAAGTAGAGCTTTTTTTTTTGTTTAATAATTGCTAAAGTTATTATGCCAACCTCCTATTTTAAAAATAGAAAAATACCAGTAACAATTTTTAAGAATGGATTATTACTTCTTAGTCTATTCCAACGGTAGATAAATTTTATAATTTATTAATATTCATATTATTGATCAGTGAGTTAGTCGGTACAATCAGTTTTTTTATACATTGTGGGAACCACTAAAATTTATGTTTTATTTCAATGTTAACTTTTATTTTTAGTTTTCCTAGTCTCAGTATTTTATTATTATTTCAAAAACTAAGAGCAACATTAATTTTATTCCACACTGTATTCCGATGCAGATGAAATACAAAATTATCTATTATTAATTATAGTCTTTATAGAAAGGACAAGGAGTAATAAATCATTCATTTAAGTAGATTTCATAGACGTACCAAAATATATTTTAAGAGGGTATACCGTAAGGTACATTTTGTATTGAACGAATGAGTTGCAGCTATGCTAAAGAATATACGATTTAGGTCAGAGGTAACGGGATGTACTAATTTTAATAAAAAAAAGTGATAGAGGTACATAAATTTTAGTTAGTTTGATAAAGAAAGGCAACACAGTTTATTCATAATAGAAAACAAACCAATCTGTAACAATAATTATTTTATATATTTTTGTTCTTTTTGTAAGAAGATTGATTATCACAAACAAATTACAATGAAATATATTTTTAAAAAATTAATTAGTTAAGATAGCAAGATATCGTTACAATTTTTATTAAATTCAAAGAAGCAAAATGAATATTTTTTATTTGTATTACTCCTATATATATATATGTATCTAGTGTTTGGGGAATTTTTCTCAGAAATTTTAAATGGCAAGTGGCCTACTGTAATCGGCTTAATACGATTACACCTATTTACAGATTATTCGATTATTGAGAGGGATTTTCCAAACAACCCAGTTTTCTTAGAAACATTATTAGGAATATTATTCTAAAAGAAAGTAGGTACATTAAATCAGTACTTAGTATTAGTTCTTTGAGTAAAGTTGTATGAAGTTGTATGGTTTTCATAATATTGTAAACAGTTGGAATATATTTAAAACATTTGTTGAATGTTAATTGTGCAAGTACCAAACAATGTCGATAAGCCAAGGACCATCTAAACGACCAAAAACAGGTCCATTATCTTTAAATGAAAAAACTCTGATATTGAATTGTTATATATCATTGAAAAACAAGGATCCAAGTGCAAGTGTTGATGATATTGTGGAATTAACGGCTGCTATGTTGTGTGTTGCTAAATCAACAATTTATAGATTACTAAAAGAAAGCAAGAATGGAACTCTTCAACCCCCTAAAACTCCTTCAGGCCGAAAACAAATTGAGATCGATGAGTCATTAAAACAAAGACTAAGGCGTAAAGTCCATGGATTTTACTTACGAAAGGAAATTCCAACACTTGACAAAATTATGACATCAGTGCAAGAAGATACGGACTATACAAAATTCTCCAGAATGACATTATGCAAAATTTTGAAAGATGTGGGTTTCAGATATACAAAACATAATAGAAAATCTCTCTTCATAGATAAACCGGAAATAGTTTTTTGGAGAAGAGACTATTTAAGAAACGTTTGACAAGCCAGAGAACAAAATTTGAAAATCTTCTACTTAGACGAAACATGGATAAATGCTGGATATACAGTTTCCAAATCTTGGCAAGATGAAAACATTAAAAGCGGAAGGCAGGCATTCGTGGAAGGTTTGTCGTTAGGTTTGCAGCCACCATCTGGAAAAGGAAAAAGACTTATCATTGTTCATGTTTGAAGTTCTGAAGGTTTTGTTGATGGTGGATTATTAACTTTTATTTCAAAATGCACGTGGGACTATCACGAAGATATTAATGGGGATGTCTTCGAGGAATGGTTTGTTCAAATGTTGGATCTGATTCCAAAAGGAGCTGTTATTGTTATGGACAACGCAAGTTACCATTCACGGTTACGAGAAGCATTGCCCACAAGTCGTTGGCGTAAAGCAGATCTTTTGGAGTGGCTTATTTCGAAAAATATTAAGTTTCCAAAAGATCCTCTAAGGAAAGAACTTTACAGAATTGCAAAAATGAACAAGAATAAATACAAAACCTACATTGCAGAAGAAATGGCTTCTTCTCGTGGTATATCAGTTCTTCGACTTCCCCCATATCACTGTGAACTTAATCCCATAGAATTAATATAGGCTCAGGTAAATGGAGAAGTTGGAAAAAAATACTACTTTTAAAATAAACGATGTTGTGAAATTGTTTGAGAGTGCTGTAAGTTATCTAGTAAGGAAAATTGGACAAACTGTATCGAGCATGTTATCAAAGTAAAGGCAAATATGTGGAAAATTGACAATATTTGTGATGATTTAATCGACCCTATTATTATTAATGTCAACAACGATTCTTCCTCTTCCGAATCGGATATAGAATAAAATGTAAGTAATAAATGTATTCCAATAATTATTTCTTTTCATTTTTTATTATATTATAATTTAAAACGTATTTTTTTCCCAAAATACACACCACTGCATTGCGTTATTGCTTATCTGCTAATCCTTTAACAATGAAGAAACCCTAAACTTTGCTACAACTGAAACAAATACGGGGTCGATCTACCTGGTTTTTAGATTTACGGAAGAAATGTAATTTAAAGTAAGAGATTTATCAAAAATTTCATGGTGCTCCCTGTAAATGTTTTGCATACTTAATTAGGGTTTATTACTACTCGTACTTTTTGTACATACTATAAGATAGGTCCATTTTTCATAGACAGAACCTTAAATTCAAGTTCTTAAATTTACTTATCAACCAAATTATTCCTGCACTTTAACAGAAGGTGGTTCATTATTGCCTTGTCGTAGCCTTAGCCACTGATTGATTTCTTATTCAATTCACAACAATCTATATCTACATATATAACTAATAAATCTATTTAGAGGATCTAATTTTTTATGCCACGTTACTCCAGTTAATTATACTTTACACGGTTTGTAGGTTAAAATGTTGCTACAAAAAGTGATTGTGTCATTGTTTAGTGATTATTTTCCATCAAAGCCGGATCCTGCCTAAGAAGTTCCGTAAACAGCAACCGCCGAAATTAATTTCATTTTTTCAGTACTCCATTATTCTCAATAATTACTTAATCTAATTATCGTCATGTTTACGAAGAATATCTATCTGTGATTTTATTATTATATCCCTTTACAGAGTATTTAATTTTTAAATTGTACAATAAAAGGAAATTCCTTTCAGAATTTACTTACATTGTGATCGGTTAAACGGACTGCGATGCTGTAGACAATACGTTTTATAAAAATTCCAATTATACGAACAACGAACGGTATTTATACAGTTAAAAATTTAAATAAAATCTACACAGGATAAAATCTTTATGTCCAATTCTTCTGGGTTCTTTCTCATACACACCGCGAGTTTTTAATGGGGAATAGATTCATTATTTCAGAAGCTAAAAACATTTTGTTTGTACATTTCGTTAGTAAAATATACAGGGGTTGCTTTTAAAATTAGCTTAAGAAAATAATATTTCGCACAATATCATTGTACACATTGACAGATTTTGGTGAATTATAAGACTCTAAACCATATTTCTGAGAAATTATATTATTTAACCTACAACCAAATGAAGCAGACGTAAGAAAATATTTTTTTTATTATATTTAATATAAATTTAAAAATCTGAAAAAATTATAGCATAGATAGCATATAATATTTCAATAAGTATGTCGAGATTTGGAAATATTTGCAGAAAAAGTAAGGGAGATTAAAAAATCAACTCCAGAAAGTCATCAGCAAATGTCTACTGGACCAATTGTATATAGTAATCGTATTTTTAACAATTGTTCTTTCTAAATATATTTCTACTCATTGTTCTTTTAGTTTGTTAAATAAAGTTTAATTCTATTTATGGAATTGTCTTGCCAAATACCAGACGAGTTCAAATTTAGCTAAATATTTTTTATTACACCCATTAATAGGTGATTGGACTGATATTGAATATTGGACTTTGAACTAAATCATCGTATTGTTACAGACCCTAATTAATTTTTGCATCCCATCAAAACTATAATAAATACGATTTACGAGCCTATTCGTTGTTCGAAATCATGAAATTTCATAACCTATTTTAAACAATCCATGACAGGCACCAATTTGTATTCGTGATGACGTACATTTCTGAGATTCTAATTACCAAATTTATTGTTAATTTAGTTAACAATGAATTCACGCGTTACTGTGTACGAACGACGTACTGTATAAAGAGACTTAATTACTATGGAATATTTATGACACAGCGAAAACAAGTTTGGAATTAATAGACCAGATTAAGTTAATTAATACCAATCAAACAATGAGATATCAAATCAAGCGCTGGAAGATATATTTTGAATATTACAATAGGTAGTAATGTACACGGACCATACTCGTACAATTTGCAGATTATATCGTACAAATAACAAAAGAACAAAATTAGGAATCACTATTCACGATTACTTAAAAAAAATGTGAAAGTTTGACTTAATAATAAACCAGATCAAAGGAAATTAAATTAACAATAGGTCAAAAGGGCAATAACTGTAGCAGACACATAAGTAGAATAAGAAATATAATTCACCCCAATTACAAATGTGGTGTGACTTAACTTATCATAATGCCGTAAGTTGGATTACTTGTGGAAAAGTCCTTCAGAGCTTTTTTGAACTTTTTTTGAATGATAAGCATCGCCCTCTTACTGAATTACATTCCATGTCGATTTGACAAAACATGTGAACAAACCGAATTTGAGATTGCAAAGAGAAAACCAGCATCTTCCTGATTTATACTCTAATATCAAATTATTCCGGAAGAAATTGATACTGTTTCAATCACAACTACGAAGTAAATGTTTTTCACATTTTAAAACACGTGGAATATTTAGCCACATCACTAAGACTAAGTTTCCTATCGATTTTGCAATCGAAATTTTGAGTGCTTTGAAAACAAATTTTTATACTCGTTTCTCGGATTTTGATGCCATTGCGAATCAAATTAAGATTTTTCAGAATCCTTTTGATATTGACATCGAAACCCTAGCACCGGAACTTCAAATAGAAACGATTGATCTACAGTGCAGTGATTTAAGTATAAGAACAAATATCAAAACTGTGTTGGAATTTTATCTTCCACTGACACACAGACACACTACTTATTTGTTTAAGGAAAAAAATTTATTCAAGGTCAAAGGTCAAAAAAATGAGATTTTCGCGATTTTCATCAGAACGGTAAGTTTTATCATAAAAGTACCTTGGACAAAAATTGTAGATCATAAAATTATCTATAAAAAATGTATTAATACTTTTTTTCTTACAAGCCACCGTTTCTGAGATATAACGATTCAAAAAGTAATAAAAGTTGTTATCGTCATAATATGTATGAGTCGCCACGTATATACATCTAGAGTTTGAAAAACAAGATTTAATTCAATATGCTAAAGTTTTTAAAAAGACTTTCTATGTACGGAGCTCCTAAAAAAACTGCATGTTTTGTGAAGATCAAGAAGAAGAACAAGAATTTGAAACTTTCTAATGAAACTTCAATACTTTTTTTTTAATTTACATCGCTTTTATCCATTCCAATCATTGAAAATTTCCGTTATTTTGTAACAGTTTTTTATTAAACAGGATTACAACTGACCCTGCGAAAACCAAGTTAAAAAAACGCGCTAAGTACACTACCTCATAGATGGCGTGGAAACTTGTGCATATTATGACGATAACAACCTTTACAACTTTTTGAATTTGTTATATAAATGATAATTGTAGTCATGATAACATCTTGCATTATGTTACTAAGCAGTTGTTGATATATAGCAATAAAGACATTACGCAAGAGTCGAGTTTTAGTTATCAAACGAAACTGTATTTTAATTTCACCTACATCCCAAGCGCAGGCTACCTAACAAGTTAAGCATAAAACATGGTGTCAGGTTATCCCAAGAGAAGTTAAAAAGCAAAAAGGAAGCAAAACATTAAATTAAATTGCTTCGTATTTGACAATTTCTTGTCAAAAATGACAAGTATCGAGGATCAACTAAAAGCTCTGGAAGAAAAACTGAAATTGTATGAAAGAAGTAATTTCTATGTTGAAAACACAAACTTAAATATTCCACTACCGAAGCCAGTATCATTATCTGAAGGAGACATTTCCGAAAATTTTAAACTATTCAAGCTATCCTGGGAAAACTATCTCATAGCAAGTGGATTGGAGAAAAAGCAGGAAAAAGAGAAAATTGCAATCCTGTTGACTGCTCTTGGAGAAGAAATATTCAAAAGGTACAGCAACTTTATCATATCAGATACAGAAAAGGCCGAATGTTCAACTCTACTAGAAGCAATAGGTAGAAATCTTACTCCAGAAATCAATAAGAGATACGAAAGGGCAATTTTCAATATGGCTAAGCAAAATGATGATGAAAGTTATTTAGACTACTTCAACCGACTGAAGACATTGATAAAGAATTGTCAATATGGATCTCTAGAAGAAGACCTTTTATTAGATAAAATAATATATTCAGTCAAGGATATCAAGCTGAGGGAAAATCTGTGGCTAGATAAACAAATAACTTTAAGTCAAGCTATAGATAAATGCAAAGCCAAAGAATTATCTGACAAGCAACTGAGTACATTGAGAGACGAGAAAGAAGCGGAAATCAAGAAAGTTTACAGAAGTTCAAAGAATAACCATGTTTTTCAAGATGGGCCAAGCACTAGTAAACAGTATATTAAAAATAAGCAATATAGAATTAAATATAAAGATGAGAACCTGGAAGACTGTGGTTACTGTGGCTATAAGCATGAAGAACACAAGAGATGTCCTGCGAAAGGTGCAACGTGCAAATTCTGTCACAGAAAAGATCATTTTTCAAAAAGTATGCAGAAGAAAAAGAACAGAATGAAAGATGTTAACCAAATCCAAGAAGATTCTGACGATGAAAGCCAGCATTCTGAGAGCTGCGAAGAAGTTATTCTCTCTATAAACGACGATCGACGAAAAGAAATCAATACAGAACTAATTTTTCAGATAAAAGGAGAAAAACGCAAAGTGACTTGTCAACTAGATACAGGGGCAACGTGCAATGTCATAGGTTTCGAAGAAGTATGTTCAATAACACGATGCAAAACGCCAAAATTAACAGTTTCTACGTCCAAGTTGAAATGTTTTGGTGGGCAAATCATTCATCCTGTTGGTCATAAAATTTTCAAATGCATACGTAATGATAAAGAATACAAATTGTTATTTGTCGAACACCATCACAGACCCCTATTGTCAGCAAATGCATGCGAAAAATTAGGATTGATCAAGATATGTAAAAAATAACAGAAGAAGATGGGAAGAATCGAGAAGCAGAAAATATCATCAGACAATACAGCGAAGGAAAAGTATCTCTAGAAATAGATAATAAAATAAAGCCAACAATTCAACAACCAAGACGAGTCCCAATAGCTATGAGAGAAGAGTTAAAACAAATTTTGAGAGAGTTGGAAGACAATGAAATAATTACCAAAGAAGAGGAACATACAGAATGGACAAGCAATATTATACTAGTGAAGAAAAGCAATAAAAAATTACGTTTATGTCTAGATCCATTGAGAGTCAATCAAGCACTGAAAAGTAATAAATATCAGATACCTACACTAGAAGAAATGATGCCTGAACTAGCAAATGCGAAAGTTTTCACAACATTAGATGCCAAAAATGGTTTTTGGCATATACAGTTAGATGAAAAGCCCAGTAAATTGACGACGTTTTGGACTCCACAAGGCAGATATCGTTAGTTGCGTCTTCCGTTTGGATTATCACCAGCAATGGAAATTTTCCAAATGAAACTTCATCAAATAGTTTTTGGGCTGAAAGGAGTGATTTCAATAGCAGATGATCTAATGGTATATGGAAGTGGTGATACAAAAGAAGAGGCGATGAAGGACCATAATGCAAATCTAAAAAATTTACTAGAATGCTTGAGAAAGAAAAATGTCAAACTGAATAAAGAGAAAATGAAATTATGTCAAAGAGAAGTAACATTTTTTGGTCATATTCTCACAGATGAAGGTGTTAAGCCAGATTCCAGAAAAGTTAATGCTATTAAGAACATGATAACACCAAAAACAAAAGTTGATGTGATGAGATTTATGGGAATGGTTTCTTATTTGAGCAAATATATACCAAAACTAGCCCACATAGCTGAACCTTTACGAAAACTCACCCAAATCAATGAAATTTTCGTATGGGAACGAAAACATGATGAAGCCTTCAACCATATCAAGGAAATTATACAGAAGGAAACTATTCTAAAGTATTTCGATTTGAACAAACCAGTTACAATCCAAACAGACTCATCATCATACGCCATAGGATGTACTTTAATGCAAGATAATGCACCAGTCGCTTTTGCATCTAAAATGCTCACACCATCACAAACAAAATACTGCCAACTGGAAAAAGAAATGCTTGCAATTGTCTATGCCTGCAAAAATTTCACCAATATATATCAGGAAAAAATGATGTATTGGTTCAGACAGATCATAAACCAATAATCAATATTCTCAAGAAACCTTTGGCAGAAGCTCCAAAGAGATTGCAAAGCATGATTTTACAATTGCAAAGGTACAATTTGAAAGTTAAGTACATAAAAGGGACTGAAATGCATATAGCAGATCTTTTGTCACGATTACCCGAAGAAGGTCCAGAGGAAAGTTTAGAAATATATGAAATAAACGAAATTTTTCAACAAGTTGACCATATAAATTCTCTAGAAAACAATCCGGATTTCTGATCAGACATATGAAGAAATTCGCGATAACATAATAAAAGATGAGGCTATGAGCACATTATATAAAATAATTCAAGAAGGATGGCCTGCAAAAAAATCAGAAATTCCACTCAATATATGACCTTACTGGAAATTCAGAGAAGAACTACATACTCAACATGGTATCATATTCCGTAGGGATCGAATAATCATTCCACCTTCGATGAGAAAAAAATTTTGGATAAACTTCACTACAGTCATCTTGGAATTGAGTATACAATTAATTTGGCGAAGGAACGAGTTTTTTGGCCATCAATCACCACGCAAATACAAGAGAAAATTCAAAATTGTGAAATTTGCCTCAAATATTCGAGAAATCAACAAAATCCTCCAATGAAATCACACGCTATAGCAGAAAATCCATTTGAAATTGTCAGTCTAGATGTATTTGAAGTCAATGTAAAAGAAAACACAGAAAATTTCTCATTATAGTAGACCACTATTCAGATTTCTTTGAAATAGAAGAACTGAGAGATCTTTCAGCAAAAACAACGATCCTGATGTGCAAAAAAATCTTCAGTAGATATGGAATACCAAAACGCATAATTAGCGACAATGCAACCAATTTTGTGAACGCAGAATTCAAGGAATTCTCAAAAAATTGGTGTTTTGAACATTTAACGTCCAGTCCAAATCATTCCCAAGGTAATGGTAAAGCAGAGTCAGCAGTGAAAACTGCAAAAACTATGATTTTGAAAAGCATTGAAAGTCACAGTGATTTTTATGAAATGCTGATGCTAGAGAAATACACCCAATAAAGTTGGATCCAGTCCTGCTCAAAGACTTTTCTCAAGAAATGTGAGATGTACAATTCCTATCAAGGAAAGCAAATTAAATCCAAAAATTATTGGAGCCGTATCTCCAAAAATCAACGAAAATCAACAGAAAGCAAAAAAATACTATGATAAAAACACAAAACCAATACCTGTCCCAAATGTTGGTGATAAAATTATGTTTAAAAGAAATAGAGAAGACAAAGTATGGTGTCCAGGAATCACCAAACAAAAATTTAATTCAAGATCATTTTCCATCGATAGCCAAAAACAAGAACTGAGAAGAAATATAGTAGACATAAAACCATTGAAAAGACAAAACGAATTACCACACAAAGATATAGTTGAGGAAGAAGAAAATAAGTCAAGGCCCAAGAGAGAAATTAAAATTCCAAAAAAGTTTGCAGACTTTCATATGTTTTGATTTTTTAAATAAAGTATAGGGGATGTTATATAAATGATAATTGTAGTCATGATAACATCTTGCATTATGTTACTAAGCAGTTGTTGATATATAGCAATAAAGACATTACGCCAGAGTCGAGTTTTAGTTATCAAACGAAACTGTATTTTAATTTCACCTACATCCCAAGCGCAGGCTACCTAACAAGTTAAGCATAAAACAGAATTGTTATATCTCGGAAACACTGGCACGTAAGGAAAAAGTATTGATACATTTTTTATAGATAATTTTATGATCTACAATTTTTGTCTAAGGTACTTTTATGATAAAACTTAGCGTATTGATGAAAATCGCTAAAAACTCATTTTTATGACCTTTGACTTTGAATAAAATTTTTTCCTTAAACGCTTATGATGGGGAACTTCTAGACATTATTTATAATTATATTTTGAACAATTTCACAGAAATTCAGCTTGTTGGGGCTTTATGTAACTTCGAATGTCTAATTTAATCGGACTAAAAGAATTATTTAAAACTTGCTTATTGTCGTATCAAATTGCCCTATTAATTCACCTACTAAATAATCCAAAATACGACGTAACCATTGCGGATTTTAAAAATAAACATAAAAAATACCTTTTTGATAATCAGTAAGATTAATTTCATAAAAATGAAAGTATAATAATTTTATTATTCAGTGTGTAAAAGCCAAATTGAATAAATTCATTATTTCGGTTACTGTACATATTTATAAAAAATCCCGAAACACGTCAAATTTAAATTATAACTTGACATTCTTTAACGTGAAAATGCAACCCCTACCTTCAACCCCCTTAGAATGACAGGTACAACCCCCAATTTTTTAAATGGGAAGTATAGGCTTGTGATATATCATTTGAAAGGTCTCTTCATTCTCTATTCAAAAATGTTATTGTTTTTAAATTTAATGCAAAAATTAACATAAAAAAAATTAATATCATGTTGTTACCGAAATTCGCTAAAATATACTCGAAACTTCTTACAATATACTTAAAACTTATTTCCTGTTTAGGTCTTGATAATGAGAAAGTGAACAAAAACCATAGCAATGTGGTTTTTAGATGGTAACCATTAAAAAACTTTAAAGAATTTCCGTGGCAACGCTATTTTAACAAGCAGTAGTAAATTGTTTTATTTAAGTTGTCAAGAGATTGTAATTTAAGTATAAAGTTTGTTCAATTCAATTCTGAAAAATGGTTAGATTAACGGAAATGCATAAAATAACAGTTTTACAAATGATTGGTTACGGAGATAACATCCGAACACAACAGGAAGTAACTCGCCTATTTCATGAGAAATTTCCTAATTTACCGCCTATATCCCAAGGAACAATAAGTAAAATAGAAAAGCAGTTTCGCGAGTTTGGTCATGTAAGGCAGATAAAAAAAGCAGCTGCCAATGCACTGAGTGATGAACTCAAATTAGATGTGTTGCTTGAGTTTCAGGAAAACTCACATACATCGAGTAAAAAGGCATCCACTACATTCAATGCTAGCCATACATCGATAGCAAACATATTAAAAGAAAATAAATTGCATCCGTATAAGATGATACCTACTCAGGAGCTCATGGAAGACGATTTTGATAGGAGAACTTTTTTTGTGAGCAAATGATGGACATGTTGGATAACAATATTATCCAATTAGAGAAGACGTTATGTTTTCTAATGAGTGTACTTTTTTACTTAACGGTCATGCTAATCGGCAAAATTGCCGCTACTGGTCCACGGAAAATCCTCACTGGATGAAAGAAGAACACACCCACAATACCCTCAAAAGGTTAATGTTTGGGCAGGGATTTTAGGGAACAATATCATTGGTCCCTTTTTTATTGAGGGCAACTTGAATGGCAACAATTATTTGGCACTACTTCAAAATGATGTAATTCCAACGTTGGCAAATTTATATCCTGATCCAGGTAACCCTCAAGTTCCAGCGAATACGATATGGTTTCAGCAGGATGGAGCACCACCACATTACCAACTTAATGTCCGGCAGTACCTCGATACAATATTTCCCAATCGGTGGATAGGGAGGCGAGGATCAATTGAATGGCCAGCGCGATCACCTGATCTTACATTATTAGATTTCTTTTTATGGGGATATGTGAAGAGCCATGTGTACAAAACTAAACCTTCTGATTTAAATGACTTAAAAGAACGAATAACGCTTGCGATTAGGTCGATCACGCCTGATACGTTAAATAATGTTAGAAGACAGTTTTATTTGAGATTAGGATGTTGCCAAGACGTTCGCGGAGAACATTTTGAACATCTACTTCATTAACATTCATAGTTCTTTTTCGTGTTCTACATTTTATTACGTTTTGCATTACATTTTAGTTTTTGATTGTATTGTAGCGAATTTCGGTAACAACATGATATTAATTTTTTTTATGTTAATTTTTGCATTAAATTTAAAAACAATTTTAAAAACAATAATATTTTTGAATAGAGAATGAAGAGACCTTTCAAATGATATATCACAAGCCTATACTTCCCATTTAAAAAATTGGAGGTTGTACCTGTCATTCTAAGGGGATTAAAGGTAGGGGTTGCATTTTCACGTTAAAGAATGTCAAGTTATAATTTAAATTTGACGTGTTTCGGGATTTTTTATAAATATGTACAGTAACCGAAATAATGAATTTATTCCATTTGGCTTTTACACACTGTATATTATATTGAATATCCGATCTAAATATGTTTGAGTTGTTTTCGACTTTTTGACATTCTTTTTTTTATCTTTTTTTTATCTTTTTTTTTCTTTTACATTACATAAATCTCATTAGTATTTCATATGTCATTATGCTTGTTTTAAGTATACATGTCTTTACTCATTACAATTCTGTGTTTCTTTATTCAACTTATCACAAAAACAATACTAGCTAGCCCATGACCATATCGAAGTAGATGTCATATTAATAATTTTTCAAAATAAAATTAAAATAACTGTTGACACGTAAACATATACAGGTTATTCTAATTAAAGCAACAAAGTTGATATGCATTTCCGCTTGAATCAGAAAAGGCACATTACACTTGACAGCATTTTTGAATTCCTTGGATCTTCTTTAATAGAGATAATCAATTTCATTAAAAAATATTTAACCGTTCAGAAGACACTCACATTATTAAAAATATTTTCCCAATAATCACAAAATTTACCCCAGTTCCCCCTACGTTGACGAACACTGAATAGAATTCACACATAGTATACAAACTAAAACGATTTACTTTTAATGTAATATCTTATCCTTTAATCTCGCCGGTAAAATATGTTTTAAGGCCACTCAGTTTGATCTCATTTTTACATCTTGAGAAAACTGTAATTAATAACGTTGGCTTGTATCAATATTATTTCATTTGTTTGAAACGTTAATTTGTGTTGGTGCTGCTCATGTTTTTTTTCCAACGAAGCGTAGTTAGAAATTTAATTGCTTGAGAGAATATTTATATCGGAGTAGGTACTTATTATACAGTGTGCGACCGACACCTACAAAAAAACACAAAACACAAACATTGATATCAATGAACTTTCGTTTTTTTAATGAGACAACTTGTCTGTTTGCGAACGGTTTTAAAGACGCATGTGAATGATTTAGGAAGATGTTGGTCCTGTTATTTTTCCTTATTTTTGTCTGTTTGTTTTATAAGATCTACGGGGTGTTTCAATAAAGGATGGGTAAAAAATAAAAAAAATATTTGTGAGTTTGGTTTAAAAGATAAAGGGCTGTGAAAATAAAAATGTGAAAGATTTTTTACAATCTTAATCCGGTCATCTTAGCTACGGAAGATTGCAGCGGGAGTGTATGAACAACCGCCGGAACATGATTTTTGTATAAGATAATTATTAGATCAGCAAAGTGTATTAAAGGGCTTTTAAATTTCAAGATCTTTTGCAAAATTATATAGCATAAAATTAAGATTAGAAACAACTAATATAAATAAAAAATTGACATATAAAATACACAGAAATATAAAAATAATATATCTACGCCTATGGTTTTTTAAAAACTCTTGTTAATATTCTATTTTTACTTCTTCTGTTTCTCTTAATAGTCTTAATCAACATAGGTTGTACAACCATTAAGTAAATAGAAAAAGAAGAAAAGAAGATGAAACAAGCGAGAAACAGTTCTCTTTTCGTGTCAGTCAAGTTTTCAGAAAAAGGATAAAAACGTCAATAGCATTTTAATTAATCTTCAACCTTACGGTTAGAGTCTTCACTCACATACAAACAAAATCAAACTTCTCTAACTGTGTCTACATTGGCATTTCAAGATAAGCGGGAGGCACTCTGGTGGCTCTAATGTAAACTACTCTCTACCACATTGGTTTATAACCTTACTTTTTCTTCCATATAGTTTTCAATAGCTTTGTTCGGGTCTTAGAACAAAAGAAACAGGAAGGAGTATATGCAAAATGGCCTTGAGTCCAGAAAGGAGCTTGCATATGGCGGCCAATTGTCAATTTTAATTTCCGTTTCCATTGACGTACCGCAAAAAAATTAAAATTATATTAGGTTTTTATTTTGATTAAATTCCAACCAATCAAGTATGTGAATAAATTTAGTGTTTTAAATCATTTTGTATTTATAAAACCCAATGATACGCCTATGCGCTCATTTTTGACATTTATATGCAAATATTGCTTTGGCAGTATACTTTAATCATAAACAATGAGTCCATACAAGGAGCTTCAAGATGGCCGACTTCCGCCGCAAATTTTCCTTAAAGGACAGACTCCTTCCTGTTTCTTTTTGTTCTAAGGTTCTGGTTGACAGTTACAGTTTTCAAACAGTTCTCAAACCGTTAGAAACCTGTGCAAAAGGAAATACGAACACGAAATAAACAAAGTAAACAATGAAATCTATATGGAAGAAAAAACAAGGTTTTAAACCAGAGAAAGTAGTTGATTTATCCGCCGTCGTAGCGCTAAAATCTTAATTCGAAATCCCAATATCTTAAAAGCATCACAAAAACAAAAAAATACCTATGCAATACAAAAATCTTCAAAGCAAAAAGTTTATTTGGATTAAAAATGGCGGACAGTGAAGTTTTAACAACGTTAGGTATTTTTTTAGTGTATTAATTTTTATTAAGAGTAAAATTAATAATTAATATTCTTTTAAATGTTAATATTTATTTTAGGAAAAAACTACATTTTACGTTTAGTGTATTAGACATGCTACGTGCTTGAAACCTGCCTGGCGACATTAACATTATGCCAACAATCATGTATATCCATGTTTCACGTAAAAAAATGTCAGACATACCGTTATATTGCGATTTATTGATCTCAGACTCTGCGGAAAAAACCCAACCTTCATACATGATATTAACTTTATAATAATACATACAAATTTCATTGTCACGTATCCAACACGAGGCGTATAGGTATATCGTTAACATTTTAAATTAGTGCATAATTAAACAATTTCGTTTACGTTTTTGAATAAATTTCACATTCAACAGTTGTTATTCGATGCAGTAAGCTAAATCTCTACTGACGGAATTCTTAAAATACCTGAAATTTAAATTATACTCAATAAAAGCATATTTACGTATTCTTGTAAGGTTTCACAATATAGGTAGATAATATTTTTTTTATGCACAGGAAACGTTACTATTTGTATCGTTAGTTCGACAGTTTATTGTGAGAAAATTGAATATTGTTATTTTGCAACGAATCGTGTTCAAGTTCGATTCAAGTAAGCTTCAATTTTTTCTCTAAATAAACATGTTCTTTATTCGATGTTGCCAAACATTGACACGTTTTGTACAGAGTAATGTTTTATCAAATTTTATGGTTTGACTGCAAATAAACAAGAATACAAATTCTATCGACGATTGAAACCCAAAACGATTTCTTATTTATTTTATAGACACGGCTTTAATTATTTGATTAACCAATCGGCTTCATACTTACTACAGAATATAGGCACTTAGAACGCCTATATAAGAGGTGAAGTGCGAAGGCTATTTAATAAAGCCAAAACCACCAATGATTGGACTCTGTATAGATCCAAACTTACTCAATACAATTAAGAAATCCGGAAAGCCAAAAGGAGCTCGTGGAAAAGTTTCTATGAGCAGATAACAGAGACTCCCACATGCTCCAGAATCCACAAAATCCTGGCAAAGGATTGTATTTCCCATTTCCATCCTCACAGGAGTGGAGGCTAGCTACATACATTACTAGGTCCAACAGAATTAGATGGGCTATCAATAAATTCCATCCATACAAGTCCTCTGGAGTAGATGGAATATATCCCATACTTCTCCATAATGGGCTGGAGTTATTAATTCCATATTTGTGTCGCATATTCAAAGCTTCTATAGCATCAAATATGGCAAAGGGTTAAAATCATATACATTCCCAAAGTAGGGAAAATGTATGATATGACACGTTAGGCATTCAGACCAATTACTGGATGATTTGAACAGGTTGTTAGCAAAAACTTTGGAAGACAAAGAAATTGCAACAGGCGTGTTTTTGGATTCGACGTCAATAACTCAAGCACTAGAGGGCTACCGTCCAACATCTATCTTTGGATAAAAGCCTACCTGGAGAAAAGGATACTAATCTCATCTCTTGGTGAAGCTACCCTTGTGGCTCGAGCGGGCAGAGGATGCCCACAAGGAGGAGTACTGCCACCACTCCTCTGGTCTGTACTGGTGGATGGGCTACTCCACAAACTCAAATCCGAAGACATATATTGCTTAGGGTACGTGGATAATTTGGTAATTGTCACTAAAGACAAATTTCCAGACATTACAAGAGAACGAGCACAAAGTGCAGTAAACATTGTTGATAGATGGTGTAAAGAAGAGGGATTAGCAGTAAACCCCAAAAAAACCACCATCGTCAACTTCACAAAGAAAAAACTACGGGATGTAATAAGAACAACACTCAACGAAGTGGAAATTCCATATGTCCAAGAGGCAAAGTACTTAGGAGTCACTTTTGACCAAAAGTGCACATGGAATACCCACCCGATCCTTGGATTACCGTCTGACGAGATGATTCCAAGGTACAATTTTGAAAAAAAATTTAAAACTCTTATAATGGACAGAGAACTTTGGCAAAAGGGACCTCCCATTCAAGCCGAAATTATCTGTTACACAGATGGTTCCAAAACCAACAAGGGCACAGGAGGTGGAATATCTATAAATAGGCCAGAAACAAAAATGACACTGAGTCTGGGAAAATACGCCACGGTGTTCCAGGCAGAAATAACTGCTATTCACCACTATACAATTGAAATTATTAAGCAAAAGGTTAAGGAAAAAACCATTTCATATATTTAGATAGCCAAGTACCATCAAAGCGAAAGCAGGTGGAGGTTGTCCACAAGGAGGAGTTCTGTCACCACTACTTTGGGCAACCCTAGTAGACGATCTCCTCAACGAATTATCCAAAAAAGACTTTCAGTGTCTAGGATATGCAGATGACATAGCGATTGTGATCAGAGGCAAATTTGTCGGGGTATTATCTGACAGAATGCAGATAGCCCTAAACACGGTTGAAAATTGGTGTAAGCAAGAGAGACTAACAGTCAATGCTCAAAAAACACAAATTATCAACTTCACAAAAAAGACAACATTGGCCGGTCTAAAACCACTAACATTGGGGGGAACAGTGATTCCAGTAGTCAAAGAAATAAAATACCTAGGAGTATTCCTGGATCAAAGACTCTCATGGAACACACACATACAAAAAACCACGCAGAAAGCTATATTGTCATTGGGCAGATGTAGACGAATGTGTGGAAAAAATTGGGGGCTTAACTCCAAAATGACCATATGGTTATATACAAGGGTTATTAGACCCATAATAACCTACGGGTCAGTGGTATGGTGGACAAAGACACAGCAAACAAGAGCAGTAAGGCTATTAAGTAACATACAAAGGTTAGCTTGCCTGTGCGTTACGGGGGCCATAAAAACTACTCCTTTAGCTGCACTGGAAGTCTTGTTAAACATTCCACCACTACACATATATATACAGGGCGAAGCGAGAGCAGCCATGCACAGATTAATACATAATCAGCAGCACATAAGCCAATCGCATGGGGCTGATAATGGTAAGCTAAACAAGGAACTAAAAGCGGATAACATTTTGGGGCAACCCATTGACGCAACAGTCACGAGATATAGCTTTGCCAATAAATTTAAAATAGTTATACCAGGTAGGGAAGACTGGGAAAAAGGTGTACCCGTAAAGGCGGAGTCAATCTGGTACACGGACGGCTCAAAAACGCCGTATGGCGTGGGAAGGAAACAAGGGATAACATTCCCAGTAAGTCTATCCCAAAATGCCACGATTTTTCAAGCAGAAATCACGGCAATTCACTACTGTGTAGAAGAAATTAAAAGGCTGGATAGGACGTACCGTTCAATAGCCATCTTCACAGACAGTCAGGCGGTGCTAAGGGCACTAGATTCTGTAGAGGTCAATTCTAGGCTAGTATGGGACTGTGTGCATGCTCTGAATACTCTGGGGGATCGTAGCAAGGTTACGGTAGCTTGGGTACCAGGGCATAGGGGTCTAAAAGGCAATGAAAAATATAATAAAGACGGCCATGAAAACATGGGTGGCACAAAAATCACGGGAATGGTGGTGGAATTCACCAGGACAAAGGCAAGCGAAACAGTTCATAATGGAACATTCGCAAAAGTTTACGTCAGACTTATTGAGTAAAGACAGGAAAACGGTCAAAACTGTAGTAAGTCTATTGACGGGGCACTGTAAGCTAAATAGGCATCTTAAGCTGATGGGGTTGACAGAGACGGATCTGTGCAGATTCTGTCACCTAGAAGAGGAAACACCAGAGCACATCTTATGTCAGTGCGACGGACTGGTAAATATGCGGTTCCTGACTTTAGGAGAAGAATATCCATTGGCAAGGGACTACATGAAGGTTACAGTCTCAAAGCTTATAGACTTCGTTAAGAGAGTCGGACTGGGGGATGTAATCTAGTTTTTCGAGGACCACAATAGATCTGAAAAGGTCGCAGTGGAATAGGCTTCTGGCTACCTCTTAAACATCTATCTATCTAGATAGCCAAGCGGCCATAAAAGCTTTGAGTTCAATCGAAGTCAATTCTAGACTGGTATGGGACTGCATAAGAGCTCTAACGGAATTAGGAAGTACCAACAGACTAATTCTGGCCTGGGTACCAGGGGCAACGAAGAGGCAGACGCACTGGCGCGTCAAATGCCCTACTAGGACCAGAACCTTTCTGTGGCATGGGAAAAACTGACGAGTAAGTCATGTCTAAATAAACGGAAGCTAGGTAAGTCTCAGGAATGGTGGGACAACTCACCAGGAATGAGGCAAGCGAAGGAGTTCATTATAGGACCAACACAGAAACTAACAGAGTATCTACTAAGGCAGGATAGAAACACCATCAGAATGTTGGTGGGTCTTTTCCAAATTAATTATAATTTATGGAAAACTTAATTAATGCAAGGCATAAAAGTCCTTATTTTAAGGTTTTGCTTAACTCTTTTTAGGACTACCTTAAAGGACGATGTTCAATAATCCTCAAATGTTCTAGGTCGTCTCAATATATCTTCATAGAAAAGATAATTCAGATATTTCATTTAGAACTGGTTTTCTTAGAAAATACTTTCAATAAAACATAAATCATTTTAAATTTAATGAAATCTACTAGCGGAAAATTCCGATTTATAATGTTGCTATTGCTTAGAACTAATCAGATTCAGTATCATAAGAAATTATATCTAGAGAAAGTGGGCCATATAATAAATATACACACGGTTTTTATTCCGCTGATTGACCGATTCGAAATAAACAACAGATATTATTATATTAAAATATAGTTAGCGTACGACCCATTCATTTCAATCTGAAGCCGATGATTTTTATAGTTCAATAAGTATCGGAGGAGACTGTGGTGCAATTTTGAGAACAATACACTTGAGATAAAAGATAAGCGGGTATCGTTAAATTTTTAATGGGTTTATTAAATATTACAAGAGATCGAGTAAAAGGGACTGAGATAAAAACGTCTTTTAACGGATTTTTGACTGGTTTTGTTGAATAAAGAGACAAATAAACTGGATGATCACAACTCGATTTTATTTAAAACGGTAATTGATACCCAATTATCGCAGTGAAAGTCGAACTCGATGTATATGGAGATATTCCTACATGATGTTTAACATTGGAAAGTTCTTAAAATGCTGGAATTTGATAATGATTAAAAATTTGAAAACCATTTTAATGAATTTTTCCAAAAGTGCGCCGAATTAAAGCTTTTTATTACTTTCCCGTTCATATACAGGGTGTTTCCACAGGGTTATTTTAAGAAATATTCTAAAATTACATCAAACTAGCTAGCGTGTAAAATTTAATGAGATTTATCGAGTACAGTTGACGTAGAATTTTAAATTGTTAAAGGCTACATCCCCCTTGTATTTTTTATTAATATGAATCCATATTAAAAATTTAAAATTACAGATTACCATCAAAACAAGGGAATCATTTACTATTTATAAATTTTGGCAGTAAAAATCCATTAATTTACACTCCACTCCACTCCATTTGGTTAATTTAAATTATTTCTTTATGGCCCTTAAGAATATTAAGGCTAGAATAAATATTAAAATAAAATTTGTAAATACAGCTTACTGTTTAAGAAAAAAAAGTGATAATTGCTATTTTGTCTGGTTTTTATATTATCAGTCTTTATTTTACTTTGGTAAAGAGTATACAGTTTGCGTTTGAATTAAAATTTTGTATTTAATATCGAGTATGGAAGGTCGTGACAATATAAATTTAAATTTAACGAGGGATCAAGTGGTTAGAATAATTTCCCTCATTGAAGATGGAAGGAGTCAGAGATATGTGGCAAATTTAGTGGGTGTAAATCAGTCGACAGTATCACGAGTGGTAGTAAGGTACCGAGAGACTGGTCTTTATGAAAGACGAGCTGTAACAGGTCGGCCAAGAGCAACTACGCATGCAGACAATAGATTTTTAGTCCTTCAGGCTTTGCGTCGAAGACATGTGACTGCAAGTCAACTTCAACATGACTTAGCCGAGACTCGAAATGTACGTGTGTCTTCAGAAACTTTTAGGCACATCTTAAGACAGTCTGGAATTAGGGCCAGAGTAGCTGCCACTGCCCCGAGACTTACAAGGGAACACCGTATAGCACGACTAACATTTACAAGAGAGCACGTAAACTGGAATATCGACGATTGGGGTAACATACTCTTTACGGATGAGTCAAGATTTTGTTTATACACTTCGGATCGTAGAATACCAGTTTATAGACGAGATGGCGAGCGTTATTTTAAATGCAACCTAAGACCGGCGACAAACTTTGGAGGTGGATCTATTATGTTCTGGGGCGGAATATCTTTAAGGGGTCGAACCGAATTGGTACAGCTAGATGGAGGATCCTTAACTGCTGATAGGTACATAAGAGAAATTGTTGTTCCTTACGCCCCATTTATTGGTGATGACTTTGTTTTAATGCATGACAATGCACGCCCACACGTCGCAAGAATCGTTACAGAGTACCTTCAAGAGGTAAATTTACAAGTTTTAGATTGGCCAGCGCGCAGCCCGGACTTAAATCCAATAGAACATGTTTGGGACTATCTTTACAGAAGGGTGAGATCCGGTAATGTGACGCCAGCTAATCTTCAGGACCTGCAACGGTTGTTAAACATAGAATGGGATAATATTGATCAAGATTATCTGAGAAGATTAATTGGATGTATGCCACAACGTTGTCTAGATGTTATAAGAGGTAGAGAAGGCAATAAGTCTTACTAAATTACCATTACTTTTGATTTTTATTTATTTTAAATCAATGCTGTTTATGCGCTTACTTCTAATTTATGAAAAAAATTAAATAAACCCTCTGTTTTTCGTACATTCTGCATTTTTCTTTAGATACTTATTGCTTACTTAAAAAACCAAAAGAAACAACAGTAAAAAAAATCATATTTTAAATTATTTTTAATACAATATTTGTAGTTTTATAGGTGATGCGATACTTTTTTGGCGGATATAAATAATAAGGTTACTAAAAATCAATAAATTTGAAATGCACATACACTTGTCAAAAGATAACAGACTGTTAGTTAACAGAGCTTTAACAAGAGTTTATGCAATAATAACATTGTTAATTTAACCAATAATAATTAATAAAAGAATGTTACGCATTATTATTGTATTTTTGTTCGAACTGTACCAATTGAAATCAACATGTGATACGTGAATTGAGCCCTTTTTGTGTCCCATTCGATGTTTTTATTGAAAAATGAAATTTGAAAGCAAAGATAATAAAGAAAACTATTTATTACTTTTGTAATATTGTGGATTTCATTAAAGATGAGATTTTGATATTGGCTGGGTGACCTCTATGTCAGGTATGGTATTATTAACAACATTATTGAATATCTAAATTGTGTAAAATCCGAATTTATTAACCAACTATATAAAACCTTTAATACAGTATTAAAAGCAATTAAATTTATAATAAAACTACGATACATTTAGTTTGAAATAAGAAAGTTTATTAGCTTTAAATATGGCTATAATTAAGTATGTTTCACACTTCCTGTGGAATTAAATTAAATGATAATGTTAAAACATTGCAATAGGTATCCGCAAAAATAAATAGTACCTAACATAAAAATATACTAAGTGACATAAAAAACTTGGAGGTTTATATTTTGTTCGTTCAAGGTGAAACATTGGGCATTCGATAATAACATGTTCAACGGTAATTGGAGTGTCACAGACATAGCAGTTCTTTGGTGGTTCCTTTTTCACCAGGTATTCGTGCGTTAATTTGGTATGACCTATTCTCAGACGGTGGAAGATTACTTGGTTGCGTCGACCTGAAGGACTTAGTTTATTTGTAGATAGATCTGGATTAATTTGTTTTAATTTGTTGTAACTTTGCTTTTGCCATCGTTCTATCCACAACTGTTTTGAATGTTGTTTTATGTTGTATGAAAGGTCGATGTAAGGTATTTCAGAAGTTGTTTCAGCTGCTTCTTTTATTGTGCTTGCTTCTTTGGCCACCCAATCAGCTTTCTCGTTTCCTACAATAGGGATGTTCACAAAAAATTAAAATCGCGTGTAAACTACATAAAATGATCGAAAAATAATCCTAATAACACATTAATAAAACATATTAAATATAAATAATGTCTTTCTATACAAAAAACTCAATTAAAAATACTATCTTCGTTTGAATTCAAGGAACGCTCTCTGATTGGCTTGACGTCACCTCCTTTATCGATTAAATCCCGCCGAGCCAGCTGATGTTATTTTGACCTGGCTACCTGCTTTTGGGTTAATCTCTTCGCATTTTAGAACCTTTTACGTGTATAAAAATATTGTTTTAGTATATTTTGTTGTGTTCAGAGAGTTGATTGTTGATTCGTGTATTCAATATTTTAATTTTTGTTTAAAACAAGAAATGGAGCAAGGATTTCAAAAAGCCGATTCACATAACCTACCAAATGTGGATGTTACGATGGTATCGGATTTCTTAATTTTAAATAAAGACTTTAATCAACCACAAACCAGTGGAGCCAAAACAAGCCAGTAAGTACTTACATGTTAAATTACTATTATTTGTATAACATTCATAGCTATGTGCCCAAAATAAGGTTTTGGAGTTTATACAATATCTAATAGGACTAGTACCTATTAATATCTATAATATATTTTTTGTTTTAGATCTGCACGAGCAAGTTATGGAGACTCCGCCATTGGCTATGTTCAGGTTAAAAGGACTGGAAGCAAATGCTGTGTAAAAGCTAGGATTTGTCCCGAACATAAAGTTCGAGATAAGCCATATTTTGTGACTGCATGTATCGATGAGGAAGCTGAAACCATATTAGAAGTGTCATGCATTAGTTGTGTTGCTTCTCAGGGAGGTTGCAAACATGCAATCGCATTTTTAATGTGGCTGCATCGTCGATCGGAGGAGCCTGCTCCAACGGAAGTGGTTTGTTATTGGAAAAAAGCAGCTTTGTCGCAAGTAGGTTCAGAAGAGAAGTTCATCGAAGCTGAAAATATTGGGAAAAAAAAGAAGCAATATCCCTTAACCATGCTGGATGCTTCAGGATTTTTTGAAGAAGTACTTGAAGCAACAAGTAAAGCAAATTATGCATGCCCTATAAATTCACATTATGGAACATTGACTTCAGTTCGGAGGCTATCTATTCATCAACTGATGATGAAATTTATTAGCAGTGGCTTACAACAAACAGCAGATAGTTTTGTAAACTTTTGTACACAAAATATGGATACAGAAGACATCCAAAGAGCCTCAAATTTGAGTCACGAACAGAGCGACGACTCACTATGGTTTGAGCTTCGCTATGGTCGTATAACTGCTTCAAAATTGTATGAAATGGCAGTGTGTAAAACTTCAAGTGGATCCTTAGTGAATCAAATTATAGGAGTAGCAAAAAAATTTAACACCCTCGCTGCAAATAGAGGTAAAAAATTGGAAAAAGCAGTGATTGTGGAGGTCAAAAAGCAACTAAAAGTGAATGTGAAAACTTGTGGTTTTACTATTCTTCAAAAATGTGCTGTTATAGGTGCTTCACCTGATGGGATGACAGAAGATGCTGTGATTGAAGTGAAATGCCCTATTTCTGATAAGACTTTTGAAAGGTACATTAATAAAAATAAAGAAATAAGTAAAAAATGTTTGGCACAAATTAATTTACAAATGTTGGCTACTAATGTAGTAAAAGGTTATTTTTGTGTTGCTCACCCAAATTTTGAAACTACAAGTGAATACACTATACAGGAAGTTTATTATGATGCCAAATTTACTGAAAATATTATTGAAAATGCACTTTCTTTTTGGAAAAACTATGTATTTCCTATTTTATATGATAGCTGCAAGTAAATAATAAAATAAATGTTTTATTTTCATAATAGTAAATATGTATTTGTAAATAAATAAAGTATTAAGTATCTATCGTGTACAGATTATTGTCTTATTATAGGCTGCTGTAAGTTAATTATTGCACAAGCTATAACTATAATATTGTCAAGTTTCTGAACTAAATCTAAATTTACTGTAGCATGTGGACCAAGCATTTTAAAATCCCTAACACGTTTTATAATTCTTTCAATGTGAATCTGAACACTTGCAATACGTTTTGTAAGAAGAACATCATCTTTCGACATTTGTTCTTTATTAATAACACTTGGAGGCCTCACTAAACTACAGTTTTTCTTATTTAAAAATGTTTCGATTTTTTTAAATCCCCTATCAGCCATCACTGCACAGTTTTCAGGAAGTACTTCTAAATATCCACAGTTTTGAAATATAACTGCATCACTAGTACGGCCACCATATCCTTTAGAAATAAAATTGATAAGACCATCTGGCGTTGTTGAAATAAGATATTTCACAGTGTTACATTTTTTGTAATCTGACCAAGTTAAGGCTTGCTGTTTAGCTGAACTTGGTTTCTGAATCTCAATTTCTAAGCAATCAATAATAGATTGTACTTTTGAAAATGTAATTCTGAACTGTATTGGCAGATTTTTTTTAATAGAAAGGGCACTAGGCCAAAAAATAACTTTCTTCATTAAATGAGCCATAGTAACTAATGTTTTGTGAAATATCTTATTTGCATATGTCTTCGATACACCAAATAAATCGCCAATTTTTTCAAATGAGTCGTTAGTTTTAATTTTATATAATGTTAAATATATGAAATGCTTTTTTAAATTAGATTTATTTTGTAAAATATTTATAAATGCTGTATTCTCTTTTGGCACACCAGTATACATGCGTAATTTTTCTTCAATAATGTCAATGAACATTCCTCGAATTTGGACCTGTTTTTTCTGTTTATCCTCTTCAAGTTCACTACTATCACTACTTTCCTGAGAAGGTTGCCAAATGTCTAAATTAGGAGACATTTCCACTGGTTCTACACTATGTACACTACTACTGTCACTATCAAACTCCAAAGTTTTTACAATCATTTTTGTTGCAATGTTGATGGGTTTTGGGTGGGCAAATTTTAAAGGTGATGTTGCTATGTTCATTACTGTCTTTTTGTGGTCCACCACTTGAGTTCCTTTACTGCGGTAACTAATAGGACGAGCTTGACAACAAAAATCATGTTTAGAAGGCTCTGAAACTTCTCTAGTTGCAGCCTTTTTTGCAGTTTCAGGCTGATGGGAAGTACTTGGTTGCATATTGTCTATAATATCTATTGCCATTATTGTCTCAGGTACTGGCACTACTGGGTCATTTAAAATCTCTGCAATTTTCCTTTTATAAGCCCTTTTCTCACTAGTACTTCTAGGTACACTTTCTTTTTGTCAGGTTGGCACAAAAAAATATGGGGAACTATTTCAGATTTCATCCGAGCTGAAACCTTACTTAATCTGTACTCCATATAATTTTCCATATCTTGCTCAAGCTAAAAGAAAGAAAAAATATATTAAAACTTGTAAAAACTATTTAGATTAAATTAAACTTACATTAAAGTGGTCTTCACAGCAATAGAACGAAGTTTTTATTGAAACATCCTTTAAATCTCTCCTAGCTGCAGCAAACACTTCTTTTACGTTTTAAATTTTTCGGAACGCTGATAAAAATCTTATTAGGACTATTTTTTGAAGTATTTGTACATCCAGGAACAAAACACCATTTATTTGCAGTATTTTCACTCATTTTTAACGTTTTTAATCACAGAATAACAGTGGAATAACAATCACACACGAACTTCAACACAATAAACAATGGCGCCGGAACGGTAAATAGAGGAGCTGACGTCACAGACGCTAGCCTCGACGAAGGGAGTCATTTTTTAGCCTCGAAAAAAATATGGTTTTTATTTTTCATTTATTAAAGCAAAAAGCCGTTTTTAATTAATTTGGTGGTGTTTTTATGTTTATATAGTGTGTAAACTAAACATTTACAATACATTTGAAAATTAGTGAACATCCCTATTCCTACATGGGATGGTATCCAAACTAGTTTCACTTCTTTATTGCTATTGTATAATATACCAAGATCGTTTTTTATTTTTGCTGAGACTGGATGAGTTGGGTATAATTTTTGAATTTCATGGACTGCACTTAATGAATCAGTGAATGTTACTGCTTTGGACTGGTTTTGATTTTGAAAGTCTTGTAGGGCCTTGGAGGTACCATAAAGTTCACCAGAAAATTTTGAGTTATCTTGATGTAGGTGGTATTTCGAGGTTGATATTTCGGTAACAACAGCTACCCCTACAGTTTCGCCTGCAGGAGACTTTGATGCATCTGTATAGGCAATGTAGTGATTTGGGAAACTGTTAGATAGATGTGTGTCCTCTTTTGGGTATTTCAGAAGCTCTAGGTTACATTTTGGAATTTTTATGGTCCACGGGGGTGGGTAGCTAAAATCATTATGTGTAACACTTGTAAGACGTTTACTAAAATCGCTGGGACCTACAATTTCAAGATCTCTTGTTGAAATTATTTTACTTTTTACTTCTACTGCTTTCCAAAAGTTAAGAAGTCCTATTATTTGTATAAACTTTATAAAAACTTTTAAAGATATAAATTTAAAACTTTTGTTTTTAATCGCGGCATTTTAATTACAAAAAATAAATCAATAAAACTGCACGTGTTAGAGTATTGACCATTACGCAACTAGCAGGACCACTCTGTATATATATATATATACACATATGTATCTACAATTATATTTTTTTTGAAATGTCACAGTAGGAAAATGTATATCTTTATGAGTTTTTACAGTTAAAAATGACGATAGTATCTTATGATGATGATGATGATTTTCATGGTTCATATTTTTCAAACAAGATAAATTGCCTTTGATAATTTAAGATACATGATAACACGCTAGGTAAGTTTTTTTTAAGTAAAGTTTACCAGATGAAATAAAACATTTTGTCCTCTAAAAATGTGACAATCTTGAGTAAGCTGTTATCACACTGAGTTATGAAGTTTATTCAAAAATTCAAAGACTAATACTTATACAGTGTGTAAAAGCCAAATGGAATAAATTCATTATTTCGGTTACTGTACATATTTATAAAAAATCCCGAAACCAGTCAAATTTAAATTATAACTTGACATTCTTTAACGTGAAAATGCAACCCCTACCTTCAACCCCCTTAGAATGACAGGTACAACCCCCAATTTTTTAAATGGGAAGTATAGGCTTGTGATATATCATTTGAAAGGTCTCTTCATTCTCTATTCAAAAATGTTATTGTTTTTAAATTTGATGCAAAAATTAACATAAAAAAATTAATATCATGTTGTTTCCGAAATTCGCTACAATAAAATCAAAAACTAAAATGTAATGCAAAACGTTATAAAATGTAGAACACGAAAAATAACTATGAATGTTAATGAAGTAGATGTTCAAAATGTTCTCCACGAAAGTCTTGGCAACATCCTAATATCAAATAAAACTGTCTTCTAACATTATTTAACATATATCAGACGCGATCGACCTAATCGCAAGCGTTATTCGTTCTTTTAAGTCATTTAAATCAGAAGGTTTAGTTTTGTATACATGGCTCTTCACATATTCCCATAAAAAGAAATCTAATAATGTAAGATCAGATGATCGCGCTGGCCATTTAATCGATCCTCGCCTCCCTATCCACCGATTGGGAAATATTGTATCGAGGTACTGCCGGACATTAAGTTGGTAAGGTGGTGGTGCTCCATCCTGCTGAAACCATATCGTATTCGCTGGAACTTGAGGGTTACATGGATCAGGATATACATTTGCCAACGTTGGAATGACATCATTTTGAAGTAGTGCCAAATAATTGTTGCCATTCAAGTTGCCCTTAATAAAAAAGGGACCAATGATATTGTTCCCTACAATCCCTGCCCAAACATTAACCTTTTGAGGGTATTGAGTGTGTTCTTCTCTCATCCAGTGAGGATTTTCCGTGGACCAGTAGCGGCAATTTTGCCGATTAGCATGACCGTTAAGTAAAAAAGTACACTCATCAGAAAACATAACGTCTTCTAATTGGATAATATTGTTATCCAACATGTCCATCATTTGCTCACAAAAAAAGTTTTCCTATCAAAATCGTCTTCCATGAGCTCCTGAGTAGGTATCATCTTATACGGATGCAATTTATTTTCTTTTAATATGTTTGCTATCGATGTATGGCTAGCATTGAATGTAGTGGATGCCTGTCTACTCGATATATGTGGGTTTTCCTGAAACTCAAGCAACACATCTAATTTGAGTTCATCACTCAGTGCATTGGCAGCTGCTTTTTTTATCTGCCTTACATGACCAAACTCGCGAAACTGCTTTTCTATTTTACTTATTGTTCCTTGGGATATAGGCGGTAAATTAGGAAATTTCTCATGAAATAGGCGAGTTACTTCCTGTTGTGTTCGGATGTTATCTTCGTAACAAATCATTTGTAAAACTGTTATTTTATGCATTTCCGTTAATCTAACCATTTTTCAGAATTGAATTGAACAAACTTTATACTTAAATTACAACAATGACAACTTAAATAAAACAATTTACTACTGCTTGTTAAAGTAGCATTGCCACGGAAATTCTTTAAAGTTTTTAATGGTTACCATCTAAAAACCACATTGCTATGGTTTTTGTTCACTTTCTCATTATCAAGACCTAAACGGGAAATAAGTTTTAAGATTATTGTAATAAGTTTCGAGTATATTTTAGCGAATTTCGGTAACAACATGATTTTAATTTTTTTTATGTTAATTTTTGCATCAAATTTAAAAACAATAACATTTTTGAATAGAGAATGAAGAGACCTTTCAAATGATATATCATAAGCCTATACTTCCCATTTAAAAAATTGGGGGTTGTACCTTTCATTCTAAGGGGGTTGAAGGTAGGGGTTGCATTTTCACGTTAAAGAATGTCAAGTTATAATTTAAATTTGATGTGTTTCAGGATTTTTTATAAATATGTACAGTAACCGAAATAATGAATTTATTCCATTTGGCTTTTACACACATTAAGAATACTAAACAAATAATTCTTGCAACAAAATATTCAACGGCTTATTTAAAAAATAGTTATTGTTATTCAAGGTATTGTCATTTTTTTCTCGAGTATTTATTAAGTTAATAAAACATTTTTTAATAATGCGTTTTCCCCACGTTGGGCGCCAAATGTAAGAGTCTTACCTAACAGGTATGCACATCCATGGATTGTCCCTGCGGATCTTGGGACCGTGGCCACTGCCACCTTTGCCACGCCCTAGATACGACCTTGCCAGTAAATATCGTCCGCGAAGAGATAAATTCACCACGGTAAGGTTTATTTACATTATTGTGTGAACTAGATAAGTTCATATAATTAATTTTTCACATTTTTGTATAAATTTGCATATGCATTATGCATATTGTGCTAATAACCTTAGTACTTAAAGCAATTATGCTTCACCATAAAAAATTCTCATTGAAATAAATACGGAAAGTGGAATGCGGTTAAAAAATTTAAATAAAATCAAATTATATGATCTGTACTTCTTGCAAAAAGTACGTATCTCTTATTAAGTAATTTTAATAATAATTTTGGTTAATAACATATATTAAATCATCTTTGTGCTGTCTGTCTGCACTCAATCAGTAAATATTGCTCTCATCTTCACTTTTAGAAATCTTGTGCTACAATTTCAATAACCAATAACCGTGTAATTTTACAAAAATCTCTCCGATAAATATGTAATTAGCTGGTTCTGTAAAATGCTACTGTCTCAATGAAAAAAACGCCTGAAAATTGGATAATTTGTGGACGCTTGCCGAAAAAATGCTTTTTTATATTTTTTTGTACCATGAAGAAATCCGCCCATTTATTAATGTGAGGTTTTTATTTTCGAAAACGCCTAAGGAAAACATTCCGTCTGGATTTTTTGACAAAAGTCCCACACAAAAGCAGATTTAAATAACCCTAATAATTCCGTTAATTCAAAATTATATTTAAATTACGTATAAAAGTTGTAATTGCTGTAATTTATGTTCTTCTTACGAATTTTATTCACTTACTTTGTGAAAGTACATCTTATTTTGCAATAAAACTTCCATCCAGAAACATTTTTAACACAATAAAAAAAAATTAGCTGCAATTAGGGACTTTAATCTTAATTTTTTGATGTTGGTACTACAAATTTGAATTTGACATCTGACAGAATTTCAAAAATATAATTTTTATAATACCCGTATACAAAATCTACTATAGTATGTACAAAAAGTACGAGGAGTAATAAACCCTAACCTAACCAGAGGCAGTTTTTTTCGTTAAATTGCCAGACAACAAAATTCTTATTGATACATGTCAAGTTTACTTCGACAAAAAAAAGCTGTCGTGTAATTATAAGTGACAAATAACTATAGTAAAGTTTCAAAATTCTATGCAATGATTCAATGGCGTACACATTTTTTTAAATGATATTTTTATTGATACGCCTGTTATAACATATAAGAGGGCCGCTGGGTACATGATAAATTCAGAGAATCTCGCTATGAGTCACTGCATACATTAGTGGATTCGTAGTATAGAACATTACAAGCAATAAATTCGAAAAAGAATAAAATTTTGATTAAAACTAAGTAATATATCAAAGAGTTGCAGCATGAAAAACAATTCTGGATTTATCTTATTGATAACAAACTTGATCAAATGTCTTACCTCTATACACCTCTATACATGTTAGTAGCTCCGTTTTCACAGAATTTATAAGAGGGCGCCATCAATCAGGAAAGAAACTTAAATGTTTGTTGTGCGCCCAAACGACTTAAGATAAATTCACGAAATTTTGGGAATGGTTACATCTAACTAATGTATAAAAAGTTATGGGAGCGAATTTTTGAAAAATTAAAAATCGGAGTGTAAATAATTTTTTTCTCAGAAATTAGACATTTTTAAAAAAATCTGTTTCTATACTTTTTTTTAGAAGTATACATTAAATTAACTTCCAAATTTTCAAAACAATTGGTTGGTAAATAACGGCGTTTGACTTTTATTTCAAATAAACGAGGGTATGTATTCCTCTTAAAACGAAAATATTACTAGTAGGTCAAAGGTACAGAATTACGAAATCTAAAATCCTTTGATCTATCGAAAACGTATAATTACTACTTGTAGGTTCAATGTTACATCCATAAAAAGTGTATATAAAAATATAAAATTGCTTTAGTTGAGTAATCAAAATTAAAAACGTGAATAATTTTTTTTTGTTTTATACGTGGGCTTGGTTTAGTTTCAGGGCAATCATTTAAAATCTAATTAATAATAATATACTTGCGGATTTGTTTCTTAAATAATAATTGAATAATTAGGTACACGTGTGAAAAGCACGCCGAACAAAACAGTTTACCAATAAAATATCTTGAAGAATATACAAAGGTTAATAATTGGACGACTAGTTAAAATGTTGTTGATATCAGTTTTGCAGTTTACAGCGCAGCAGCCGCACAGTGTTGTCAGTTCAAATATTTCTTCCTGAAACTGAATAGTTTAGTTTTGATTAAGTAAATTTGTGATCCCCTACGAAACACAATTAATTCCGTGTGGCATTCAAAACATATGCCTTTCCATACCATAATCGAACCACCTCCATAATTTCCACAATTTTTAAAATTATGCGAGTGTAAATAGAGGCATCTAACCTAACGTCATCAGTTTATTTCAACAATTAGGTACCAAAAAATTGTTAAATATTATTGCTTCTATAAGGTTCTAATATATTTTTCCCCTCAGTCCTTAAAGAATTGACAAAATGAATTTAATTTCTCTCTTTCCTGATAACTAAAATTTCATTTTTAAGAACAATTTTACCTCCTTTATTAAAAATATTAAAACAGTGTGGTTATAAAGGTCCGCTGTTTTAATATGAAAATTGTTAACACATTTTACAAAGTATAATTTAACAAAAAAAAAAACCAAGCCAAAGTGTTTAAATACATAAAATTTTGTTCTTATTAATGCCAGCAACTGTTATAATCCATGCACAATATCATTATGCTACCGATTTCCATGCACTTTTTTAAATCTTAATTAAGTGATCATCAACAAACTGACGGGCAGTTCACATACATTTATAATTAAAGGGTATCAGGGTAACCGGCCCAGTCACGTTTCACAACCAGTTTGATCCGTTGGATTGACTTTATTATAATATTCTTTTTTTTCGTGATGTTGAGAATAATTTACATTGTACCGTGGTGATTCCTGTTCCTTTTTGCCAGCAAGTTTTGTGATCTTGATGGTATTTCGAAAGCAAAATAAAACAAGTTATTAAAAAGAAATTTCCATTGTACAGGGTGATCGATTGGCGCGATAAAGCTCGGTAGGTCCTGTATAACCATACACTTAGCAGCAAAATTATTATGGTAATGTTTTTCCATTTCTATTTCAGAAAGTGTCAAAATCAATGGTGGTATTCCCCAAGGCGCCATCTTAGCTCCATTAATATTCTCTATTTATACTTGTCAAATATAAGGCAACAGTCATGACTACTAAAACAAGAGAAAATCAAGAGAGAGTAAATTCCCAGAAATGTTTTGCAGTTATCAGTGTTAAAGGCAGTAAACCATAGACGTGCGTTTTCAAAATTAAATTAATATGGAAATAGAAATATTTAATTTGTTTTAGTTATTTATACCTAGATTACCAATTTTAGATAGATAAACATAATTCGTAAGTAGTAATTTAATTTGGGTAAAATGAAGAAAAAGTCAATATTATTTTAGGCATTTTGTTTTAGGCATATGTTTATTTACAAAATATGTATATAATATGTACAGATAATTACAATTACTTATAAATTAATATGAGGAGCTAAAAAAACAATTAAGTAGGTATATGAGAAAAAAAAAACCAACCGCAAGGATAAAATTTGTCGAGCAACATGCAAAAAATACGACAATATTAAATCTTAAAATAAAATTAAAGTACATAAATTAATAATTTTAAAGTTATGGTTCCTCGCACTCTGTGTCAGAAGATTCACCATCTGATTCTAGAGAAATTACAATGGGCTCTATAGTAATATCAATTATGTTATCTAGCTCCCACATTTTTTTTTCTATTTCCGTAACGTGTCTAATACATTTTTGCCAATTTTCACTTGTTACTTCAGATATTGCCTTATTGAAGAGATTTTTAACATCTGATAATTTAAAAGTAGTGTTATTTCTGGCAACATAACCTTTAACTTGAGCCCATATCAATTCTATCGGATTCAGCTCACAATGGTAGGGTGGTAAACGAAGGATTTGAATTTCTCGTTTTTTGGCTATCTCCTCAATATTATATTTTTTATAATTTTACTTATGTTTTTTAGCAATTCTGCCCTCAGCATTGTATTGTCAAAGGCTAAATTTTTAGAAAATAACCATTTTGCAATTTCATCCTTTTTCCATTTAGTGGTTGGTAAAGGTTCAAGTAATCTGGAGTGGTAACTTGCATTGTCCATTACAATAACCGATTCTTTTGGTATGAATTGAATCATCTGTTCAAAATATTTCTCAAACACGTCTCCATTCATTTCTTCGTGATAATCAACGGTTTTTTTTTATTCAAATAAGAGTAAACCATTCTCAAGAAAACCGTTTGTACTGCCTATATGACAAATAATTAATCTTTTACCTTTTCCTATAGGTTCCTTAAAACCAGTAGTATATCCTTCTAGAAAAGCTTGATGGGATGATTTTATATTTTTGTCTTTCCAAACTCTTCCTACACAATTTCCTTCATTAACCCATGTTCCATCTAAATAAGAAATGTTTTTATTTTAACTTGTTGTATTCTTCTGAGGTACTGTCTTCTCCAACATACAATTTCTTCAGAATCAATTAGCATTGAGTGTCTGCCCATTTTTTCAAATTTAAAGTTTAACTCATGTAACGTTTTCCATAGTTTATCCCGGCTTATTGTGGGTAAATCAACATCATTCGTAATGGCAGACAACAACACGGAAATTCTGTATAGAATAGAATGTTTACTGTGAGATCATTGAAACAGATTTAGAGCATTTAAATTATTTTCTGTAAAACGGGAATGTCAGTAAACTATGCATGGGAAAATAGGATCGATTCTAATATTTACTACGGGGTGTTTGCAGTTAAAACAAAAGTTTCAAGTATGGCATACGCCAAAAAAAAAATAGTACGGAAAATAAGCATAATTTTAAAACTCAAGCTACGTTGCCACATTTGTATGAAAAAATAATAATAATACATATTGCTGTTGGCAGCAATATGTATTAATGGATTTGTTGATGGATTTACAGTGTTTTCTGTAATCGCTGAAGAGCTAGCACTTCAACAAAAGTTTCGCCACTTTGGACCATTGTTGCAATCTTGTTTTTGCCTTCAATCCATTCTTCTATATATACTTTTCTGCAACTTCCATCCGCCGTGCTGTTTTAGAAGTTTAAGGTCAGCTCCAGCATTGACCAACAACGTTGAGGATGTCCTCCTAAAGCAATGACCTGTATACTTTTCTGGTTGGTCTTGTTTTAAGAACTCAGCTAATTTCTTAGGTGCTCCGCCAACAGTATGTATACCAGCTCTTTGAGACAGTCATTTTCCTAGCCTATAACTCATCAAAAGAGCTTTCAGAAGCAGATTTCAAATTTAAAATAAAACACAGGGTGTTCCATTTAAAAAAAAACATAAGTTTGGTGTGCCACCACTGTAAGATTGTAACTAATTTTAAAATGTGGAGTTTAAAGTTGCCTACAATTACTAATAATGTAGTAGTTCATGAACTATTGCAACAAACTCAGCCATAAATAACAAACTTATAATGTATCTGACATTCATTGTTGTAATTTATATTTTTTGATGAATTTTAAATGATAATAATTTAAAACCACAGATTACCATGGTTTTACCAAGTTTTAGATTGGCCAGCAGTTGGTCCAGACCTAAACCCAATTGAACATGTTTGGGACTACCTGGACAGGCGCATAAGAACTCGTAATGTCGCTTCAGACAACCTTGATGAGCTGGAAAATGTTTTAATAGAAAAATGGGAAAATTTGGATTTGGATTACATAAGTGACCTGATAAGAAGCCTTCCACGAAGAATGAGAGTACGAATGCCACTTTTGTGCCAATTTTCATACAATTGTCCAATATTAAGTTGAAGAGTGCTAGACCTACTGCACCTCCCTATCTTAATCCTTCCTCAGTTTTAAACTCTTCAGATTCGATATTTTTAATTCTTACAGAATTTCGTGTGTTCGTGTAAAAACTTCTTATATTTTCTATTCTGTTCAAAAATATATTATTAAGAAACAACCATATCTGCACTCGTCTATAGTCTATATAGAAAAGACAAGGAGTAATAAATCATTCATTTAAGTAGATTTCATAGACGTACCAAAAATATATTTTAAGAGAGTATTGAGATCGATGAGTCATTAAAACAAAGACTAAGGCGTAAAGTCCATGGATTTTACTTACGAAAGGAAATTCCAACACTTGACAAAATTATGACATCAGTGCAAGAAGATACGGACTATACAAAATTCTCCAGAATGACATTATGCAAACTTTTGAAAGATGTGGGTTTCAGATATACAAAACATAATAGAAAATCTCTCTTGATAGATAAACCGGAAATAGTTTTTTTGGAGAAGAGACTATTTAAGAAGCGTTCGACATGCCAGAGAACAAAATTTGAAAATCTTCTACTTAGACGAAACATGGATAAATGCTGGATATACAGTTTTCAAATCTTGGCAAGATGAAAACATTAAAAGCGGAAGGCAGGCATTCGTGGAAGGTTTGTCGTTAGGTTTGCAGCCACCATCTGATAAAGGAAAAAGACTTATCATTGTCCATGTTGGAAGTTCTGAAGGTTTTGTTGATGGTGGATTATTAACTTTTATTTCAAAACGCACGGGGGACTATCATGAAGATATGAATGGGGATGTCTTCGAGGAATAGTTTGTTCAAATGTTGGATCTGATTCCAAAAGGGGCTGTTATTGTTATGGACAACGCAAGTTACCATTCACGGTTACGAGAAGCATTGCCCACAAGTCGTTGGCGTAAAGCAGAGCTTTTGGAGTGGCTTATTTTGAAAAATATTAAGTTTCCAAAAGATCCACTAAGGAAAGAACTGTACAGAATTGCAAAAATGAACAAGAATAAATACAAAACCTACATTATAGAAGAAATGGCTTCTTCTCGTGGTATATCAGTTCTTCGACTTTCCCCTTATCATTGTGAACTTAATCCTATAGAATTAATATAGGCTCAGGTAAAGGGGGAAGTTGGAAAAAAAATACTACTTTTAAAATAAACGATGTTGTGAAATTGTTTGAGAGTGCTGTAAGTCATGTTAGTAAGGAAAATTGGACAAACTGTATCGAGCATATTATCAAAGTAGAGGCAAATATGTGGAAAATTGACAATATTTGTGATAATTTAATCGACCCTATTATTATTAATGTCAACAACGATTCTTCCTCTTCCGAGTCGGATATAGAATAAAATGTAAGTAATAAATAATGTATTCTAATAATTATTTCTTTTCATTTTTTATTATATTATAATTTAAAACGTATTTTTTCCCAAAATACACACCACTGCATTGCGTTATTGCTTATCTGCTAATCCTTTAACAATGAAGAAACCTTAAACTTTGCTACAACTGAAACAAATACGGGGTCGATCTACCTGGTTTTTAGATTTACGGAAGAAATGTAATTTAAAGTAAGAGATTTATCAAAAATTTCATGGTGCTCCCTGTAAAGGTTTTGCATACTTAATTAGGGTTTATTACTCCTCGTACTATTTGTACATACTATAATTAATCACCCTGTATAGTGTGAAAAAGGCTTCAATTCCGGTGGCAATTGAAAAAGTTAAATGAAAGAATCACATTAATCAAATTTAACACTTAAAAAAATGTGCTCTTGTCTGTTGATTTATATAAATAATTGACAATGCAATTAATCTATTGTTCACTGACGTCTGCTGTCATGTTAAAAAGAAGATATTCTGTATTTTTTTATCACAAAAATGTGCAACGTACATTTTACTTTGATTAAAATTCTATACGTGGTGAAAGTCAGTTTCATTGTACTGGCGAACTAAATTAAAAAAAAAAAGCGTAATTGATTTCATATTTTTATTTATAAAAAATACATTATCGACGAATATGATTTATTTGCCCATGCGCGTTACTTGAATTCTTAAATAAATATTGCCTTATAATTGGTCACCCGTTCGTTATCAGCCTCGAGAGTGTAAATTATAATAAATATATAGGATGAAATTTTTAAAAATGCATTATACATACCTTAAAAAAGTTAATTCGACAACGCTTCAATTATCGAGTTTAAATTGCTTGTATATCGGCAGCTAACTGGAACTAATTTACCGTGAGAAAAAGTAAAGCTACCAAAAAAATACCGACACATTGTAACCTAAAATGTTCAAAACGCGTTTTCGAATTGAATTTCTACACGTCTTTCTGTATGTTTAACAGAAAATGTTATTAGAAATTGAAGAAAATAATACAAAAAGACTAATTTTCTATGATTCTCAGTGAGATTTTTTTGCAGAGTGATCCAGGATCACTCCTAGCTATTTTACCTCCTTGAAAAATTTTTGCTTTACATTGTTCTTAGTTGGATAAGTTATAGAGTATCTGAATCTCTTGGTGAAAGTTATCAAAATCGTGTTGCCTGGATCCTTAAGATAAGTTTATCATGTTGTCCTGTTTTCGACTTCTTCAGTACTATTTGTAGCTTCAGTGTTGAAGCAATTGTTCTATTATACCCTCGGAATTCTTTATTCTACTCAGTTAGGTGTTTTTTGTAATCCTCCCAGGTTCCCATACTTTTTTGTCCGTTGAGGAGCTACCTAGCTTTTCTTGAGATTGGCTAGCTCTTTATTCTTAATATAAGAAACTCAGTCACCACCGGCCGCATGTTACTAGCTTAACCCGGTATGAGAGGGGAAAAAAAAGGACAATGTGGGTCATCAGTTAGTGAGTACAAGATATAGTCTGTACAAAAAGTACGAGGAGTAATAAACCCTAATTAAGTATGCAAAACCTTTACAGGGACCACCATGAAATTTTTGATAAATCTCTTACTTTAAATTACATTTCTTCCGTAAATCTAAAAACCAGGTAGATCGACCCCGTATTTGTGTCAGTTGTAGCAAAGTTTAGGGTTTCTTCATTGTTAAAGGATTAGCAGTTAAGCAATAACGCAATGCAGTGGTGTGTATTTTGGGAAAAAAATACGTTTTAAATTATAATATAATAAAAAATGAAAAGAAATAATTATTGGAATACATTTATTACTTACATTTTATTCTATATCCGACTCGGAAGAGGAAGAATCGTTGTTGACATTAATAATAATAGGGTCGATTAAATCATCACAAATATTGTCAATTTTTCACATATTTGCCTCTACTTTGATAACATGCTCGATACAGTTTATCCAATTTTCTTTACTAATATGACTTACAGCACTCTCAAACAATTTCACAACATCGTTTATTTTAAAAGTAGTATTTTTTTCCAACTTCCCCCTTTACCTGAGCCTATATTAATTCTATAGGATTAAGTTCACAATGAAAAGGGGGAAGTCGAAGAAGTGATATACCACGAGAAGAAGCCATTTCTTCTATAATGTAGGTTTTGTATTTATTCTTGTTCATTTTTGCAATTCTGTACAGTTCTTTCCTTAGTGGAACCTTTGGGAAACTTAATATTTTTCGAAATAAGCCACTCCAAAAGCTCTGCTTTACGCCAACGACTTGTGGACAATGCTTCTCGTAACCGTGAATGGAAACTTGCGTTGTTGGAATCAGATCCAACATTTGAACCAAACATTCCTCGAAGACATCCCCATTCATATCTTCGTGATAGTCCCCCGTGCGTTTTGAAATAAAAGTTAATAATCCACCATCAACAAAACCTTCAGAACTTCCAACATGGACAATGATAAGTCTTTTTCCTTTTCCAGATGGTGGCTGCAAACCTAACGACAAACCTTCCACGAATGCCTGCCTTCCGCTTTTAATGTTTTCATCTTGCCAAGATTTGGAAACTGTATATTCAGCATTTATCCATGTTTCGTCTAAGTAGAAGATTTTCAATTTTTGTTCTCTGGCATGTCGAATGCTTCTTAAATAGTCTCTTCTCCAAAAAACTATTTCCGGTTTATCTATCAAGAGAGATTTTCTATTATGTTTTGTATATCTGAAACCCACAGTCCGTATCTTCTTGCACTGATGTCATAATTTTGTCAAGTGTTGGAATTTCCTTTCGTAAGTAAAATCCATAGACTTTACGCCTTAGTCTTTGTTTTAATGACTCATCGATCTCAATTGGTTTTCGGCCTGAAGGAGTTTTAGGGGGTTGAAGAATTCCATACTTGCTTTCTTTTAGTAATCTATAAATTGTTGATTTAGCAACACAAAACATAGCAGCCGTTAATTCCACAATATCATCAACACTTACATCAACAAATTTAAAATTTCGGAATTTCAAAATAAAACGTTTTATAAAATGTTATATCTAGTAACTGTTTCGGAGATAAAACATTGAAATGGGTATATCTTGTAAAGAATTTAATCAGGAATCGATTAGTGGTACTCAGATTTTGATCCACTTAGTAATTTAGCCACCAACATCCCTTAAAATTAGAGAATAGTGCAAAAATTGAGATTTTCAACTATATTGAAGACAGTTAAACGCAAAAAAAGGAAAAAATTCTTATTCTTATGATTTTGAATCTGTAATATACAGTAGTGGTCAAGTTGTCAAGATAATTTGAAAGAAAACCTGAAAAAGAAGAGATTACAAAAAGTAATTGTAGACTTAAATATGATAACAATTAAAAATTATACTTTTTATTTTTAAAAACACAGTGTAGTTATTAAATATAACACCAGGTTATTTAAACAATTGTTTTATGAATATGAGCATCTCTATTAGATTATATTTTTTATTCTTATGTGATTTAATTATAAATGCATCATTAACTTATTATTACATTATAAATCAAATCTACCTTTAGTTACTAGGGAATGGCGCGAGAACAAGCGTAGGTAAACAAGTTTTATTAGATACTCTAAATACATAAGAAGTATTTGAATATACGGTACTCGCTATTGACGAAGAAAAATATTTCTGTTTGAAAAGAAGAGATGTGGCAAGAATGCATTAAATAGATTATTTATTGCTAATGATGATTGTCCATCGAAGCAACTTGCAATTTACTCAATTATCGCATTCACGTGTCTACTAATTAAATGAGCAGAGTATTCTTTGTTTGAATTTGTTGCCAATATTTCTTAATACTCTACCGCTTGTATAGTCTGGTCGAGAAGTCATTTAAATCGTATTTGGGTTAATCTTATCCGAAAAATCTGATTTTGGTGTCAATCGATTCGAAATGACAAATAAAAAAATGTTCCTAAATATCAAAATATTTTTTAAAAGGGGGTTTACATTTTTGTTAATAACTCAAAAACTATAATAGCTACAACAAAAAACTGAACGGATTCTTAAAGGACAGGAAATTTCCAATAAAAAAGTCTTAACTCCCCAAATTGTAGCTCAATTATTTATAGGTCTAAATTAATGTTGAAAATGGCATAAAAAACGGGCTTCGCATCACCGTCGCATGGACCAAATGACATAAATTATTTTTTTTCAATAAGTAAATATTAATTAATAATATTTCAAAAAAAATTCCAGCACTAACAGAACATATCAGAGAATGAATTTCTGAAGTCGAAAAATTTTTTTCGTTATTTTTCACATTTTTATCCATTTGTTAATTCATTGTTACTAACTTTAAATTCGTTACTGTGAGTAAAATAAAAATACAAGAATTTTTTAACCCTTGAGATCCTTTATCATAAAGCTACTGAACAAAGTTACATAATAAAATTTAATAATTTGTGTTGCCTTTCTTTATCAAACTTACTAAAATTTATGTATCTCTATTACTTTTTTAATTAAAATTAGTACATCCCGTTACCTCTGACCTAAATCGTATATTCTTTAGCATAGCTGCAACTCATTCGTTCAATACAAAATGTACCTGTATTTATTACTCCTTGTCCTTCCTATATAGACTATCATATATGCTCTTAAGTGTTCATTGAATCTTAGATAATTAGAAAGCGATTAAAAACATTATTTTGAGCCACACTGTATAGTATAATTTAAATGTAGGATAAAATGACAAGTTTCTGATATGTCTTGATGTAAATTAGCTATCCCGTAGCGAATTTACACAATAAGAACTTAAATCAAACCAGTTTCTTCTATGCGTGAAATTTATTAAAAAAAATTACTTACAACATTCCTTTATTATTTATTGATATCTTGACGTACAAATTATGTTGTGTGAGAACTGTGTGATTAATGAATAATCTGCAAAAGGCTTTTTTTAGATTAATGTAGGTACACATCCAGCTAAATAATGTGGTAAATCAACTTTATACAATGAAATTTAAACAGTTGTACCTCTCAATTAAACCCCCTGTTGGAGAATAAGATAGCATGTAACAAGCAAGCAAGTAAATCTCAATTGCCTTGTATAAATTTATAATATCCATGATCATTATACCATCATGGGATTTTTGAAATAATAATTTGTATAATGTTAGATTTTTATAGAGGTTAACAAATTCTTCTGTAACATAATTGTTTTTTTTTGACGAATCTTAAATTTCTTATAAAATATTATAGTTATTTTACCTGATATTGTCACAATTTAACTTTTTCTTAAAAACTAATGACGTGTTGTCACAAATATTGATGAAATTATTTTTCCTGGACTATTATTTCCTGGTCTATATTATCGCTAATAAAATAAATAACTATTTTATACGACAGGTGTTAAACGATTTATAGGTATTTTTATTTAAATCTACAAATATATAATTTTAATTAAAAATTATCAAACGAGAAAAATAGTAATGATTATGTAGATATTACTGTTATTAGGCCAATTAATAATCTAATACTTTTAATAGTACTAGTGGAAAACAAAATGATACTGTCATGTAAATGTATAAAAATATTGTAGTTAATTAAAATATTAATAAAATAAAAGGTCAAGCTAGTCGATCAGATAATTAGAAACTGAGTAAATTAGAAAATAACAGGATAATTAGTTATATATTAAAAAAATCATATCTTCGACATTTTTTATTTAAGAGCAGTCAAAAAAGTCCTTTTTATACATGCCAGTTCAATCCCAACTAACAATGTAACATCACACGCGAACTAATAATATATAGGCTGTCCCATATCGACTTTCACCTAGACGTTATAGGGAACGGATAATACTAGGTTAGTTATTTCGAATACTATTATTTCCCCTATATACGCTATTCAAATTTTTCTTCAAGGATTACAAAGGATAAACTCTTCTCGCCCAGGGGTCATTCAGGGCATTCTGTATAGGTACACAAGACTTAGAAATGTCTATTTTTGGAGCATTACAACTTGTACTAGTTTGCTTAAACACTTGATTCGAGGTACTGCTCTGAATAATATTTTGCTCTAAAATCTTTCAATGATGGATTAATTTGTATTTGTTAATTTATAGCTTTAAAACATATACAATGCGGTCCATATGTATGGAATAAATTCATTTGTAGCGTTATTATGTACTATATGAAAAAAACCTGAAACAGGTCGATTTTTATTCTTAAATTGACAATTTACAGTATGAAAATATTATCCCCCTCCAGCATCCCTTCGGAATTATAAGCACCCCCTCGAAAATTTTAAATTACAAAGGGGGTCGTATGACACCTCGTTGGAAAGGGATTTTAGTCCTCTGTTCAGCAATATAAAGTTTTTTAAGTTTGGTGCAATCATAACTGAGAAAATTGATTTTTAAGATGTAAAATTTTGATAATGTCTCTAACACAAAACTTTACGTAGAATGAAGATAATAATGTCACATAATGATTAGAATGTGTTTTTCAATGTATTTGACACTTACATTAAATGTTCAAAATGACCACCATTCACTTCTTGACAATAACAGAGGCGATATTGTTTGGTCTATTAAAATAACTTTAGAAATAATCAGGTATTTTCGTATCTGTTCTGCTAAATACTAGGAAAAAACTTTGAAGATATTAAAATAATAGTCAAAAAACTAAATAAACAATTGATATAAATCTAGTAGGCTGCTGTCATTTAGATATTTAAAGTTACTAAAAGACGTCAGTATAATATTTGTGCGCGTATTAAATTTAATTATGGCTCATTAGTCCGAGACTCAAAGAATAGACATTTTAATTATAATTGGTTGTGGTAATAAAACCAGAACTCAAAAGGAGGTTTGTGAAATTTTTAATAATAAATACCCTGGTCAACACGTTTCGCAGTCTACAGTTAGCAAAATTGAAAAAAAAAGTTTCGTGAAACTGGACATGTAAAAAATATTGAAAAACCAGGTAGAAATGTTCAATTTACTGATGAAAAAAAGTTAGATTGAGGAAAATCCGCATAAGACAACTCGAGAACTTGCCGCCGACAATGATGTAAGTAAATCATCTATTTTGAGAGTTCTGCATAAAGAAAAATACCACCCTTACAAAGTTCAGTTGGTTCAGGAGTTAAATGAAGATGATCCTGATAGAAGGCAAGAATTCTGTGAATTGATGATGGATAGAATGAACGCAGATTTGCAGTTCATAAACAAAATAGTTTTTTCTGATGAAGCGACGTTTCATTTAAACGGAACGGTCAACAAACAGAACTGTAGATATTGGAGCAGTGAAAATCCTCACTGGATGTGTGAGGCTCACACTCAATATCCTAAAAAAGTTAACGTTTGGGCTGGTATCATTAACAATAAAATTATTGGCCCTTTTTTTTGAGGGCACAGTTACTGGTGAGGTTTATCTAGATTTTTTGATTAACTTTTTAGTGCCTACATTACAAAGAGTTTTTCCTGATGTTAATCATCCAATTGAGATAGGTCGATCTATTTACTACCAACAAGACGGAGCTCCACCGCATTTTGCACGTACTGTTAGAAATTATTTAAACGAGGTTTTTCCCAATAGGTGGATTGGAAGACGTGGGGCGATCGAATGGCCGGCTAGATCCCCCGATTTGACTTCTCTCGATTACTTCTTATGGGGTTATTTAAAATCTAAAATATACTTTAATAGACCAAACAATATTGCTGATTTAAAAGTTAGGATAACGGAAGAAATTAACAAAATAACCCCCGAGGTCATACAAAATGTTGTACGATAATTCCAATATGTGACATTATTATCTTCATTCTACGTAAAGTTTTGTGTTAGAGACATTATAAAAATTTTACATCTTAAAAATCAATTTTCTCAGTTATGATTGCACCAAACTTAAAAAACTTTATATTGCTGAACAGAGGACTAAAATCCCTTTCCAACGAGGTGCCACACGACCCCCTTTGTAATTTAAAATTTTCGAGGGGGTGCTTATAATTCCGAAGGGGTGCTGGAGGGGGATAATATTTTCATACTGTAAATTGTCAATTTAAGAATAATAATCGACCTGTTTCAGGTTTTTTTCATATAGTACATAATAACGCTACAAATGAATTTATTCCATACAAATGGACCACATTGTATATTAAAAGCATATTTACTAATAAAAAACTGTTTTTTAATTGCTGTTTGTGCAGCAAATTGGTATAAAATCCAGTAATTTAAAATTGTTGTTTTATAGTTTTTTAAGAAAGAGTTAAAAACTATAAAAGAAGGTTTTTTAAAAATAAATTGCTAATACAATAAACATTATAAAGCTGTTATAAAATAGCCTTCATTTATATTTAGTCTAATGATATTAATGGTTTGCTTATACAACCAAAATATCGTACAAGTGTTACATGTAACCTCGGGTCGAATTAATATTTTTATATTTCTTTATGCCACAGTTTCTAAATTTTTTTTTCAACGTTTGACCAAGTGGCCATTTTAAGAGCTATTATAAAACAGCTTTATAATAATTATTTTTTGAAATTCTTATTAGACTATTATCAATGTTTTGAAAACTGTTTTATTATAGCAACCAATATAACATCTATAAAGCGATAGCAGTCTAGCAGACGATTTTTTTTATAATCTGCGCCATTTCCATGTGTATACAAACTGTAGGACCTTTGTGAGAGGGTTTATAAAACAGAGATGTTTTAAAAGCATGTTTTGTAAATGTTTTAAAAGCCATTATAAAACTTAAATTGTTAGTTAGGTGATTTTTACTTTTCTTTTATTTCTTTGTAGAGTGTCTGCTAAACCGTTACCGAGTGTCCAATTTTAAATTTTACTGATTCGAAAAGAATCAACAAAACGTATATTTTCGATTGGTAAAAAAGTAATGGGAAGTTGAACAATAACCAATAACATGGCCTCTTCTTAATCTCCGCCCCTTTCTCTGTTCTTCGATTAACGTAGCTCGGTCATTGTCGATCACGTTCCCGAGCGATTTTGGTCAACTTTGCATCATGTTTTCACTATCCGAAAATATACGTCTTGTTTCTGTACGTTTATACTTTGCAAAACCGTTTTAAAAATTATAATCGGACCAACGGTATAATAGCCGTAGCAGATACTACGTTGCAAATTATAGTGTCAAGAAGTAAAAATTGTATAAGAATAATTTTTACATAGTCTGAGCTATTAAAAATAAAAAATAATAAAGATACAAAATATTAAAAAAAAACAATTTTCTTGACAAAGCGATTAGTAAAAACCAGAAAGTAAATCCGAAAGTACTTTAGTTCAACAAATAACTTTGTATCAAATTTCTACGGTTTATTAATAGTATATTATTCATTGAGAGTATACTGATGCGAAATCACTGAGCGATGAGCGAATAATAGCCATTATACGCGAGTAGAATATTATACTATACATCCACGACTATTAAATATTTTTGTTGTTTTATTTTAAAAATTTTGATTACATTGCATACATATTTTTAGAAACACTATTACTTTATTGCAACAAATATTTAATACAATACGATTTATGTATAATGAATTCGAAGATGATTTTAAAAAAATTAATTTATTATATTCTGTACAAAAAGTACGAGGAGTAATAAACCCTAATTAAGTATGCAAAACCTAACCTATACTAACCTTTACAGGGAGCACCATGAAATTTTTGATAAATCTCTTACTTTAAATTACATTTCTTCCGTAAATCTAAAAACCAGGTAGATCGACCCCGTATTTGTTTCAGTTGTAGCAAAGTTTAGGGTTTCTTCATTGTTAAAGGATTAGCAGTTCAGTGGTGTGTATTTTGGGAAAAAAATACATTTTAAATTATAATATAATAAAAAATGAAAAGAAATAATTATTGGAATACATTTATTACTTACATTTTATTCTATATCAGACTCGAAAGAAGAAGAATCGTTGTTGACATTAGTAAGAATAGGGTCGATTAAATCATCACAAATATTGTCAATTTTCCACATATTTGCCTCTACTTTGATAACATGCTCGATAAAGTTTGTCCAATTTTCCTTACTAACATGACTTACAGCACTCTCAAACAATTTCACAACATCGTTTATTTTAAAAGTAGTATTTGTTTTTCCAACTTCCCCCTTTACCTGAGCCCATATTAATTCTATGGGATTAAGTTCACAATGATAAAGTCGAAGAAATGATATACCACGAGAAGAAGCCATTTCTTCTACAATGTAGGTTTTGTATTTATTCTTGTTCATTTTTGCAATTCTGTAAAGTTCTTTCCTTAGTGGATCTTTTGGAAATTTAATATTTTTCTAAATAAGCCACTCCAAAAGCTCTGCTTTACGCCAACGACTTGTGGGTAATGCTTCTCGTAACCGTGAATGGTAACTTGCGTTGTCCATAACAATAACAGCCCCTTTTGGAATCAGATCCAACATTTGAACAAACCATTTCTCGAAGACATCCTCATTCATATCTTCGTGATAGTCCCCCGTGCGTGTTGAAATAAAAGTTAATATTCCACCATCAACAAAACCTTTTTTTAAACTCAATGACAGCCGTTTCGCTAGACAACTAGCATCGTTACGTTGACGATGACATTTGTTTTTTAACACAATTTGGCAAATGATATTAAAACACTGATAAATCTACGTACACGAACAATTACTTTGACAGGTTTGAGTTAAATTTGATTGTTTCATAAGAAACGTCGGTTTCTAAAATGATTCGACATATAACACATATAAAGATGCTGATGACTTAGTGTATATGCTCTTAGCTCACAACCGCTGGTCCACGGGTTCCAATCGCATGGAGGATTTTTCTATGAATTTTTTCCTAAATGTACAAAACTGAATTGAAAATATTTAGTGGTTTACACGGTAAAATTTTAAAACTGATGGTTTGTAGCAAAAAAATGTAATATTACAGCTAAATCAAGGAAACAGTGAATAATAAATCATTAATCACTGCCGTGTTATGAGTATTGATTTCATTATAAATTAGTCGTGGATCAAATAATTAACTGTTCATCTCGATGAGAGCTGTTTTGAATCAGAATAGGAAGGTTCCTGTCGACATTACTACTAGGATTTCTGCTTGAGTATCCTCGAGCTCGAGAAAATTCGAGAAATTCGCCTTGGTTCGAGACGAGAAAAAAATCTGAAGACCCGAGAATTTCTCGAGCCTTGAGATAAAAATTAAGAATATTCAATTCGAATTTTTTATTTGTTTTAGATCTGATTATATTTCTACTTCTAATGAATAGTAAAATAATTATTATTCTAACGAGTTCTTACTTTTGCTGTTTTTAAACTCTATCAAGTAGATGTTTTAATTATATGAAAACATTTATTCAAATACGACCAGTGCTCCTAGTCCAAAGAGAATATTTACTTAAAAAGAGCACATCCTGAATTGAACATAAAAGAAGATTGACAAGATAACTCATTAATGTCGAGATTGTTATTTTTTTAGCCGTATACGCGTCGTTCGACCAAGAATGTAGTCCAGTACTTCTTCAACGCCAACGGCTTATTTTTTGTTATTTGTTATCAATCAAACCGTCAAAAGCAGTAAAGGTAATTTGAAAGGTAAAACTCGACCAAACACTTGGGTAATTTGTAACTAGAGTGCATTCAATTATAAGGTTCATTTGTATACAGGGTGTTTCAAAAAAAGGTAACACCGTCTCTAGGATAGATAAAAAACTGAATAATAATTGGGGTTTGCTTAGTAAAATTTTTTTCTAACGCCATCCGTTTTCAAGATAAAGGGCATTGAAGAAAATAAAAAATTACACATTTCTTACGATTTTCCGAAACTACTGGCACCGTTGCAATGAAATTTTATACGAATATGTTTTGGAAGCTGATATATCCCATGAATTTGTTTTTATAACTAACTCTCATAGAGGGCGCTAGTTACACGATTCATACAATGTATTAGTCAAAACTCCAAGTGAACATAAACATCGTTTAATTCTACACCAAAAAGGTACTCTTGGTAAAACTCGATATTATGTACCGTTTTCGGAATATTTTGATTTCAAAACTCTATTTATTGTTGACTTATTGTCATAACAATCAATAAATGTCAATTTTACATGGCAAACTTAGAGAAAAGCGAACTTTATCATTAGTTTATACCAGGAGCGATTATTACTTCATAATTTTTAAATCAAAATATTCCGAAAACGGTACATAATATCGAGTTTTACCAAGAGTACATTTTTGGTGTAGAATTAAACGATGTTTATGTTCACTTGGAGTTTTGACTAATAATTCTACCCTAAAAAAAGTTATGTTAAATAATATGTTGTATGAATCGTGTAACTAGCGCTCTCTTAGAGTTAGTTATAATAACAAATTCATGGAATATATCAGCTTCCAAAACATATTCGTATAAAATTTCATTGCAATGGTGCCAGTAGTTTCGGCAAAATCGTAAGAAATGTGTAATTTTTTATTTTCTTCAACGCCCTTTATCTTGAAAACGGATGGCGTTAGAAAAAAATTTTACTAAGCAAACCCCAATTATTTTTCATTTTTTTACCTATCCTAGAGACGGTGTTACCTTTTTTTGAAACACCCTGTATATTTTTTATCAAAAAGAATCTAATCATTTTACGTCGATTTGACATTTGTCGACCGCTGATTCGTCATAGAAATTTATAGAAATATTGTGAAATTGGCGCATAAAAAAACACACGGTGTGTGAAAGTTGCGCAATAAGAGTAACACACAATACTTTTTCTACGATCAAATTAAGAAAATATTTATTCAACTTCAAACTACATATTATGTTACCACTTAACATCTACTTGTTACTGCAAAAATTTAAATTTACAGTGAAGCAAATAAAATGTTAATTTCAGGTACATTTTTACTGATTAGAATCCATTATAACGAACATTAATTTTAACTTTTTTTGAGAGATATCCTACGTAATTTGATATAAAAAAATATAAGTAAACATGTTTATTTATTAAGATGTGGTGGTCTAGTGGATAGTGTAAAAGTCTATTGACCGCGAGGTTCGATTTCCGGCCAAATTAGGTATTATCTTTGAGTGATAAATATAAGAAGAGACGCAACGCAATGTAAAATTTTGTGCCTTAAAGTGAGGGTTTAGTTTTTTGAAAATTTCGAAAACTATTCAAGATTTTCGAAATATCAAAAAAAGATCTGAAAATAATTAAAAAAATTATTTAAACATATTAAATATGAACACTAAGGAATGATAAAATGTATGTACTTTATTCGGATACGTGAATAAACAGTAATCCAAGGTTAAAAAAATGGCATCCCAATCCCAATTTTTTCATTAGTTATCGTTTTGTTGCAGTAAATGTTAACAAAAAAATTGCTATAAATATTTAAATATTGAACTAAAGCCTTAGGATTTGTTTTACTTCGGCAAATTTTTTTTGAATAGGCCAACAGTTGGAAAAATATAAAAATGTGCATTTTCCAATTTTTATCAACAATTAAAAATTTAAGATTAAAAAAATAATTGTCAATACAACTTTTTGCATATCTCGAATGTATCTATTTTTAAATGTTAGATGCTACACAAAAATATAATTTTTGTTTTCTAACGGCATTTAAAAAAAAATGTGATACAACAAATGCAGACCGAGTTTATTATGTAACTAAAATCTTAGAATTTGTTTTATTTCATCAATTTATTCTAAATAAACTAACAAATAGATCCCGGTAAGAAAAGTTTAAAAATTTGCATTTTCTGGTTTTAATTAACAATTGAAAAAACCAAAATTTAAGTTTAAAAAAATAATTATTAATACATTTTACTTTTAAATGTTAAAAGCTACATAAAAATTTTTATTTTTCATTTTTTTTAACAGCATTGTTTAAGAAATTGTGATAAACAGGTGAATTGTTTATGAACTAATTATATTTTTTTTTCTTAATTTATTGGTTGATACAATTTATGATTTTTAGTGAAAAAACGGTTTCTTAAAAAAATTATGTGTTGCTAAAAATAGCGTTTGTTAATTATAACATTCTCTTTTTGCAACTAAATAATAACAAAATTAAGATACCATTTTTTCTCTAAAAATTATAAATTCTACTGTTCTTTCCGATTAAAACATATATTTTTTTCATTTTTTGTAATAAAATATTTGTAATAAAATATTAATCAATTTTTGACTCCATTCATCAAAAATGAAGACAGATCTTTACGAAAAACAGCCTGCTTAAATAATCAATTTTTTAAATGGTTGTTAATGTTAATTTTTAATACTTTTTTAATACACCTAAATAATTTCTAAAAAACAGCAAACTACACCTGGCCAATTACAATTATTCTTGAATATAATTTGGAGGTCGCTGATTCGCTAATATGTTCATTAATATCATAATTAAAAAAATTTAACAGCTGGAATAATGGTTCTGAAGTTTAATAGAATCTAGATTATTGGCCTTGTTTATTAATATATTTATGCAATTCAAATATACCGTTTTTTAAACATAAAAAGTTTATTTTCATCCACTTAGTTTCATATGTTGATATTTAAAGGCAATTCGCAGATTACAAAACTTACAAGTAATACAAAAAAGGTTCTTCACTAAACAAACTTCTAAAAACAATATATTCTGTAAGAACTTACCGAAATTTATCCGAAATCTGTAACAAAGAAAAAAATTAATAAAACTGACAATCGGCAATAATAATAAACTGAATAAACTGGTTTTTATATAGTCCAGTCAAAGTAGACATTTGAAATAACATAAATGGGAGAAGAGTCAGTTTTAAAGCTAATGTATACTCTGTTAAAAAAATAATGGAGTCAGAGTAAGTCTGACAATTCTTTAGTTTACGTGGCAACATTTTTTCGCTTTACACACTGTATAAAAGTATTCAGAATTTTCTGCTAGAAGAGAATCATAAAATTGTAGTGTTGAAAACCATGAAGGCCATTTAGAATGGACTAGTTTAGTAGGATCAAAATGATAGCAATATATATTTAGGATAAGATACCTACTGACTTATATTGGTATTCATTTTGCAATTAATTTTTCTCATTTCGTAAAATTTAGCAATAAATAATTAGTAAGTTTTAAACGTAGCGCCAACTAATAACCAATAATGAAGTGTGTTTAAAAGTCAACGTTGTCACAGTTTAGCTACGTTCGTTTCAAGTATTCTCAAAGAACTGGCGGCACAAAACACCGTGTTCTGTGACTAATTGATTGTACCAGTTGACAAGATATATGACAGGAGAGAAAATCGTCTTTATCTGTAATAAACAAACAAGACCCCTATTCTTGACGGTGATAGAATAGAACAGCCAATAGAAAGTGGGCGTGGTTCTATTGAAAATGCCAAAACCGTATTCTTGAAATTCGTTCTCTCACTGTACCGATAGAAGGGTTGCTCCCCGAGAGAACAATTACTTCTATTGGTTATTTTTGAAGGAACCGCTATAACACCAAGAGAAGGTGTTAGGGATTTTTATTTTCGAACCAAAAATAGTATAGAAGTAATTTCTTTCATAAACCAAACACAACCAAACAACAAATTAAACTAACGAAAATGACAGAATATTTTGTTTGGTGTTTTACTCCTTATTTGATAAAGTGTCAATTAGAGAACAAAAATATCGATATGTTTATCTCTTTTTAATGACAACAAATAAGAAAGAGAGAGATAAGTTTCTCGGTTAATATTAAAGCATATCGACAACATCGCAAATTTTCTACCAATCTTATTGACACACGTCACTTATTACTTATGACGTATGTAACCATTAAATTTAAATTTCAAAAGCCGATTATGGCTAGAGGATTAATTTTATAAAAATTTTATTTGTACAGTTGAACCACTAAAAACCTATTTTATAAGATGCAAATATAAAAAAAAATCACTAAACTAGTCCATTCCTGAGTATTGATACTTTTTTGCATAGATTTTAATCTGTCCAATTAGAACTAGGTTTATAATTCATTCCTTATTTTCCTGGACTATATTAGCTTTAATCAAAATATACTTTTGATACGACAATTATTAGATTATTTATCAGAAACATAAAGGCTTGGTTATGCGAAAATATATTAAGTAATCGATAATTATTTAAATAAAAAAATGTTAATGATACTAATCTAAAACAATATTGGTAGGTAATCATGTTTATCTCTGAAATTAGTTTAGTTTCGTCTAACAAATTAATTGATAGATTATAATGTCACTGTTTTTTAGTAATACTATAAATTTGACCCAAAAAGCTTTTTCATTCTCTTTTACAGCATTCTTTACACTTTTTGTATAAGTAGGTACCTTTTTATACTATAGTTTATTTGTTTGAAGTTGGCAGCTTGGTCAACAAGACCATAAATCAGTAGCGCACGTATATTTATATCGGTATTAAGAAATTTCTTTTAATCATCATTAATATTGAAGAACTGTTCGATAGGACGTGGAAAACTCATAACAAATTGATATCTTCTGCAAAACAGAATCGTTAGAACTTCGTACTAAAGTTTTTAACATTATAATATACAGGAAAGCTTCCCAGATTCATCTTTTTACTGTGATTTGAGTTTTACAAATAATTTAAGAAAATAGTTCCACATCCGGCTTTTTTATTTATAGTCTCAACTTTATTTAAGTATTTCGATTAAATAATGAAGTTCGATTTTTGGTTACTAATTAAAACTCATACCCGTTTGTTTCTAATGCGACACAAGAATTATTTAAATAGATACGCAGGTTGTAAAAAACTATATTTACGCGAAGGTCGAATAGTAAATGTCAAGATTATTTACCGATAACGTTATGAATAAAAAAAAAGTTCAGTTACGAGACGAAGATTGCGCGAAAACATTATTCGACCTTGATGATTTTTTTCCTTACGTTTGCCACAGTCTAGCTTTACCTTTTGATACAGTATTTATCTCTAGTATCAAATATATCATATTTATACAGTCGGTAAAAAAGAGTATTATTTATTTAAAAAAAAATAAAATATATTTTTAAGGTGACCATCCACGATGAAAGTTTTTCAAGAAATTTTTGTGTCATGAATTAAAACTTTCATGATTCATAATGGAAACACTATTGAATTGTGTGAAATATTTTTAAAATTTCATGACACAATATTTCACGAGACATTTACTTCATCGACAAGTTTCAACGTGTATACACGATATGCGTCTTATTTCATTTGAAATATTTGTTTCACTTGTTGCTCGTGAGTTTTGGTGTTCTTTCTGAAACAAAATCGATATTCACTGGTGTGAATATCGATTGGTTTTGTGACAATGAGTGAAGCATTATATTGCATGCTTTATTTTGGTGAGCAAATACTGAAAATCTGCAGCAGACATCCTCAGAAAATTCTTGTAACATTCCTCATCCTCTCTTTCTAATTTTTTTAATAGATTATTCATTAAATTGTGATTTTCTCTTTGTTTAATCCAATCGCGTATCCAAATTTTGTGAGATCTCTTTGTTTGCGAAGCTAATAAATAATAACAAGCTGCAGCTTTTCTTCTATCTTTTTTTGTAGCCATCACAATGCACAAACAACGAACCAATGGACTAGTTTAGTGATTTTTTTTCATATGCATCATATAAAATAGGTTTTTAGTGGTTCAACTGTACAAATAAAATTTTTATAAAATTAATCCTCTAGCCATAATCGGCTTTTGAAATTTAAATTTAATGGTTACATACGTCATAAGTGGTAAGTGACGTGTTTCAATAAGATTGGTAGAAAATTTGCGATGTTGTCGATATGCTTTAATATTAACCAAGAAACTTATCTCTCTCTCTTATTTGTTGTCATTAAAAAGAGATAAACATATCGATATTTTTGTTCTCTGATTGACACTTTATCAAATAAGGAGTAAAACACTAAACAAAATATTCTATCATTTTCGTTAGTTTAATTTGTTGTTTGGTTGTGTTTGGTTTATGAAAGAAATTACTTCTATACTATTTTTGGTTCGAAAATAAAAATCCCTAACACCTTCTCTTGGTGTTATAGCGGTTCCTTCAAAAATAACCAATAGAAGTAATTGTTCTCTCGGGAAGCAACCCTTCTATCGGTACAGTGAGAGAACGAATTTCAAGATTACGGTTTTGGCATTTTCAATAGAACCACGTCCACTTTCTATTGGCTGTTCTGTTCTATCACCGTCAAGAATAGGGGTCTTGTTTGTTTATTACAAATAAACACGATTTTCTCTCCTGTCATATATCTTGTCAACTGGTACAATCAGTTAGTCACAGAACACGGTGTTTTGTGCCGCCAGTTCTTTGAGAATACTTGAAGCGAACGTAGCTAAAATGTGACAACGTTGACTTTTAAACACACTTCATTATTGGTTATTAGTTGGCGCTACGTTTAAAACTTACTAATTATTTATTGCTAAATTTTATGAAATGAGAAAAATTACTTGCAAAATGAATACCAATATAAGTAAGTAGGTATCTTATCCTAAATATATATTGCTATCATTTTGATTAATATGATCCTACTAAACTAGTCCATTAAGTCACCGTGAAAACAGCAAAATACTGTACTTCGTCTCTCGTGAATTAAAAATTGCAAGCAATCGCGAGTGGAGAAATTTTCATCTCCTCGTGAAAAAGCAACATGAAGCAAATGACATTTTAGTTTCATTGTGGACGGACATCTTTAAACATTGTTTTAAAATCTCTGATTAAGCAAATACCAATATTTTGGTATTAATTACTTTTTGTGCTTTCCTTGATTGAGTTTTAAATTTTATATTTACATATTTTGGTATTAAATTCTTCTTGAGGCAATCTTGGTTAAACCAGATGTTTTGGGATGCCTTACACCTTTTCTCATGTAATATTTTCTATACCTAAATGTCATAATTTCAGAGTTATATTGCAAAATGTTTTAAATATTGAATGGTAACAGCCTTTATTTTATGTTTTTTATAGTTCCCTAGTTGTTTACCACTTAAAAGTGGAAAATCCGACAACAATGTAAACACTACCATAAGCTCGGCCGTATTAAAAAATCGTCAAATATCAAAATTTATAAAAATCACTATGTATAATGTATACCAATACTGGTGTCAAACTTTTCATGATATATTAAAACTATTGATTTATGATTACGTTTTTTCTTTTTAATTATGTTTTGTTTTACACAAATCGCAGTAATAAAATAATCATAATTATCTCTGCACATCATTTAACCTTAAAAAAATAAACTTGCTACTCTGTCTGTTTCGTTATAATAATATAGGTGACAGTCTACAATCAATCAAACTATATTTCACCATTATTAAGTGATTACAACATTAATTCTAAGCAACTTGATAGGTATAAATGTTTTTTTTTATATATCTTTCCCGTTTTAATTAACGCTTGCATATTTTAAGAATGACCTTTATAAGCGATGCAAAGTAAATACAAATTTCGCCGAGTTGATGGGATCGGCCAACAGTGACTTAGAAAGAGATGTTGCAATTATAATACAGGGTGTGAACTATGAAAAGTGATGAAATGTTCATATTTGTTAAAGGGGTCTTCACTCGCCTATAAATAGCTTTCTACCATCTTAAAAGAAGTACCTATACACAGAATAGTTAATAGTTATTTGTCGTCGTGTGCAATACAACATTTTTTTCTATAGCAAGACGTTGCTATAGAGCGGGTCACAGTTATTATGCAGCGTGGCCGGCATAGGCCAATGTAAATATTATGGGCGAATATTCAACACTGTTGCCGCTTTGGGTACGGCTTGAACCACAACTAACTCAGCCAATTTATTTTCGTAGAAACGTTTTATTATGAATTTTGTAAAACAGATGTATTCTATATAATAAATATTATTAAAAAATGGAATTCAAATCTATTTATGTAGATTGTAATCAGTATATACCTGATTACTTGATGGATTATTTAGGTCTCTACTAAATCTTTCAGACAAATTCTCATCCTATTGCCAGTGAAAATATTATTTAATTACAAAGATGCTAATTATTTTTACCTGTATGATCCCTTGATCCTCGTAAACCGTTATGTAATATTCCTGGAATGTAGAGGTAAGTAATAACATAGGCAGGTACCTATCTGTTTCTGCTGATAAACGAAAGGGCATTATTGAAACAACAGCCATGCAGTTAGCAGCACCGTTTGAAAAATTTAAACAAGGTGAAAATCTTGATCGTCAAACCAAGAGGCTTTTATTGAATATTTTAACGTATACGTTGAATACAAAAGATGACAAAAGTGTGACAGCGAAAATAGAACTGATTTCTGAAATGACTGGCCTTAGTGTGAGAACAGTGTATAATCTGAAAAGCGAAGCCGCTACTGGACCTTTGACATCGCCAAAAAAAACGAAGACGGAACAGCAGCCAGTCGAATTCAAGACTGATCACCTACGATGAAGGTATCCAATCGCAAATACGAAAAGCTGTGCATGAATTCTACTCCGAAAATATTCCACCAACACTGGCAAAAGTTCTTGCTAAAATAAATTCAGACGAAAATGTACCAAATTTTTCTAAAAGTACGCTAAGACGCTTGCTTAACGATATGGGGTTTGTTTATGGAAAGAGAGGAAGAGACTCGATTCTAATAGAAAGAGCTGATATAATCGCCTGGAGGCACAAATATTTAAGATCAGTGAAGAAGTTCCGCGAAGAAGGATATAACGTAATATATCTGGACGAGTCATGGATTAATGTGGGCCACAGTGTAAATTTTGAATGGAAAGACACTATAATAAAAAATGCCCGAGATGCATTTGTCAAAGGACTGACAACAGGACTGAAGGCTCCAAGTCAACGAGGACCGAGATTTGTTCTTCTTCATACAGGCTGGAAAGACGGTTTTCTTGAGGGTGCAGAAAAAACTTTTCTGGCAAAGAAAGGTGCAGACGATTACCACGACGAAATGGACGCAGAAGGCTTTGAGGCCTGGTTTAAAGATCAATTGATCCCTAATTTGCCGAAAAACGGATCAAAGAATGTTGTAGTGTTGGACAATGCGTCATACCATTCGGCGAAGTTACCTTTTCCAAAGACAACTTGGAATAAGGAACAAATAAAGTACTGGCTACTGGAAAAAGAGATTTACGTCGAGGATGATTATTTAAAAACAGAATTATTGGCTACTGCAAACGCGTTTAGAGAGCAGTACGACCTAAGAAAAATAGACGACATTGCCAAGGAATATAATATAACAGTCCTACTATTACCACCTTATCATTGCGAATTAAATCCTATTAAAATGGTGTGGAGCCAAGTGAAAGGATATGTGGCTCGTAATAATAAAAAAGAGGATGTGGAAAAACTTATAAAAACAGCGTATTCGCAAGTAACCCCAATGCAGTGGTCTAATTATGAAAAAAAGGTAGAGAAGACAGAGGAAAAGATGTGGCAAACAGATCATTTAATGGAAGACATTGAGCCAATAATAATAAATCTAAATGAAGACGATGAAGATGAAGACTTGGATGACGATGAAAATCAGTAATATATTTCTTAACCCTCAAATCTTCCATTCACTTTTCATTTATTTTAGTTATTACCTGCTAATCATTGTCATTTTTAAAGTTTAATTTTAATATTGTAAATAGATGATGAAGATGATTTATTACTGTAGTTGCTGTCATATCTGCACAAGGAAAAGCAAATGGAAAACGAGAATATTATAGAATAACCATGATTCAGACAATATTTTTCTTGAAAATAAAGATAATTTGAATGTAAGTCTTGGTGTCCCTTGTACATCTGATTATACTTAATTATTTAAGTAAGACTTTTAGTTCAGATTATGGATATACTCTTATTGATTCTTCAAATACTATTTTAATATAAATTCTAGATTATAATATTAATAATGATGCTTTAAATAACCTTCTACAAGGTCTTAAATCATTCTAGCATGAATTACCACTGGGCAATTGAAATAGAGACAATTTTCTCTGGAAAATCGGCAACCAAACAAATAATGAATATGGGAAAACCTAACCTAACCTATCTAAAATTAAATTGATTGTACTAACCCTTACTTTTTGGAAGTCCATCCTATTAAGAATAATAAAAAACTCTTCGTTTTAACAAAACTTCCAATATTTATTTAAAAAATTGCTTTTTTAACTTTAATGACATCCGTTTCGCTATCGAAATAGCATCGTCAGATTGACATATTGAAGTTACATTTTGTTTGTTTGTAGCTAGGTACCTAATTGTTGTTTAGGTAGTATGAAGGCTAGACCAAGTATGGAAGTAATAAGACATAATAATATTAAAGCCTAGATGTTATGAGCCCTAAGGGATTATCCTGGATGACAGAACTATTATATTTTGTGACCTTCTCTTCCTAGACACTCTAGACATTTAGACCATTTTATAGTGTGCTTATAACCTCTGTGTCAATGAAAGTAATTTTGCTCAAGAACATTTCTTAAAAATAGTCAAATTTGAGTATTTCCTTCCGGTTTTTGAAGTGAAACAATTTTACCAGATATATTTTTATTTCCCAGACTCAAACTTTTTTATTTTAGATTAAGCTACTCAAACAAAACTAAATACAAGATAAAATTACTCGTGATTATATCACATTTCAGTTTGTTTTCGTATTTCTGCTGAATAAAAAAGTTTTCATCGAAACTAAAGTATTTTTTGAAATTATTTATTTAAAAAGAGATGTAATATACCTTTTAAATGAGTGTCACACCTGTAATAGATTCACTATTTACTTAAAGCTTATTTTGTTCTACTTAAAACAGTCGATTTGCTACTAAGAAAACCACGATTTGTTATTTTTGTTTCGAGATCTCTAGTTTCTTTTGAATTTGTACTGATGACAAAATCACTTAGAAGCTCTTCGAAGTAAGTAATGTCCAAGATATAAGAGATAAGTGGAAAAAATGAAAGTTAACTGTTGATATAATGCACATCTTCAATACGTCGACAAATAGAGCATGCTTTATAATCGTTAATGTACAAATACTTCGTAAGTATCTAGTAACTAATATTTAAATAAACAAATTTCATATTAGAAACCAGATTTTTATATTTTGCTTTAATACATTTCGATGCCTCGAAGGAATGTACTCAACTTTCATTTAAGAAATACATAAATTCAAAACGATCTTAAAATATGTTAAATACAGTTTATTTCATATTTGGATAGAGTAGCGGGATGCAAATTTCATTGAGACAGGGTCGGAATAGGTAAATAGCTGTTCAAAGATATTTAAACTCTGCAGAAAGATTTCCTTTTAGTGAAATACAATTTTTTGGAAGACTTAAAATAACAAATAACTATTTACACATACACAAACACAAAAATATCGAAAATTGGGATAAAACACATGCAAATGCAATACAATTTTGCCCTTTATCAGCTGTTTCGACTCTTTGCATCTCACTCTTATGTTGGCTCCAATTTCTTCTCTCTCTTGCTCTATCTAGTGACTATTATATCATTGGTGTTAAGCCATACTCACAAATGGAATCTCCTTTAGTGCTGGTGACATTTAGAGGCCCCAAAACGTAAAAAAATCAAAATATTTTCTTCCATTTAGGTACTACAAAAATTTATTATTTTCAAATATATCAGAAATTAAATTTTAAATTTGCATTTGCCTTTAATTATCCCATCTGCGAGCTTCATTTATGAAACGAAACAATTTTGCAATGCAAACTATGGAAGTGCGAGGATTTTGAGACGAGTTACTCTATAATCTAATGAGATTTGATTACTCTATTCCTCAGACCTTTTTGAAGCTGGGTATACTAATTGTTACATTGTTGTAAATATTGTAAAAATTTATTAATTATTACAGCTAGAAGATTAATCTCCTTTTCTATGTTGTGTACATACAATTATTCTCGAGACATCATAATATATAAGCGTATTGTTTGATTTGTATTGTAACTATGTCACGTTAAATTAACCGACAAGTGTATTTAATTGCTATTTACGAGTTTCTTTTAAAATATCACGTGTTATGAAAACATTTAAATTTTACCAGTCGCGTAAAAATAAATACCGATTAATATTCCTCACGATTTTCCATGCGACACCATATGCATAATTTATTGCAGATCAAATAAATAAATAAAAAAAACTTTGGATTCCAAATACCTACATTACTCAGGCAAGGATTATATCTTGTATTGTACCAATTTTTCCGTGTTACGTTCCCAAAAGAATTTATCAAAATTTGTCCAAAATGTAGCTCAACCTAATTTTATTTTAGTTGATATGAATGTTTAAATATTAGACAATAATAATTAAAATATTCAATTTACTTGAAATACAAGAACTGCACATTGATTTTGTTTTATTATAGTATATATAGAAAGGACAAGGAGTAATAAATCATTCATTTAAGATTTCATAGACGTACCAAAATATATTTTAAGAGGGTACACCGTAAGATACATTTTGTATTGAACGAATGAGTTGCAGCTATGCTAAAGAATATACGATTTAGGTCAGAGGTAACGGGATGTACTAATTTTAATAAAAAAAAGTGATAGAGGTACATAAATTTTAGTAACTTTCATAAAGAAAGGCAACACAGTTTATTCATAATAGAAAACAAACCAATCTGTAACAATAATTATTTTATATATTTTTGTTCTTTTTGTAAGAAGATTAATTCAAACTTTGAATATTGTCACAAACAAATTACAATGAAATATATTTTTAAAACATTAATAAAAGTCAAGATATCGTTACAATTTTTATTAAATTCAAAGAAGCAAAATAAATATTTTTTATTTGTATTACTCCTATATGTAGTGTTTGGGGAATTTTTCTAATAAATTTTAAATGGCAAGTGGCCTACTGTAATCAGCTTAATACGATTGATTACACCTATTTACAGATTATTCGATTATTGAGAGGGATTTTCCAAACAACCCAGTTTTCTTAGAAACATTATCGGGAATATTATTTTAAAAGAAAGTAGGTACATTAAATCAGTACTTAGTATTAGTTCTTTGAGTAAAGTTGTATGAAGTTGTATGGTTTTCATAATATTGTAAACACTTGGAATATATTTAAAACATTTGTTGAATGTTAATTGTGCAAGTACCAAACAATGTCGATAAGCCAAGGACCATTTAAACGACCAAAAACAGGTCCATTATCTTTAAATGAAAAAACTCTGATATTGAATTGTTATATATCATTGAAAAACAAGGATCCAAGTGCAAGTATTGATGATATTGTGGAATTAACGGCTGCTATGTGGTGTGTTGCTAAATCAACAATTTATAGATTACTAAAAGAAAGCAAGAATGGAACTCTTCAACCCCCTAAAACTCCTTCAGGCCGAAAACCAATTGAAATCGATGAGTCATTAAAACAAAGCCTAAGGCGTAAAGTCCATGGATTTTACTTACGAAAGGAAATTCCAACACTTGACAAAATTATGACATCAGTGCAAGAAGATATGGACTATACAAAATTCTCCAGAATGACATTATGCAAACTTTTGAAAGATGTGGGTTTTAGATATACAAAACATAATAGAAAATCTCTCTTGATAGATAAACCGGAAATAGTTTTTTGGAGAAGAGACTATTTAAGAAGCATTCGACATGCCAGAGAACAAAATTTGAAAATCTTCTACTTGGACAAAACATGGATAAATGCTGGATATACAGTTTCCAAATCTTGGCAAGATGAAAACATTAAAAGCGGAAGGCAGGCATTCGTGGAAGGTTTGTCGTTAGGTTTGCAGCCACCATCTGGAAAAGGAAAAAGACTTATCATCGTCCATGTTGGAAGTTCTGACATATATGAATGACATATATGAATGTCAAAAAAGTGACATATATATTAATAATCTGCGTCAAGTCGAATACTACATGTCTGAAAATATTGGCACAATGTAAAACTGTATTAAAACAGCCCATATTTCGAAGAAATTATTAGTTAAGACAAGCTAGAGCTAAGTACATAACTAGAAACTGATTTAAATGTTTGTCTTGCATATAATACTCGGTATTTTAATAATTTTTTTTATTCTTTTGATAACCCGATTTATTGTACCTCAGGCCATGCTAGGAATACATCGATATGAAATTGGGAAAAACGGATCCAGAGCAGCAGTCTCCTCAACATTTTGGATATGACAGAAATTTATCTGCCGATAGTATTGTAATAAGATAGCAAAATTTAATAGAGCATAATGATACGTTTTAATATACAGATTTTGAAGGTTAGTTGTTTTACCATTAATTTCTAAGCTTAGATTTGAGACAACGCGTATAAATTAAGGTACCACTTTTTAAATCGACAAAGCAAATTACTGCACAATAATTAATGCAGTAAATGTTGGCCATGATGGATTTTTATATGCATTTAGCGGAACTGGTAACATATTCTGCATATTCTACAATTTTAGATATGTCGTAGGTAGCCATAATGTTGAATCAACCGTATTGTAAAATGATAAGACAGATTATAATCTGGGCACAGTGTTGTCAAACGCTGAATTCAGCGTAATATTTTTACATTAGCCATATTTTATATTCTTTTAAACCTCAATTTATACTCTAGAAACCTGGAATGATGAGATTTTTAAATTTAAATTATTTTTATTTTAATAAATATCTTCGACACGAGTTTTAGTTTTTTTACAACTATATTTTTTCAACCATCCGATTTAATCTCATTGTGTTAGAAAATCATCAGGTAAAAGATGCAACACTTCTAATGAAATACAAGACTAAAATGAACAAGAAGTGCAAGCTGTAATCCTCTACAATCCCTCTCTGAGAAACAAAATTACCTGAACCAGATCCTTTTACATTTATGATGTGCATCTCGGATTTTACAACTTAAGGATCTAATTGGTTTTGTTATAATCCTTCAGTCAATAACATTTATTGTGAAAAATACTATACTTTTAGTTATTTTCCATAAACCACCCTTGCTTGGGCTTTGAAGGATTGGCATTTATAATAAATTCACTCCAAACAAATGAACTATAATGCACTATAAATATAATACAATATTAAAACTGCTTAGAAATAAAAACCATAATTTTACAACTTATAATCTAAAGTTTTACTCTATAATTATATGAAAGCAATAAGAAAATAGATAAAAAAGTTAAAACCATTATTTATTTATTACTGTTTAATAAAAAAAAACAATAATATTTAAAACGTTCAAACCTTAAAATTAATTCGTTACTTCGTAATTTATGACATGGCAAAAAAGTCAATGCCATTTGCAGCTACGCCTTCTTTTATTTTATTATTTATTACTGGATATTTATGTCCATTGGGGCACCTAAGAAGAAAATTGATTAATAATTTAAAATGTTGTGAAAGGGGGTACGGCTAGCCGTCCGTCGTCAGTGTTCGATGACGACTGAAAACGCCGATAATGTATTGGATACCATTTTAAAAGCAAAAGGTGGTTCGCAAACCGAATTTATGTTTATTTCTTCAACCTGACCGTTATTTTTGATAATAAGCATCTGCTTTCAAAATAATAATGACAGTATTATTAATTTTGCGAAGTTTTTTAGAGTGCTATTGACAGAATATTATCGTTAAGGAAGGTTTATTTCATTTTAAATTGATAAATTAACTCCAATGTTAAAATGTCATATATCTACAAACTATTTTGTCATTTTGACATCGATAAAAAAGGTGCATCCTTTTTTATCGCTTTTTTTTATCGCATGTTCCTCAATGTAGTAGGTGTGTATCAATTTTGCATTATTGTTGACAGGTATTTAATTGTCAAATTTAACAATATAAAACAATACTATCTTTTCTTTGCAAAAAACATAAAGTATGAACCGATTTGGAGAGGTTTCACATGAACAAATTACAAAAAATATTGAAGAGTCAATACCGAAGTCAACAAAAAATACAAAGTCATCAATATGGAAACAATTCATGGAGTTTTGTCAAAGCCGAAATTATAAGTTGGAAGAGAATACTACAATACAAGATCTATCAAAAATATTAAAAGATTGGGCTTTCAATATGAAAAAAAAGAATGGAGAAGATTACAAAGAATTTGCGGTCAAAACAATATGGAACACGACTGCTAAAATGTTACAACAGAAATATTTTAACGAATATGGTTTGAAATTTGATCCTTTTACAGACATAACCTTTAAAGAAGCTCGGGATGCTAGAAATGCCAAAAGAAAACAACTTCAATTGATTCCAGCAAAAAGAAAGACGTGTTCTTCAGCAATAGACAAAGAAAATATAATAAAAATGGCAACACTATGGAATATAAATGAACCTGGAGGGCTGCAAAAAAGATTCTTTCATATAGCTTCTTACGAATTGGCTTGGAGAGGAGGAAAAGCTGTTAATTGCAAAATTTATTATTTTAAAGTAGAAAAGAACCAAAATGGTCTTCCTACGGGTAGGATTGAATATAACACCATATTTTCGAAAACGGCACAAGGCGGCTCGAAAAAGTTAACAGACAGCAAATGGTTGACTAGAAATGAAAGTGACGAAAGTGTTTGCCCTGTAAAACTATTCCATTTGCTAGTAGAAAAAAGAAATGAACATATTACTTCTGACCGATTATTTTTAACTCCAAATCCTTTTTGGAAAAATAAAAATTCTAAAGGTTGGTACAAAAATGTTCCTTTAGGTATTAATACCATATCTGTTTGGACAAAAAATTGTGCTGCAAAAATTGGATTGGACATAATCAATAATAAAGTTACTAACCATTCAAATCGTGCCAGCGCAGTTACCCAATTAGCCAAAGCAGGAGTTAGCGATCAACAGCTTATTAAGATAACAGGACACTCGTCATCACAATCGATTAAACCATACCTCCAAATTGACCCCGAACACCATGAACAACTTATAAATAATTTGAGACCCTCGGAAACAGAATATTCAACATACGTAGAAACACGAGATGAAAACATTAAAATCAGTACTCCCCAACCAATATTTAATAATTGTATTTTTAACAACTGTTCTTTTAACTAGTTTAATTGTTTTAGAATGAATAAATTTTATTGTTTCTTTATATAATTAGTCGTTAATTTATCTTAGCAAAATACACGCGATCTTTTTTTTAATGGATAAATTTTTCTCTTCATCTCAAGATTTTTCCATCAGTAATATTACTCAAAAAACTGAAATTAGATAAAATCGCGAGACCTTCGGTCTCGCGATTTTATCATTTCAGTTTTTTTCGTAATATTACTGATTGGCAAAATCTTTCGATGAATCGAAAAATTTTCCGGTAAAAAAAGCTCTTGTGCATTTACTGTTGATAAAAAATTAAAGTAAATCGAACTTACTCATATAGTTTTTTCTATATTAATTTTGTAATTGTTTTTCACAGGTAAATCATTTCTAGTGAAATTTGTAGTGTGCCTTTATTTATTGGCTAACACAATCTCTGCCACAATTCTGTTTGCAAAGTGCTCCAGTCTCCCTATTGTAACCTTGAGTGTGCAGTTGACCACATTGAGAATATTGTTGGCCATTTTGAAAAACTTAAGGAAAACGGTCGATCTTGTGTTTTCCAAGATTTTCAAAACCGCAGAATCTTTCTTGAGTGATGTTGGTGAAGAAATTCGCATGCCAAGATTAGCTCCTCGTCAATTGCAGATTCATAGACCATAAAGAGCTTCTGGTAACACTTCAGTGTTTCTCAGCAACTGAGAATATAGATGTGAAATCACTGCGTGCCGAGCGCAGCGAGGTTCGCAACACCAAATTATTTATAAACAAGTTTTAAAATAATAGTATATTGTTTTATTAGGAGTAAAAGTATAACTTTTTGTGGCGAGTCTTAATGTTTGATGGCCGAACGTTAGTGAGGCCGACAGACAATTTCAGACGAGCCACAAAAAGTGCTTTTGCTCCGAATGAAACATGCTATTTTTTCCGCAAACGGCATCCAGTCTATAGAACTAATTAATATTTAAATAAAAATTCAAAACGATCGCAACGAAGTTGATAAATTCAGAGAATAATAATTATAAAACTGCGCACTACATTTCCGTGGTTACTGGTTTTGTCATTGCCAAGTCAAAAACAAATTTGACAGTTCAATAATATTTTACAATGTTAGAAATATTGTATGTGATTTAAAGCAACAATAAAAGTGCATTTTTGGTAAGTACTTGAGCATCAAAATTTCGTTTGTTGTAGTAAGGTGTACTGAAATTTTCTTTTAGATTATATTATGTCGGATTCAGAACCCAACTGTACACCGCCCGACGTTGTTGACATTGCTAAGGCAGCTACGAATGATTTAATTCCAACTAAGTCAAGTAGAGTTTATAATCATGCTTACGAAAGATTTCTCACATGGTGCAATGATAAAAACATTTCAAACTATTCGGAAAAAGTGCTACTAGCTTATTTTTTTGAAATGACAACTAAATTAAAAATTAAAAGTTCAACAATGTGGTCTCACAGTATTCCATGATAAAATCATTACTGAATATTAAACATGGATTAGATATTAGCAAATATATGAAACTACGTGCTTATCTGAAGAAGCAGAATAAAGGGTATACTCCCAAAAAGTCAAAGGTATTCACAAAAGACCAGTTTGAAGATTTTTTAAATAATGCACCTGATGAGCAATATCTAGGAATTAAAATTAGTTATAATATTCTAACCTGCATAAATACAATCAAATTTTTAAATACATACTACTTTAGGATTGAACATTGCGGAACAATGGTGTGACTCGGTGGGACTCAGCATCAACCCCACCAAAACCACACTAGTAGCCTTTACAAGGAAAAAGAAACCTAATCTAAAAATCATAAAAATTGGGGAGAACATCGTCGAGTGGAAAACAGAGGTAAAATATCTAGGGCTAATCCTAGATAGCAGGTTACTCTAGAACAAACACGAAGACGAAGTAATACACAAAGCAACCAAGGCCCTCATGGTGTGTAGGAACATTGCAGGGAAAAACTGGGGATGTAACCCACGTATCCTGCAATGGATGTACACAGCAATAGTGAGACCATTAATCACATATGGGGCAGTGGCTTGGGGCGTAAGGGCTAATCTGAATACGACGAGGAAAAACCTCTCGAAAATTCAGAGACTAGCCTGTTCATGTATCACTGGAGCAATGGGAACTTGCCCCACTGCTGCAATGGAGGTGATTTTAAACTTGACCCCACTGCACATTCTGCTAGAAAGTGTAAGGAAGAAAACAATATATAGAATGATCAAAGAAGGAATTATCAGGGAAAAACCCCGATCACTTCATTTTGATCAAACTTGGGAAATGCCCCAAGATGATATGCCAAAGAAATTCAACTTTGTGAGAAAATTCATCACAAAGTTGAGTAATAAATCTGAATGGGATGAAGACACCATACAGAATTTAAACCAGAATACCATAAAGTGGTATACGGACGGTTCCAAGCTAGACGAGGGAACTGGGATAGGAGTTTTTGGACCGAGAGCCAAATACTCAGAAAGCTTGGGCACATACCCGAGCATCTTTCAAGCAGAAGTCCGCGCCATCGAAAGGTGTGTGGAATTCAATATTGGAAGAAACTATCGCAGACAAGAGATTGTGATCATGTCGGATAGTCAAGCAGCCATCAAAGCGCTGAGTTCAAATATAATCAGTTCGAAGATGGTTTGGGAATGCCTAGGCAAACTAAATGAACTAGGCCAGAAAAACACTGTCACCCTCCTATGGGTCCCGGGGCACATAGGAATAGAGGGGAATGAAACAGCAGATAAGCTGGCAAAAAAGGAGCTGAAACCCCACATTTGGGACCAGAACCATCTTGTGGGATCAGCAGTAGAGTAATCTTAGGAAAACTAAGGGAGGAAATGGAGAAAGAAAAATCCGAGTACTGGAATCAGCTGGAAGGATTGAGGCAATCTAAGATACTACTGGGGAACTATGACCAGAAGAGATCTCTTAGCTGCTTCAACCTCAGTAAAAAAAGGCTCCGTATTCTAACGGGAATATTAACCGGGCATTGCCGGTTAAGAAGCCACATGAAGAAACTAGGGTTAGCAGATGAAGCAAAGTGCAGATTCTGTGAGGAAGAGGATGAAACCTCAATACATATACTCTCAGAATGTCCTGCCTTGCAAAATTCTAGGGCTAGATACCTAGGAGCACATGAAATAGAGGAAGGGGATCTACCTGATTTGAAGCCCGACGATGTCCTAAACTTCCTCAGGAAAATAGGACTCGAAGAGCTGCTATAAATCTGAGAAAACATCAGAACATGGCAAGTAAGGGGGGACACAATAGATCCTATGGGTCGCAGTGTAATTATCACCCCTAACTCATTCATTCATTCATTCATTCATTAGGTTGTTCTAATAATGGGCGTATCTGGAGCATGTAGATGCGATGAAATGGTAAACATGACAATAGACGATATAAAAGATTTAGGATCTGTTATTCATGTAAAGATTCCTGATAGTAAATCTAAAAAGACACGATCGTTCACAATTATTGGAGAAAAATATATAAATCCTTACAGAAAATATACTTCTTTACGTCCACAAGCTATGGAAAGCCGACGATTTTTTTTGAAATGTTATCGCATGGTCATGGGAAGTTATACAATTAGTAACGTACCCAAAACAGTAGCAACTTATTTAAAACTACCGAATTCAAAAGATTACACCGGCCATGCGTTAAGAAGAACTTCAGCTACTTTGATTGTGGATGGAGGAGCTGATATTACTTGTTTGAAACGGCATGGAGGTTGGAGTTCGAGCACTGTCGTTGAAGGATACATTGAAGACTCTTTGTCTAATAAAAAAAACTGCAGAAAAAATCTTGATGTCGAATTCTTCTTCACTGTACCTGAATGCAGCTTCTCATGAGCGAAATTATGTTAACAGTACCTGTTAACATTTTAAGCACCTGGTATCCTAAATATTAAATTTAATTAGTCCCGCTAGCTGCTCCATCTATCCTAAAACATTTTTAATAATAAAATAATGAATACGGTCTCTATAATTATAATTGGAAGTTCAAAGTAGCTACACTACGAGGTGTACTAATGAGTTGGCATTATCGAGTTGAATAGGTTTTAATAATTATTCCCAGTCTCATTTCTTCTATTGATTTACTGTCATATACAGGTATGTTTTTTTCCAATTTTATAATTCCTTTTTGTTAAGATATTTATAAAATATCGAAAGTTATATTATATTTTATTATATCAGATGAGAATTTCAACATATTTCATTATTATTCAAAGAATCTTTTTATGGTAATTAAAAGTATTAATGATAATTTTTTATAAAAGGCGGGTAAAAGTACATTTCTGGAATTTTGATTAGTGTGTAAGATTATTAAAAAGTAAATTTAATGTAAAAATGTATCTTTTGTAATCTATTAAAATACGTTAGCATCTAACTGTAGATTTCGGACTATGCTGATTTGTACTTTTTGTGCCAGAAAAGTAAATGTAACACGTGTTTGACACTCGTAATTTTTAGAAAGTTGGAATATAAAACAGTAAACTAGAGGCAACTCTTTAATTTGAAGATTCTGTAAACCAGAAGCATCTCTTGAATTTGGAGATTACGTAAACTTGAACAGCTTATAAACTTTAAATCTCGTATGTACATTCTTAACTGGATTATCTCTACAACTGGGGCAGATCATCCCTCCACTAGTGATCTTCTATAATCATTTGGAACCACCTAGACACTGCCGTAGCGACCCCAAGGTGCGGCGAAGGATCGTCCACTATCGTAACAGATAAGTTTATTGTGATCTATCAAGTTTACTGTTCCCATATTTTTTCTCTTTTATTTCCGTGTATATCTATCTATATCGTCAACTGTATTAGAATAAGTATTTTTAAAGAACTGTTTGCGGATTATTTTGTTGTAACGTATTCTCTATCTCATTAATTTCAGCACCAAGGAAATCTTATTATCTTTTATATGTTTGTACATTTTCAAATCATTTTTTTATCTTCATAGACAGTTTTTTCTGACATCTTTCTGTCATCTTATGATACTTATTTAAATAACTCAGCTTAAAACAACTTTCTTCAGTAGTATCGTAAAAAATAAAAAGATTTCAGTGGCGCCCTTATAATTTCTTAAAGAAACAAATATTGTACAATAGTCAGAGCTAATGAACTTACTCACCCCTAGCCGAGGTATTTAACTATCATAATTTTTGTGTGATAAACATTTATAAATTCTGTTAATTATTGAAGTATCTTTTACAACTAATTAAAGACGAAATTAAGCTTAATGTTTGTTTTATTGTAAATTACATTTTTTCTTTTGGTATATTGTTATTTTTTCTAAAAAGTTAACTAAATATTTTTATAAATTCACTATCAACAGGTAACTCATATCACAAATTGACGCTAAACGTAATAATATGGTTACAACGACCAATTAATATTACAGTTGATGTAACAGAAGCAACAACAAGTAAGGAGTCACAGGAAATGTTGTCGATGAACTCTTTCAACTCTGCACAAAATTCGCTTGAATTGGAAGTGAATAAATCAGGTAGTGCATTAAATATATGTGCGGTGCAACCTTAAATAGCTGCAATTTTACTATTAATAATTATTATCGATAATAAAGTTTAAAAGTTCAACTAATAATTACTTTCCCTGTTAAAAATTCTACGCTGACGGCCATACAAAAAAGTACTTTTTGTGAAATCATACTTCAACTTCATGAATTGACGTTAATAATGTCTACTTTTTTTGACGTTTGCGGAAAAAAATTATTCCGCCACAAATAACTACTTATTTGGTATAGTTTTTACAATGAATTTTTAAGAAGTACGGTAAAATTGGTATCGACAAAAATTCCAACGCCATTACGCTTTGTATTCGTGTTCTGTAATAGTTTTTAATGATTATAGTTTTTATTATTTACCGTGCACAGTCAAGATTAGACACGATTTTAATTCTTAGTTCTATTTTGTTTAATTTTCATGCTACTCAGGAAGTGTTCTAAACGGTTGCAGAAAAAAATGACGCGCCTCGACCGCAATGGTTGAACACAAGGTTGTCCGCTGGAAAACAATAAAATATCCTTTTATTTATTGATAGATAAAACGACCGTTGGTTTTCTTGTCAATGTATTTTATTACTTATGTAAAGGATAATTTTGCATAACCGGAACTCGCGCTACAATTAGTTGAATAGAAACAATAAAAACTGCAGACCCTTATTTTTTATATACAGGGTGGTGCTAAAATAACCGATTCATTCATTTTCTAAGTAATTGTGAATGAAAATTAATAATCCTGGTACAGATTAATTTTTGTAATTGATACTCTTTTTCGTAAAAGTATTTAACTGACCCATGAATTCCATATTGTAGAACAAGAGCCTACAGAAAAAATACTGACCCATTGAAATTTGCTGCACGAGCGAAGCGAGGACAACAATCACCTGAGGGATTTAAAGACACTTTAGTCCTGTTGTATATACGCTATTTTTTACATCGTCGAACCCAAGACCTTTAAAACTCCAATAAGTATTGACCATAAAAATATAAAAAAAAACAATGAATTGCCAAATAATAAACCAAAAAATAAAAAGATGAAATTAACATTTACAATAAAAATTTGAAAAATAAATTAATATGGAAATAATAAAACATAAAAATTTATTTCCAAAAAAAAGTTGACGGTCTATAGCCTTGGTTTTAGTCAAAATTCAACAAAAATGTATTTTTAATATTGCTTAACAAAAATGGTCTATAGTCTATATAGAAAGGACAAGGAGTAAGAAATCATTCATTTAAGTAGATTTCATAGACGTACCAAAATATATTTTAAGAGGGTATACCGTAAAGTACATTTTGTATTGAACGAATGAGTTGCAGCTATGCTAAAGTATATACGATTTAGGCCAGAGGTAACGGGATGTACTAATTTTGATAAAAAAATGTGATAAAAGTACATAAATTTTAGTAAGTTTGATAAAGAAAGGCAACACAGTTTATATAATAGAAAACAAACCAATCTGTAACAATAATTATTTTATATATTTTTGTTCTTTTTGTAAGAATATTAATTCAAACTTTGAATATTGTCATAAATAAATTACAATGAAATATATTTTTAAAAAATTAATTAAAGTCAAGATAGCAAGATATCATTACATTTTTTATTAAATTCAAAGAAGCAAAATGAATATTTTTTATTTATATTACTCCTATATGTAGTGTTTGGGGAATTTTTCTCAGAAATTTTAAATGGCAAGTGGCCTACTGTAATCGGCTTAATACGATTACACCTATTTACAGATTATTCGATTATTGAGAGGGATTTTCCAAACAACCCAGTTTTCTTAGAAACATTATCGGGAATATTATTTTAAAAGAAAGTAGGTACATTAAATCAGTACTTAGTATTAGTTCTTTGAGTAAAGTTGTATGAAGTTGTATGGTTTTCATAATATTGTAAACAGTTGGAATATATTTAAAACATTTGTTGAATGTTAATTGTGCAAGTACCAAACAATGTCGATAAGCCAAGGACCATCTAAACGACCAAAAACAGGTCCATTATCTTTAAATAAAAAAACTCTGATATTGAATTGTTATATATCATTGAAAAACAAGGATCCAAGTGCAAGTATAGATGATATTGTGGAATTAACGGCTGCTATGTTGTGTGTTGCTAAATCAACAATTTATAGATTACTAAAAGAAAGCAAGAATGGAACTCTTCAACCCCCTAAAACTCCTTCAGGCCGAAAACCAATTGAGATCGATGTCATTAAAACAAAGACTAAGGCGTAAAGTCCATGGATTTTACTTACGAAAGGAAATTTCAACACTTGACAAAATTATGACATCAGTGCAAGAAGATACGGACTATACAAAATTCTCCAGAATGACATTATGCAAACTTTTGAAAGATGTGCGTTTCAGATATACAAAACATAATAGAAAATCTCTCTTGATAGATAAACCGGAAATAGTTTTTTGGAGAAGAAACTATTTAAGAAGCATTCGACATGCCAGAGAAGAAAATTTGAAAATCTTCTACTTAGGCGAAACATGGATAAATGCTGGATATACAGTTTCCAAATCTTGGCAAGATAAAAACATTAAAAGCGGAAGGCAGGCATTCGTGGAAGGTTTGTCATTAGGTTTGCGGCCACCATCTGGAAAAGGAAAAAGACTTATATCATTGTCCATGTTGGAAGTTCTGAAGGTTTTGTTGATGGTGGATTATTAACTTTTATTTCAAAACGCACGGGGGACTATCACGAAGATATGAATGGGGATGTCTTCGAGGAATGGTTTGTTCAAATGTTGGATCTGATTCCAAAAGGGGCTGTTATTGTTATGGACAACGCAAGTTACCATTCACGGTTACGAGAAGCATTGCCCACAAGTCGTTGGCGTAAAGCAGAGCTTTTGTAGTAGCTTATTTCGAAAAATATTAAGTTTCCAAAAGATCCACTAAGGAAAGAACTTTACAGAATTGCAAAAATGAACAAGAATAAATACAAAACCTACATTGTAGAAGAAATGGCTTCTTCTCGTGAAACAATTACTACCTGATTTTTAGATTTACGGAAGAAATGTAATTTAAAGTAAGAGATTTATTAAAAATTTCATGGTGCTCCCTGTAAAGGTTTTGCATACTTAATTAGGGTTTATTACTTCTCGTACTTTGTGTACATACTATAGAATCACTAAATCATCCTTGTAGAACATAAAAATCGAGTTAAAAATGTAAAATTCCCAGGATGGTCCCCTCATTTTATCGAGAAACTGATGCCACCAGTCGATTTAGCGTCTCAAAAACCCCATTTTCCATAACTTCAAGCATTTTCAAAGCAAAAATTTTGTGTAATATGGATGCGTGCGCACATTAAAATTTCAAACTTATCATTTTTTGATAAACGCCAACTTTTAAATTGTTTAAAACAAATGGCACAGCAGTTTATATCCTCATGACGTCCATATAACTTTATTAAAAAAGTTCTACACAATAAAAAATGTTAACTATAATTTATTATTGATTTGTATTCAGGACAAGAAAGAGAACTTTTCTGAATATTTACAAAACCGAAAACCGTTTACACTCCAGTGTACCTTCGGTCTCTGAAGAAGATAACTTCGTTATCGAAACGCGCGTCAGGCAGTTAAAAGTGTGTGTTGGTGTAGTGGTAGTGTAAACGGTTTTCGGTATCAGTTTCGCCAACGGTTCCAGATTCAACATTTTAATTCTTCAGTAAACATAATATTTTTTATAATAAGATTTAACATTTTATCAATGCAGTTCTCTAAAACTCTTCTTCTTGTTTTTTGTTTTGTTTTAATAATGGATTTTTGCAAAAATATTTTTTTAACGTCATAGATACGTTTATAATTATTTTATCCAAATTTCCTTCCACAGTTTTTTATTCATTTACAAACTTAAAACACATTTATATTGATCGATCCTCGTATAACGACGTCTGGCTCGTTTTTAATTACGTACAAAACTACCAGGCACGATTTTTATTTACCCGTTCATCCATATCTTTGTTTATAAGTCACGTAAACTGTAATTAATCACATTATTTATAAATAATATAACATAACCTTCGTTTCTAACCGTAATTATGTCTTATTATTATTATTTGTAACTGGTTTTCTTTGAAGATCAAAAACTGAAATTGTTGATGAACTAAAGGTATTTACTAATCAAAATAATAGAAATTTAGATCATACCAAACATGAAAACAATGTTTTTCATGTTTCTTAAGATACAGACGTATTAATTTAGTTCATCAACTATATAATTATATAAGAAAACAAAATTATTAATAAAGAAAAGTGTGCGGAAATTAAATAAAAATAATATTAACCGTTTTATACACAAGATTAAAGAATGAAAGGAAGTAGTGGCTTCCGCATTTCAAGAACAAAGAAGAATGAAAATATTGCTGTATGCACAGCTAAATTAAAAAAAAATCTTTCTTTAGGTGACCAACACACCTTTGGTACATACAAATTTGGAAAATTTACCATATTATTGTTTATTTAGCTAAAAATTAATGTACCTGTATGGTAACTTTATGGATCCACTATATTTACTGTCGATGAAACGTGAAATTAACAATTTTTTCCTCGAAAGTCTGAAATTTATTCCTCGTTCGTAGGAGTTTGTTATAAAATCCAAAAAACTTAAATAACTACTTTTTCTTCACTGTCTCGTGATGTTTTTATGAGAGGTCGGTTCATTATAATGGCAATCAAGCCGACATACATCAATTCTCAATTACCACAATAAAGTAAAATTGTATTTTATCAACTGAAAATTCCTTCATGACTTTTAGATAATGTACAACGGTATTTTTACAATATAAAATAAGGATTTCTTATAATAAATAAATTAAAAAAAAGTATAGATACGTTAAAAATATGGTAGAAACATTTTGTTTTGATAAACTATCAGCTGTTGTTGAATTAAAAATGCTAGATGTTAAGGTTAAATGTCAATACAAAAAAGCAATTGGGCTAGCGATTTTTTAGAAAATTATTATGTCGTAGCTCAAAGTTTCCTCTTTCGATCGAAGGCAATTCCAAAACATATTTTGATTTCCAAAAAAATTTTCCGAAATCCCAATCGAAATTTTGAAAAATTTTTGTGAAAAATAATAGTTATTTATTGTACAAGACGATAAAATTGTACTTTATCGTCGAGAAGATAATGCGATTTTGTCGTCGTGTGCGGTACAACATTTTTTCTATAGCATGACTTCAAGTTGAGGTAAAACATAGAATTTCAATGAAAATTATAATTTTGGGCACAAAAATCGCTATCAGAAAACTCTCCAAAACATTTTATTTCTAAGATACTCTACATAATTTGAAACGGTAACAAAAATACGTTTCTACCTACAAATATAAATAAACCGCCTTAGAGAGTTTTTATGCTAATGAAAAACTTTTTTCATATTATATATTTGAACATTAATAAATGTTTTAACAGTTTTTTCCCGCCCACTTTACAGCGCTCGATAGAAATTAACATCGTGCCAAGTCGAGAGGTGATATATAACAATAGAGGAAAAAATTATGAATATAATTTTTTCGACCTTAATAGTTTTAAAGTTTAAAATTGCTCATAATAAAGATGAAATTTAAGCTGCAACATTGAGACTAAATATAGAAATTTCTTTCGCAACGATCATTTACGATACTAAAAATGACAGACTATTATTAAGTCTAGATGTCTAACCATAAAGATTACTTTTATGTGAACAAATATACAGTGTGTAAAAGCCAAATGGAATAAATTCATTATTTCGGTTACTGTACATATTTATAAAAAAATTCCGGAACACGTCAAATTTAAATTATAACTTGACATTCTTTAACGTGAAAATGCAACCCCTACCTTCAACCCCCTTAGAATGACAGGTACAACCCCCAATTTTTTAAATGGGAATGGGTATAGGCTTGTGATATATCATTTGAAAGGTCTCTTCATTCTCTATTCAAAAATGTTATTGTTTTTAAATTTAATGCAAAAATTAACATAAAAAAAATTAATATCATGTTGTTACCGAAATTCGCTACAATACAATCAAAAACTAAAATGAAATGCAAAACGTAATAAAATGTAGAACACGAAAAAGAACTATGAATGTTAATGAAGTAGATGTTCAAAATGTTCTCCGCGAACGTCTTGGCAACATCCTAATCTCAAATAAAACTGTCTTCTAACAGTATTTAACATATCAGGCGTGATCGACCTAATTGCAAGCGTTATTCGTTCTTTTAAGTCATTTAAATCAGAAGGTTTAGTTTTGTACACATGGCTCTTCACATATCCCCATAAAAAGAAATCTAATAATGTAAGATCAGGTGATCGCGCTGGCCATTCAATCGATCCTCGCCTCCCTATCCACCGATTGGGAAATATTGTATCGAGGTACTGCCGGACATTAAGTTGGTAATGTAGTGGTGCTCCATCCTGCTGAAACCATATCGTATTCGCTGGAACTTGAGGGTTACCTGGATCAGGATATAAATTTGCCAACGTTGTAATGACATCATTTTGAAGTAGTGCCAAATAATTGTTGCCATTCAAGTTGCCCTCAATAAAAAAGGGTCCAATGATATTGTTTTATACAATCCCTGCCCAAACATTAACCTTTTGAGGGTATTGAGTGTGTTCTTCTCTCATCCAGTGAGGATTTTCCGTGGACCAGTAGCGGCAATTTTGCCGATTAGCATGACCGTTAAATAAAAAAGTACACTCATCAGAAAACATAACGTCTTCTAATTGGATAATATTGTTATCCAACATGTCCATCATTTGCTCACAAAAAAAAGTTCTATCAAAATCGTCTTCCATGAGCTCCTGAGTAGGTATCATCTTATACGGATGCAATTTATTTTCTTTTAATATATTTGCTATCGATGTATGGCTAGCATTGAATGTAGTGGATGCCTGTCTACTCGATGTATGTGGGTTTTCCTGAAACTTAAGCAACACATCTAATTTGAGTTCATCACTTAGTGCATTGGCAGCTGCTTTTTTTATCTGCCTTACATGACCAAACTCGCGAAACTGCTTTTCTATTTTACTTATTGTTCCTTGGGATATAGGCGGTAAATTAGGAAATTTCTCATGAAATAGGCGAGTTACTTCCTGTTTTCCTGTTGTGTTCGGATGTTATCTCCGTAACCAATCATTTGTAAAACTGTTATTTTATGCATTTCCGTTAATCTAACCATTTTTCAGAATTGAATTGAACAAACTTTATACTTAAATTACAACAATGACAACTTAAATAAAACAATTTACTACTGCTTGTTAAAATAGCGTTGCCACGGAAATTGTTTAAAGTTTTTTAATGGTTACCATCTAAAAACCACATTGCTATGGTTTTTGTTCACTTTCTCATTATCAAGACCTGAACGGGAAATAAGTTTTAAGTATATTGTAATAAGTTTCGAGTATATTTTAGCGAATGTATCAATCTGACGATGAATGTTAGTTCGAAATAGCTGTCATTGATAAAAATCTTTTATAATTAAATAGTTTTCAAATGAACATATAAATAATTACAAATTACTGATACAGTTTGTTTTTCTAGTAATTAAGATAACTTTCCTTGAAAACTATCTGACATTGTTGCAATAATGTTTAATTTATCTACCAATTTTTCCTTCTTGTGAAATTGTCTCAACGCAAGCAAATAATTGCGAAATGTGTTTTTCAGTCGTATATTAACTTACTTACATCACGGTTATGATTCGACTGCACCCAAAAATCTTGTTTACCATTAACAGCTCGCGATGTTACACATTAAATAAGAAATAAAAAAAAACCAATCAAACCACAAAATGATTTCCACAAAAAACCACACGGACGTGTTAAAACAAATGTGGGTTACAATTTAATAATTACGCGTTGAACTTTTCGCTTACCCTCGTATCCTACCAACGTTATTAAAGTGCCCTCAAGGCGTTGGGTAGCTGCAAAAGAGAGCGTAGCTAATTTTAAATTTGCTTTGTCAACACAAATGAATTATAATATTTAACAAAAAATCAGTAATAGAACAAAGTTATTAATACATAAAGAACTTACGGAAAAGGCAAAGTGATGATTTAGTACGTAGTGACTGAAAAAGGATATGCATGCATTTGTTTTTAAGGAAAAATGATTGTTTGTTGCCTTTGCAGAGAAGATGAACCATAAATTTAAATAACATTTTTATGGAGATGTCGGAAGAAGTTATTTTAAAAATTACTATTAGAAATTTATGCATTAAAAATTTAATGACCTCGTCTTTAATGCAAACATTCAACTGTATATATTTACAGAGTTAATAAAAAGTATGAAATTATAACGGTTAAGTTTTTTTTCAAAGAATTAGAATACCTTAACAGTATTAGCTGTGGTATTAGTCCAAGAGATTAATAAGACAAGAATAAATTGCACCAAGCAATCGTAAATAGGGTCTAACAATCTCCAGAAGGACACACAATGGGCCAAATATGTGGCCTAAATTGCCTTCAAGAGTTGCAGATACAGAAACAGATGCAGTGACATTTGATAAGGATTATTTTTGGTAAATCTATCAACATTGACATATGACAGACATTTTGAGATCTGTACCAATCTACTCTGTACAAGTCCATCTTATTAAGAACTTTTGGAACTCAATTGTAGCTGTCTGGCAAAAATTAGCATCGTCAGATTGACATATTGAAGTTAAATTTTTATTTCTTCAAGGTACCTACCTGATATTAATGCCTAGATGTTATTAGCCCTAAGGGATTATCCAGGAAAAAATTATATCATGCTGATCTTTACACATATTATCTATATCTATCTATCTATATATAAAATGAAGATTAAATCAAAGTAAAGAGTTTAATAGCGGAGAACTTCCAAGATGTATTTGTTCATTTACTCTAAATTGTTGATCTGCCTTTTTATTTCGAGTTCTTCAAAGAAATCTATAGGGGAAGATCTCCTGTATTGACACACTTAACTTTAATTTTCTTATTTACAAACGTCATATTTTCTGCTTCGAAAAAAAGAAACATGTTCCAAGGCGTTAAAAAAACAAAGTAGGTAGCAAAATAAATATTCATGAAGTTTAACATAACATATTGGGATGTAACATAAAAAATATCTTCTGGCATATCTCGCAAATAAACAGTTATTTCATCCCAATCATATTGGCACATCTGAGATCCAAGTTAATCTGGCACTAGACTGAGAATATATGCAGGCAACATCAGATTCTTCGTCACTATCAATATCAGGTGGTTTCAAGTTTTGGTGAAGCTACTGGCACCAGCGATGGCTCTAGTAAGCAGAACTTTTTCTATAAGTGCAGAACTTGTTGCTTTCAAGTTCAAGTTCAAGAGGTCTTGCCCTGCTCTATCTGATGTAAAAGACCCTTAACTCCTCTGGGTCTCGTAGTTCAAGTTCAAGAGGTTTATTCTTCGAATACAATATCAAAAATAAAATATTCGACGTCATCAACGTTAATATCATTTAAAACACAAAATAATGGTTGGTACAAAATTGTTAACAAATCTGGTGTTTACAAAATTAATTGTCCAAAATGCAATGCTGTATATATAGATCAAATACAAAGAAATTTTGAAGTAAGATTCAATGAACACTTAAGAGCATATAAATTAAAACAATCATATAATTCAAATTATGCAAAACACCTACTTGAACATCTAACTTCACTCTTACACACCAATGACATCCAATTACTACACACTTATAATCAAAAACAAAATTTAGATTTCCTTGAAGAACTTGAAATAAAAAGACATCTAGCAGATTCACAATTTAAAGTTGTTAATGAACAAATAAATATTGGAAGTTCTCCACTATTAAAATGTTTGCTTTGATTGAGTCTTCATTTTATACATAGATAAGACGTAATTGTAACACAAATATATTAAGTTATTGTAAAAATCAGCATGATATAGTTTTTTTTTCTGGTTTTTTTATATCATTGCACAGTTATACTGATCTTAGAGGGAAATACATCCAGTATAATCCCTTAGGGCTAATAATATCTAGGCTTTAATATTGGTATGTCTTATTACTTCCATACTTGGTCTAGCCTTAACTATTTAATCATATTTATACTTAGCTACAAACAAACAAAATGTAACTTAAATATGTAAATCTGACCATGCTAATTCTAGCTAATTCTTTTTTCAATTAAGCTTGGAAGTTATGTTAAAACGAAGAGTTATTTATTATTCTTATTTCTCTAAATCTTAAATTTAAAACTTATTTAATAATAGAGAAATTAACATTTATACAAAGCACTATGTTTTTTATTATTCAAACTACAAACACCTACAAACCACAAAACCTCTGGTAGATTACCTGCCATATTTAAATATCTATTGAAATATTTAGAGTGATATTTTGTTGTTGCAAAATATTCGATTATTCATCTTCTAGCATCGTTTTAAATATCAAAGTCGTAAGGTATTTATTTCTTAATAACAATTTAAATGACACAAGAAAATATGTTGCATGACGGGCAAATTTCAACGCAAGGCGTTCTTCAAATCGTTCATAAATCAATCAATACTAACTGACTGATAGTCACAAAAAGCTGAATTTAATACATATTGTTTGTTACCAATATTTCTTTTACAATAAATACAATTGGCTGAACATGAATTGTATATATAATTAGAGTAAAAACCTCAAAGAAAAATCTGTAGGAACGTAAATTTTACAGCTGTTGTTTTCAATTTTTTTGTCTTTTATGTTATAATGATTACGTTGGGTTGAGTTACGTCAAATTTGCTTCACAAAAGTTATGGAATTTTGTGATTATTTTAAAATTTGTAGATTTTTTTAGTAACCAAAAAACTTTGGTCCAAAACATCGACATGATTATCACACATTAAAATTGGGCAGCTTCATGTTTAACTTAAAATATCTCGAGAAATATTGACTTTATCGTTATGAAAATAGAGTACTTTATTTACGTAAAAAGTATTGGAGAATCCAAAAATTGTGCTAAAGTTTCTATTCCGCCAGTGGCGTAGAATTTGGGAGCGATTAACCTATCACTTGTCCCTGTCGTATGCATTTGGTGGTAGCCAGAAACGTTTGTTTAATATAATTTTGTAGGGTGTATAATGTCTATACTGTATTTGAAAATCAAGAGAGAGTAAATTCCCAGAATAAAAACTAATTCGGCATGCAAAACTATAGTACAGTACGTGCGGTAAAACTTCAATATTTGTAATGTATTCTAAATTGTTTTTGTTAATTTCAATACAAAATTTATTAAATTTCTTGGACTATCACATTATTTTATGATCTTTCATTGTTACTACAGTAGGCCTAAGAGGATTAACGTGCGTCATAGGCGTAACCAGATTAGAAAGGGATAATTGTTATTTAACGACCTCCGAATGGCAACAGCTTCTAATAACAGATATTTTGACTTAAATAGTGCTTAAGTTTCTAGAAATGCAGTTATTTGATTTTCGATAAACGTGACAAATAGTAGTGACTAAAAATGGAAGCAGTTTGTGAGTATACGCCAGTGAAAAAATTAAAACTAGACCATTTATCGCTCAATGAAAAGAGTGCTGTAGTGAATGTGTACCACTATTTTAAACATCGAAATCCCTCAAACACTATTGACAGTGTAGTTGAAACAACATCTAAGGCAATGGGATATGGAAAATCTACAATACATAGAGTTCTAAAGGAGGAAAAATCAGGTGGAGTAACCTCACCAAAGCCGAAACCAGGTAGACAAAAACTATTAAACAAGCAAGCTATTATAAACAAGCAAATACCAACTTTAGATAAAGTTTTGCAAGCCATTACGAATGATGTTGATTTACCCACAATAAGCCGGGATAAACTATGGAAAACGTTACATGAGTTAAACTTTAAATTTGAAAAAATGGGCAGCCACTCAATGCTAATTGATTCTGAAGAAATTGTATGTTGGAGAAGACAGTACCTCAGAAGAATACAACAAGTTAAAGCTCAAAATAAAAACATTTATTATTTAGATGAAACATGGGTTAATGAAGGACATTGTGTAGGAAGAGTTTGGAAAGACAAAAATATGAAATCATCCCATCAAGCTTTTCTAGAAGGATATACTACTGGTTTTAAGGAATCTATAGGAAAAGGTAAAATATTAATTATTTGTCATATAGGCAGTACAAACGGTTTTCTTGAGAATGGTTTACTCTTATTTGAATAAAAAAAAACCGTTGATTATCACGAAGAAATGAATGGAGACGTATTTGAGGAATATTTTGAACAGGTGATTCAATTCATACCAAAAGGATCGGTTATTGTAATGGACAATGCAAGTTACCACTCCAGATTACTTGAACTTTTACCAACCACTAAATGGAAAAAGGCTAAAAATTTAGCCTTTGACAATACAATGCTGAGGGCAGAATTGTTAACTATTGCTAAAAAACATAAGCAAAATTATAAAAAATATAATATTGAGGAGATAGCCAAAAAACGAGAAATTGAAATTCTTCGTTTACCACCCTACCATTGTGAGCTGAATCCGATAGAATTGATATGGGCTCAAGTTAAAGGTTATGTGGCCAGAAATAACACTACTTTTAAATTATCTGCAGATGTTAAAAATCTCTTCAATAAGGCAATATCTGAAGTAACAAGTGAAAATTGGCAAAAATGTATTAGACACGTTACAGAAATAGAAAAAAAAATGTGGGAGCTAGATAACATAATTGATATTACTATAGAGCCCATTGTAATTTCTCTAGAATCAGATGGTAAATCTTCTGACACAGAGTGCGAGGAACCATAACTTTAAAATTATTAATTTATGTACTTTAATTTTATTTTTAGATTTTTATTTTTTAAGATTTAATATTGTCGTATTTTTTGCATGTTGCTCGTCAAATTTTATCCTTGCGGTTGGTTTTTTTTTCATATACCTACTTAATTGTTTTTTTAGCTCCTCATATTAATTTATAAGTAATTGTAATTATCTGTACATATTATATACATATTTTGAAAATAAACATATGCCTAAAATAATATTGACTTTTTCTTCATTTTACCCAAATTAAATTACTACTTACGAATTATGTTTATCTATCTAAAATTGGTAATCTAGGTATAAATAACTAAAACAAATTAAATATTTCTATTTCCATATTATATAATTTAATTTTGAAAACGCACGTCTATGGTTTACTGCCTTTAACACTGATAACTGCAAAACATTTCTGGGAATTTACTCTCTCTTGATTTTCAAATACACTATACATTTTCTGCCAAATATGAAATGAATACGTGAAACAGTCTTAAAGTACTGAACCCAAATAGTTTTTTAAACTTTAAACCAAACACCCTATATATAACTAAGTAAGCAGCTACATTTTATTTAGGTGTTTTGGGTTAAATCTTCATAATCTGAAGTCAGGATTCTAGTATAAAATTATTTCCCATTAGTAAATAATTTTCACCTACACCATATCCCATCTGCGGACACGCTGTATATAAAATTTTCATAAACAACTTAAGATTTAATGATTTCTTTAATCGTCCCAGCAATATAATATAAATTTCAGTAACTCTTTGATCTGTACATAGAAATTTTAATCCTTTTTACCGGAGCAGCGCGTGCGTGGGTGTCAGACAGCCACTGATAAAAATACAACAAAAAAAACAGTGTACCAACCTATATAAATGTTTTTAATTCAATCGTCGTATATAATCCTCAGCAATAATGGTGAACTAAAACTTTTCGATTCACTTATCATGGTATGTATCATCACTTGAAATCACTTCGAAGGAAACAGACGAACTTGAACTTCCGGCTCAGTTCAATTCACGTTACCATTTTTTTCGTCAGGGAAACTATACTTAAACTAGATGGTTCGCTTGCACTCTACTACGGTAGACTGATCAGGTTCTTGTACTACTAGAAGAAATTCGAAAGTGGGGGCAGGTGTTAAATTTGACCCACCAACAAATTTTACGGTAATAGGTATCTGACATAGCTCTTATGCAGACGACGACGCGGTATAACGATGCTGTTGCCGACGTCGTCGTCGTCGTCGTGCACCGGACAGCAGGAGAGAATTCAGTCAAGGACAGTTCTTTATTTAACGTGCTGCTCTGTGAAAATGTTATAGTTGAAATCAGAGTAGTGCTGCTGTCTGCAGCAGCGCGCCACGTGGTTATTTTTAAAGGCTACGAGTTTTACAGTACAAGAAAATATTTACAGTGATTTCAACGGGTGGTCGTGAACGAAACTCTTAAGAAAAACAATTTAAATGTCAAATTGACATAGTTGTTAATATTGCATTACTTCTAATCAAGTATCAATGGCTAAATAATTAAATTTATTGTTCTCCGCTATTAAACTGTTTACTTTGATTGAGTTTACATTTTATACATAGATAAGATGTAATTGTAAAACACAAATATATTAAGTTATTGTAAAGATCAGCAGGATATCGTTTTTTCCTGGTTTTTCTATATCATTGCACAGTTATATTGATCTTAGAGGGAAGTACATCCAGGATAATCCCTTAGGGCTAATAACATCTAGGCTTTAATATTGTTATGTCTTATTACTTGGTCTAGCCTTAACTACTTATCAACATCAAGTACCTAGTTACAAATAAACAAAATGTAATTTCAATAAGGTACCTTTGCTAATATTCAACATATCTAGGACGGAAATATGGCCCATGGATGGGCTGTATTTCTAATTAATGGGCTGTATTTCCGACTATTAGGTCGGCTGAAAAGTCCCCGGTCTGACCTATAGATGACGACACTAGAATTAAATCCATTTCATTTTTAGATAGTATCAACCTTCAAAAGATTCGTGTAAAAATTTGACAGCTGTCGGACTATTAGTTTGTGAGATATTGCATTTTTAGTGAAGCAACTTTTGTTATTTTCAAAAAGATGGAAAAAAAAGAATTTCCTGTGCTTACTAAATATTGTTATTTGAAAGGGAAAAATACAGTTGAAGCAAAAGCTTGGCTTGATAATGAGTTTCCGGGCTCTGCGCCAGGAAAATCAACAATCATTGACTGGTACGCAAAATTCAAGCGTGGTGAAATGAGCACCAAAGTCGGTGAACGCAGTGGACGCCCAAAAGAGGTGGTTACCGACGAAAATATCAAAAAAATCCACAAAATGATTTTGAGTGACCGTAAAGTGAATATGATCGAGATAGCTGACACTCTAAAGATATCTAAGGAACGTGTTGGACATATCGTTCACGAATATTTGGGTATGCGGAAGCTCTGTGCGAAATGGGTGCCGCGCGTGCTCACAATCGACCAAAAACAGCAACGAATTGATGATTCTGAGCAGTGTTTGCAGCTGTTAAGTCGTAATAAACCCGATTTCTTGCGTCGATATGTGACTATGGATGAAACTTGGCTCCATTACTACACGCCTGAGTCCAATCGACAGTCAGCTGAGTGGACTGCGGCCGGTGAACCGCCACCAAAGCGAGGAAAGACTCAACAGTCAGCTGGCAAAGTTATGGCCTCAGTTTTTTGGGATACACACGGTATATTGTTCATCGACTATTTGGAAAAAAGAAAAACAATTATCAGCAACTATTACTGTGCATTATTGGAGCGATTGAATACCAAAATCGCGAAAAAACGGCCCCATATGAAGAAGAAAAAAATGTTGTTTCATCAAGACAATGCACCGTGTCACAAATCATCGAAAACGATGGCAAAATTGCATGAATTGGGCTTCGAATTGCTTCCTCACCCACCGTATTCTCCAGATCTAACCCCCAGCGACTTTTTCCTTTTCTCTGACCTGAAGAGAATACTCGCGGGAAAAAAATTTGGCTCTGATACTGAGGTAATCGCCGAAACTGAAGCCTATTTTGAGGTCAAACCGAACGAGTACTACAAAAATGGTATCGAAAAGTTGGAAGGTCGCTATAATCGCTGTATCGCCCTTGAAGGCAACTATGTTGAATAAAAAAAATGAATTTTGTCAAAATATTGTGTTTTACTATGGTAGACCTGGGACTTTTCAGCCGACCTGTTAAGTGACTAACAATAATTATTGTTATAGTCACTGGTATTAGTCTATGGTTAATTGTGCATATTTAGAGAACATTGTGCCGAATATTAAATAATACGTCTATTGTGTAGTTTTCATAGTTTTTAAGGGATTTTTACATATTCGTTCTCTGGTTCAAATATTTTGCATTGTTATAACAAAAGTTTTGGTTACTTGGGATTTAGCAAATAGATCTTGAGTTGAGGGTGTATTAATATTTACTCAATAGTAATTAATATAAACCGTAGGACGATAGTTAATTTTTGTGTTAGTGCTGGTGGAAATATGTCGAATATAAGTTTCGATGATTCGTCGTTAAGTCAATGGACTAGTTTAGTGATTTTTTTTTATATTTGCATCTTATAAAATAGGTTTTTACTGGTTCAACTGTACAAATAAAATTTTTATAAAATTAATCCTCTAGCCATAATCGGCTTTTGAAATTTAAATTTAATGGTTACATACGTCATAAGTGGTAAGTGACGTGTTTTAATAACATTGGTAGAAAATTTGCGATGTTGTCGATATGCTTTAATATTAACCGAGAAACTTATCTCTCTCTCTTATTTGTTGTCATTAAAAAGAGATAAACATATCGATATTTTTGTTCTCTGATTAACACTTTATCAAATAAGGAGTAAAATACTAAACAAAATATTCTGTCATTTTCGTTAGTTTAATTTGTTGTTTGGTTGTGTTTGGTTTATGAAAGAAATTACTTCTATACTATTTTTGGTTCGAAAATAAAAATCCCTAACACCTTCTCTTGGTGTTATAGCGGTTCCTTAAAAAATAACCAATAGAAGTAATTGTTCTCTCGGGGGCAACCCTTCTATCGGTACAGTGAGAGAACGAATTTCAAGAATACGGTTTTGGCATTTTCAGTAGAACCACGCCCACTTTCTATTGTCTGTTCTATTCTATCACCGTCAAGAATAGGGGTCTTGTTTGTTTATTACAGATAAACACGATTTTCTCTCCTGTCATATATCTTGTCAACTGGTACAATCAGTTAGTCACAGAACACGGTGTTTTGTGCCGCCAGTTCTTTAAGAATACTTGAAACGAACGTAGCTAAAATGTGACAACGTTGACTTTTAAACACACTTCATTATTGGTTATTAGTTGGCGCTACATTTAAAACTTACTAATTATTTATTGCTAAATTTTACGAAATGAGAAAAATTAATTGCAAAATGAATACCAATATAAGTAAGTAGGTATCTTATCCTAAATATACATTGCTATCATTTTGATTAATATGATCCTACTAAACTAGTCCATTAGTTATTATAAAAAAAACCAAAAGACTATAGTTATTATTTAAAACTGGTTAAACAATTATAAAAAAAAGTTTATTCTCGCACGCCCATGAACACCAGCAGACCCACCGATGGTTATTATTATTCAAGCACGCTTTAGAAATCCACTGGTACAGTTTTGGTTGTAAGGAATTTCGATCTGTTCTGGATAATTTTCATTGTTTTTTTTTCTTGGTTTCGTAATAGGTAGGTAATGATCAGTGATTGATGATTGTTATTATTTTATAAAACTCGACTGAATTTCAAATATAGTATAACCATATATATGAGGGTCACTCTGAAAGTTGCATTTGTCGTGGGTGTTGAATCTCAGGGAAAGCTGGTAGTTTTTCAATTAATTTATCTGGGGCAGATGTTCGTTTCCGAAGCATGCCATTATTTATATTTGCTGCTGATAGGTATTACTAGAATGCCGGGACGTCGTGTATATATATTGGGCAAAATTACAGACATTATTTCTTTGTTGATGGATATTTTGTGGTTACATTTGAGGATTTACGTCAAGTAAAAATTTTAATGGTATAAAATTAAAAACGTACAGTATGGAACAGTATTTCTAGTGTGCTTGTTTCAAAAATAATTTATTTATACATTTATGTGACCATGGTCAATACAAACCTTGTTTTTTAACTACTATACCCTGTATATTATTTAATTTTTGGATTATTCAAAACATTATAGGCACATTTCATGTTCAATGTCCTATACCAAATACTGTTTTGGAAATATTGAGGGCTTTAAAATGTATTGTAAACAGTAAGAATTAATTGACGATATATTATAAGGGGTTGCCTTTTATATTTCGAGATTTGGCAACCCTGGTGTTGCAATCTGGCATTTTTGAGGTTATACGTACTCAGAACGTTTTGACAACTGCATTTTTGAGCACCCAAAACATCGATTTGATGAGTCATCCGCCGTACAGTCCTGACTTGGTACCGAATGACTTTTTTTTATTTTCATACGTAAAAAACAAACTGAGAGGTCAAGGTCTTTCGACACCTCGGTTGCTGCATTCAGAATGCATGTTTTGGAGATACCTCAATCAGAGTGGCAAAAGTACTTCGACACACACAGTCCTCAATCAATGTAAGATATCTGATAACGCACGGTAAAAAAAACGCACAGCTGTAAAGTAAAACGCACGGCTTCCCTAGCAACCACCTATAGCAACTGTCAATAATGTCTAAATAGTTTGTAATATAATAGTGAACGTATTTAATTACGCTTCCCAGGTTAATTTACGTTATTTTTATGAAATACAGTTAATTATCCAAATTTTTAGAATATTTTTACTTTTTAACAAAACTTAGAAAGCTGTTTCAACTTGTAGATACAATCGTTACAAATAAGAAGACATTTTTTAGTCAACAACCATGCTTTTATTTTATAATAATAATAATAATTTTATTTGCATTTTATTATTACATTAAGTATAACAAAAAATAGATTTATACAGAAAAATTGTGTTTTTTTGTAAAATGCCAAAGGACCTGGAAGACAATTTAAAATTGTTCAAAGTACACGCCCTGAATAGTTATTTTTAATAAGTCAACATCAAACAAAATAATACGAGATTACAAATTACAACAAAAATCACATAGACGAAGAAAAATCAAAGTCAATGTCACAAAATTTGTATTTAAAGTATTGACAGCTACCAGTTTCGGCCTATCTATAGGCCATCATCAGGCTAAAAATCAAGTACAGAATAAGAAGATATACAGATTTACAATAGTGATACATACCTTAAAAAACTTATGAAGTAATACAAGAAAAATAACATCCACCATGCTTGCATGAACTTAGCAAAGAATGGATAATAATGTGTCATTGAAAACACTGAAAAAACTAATATTGAAACTAACTAATATTGAAAAGGAAGGGTATAATAAAGAAAAGGAAAAGGATCCATGAAAACTTGGTAGATCATGGTAAGACGAGATTGTTTGTAGGACCTACAAATGAAATAAAAGCAGGCATGTCCAGTGTAGACGCTAAAAAAGTTTTTGATGAGGATTAAAAAGGAAATGTTTTTAAATATCCAAGAGTAAGATAAAGTTGTGCTGTGCAGAACTAACGGAGAAACCAGCTTGATTACTTGATAAAGCTTGGCTTGGTATTTTTAGAATCTTGGCTTGATTTCAAGCCAAGCTCAAGCCAAACCTTTAAAAAACAAGAAAAACCTGTGAATATTTAATTGTCTGTGGAAATATAAATATTTGTCCCCTACCGTGCATTACCAAATATAATAGCAAAACTACAAGATGAGTTTAATTTATTCCAGATAATTATTCTACAAATTTTATAAATTTCTTAAATTGTACCTTGAAAATAATTGATTAGTTTTAATTTCTAGATGTTAAGGACAAATTTGTGACCACTCCCAAAAACAGGAGGAATAATTTTAGAATTCCAAATCTCACTAAAATAAAATCACCCTGTACAACAAAGTTCCAATAAACATCATTTGAGCTTACCAGTCACCAACATAAAAAAACTGATTTTTTTTAGTAAATTTGCTTTCACTGCCAACATAAATTTATTTATTTTTGTTCAAAAAGGAAAGCTGGGAAAACAAAAGAATTATTGGTAACCATGGTTTTGTTGAATCTTGAATCTCTCTCTTGTTTTTTGTTCCTGAAAGCGAAAGGAGGGTAAGAAAATTTGTCCTGATAAAATTAAAATATTGTATGTGAAATTAAACAATTAATGCATAATCATATAAGATAAATGCTTAAATTGATAAAGTGTGTGTAGAAGTGTATTTTCATAAAAATTCAACCTACCTGACAAGAAATTGGGGCCAAAGTGTATTGGCATCCAGTACTAGCAGTTCCAGGAGGACAGGCAAGTTATTTAAGCCTCAAGGAACATATTCCTGCCCATTAGAAGGTGACAACAGTTGTAAGGATTCTACATCTGAGGTATTTGGGGCCATTTTGCTCCAACACATATTTAGCAAGAATTAAGTACCAGGACTCTACAACATCCATGCATGGACCAAATTCTGAACATTTTTAAGGTGATATCAATTATTATTGTTCTATTTTAATAGTTGACATTTTCGATAAACTCTAGAATTTCAACAATTATTATCGCTCTATTTTAATGTTTAACATTTTCGATGAACTCTAGAATTTCACACTGATATCTTTTTGTCACTAATTCATTTGTACGAGATCCATAATTATTGTCAAATTTATTCGTATCATAAAGGTTTTAATTAAATTAGCACGTGCTACAACTTTGATGTAGTTTGTTCTTGGAAGAGAGAACAGGATATTCAGGAATTTTCACATTCATACAGTTCAATTTAAGAATACTGTTTTATAACTAAGAACACGCTATATCTTAATTTAAGGTACATTCCATAGGAATAAAAAATTATAAAAAAAATTATACTTACTTGTAACATCAATTCATTTTGGAATCTTTCTAATGCATCTTTTTCAGCGACATTGAATAATAAATGTCTCTTTTGAATTTCTGTTTATTTCAAACACAAATTAATTCGCAAAATTCGCATAAAGAAAACAACCACTTCTAAATCTGCTTCCATCAGCTGTGACTTTCAGAACTTTAATCTCACAAAACACAGCATTTGACCGGAGGGAATAATCATAGAACTCGAACCTACACACGTAACCTGAGCAGGTAACGTCATACAGTGACCGTAGGAACTACTTAAGTATCTCTTTCGTTATTTGTTTTTCATCATAAAAAATTTTTAAGAGTCTCATTGCTTTGAGCAGCCTTGGTTTAATTTAACTTCATTGGCGTCATATTTATTTTTAAGAAAATATTGTGGGAGGTCATATTGTTGTCTTAGGCGTACTGCTATAAGCAACACGTTTCACATAAGCCATAGTCAATTTGAAAATACAAAATAACTTGACAAAATATAATTTTATAAAAATAACAAAATTTAACCCCACAATATATCCAAATCATCCCTTTCATCTATCTTGGATCAACAGGAACCACACCATTGAGCCCTCTGCCACTTCTGGTTCAATCTTGTTTCGTTTTCTATGCTCAAATGGTTGATCCAAGAATACAGGTTGATTCCAGGACCAACTAAATCACCAAGTTTTAAGGTATGTGTTTACTGACCGCCCAAATAGACCATCAAGCGATTTAATCACATAGATACCTATATAAAATAAATGGAGACGCCACTGAATTAGCTAAAATATAGCGAACTACACGCTGAATGGCCCGTAATTTTCTCTCTTAGAAGATCTAAGTCTAATGGTGTTTCTCTCATGATAAATTACTGAAGATGTAGGTTAAACCACTCGAAAATCACAGTGGTACTGCTGCGCTAAGGAATATACCACTTACTGAGCAAACTACGCCGTAAAATGTAATTCAATTATGAAACAAATTATTTCCGCAATAATTAATAATTTAAGTAATGTAAATACTATTGCAAATGTCTACTTATAATTGAATCTCACTGAAAACACATAGAATTTGTTTGAACGTGTCGGTTTTATAAGTTTTGGTGCAATTAAGACCCTATATGTGGTAAATTGCGGACTAAATATAGTTAATGGCTTTGATTATGGTCTTGGGTATGTAATAATTGTTAATGTCAACAAAATTGTAAATTTTAAAATGCATTAGGGGATTATTTAATCACCATTATTAAATAGCGTGGGTATTAGAGGTCTTTTTCTTTTGTCATCATAGGTTCTTTGGTTCTTCTTTGATTTTTTCTACCAATATCCAAAATACACATATGTCCAAAAGTTCGGAATATTTAGAAATAATATATCTACGGCTATGGTTTTTTAAAAACTCTTGTTGATATTTATTTTAAAGCGTTTTTAAATCAAAATAATACTAAATTTGATTCGCAGCAGCACAAGACCGACAGATAACATTGATAGCTCGAAAAAATCGATAGGAATCTACAAGTGGCATATCCAGAGAAATTGCTAGACTTGAAGCACTGAATATCTCAAGGCAAACAATTACACGAAGATTAAATGCGGTAATTTTGTATCGCAGAAGACCTCTACGTGTTCCCAAACTATAGTATGTACAAAAAGGACGAGGAGTAATAAACTCTAATTAAGTATGCAAAACCTTTACAGGGAGCACCATGAAATTTTTGATAAATCTCTTACTTTAAATTACATTTCTTCCGTAAATCTAAAAACCAGGTAGATCGACCCCGTATTTGTTTCAGTTGTAGCAAAGTTTAGGGTTTTTTCATTGTTAAAGGATTAGCAGTTAAACAATAACGCAATGCAGTGGTGTGTATTTTGGGAAAAAAATACGTTTTAAATTATAATATAATAAAAAATGAAAATAAATAATTATTGGAATACATTTATTACTTACATTTTATTCTATATCCGACTCGGAAGAGGAAGAATCGTTGTTGACATTAATAATAATAGGGTCGATTAAATCATCACAAATATTGTCAATTTTCCACATATTTGCCTCTACTTTGATAACATGCTCGATACAGTTTTTCCAATTTTCCTTACTAACATGACTTACAGCACTCTCAAAAAATTTCACAACATCGTTTATTTTAAAAGTAATATTTTTTTTCCAACTTCCCCCTTTACCTGAGCCCATATTAATTCTATGGGATTAAGTTCATAATGATAAGGGGGAAGTCGAAGATCTGATATACCACGAGAAGAAGCCATTTCTTCTACAATGTAGGTTTTGTTTATTCTTGTTCATTTTTGCAATTCTGTAAAGTTCTTTCCTTAGTGGATCTTTTGGAAACTTAATATTTTTCGAAATAAGCCACTCCAAAAGCTCTGCTTTACGCCAACGACTTGTGGGCAATGCTTCTCGTAACCGTGAATGGTAACTTGCGTTGTCCATAACAATAACAGCCCCTTTTGGAATCGGATCCAACATTTGAACAAACCATTCCTCGAAGACATCCCCATTCATAACTTCGTGATAGTCCCCTGTGCGTTTTGAAATAAAAGTTAATAATCCACCATCAACAAAACCTTCAGAACTTCCAACATAGACAATCATAAGTTTTTTTCCTTTTCCAGATGGTAGCTGCAAACCTAACGACAAACCTTCCACGATTGCCAGCCTTCCGCTTTTAATGTTTTCATCTTGCCAAGATTTGTAAACTGTATATCCAGCATTTATCCATGTTTCGTCTAAGTAGAAGATTTTCAAATTTTGTTCTCTGGCATGTCGAATGCTTCTTAAATAGTCTCTTCTCCAAAAAATTATTTCCGGTTGAATCAAGAATTGGCTTGGTTTCTGATTCGCGAAGAACGCTAGTTTGGAGGACCCCAGGACGACGAGCCCGATTAGAAACAGCCCAACGTGTTCCATTTGAGGGTGGGAGTATTATGGTTTGGAGTGGTATTATGAGGGGTATACGGACGCCTCTCCTGGTTTTGGAGAGAGGAATCTCTGGTGCTGTGTACATCGAGGAAGGGGCGGTTGGTGATGGATTTGTGTTTATACAAAAATTTTTGAAAGAAGAAGGAATATCTGTATAAGGAACTACGACATATGTTCAGCTTCCAAATTTATACAAAACGCAGATTTTAATATAATAATAACACTTTCAAAACAGTATTTAGACCAGGGCTTAAAGATTTGGTGGTTAAAACTTTCCGATGAATCAGGCAAGTTGTCCAAATAATATCTTCTCAAATACTTGCGAACTACCCTATTCACCAGACTGACATATCTTGGGCTTCATCAGTGCAAATTCCAACAAAGTTTTTCCGTTGCTAATTCGCTTGAATAACAGCATTATTTCTAATCCTGAATGATTCGTTGGCTGTATATCGTTCTTTGAATGAATATTTTTATTCTAAATTAGTTATTTATTATATGCAGTACCGTATAAACCCTTCTCTAACAAGAACTATTATCCTCAGATACAATCAATTTATCTGTCTCTATATAAATATTAATCTGCAATAGGAAGATGAAAATGTTATTACTCGTCCTCGTCTTTTAATAATTTATTTTGGTTTATGATCATTTCATACCATATAAGTTTCTTTTTTATCGTAAAATTTATCGTTATATACACTTTAATCTCGTAATTTTTCTTATTCTGTTAGGTATCTGCGACTCCATTCTTGACCTACTTGCTGCCCTCGAAGAAACTATTTTATTAGACTTGCAATTTTATTTATTTTTGTCGGTATACGTTTTTTTTTTTTCAATTTCCTTTGCCTTTTAGGTTATGCGCGTAATTTTTTTATTTAATTATTCTGTTTTTTAAAGGTATCGACTATTCAGGTCATTTTTTTTAAATACATTCCTCAACAACTGGCGTGTATCTTACAAAAATTGATATTTTATTGTTTGTAACTATTCTGCGGTAATATTCTGCGGTGGTTTTCCTGGATAACTTCTTCCAAAAGTTTCTACTGCAACTGAGCAGTCATCTTCAATTTAATTGTCGTTTTTGTTGTAACCAGTGGATTTGATGCATTTTGGTTCATAATATATTGTATAATTTTTCTCAAAATATATGTCATTTGCAGCCATTAAGTTTTGAATTTCCAATTTCGTATTCTTTGAGCCAGGAATTTTTTGCAATTGTCGACTATGATAGATTGCGTTGCCCATTACTATAACGCTGTTTGGCGGAATGTTGGGTAACTGACAATTTTTAAACCAATCTTCAAAAAGCTCTGCTGTCGTATCTTCGCGATAATCAACACAAGAGTCCTTAATATTTCTGGCAGAAAGCTACATAGCGTTTGGGTCCAACCATTTTCTGATCCTGCGTGTAATATTGTGATTCTCTTTCTTTTATTTGATGGTGCTTTTGTTTTACACTTATCAAAGGAATCAGACCTTCCTTTGGAAGGGGTGTCATGCATATCAAACCATGTCTCGTCGAGGTAGAGTATTGGCCGATTTTCAGACCGATATTTTCTTATTGACGTTATATATTCAGAACGCCAGTTTATTAAACGAGTGGATTCCATTATTACTTGTCTCTTGTCAATTTTGCGATATTTAAAGCCCATTGCAGACAGAGCTCGCAAAAGAGTAGTGAGGCCACAGTTGATGTGAGTTTCGTCATTGATGAGCCGCTGTTTCAGACTTTTGATTGTAAGGACACGCTGCTCATCGTACATAGTGTAGATTTTTCGCCTTATCAAATTTTTTTTCCAGTCCTCTAGACTTTTTTTGACACCGGAATCTTTACGTTTTTTTCTTGATTCCATGGAATTTTCAACAATTCGTCTAACTGAAGTAAGAGACACCTTCGTCAAATTACTGGTTACTCTTGCTGCAGCACCCGCGTTATATCCTTGTTGAAGTAAGGAATTATACAAATTTTTTACTGATTCTTCTTTAACGAACCACTGGAAGAAGCCTCTCAAATGTCCATTGAACCGTCGAGAAATTCAAAAACCGTATATAACAGAGAAGCCTCTCTTGAAGAAACTACCTGTAGAATTAAATTCCGTAGACATGGTTGTTGTGAACTTAAAATATTCATTATGTAGGAAAGATGACGGTTTTTCATTAATCTTTCTATTATTTTCTATAAATAGGTCTATAATTACAAGTATTGCATAAAGGTGTCGCACTTTTATGGAATGGAAAATTCTCAAAGGATTCATTTATCAGCAAAGTTAATGGTAAGTTAGAGGTATCACATATATTGGTGATATTAATTAAAGCTGTAATATGTATATCGCCATGCTTCCTTACTTTAAATTACCGTTATTACGAACCTTAAATACAACCCCGGCTCACCGTATATTAGACATTCGTTTACCACCGCTATCGAACCTACCCCTTATAATAAAACGCACCTGAAACAAAACCCTTAAAATGAACGCAACCCAACCGAAAACCCTTGTCAACCCTCCTCTATAAATTACGATACACCCAATACATTGTTCCCTTTTCTTGCCAAAAACCAGACGAGTCAGTCGCACATTTTATCACCTAAAACTTTTAATATCAGGCGTTGTACAAAGCAAATAAAAAAGTAAATTTAATAAATGTGCAGACAGAAATGTATATAATATAAGACCATTAGTTGATTTTATAGTTTTGATTAATAAACAAAGTAAATGTTAAATGAACTGTTGCCACTTTTGACAGTGACAACCCAGCAGTTTAAAAATTAATTTAATTAACAACTTTTTATTAAAGAAAATATGTAAAAACAGCTAAAATTTGGTAAAAGTGTTATTTTGTTACATCATTTCGATAGTAGCACTGAAATTCGAATCAATTCTTGATTTTTCACTCATTCGTGTAGCTTTAGAATCTAAGGTTTAACTGGTTTTAATTCTTTTTAGCTTTGACATGGAGCAAAAAATAATACAGAGTACCTACTTCCTTTTCAAATATTCAAAGAAAATATTTTTTATTCTTCAATAATGACTTCTACTTTGCATTAAATGTAAGGCAACGAAGATATTTTCTTATTGGTCATGGTAAACTTAGAAACACGCAAATTCAAATTATTAGCTTTTTTCTCCATCGTTAATCTTAGATTAAATATCGTCAAAGTCATAGATTATAGTTTTTAAATTATTCATCGAAATTAATAATATTTTTTTATAACACCAGCATCTTAATGTAAGCAAAAGTAATACGCAAATATTTTATTACTATTTAAATTTTGTTTTTGCTATATATATATATATATATTATAAAGATTTTTAATTTGGGTATACAGATTTAGATTTATTTTAGTCTTTATTTTTTTATATCCCACGTTGGTATTGTCAATTTATAATGTTTTAAATTTTGTCTATACTGATTTAAATTTGGCTATAGTTTATTTTACCTAACAGCTAAAGAAGTTTATTATTTAGATATGTTTGTATTTGTTTGATTATGATAATTAAAAAATTTTTGTTTGTTTTATTGGTTTTTTTAAATATTTTAATTGAATTTGATGATTTAATATTATTTAATTTTATATACAGTTTACTTTTTCTTTTTACTTTTAAGTTTGGGCGCCTTGTCAGAAGTTCAAACTAGCTCAGTTTACTTAATTTTAAAGTTGAAATTTAAAGTCTGACTCTCATCTTGGGTAGGATTCAAATTAAATATTGTTTAATAACTAATACACAATAAATTTAATGTCAAGTACTTCAAAAAAAAATTATTAATTGGTTTTCACACGTTCAGTACAAATAAATAACAAATATTCGAATATGAAAAAATGGAGATGATATACAAAATATTAATTTACAATTGCAAATAATTAAAAACAAAAATACAAATCCTTAATTATCGGACGTACCTTGTATAACAGAGTTTTTCAAATATTGTCCTTGTCATGCGCAACGTAACAAAACTGAGATCGGCTTCTGCTTCGTTTACTCCCGCAAATGGAACAACGTATTCAAATTGACAAGATGGCCACTATGGTTCCGTTTTGGAAACGTCTCTCGAATTTAATCTTTAAAATTCTATGGAATCTGCACTTGCTTTATGCAGTTTATTACTTTGGTAAGTAATTTAATAATAGCTGATTACTTTTCTGTATGTATTTTTAATATTACATGTATTACTTTAATATAAACAGCTTTTAATTAATTAAAAAAATTTCTTCTAGTTGATAATCAATTAATACATACGATGTTAATTGCTCTGCGACCAGGAACATAAGAGAGTAGATGTTAATTGCTCTACTACCAAAAACATAAGAGAGATTAATCATGGATTCTCCGGCCTTTTATAGCTTCTTGGAAAAAAAAACAAAAAAATGACGTCATCGGATTTCAACTGTTCGAATTTCAGAAAAAAATAACCTACATTTCCGAAAATCCAGGTAATAAATTCACAATTCTGATAATACCTTTGATAACGTACAGATAGATCTCATCCTTATATTTGCTTAAATTCTGTTTGTATAATTTTCTAAGTACTTTTTCCTAGGAAATTTTAGATTCAAAATACACAACTTCCTTGAGCTGTCAACTTATTTTAGACTTTCAAATTTTGAATTAACACTAGCTATTATCTTTAAAATTACTCTAAATCCACTTAACTAGTACTATTTTAACTGATAACTTACTATTTTAACCCTAACAACTACAATTTAAACTTTTAAAAGATTTTGTTATTTGTATTACTTATACCTTATATAAGCTGATATTTTCTGTGTTATCAAAGGTTAACATTTTAAAATTTATATAAAAAACTTCCTCAATTATCCTACATACTTTTTGTTACATAAATTGTCATTTGTTAATGTTTATAAACTAAGTTTTTCAATATCTATTTCACTATATATTCTTAAAATGTTCAATCAAAAGTTTATGTGATTATATTCAACACTGTCGATATGAGAATTAGTTTAATGTATTTCCCCACACCTGCTACATGTTTATAATTAATCTTGTGTCTTTTTAGGTACTCACAATCTATTGGTATATTTGTTTGTACAATATCGAAGACTTTGATTTTGTAAGTACTTCCTTTTTACAATATTAATTTAAATATTTTACTAACTAAAATTACATGTTGATTTCTTAAACATGTGGAAACCATTAACACTTTTTGATTTTTATTTTCTTTTTATTGTTTCAGATTAAACTGAGAATTTTGAAAAAGAACTAGGTGAAAAGTGAATTGTTATAATGAAAATGCATTCATTATGGATTGGAAAATTTTGATTGTGATACAATAATTGAATATGGATCCTATACAAGATAAGATGTCAAATACACTCTTTATTTATTTGAATGTTTGTAATTGAAGAGTAAATATTGAAAATTTAAGATGTACTAAAGAAAAAGTAACTGCAAATTCAATTAAACTTATTAAGATATCCCTTTTTTGTAAATTATTGTGGTAAGTAACTTTAATTCTATTTTGTTCATTTACTAATGTGTATTGTTTATTTTTACATGTTGACTTTCCAATATGACTACCTACCCTATATTGGCTTTTATCTTATAATGTTTGTTTATTATTATCAGATATGTAAGTTATACTACTTTGTTTTAGTGTAACTGTAGAGATACTGTTTGTTTATACAAATTCAAACTAATTATATTAATTTTAGGTCAGAAGATTCATCTCATTTTCTAACAAGATGTATCTACTAAGTCCAAATGAAAACCTGTTGTGACCAGAGAATATTGTTTATTTTGTGGCTTTTACTGTGATATTATGACCAAATTTATGATATAATCAAGTTTATACTGTACTCAAGACAATACTTCTTTTTGGGTAATTACATGGTTTAAGAAGAAAAGTGTATTTCATTATGCATATCCTTTTTTTTTATTAATCCATTAGTGTAATGGCTATGATGGATGCTTAAAAGGTAAGTTTTGTTTTTATTAGTAATAATGATCCATTACAATATATATATATATTATTATGATTTTATTATTTTTTTTGTTGTTGGGTTCTTATGTTTTCTTTTTTTTGTTTTATTATTTTAATTTTTTTTTGATGATTGAATGTTATTTTAGTATATTCACGTTAATTGTGACATGATATTATTAGTGGTTTGTTTTTATTTGATTTGAAGTAATTGTTGAAGTTTTTTACTACAATAATAATGTTTTTTTTTAGCCCCTTAAATAATATGTATAATGATGACTAGCTCAAATAAAATTAAATGTTTCTACGCTCGTTTGTTTAACTTGAAAATAAATACTATCGTTAATCGAAAATTATATCTCAGGTCGTACAGGTTTCACCACAGATTTACGCTCAAACAAATTATAAATTTTCTATCAAAATGAAATTCAAAAATCTTTACAATAAAGTAGTATAAATGTTCTCTAGCGACTAATAATTATTATCGCTTTAAAACAGTTTATACGCACACTTAATACAAATTAAATAACGGTACCTTTTTGAACTTTGTCTCTCGAGTGTTCGCCATTCACATGTAGGTGTCGCTGGAACTGGTGGTCTATCTTCTCTACTGGTGAGCACGTGGGATGTAGAACTTCCAATGGTTTAATTAAAGACAGAAACTCTTACGATGTAGAATTTATTATTGTTTACTTGTGGATTTTTTTTATACAATTTACTGGTTGATAAGACTCCTTTTACAAGTGGTGTGTTACAAAGTTTTATACTAGGATTATTTCTGATATAAGGTAAGTCAAGCTTCTTATATTAATTTGATACTAACTTTTGTATCATTAAAATTACATTTGGAACTATTATATTATAAAATGATTCTGCTTGATTCAACAAACTTATTTTCTATTCAAAGTCGAATACTGTTAACTTATAAAGTTAATAAAATTTATGATTAATCAAAGTCTTTTTTAAAAATGTAAATTACGAGTTGAATATTTTTATAACTGTTGTTGAATGTTTTGAAAATGAGTCTTGAATCTTTTTAAAATTAAACTTGAGTGTTGAGTTGTGAAAGTTGTTTTTTAAAATTAAATATTAAATGTTTGTTGAAAGTTTAAAACGAGACTTGAATATTTGTATAAAGGGTCTTGACTCTCTTAAAATTAGGCTTGAATCCTCTTTTATTCTTTCTGACTGGTTCTTTTACGTAAAACTGAGATCCCTCTCTCATTATTCTCTGACCAATAAAAATGCTTCATTTAAAAACTCCACGAGAACCAATCAGAAGGAACTATTTCTTAATTTGCTTATTTCTAACTAACTACTTATATTTTACAAACAATTTTTTTACATAATATATACAATAATCATTTTTAATGTTCAATAATTTTTATATAATTTATTATGGTCGGAAAAGCTCTCAAATTATATTTACTGAGGCTTGAAGTCATAAATTCGACCGATATACTTCCGAGTAACTCATACGTCACAACGTGCACCTGCTATTCTAAGCTCTTGGAGTTCGAGGAAACTAAATATTTCAAACACGCGATGTGTTGTGTACGAGCACTCGTAGTTCTGATAATTTGACGTCACACAGGCACAGGTGCACTTCTAAAGTTTTGGAGTTCATGGAAACTTTTTTAACTTTTCAAACACGCGATGTTAGCAGTCGTAGTTCTGATAATTTTACGTCACACATATGCACAAGTGTTATTCGTAGAAGAACTTTTTATACACTTTTGTAGATCTTTGAAAATCCTTTTATATATTTAACAGAAAAATATTTTACAAAAATTTATAATTTGTTCGTTTGTTTTATTTTACATTTAGAATTATATTTTCATTATTATTTATTTTTTTAATGGTGATTTTGATTATTTTTATGTAATATGATTACTTTTTTATTATTTATTTTGCTTTTAATTGACTTAACGATTTTGTTTTTGATTTAATCATCATAATACATATTCTTATTAAAATTAAGCTTTTCTTTAATGAATAATTTTTTTATGATAATAAAACTTCGTCTCAATATATATATATATTTCCATTTGGAAAACTGTTTTCTTATTAAACAATCTCTATTGTAAATTAGGTACTCCAAATAAAAATAATAATAAATTTTATACAACTTACATCTCACAACTCATTTAAATTAGAAATTAAATATTCAAGTCAATATCACACTGTTTTATTATGTAAATGAAATACATAAAGTTGTTAACAGCGACTAGTTTCGGCTTTTTGAGAATCCATCATCTATCCATTTACATTAACACAAACTAGACTTAATATAAAAAGTTCATTTTTTAAACAAATCGTGGATAGTTTAACGTTATTTTTAATAAAACAACAATTTTTTATATTCTCAACTTTATGTACCGACGCCACTGGTTTTTAAAATGAAATAATGACTTCCTTACTTGGTTGTTACAATTATTGAAGCAATACGTAAGTATCCATTGAATTTCACGATTTTAATTTTGTACTAACATGGATTGTCATTCTCACAAACTCGAATAAACTAAAATGTGATATATTATCACAAATTTTGGATTTAATTGATAAAAAATGTTATTCATAATCATTCGCATTTTCTAAACTGACTAAATAGCAAAACGTACAAATACTTGGGATATCAACAGGTCAAGTTCTAAAATAGAAACCTTATGGTTGATTTATAACCTAATGTATAGTAGAACCTACTTAACCTAACCTAAAATAACCTAACCTAACCTAACCTAATCTAACCTAACCTAACCTAATCTAACCTAACCTAACCTAACCTAACCTAACCTAACCTAACCTAACCTAACCTAACCTAACCTAAAATAACCTAAAATAACCTAACCTAACCTAACCTAACCTAACCTAACCTAACCTAACCTAACCTAACCTAACCTAACCTAACCTAACCTAACCTAACCTAACCTAACCTAACCTAACCTAACCTAACCTAACCTAACCTAACCTAACCTAACCTAACCTAACCTAACCTAACCTAACCTAACCTAACCTAACCTAACCTAATGTATAGTAGACCCTTAAGTTGTAAAATCCGAGATGCACATCATAAATGTAAAAAGACCTGATTCAGGTAATTTTGTTTCTCAGAGAGGGATTGTAGAGGATTACAGCTTACACCCTACAATCAAAAGTCTACACTATATCCAATATTCAGAAAAAGAGTGTGATTTTTTTTGATGATATTTGATATTTTTTTCTACTTCAAAAATACGTATTTTAACAAAAACAGGTCTGTGAAAGCACGAATCACCCTGTAAACAACAGATATTTTATTTTCTCCCTTAGTTACGTATTTTGTCTTAAAATATAAGGCAGTAACATCAAAAAATATTTAAGAGCAACTATTTAGGGACCGTTTTAAAAAAGTCGGGATTTTGAACTTCAACGCCTTGTATCTCAAAATCTAGCCATATGTTAAGGAGCCCGTATCCCATGCAATCTGAAACGAAAATGTGTCAATGATTTTTTTTGGCCATGAAGTGCAGACATCTCTTAGTAATAGGATAAACTAACAGAAATAATAATAGAATCCTTTCACTAAATTGCTCTATTCATCGGAAAAAATTTTACCTGCTAAAAACACATGTTTTAGGTCTAAAAACCATTTATATAATTCTCATTTCTAGACCTTGCCAGCCAACAAAATATATTTTGTATTTTATCTCGGGAAAGAACGAGGGTAGATCAACATTTAGTAATATCAATAGGTGCTCTATAGTAATTATTACTTTTATCTTTAGTTTTTATTAAAAACATTTTTTATTTGTATTTTTAATTCTATATTTATACCTAATCACCGGTAGGGTAAGTTTATTATGGTAAGTTTATGGTTGTGTGTGATTATTTTTAAATCAGTTCTAGGTAAGTGTCAAAAAATTATTAAAATATTATTAACTTAGAGGCGATGCATTTACAAATGACACATTAAAGTGGTCAACATATTTTAATTTTGTAATACCTATTTACTTGCGTCGAAAATTCGGAGACTAGATCCTTATGAAGAATAATGTTGTTTTCTAGAACGTTGCTGGATTTAAACTAATGTTTTAAAATTTGATGAAGTGCTGCAAACTACCCACTATTACTACCCGAATGTTAACCCTTCAGGATTATTTGTTGACTTGAAATACGGTTTCTTAGGTGCATCGCCTGATGGTAAACGAATTATTGTAACTATTATATACATATCAGAGTTAGGTTTAATTGATTCAGATGAACTTGTTGAAGTAATGTTTTTTAAAAGTAGCCACATCAAAAATATCATTGAAAGAGGCCGTAGAAAAGCGTATGGTTCCTTGCTTAAAAATTGAAAATAATGAAATTCACTTGAAGGAAAATCTTAATTATTATTATCAGATAAGATTTGTTACTGGCTTTTCATTTTTCTAATTTTTTTAGAATATTACAAATTATTGTTTTTAGATACAAAGACAACTCGACAAGAAGAAAAACATGCCATTTTATTATTTATACGGGAGTTGATAATCCACTTTTTACCGAAAACATAAATTTCAACGAAACTTTATTTAACAATATGGTAGAAAAGTTGAGACGATTCTATGAGGATTGCGTTGGGCCGGAAGTTATTTTAAACAGGAGAGGCAAAAGATTAAAATATAAAGATCCACCAGAAAATATTTAAATGTAATAATAATAAAATTATATTTTTTAAATAAAATATTTTGATGCCAGTTTTTCTTTTTACTTAATTCAGAATACCACGTATACAAAATTTACGCTAACATTTTTTTCTCTCAGAAACCTGTGGCCAGATTTCTTTCAAAATTTGACCAAGAAGTGTCTATATGGCCACCAATAATTGGTATTTTTTTCAAGAATTTTGAATTTACAGATTTTTGTTATTAACAATTTTATAATTTTTATATTTATTTACAACGATGTTTATTCTGTGTCTAATGTTTTTTTTAATTGTGCTGGGAAAATGGAATAATAAAAACTTATTCTGTAAGCGATCGCTCGGCACACAAACAATAATTTTATTTACCTTCATATATAACTATAGATGGCCAGCCGTGCGCTGGCTATTATAATTAAAATTTCTTCAAGATATAACAATGATATAACTGGTCTACTGACAATCAATATCCGCAAATCAGTATTCTTTTTTTCATTTTTCTAATTTGTTTTATTGAATAATTGTTTTGTAAATATCGCAAAATATTTAAAAAATGTTACATTAATTTATAATACAAAAATTTGTTTTGACTTCGTTAATAAAAAAAAGAAAAAAATATATAGTGCCTAGTTCCATCTATGATAAAAGTTATAAACTAAAGTACAATTATTTCGTCATTAACTACGTCCATTTTTGATCCAAAGTAAAAAATAAAAATAAAATGCAACATGATTTTAGTTTCTAACTATTTCTTAGGTTTGATCTCTTTAGAAAATTCCGATTGGGCTATTTGATAGAAAAATGTTCAACTTAGGAAAGGTTTAGTTTCATTTTAAGAAAATTTGTTTAGATTGTTGTTTATTTATACAAATGTAAAGGTCTAAAATAGTTCGCATTCAACATCTCTTTTTCAATATTAAACAATAAATTAACAAAAAATAAATGCAATCCTTACCTAAGTTAGACCTTTATATGCAATTTAGTGAAAAAAATAAAACGATTGGAGAAAGTTAGAATAAACTTTTGGTCTGCAGGTGCCATTCTGATGTACAGCGATACCCCGTCCTTAAGGTTTGGGCTATGGAGACTTTTGATCAGAACATAAAATATTAGTAGGTACATATAAAAAATTCAGATAAGAAATTCCATAAGAAAAGTGCGAGGTCCTTTGTTTAAGTTTATTATTGACATTTAAATTTAAGATTCGAATTTCAACCATTGAACTTTATTATACATAGAAAATAAAACAACTGACATTCCAGAGAAATGTGGAAACGTGAAGTTTTATACAGTAATTTGTATTTTACTTGACATCTGTTTTGTTACCACATTATTAAACCTCATATTTACCTAATTATTAATTTAAGATTGTACATTATTAAAGAAAGTTGAATAAATTTAAAGGTTCGTGCGGCAAACATCTGATCAAAATTGAATATCTACATATAAATAATCCGGCTTTCCATAAAACACGATTTTATTATATCGTAATCACCAACAATAAGGTGCCAATTGTTGTTAAACCTACCAAGTAAATAAATTTAAGATACTAAAGACATTAAAATATAATTTGTCGTGTAATTTTATCTTCATTTACACGAACCGTACTCTTCAATCTTTTGAATAATGTTTAAATTATTTAAAAAAAAATAAATACAAATTGCAATAATTGTATTTGATATCGGTACTGTTAATTTTACCCATTTGTTGGTAGAAGCAGGTTATCAGACATCGTCCAATTATAAGATTAAACCGGATTTTTAATCTGTCGATCTCTAAATAAATTTATAAAATATTAAAATGCTAGTTGCAATTGTTATTTTATTAATCTCTTATTTAATCTGATGATTTGGTAAAAATTACAGTAACTAATTGCTTTATTTATTCTACTATTACTGATCTACATTAAGAAATAAAAGCTTGCACACAATTACTTCGATAAATACCTAACAACATTTTTAAACAATATTATACATTTACTTAATTGAAATCCAATGTTCTATTTGCTCAAATTGTTCATCCTTTATATTAATGCAGTTATTTTAAAAACAGTCTTAAATATGAAGATTACGCAAACATATTTTATTAGATAAGAAACATATTTCAATTATAGTTCATTTGTTTCGAGTTGGCGGATAAGATATTGGAAACAAGACCCTAAACCAGTAGCGCACGTACTTAGTTGTATCGGTATTAAGAAATATCTTTTAATCAACATATTTTAATCTTTTTAGGTAAGGGATTAGTACTCATAATACGATATTTAGAATATTTTGTTTTTCGATTTTAACGAGAATAATTGTGGTTGGTAGGGGTGTTAAGGGATTAAGAGGATTTGCATTTATAATGAATTCACTGTACTGCCAAATCCAAACAAATGAACTATAATGCGTTTAAATCTACTTATGACCGAGTCGCCATACAATCTGTTGAAAATTTCGCTACTCGGTGATAACAAGAACTTGTTTATAAATTTTGACTGAAGCCACAAAAATTATAACATTTTGTCACAATTCATAAGAATTAAGGGGGATCAAAAAAATTGCTTAATGTGGTTTATAAGATAATGTCAACAATAATAGAAACACGTCAGACAGCTACTACTTGAGATATTATAGGGCAACATCAATATTATGTGCATTCAATACCATTCTGAACTAGCAGACTAGGTTTTCTAAATAGATATTAACCGCTGATACTTTAATTTGCAATTCAAAAAATTTAAATTTTTCCTACCTGTCTTTATTTTTGTAGTATTAGGACCATAATGTATCAAAAACCTTGCGGTGGGATGGTGAACAATGAACCAACGAACCCCGTTGATAGTAGTTGGGTTTTTTGTCTAAAAAAACCAGATCTTCAGGCATGAATGGGTCCAAGAAATCTGCAAGCAAAAGTAATACATTTAGAAACAGGGAATACTAGAAAACTATAAATTTTTTAGAGTGTACAAACTAAAATACGAATAATGAATAATGAAATAGAGAGTGCTGTGGAGTTGTTTATGTAATAAGGATTTGTCACATTTGACTTAATTGTCATTAGTACGCTGCAGTTAAATTTGATTTAAAAATGGTTCTAACAATGGAAGAAAAAGTGTTTTTGGTAGAGCATTATTTTCGTTCATACGGAAAAGGTCGTAATGATGGTCCAAGCTTAGAACAGGTGTCAATAAAATATCAACAAAAATTTAATAAAGCAGATCCTAGTAAAAGTGTGATGTTAGCTGTTGTTGAAAATTTTCGTCGCACTGGTAGTGTATTGTGTCAACGTAAAGGTTCTTCAGGTCGTCGAAAAACAGTATGCACTAATGAAAATGAAGGACGTGTTTTTAACCAAGTTGTGCAATCACCTCAAAGAAGTCTTGTAAGAATTGCATGTAAACTCAACATTAGTGAAACGTCTTTACGTCGCATACTCAAATCAATTGGTGGTTATCCATACCGTATTCAAGTTGGACAACGACTAAATGCTGCGGACAAACGTGCAAGAGAAATTTACTGTGGTCCCATGTTGAGTTTAATTTACGAAGATCCTGAATTTTTAAAAAACATATGGTTTTCAGACGAGAGTCACGTTCATCTTAGCGGCTATATTAATCGACAAACAACCAGATTCCTTGGATTTGAACCTCCTGATGTCATTGTAGAGAAACCACTCCACAGTCTTCGAGTTACCGTTTGGTGCGCGGTATCTGGTAATGGAATGATTGGTCCTTATTTCGTTGAAGATGATAATCAGAATCCACTTACTGTAAACCAAGAACGCAATAGAGAGAAAATTATTATACCTTTTGTGAGAGATCTAAATAACTTTTGCCCTGCACGAAATCCACAGTTTCGCACACAATGGTTCCAACAAGATGGTGCAACGAGCCATACAGCTGTGCGCACCTTAGACTTACTCCGTCAGCATTTCGATAATACAATAATTTCTCGGGAAACAGACTTCGAATATCCTTCTCATTCACCTGATCTGACGCCACCTGACGCATACATTTGGGGCATAATGAAGGAAAAAATATTTCATTCGGAAAATCCGCCGGCGAATATTGCCGAACTACGGGAAAGAATACAAAATATTTTTCGGCAGTTCCATCATTCTATCATGATACGACAAGTAGCCCTATCCTATTGGAACCACTGGGTATCCAACTGTAGGTTTATGGCATGACACAATTGTCTGAGATCAATAAAAAATGGTGTCAAAATTTGTTCTCTCTATCGCACTTGATTTAGTGTCACGGGGTCTTCTACGAAGTAAGGGCCCCATAAACTATTACCTAACACGGTCACTATGAAGAGGTTTCTCTATGATGATGCCTGGGGCCTATTCTTCCATATGACTCTGCAACTCTGCACTTTGCACTCTTCAAATGAATTCCTGTTCCACCATTATTTTTATTTTTTGCAGAGTGAAGTGCAGAGTGTAAAACAAACAAACAAACCAGTCTTGTTTTGTTCCATCAATATATCTTGAAAATAATGAAGAGTTAAAAATATTGCAGAGTCTGCAAATGTTATGAAAAGAAATATTTCAGTCTTTAAAAGACTTTGGCTCAACTTATTGTTATAAACTAATGCCATATTTTTATTCATACAGGAAAATTGTTATTAAATGAGTGAACATTCCGAAATATACCACTTTTCCAAGCTATGGAGTTGAGGGCGTATATAAAATACAATAAGTAGCCTAGTTCTAAAAAAATCATAGTTTCATGGGCCTATACAAAATTTAACATAAGGTAAAATACTTATATTTGCGAAACATGAGCAGAAAAAGCTCTAAACAATACATTTTTTTCATTTCGAATTACTTCTAGCACAGCTAACTTTTTGGATAAAGTTTCTTTCCGCTTGCAACTCATAATTATTTTTATTGTAACTAATAAGTAAGTTGTAAGTGTAAGTTTGTTCTATATTGCAACTTTAACTTTGAGGTTATGTGTCAATCTGCAACTCTGCAAACAACAACAGTGATTTGAAAGGTAGCAACAATTATTGGAGGAACAGCTGGACTCTACACTCTGCGGAAAAGTGAAAAGTGTAAAGTGCAGAGTGAAGAGTTGCAGAGTCCTATGGAGGAATATAGGCCCCTGGTCTTTTAAAACCAAGAAAACGATTTGTCTGTAGGTTGATAAATCCATTCAGAGGGAAACCCACCAATTGTCTTAAACGTTCTTCGGATAGACGTTTCACTCAAATTCTTTCTAACGACTGCTAGTACAGCAAATTTTTCGGAAAAAAGCTGCGCAACATACCATAGAAATTTATTCACCATGCAATTACATGTTTACATTTTCTAAAAGAGCTGGGAGAACCATAGTTAAAAATACCTAATTAATTACATAGCAATTCTCAAAATGTATCATCATACAAGTATCTTTAACAAATTAAAAAGTTCTCTCCTTAAAACCTTTATCTGGTTTTAGTTATTCACCACTTAATTAAGGTACTTTCACATTCATATAAAGTGCCAGATCAACCTGCCAGATAAAAATGCATTTAAACCATTTAAACATATTCGGTAGATAACAAACCGGTATCTACTCGGAAGATGAAAATACCGACCCTAAATGAACTAAGTGAAATCGATTATATCACAAAATGAATAAGCCCCATAAATCTTTTGCTTCTACCAAAACAAACGTATCAGTATTTTTAGTTAGGCGTTGTTGATGTAATTAAGTCTCAGTCGAAAATCAACAAACAGTGTGTCATAATTTTGATTTATTTTGTAAAGAGCAAATTGACTTGTTATAATTTTTATTAAGAATGTTGGTTGACTAGACATTTCCTAAAATACAAAATTTGACAAAAAATACTTTTGTTGGCGCATTAGCCACTACCAAAAAAAATAAATAGGTTTTTAATTCTATTTCTACTTTTTCGAGTTTATTTTCTAGTCTGCGTATTACTATTTTTAACACCTTTTAGATGTTTCAAACTTTAAATAATGGTTTTATTTTTAATTAGGTGAATGCAGACCTCAAATTACTTCACTAAGTATCAATATTTTGGGTTTGGTTAACATTTTTTGTCACGAATAGGTAAAAACTGTATAGATAACTATAGTATGTACAAAAAGTACAAGGAGTAATAAACCCTAATTAAGTATGCAAAACCTTTACAGGGAGCACCATGAAATTTTTGATAAATCTCTTACTTTAAATTACATTTCTTCCGTAAATCTAAAAACCAGGTAGATCGAATCCGTATTTGTTTCAGTTGTAGCAAAGTTTAGGGTTTCTTCATTGTTAAAGGATTAGCAGATAAACAATAACGCAATGCAGTGGTGTGTATTTTGGGAAAAAAATACGTTTTAAATTATAATTTAATAAAAAATGAAAAGAAATAATTATTGGAATATATTTATTACTTACATTTTATTCTATATCCGACTCGGAAGAGGAAGAATCGTTGTTGACATTAATAATAATAGGGTCGATTAAATCATCACAAATATTGTCAATTTTCCACATATTTGCCTCTACTTTGATAACATGCTCGATACAGTTTGTCCAATTTTCCTTACTAACATGACTTACAGCACTCTCAAACAAAGTAGTATTTTTTTTTCTAACTTTCCCCTTTACCTGAGCCCATATTAATTCTATGGGATTAAGTTCACAATGATAAAGGGGAAGTCGAAGAACTGATATACCACGAGAAGAAGCCATTTCTTCTACAATGTAGGTTTTGTATTTATTCTTGTTCATTTTTGCAATTCTGTAAAATTCTTTCCTTTCCTTCCTTTTGGAAACTTAATATTTTTCGAAATAAGCCATTCCAAAAGCTCTGCTTTACGCCAACCACTTGTGGGCAATCCTTCTCGTAACCGTGAATGGTAACTTGCGTTGTCCATAACAATAACAGCCCCTTTTGGAATCGGATCCAACATTTGAACAAACCATTCCTCGAAGACATCCCCATTCATATCTTCGTGATAGTCCCCCGTGCGTTTTGAAATAAAAGTTAATAATCCACCATCAACAAAACCTTCAGTACTTCCAACATGGACAATGATAAGTCTTTTTTCTTTTCCAGATGGTGCCTGAAACCTTACGACAAACCTTCCACGAATGCCTGCCTTCCGCTTTTAATGTTTTCATCTTGCCAAGATTTGAAAACTGTATATCCAGCATTTTTCCATGTTTCGTCTAAGTAGAAGATTTTCAAATTTTGTTCTCTGGCATGTCGAATGCTTCTAAAATAGTCTCTTCTCCAAAAAACTATTTCCAGTTTATCTATCAAGAGAGATTTTCTATTATGTTTCAAAAGTTTGCATAATGTCATTCTGGAGAATTTTGTATAGTCCGCATCTTCTTGCACTGATGTCATAATTTTATCAAGTGTTGGAATTTCCTTTCGTAAGTAAAATCCATGGACTTTACGCCTTAGTCTTTGTTTTAATGACTCATCGATCTCAATTGGTTTTCGACCTGAATGAGTTTTAGGGGGTTGAAGAGTTCCATTCTTGCTTTCTTTTAGTAATCTATAAATTGTTGATTTAGCAACACACAACATAGCATCCGTTAATTCCACAATATCATCAACACTTGCACTTGGATTCTTGTTTTTCAATGATATATAACAATTCAATATCAGAGTGTTTTCATTTAAAGATAATGGACCTGTTTTTGGTCGTTTAGATGGTCCTTGGATTATCGACATTTTTTGGTACTTGCACAATTAACATTCAACAACTGTTTTAAATATATTCCAACTGTTTACAATATTATGAAAACCATACAACTTCATACAACTTTACTCAAAGAACTAATACTAAGTACTGATTTAATGTAAAAATGGAAAATAAAGATACAGGATGGGTTAATAAAAAATAAAGTAAATAATAGGGAAGTGAAAAGTTTAGTAATATTTTGTTTTATTTTTGGAAGGCTTAAGTGAAAATTTGAAGTTTTTGGAAAGGTAAAAGTGGAAAAAAGCATACAGGGTGTGTTGAAAAGGTTACAAAGTATACAGAGGGATAATAAAAAGATTAGGAAATATTATTTTTGTAGTTTTAAAAAAATTGCGAAATGATTCGTTAGAAATGCAAATGTGCACAAAAACCTAATTGATAAATCGATCTTAAAAACGACAAAATTGAATTGAATTATTCTTTTAATAACTTAAATTTTATATAAGATGCAAAAGAAAACCTATCAAGAAAAACGTATTATTAATATTTTACTTAAACGAGTCGCACTGCAATGTAAAGCGTATGATGGAACACTTATTGTCATTGGCGATACGTGATCTGTCGCGTTGAGTGAATCAGCAAAAAACATCCTTTATTGTTAATCAGTCTTCTAAAGTAACAAATGTTTTAGAGCCCTGTTATGGTGATAATTTCATTCTTGAAGAGAAACAGAGTCGTTAGCAGATAGCTATGTCGGGTATTCGTATTCTATGTCGTTTAATTTTTATTAGGTACTCCGATACGGTTACCTACACATAATAATTATTTCAACAGCTTAGAAAATAACTTTTATAAGTTTCAATTTCATTATAAAGTAGAACAATTATACTAGAATTTATTTCATCAGTTCGATTGAGTGATCCTGAAGAATGAAAAAGAAATTTTACTACCGATTCTTTTTTAACTCGATAGAAATTCTTCTGTTACGTACAAATTGTAGAATTTTAACAGAATTTTTATAGAAAATTCCTTCTTTACGTGTTAATTTATTATAAATGCATATACTCGAGTGTAAAAAGTTGTGTAAATTTTTTTGCAATCTCAAACAATACGTATAACCTTAAAAATGTCCAACTTTATGTCAACTGTCAGTTGCCAAATCCCGAAACATAAAAAACCATGAAAAAAAATTTGTTTCATTTTTTAAGCAATTAACAGCGAATTTATATGAAAATATCAAATTACTCGAAATATATTTTTTGTGACATTCCTTCTTATATTCCTGTACCCTTCATTTAAAAATAATATTCTTATACTGTTGTTATACTTGATTGGCTACTCAGGTGTAACAACAAGTGTCAGAAATTTAAAATTCCAACATTTTACGCACGAATTGCAGGTTAAACTTTTAGTAAAAAATAATATTTGTTTTTGTTCACAGAACCAGTGATTGGAAAGATATATATATAGATTTCATGTCCAATAAATTGAAACATAACAGTATTTACACCATGCCTATATTTACAACTAAAGAAATCAAATAAAGGTGTTTTGAAGATACTTGAATACGCACGATAAATAAATTTAACTCTATCGCTGTTTTATAATAAGGTTGTAATTGTCTTGGTGGCCTTCTATTAGCATTAAATTATGTAGTTTAATATATTATAATGAAATCCAACGCCAATAGCGAATACTAACTCTATTAGGTATCGTAACAGGTAATTATGACTAATAAAGGTATTAAGAGTTTTATTTTAAATTGATTTAGGTTTTTAATGTACCAGAACAATTTTTGATTGGGAATATATAGTCCAGTAACTGAAGACCCGAATATATACAAGTTACTCTCTCAATCGCTCCATTGTGGCTCATTTTGTAGGTTGTCCCAGATGCTTTGAAACGAAAAAATGTTCAACCCGGCAGCGATTCCGAATGGAGTCCAAAATGGCCGTCTGAACCCGGGAAAAACGGTTTTCCGCCAATATCTGCCAAAATATGCGAGTTACGAAAATTTTGTTCGGGCAAAAAATGAAGATTTGCTCATTATATACAAGAATGTCTCTTACCAATTTTTTCGCAAAACCAATATTTTTTGCAAAAACGGAGGTTGAAAAATCCATAATTTTCATAGTGAATACATATTGTAATTTCTTGTCAATTTTCTGCTCCACTTCTATTTCTACAATAAAACTATTTCCAAAAAATCAATTACACAATTCTAACAAAAGTAACACTGAACAACAATAACAATAAATAACAAATAATAACACTGACAAACCTTATTATCTACTCATCGAACAAATGATCAATAAAAATCTTCAATATATAAGAATTTAAATATTAAATACATTTAAGTAGATTTCATAGACGTACCAAAATATATTTTAAGAGGGTATACCGTAAGGTACATTTTGTATTGAACGAATGAGTTGCAGCTATGCTACAGAATATACGATTTAGGTCAAAGGTAACGGGATGTACTAATTTTAATAAAAAAAAGTGATAGAGGTACATAAATTTTAGTAAGTTTGATAAAGAAAGGCAACACAGTTTATTCATAATAGAAAACAAACCAATCTGTAACAATAATTATTTTATATATTTTTGTTCTTTCACGAAGATATGAATGGGGATGTCTTCGAGGAATGGTTTGTTCAAATGTTGGATCTGATTCCAAAAGGGGCTGTTATTGTTATGGACAATGCAAGTTACCATTCACGGTTACGAGAAGCATTGCCCACAAGTCGTTGGCGTAAAGCAGAGCTTTTGGAGTGGCTTATTTCGAAAAATATTAAGTTTTCAAAAGATCCACTAAGGAAAGAACTTTACAGAATTACCAAAATGAACAAGAATAAATACAAAACCTACATTGTAGAAGAAATGGCTTCTTCTCGTGGTATATCAGTTCTTCGACTTCCCCCTTATCATTGTGAACTTAATCCCATAGAATTAATATGGGCTCAGGTAAAGGGGGAAGTTGGAAAAAAATACTACTTATAAAATAAACGATGTTGTGAAATTGTTTGAGAGTGCTGTAAGTCATGTTAGTAAGGAAAATTGGACAAACTGTATCGAGCATGTTATCAAAGTAGAGGCAAATATGTGGAAAATTGACAATATTTGTGATGATTTAATCGACCCTATTATTATTAATGTCAACAACGATTCTTCCTCTTCCGAGTCGGATATAGAATAAAATGTAAGTAATAAATGTATTCCAATAATTATTTCTTTTCATTTTTTATTATATTATAATTTAAAACGTATTTTTTTCCCAAAATACACACCACTGCATTGCGTTATTGCTTATCTGCTCTGCTAATCCTTTAACAATGAAGAAACCCTAAACTTTGCTACAACTGAAACAAATACGGGGTCGATCTACCTGGTTTTTAGATTTACGGAAGAAATGTAATTTAAAGTAAGAGATTTATCAAAAATTTCATGGTGCTCCCTGTAAAGGTTTTGCATACTTAACTAGGGTCTATTACTCCTCATACTTTTTGTACATACTTTATATCAAGTGATTTATATCAATGGAAAGGTGAGAATGTCAGCTTTACATTTGTCAAATTATTAATATTCAAAAAATAAAGAGCGAGAAACGGAAAGGGTTTGAAAAAAAAGTCTGGTGACCAATTTTCCCCACTCCCGGAAAATTGCAAGATTTTCTCGGAAAATAAAAAGTCTATCCGGAAAGTGAATCATCCCAGCTTTAAAATGAGGTGCATGGAACTTCAATATTATAAATATTATTCTTGGGTTGACGCTTTTCCCGAAGATTTTCAAAAATTCCGAAAATAGCCGAATAATAGGAATAAATAAATAATGGTAAATTTGGTAAATTTTGAACGCGACAAAGATGGGTGAGGAAATTTCCTGTAATCTTTAAACCTCCCAAGGTTCCATTAGGATAAATGAACATTTTCTTGAAAAAATATGAACACATTAATAAATTAGACTCCAAATGTTGTGAAAAAAATACTTTGACCGCTTTTTTCAATATTCTTGTCGGATAATAACTGACTTGAAGTCACATTCCCCGGTAGATATGGATTTTCCGATCACAATGAACTTTGAATCGTTAAAAAATGTTAATTTTTGTCTGAGATATGAGGAAAAGTTTGTCCGCGCAATCGTACAAATTATTGGGTAGAGCGGGAAAAATGAGCAGACTTTTGAGTTCCATTATCTCAAAAAATATCAAATTTTCAAAAAAATTGATAAGGACCATTCTTGTAGATAATGAGCCAAACTTCATCTTTTGCCTTAACAAAATTTTTGTGACTGGCATATTTTGGTAGATTTTCCCGGAAAACAGTTTTCCCCGGGTTCAGGCGGCCATTTTGGACTCCTTCCGGAATTGCTACCGTGTTAAACATCTTCTCAGTTCAAAGCATCTGGGATGACCTATAAATTGAGCTATGTACAGAATTATTCGTATGTTTGGACGTTCAGTTACTGGACTAATACGAGATTTCTAATAAGCAAAAATCTATCAGTTTTTTTATTTGTCTAAAAGAAAATATTTATACATTGTTAGCTGGAATTCGCTAGACTATTAAACAAAAGTAAAAGTTACAAATTCCTATTTTCCGCAAAAGCACGACAGATTTGCGATAGGCTTACTTGTGGAGACATAATACTCGTAAACAGTACATCAACAATAAAACTAACTATAGTTTGGTTTCAGATATAGTAGTTTAAGATTAAAGTTAAATTATTTGTTTGTTGGTATGTCAAATGCCAAAAGTAACGAAGACACAAGTGAATGAAGGACTCATGTCCTACATTGATCTGAAGCAAAAGGATGTGAGATTGATTGCCCTTGCTCCAGAAGCAGATTGCTTAAATTATGGTATAATTTTTTTGATTAGATATATCTTGTTAGTTTTTTCAAAACTTCTTTTATTTTTGATATACCATCCCATTAAAAATGCATAAACTATTAAGGATCCAAGTTTTACAATTAATAATAATTATTAATGCATTCAACTTAAAAACACACATATCTCTTAAATATATCCGAAAAATAATTAAAATCGGTATGCATATACACGCAAGAGTAATTAGCGATTAAAAATATTACGATTTAATTGTTGGGCCGCAGATGAGGATGTATAAGTCACCCACTTAAGGTATCACGACATTAATTTGTTATAACTGTGTTTAAAATTTATGCTTCCCGTGATCCAACTCATAACACATAACTTAAGTACCCATATACCGAATTAAAAACTTTAAATCATACAGTGCGGTCCATATGTATGGAATAAATTCATTTGTAGCGTTATTATGTACTATATGAAAAAAACCTGAAACAGGTCGATTTTTATTCTTAAATTGACAATTTACAGTATGAAAATATTTTCCCCCTCCAGCACCCCTTCGGAATTATAAGCATCCCCTCGAAAATTTTAAATTACAAAGGGGGTCGTGTGGCACCTCGTTGGAAAGGGATTTTAGTCCTCTGTTCAGCAATATAAAGTTTTTTAAGTTTGGTGCAATCATAACTGAGAAAATTGATTTTTAAGATGTAAAATTTTGATAATGTCTCTAACACAAAACTTTACGTAGAATGAAGATAATAATGTCACATAATGATTAGAATGTGTTTTTCAATGTATTTGACACTTTTATTAAATGTTTAAAATGACCACCATTCACTTCTTGACAATAACCGAGGCGATATTGTTTGGTCTATTAAAATAACCTTAGAATCAGGTATTTTCGTATTTGTTCTGCTAAATATTAGGAAAAACTTTGAAGATATTAAAATAATAGTCAAAAAACTAAATAAACAATTGATATAAATCTAGTAGGCTGCTGTCATTTAGGTATTTAAAGTTACTAAAAGACGTCAGTATAATATTTGTGCGCGTATTAAATTTAATTATGGCTCATTTGTCCGAGACTCAAATAGACATTTTAATTATGATTGGTTGTGGTAATAAAACCAGAACTCAAAAGGAGGTTTGTGAAATTTTTAATAAAAAATACCCTGGTCAACACGTTTCGCAGTCTACAGTTAACAAAATTGAACAAAAATTTTCGTGAAACTGGACATGTAAAAAATATTGAAAAACCAGGTAGAAATGTTCAATTTACTGATGAAAAAAAGTTAGATGTACTTCTAGAGATTGAGGAAAATCCGCATAAGACAACTCGAGAACTTGCCGCCGACAATGATGTAAGTAAATCATCTATTTTGAGAGTTCTGCATAAAGAAAAATACCACCCTTACAAAGTTCAGTTGGTTCAGGAGTTAAATGAAGATGATCCTGATAGAAGGCAAGAATTCTGTGAATTGATGATGGATAGAATGAACGCAGATTTGCAGTTCATAAACAAAATAGTTTTTTCTGATGAAGCGACGTTTTATTTAAACGGAACGGTTAACAAACAGAACTGTAGATATTGGAGCAGAGAAAATCCTCACTGGATGTGTGAGGCTCACACTCAATATCCTAAAAAAGTTAACGTTAAAATTATTGGCCCTTATTTTTTTGAGGGCACAGTTACTGGTGAGGTTTATCTAGATTTTTTTATTAACTTTTTAGTGCCTACATTATAAAGAGTTTTTCCTGATGTTAATCATCCAAATGAGATAGATCGATCTATTTACTACCAACAAGACGGAGCTCCACCGCATTTTGCACGTACTGTTAGAAATTATTTAAACGAGGTTTTTCCAATAGGTGGATTGGAAGACGTGGGGCGATCGAATGGCCGGCTAGATCCCCCGATTTGACTCCTCTCGATTACTTCTTATGGGGTTATTTAAAATCTAAAGTATATTTTAATAGACCAAACAATATTGCTGATTTAAAAGTTAGGATAACGGAAGAAATTAACAAAATAACCCCCGAGGTCATACAAAATGTTGTACGAGAATTCCAATATCGCCTCGGTTATTGTCAAGAAGTGAATGGTGATCATTTTGAACATTTAATTTAAGTCTCAAATACATTGAAAAACACATTCTAATCATTATGTGACATTATTATCTTCATTCTACGTAAAGTTTTGTGTTAGAGACATTATCAAAATTTTACATCTTAAAAATCAATTTTCTCAGTTATGATTGCACCAAACTTAAAAAACTTTATATTGCTGAACAGAGGACTAAAATCCCTTTCCAACGAGGTGCCACACGACCCCCTTTGTAATTTAAAATTTTCGAGGGGATGCTTATAATTCCGAAGGGGTGGTGGAGGGGGAAAATATTTTCATACTGTAAATTGTCAATTTAAGAATAAAAATCGATCTGTTTCAGGTTTTTTTCATATAGTACATAGTAACGCTACAAATGAATTTATTCCATACATATGGACCGCATACCAACTAAAAAAAAATTTGTGGTACAACTGGATATCTTTAAAGAACTGGATAACGGTGAAGGCATTGTCTGGATTTCTGAGTATTCCTTGTAGATTTCCCTTGAGAATGAGCTGCTGTCTTCTAGCTGTGTATACTGTTGACATTCTATAATAATGTGTTCAACATTAAGGTTGCAGTTACATGTTGAACAGAGAGGTCCATTGTTAGACATGAGGTAGCCATGGGTAAATTTAGTATGACCAATTATTAGTCGTCTCAGAACCGCTAGGTCTTGTCTTGAGGGACTTGCAGCTCCAATAAAGTAATGTTGGCTTAATGAAGGTTGGATTTGATGCAATTTTGTAGGAGTGGAGTTACAATGATCTTACCATAAAGATCTGACCTTATACTTGATGACATTTGGATACAATTTGGATATTATCTGCATAGTTTTTTTCCCATTATACTAAAATGGGATGGTGTCCATGGAATGCTAACTGTTATGTTTTGGGAAAAGGAGAGTTGGTAGGTATCATGAAATTTCTGTACAAGAGGATGGTCACTGAATACATCTTTAATGGAATGTGTAGAGGCAAGTGAGTCTGTACATATGCAGACATTTTTATTGGGAGCGGATATGTGTTTGAAAGCTTGAAGTATACTATATAGAGTTCTCCAGTATGTACACTACAAGTTGATGATATTGTGGAAGAGAAAATTGGAAATTGCCAAGTTGTTACGGCACAACCTACTCCTGTTTCATTTTTCGAGGCATCAGTATACAGTACTAAGTCGTAATCATTACGTTTTTCTGATTAGAACGTTTGGTGTTTCATTTTTATTCAGGGTTGTGAGAGATGTGTTGATATGAGGAATGTTTTTCGTCCATGGGGCCATTAAGGGAACAGGTAGTGGTAATGTTTGAGAAACATCAATTTTGATTTGCAAAGAACAAGGGGCTCTGGACGCCCCCGTAGAACAACAGACCGTGAAGATCGCCGCCTAAGATTATTGGTCTTAGGGGACCGTTTCTAAACTACCAGGACCGACGTAATCGCCTTGAGTTGTGCCGAGAACGTTCACTCTGGGATCAGGAATGGAACAGTATTGTCTTTAGTGACGAGTCTCGATTTTGTTTAGGCATGCACGATGGTCGAGCGAGGTTTAGAAGAAATCCACGATTTTTTCTTGAAAGGCATGTTCATCAAACTGTTGGAGTTATGGTTTGGGGTGCTATAGCTTATGGTGCGAGATCACCTTTAATCTTCATCAGAGGTAACATGAACGCGCAGCGTTATATCCAAGAAGTTTTAGAACCCTATATTTTACCCTATCTTGACACCCTGGCAAATCCAACTTTCCAATAAGTTAATGCCCGACCACATGTCGCAAGAGTCACAATAGACTTCTTTCAACAGAATGATGTCACATTGTTACCTTGGTCTCCAAGATCTTCTGACTTATCCCCAATTGAGCACGTGTGGGATATGATTGGTAGGAGATTGCTCAATTTGCAACGTCCTTCTCAGACTCTAGAAGAAGTTCGAGAGGAATTGGTGGTTGCCTGGAATGAGATACCACACTGAGGAAAATCACCCAATACAACTTTTATTCTGACCCAAGATATATAACCACAAATTATTATTATAATATTGATGAAATACAATTATATTGCAGCAAAAACAAATGTTATTCTAAGTAAGGATGTATAACTGCTATACAATTTTTTTCTGTAGTTACCCACCCGAATCAAGTATAAAATTATCATATACTCCTCATATTTTCACAAGTTTGCCACAAATTATATAATCAAAATACAAAAATTATATACGGGTTACTATACCAGTTTTTTAACACAATAATACCGCCTTTATGATTAGTTGTATAATAAATATCCGACTTGTTGTATAAAAACCAATTTCGGTTATATACGTAGGATATATCAATTGTCTTAGTTTTAAAATTACCGCTAATACGCACCAATTAGCCATTAGCAAAGAGAGAGAGAGATTATACCAATGGACAAGCACAGATTGGACAAGTTCATCGTTCGTTATTCATTTTTCATTTATAGATGTTTAGAATCGACAAGCGACCACGTTTTAGCTTTTAACTTTTAACGGCTTATTTCATTTTTATGGTTTATAGTGTGCATGTGAAAATGGATAATTTTGATTTGTCCGAAGATGTTCAGGAAAAATTCAGAGGTAAGTACCTGTACCTATTTAATTATGTTTGTTAATATTTAGCAAAAACCATTGTATATTATTAAAGCACTAAAGCGTGTGTTAGGTCGTTGAGTGGCGATAAGCATGTTGGCGGGAGATTTTTGTTCCGTCTTAAACCCGAATAGGTAGGTATATGGGAAGTTATAAAATATAAATTGATTCTTAGTTTGCTTTTGATATTTCGCAATACCTACTACTAAATCATGATTTCTGAAAAATTACGAGTTATTTCATGCTTTTACATATAAGGATTGTAAGTATTATTAAAATTTCAATGTATGAAGCCATCATAGGAAGCCATGCACAGCAGTTTGTTTATGAAGAATATAGTTTTGTTTATTTGTTTGTTTATGAAGAATATAGTTCTGTTTATTTGTTTGTTTATGAAGAATAAAATAAGTATAACTGTAAAAACTGTTTTCTTTTTTATCCTTATCCATTTGTTAACAGAGTGGTCATGCATATACAGTTATATGGTGGTAAAGTTTCACTAATATCTCAAAAGCTCATGAACTGACAAAATTGGAACTAGGTTTGGTGCTTTTTATAATACCTGCTACTTTGGATGATAGCGAAGAAAATACCTATTGTTTGAAGTTGTGTAGACAATTAGAGCTCTATGTAATTGCCTGCTTCGGACTTCCTCTGTCTTATGCTTGTTTTATTCTACATAACGATTCAGTCGATATGAATGATCTTCAGGTGAAATCTGTTCTCACCTGAAGAAAAGATTCATTTCGATTGAAACGTGGTGTAGAATATATAAAACAATCAAGACAATGGAAGTCCGAAGCCAGCAATCATATAATGCCTATCTAAAAATATTATAATGCCTATATAATAATATTATAATGCCTATTTAATAATATTATAATGCCTATTTAAAAATATACCGACTATATAAAAATAATATATTGGGCAGACAAAAGTAATATAATATCTATACAAAAATAATATGATGGCTAGTCTTCAATCAAGTAAATTGAACAAAATTGTATAAAAAAATTTTATAATATTTAATTAACAATTGTATAAAGGTTAAATCTTGTTTACTAAAGTAAAACAATATCAAATGACGATTATATAGAAATTGTATAACTGTCATACAATATTATTATTGGCCTGACAACGGGTGCTACAATGATTATACAACATTGCTATTGGCTTAAAAATATGTATAATTATAGCTATACAAAATGAGAATAATAGTTATTCAAGTGAATTTGAGCGCATATATAACTAGTTGTATAACCAATATACAAACATGTTTAATAGTTAATCAATCCAAACTTAGTTTCCAGAAAAACGCGTTTTATAACCACAAAATAGTAGTTGATTTGTCACAAATAGTATATACCTTTTGTATAAAGATAATACAAGTTCTATATTATGGCTAATGATTTTTCTCTCAGTGCACAGGAGGACATTGCCCACCTGATCAGAAGCATGCCTATGCGCGTTGGAAAATGCGTAACACATCGAGGTGCATCCACACATTATTAAAGGTAAAAGGGCTTTAAAGCAATGCAATCATTTTGAAATACAAACTTTTATAAAAATAAAACAAAAACAATAAACTGGGTGTTATTTTTTGACATTTTTTGTTTTACATCTCACAAATTATAGTTTTTTGGTTTGAATGCTGATTTTTCATATTATTCAAGACTCTCTTGTTCAATACCAAAATTTCATATACCTACGAATCCAGAATGTACAACTTTTTGTTGTATAAGAAATTCACACACCTGACATTAAAGAAAGGGACAAAAAGGTGCAGTTAACACTTAAAGGCACGTGTTTGGGAGGCTAATTAATAACTTACTTAAAAAAGTGACCAGTCCTCATCAGAATATCTACACATTTGCTACGAGTGTGTTTTATATAACCGTTTAGCAATAACGTTGTTAAATAGTTTACTTAGATAAATTATTAACGCGTTTCTCGTATATTATTTTATTGTTAACCTTTTTCAGAAATTTAATTTAAGTTAAATTTTTAACTTGTGAAATTAGCTATAGCGGTACTGGGTAAACTCGACTCGTTAATTATTTCTCCTTAATGATTTTCGCTAAATATGTGTTAACTAGTGAGAACCAAACATATTCGAACAATTATACAACCAAAAAAAAAACTAACTGTTTTTTTCTGCATCGTACAGAAAACCGGTCGATAATTATTATTAACATTTTTTGTGTGTATAGTATACATACATAGCCGCAAATGCTAAATTAAACGCCTTTACGATTATGTAATTATGAATAAAAACAATTTACATAATAAAACTCTGTTTAATTCTTTAATATATGTAAAGTACCTGCAAGAAATGCCGTTGAAAATAAAAATAACTTATTTTGCGGTATTTGTATAAACGTACACCGAGAAAAATTGTTCTAAACATAAATATAATTTGATTTTTACCACAAGACTGTGAATTCAACTAATAAAAGCTAAAATGCCCACCATGAGATTTAAAAATTTAAAACCTCAGTAAGTAATACCGGCAAAATTATCCAAGATAAAAATTTATTGAGACAAATGAATAAGGTATTTGAAAATGAAGCTTTCATTATCAATATCTTGGTGACTATTTCACTACACTATTTTTAACTCACAAAACAGCATAGCAACGACACGTTTCATATTGACAATACGAAATATCTCAGCGCAAAATAAGTCAGTTTTACAAACGTCATTGAAGCGTCCTCATAATCACCGAGTACGGAACTATGAATAGAAATTAAAGCAAATATACTCCTGCCAAAACTTATTAATATTTTTAACACAACCATAGGATGGCGCTGATCCTTGCGTCTACTCATTTTAGTTGTTCTATTTTTCGGAAGAGGTCTCTCTACTAATACTATTAACGACAATAATTTTTAATTTAACAGATCTGCATCAATCTGTATTTGGTGAGAAACAGTTTTAAGAAAATTGAGAAAAGAGACAGTAGTTCTGAGAATCAGGAAAATAGCAGGAGTTTTGTCTTCAGTTTTTTTTTGGTTTTGTTGGTGTATATCATCTTTTGTTTTGTGCTTCCAAATAATTCTAACCCTAAAATGGATTCAAACTATCAACACCCCTTATCTAAAAGGAAATGTTGTGTACCTACATGTACAAATCGTGAAGGCAAAATGCATCGTTTTCCAAAAAATGAACCAAGTGTGTTTAGTGAGTGGATTTTAAAGATACAGTCTTTAAATTATAAAGACTTGTCAGTTGAGGAACATTTTTCTAGTAACTGTAAAGTTTTAGGTACCAAAAGAGGTCTTATAAGAACAGCAGTTCCAACTTTAAATTAACCTGGTAAGTGAATAAATCAAATTGTAATTTATAAAGAAAGAAAACCTGTACTAGCAGATCATGCAAACGTTTTTATGCTGAAAGGATTGTATAAACAGTGGAAGCAACCATTAGCTTTTACATTTGGTGAAGGACCTCATAAATCCATGGCATTAAAAAATTTGCTGAAGGTTCTAATCTGCAAATGTCAAAGTATAGGTTTGAAGGTAGTATCGACAGTTTGTGACCAAAGTGAAAATAATGTTGGAGCTATTAGACTGATAATGAGTGAAACGAAGGAGGAATACTTAAAAAGAAAAGAAGAGAATAGAAATTTTGGTTTTATGATCAATGACCAAGAAATTATTCCCATATTTGATGTCCCTCATACTTTCAAGTGTTTGAGAAATAATCTTTTGAAACATGACTTGTATTTTAAGCAAAATAAATAAATAAATGATCATTTTTTGATTGTAAACATATATATTTACTTTAGTTTCGTTGAAATGTAGCTGTCTATTTTATCGCAGAGTACTTCTAATTGACAGATAGATGGCACTAGGTATAAATTTAAGGAATCTGTCTTATCGACAATACTTTTTAACACAACCGCTGCTACTCGATGTCGCATACGGATCTAGACAGTAACTAAGTTCTTGCCATTCTATTCGTAGTTCCGTATTCGGTGTTCATAATTTTGAAAAGAAATAATGATTCCAGACGAAATATCAAGATTCTGGTGCCGGTCAGGCGAAGAAATCAGAAAATTGGTTTCGAAAAATGTCCCATTGAACACGCAGAAGTCCAGAAGTTCTATTTGGAACCAATTCTCGGATTTCCTACCAACTAAATCTGTTACTAACTGTGCTACTGGTTTCGGTAAAACTTTATCATCATCAGACTATTTTAGTAAGTTTGTTTTGAAACCTTTATAACAAACTTGACTATCAAACTATCGGTAAAAATGAGTACATTTTTCATAAAAAGTAAATTTAGAAGTAGTATTAATAATTGTAAACTAAAGTCTTAATGAGATTTTCGTAATATTTTTACTATCTTTAAATATAATTTACCCAAGACGTTAGCGATGTAAAATTGGAGTAATAATACAAACATAAAATTTGTTTACGAGCCTGGTACTATAATTAAAAATTTCATTTGTCCCAAAGCTATTTAGCCGTATTAGATTTACATTCATTTAATTAATGATAAAAATTACAAGTTGTCTTTGAATATTAAGACGTAATTAACGGTTTGTAAAATATTAAATTGACATTAATTGCTACGTATCAGGTTTCATTAAAAGCAGAATTTATTTTTATGAAATCAAGTAGGATCCCTTGACGCTGTGTTGTTTAATTTTTGCTTGTTAATTTATTTAGACGGTATTTGTGGCAGTATTTGGTTAGTAATTAACAGAGTGTTAAAAGTAGTGAAGGATAATTTATGTGTATGTCAAAATTGTGTTTATTTTTGGGTTGTTAATATCTTGTCTACGAGGAAGAAATAAAGGGAATCGACAATGAAACAATAATAATGACAATAAAAGTAAAAGAGTTAAATATAGTTGTTGATCAAATACACTCGTCACAATTTCATCAAAATTATAAAAAAATGTACAGGGTGCTATTAAGAAATTTAAAGTTAGGGACAGATATTCTAACATTAGGACTCCAGAGAGAACATTTTGCAATTGACTGGCTGTAACATGATTTCTCAAAGTCTTAATTCTTAAATAACGGTCATCTGCAGGATTAGTAGACTTGGGACGTCTTGGAACTGGTCTTCTATTACTAATTCCAGTTTCTCTAAACCTTCTTAAGACTCTAGAAACGCTGAATTGTTTGATTCCAATTACTTCAGCAACATATTGCTGATATCGTCCATCTTTAACTAAAGATTTGAGCTGATTGTTCTGGGGTTAAACTACTCATTTTTACTCAAAATGTTTCTAGATACTTCCAAATGAAAAATTAAACAAACGTACTGCGCACAAGATATTTTAAAATGTAAATAATACAAAAAGGGGTTTATCAAAATTTACTCATTTTTTGTTTTTCAACAAAAAGGCGATTTAAACTATGAATATTTTGGTCATTAATATCGTTCTAGAAATACTTTTATACAGTTCCTCGTAACTCACCCTGTATATCTTGCCAGCCAAACACCTCAACCGTAAGTATTATGGTATACACAGCCCGTTAAAATGGTATTATTTTATTATAAATTTTTTGTGACATACTAACTATTAAGTTCAATTTCATTTTTGCAGAGAAAGTTTTTCTCATTTAATTTTTATTAATGTCATATTTTATAAGTTTATGAACAAGTTCTAATTAAAGTTTTTTTACAAATTACGGATATTATTATGCTTTGGTGAATAGACTAGTTTTTTTTACAATGGTTGCTCAAATAAACAATATTTTATAAGCCATCTTTAATTTGAAAATTAATTTGCAAAAAAAATAAACCTACATGTCCCGTTATGGAGATGTTGTTTTGATATTAATTGATTTTATTATTTTAGTGTGTGCCACAAACTAGATTAAAGAAATTAATCAATTTCAAACAATATAAAGCGTCATCTCATTCCTTTCAACTAGCGCGTCAGTTCTTGAATGACCAATTTCCTCGAGCCTGAATTGAGAGAGGGGACATATTGAGTGATCACCCAGATCACCAGATCTGGCTCCACTGGACTTTGTAAGTCAGAAAATCGGTGTGTTAAATTTTCGTTGGACCACCTTGAAACAGCATCTACTAGTAGAGTATCATTCAAAACGAAAACGAGAAAATTCAGTGATTTTTTAACATAATTTACCCGGCGCAAATACTAACTGCGATGCTGTCAAGCCCTCAAATGTACACCCTGTATAACATAACATCAAGAATATTTACTATTACAATGTGTAGACTGCGAGGAGTTATTTAATAATTTACAACATATTATTATGAATTAGACGTGCCAATATAAAACAATTAACGTTTTATATACACTTTTAACTGGACCAATTACTGAAAGTGGTATATTATTTTGTAAAATGTATGCAAATTACGGAGACCGATTTAATTATAAGTCGGAATATTCCTCTGCTAAGATTTATAGCAGTTGTTTACCATAGAATAAAACAAATAAAGCAAAAAGAAGATAAATTCTAATAACACTTCCTTACTCAGATGAATAAGTGTTCACCATAAATTACGGTGAATAAATAGAGATTTATTTAAAAACGCAGGATGTGACCCATTTAGAAAAAAACACTATTAATTTTTTTGTGAACAATATTAGGACATCAAATTTATCTAACGGTATAATAATGACTATTTCACAAGACTATTTTTAACTGACCAAACTGCATAGCAACGACACGTTTCATATAATCCAAAGACAAAATTATGACAGATCCGTTACTAAGGTGTCTGGTATTTCTATAGTTGTCAGTTTCACAAACGTCATTGAAGCGTCTTCATAATTTTGAAAAGAAATTATGAATCCAGACGATCAGGCGAACAAATCAGAAAATTGGTTCTTGTCGAATACATTCAAGAGAACATTTTTTCCCGGCCATGAAATTTCATTCGCGTAAATTGTCAAGCAAAAACATGGAGACCTGTATTATTGCATCAAAAAAAGTTGTGTACGACATATATTTAAAGGGCTATTGTCAGTTTTTCAATATGACATCCACTATGATGTCACTTCCGCGCATATTGTTACCATTTTACGGTACCTACGGTACCTAAAATTTTAATTCATTACTTTAAACTATTTCTTGAACCATTAGGTGTTTGTAATGAAGTTGATCCTGCCGATGCCGCCCCTGGGTAAAGTACAGTTACTCACATCTAGTCGACCTTGAGTTGAGATCAACTGAATACGTGCCTCTGCATTTTTTAATAGAACATATTGCCTGCAACATTCGAAATGTTATCTAGGTAATAAGAAAATCATTGTTTATTGCACTTTTAGTGGCGCAAATGTGGAATAAACTTACAGATTCCGTCCTTTGCGAAGAATTATTTTACAATTTTACCGGGTTTGTTTTAAATACAATACCTAATTAAGATATCTAGAGCAACTAGGTACGTAGTAAAGAAAATATCAGAACCGGTTCAGTGACAGTTCATTGAATAATTCCCTGTCAAAGATTGTTATTATTTCAATCCTAAATAAAATTTACAACGTACAACCTAAAATTATTGGGACAATAACTGTTACATATATTTAATAAATTTATTTTTATATAGTATAGACCAACGAATAAGTTGAAAAATCAAAGTGATAGGTCCCAATCACTATCTAAAAACTTACCAATTGATTACATGGGAACCTGTCAATTTATATCAGCGATCCTAGTAGTGCAGTCGAATTACGTGAAAGAGTGACCAATTTATGACTTAAGTCCGAATTGAGGTAGCTAAGTGGAAGGGGGTAGGTTTGATAATTGCAAATCGAAAGGCGACCATCCAAGATCTTAGATGCGTGCGAGGGGTGCGTGGTAGGGGTGGAAAGGGGGTGAAAACGGTTTTTTGCAATTTGCAGCGTAAATACGCATTTTATTGAAAACAGTTAAATGGAAAAGTTATAGATAATAAAAAAATCGACAACTTTTGTCTGAAACATTTTTTCACATGACCTAAAAATAAAGGCAAAAAAAGCGAAAAACCATAATTTTCGTTTTTTATTTTTTACTCAGCGAAAAATCAATATTTTGTTATAAAATTCAGTACTGTGATAGCTTTTTGTATCCCAAAAAAGTAGAATTTTTTTTTTACGATAACTCAATTTTTTTTCGACATATTAACGATTTTCGAAAAAAAGACCTCATTTTGTAACGGCTCCCAAGGTCCGAATTTTTATTTCAGACGCCTCTTGAAGGTCTCATTTTTTTTGTAATGACTTTAATTTTCATATACAATAATAAAAAATACTACTCCTAGCAAAAAAAATCGTTTAAAATCGAAAAAACTGAAAAATTCATAATTTTTCACGCGTATCTTTTTCCTACCCTTCTACACGTTATATTACTCTCAAAAATATTTCAATTAATTCCAGACAGTGTGCTTAAAAAAATTTCCTGCAGTTGCAAAAAAGGTTGCAGTTCTTCAAGATGCAGTTGTCGAAAACACGGTTTAAAGTGTACGAATTTATGCTCGAATTGCTACGGCGTTAATGATTGTACTAATATCGAGCAATCAATCACAGAAATTGCCGATGTACATCCTTCAGAACACGTTGACCAAAACGATGCATTTCAAGATGAGAATCGCATGCTAGAAGAGGAAGAAAATGTCGATTTTGACGAAGAAGAATCAGAAAATGATAATGAAGATGAAGACGAACATGATAAAGATGATGAAGAAAATGAGATGATGAAAATGAAGACGAAAATGATGAAAATGACGATGAAGAAGAAGTACAAGAGGAAGAAGAATGTAATTCGCAAGTCAAAAGGGCGAGATATAATTATAAATAAGAAACAGTAAAGTTGTACTTTCTTTGTATAATTCATCGTATGCACGTATAAAATAATTTCTTTTAATTTTTTTAAACAATATAGACGTCCATAATGTCCTTTATTTTAATCCTACAAACTACAATAAGGTGTGATAAATTAAATGCATGTACATGAAATATTTTTGAGAGTAATATAACGTGTAGAAGGGTAGGAAAAAGATACGCGTGAAAAATTATGAATTTTTCAGTTTTTTCGATTTTAAACGATTTTTTTTGCGAGGAGTACAATTTTTTTATTATTGTATATGAAAATTAAAGTCATTTCGAAAAAAATGAGACCTTCAAGAGGCGTCTGAAATAAAAATTCGGACCTTGGGAGCCGTTACAAAATGAGGTCTTTTTTTCGAAAATCGTTAATATGTCGAAAAAATATTGAGTAATCGTAAAAAAAAAATTCTACTTTTTTGGGATACAAAAAGCTATCACTGTACTAAATTTCATAACAAAATATTGATTTTTCGCTGAGTAAAAAATAAAAAACGAAAATTATGGTTTTTCGCTTTTTTAGCCTTTATTTTTAGGTTATGTGAAAAAATGTTTCAGACAAAAGTTGTCGATTTTTTTATTATCTATAACTTTTCCATTTAACTTTTTTCAATAAAATGCGTATTTACCCTGCAAATTGCAAAAAACCGTTTTCACCCCCCCCTTTCCACCCCTACCAAGCACCCCTTGCACGCATCTAAGATCTTGGATGGTCGCCTTTCGATTTGTAATTATAAAACCTACCCCTTTCCACTTAGCTACCTCAATTCGGACTTAAGTCATGAAAAAAAGGTAATTCGACTGCACTATAGACCTCTGTCAAGTTTTTTAATATCGTACAGTAGAAGATAATTTGTCATCATTCATCGAATCATTCGATCGATACAAAACCAAAATATACGATGATGTTTTTTATTTCTTAGAAACTTACTGACATGCTGTCAACATAATTACGGCTTAAAATAGCAATAAATATTATTTTTTAATATCTTGCCGTATGTGGGATGTCGCAAGTCTTCCCCGTTTATAATATTATATTTATAATACCATTTTCACAAATTTAAATTAGTGTTACTAAATCGTCGGTAATAAATTCTGTTTGAAATTATTATCAAAAGAAATTCTGACATAAATTTTCCTATAAAACTACTTTCCCACAATCATAAATAGTACAAGCAATAATACTTTAAGAACAGAATTTTAACGAAAAAACAAAACATTAATAATTAAAATACATTTAGTAGCGATAACGGGAAGTGAACTAACATCATTGCTTTCGGGTAATTTGTTACTGTAATGCGTTAATTCAAAGACCGTCCTTGATTTTTATAATTATTTAATTCTAAAGTCTACGCATCGTTTGTATAACTGCTTTTGCGTGCAAGAAATTATCACTTTCATTAAAAAGAATTCACCGAAGTATTTGATATCTGCACGCTCGTTCATATATAAGTAATGAGCAACAGAATAATATTCGGTTTTGATTTCAGCCAAAGTTTCTTTTTCGGCCACCGATGGTCCAGTAGAGGCTATAAAGATAAGGACAAACTTTCATACAGTCCAGTCATTCAATGTGATAATAGTCCAGGCGTGCTGTACCAAAAAAATAAAAAATACGGAATATCTGATACCTGGAATGTAACAGTTGGAGGTGGTAAAGAGGCTTATAACACATGAAGAAAAAATACATTAACTATTTCAATTATGATCTGATCATAAACTTTGTAGGGGTAAAAAAGGGATAAAAAACTGAAGTATTGCTGTTTGCGGCTAAAATTGACGTCAAAATGAAAAGTGCCCCATAGAAAAGTTGTAGATCATGTAAAAATCTAAAACTTTTCTTTTCGTAATTTTCTCACATAACCTCAATTTTTCGAGGAAAATGGAAAAAAAACGATTTTTCGTTTTTAATTTATAATTTTCCAACGGATTCGTCAATCTTGATGAAACTTGGTGAAAACTTACCTTTTTATGTCGAAAATAACCTGGAATTTTCTCAACCTTGTAACATAATAATTTTCCGAGAAATTTGAATTTTCTGGAAAAATCTCTTTTTTTTCAACTGTAAAGTTTGCTCGGAAAATATTATTGCAAAAGATTTTCCTGGGGCTCATTTTTTTCGTTTTTACGTCTACTTTCACATGAAATAAAAAAAATACACCTCTCATTTAAAAATGTGCTCAAAAATGAAAAAAAAAGCAAAAAATGAATTTTGCAACAGCTAAATTTGCAATAATTGTTAAATTTTTGTTATAAAATATTAAAAAATGCAAAAGCCGACTCTTGCATTACATTCTACGGGAAAAATTACAAAAGAAAATGTATTTCATTATTTAGTCGGATTTTTAGTTCATTTGCAATATTATTATAAACACTCAAGTCTATTAATGAAGTTAATAATCCGAGCGGGGATTTCATGGTTTTTACTATTGTTGTATGCTGATTTGTTTATATTATAAGGTTTTTCATGAGATAAATCGATTTGTTGATAATTACAAGGCCCAAATACCCTTCCATCAGAACCCTATAGCCCAATTTTCATCAAAATTTCAATTTTCTTTGACTTTTTGGAATAATTTGTTTATTTTTAATATAATAATCGTTCGGTTTTAAGTAATTCGTAATTGTAATTAAAAAATATATTGAAAAGACAATATTTTGTTTGTTACGAATGATAGTATATTTTGTATACTGAAATGTTGCAAGGTCAAAGAGAAAACAAAAGGCCTAGGCCCCTAGGCTAGTTAGAGTTGTCATGTCTACACTTTGTCACTTATGAAAGGTGGCTAGGGCTCTGATGGAAGGGTATTTGGGCCTTCTAATAACAACAAATCGATTTATCTCATGAAAAACCTTATAATATAATCAAATCAGCATACAACAATAGTAAAAACCATGAAATCCCCGCTCGGATTATTAACTTCATTAATAGACTTGAGTGTTTATAATAATATTACAAATGAAATAAAAATTCGACTAAATAATGAAATACATTTTCTTTTGTAATTTTTCCCTTAGAATGTAATGCAACAGTCGGCTTTTGCATATTTTAATATTTTATAACAAAAATTTAACAATTGTTGCAAATTTAGCTGTTGCAAAATTTATTTTTTGCTTTTTATTCGTTTTTGAGCACATTTTTAAATGAGAGGTGTATTTTTTTATATTCCATGTGAAAGTAGACGTAAAAACGAAAAAAATGAGCCCCAGGAAAATCTTTTCCAATAATATTTTCCGAGCAAACTTTACAGTTAAAAAAAAAGAGATTTAAAATCAAATTTCTCGGAAAATTATTATGTTATAAGGTTGAGAAAATTCGAGGTTATTTTGGACATAAAAAGGTAAGTTTTCACCAAGTTTCACCAAGATTGACGAATCCGTTGGAAAATTAAAAATTAAAAACGAAAAATCGTTTTTTTTTTCATTTTCCTCGAAAAATTGAGGTTATGTGAGAAAATTACCGAAAAAAAAGTTTTAGATTTCTACATGATCTACAACTTTTCTATTGGTCACTTTTCATTTTGACGTCAATTTTAGCCGCAAACAGCAATACTTCAGTTTTTTATCCCTTTTTCACCCTTTTTCATCCCTAAAAAGTTTATGATCATAATTGAAATAGTTAATGTATTTTTTTTTCATGTGTTATAAGCCCCTTTACCACCTCCAACTGTTACATTCCAGGTATCAGAATTTCCGTCTAAAAGTACAGCGCCTGATAAGGGTTTTAGATTGAATTTACTTGAAAGTCTTGAGTTTCATCACTCATAGACAGTAACTGAGAGTATCTCAACGAGCAACTCAGAGCTTCTGAAATGTGTCAGTTTACAAAAAGATATTTTGTTGTGAATCTGAACTGAGAATGGAATTAAGAACTTTCTTCGAGGAGGATTCGGGTAAACTCGTAATTTTTGATCTATAGTCGGTGCAAAACAAAATTTGATACACGTCATCATAATTTTACGTCGACACGTATAGACAGTGTTGCCGGACTTTTATAAGTTTACAAGATTTAAAGATCGATTCGAATAAAACTATCTAAAACAACTTATTTGAAGTGACATCAAACCTTAGAACATAAAATAGTAAGGAAGGAGTTTATGTTATATCTACAATGTTAAAATCTGGATAACTATTTATGACTCATAGTTTGTTTACAAGTTATAAAAATTTAGTTTTCTGTTAAAATTTTGGATAAATTATTTAAGTTTAGAACATTTTTCGTTTATAATAGGTTTGCTTGTATATAAGTAAGTTTTTTAATTCAAAGTTTTATGATATATATATTGTAAATACTTTTAAAGACAATGGTTGGTTGTAGTGCTTGTGGGTGCTCAAAGACTAATAAAAACGATTATAAGAAAATTACTTTTCATCGGTAAGTAGCATAATAAATATAAATTATATATACGTAAACTATATTTTTATGTTTAAATTAAATTAATACTTGGTATTGATCCCTAACGTATCTTTTTTAAGTGACATAGGCGTATCAATTATGAAAAGAGGATATTTTATTTTAATCATTAATTTACAATTAGATCAAAAGGAGGCTATAACAATAATCCCTTATGCAGGCAATTTACGTCTGCCTACAAAAACACATTAATACATGCCGAAATAAGGGAACATGGTATTGGGAATTGTGTTCCATTGGAACAAATAAACATTTTAAACACAACTTACAACAAATCTGCTCTTGAAATAATTAATGAAAGCACTGCTTCTAGAATTTCTGAATGTGAAAATTTCGACCATATTCCCGATTTCCCTGATGAACACAACTATATATTTTATTATAATTTTTCAAAATATAAAATGGAAATTATTGAATATATTTCTGGGATTGTGGCATTTAAACAACAAGGTTCATTTAAATGCGAAAACTGTATTAATGTACTGCAAGGGGAAAAGCCAGATTTCTGGCATTTCTTAATAACTTACAAATCCAACGGTTGGTTGACATACCCTAGTGGCGATGTAATAAAAATATGTACAACCTGCGAAAGGTACATAAACCAATATGAAAATCTTAAAATTAATAAAAATAAAATATGCTGTCAGTTATTAAGATTTTGCTTATATAAAGACATATTTGCTCTTATGGTTCCTAATCCTTTAGAAGATCATAAAGTTTTACTTATAAAAAACATGTGTGAAGTATATTTAAAAACAAGAATTTATTATATATTATGTAAAAGTAAATAATGTAATAAATAATGTAGAAAAAATTAGACATGTTTACACAAAACTAATTCAATTTAAGGACCAATAGTGGTAGAATTAACAATTTTAATAAAAATTGTGTAGTAAATAACTGGTTTTATTTCCTTAAATCTAGTACCCTCATTTTGGGTGTTATACTATTTTTTTCCTCTACTTCTCTTATTAAAATGGCTATTATAATATATAATGATTAGTGTCCGTACTGAATAATAGGTATGTTTCAATAACGAAATTATTTTTTTAATAAAAAAAATATAGGACGCCACTGTTAAAAAGTAACTTCCGGAAGCCATCTTGGATAACCATCCCGGTCAACTGTCCTTGAACGAGCAATACTTCCTTACTATTTTATGTTCTAAGCATCAAACAAAATAGGTACCAAAGTACAAAGATAAAGTACAATTTTATCGTATTGTCCAATAAATATCTATAACGGAAAATTATATTACATATCGACCTTCAGATTTCATTTTATTGAAAACGCTGCTACTACTACCGTTGCGTAATATCGATTCTTTATCAATCCTAATAACCGAATCATTTATTTTAATTTATTCTTATTAAATATTCACATCTTACATTTATTTATCTTAGAACACTATTTTAAATAGCAGGCCCAATTCATTTAATATAGTCATTTATAATCAAAAATTTATGATTATGACTAACGTTTGCTTTTCTAATTTATTTAGGAAATATTTTAATTATTACTTGTGTTTTATTTATATAAATATACAACTCTTTTATTCTTAATTAATATTTTTACTTAATATAAAGTAGTTAGTCTGGTGAAAATCCGCATAATTGAAGTGGATGATTTCAAGCTTAAACCCAAAATTATCATATACAGGGTGTTTCTTAAGTAATCTAAAATATTATATGGGGCGCTTCGTTACTCAATTTTAAGACGAAAAGTTCATATAAACATGTGTGATAGGTGTTGTCGTTTATGAGATACAGGGTGTTGTACGTGAAATTAATTTTTCTTGGTGACGCTACTGATTTATATTTTTTTATTATTTTATTACAAGCAACATGTGTTAAACATAAAGAAAAATAATACATTTCAGAGCAAATGTTCAAAATGTCCACCTCCAGCTAAAATGCAAGAATCCGCTCGATGTCTAATGGATTGTCGAATACGTTCGAAGATACCAGGATTGTTACGAATAACATTACAGCCGTCTATGATACGATTTTGAAGATCTTGTACGTTTAATATCAGTGTTGTGTAAACAAGCGATTTCAAATATCCCCACACACAAAAATCCAGAGGATTGTGTCCAGGTGATCTAGGGGGCCACGGGTGTGGAGATCCTCGTCCGATCCAATGGCCTGGAAAAACATTATTTAAAAACTCGCGTACAATCACTGAAAAATGTGGAGGAGCTCCGTCATGCATGAACCACATGCGCCTTCTAATAATAATAGGTACATCTTCCAAAAGAAGTGGAAGTTCATTTTCTAGAAAATGTTGGTATGTCTCACCGGTTAACCGTACAGGAAGGAAAAATGGTCCAATTAAATAATCATCGATGATGCCAAGCCAAACATTGACCGAAAATGTTTGTTGAAATCGTTTTACACTTATGGTATGTGGATTTACATCTGCCCATATGTGGTCATTATGAAAATTCATAATCCCATGTCTAGAAAAGTTGGCTTCATCCGTAAATAGAATATTGGCCACAAAATTCGGATTGTTCGCGATTTCACGTAAAATCCATTGACAATACTGTATGCGTAATGGATAGTCAGTAGGTAACAAATGTTGAACACGTTGAACGTGATATGGGTACAATAAATTATCTTTTAGAATATTCCAAACAGTTTTGTTACTAACATTTACTTCATCTGCAACTTTTCTTGTACTCGTTTCTGGATGTTGGTCAATAATTTGAAGAATCTGGTTTTCCAATTGGGGATTTCTCACAGTTCTGGGTCGTCCAATAATATTCTTCGATTTAGCAAAAGTTCCAGTTTCTTGTAAACGAATATGTAACTTAGTAAACGTATCTGAACATGGTAAACGATTATTTGGATAACGCTGGGCATACGTACGTCTAGCTTCTAAGGCATTACCATTCGCTAATCCGTACAAAAAATGCATATTAGCTATTTCAACATTAGTAAACACTGGCATAGTTATTAACTAAACACAGAGTCAATCAAATAAAAATGTACGATTTTTGCGTTGGTTTTCAAATTTGACACTTGTCAACATTATTTCAAAGGCCACTTAGAATAAGCATGTTTTTGCGTATTACTTCTAAAAACCAGTAGCGCCACCGGGAAAAATTAATTTCACGTATAATCAGAACTGACTTATTACAATAAATTCAACACACTGTATCTCATAAACGACAACACCTATCACACATGTTTATATGAACTTTTCGTCTTAAAATTGAGTAACGAAGCGCCCCATATAATATTTTAGATTACTTAAGAAACACCCTGTAGATATATGAGATGGTATTCCTCACTTTAATATTTTGCGATTTGGATATGGATTTTTTTCATCGTTATTCCTGACGTCTACCAGTGTATAGATACTCTGAAGAACGTTATTTCCAATGTTAGAATTAAATCTGTTATGTAGGTAGGTACCTAAATGATAAAAAAATACATTTTATAATGGACTCTATAATATAATTCAAATAATACAAAGTAACAAAATAAAAAATTTAAACGACAAATTTAACAATTTAGTATATGGTATTGCCACCTCTGGCTCTAATAACATCTCTCATTTTCCGTGGAAGGCTTCTTATCAGGTCACTTACGTAATCCAAATCCAAATTTTCCCTTTCTTCTATTAAAACATTTTCCAGCTCATCAAGGTTATCTGAAGCGATATTACGAGTTCTTATGCGCCTGTCCAGGTAGTCCCAAACATGTTCAATTGGGCTTAAGTCTGCACTAACTGCTGGCTAATCTAAAACTTGGATAACAACCTATTGAAGTTATTCCATTGTTATTCTGCCAACGTGCGTGCATTAGAATAAAATTCTCTCCAAGGATTGGAACAAATGGCACTACATTTTTCTCAAAAACCTTCCTTATATACCGATCAGCTGTCAGTGATCCCCTACAAAAAACAATTAACCCCGTGTGGCCTTCAAAACAGATACCATAATCGAATCACCTCCATAATCTCTGGCTGCTCTTATGTTACACTGAGCAAATAAATTAAATAGTATTGCTCTCTCAGGTAATGCATATTATTTTTCTCATAGCTAATCACCAATGGGGAGCTTAAGAGAAGATATTGGTAGTCCCATTTACATGTCTGCTACAAGTTCGATTTTAAAACATCTCAACAAACATCTCTTGTCTTGGAGCTTTACACTGCGAAGCAAATGAGCTTCCACTTTATCTAAGAATATCTGCTAATCATAAACCCTGTTTATTCACTCTTAACCTATCCTCATCTCACTTATAAACCTAAAATTCAATCTCTGCCCCAAATTATTAAACCGATTCTTTCTGATATTGATCTAGACAGTATTGATGATGGCACGTAGTTCGCTGGGTCACTATGTTATAATTTTTATGTGGTGTGTTAATTTTCCAAGGAAGAAGCTAAATAAACAGCAAATTAAAAACAATTTTAATTTAATAATAAGTTTTTATTTTAGTCCAGGAGAAATCGGCGCATGAGTACCGAAAACTATTCCACCTGAATTTTTTTATGTGATCCTTTTCAAATTGCCCTCCCAATGATATAAATGCATGTTGCCATGGCGCATTGTTTAAACCGAAATTGTTTAAACAATTACAAGGAATGGTTATTTTTTAACTGGACAAATTTTTTTCATATTCTTTATTGAAATGCCAATAAAAAAGGTCCTATGACTTTTCACGAAAAAGTTAATATTTTTAAAGATATGAATTTTTTAAGGTTCGAAAAATCTCAAATTTGGGTACTTTCGACCTATGAAAAATATATTAAAAAAACATATAATGTGAAAGTAATAAATGTTTTTGATTCTCTATACAATAGTTATTAACTTTTGTATAGAGAATTAAAAAAAATATTATTTTCACATTATCTTTTTGCTATTAAACGTTATTATTTTTACAAAGAGTAACCTTGAAAGAATAAAAAATAAAAGAAAGAATTTTTTTCTTACTCAGACACACTCATATCTACACACACTATGATACATAAAATTATTTTTATTCAATTTATTTGAATGTTTTTTCTAAATACCCAATATATTTTTATTATTTATAAATAATTGTGATTTCAAAAAATATTCAAATACCATTATATCTTATTATTATTGATATAAATGCAAAAATTACTATGATAATAACAAAAAAGTAATATAAAAGTAATATAAATTTAAGATTTTTCGAATTTTAAAAAATTCATATCTTTAAAAATATTAACTTTATCGTGAAAAGTCATGGACCCTTTTTTATTGGCATTTCAATAAAGAATATAAAAAAAATTTGTCCGGTTGAAAAATAACAATTCCTTATAATTGTTTAAACAATTTCGGTTTAAACAATATGGCACCGGGTTGCGCCATGGCAACATGCATTTATATCATTAGGAGGACAATTTGAAGAGGATCACATAAAAAAATTGAGGTGGAATAGTTTTCGGTACTCATGCGCCGATTCCTCCTGGACTATTTTACTTGTACACACCTTGTACGGAGCGCACCTTCTATTTCTAGACAACGTTTCGACTCACATAGCGAATCCCGCATTTATAATACCGTGGAAGCTTTGACAGAAAGATAGCCGGACACGCTCTACAAATTTCTATTGTTTATCGAAGGTAACACCTAGATATTAAATTCAATGCAAGTCGTTATTAATGAAATATATGTTCTCAAAAATTATATCGATGTAACGAAAACAGGACATTGGTTCAAATTTGTTGTTAAAGGATATATAATTATAGATAATATATTAAACTTGAATGTGAGATAAAAATTTAGATAAAATTACAGAGCGTAATGGTTATTTGTGTAATAATAACATACATTATATATGTTTTTATTTATTTATATTGTTCTACTAAAGGATAATTCTTGGACAAAGGAATTGGTTATGCCGAAAGTACGCTACTTTTTTATTTAAATATCCTTCTAGAAGGACGAGATGAGTTTCCATATTACAAGATTGTAGAGAAGGTAAATCTCTTCAAATATATTGGAGCAGTAGCTTTGGTAATCTCTACAACGAGATCAAGTAACAAACAATGAAAGCAACTAGAATCTGAATAAGAAGTGAAGACATCGCACAAAAATTTAAATACACGACATAGGAAGGTGTACAAAGGTACAAAGATACTAAGCAGACATATAAAAATTTAAAAATTTAATTCAGCCATTTTGAATTGAATCCATAAAAAAATTGAATATATTTTGTAATGCCCTTCTTGACTTAATAATAGTATCTCATTTTGACAAACATAAGGAGGTGCAAGAATGTGAGTAGATTGGTGTTTGAAAAAGAATTGGATGTCCTTTGGAATTTGTACAGGTTAACTAGGCAGCTGTGATGCTAAGGCTTCTTTGGCCGCTTGATCGGCTCTTTCTTTGCCAGGAATGCCAACATGGAATGGATATATTGTGGGGTTAAATTTTGTCATGTTCTATAAATTTATATTTTGTCAAGGTATTTGTGTGAAACGTGTTGCCTATAGCGGTACGCCTACGACAACAATATGACCTCCCACAATATTTTTTTAAAAAAACAAATATGACGCCAATGAAATTAAATTAAACCAGGCTGCTCAAAGCAATGAGACTCTTATAAATTTTTTATGATGAAAAACAAATAACGAAAAAGATACTTAAGTAGTTCCTCCGGTCACTGTATGACGTCACCCACTCAGGTTACGCGTGTAGGTTCGAGTTCTATGATTATTATCTCTGGTCAAATGCTTTGTTTTGTGAGGTTAAAGTTCTGAAAGTCACAGCTGATGGAAGCAGATTTAGAAGTGGTCGTTTTCTTTATGCGAATTTTTCGAATTAATTTGTGTTTGAAATAAACAGAAATTCAAAAGAGACATTTATTATTCAATGTCGCTAAAAAAAGAATGCATTAGAAAGATTCCAAAATGAATTGATGTTACAAGTGAGTACAATTTTTTTATATTTTTATTCCTATGGAATGTACCTTAAATTAAGATATAGCGTGTTCTTAGTTATAAAACAGTATTCTTCAATTGAAATGTATGAATGTTAAAATTCCTCAATATCCTGTTCTCTCTTCCAAGAACAAACTACATCAAAGTTGTAGCACGTGCTAATTTAATTAAAACCTTTATGATACAAATAAATTTGACAATAAATATGGATCTCGCACAAATGAATTAGTGACAAAAAAAAATCAGTATGAAACTCTAAAGTTCATCGAAAATGTTAAACATTAAGATAGAGCGATAATAATTGTTGAAATTCTAGAGTTTATCGAAAATGTCAAATATTCAAATAGAACGATAATAATTGATATCACCTTAAAATGTTCAGAACTTGGTCCATGCATGTATGTTGTAAAGTACTGGTACATAATTCTTGTCAAATATGTGTTGGAGCAAATTGGCCCCAAATACCTCAGATGTAGAATCCTTACAACTGTTGTCACCTTCAAATGGACAGGAATATGTTCCTTAAGGCTTAAATAACTTGCCTGGAACTGCTAGTATTGGATGCCAATACACTTTGGCCCCAAATTTCTTGTCAGGTAGGTTGAATTTTTATGAAAATACACTTTTATACACACACTTTATCGATTTAAGCATTTATCTTGCATGGTTATGCGTTAATTGTTTAATTTTACTTACAAAAACTTTAATTTTATCAGGACAAATTTCTTACCCTCCTTTCGCTTTCAGGAACAAAAAACAAGAGAGAGATTTTAGATTCAACAAAACCATGGTTACCGATAATTCTTTTGTTTTCCCAGCTTTCCTTTTGAACAAAAATAAATAAATTTATGTTGGCAGTGAAGGCAAAGTTACTAAAAAAATATCAGTTTTTTTATGTTGGTGACTGGTAAGCTCAAATGATGTTTATTGGAACTTTGTTGTACAGGGTGATTTTATTTTAGTGAGATTTGGAATTCTAAAATTGTTCCTCCTGATTTTGAGAGTGGTCACAAATGTGTCCTTAACATCTAGAAATTAAAACTAATCAATTATTTTCAAGGTACAATTTAAGAAATTTATAAAATTTATGGAATAATTATCTGGAATAAATTAAACTCATCTTGTAGTTTTTCTATTATCTTTCTATCTATTAATTTATTTTCATAAAAAAAAATCGAACAAAGACTTATAATGATTTTTAATCATTGTTTCCCCCCGAATGTTGTACACCAATTCAGTATCTCTTTCATAATATTTATAAATAAACATGCTCATTTGTATACTACTCCTAATGCAACCGTAACAATATGCCAGAGAATCAGTACAATTAGCTACCTCTTTGTGGTCTTGGGTAAGACAATTAATTACTAGGATAATGTTAAACAATTCACCAGTGTGAATATAGGAGTAAGATTGAAGTTGGAAGTTGGATGGATGTATAAGTTCAAACACCTGAAAAATGAATACCTTCTAGATATCTTAGAACTGTATACACTAGTATACACTAGTAGAAAGCAAAAACTAGAATTAGAATCAAGAATCAATATAATTGATTGTAGTAAGTATCAATATATTGCATAGAAAATGATGAGTTCCCTCCTTCCCTGCAGGTATACTATTTACAATAGTATATAGTTTGTAACGGAGTTATACAAGTTTAAGGTAATTTCAAAATATGGACCCTAAAGACATCTACTACTAATAACATTTTATGACATCTCCTAAAACTACCCATATACCAAACTTTGTCGAAAGATTGGTACACCCTGTATAAAGATATGAAGAAGATGAAGAAGAAGACCTATTTTGAATTGCCTGGTTTCAGTCACGATATTTAATATAAACAAACAATGTATAAAAAAATTACACAAAAACAAAGACAATGACATTGCATATTCAAGTACTTTTATGAACCACGTTGCGAGAAATATTGTAATCGACTTGGTGAGAAATTCGGTAAAAAAAATTGTATGTACTTGTTCGGCTGAATGAGTTTTTCATTACCTGAATGCCACGCAACCTTGAACGAGCGTCTCGTCCGAAATTTCCGATTCCACCGAAAAAGAACAACCAACTTCACGACCTTGGCATATACGGAACCCGAATTAAATATATAGTATTAGGAAATATTTTTGTTTCGGTGATATTTCGAGACTCAACAATTATCTGTAAGTGATACTGTTGTGCTCTTTTTTTTCTATAAAAAGTAGTACGGTTTACGGTTTAAGGTATGTTCTCATGCATCCGAAATTCAATATCCGATGAAATTCAATATGCCATTGGACTAGAGTTTCTTTTGTTACAAAATTCATATGCTAAATTCACGTTTATATTAAAATAGAAGAATCAGAATGGAAAATTTGATGATACAGTTAGTGATTTTAAAGTTTATGTGCCACTTAAAGGGATTAAGGATAATAAAAAAACTCTTCGTTTTAACAAAACTTCCAATATTTATTTAAAAATTGCTTTTTTAAAAGACTCAATGACAGCCGTTTCGCTATTAAGCATCGTCAGATTTACATTTAAGTTACATTTTGTTTGTTTGTAGCTAGGTACCTAATGTTTAGGTAGTATTAAGGCTAGACCAAGTATGGAAGTAATAAGACATAACAATATTAAAGCCTAGATGTTATTAGCAGCTTATAATTCTATGATACATAGGGCATTTTCAATTCCAATGGACAAAATTAACTTTAATAAAGAAATTTATATCATAAAACAAATAGCTACATCTAATGGCTACCCAATTCATTTGATAAATACATTAATTAATAAAAAAGAACAGAAAGTGGCACTACAACTAATATTTCCTAAACAAACTAAAGAAATTAAAAGTTATAAAAATATTACATATTGTGGAAGTATTTCCAATAAAATATCAAAAATAATATCTTCGGCAACATCAGCAATAATATCATTTAAAACACAAAATAATGTTGGTACAAAATTGTTAAATGTAAAAACAAAATTACCTAAATTAAAAAAAATCTGGTGTTTACAAAATTAATTGTCCAAAGTGTAATGCTGTATATATAGGTCAAACACAAAGAAATTTTGAAGTAAGATTTAACGAACATTTAAGAGCATATAGATTAAAACAACCAGATAAGTCAAATTATGCAAAACACCTACTTGAACATCCAACCTCACTCTTTCACACCAATGACATCCAAATACTACACATTTGTAATAAAAAACAAAATTTAGATTTCCTTGAAGAACTTGAAATAAAAAGACATCTAGCAGATCCACAATTTAAAGTTGTTAATGAACAAATAAATCTGGGAAGTTCTCCACTTTTAAAGTGTTTGCTTTGATTGAGTCTTCATTTTATACATAGATAAGACGTAATTGTAACACAAATATATTAAGTTATTGTAAAGATCAGCATGATATAGTTTTTTCCTGGTTTTTCTATATCATTGCAAAGTTATACTGATCTTAGAGAGAAATACATCCCTTAGGGCTAATAACATCTAGGCTTTAATATTGTTATGTCTTATTACTTCCATACTTGGTCTAGCCTTAATACTACCTAAACATCAGGTACCTAGCTACAAACAAACAAAATGTAACTTAAATATAAATCTGACGATGCTTAATAGCGAAACGGCTGTCATTGAGTCTTTTAAAAAATCAATTTTTAAATAAATATTGGAAGTTTTGTTAAAACGAAGAGTTTTTTATTATCCTTAATAAGATGGACTTCCAAAAAGTAAGGGTTAGTACAATCAATTTACTTAAAGGGATATTACAAATTTATTGCTCTGGTACCTACATCAAGTATTACCTTCCCAACAATTTTGAGCATCTACAGTAGTAGCATTAGGTATTAACATCAGACCAATCAAATTAATCTGAATCGTTCATTTGCTGACTGCCAGGGACGTGCGAATATTCCTTGAAGTTCGTGGAATTGAAGTTTTACTACGGCCTGCACAATGGCCAGATTTAAACCCTATTGAGCATGTATAGGATATGTTGGATAGAGACATTTTAGAACAAAATATTGCGTTCAATACAAGACAGCAATGGACTAGTTTAGTGATTTTTTTTTTATATTTGCATCTTATAAAATAGATTCTTAGTGGTTCAACTGTACAAATAAAATTTTTATAAAATTAATCCTCTAGCCATAATCGGCTTTTGAAATTTAAATTTAATGGTTACATACGTCATAAGTGGTAAGTGACGTGTTTCAATAAGATTGGTAGAAAATTTGCGATGTTGTCGATATGCTTTAATATTAACCGAGAAACTTATCTCTCTCTCTTGTTTGTTGTCATTAAAAAGAGATAAACATATCGATATTTTTGTTCTCTGATTGACACTTTATCAAATAAGGAGTAAAACACTAAACAAAATATTCTGTCATTTTCGTTAGTTTAATTTGTTGTTTGGTTGTGTTTGGTTTATGAAAGAAATTACTTCTAGACTATTTTTGGCTCGAAAATAAAAATCCCTAACACCTCTTGGTGTTATAGCGGTTCCTTCAAAAATAACCAATAGAAGTAATTGTTCTCTCGGGGAGCAACCCTTCTATCGGTACAGTGAGAGAACGAATTTCAAGAATACGGTTTTGGCATTTTCAATAGAACCACGCCCACTTTCTATTGGCTGTTCTATTCTATCACCGTCAAGAATAGGAGTCTTGTTTGTTTATTACAGATAAACACGATTTTCTCTCCTGTCATATATCTTGTCAACTGGTACAATCAGTTAGTCACAGAACACGGTGTTTTGTGCCGCCAGTTCTTTGAGAATACTTGAAACGAACGTAGCTAAAATGTGACAACGTTGACTTTTAAACACACTTCATTATTGGTTATTAGTTGGCGCTTCGTTTAAAACTTACTAATTATTTATTGCAAAATGAATACCAATATAAGTAAGTAGGTATCTTATTCTAAATATATATTGCTATCATTTTGATTAATATGATCCTACTAAACTAGTCCATTGTTTGAATACCTTTCAATAGAGTGGAACAGAATACGACAGCAAGACATTGACCACCTCAACATTAAAACAGTGATTAACAGCTGGGCTCAACCTTGTGGAACATACTGTATGACGAAGTCTTAATATACCCTGCAAAAAGCTTGTTCAGAGAGTTGACATAAAATTTTGTGACAGCAAAAGTGTAAACAATACAAAAGAACATAAAAACGTAAAGAAATCGCCTATAAACTTTGATGATATTTGCAGTACAAATTCTGTCAAATCTAGGTCAAATGTTATAATGTTACATTAAAAAAGTTGAGTATTTTAAAAACGGTATTTACTTTTAAAATATGCCTCCTATATACAAATGTACACCTTCTGCTTCTTCAAATTTTCTTACTGTTTGTAAAGGTGCATGCAGAAAAACCACCTTGTATTTTTTTTGGTTTAATAAATGGGTGTAACGAGTAATTTCCGCATCATTATTAGGTATCTTAGTCCCATTAAAGTTCAGTTAAAAAAATAATCCACTTAATGGGAGCAAATACTGTAAACGGTAGCGCAACACACACGGTCCTTCAAATAAGAGTAGATAATTAGTAACCTTAAGTAATTAATAACTACGTCTACATTATTATTTTCATTGCTGCAATGAAATGATCGAATAGATACTGTACAAATCCAATTACGTACACTTTGAATACTGCTTGAATAAATCTTAATTAACCATGTAACTAGATGCCAGTGCTTTACAAAACGCGTATACCTACGGAGGAAACGTGACAAATGTTCAGATTAAAAAAAAAGAACAGTAGACCATTTTTACAATAGGAATACCGGTTTGATCGCGGCATGATGCTTTTATTTAAATTTTATAAATACAATCTTTAAACGAGTTTTTTAATATGAATAGTTCTTTTATCTAGATAATGCTGATTATGAATATAAAGATAGCACTAAAGAAATAAAAAGTAGTTTCTTAAGATGTTATAGGATGGTATATTTCACGATCTGGACCACGATTCCCGAAATCTCGCAAGGAGAAAGTGAATTAGTCATTTTTTTCAAAAAATAGAGCAAGGCTTTAACCTTTGATTTTTTACCAAAAATTTGTCAAAATTAATTTTCGATAAAAATGGACTAGAACCACTAAATCAACCCCGTGGAACACGAAAATCGGGTCAAAATCGCAAAAATATCAATATTTCTAAAGGTACCTCAATACTTTTGACTGCGACTGTACTACTTTTGCTCCCAATTCTTTCCACCAAAAATAAAATGTGATATAAACATGCTATTGAAGAACTGATTGCACCAGTGGATTGAGCGTTTTAAAAAACCCCGTTTTACAAATTTTCAAGCGGTTTTAAGACCAAAAGCATTTTTCTCAAAAAATGGAGCAAGGCTATAACCTTTGATTTTTTACCAAAAATGTTTTAAAAATTAATTTTCGTTAAAAATGGTCTAGAACCACTAAATCAACCCCGTACAACACGAAAATTGGGTCAAAATCGCAAAAATATCAAAATTTCTAAAGGTAGCTCAATACTTTTGACTGCTACTGTACTACTTTTGCTCCCAATTCTTTCCACCAAAAATAAAATGTGATCTAGACATGCTATTGAAGAACTGACAGCACCAGTGGACTCAACGTCTTAAAAAATCACGTTTTACAAATTTTCGAACGGTTTTAAGACCAAAAGCATTTTTCTCAAAAAATGGAGCAAGGCTATAACCTTTGATTTTTTACCAAAAATTTTTTAAAAATTAATTTTCGATAAAAATGGTCTAGAACCACTAAATCAACCCCGTAGAATACGAAAATCAGGTCAAAATCGCAAAAATATCAATTTTTCTAAAGGTAGCTCAATACTTTTGACTGCGACTGTACTACTTTTGCTCCCAATTCTTTCCACCAAAAAATAAATTGTGATCTAGACATGCCATTGAAGAACTGATTGCATCAGTGGATTCAGCGTCTTAAAAACCCCCGTTTTACAAATTTTCGAGCGGTTTTAAGACCAAAAGCATTTTTCTCAAAAAATGGAGCAAGGCTATAACCTTTGATTTTTTACCAAAAATTTTTCAAAATTAATTTTCGATAAAAATGGACTAGAACCACTAAATCAACCCCGTACAACACGAAAATGTGGTCAAAATGGCAAAAATATCAATATTTCTAAAGGTAGCTCAATACTTTTGACTGCTACTGTACTACTTTTACTCCCAATTCTTTCCACCAAAAATAAAATGTGATCTAGACATGCTATTGAAGAACTGATTGCACCAGTGGATTGAGCGACTTAAAAAACCCCGTTTTACAAATTTTCGAGCGGTTTTAAGACCAAAAGCATTTTTCTCAAAAAATGGAGCAAGGCTATAACCTTTGATTTTTTACTAAAAATTTTTTAAAAATTAATTTTCGATAAAAATGGTCTAGAACCACTAAATCAACCCCTTAGAACACGAAAATCGGGTCAAAATCGCAAAAATATCAATATTTCTAAAGGTACCTCAATACTTTTGACTGCGACTGTACTACTTTTGCTCCCAATTCTTTCCACCAAAAATAAAATGTGATATAAACATGCTATTGAAGAACTGATTGCACCAGTGGATTGAGCGTTTTAAAAAACCCCGTTTTACAAATTTTCGAGCGGTTTTAAGACCAAAAGCATTTTTCTCAAAAAATGGAGCAAGGCTATAACCTTTGATTTTTTACCAAAAATTTTTCAAAATTAATTTTCGATAAAAATGGACTAGAACCACTAAATCAACCCCGTACAACACGAAAATGTGGTCAAAATGGCAAAAATATCAATATTTCTAAAGGTAGCTCAATACTTTTGACTGCTACTGTACTACTTTTACTCCCAATTCTTTCCACCAAAAATAAATTGTGATCTAGACATGCCATTGAAGAACTGATTGCATCAGTGGATTCAGCGTCTTAAAAACCCCCGTTTTACAAATTTTCGAGCGGTTTTAAGACCAAAAGCATTTTTCTCAAAAAATGGAGCAAGGCTATAACCTTTGATTTTTTACCAAAAATTTTTCAAAATTAATTTTCGATAAAAATGGACTAGAACCACTAAATCAACCCCGTACAACACGAAAATATGGTCAAAATGGCAAAAATATCAATATTTCTAAAGGTAGCTCAATACTTTTGACTGCTACTGTACTACTTTTACTCCCAATTCTTTCCACCAAAAATAAAATGTGATCTAGACATGCTATTGAAGAACTGATTGCACCAGTGGATTGAGCGACTTAAAAAACCCCGTTTTACAAATTTTCGAGCGGTTTTAAGACCAAAAGCATTTTTCTCAAAAAATGGAGCAAGGCTATAACCTTTGATTTTTTACTAAAAATTTTTAAAAAATTAATTTTCGATAAAAATGGTCTAGAACCACTAAATCAACCCCTTAGAACACGAAAATCGGGTCAAAATCGCAAAAATATCAATATTTCTAAAGGTACCTCAATACTTTTGACTGCGACTGTACTACTTTTGCTCCCAATTCTTTCCACCAAAAATAAAATGTGATATAAACATGCTATTGAAGAACTGATTGCACCAGTGGATTGAGCGTTTTAAAAAACCCCGTTTTACAAATTTTCGAGCGGTTTTAAGACCAAAAGCATTTTTCTTAAAAAATAGAGCAAGGCTATAACCTTTGATTTTTTACCAAAAATTTTTCAAAATTAATTTTCGATAAAAATGGACTAGAACCACTAAATCAACCCCGTACAACACGAAAATGTGGTCAAAATGGCAAAAATATCAATATTTCTAAAGGTAGCTCAATACTTTTGACTGCTACTGTACTACTTTTGCTCCCAATTCTTTCCACCAAAAATAAAATGTGATCTAGACATCCTATTGAAGAACTGATTGCACCAGTGGATTGAGCGTCTTAAAAAACCCCGTTTTGCAAATTTTCGAGCGGTTTTAAGACCAAAAGCATTTTTCTTAAAAAATAGAGCAAGGATATAACCTTTGATTTTTTTACCAAAAATTTTTTAAAAATTAATTTTCGATGAAAATGGTCTAGAACCACTAAATCAACCCCGTACAACACGAAAATCGGGTCAAAATCGTAAAAATATCAATATTTCTAAAGGTAGCTCAATACTTTTGACTGCTACTGTACTACTTTTGCTCCCAATTCTTTCCACCAAAAAGAAAATGTGATCTAGACATGCTATTGAAGAACTGATTGCACCAGTGGATTGAGCGTCTTAAAAAACCCCGTTTTGCAAATTTTTGAGCGGTTTTAAGACCAAAAGCATTTTTCTTAAAAAATGGAGCAAGGCTATAACCTTTGATTTTTTTACAAAAAAATTGTCAAAATTAATTTTCGATAAAAATGGACTAGAACCACTAAATCAACCCCGTAGAACACGAAAATCGGGTCAAAATGGCAAAAACATCAATATTTCTAAAGATAGCTCAATACTTTTGACTGCGAATGTACTACTTTTGTTCCCAATTCTTTCCACCAAAAATAAAATGTGATCTAAACATGCTATTGAAGAAATGATTGCACCAGTGGATTGAGCGTCTTAAAAAACCACGTTTTACAAATTTTCTAACGGTTTTAAGACCAAAAGCATTTTTCTTAAAAAATGGAGCAAGGCTATAACCTTTGATTTTTTACCAAAAATGTTTTAAAAATTAATTTTCGTTAAAAATGGTCTAGAACCACTAAATCAACCCCGTACAACACGAAAATCGGGTCAAAATGGCAAAAATATCAATATTTCTAAAGGTAGCTCAATACTTTTGACTGCGACTGTACTACTTTTACTCCCAATTCTTTCCACCAAAAATAAAAAGTGATCTAGACATGCTATTGAAGAACTGATTGCACCAGTGGATTGAGCGTCTTAAAAAGCCCCGTTTAACAAATTTTCTAGCTATAGACTTATCTAATAAATACAGTTATTAGAAATTGATCTAATATTTATATTTCAATCTAATTACATATAACAAACTATTAAAACAGAAACTATACATCTCTACAAAAGATAATTGGCTGTATGATACTTAAACTATTGTTTAACAGCATAAACTTTATTTTCTCTTGAGTGAAATTTTTGTTCCAATAAAATATACATACCTAAATATTTCACAACGTATTAACCACATAATATCATTATAAAAATGATTAAAATTTTGCAAATAAATCAGGTATACTTTTTTTACGCTTTAACAACTTGATAATTTTTTAAGAATAGGTTGTAATGATTTTTGTGTATGGGATTTTTATTAATTAATTAGTTTTTTTGATAAAATATTTACGAAATTTCATCCATCAAAATTATTGCAACTACCTATTACTAGAAGATCATTTTTGAGTTGTTTTTGGTATACAGTGAAATTTGTGGTATAGTTTATTTTTATAAGTAAATACATTGGTCAACAATTGAAGTGGAAATTTTTTAATTTCAAAAAATATGGCAGACTTCCAGAAAGTTAGGGTTACTACAAATTTTTAACTCACTACAAAAATAAATTTGACAATTAAGACACTTTTTATCAGTTTTTTATACCCGGAATGGACTAGTTTAGTGATTTTTTTTTATATTTGCATCTTATAAAATAGGTTTTTAGTGGTTCAACTGTTCAAATAAAATTTTTATAAAATTAATCCTCTAGCCATAATCGGCTTTGGAAATTTAAATTTAATGGTTACATACGTCATAAGTGGTAAGTGACGTGTTTCAATAAGATTGGTAGAAACTTTGCGATATTGTCGATATGCTTTAATATTAACCGAGAAACTTATCTCTCTCTCTTATTTGTTGTCATTAAAAAGAGATAAACATATCGATATTTTTGTTCTCTGATTGACACTTTATCAAATAAGGAGTAAAACACTAAACAAAATATTCTGTCATTTTCGTTAGTTTAATTTGTTGTTTGGTTGTGTTTGGTTTATGAAAGAAATTACTTCTATACTATTTTTGGTTCGAGAATAAAAATCCCTAACACCTTCTCTTGGTGTTATAGCGGATCCTTCAAAAATAACCAATAGAAGTAATTGTTCCCTCGGTACAGTGAGAGAACGAATCTCAAGAATACCGTTTTGGCATTTTCAATAGAACCACGCCCAATTTCTATTGGCTGTTCTATTCTATCACCGTCAAGAATAGGGGTCTTGTTTGTTTATTACAGATAAACACGATTTTCTCTCCTGTCATATATCTTGTCAACTGGTACAATCAGTTAGTCACAGAACACGGTGTTTTGTGCCGCCAGTTCTTTGAGAATACTTGAAACGAACGTAGCTAAAATGTGACAACGTTGACTTTTAAACATACTTCATTATTGGTTATTAGTTGGCGCTACGTTTAAAACTTACTAATTATTTATTGCTAAATTTTACGAAATGAGAAAAATTACTTGCAAAATGAATACCAATATAAGTAAGTAGGTATCTTATCCTAAATACTTATATATTGCTATCATTTTGATTAATATGATCCTACTAAACTAGTCCATTAAAACATGGCTCTAGCTTTAATATTAAATCGTTCAGAAATTCAGTGCTGAAATATGTTGTAAGAGTAACTTTCAGTCAGCCAAAAACTAGACAATGGTTCTCACATTTAACAATGTCTCCAAGGGGAAACTCCCAGCTGGCCCTAAATCTAATACTGGACGATATTTTCACTCAATTAAGTTTGACAAAAGTTAATTTAGTAATTTTATACTACTGCAGATTTTTAATATCTGTTCTTATTTTTAAACAAATTTAACCTTAACATCTGTTTGTTAGCTGAATATATTTATATTTTGCCAATTTCTAAATAAAAACGTATATCATATTAAAATCCTTTTTTTAATAGTTTATAACCTACAACAATAACAGTTACAACCTACTTTATCGCTAAAACGAGCAGCGATAAATCAAAATAATGCACACAAGATACTAATCAATGACAAACATTAAATAAATTTTATCATCAAGCGTTTCTATACGCAAACCTCAGACTCATTCATCCTTCTTATCCATATATAAAACATTCGTTTTCTTCCACAATGCATCGGGAAAGTACGAAGCTGCATATTTTTCAAGTTTCGCATATTTCATTAATCAATGTCCTAGCGACTATAAATTTCTACAGGTTTACATTTCTTTAAAAACTAGCTAGAAATGCATGCAATAATTATAGAATAAAAGGTTGAAGATACACAATACACACCAATGACATTCATATACTACACATTTGTGATAAAAAACAAAAAAAAATTAAATTTCCTTAAAAAATTTGAAATAAAAAGACATCTAGCAGATCCACAATTTAAAGTTGTTAATGAACATATAAATCTTGGAAGTTCTCCACTGTTAAACTGTTTACTTTGATTGATTTTACATTTTATACATAGATAAGACGTAATTGTAAAGATCAGCATGATATAGTTTCTTCCTGGTTTTTCTACATCATTGCACAGTTATACTGATCTTAGAGGGAAATACATCCAGGATAATCCCTTAGGGCTAATAACATCTAGGCTTTAATATTGTTATGTCTTATTACATCAGGAAGTAGTAATAAATAATTTGTTGTTAATAAAGTTATTATGTTTTCTATCATTTTAAAACTAGGTATCCTTATTGATTCCATTATCTCGCCCTACTTTATTTGTTTATTAAAACGTAGCTGAACATCCGGAAATTATGTAAATACGTAAGACAATTACATTAACCCCTTTTACAAAATTCATTACGTTCAAAAGAAGAAATAGTTTTCAAATGATAAATGATATTGAGTTTACTTGAAGAATCCAATACTTTCACATGCTGAATTACTCGTACAAAACTAACAGCATACAGTGTGTAAAAGCCAAATGGAATAAATTCATTATTTCGGTTACTGTACATATTTATAAAAAATCCCAAAACACGTCAAATTTAAATTATAACTTGACATTCTTTAACGTGAAAATGCAACCCCTACCTTCAACCCCCTTAGAACGACAGGTACAACCCACAATTTTTTAAATGGGAAGTATAGGCTTGTGATATATCTTTTGAAAGGTCTCTTCATTCTCTATTCAAAAATGTTATTGTTTTTAAATTTAATGCAAAAATTAACATAAAAAAAATTAATATCATGTTGTTACCGAAATTCGCTACAATACAATCAAAAACTAAAATGTAATGCAAAACGTAATAAAATGTAGAAAACTAAAAAGAACTATGAATGTTAATGAAGTAGATGTTCAAAATGTTCTCCGCGAACGTCTTGGCAACATCCTAATCTCAAATAAAACTGTCTTCTAACATTATTTAACATATCATGCGTGATCGACCAAATCGCAAGCGTTATTCGTTCTTTTAAGTCATTTAAATCAGAAGGTTTAGTTTTGTACACATGGCTCTTCACATATCCCCATAAAAAGAAATCTAATAATGTAAAATCAGGTGATCGCGCTGGCCATTCAATCGATCCTCACCTCCTTATCCACCGATTGGGCAATATTGTATCGAGGTACTGCCGGACATTAAGTTGGTAATGTGGTGGTGCTCCATCCTGCTGAAACCATATCGTATTCGCTGGAACTTGAGGGTTACCTGGATCAGGATATAAATTTGGCAACGTTGGAATGACATCATTTTGAGGTAGTGCCAAATAATTGTTGACATTCAAGTTGCCCTCAATAAATTAACCTTTTGAGGGTATTGAGTGTGTTCTTCTCTCATCTAGTGAGGATTTTCCGTGGACCAGTAGCGGCAATTTTGCCGATTAGCATGACCGTTAAGTAAAAAAGTACACCCATCAGAAAACATAACGTCTTCTAATTGGATAATATTGTTATCCAACATGTCCATCATTTGCTCACAAAAAAAGTTCTCCTATCAAAATCGTCTCTGAATAGGTATCATCTTATACGGATGCAATTTATTTTCTTTTAATATGTTTGCTATCGATGTATGGCTAGCATTGAATGTAGTGGATGCCTGTCTACTCGATGTATGTGGGTTTTCTTGAAACTCAAGCAACACATCTAATTTGAGTTCATCACTCAGTGCATTGGCAGCTGTTTTTTTTTATCTGCCTTACATGACCAAACTCGCGAAACTGTTTTTCTATTTTACTTATTGTTCCTTGGGATATAGGCGGTAAATTAGGAAATTTCTCATGAAATAGGTGAGTTACTTCCTGTTGTGTTCGGATGTTATCTCCGTAACGAATCATTTGTAAAACTGTTATTTTATGCATTTCCGTTAATCTAAACATTTTTCCGAATTGAATTTAACAAACTTTATGCTTAAATTATAACAATGATAACTTAAATAAAACAATTTACTACTGCCACGGAAATTCTTTAAAGTTTTTTAATGGTTACCATCTAAAAACCACATTGCTATGGTTTTTGTTCACTTTCTCATTATCAAGACCTAAACGGGAAATAAGTTTTAAGTATATTGTAATAAGTTTCGAGTATATTTTAGCGAATTTCGGTAACAACATGATTTTAATTTTTTTTATGTTAATTTTTGCATGAAAGAGACCTTTCAAATGATATATCACAAGCCTATACTTCCCATTTAAAAAATTGGGGGTTGTACCTGTCATTCTAAGGGGGTTGAAGGTAGGGGTTGCATTTTCACGTTAAAGAATGTCAAGTAATAATTTAAATTTGACATGTTTTTTATAAATATGTACAGTAACCGAAATAATGAATTTATTCCATTTGGCTTTTACACACTGTATAATAATACTTCAGGTGAATAAAATACTATACACAAAGATTGGGTTAATCTTAATAATTTTCTTAGAAATTGAAATAAATCTTAAGTTTACAGTTACAAATAAATATTAAAAAGGGTAGAATAAAATTTGGAAAACAATAAATTGTCTATATACGTAAGGGTATTACATATAGTTGTTTTCAGAATGAATGGTATTGACTAAAGGATTATAATAAAACCCTTAAGACCCTTAAGTTGTAAAATCCGAGGTTCGCAGCACCAAATCAATCTAAACTAATTTTAAAAATCCATTGTTTCTCAATGTTCCCTCAATAATTTGGTGCTGCGAATCTCGCTACATGTTCTCTTACGAACCTTAAACGTGCTACATGCTGTGCTCTGGTTAACATAGGACCAGTAACAGGCATTCTGGGTCTGGTTACAAAGTTCCTTAATAACGGTCATCTGCAGGATTAGTACACCTGGGTCGTTTTGGAACTGGTCTTCCATTATAACTTCCAGTTTCTCTAAACCTTCTTGAGACTCTAGAAACGCTGGATTGGTTGATTCTCATGATTTCAGCAACATATTGCCGAGATCGTTTATCTTCAACTAAAGCCACGATTTGAGCTGCTTGTTCTGCGGTTAAATTACTCATTTTTACTCAATGTTCTGTTTTTACACTTGTCAACAACACTACTTTTAATAACGGGCTTTCAAGAAAAATGTGATTTTTTATTTTACACCATAATTCAATTTTTAAAATTACGCCATACTTTTTGTGGCGAATTAAATAAAATTCTCATGTCTTTGACAATAAATGTTCGTTAAAATTAATCCGGGTCTTGCGATTTAAGTCCGTTGCTCTATTCGTCTATTGGTCACTGACATTCCTAGTTACACCTTTGTATTGACCAATAAATCATTAGTTGATCTATATTTGAAAGTTCACCTTGAAATATAAATCGATGTTGAATAAAAATCAGCTAATTCTGTTTAACAACAATTCGTTGAAGCGTATACAGGTTGTTGTTTATTTTTTATAGACTCAAAACGATCAATAATTTTATTTTAATTTACAATTGGAGAAGCAAACCCGGATTTCCTCCCACGAGTGCTCTAGGAGGAGCACAACATTGAAACAGTTTAGTTAACCGTTAAAATAGAAAATGTCCCACGTTTGTTTTCATTTTAATGTTTAATTTAACTCGATTAAATACAATAAACTTTAATATAATTAGTAGTGTGTAAAAGTTATTCAATGACCCATCTCCCATAATCATTATTGTTTAGAAAAAAGTCCACTTCCTTACAAATTTAAGTAGATACATTTATAGTATAACTAAAATAATCTTTTTTTTAAATTAAGCGTTTTTATACTTCGTAGTAATTCTTTCTTTGGCGAATTTTGCAATAAAGATTTACACATTCAGAGTCAGAGGGTTATTTTAAATATGTATCAGTGTTTGAAAAATGAAGATAATAAAAAATCAGATGCGGTTATAATAAAGCGAATTAATACCTTAACTAAAATTTCTATTTACACTATTTCTCGGGTTATTAAGCGCGGTGAAGTTATAGATCATTCGAAGGTGCGGAAAAACAAAAAAACAAAATTTGCAAATGTTGACGATGCTGCAAAAGATGTTATAAAGCAAACGATTTATAATTTATATTAAAAAAATATTGTACTGACTTTAGAAATCGTTCAAAGGACAATTACAAGATTATCCGTCATAGTAATTTTTAAATGTGATGGGACATGTTAAAAATATCAGTTTATAATTGATTCTAATAATCAGAACGATATAGTATTTTCCTGGTTTTTCTCTATTATTCCACAGTTATACTGATTTTAGAAGGAAATATATCACTAATGTTGCTAATAATATCTCATAAAAAATATACATAATGTATACACCTTTCTATGTCTTAATTTTTAGTGGTTATTGCAATTTTTCTTCGTTTAGTATTAATTCTAAAGTTTCCTAAGCATTTTAAAATTGAACACGAGCGTTCATCGATCTGATAAAACGTATTGTAAGGAAATGCTCTCATTTTTGACATCCTTCATATCTAAAGTACCTAAATCTGATCTTTCAAAGATGATATGTACTCAACCGTTAGTTAGATGCCAACACAGAGAAATTAAGGAGCGGTCATAAGTGGACTGTTCTTGGCTATCATTGATAGCATCCAAAAAATAAAGAAATATTTATAATTCCATTCAATATTCAAGCTGCTGTATATTAATTATTTGTAAATATGTTCCTATTTATTGACGTGGTCCATTAACCTCGACGATGTACAAAAATTTAAATTATTATTCATTAGACGTTAATATTGCAATTGAATATTTAACTAAGAAGTTTTAAATTGTCGATATCACAATTTTTTACGTTTTTTTTTTAGCAATTGTGTTATAAATTTTGCCATATAACATCGAAATGAAGTGTAAGATAATATGCAAATTGTCAACTAGTAGTGCGAATGCCAGACTAAAATTTATAGATTAGTGTATTGTGTCAGAGGGCGAAAAGTGAGCATTAGCAGCCCCCTGCTTGAGCCTGCTTGAGAAGGAAGCATTTAAACCAGAAAATAACGAAGATTAAATGCGGTAAATTTGTATCGCAGAAAACCTCTACGTGTCCCCAAACTAACCTATCAACAAAATATTGTGAGGTTGCAATGGGCTCAAGAAATGTTACACCATGGTCCTAACTGGAATTACGTGATGTTCTCTGATGAATCAAGAATTGGCTTGGTTTCTGATTCGCGAAGTATTTGGAGGGCCCCAGGACGAGAAGCCCGATTAGAAACAGCCCAACCACGTGTTCCATTTGAAGGTTGGAGTATTATGGTTTGGAGTGGTATTATGAGGGGTAAACGGACGCCTCTTCTGGTTTTGGAGAGAAGAATCACTGGTTCTGTGTATATCGAAGTGTGCTAGATTTGTGTTTATGTATGACAATGTACCTCCACATCGAACAGCTGCAGTACAAAATTTTTTGGTAGAAGAAGGAATATCCATATTAGGATGGCCATCAAATTTCCCTGACATGAACGTCATTGAACATGCCTGGGACATTCTTAAAACACGCATTAAGAAGCGAAACCCTCCCCAATTACTCTACGAGAACTTAAAGATGCTGCTCGTGAAGAATGGGAGAGAATCCGCAAGCCCAGCTCCACCATTTAATGGATAGCATGCCACATCGCCTACAGTCATGCATACAGGCCCATGGAGGAAATACTGATTATTAATTTTAATTAAAACCCTTTTTTTGTTTATTAATTTATTTTAGAAAAATTGTACATTTTTCACCTGAAAATAATAAATCATTTTTTTTGTATGAGTTGTAGCAACACAATTAATTTACTAAAAATTTGATTTTTATTTCAATTTTAAAAAGAATTTGTAGAGAAAATTTACTAATGATTTAAAATTAAAGGTGTAGTAAAGATTGGTTTGCGATTTTGACCAATCACGTCCCAGCGCAATATACACCATAATTAGTAATAATAAACACAAAAAATAAATAATTTTTTGCTATTTGCGGTTAAATAATTTATTTTCCAATCGAATTAAATCATCATAAGTTAATCAAAATGGCGAAATGATACACATTAACCAACAAATAAAAAATATAAGTGTGCAAAATTATTATTATACAAGAAGGAGTGGCTTTTATTTCATTGCCACGTTATCGTTAAATAAAATAAATATTTGTTCGCCACTCCCTGTATTTCTTAATTATTTAATTAAAGTGTCAAAATAAGTGATACACATTAACTATGGTGGGGTTGTTCTCATAATTGTTTCAGAGTTAATAAACAACTGTTCTTAATTTGTCTTGAGATAAATCACTTGTATTTGGACTTTTATTGTGTAAATATTGTTATGCTTCGATGCACAAATTTGAAAAAGGTAAATTTTTAATTCATTTGTCGACATATTAAACAATGCCCGTAAAAACGTGGGAACAGGACTATTATACAGTGCCTCCATAAAATATTTCACTAATATTGTTCATTGTTAGCTAAATAAACAATATTATTGGAAATTTAATTTATGCTGGAATGTTTATCTTGCATAAAAATAAAACAATCCTCAACTGCACCTCACCAAAGCCTAGCTATCGACTCTAACACCAAATCAACATAGTTTGGATCGTTTAAATTTTGTTGGAATGGCAGCAAAGGACTTTTTTTTCCGTTCACAACACCTGCCCAAAAATATTACGGTTCCTACTTTAGATTTTGGGATAGCTCTGGCATCCTGAAGTTTAGCTTGTTTTCCTGGAACTCTGAGAACCAGAATGCAACGATCATCTGATCCAAAGCCAATTCTGGTCTCATCTGAAACGAGAACATTTTCACAATTTTCATTTGTTCACTTTTGGTGTTGAAGGCATCAATTTAGTAAGTTTCGTTTTGCCTGGACAACTTTGGAACCCGTGACTGTCTCCTGCTGTACACGCGAAGTCTTTTTGGTATAGTTTCAACTGAAAAATTTACACCTGTAGCTTGTAGAAATTGTCGTTTTAGTTTTGGATGAGTAATATCCTGATTTTTTCTAGCAGTTTGTTACTTACACAAAGCCAGTTGTAACTCTTTGACGGGTTTGTCTAAGCCTATCATTCAGAGTTCCTGTTTCCAAATACCTTACATACGTTTTTGATATAACACCCTGGGTAACGCCTAGTTCCTCTACCACATCTCTTTGGGGCGTTACTTGTTTAATTAACACAAGTTTTAAAAGATTGTAATTATATGCAGTAGTTATTTTTTGGTTATCAAATTATATTCTAGTCTCAAATACTGAATGATTCTTTAAATATTAGTTTTAGTGAAAAATGTCATTCTTGATAAAAAGTTTTGCTTGTTCTGAAACCCCATAAAATAAAACAAAATTCAAGTTTATCAAAATCCGTCTGATTTTATAGCCAGTTTTATTTATGAAAACCATATGAATTTTTGCACTAAGTTCGATAATATATTAATCTAGTGAGTGAGGTTTACGATGTACCCAGTAACTGCCAACTTTAATAAACAATTTTCAAATTGTCATTATTTAATAAATATTTGAGGTTGGTGGAGGTTGGTTTTTGCAAAAATTACTTACAGAAAATATGTAAGCAAAACAAAATTTATCTGGATTAGAAAATATTCCCTTGGAGCAAACGTCTAAGATGTACTTTCAACATGATGGAAGTTCGTCACATTCGACTATGCGAATTAGAGGATGGCCGGATGAATATTTTCCTGGGCGATGGATGGGACGTTATGGACCAATATTTTTTCCGCCCCGATCCCCCGATTTAACTATTTTAGATTTTTTTATGAAGCAACTTAAAACAAAAAGATTACGCAAATAATTTAAACCATAATATTGAAGACTTGAAACGAGCTATCACTGATGCCGTTGACGAAATTACCCCAGAAATGCTGCGAAATACTTACAAAGAATTTAGAAAGAGAATTGAGAGATGTTTTGAAGCTGGGGGAGGATATATTGAATAGATTTGTTTTGTTTACTTAGTGTTTCTTACATTATTATTCTGTTCAGAACAATAAACAACTAAAAGGTTGTATTAACTTTCACTATTTATTCTATAAATAGTGAAAGTTAATACAACCTTTTAGTTGTTTATTGTTCTGAATAACATGAATTTTCACACAGTAAGGGTTAGTACCATAAATTTCATTATTATTCTGTATTGTTATTTTTGATAGTGATTATAATTCTTGAATAGTTAAAATTGTTTTCAAATATTTATTAAAGAATGACAATTTGAAAATTGTTTATAAAAGTTGGCAGTTACTTGGGACACGTAAACGTCACTCACTAGATTAATACATTATTTTCGAACTTGGTTCACAAATTCTTACGGTTTTCATACAACTGGCTATAAAATGGGACGGATTTTCAAATACTTGAATTTTATTATATTTTATGGGGTTTCAGAACAAGCAAAACTTTTTATCAAGAATGACATTTTTCACTAAAACTAATATTTAAACATTTTTTACCTATAGGATACCCCATCCGTGGACACGCTGTATAATAATTAATATAATATTAATAAATATATATTTCTTTTTAGGTTTATATCAAGTAATGATTAATTTTTTAAATAACTGATGTGTTAAAAAAGTATCTTAATTATACCAAGGACCTCGGTCAGCAACCTTTTGTAGATTCCTAAAATAATTTATGAGTAAATAGTAATTTTTTTATAGTTAATTGCATGTTTCAGCTTTAACAGTATTTTCTTTAACGTTAATAGAGCTGGATAAATTAGATTTAATGAATAGCGAATTCATAAAAGTCACAATTAAACTCAAATTGTTACTGACAATTATCAAAATGATATATTAAATTAGTAATACAATTGTTTCATACGCTCTTGTCAGTTTTGATTTTCCAATGTCATAATAAACAATAAACTATAAACGAAAATATTTTATATCTATGTCTAAGTAAATATCTTTTAGTTTCATTTATTTTAAGATCAATACCTACTGTATTATTTTTGATAATGATTCATGTATCTACTGTAATTATTTAGTCCGCCTCAATACACACATTTTGTTAGGTTAGGTTTCATAAAACATAAAATGTTTTCATCGTCCTTAATACATTGAACTAGGTGAACTAGAGTGACAGCACTAAGGCACAGAGTATATAATACAAACCAGAGTACCGACTCGCTGTCGGCACCTTTGATGTTTATAAGACAAGAGCGGCCATTTTTTGGGAGTATAAACCACAAAACAGAAAATTGGTTAGTCTGTTTTGTGATAACCAATATTCTGTTTTGTGGTATAAGCTCAGGGTAGTACTAAAAAAATTGTTATTATAAATAAGACCCGTACTTAAAATTTTTCTTTATTGTTGAGATAATTGTTATTTTCAGAAAGTTTAGAAAAATAGAATTTGTTTTCAACAAGATTAATAATATTAACTAAACGTTGATTTATTTGTTTTTAAAAAAAATAAAATTGGTTTTTTAGGTTAAATAATTACATATAAATAGAATTTCCTCGTTAGTAAGGAAGGATATAAAAAAACACATCAACAGCTTTAACACTTATTTATTTCTCCAAATTAACAATTTATCTTTATTTTCATTACTTTTAAAATTTCTGTTGATACTAATGGTAGTTTATAGTCTTAACCTAAAATATAATTTTTTTACATAAAGTAATGGAAAATTTGTACAAGGATGTATAAAAGTTTCATTACTACTAATATTTAATATAGTTTGAAGAACATGATCTTTTATTGCCAATTCTTCAAATAGTTTTTCAAAAATGTTATTTAGTTTAGCAATAAATATAATAAAACTATTACCAGGCATTAAAATATTTCCATAGACACTATTATCTTTATTTCTATATGCTTTAAATAAACAGAATAAAGCTGAATCATCTAAATTTTGAATGGATTTAGAATAATGCTCACATTGTATGTTGTTGTAAACATGTTTTTATTAAATATTCACTTACAGAACACTGAGAAGTAACATTTAAACGCTACCACTGATTTATTCACATACAACCAACTGCCTACCTTAACCAAAATTAATGGGGACGGCTATGGATACTCCCAAAGTGTCATGGCGATACCTGCAAATGGATGCTTACCCCCTCCATATAGAGTCGATACTCTGGTTTGTATTATATACTCTGTGACTAAGGCAAGCTAGGGGTAGACCCACACGATATTAATTTTTATGAAAGGGCTTTATGACATGCGCAGTAAATGATTTAACATTTTTCAATTATTTCTGTTTTATTGTAGGTAACTGTTTTTTTCATGAAAAATTTGTTTATTTTGTGTTTTGGGTATATTGTAACGTGAAAGAATAAATCGATTTTTGATTTATCATTAGGTTAGGTTAGGTTCAATGTGAGCGGGGCGTTTCCCACCCCTCCACTGCGGCCAAACTAGGGCCTATTGTGGCTCACCCCTAAGGGTCACAATTCGCTATCCAGTCTGCACTTCTTAACAAAGTGGCGAAGTCTCAGACGACAGTGTCCAGTCAACAGTCCAGTAAGAATGCGTAGGTTACTTCTACTCAATTCCAGGAGCTGTGCTGTTTTTCTGTTCGAAGGTTGAGATACAAACGCTTTCGAGTGGGTAAGCCCAGGTATATTCTCCCAGTGCAGAAGGGTGAACGGAATAATTAATGTTTTGTGGGGGTTTACCGACATCTGCTCCTCCTCACACCACCTGTATACTATATTTAGGGCCATTTGAAGGATCTCCGAGATGGTCGCCTCAAATTTTCCCCTTATTATTATAACCAGATCGTCCGCATAGCATTGGAAATCCACTCCCTGTAGGGAGAGAGTCCCCAGAAGCGAATCAACAAGGAGTGACCACAGAAGAGGCGATAGAACACCCCCCTGTGGGCACCCCCGAGCCGCCCTGAATCGAACAGTCTCTCCCTGCAGTGATAACACTACGTACCGATTACCAAGCATGTTTTTTATCCAGTTACAGATAATCCTGTTTACTCCCCTGCGCTGAAGAGCAGCACATAGAGAGTAAGGTAGTGCGTTGTTAAATGCTCCCTCAATGTCTAGGAAGGCTGCCAGCGCAATTTCTTTATTATTATTATTAATCAATGATAGAAAATTACAGATTTTTGTAATATGGTAAATTATTTTTGACCAGTGTTCTATAGGTTACATATTTTGATTTTAAATAATAATAATAAGAGATACATGTGTTTATTATAACCGTTAACGAGTGCAAAACGCCATAATTATTTTATAATTAACAATAATTGCAGTAACCTTTGATAATATTATAAACAAACTCAATAGTTTGTTCCGTATGTATATATTTCATTGTGTAAGTTCAAGGTTACTGTATAAATATGGATTAATAATTTTAAATTGGTTTATTCTAGTGAGAAAAACAATGGATAACATTGTTTTTATAGATTTCAAATTAATTTATTCAAAAAATAATCCTTGGAGTCAGTAGGTAGTGTTGATAATTAATATTAAAGTTTAAAATTTGTTTTTAATTGCTAGTATAACTAATAAAATTAACTAATTAAACTGATAGGATGGTTGCGACAATTAAATAATTAACATTTTATTGTTCTAGAGTTCCAGGGTATCGGTTTGAAAATGTTTTGTAGTTTTTCAGCAACAATACGTGAAGGAAAAATGATCATTTTCTCAAATGATTGTTTTTCATATTAATTTATTGATTTTTTCAATTAATAACCCCACCTGATGCCTACAATGGCTTGGAAAATCTGCTAGAAACTGTTGAAGAACTAAATAGCATAGTTTTGACTGACTTCTCGACGCTAAAAAACGCTCTCGAAGATAAAGAACAATTTTATCGTCTTGTACAATAACTATTTTTTAACATTCTTAAAACCGAATAAATATTTATTAAGGCCGGGCATTGGCAGTGTATTTAATATAGGCAAACGCGACGTCCTTTCAAAGAGCTTTTAGCAAAAACTATAAGGCAATGAAAATTGAAAAAAATCAGTAGTATACTAGATATATAAAGTTATTCAATAAAGAATTTTGAAGCTTGAGAGTACAAGGAATCATCCAGAAAAAATTCCCGAAATATGTCTATTTTTACATTTCATAAAATGATTAATATCTCACTTAAACGTGATATGATTTTAAAAATATTTCTTCTTTGAATAGATGGTATATTTACTCATACGTCAGTGTTTTTAAAAATTACAATAAATTCGTTTTTTTCCTTAAAAGCTCTTTGAAAGTAATTTTTAAGAAATCAGAAATGGTGCCATTTTTTTACAAATTTAGGCAACTCTTTTATCACATATAAAAGGATCTTGAAAAATTATTCCTAAATTAGTGTGAGCATTGTCTAATGGAGAGCGTTGTGATAAAACATCTATTAAATCTTGTTTATCAGGTCCGCATTAGGAATTTAGCAAATCTTTATTTAATTTAATATACTTACTATAATATTAATACTAATATACAGCGTGTCCAAGGATGGGGTATCCTAAAGGTGAAAAATGTTTAAATACCTATTAGTTTTAGTGAAAAATGTCATTCTTGATAAAAAGTTTTGCTTGTTCTGAAACCCCATAAAATAAAACAAAATTCAAGTTTATCAAAATCCGTCTGATTTTATAGCCGGTTTTATTTATGAAAACTGTATGAATTTTTGCACTAAGTTTAAAAACAATGTATTAATCTAGTGAGTGACGTTTAAGTGTCCCAAGTAACTGTCAACTTTTATAAACCAGTTAGTTTGTTGCTGTTACTTAGTTAGTTGTCAGTTTGACATTTTGTAAAAAGCGTAGACGGAAGGCTTTTAGAGAAATTGATATATTTTTAGTTTTATTTTTAAAAAATGAGTAATTCAAGTTCTGAAGAGCTACCAAGCGATATTGAAGAGGCAGCTGGTAATGCTCTATTATCAGTAATTCCCAACAAGTCAAAGTCAGTTTACGAATTCGTCGGGAATTAATTTGAATAATTGCAATAATTGTGTTATCAATATTTATAATAATTAATTAATTTATAATTTATGTTTTTAACTTGTATTATAACAGTTGCCGCTTTTTTTGTGAGCGGTCGTAAATCATCGGTACAATAGCAGAAATACGTTATACGAGGGTCAATGGGGTATGTTTATTCGAAAGTGTGTCTACGAGGGTTAAGCGTGGGGTGTTTTGATCACATTCATTATTTATATTTTTGTATTATCTTTTATTGCGATTATTACATATAATATTCTAATAACAACAATGAAGAAACTTTTCGTTGTAATAACTAACATTAATTACCTGATTGCTTAAATTGGGACAGGTAAAAGGGTAAAATACTTAAAAAGGGAATTCAGAGAAAAGACACAATGTTTAAGGCTCTTTATTTGCTTATCTTGAAATATGTTGATTTCGTGTACAATAGTTTATCTCTGTTAAAATAGTTAATAGTTAAGATTATTTTGATTGAAAAAGTAAAAGTTTCCATTTATTTTAACATTTGGTAAACATGTTGCAAACCTTGTAAGGGTTTATCTTTGTAGTAAGAATAAGGGTACTCGAACACAATAATAAAACTCAGGTAGACTTGCTTACTCTATTCTAAAATAAAGTAACAATTTTCGTGCAATAAAACCTTCAATTATTTCATAAAAACTAATGATATCGACATCCATAATCTCAAACTCTTACTATTATCATTGTTTTCAATTATTACATATTTTGCAAAATTTTATATTTCGGATGTTATTTTTTTAAAGGTTGATCTTTTATTTGTCGGTTTACAAATTTGATTGTATAGTATATTCGAACTCTTGTAAACAATGAAAGTAAATAATCTTTATTGCCATATGGGAGGGAGAATTCTGCATTGGAAAAATCTTTAAAAAATATGTTTCCTATACCATCCTGTATACAATAATTATTAAAATTCAAAGCAAGCATATTCTCTAATCTACGTGCATTTCCTTTCTCTGATATCAAGTTCCTATAATCCGTTGATCAATTTTTATAATAGGAGAAATATTTTCGTAAGTTTTTTCCTGAAAACTTTCAATATTTTTCAATGACTTTCCATGTTATATTAAGCAAAATATCGCCACTATCGCGTCCATAGAATATATCTTAGAATATCTTTGGACGATGTTTTTACTATTGGAGTTTTACTGGAGTCCTTTACTAGATTTTTGGATTAATAAGTAAAAAACATAAAAAAGGTCGAATATTAGTTCTTAGTGGATCTATTAATCGTGTAATTTTTTTAATCCATTTAAAAGGTAAAACTTAGTTCCTTTTAATTTTTTAAAATGAACTGGTTACTGCTGCTACACATTTATTTTAGGTTTACGCATCATTTTCTTAAATTTCTTTACTAAAAAACTTGTTAATCGAATTTTTGACCATTTTAGTTTTTCCAGTAAGTTTACTTTGAACTTTTGGAACTTATTTCAGTTTTTTTATGAATATGTATAGGTAATGGTAACCGAATATATTTAAACACTTAAGATTTTTAAAATAATCTGCTCAACTGCTTTTTGGTAAATTTTAATTTTTGTTTTCTTCTTTTTTCCCTTTTAAAGAGCTTTTCAATATATTGCCATATATGAATATGTATATCGTGAGTGTTTAATGACCATCCGGTATGTAGTATAAATATTTTCCTTCGCTGTTCGGTCCTTACCTACTCGTTATTGCTTAGTTAAGATAAACAAATGATAACATTTTACACTTGAAAAAACTTGAATGATTGCCTTTTTAAAAATAATACCCCAATAAATATTCTATTTATAATTTTGATTTGAGAAAAAAAAACATATATTAATAAAAATATTGTGTAAAATCTATAAATTAATATCGTTTAATGTAAATACAAATAGCCAATTCATATTCAACAAAATCAAACATGTTTGTTTTAAAATTAATCCAGCCCTGAAATTTCTAAAGGAAACTGATATACTCCAAGAATAAATGTAATATTATTTCGTTTATCGCGTAGGGTCATTGCAAGAGGCAGCACCTCTCGGGTATACTTATTCGCTCTCTTTTTAGGGACGTTTTCTCACTCCCAATGCCCAGCCTTAATCTAATTGATAGGTGTCAGACAGTCCATCAGTTGAAAAAATCGTTTTGCTTGTGCGTTTGTAAATAAGACAAAATCTGTACCCAACTCGAGAAAAAAACCTCATTCCAACTGATGGGTGTATTAATTTTAAAAGGTCAATCGGCAAATCGTGCACAATCCATAATAAACTTGTCACATTTTTTTTTGTATAAAATTCTACTTAACCCGTCATGTTCATATGGTTCAAGAAGCGTGTGATATTTCCAAAATGTTTACCTTTTGACCACGCTCATCAATGCCAGTTAACAGTAATAAGTTTCCTAAATATATTTAAAATGGAATTAAGTAATAACTCATTGCTTGGTGTTGACGTTGATTTACAACTGTTATTTGCTTAAATAAATCAGTGGCGTACCTCAAATACATAATTAGAAATCTTTTTTTTACAGGATTATTATTCGATCGGGGACGGAAAGTTTATGTTCCATGTAAGTATACAGTGTGTAAAAGTCAAATGGAATAAATGCAACCCCTACCTTCAACTTCAACCCCCTTAGAATGACAGGTATAACCCCCAATTTTTTAAATGGGAAGTATAGGCTTGTGATAATATATCATTTGAAAGGTCTCTTCATTCTCTATTCGAAAATGTTATTGTTTTTAAATTTAATGCAAAAATTAACATAAAAAAATTAATATCATGTTGTTACCGAAATTCGCTAAAATATACTCGAAACTTATTACAATATACTTAAAACTTATTTCCCGTTTAGGTCTTGATAATGAGAAAGTGAACAAAAACCATAGCAATGTGGTTTTTAGATGGTAACCATTAAAAAACTTTAAAGAATTTCCGTGGCAACGCTATTTTAACAAGCAGTAGTAAATTGTTTTATTTAAGTTGTCATTGTTGTAATTTAAGTATAAAGTTTGTTCAATTCAATTCTGAAAAATGGTTAGATTAACGGAAATGCATAAAATAACAGTTTTACAAATGATTGGTTACGGAGATAACATCCGAACAAAACAGGAAGTAACTCGCCTATTTAATGAGAAATTTCCTAATTTACCGCCTATATCCCAAGGAACAATAAGTAAAATAGAAAAGCAGTTTCGCGAGTATGGTCATGTAAGGCAGATAAAAAAAGCAACTGCCAATGCACTGAGTGATGAACTCAAATTAGATGTGTTGCTTGAGTTTCAGGAAAACCCACATACATCGAGTAGACAGGCATCCACTACATTCAATGCTAGCCATACATCGATAGCGAACATATTAAAAGAAAATAAATTGCTTCCGTATAAGATGATACCTACTCAGGAGCTCATGGAAGACGATTTTGATAGGAGAACTTTTTTTGTGAGCAAATGATGGACATGTTGGATAACAATATTATCCAATTAGAAGACGTTATGTTTTCTGATAAGTGTACTTTTTTACTTAACGGTCATGCTAATCGACAAAATTGCCGCAACTGGTCCACGGAAAATCCTCACTGGATGAGAGAAGAACACACTCAATACCCTCAAAAGGTTAACGTTTGGGCAGGAATTGTAGGGAACAATATCATTGGTCCCTTTTTTATTGAGGGCAACTTGAATGGCAACAATTATTTGGCACTATTTCAAAATGATGTCATTCCAACGTTGGCAAATTTATATCCTGATCCAGGTAACCTTCAAATTCCAGCGAATACGATATGGTTTCAGCAGGATGGAGCACCACCACATTACCAACTTAATGTCCGGCAGTACCTCGATACAATATTTCCCAATCGGTGGATAGGGAGGCGAGGATCGATTGAATGGCCAGCGCGATCAGCTGATCTTACATTATTAGATTTCTTTTTATGGGGATATGTGAAGAGCCATGTGTACAAAACTAAACCTTCTCATTTAAATGACTTCAAAGAACGAATAACGCTTGCGATTAGGTGCGATCACGCCTGATATGTTAAATAATGTTAAAAGACAGTTTTATTTGAGATTAGGATGTTGCCAAGACGTTCGCGGAGAACATTTTGAACATCTACTTCATTAACATTCATAGTTATTTTTCGTGTTCTACATTTTATAACGTTTGCATTACATTTTAGTTTTTGATTGTATTGTAACGAATTTCGGTAACAACATGATATCAATTTTTTTTATGTTAATTTTTGCATTACATTTAAAAACAATAACATTTTTATATATCACAAGCCTATACTTTCCGTTTAAAAAATTAGGGGTTGTACCTGTCATTCTAAGGAAGTTGAAGGTAGGGGTTGAATTTTCACGTTAAAGAATGTCAAGTTATAATTTAAATTTGACGTGTTTCGGGATTTTTTATAAATATGTACAGTAACCGAAATAATGAATTAATTCCTTTTGGCTTTTAAACACTGTATAGTTTTTATATAAAAATGGAGACGGTATTACAACGTAAACTTGCAGCCACATAAATTTAATTGGACCAAACTCAATATTTTCCAAGAAAGCCACAACGTAAATATTCACTTTTTAAGTAAAAATGGATTTTAAGATGTGCTATGGCCTTATAATATAATTAATAACTAAAAACTATAATTAACTAAAAAAGAAACTAAATTTACTACACCACTAAAATATTGGAAGACGATCTGATCTGAACGAGAGACAGACAAAGAATGAAATTTTAAGGCTAACTTTATTAGGATAGGTTGCCTAAACTAGTGTTCTTTACCTCTACCTATAATTTTCTAAAAAAAGCTTCACTCCTTTTTATTTCAGACTACAGTCTAAAGTGTTAACGCTGTAAAATAGAATTTGCCTAGGATTTGCCGAACTACTGTTTTATAGATTTTGATTTTGCTCTCTTTGTCATGTACTTACATCTCCATACAGTGTTTCTAAGGCATCCATTGACTGTTTTTATTACTAGTTTTGCTTTTTCTTTGTTTAGGTTTCTAATCTTGTTTTCTATATCCAATTTTTGCCAGCTCAATTATTTTTAAATTTGGTATTGTTATAAATCAGTCACTGCGTGCCGAGCGAAGCGAGGTTCGCAGCACCAAATCAACCTAAACCAAGTTAAAAATCATTGTGTCCCAATTATTTTTAAAACCTGTATTACTGTCAATGTATGACCGCGTGACTATTGTCAACCAAGCATTTTAAATCATAATATCCACTGAACACTGACGATTTCCTTTTATTTGAGTCAAATAAAAAACCGACTTTAAGTTTGCACTATATGGTTTACATCAAATATACCTTTAACGTTTCTATTGGCTATTTAGATTGCTGCTATTGTACACCAGTCAGCTTCTTCTCAACCCCCGACATTGAGGGCTATTACTCTTTTAATCTTAAAGATATTTTATCAATACTAAAATTTTTTATGTTTTTCAATTGACTAAAAGTATGTAAATAGATCAAATAAAGTTGTACGTAGATAAATATTTAATGACAACTTGATTAAACAAAAAAGTTCAAGTTTTTTTTTTATATAAATGCACTTGTATGTTATGAGATCTCATTACGTGCATCTTAGTGTTGAATGTCACTTACAATGAATGTCGACAGTGCGATTTTTGGCGTTTACAGACACAGGCGAAGAAAAAGCAATTTTGGTATTATTATACGAGGGCAGTCCAGAAAGTCTGTCACGTTTTGATATAAGAAAAGAACTAAGTGCAAGAAAACATGTTTATTATATACATTTGAAAGTACTATTTTTCAACATAATCACCAAACAAATGGAGACACTTATCATAGCGATGAACTAATTTGGAAATGTCGGCGTCATAAAAGTCTGCCGCCTGTAATGTTAACCAGTTGGTTACGCCCTCCTGCAGCTCCGCGTCGTCGTCAAAGCGCTGCATAGCAAGCCATTGCCGGAAACAAGTGATAATCGCTGGATGCAAGGTCTGAACTGTATGGCGGGCGTTGTCGTGGACAAAGAGAATTTTTAAAGTCAACTTTCCTCTGCGCTTGTTTTGGATCGCTCTTCTTAATTTTGTGTTTCACAATACCTTGCAGAGGTTATTGTTGTTCCACGTTCCAAGAAATCAACAAGAAGAACTCCTTTGCTCGCGGGATTTTGCCACTGAACGGAGAAACGCCCTGACGCCAAGATGGCCGTGATAGCCCCGCCCCTAGCGGCTACAACGCAAAACGTGACAGACTTTCTGGACTGTCCTCGTAAATGAATCACAGCGCCAAATTAATTATAACTATTAATTTTTATAAATGTTTTAATGTTAAAACTGTTTTATTTTTAAAAAATTTAACTAATTTATATGATTTATATGTTAATGTCTGTTCTGAAGAGGTTTTATGTTTTAACCAAGTAACTCTGATGCCTTATAAGCCGAAAGCGCTCAGTCACCGAATTAATAAAACTTAACCTACGGTTTTTAATGTACAAAAAAAATTTCCTTTCTTTATTATTTCATCAAGTGTTTACAAAGTCTACAGTCTTTCATTTATTTTTTTTTCATCAAAAATTTGTTTATTTTTTTTTGATATATTGTAACGTAAAAAAATAAACCCACTCTGTATACTTTTATACTTCCTTTGCTAGCCGCTACCTGCTTATTCATTTTAAAAGGTCATATTTTCAAATAGCAAATATTTGCAGATGAATCCGACATTAGAATTGAACTTGGCTTCCAATTTCACATGAATATATTTGGCCTATTCTATTGTCTAAATTGTTTAAGATACGAATTAAATTTGCTATAATAAAAACCTTTATACAAATGACGGTGGGTCTTGTTTGAACCTCCAAAATAATAATCATGATAGACAAATTACCCGGCAAACAATTTTATTGTAATCAAAATACGTTATTCATGAACACCATTACAATCAAATAAAAGATATTATTAAATAAAAATACAAAAGCCAAGTCCACGGACATTAAATATATAAATTAGTATTTTATATAAACCATTCAACAATATTTTAGACTGACAGTTGTCCGTCACTATATCCAATATAGAGAATCATCTTCAATACAACAATTAAAAACTGTTATCTCCTTTTTCCAAACATAGTTACGTCTGAATATTGTTCAGTCCCACTCTGATATAGTAACCGGCCAGTTATTAATATTTTTTCGTATTAAATTCGTTCCCGTTGCAGTCAGCTTAGACACAATTTTAATTAAATAGAAAATAAGAAGAATCGCGGGTATGATCGAAGATACGACGAAAACTAACTGGAATAAGAAATTAAATTTCTAATATCAGTAATTAATGTCGTATCAATAAGTATTCTGAGCGAACGTACTTACCTAAATACAAAAATGAATGGAGAACTTCGTGACAAAATATCTTTTTTTTTTAAATCGGTATGCAGGTCGGAAAAGTAGAAGTTGTTACTTTGTTATTGTTCGGGACAACCTTGTGGCAGTCGAACAAAGAAGAAGACTTTTATCTTACCACAGAGATGGGTCAAATTGATTTTTCAAGTGAAAACTTCTTAATGGGCGTTCAATGACGTTTATGTCGGGGGAATTTGATGGCCATCTTAATATGGATATTCCTTCTTCTTCCATAAAATTTTGTTCTACAGCTGTTCGATGTGGAGGTGCATTGTCATGCATAAACACAAATCCAGCACCTACCGCCCCCCGGAATAGACGCACAACAGGATTTAAAACTTCCTCGATGTACACAACACCAGTGATTCTTCTCTTCAAAACCAGGAGAGGCGTCCGTGTACCCCTCATAATACCACTCCAAACCATAATACTCCCACCTTCAAATGGAACACTTGGTTGGGCTGTTTCTAATCGGGGTTGTCGTCCTGGGGCCCTCCAAACTAGCGTTCTTCGCGAATAAGAAACCAAGTCAATTCTTGATTCATCAAAGAACATCACGTAATTCCAGTTAGGACCATGGGGTAACATTTCTTGAGCCCATTGCAACCTTACAATTTTTTGTCCTTCTGCGATACAAATTTACCGCATTTAATCTTCGTGTAATTGTTTGCCTTGAGATATTCAGTCCTTCAAGTCTAGCAATTTCTCTGAATATGCCACTTGTAGATTCCTGTCAATTTCCTCGAGCTATCGATGTTATCTACTACATATTATATACTCAACAGACAAACATATTAAAAAATATAATAGGAAGTAAATGGGGAAAAAATTTTATAGGTAATATGTAGTATAATTATCACCCCTAACATACATATACGTATACAGGGTGCGGCAGATGAACGGTCAATTAGAGATATCTCGAGAACTAAAGGTATCTGAAATATGAAAATTGGCATGAAGGGGTTTTGAATAATGAGCTATTCAATGAAAATATTGCCGTCACCATTCTACTTCCGGTTATACCGGAAGTCGCACATAACTTTGTTATTTTTAATGGAAGACCCTGTATATTTTTAAATTTTAGGAATATTTACGTTATTCTGAACATTTTTTGTTGATATTTCCCTATACCTATCTTGAACCGTTTTTGAGTTGTAATGTTTTTTTATATGAAAATGACACATACCGCTTTATCGTTTACACTGTCAAGTTACCTTTTTTATTATACAGGGTGCTGTCAAAATTGGAATAAAAACGGAATCCACAATCTTCGCGTAATTCCTTTTTTTCAAATGGGACACCCTGTATGTGATTATTTATTTTAGAAGAATACGCTGTCCACTATCGATATGTATTACTATTCCCTATACCTATCTCCTGCAGTTTTCAAATAAATCAGCTTTATACATTTTTGTCACAAAAAATTAATTTATCAAGTCGCCTATGGAATATTCTGACACATGTCAGTTATTGTTATTGTTTAATAGTCACCTTGTTGTATGCCGTTGTGTGAAAGGTGTAATAATAGTTTGCCTTTAATTTCCTTAACCTAATAATAATGGCACATTTAGGATATACAAATGATGATTTTTTAAATTTAATTATGATTCACGGTGAGTATAACAGAATAGTATCCAGAACTTGCCGTGTGTTTGCTGAGAGATATCCTGAAAAGCCTCGACCAAATCATAAAACTGTTAAACGTTTGCTACACAACTGTTCCCAGTTTGGTCAGTTTAAAAGTAAAACAAATAAGCCCAAGACCCATGTCGATAATGAGGATTTACAAATAGACATCCTGGGATATTTTGCAGCTCATCCAAATTCATCCTTAAGGGAATGTGAGAAACTGTTAGAGGTGTCGACTAGAACAATTCACAGAATTTTAAAAAACATCATTGGACCCCTTATTCGTATACACTAGCTCAGCATTTACATCCTGGAGATTATGTAAGACGTGTAGAATTTTGTGAATGGATTTTAATGAAATGCCAAGAAGATGAAGATTTTACAAAAAAAATTATTTGGTGTGATAAATCGAAGTTTACTAAAAATGGTTTGTTTAACCGCCATAACAGTCACTTCTGGAGTGACGAAAATCCTCAAGTCACATGGGATAGTAAATTTCAAGTATCCTTTTCGTTTAATGTTTTTTGTGCTGTAAAAAATAATAAGATATTCGCTCTCATGATTTATGACGAAAATTTAAACGGAGAGTGTTACTGCAACATCTTACGGCAAGTAATTGTACCAGCAATGCACGCTTTACCTAATAATGAGGCTAACGAAGCTTGGTTTCAACAAGATGGTGCACCGGCTCACAATCTTCGAGGAGTAGGCACATTGCTTGATGGAATATTCAATGATAGATGGATAGCTAACAAAGGTCCGTTTCTCTGGCCACCAAGATCCCCACAATTGTCACCATTAGATTACTATATTTGGGGATATGTTAAAAATAAGGTATTCTCTGAACCTGTCACTACTAAGGAAAATATGATAAGCAAAGTCCTTCACGTTTTTAACGAAATAGATGGAGAATCACTATCAAGAGCTACTAATGAGAATCTGCTTAAAAGAGTCCATAAATGTTTGGAAGTTGATGGGCAACACTTTGAACATTTGTTGCATTAACGAGCTAGTGCCTTATTATCTTTGATAGTATTTGTATAATTGTTCAATGTTAACTCAATAAATTATTACCACATAGCCTATAAGAAAATTAATTTTTTGTGACAAAAATGTATAAAGCTGATTTATTTGAAAACTGCAGGAGATAGGTATAGGGAATAGTAATACATATCGATAGTGGACAGCGTATTCTTCTAAAATAAATAATCACATACAGGGTGTCCCATTTGAAAAAAAGGAATTACGCGAAGATTGTGGATTCCGTATTTATTCCAATTTTGACAGCACCCTGTATAATAAAAAAGGTAACTTGACAGTGTAAACGATAAAGCGGTATGTGGTAAATAGTTCCTGAAAAATTTAAACTTTTATTCAAATTACATTAGAGGATATTGAATTTTATGTACATGGTAAAAAAGTGTCATTTTCATATAAAAAACATTACAACTCAAAAACGGTTCAAGATAGGTATAGGGAAATATCAACAAAAAATGTTCAGAATAACGTAAATATTCCTAAAATTTAAAAATATACAGGGTCTTCCATTAAAAATAACAAAGTTATGTGCGACTTCCGGTATAACCGGAAGTAGAATGGTGACGGCAATATTTTCATTGAATAGCTCATTATTCAAAACCCCTTCATGCCAATTTTCATATTTCAGATACCTTTAGTTCTCGAGATATCTCTAATTGACCGTTCATCTGCCGCACCCTGTATAGAGAGTGTCCCAAAACACTAAGATTCTAAAACATATAAACAGGGTATTTGTAGGTATTTGCTGGCGGAATAAAACCTTCATTCTCAAAATAATCTAAATGTCCTACAACATTGATACAATTTTTATGGAAATTTAGGAGATTTCACCGCATTTTCACCAATATTTAATGTAATATAAATGGTCATGTTGTGTACGATAGCGTAAACCGACTTAGAAATGGGCAAACTTGTTCTTTTTCAGAAGCAGTTATAATAGTTTTAAAAATTAATTTAAAAAATACAAAAAAAGTTACTTATAGCTAGGGTTTTCTACCCGGGTACCCGGATCCGGGTATACCCGGGTATACGAAATTTTTAGTACCCGGGTACTATTTCATTGTCGACCCGGGTACCCGGGTACTAAGGTTAAACTAATAAGGTGGACCAGTCTCGTCAAGTTTCAGCGTCATTGTATTTCAGGATAGAGTAGAATCAAACTAAAAACCCACCGCTTGCCATAAGAACAGCGTAACGTGCTGTGGGTTTTTAGTTTGATTCTACTCTACCACTGACTGATACTCTATGTAGTGGAATTCAGTGACGACGAGACGTCAGTGCCTGCCGAGCGACCGTAGTGAGGCCATCTTATAACTTTTAGCATCCTTTGCCCGGTTCCAGTGTTGTTTTTATTTCGTTGAAGTGAATGAACAAATTTTAGAAAATTTAGTGCAAACATTGAACCCTCTTAAATTAGCGGTCGAAGCACTGAGTCGGAAAGATGCTACCATTCTTACCTGCGATGCCATTTTGTCAGTTCTTCTGGATACTATCCAAAACATCGGTACTCCTGTATCTGACGAACTTTATGCAGCCCTTGATCAAAGAGTCGAAGAAAGAAGAGATGTGCGTTTATTTTCTCTTGTGAAATATTTACATAATCCGGAAAGTCTTTCCTCGTGTATCTTGGAAACTGCTTCCAAAACTGCAATTATAAAATATGTCGAGGGACTATTTGACCGTCTTTTTGCTATCACAAATACTGAAGGTGGTGAAAATTTAGTTCAGCCAAAAGACGACTCCGACGACGATTTTCCACTCAGTGACGTGGTTTCCAACAATGAATTGGCCACATCATTTGAAGCAAAGTTAAAGAAAGCTATAAATACAGCCACTGCTTCTATTTCAGCTCCCATGATTGCGGGCACGAAGTTGAGGAGAGAGTTTCAGGTACAAAAGTAGTGATTTTATGTCTTTTATTTAACTGTTTTTATATTTCTAATTCATTATTTAAATTTTGTTTCAGTTATTTGAGGTCACAAAGAAAAGGACTCAAAATTTAGGGCTGCTTTATAAGGTTCTATTATCCGTGAAACCAACATCAACTGATAGTGAAAGAGCTTTTTCCACTGCGGGAAATTTTGTAACAAAAAGCAGAAATCGGCTGTCGGACCGCTCATTGCACGCAATGTGTTCTTGAAATCCCTTTTCTGTCAAGAAGAAAAAGAGCACCTTACCACAAATCTATAATATAATAAAATAATAAGTTTAATTTGAACTATGTGATTTATGTTAAGTTGATTTATTTTAAAATTGTTTATTCTAAGAAGAAAGTTATTAAGTTATATTTTTGATTTTATAACAAACAAAAAGTTTTTGTGTTAAAAAGTATTTTTACTTTAACTGTGTGTGATTTTTAATTTTCAACTGTGTCAGAGAAGAAACTGTATTTAGTTATATTTGTGTTATTGTACTAGTAAAAAGTCATTTTAGTTTTTAATTAGTTAATGAGAACAAGACTGTTTAACTATGTATAATAATAATAAAATAAAACATGATTATAAGAAAAGTAGTTCTTTTTCTGGAAAAATTGAAAATACCCGGGTACCCGGGTATACCCAGGTATAGGAAAAAAATAATACCCGATACCCGGGTATTAAAAAAAGTCGGGTAAGCGAAAACCCTACTTATAGCCCACCAGCTTAACTCTGACAACCCTATTATTTAATCAATTATTTAGATAGAAATAAACAGATTGTTATTAAACAACTCACCTCTACTAGGAGCAACACATAAACAACCAACCAAGCAAGCTCGTGAACTCGTATACAGTATGATGCAAATGTATGGAATAAATTCATTATTTCAGAAATAGACGATTTTAAAAAAAATCCTAAAACACGTCAATTTTAATTTTTGAATGGCCATCAACTGCTATAGAACTGTTGGGCATTACGCCATTAGTGATGGCGTAATGACGTCATCGACGATTTTTTAAATACAAACCAAGGTCACGTGACAGCTCATTTGAAAGGTCTCCTTATTGCCTTTGCAACAATGTAATCATTTGAATATTTATTTCTACAGGGTTAACCAAAGCTGTTGGTTTATTAATACAATAAATTCTTCAGTAAATTCTTTCCTAACGTTTTCGAGGACTTCAGGTGTTATTTGTGCAATTTCCGTTCGGATTCGCTCCTTCAACTCTTCTACATTATTCGGTCGATTTTGATATACTCTGCTCTTTAAACATCCCCACAAAAAAAAGTCTAACGGAGTCAAATCTGGAGACCTTGGTGGCCATTCGATAGGCCCCCTTCTACCTATCCACCTTCCTGGAAAACGTTATTAAGGTATTTTCGTACCTCAACGCCATAGTGTGGGGGAGCCCCATCCTGTTGGTACCATAAATCATTTCTATTTGGAAATAGCTGATTCAGCTGTGGCAACAGATAATTTTGAAGAAAGTCCAGATAACTAGCAGCAGTTAGGTTTTCCTCAAAAAAATATGGCCCTACAATTTGATTGTTTATAATGCCGGCCCAAACATTCACCTTTTCGGGATATTGTGTCCTATATTCTTCCATCCAATGTGGATGGATTCTATTAGCTCCTGGACTAGATGTACTTTGTATGGATGCCACTTCTCCTTTTTTAGCACTCTTAAACAGTTGATTGGTGGACATTATTATCTAGTGCGACCTGCCTAGAACTGGTATGAGGATTTTCTTGAAACGCTAGTACAAAGTCCAGTTTTTTGGCTTCGGATATTGATGTTCTACCACTTCTGGGAACATCTTTAACATGGCCCGTTTCTCTAATTTTTTTCAATTTTACTTACTGTTGATTGAGTAATTGAATCGCGATTGGGGTATTAGCATTAAATAAATACGAACTTCTGCTTGTGTCCTCATTCTATCTCCATAACCAATCATGGTTAAAATCTGGATTCGTTCTGTTTCTGTTAGTTTCATTTTTGTAAATGCTGTTAATGTCGACAAAAAAACTCGAAGAGTAAAAATTTGACGTCTATTATTTGACAGATTCACAGATCATTGACGAATAAAGACGAGTCAATGACAATATTGATTTAAATATTTTTGTAAAAATAATTCCGAGTACTTACTACAATAATTAATTTCAAATTATAATGTAGCATTGTTTTTATCAAACAAAAAGTAATACTTGCTAACGATTTATCTTTATCTGATATTCAATAGTGATGATTATATGACAATTGGGGTGCCAGCTCGTGTGGAAACGTAAAATTTATTTTTTCGGCTAGCCGTGGATAAGATAATTTTCTCGCCTGGTAAAATTCAACCTGATAATGTGGGATTAAAAGATCTTTTTACTGTCACATGATATTCTTCATATATATCTTTGTTTATATAAACATAGATTTGATTATTTATAAATTTTAATCGTGCCCAAATTCTCAATAAACATTTAAACATGAATACATTTTAGTTTTGGGTGGTCACTTTGTCTTTAGGTTTGGTTTCTTCATTTTTTTTTATTTTTGTTATATCCGGGAACAAGTTCGACTCGACTCGGCGTAGTCTATTAAATTTCAAACAATATAAAACAATGCCACCATAAATATTCGTATTATAAAAAATGTAGGCAATTAATTTGGTTTTATTGTAACGGTAATTTGTGTTTGATTTTACGCTTCAGGTAACAACCTAGAAATTCGTAGCCAAAAAAATAATTAAGTGCATTATACATTTGATGCAAACTATTTTCAACCAGTGTTTTAATGAATTAATAAATAAATATTTAGGTAAACAGCATTTGCATTGTGTGCACGCTATACATAGAGAAAGCTTAAATACAAACTATTTATTTATTTATTTAAATATTTTTTTTTCACGTATTCTAATTTCATTTTAATGCAATTCTTACTATTATTCCATTATATGTAGTTGCTAAATATTTTAAGTCATTATAAATTATTATTTTAAGGTTAAATTTTAAGTCACTGCGTGCCGAGCGAAGCGAGGTTCGCAGCACCAAATTAATTATAACTATTTTATAAACATTGTAGAATTTTGGATGCACTTCAGTAAATGTGACAAAGTAGGAAAGAATGTGTGCAGTTAGAAAATGTGACCGAACTTTATAATTTGCGTTTATTTTTACGTACTTTTTTCATATATATTTAAGACCGAGCGGTAGATTTAAAAAAATTGTAACAGTACCTGTTAACATTTTAAGCACCTGGTATCCTAAATATTAAATTAAATTAGTACCGGGAGCTCCATCTTTCCGAAAGAATGTACTAAGAATGTACTAAAGAATGAAAGATGTACTAATGAGTTGCCATTATGGGGTTCAAAGGTTTTAATAATTATTCCCAGTCTCATTTTCTTCTATTGCTTTACTGTGATATACAGAAAGTTGGAATATAATACAGTAAACTAGAAGCATCTCTTTAATTTGAAGATTCAGTAAACTTGAACAGCTTGTAAACTTTAAGCTCTCGTATGCACGAACATCTTTAACTGGATCATCTCTACAACTTGGGCAGATCATCCTTCCACTCGTGATCTTCCATAATCATTTGGAACCACCTAGACAGTGCCGTAGCGACCCCAAGGTACGGCGAAGGATCGCCCACTATTGTTAATAGATAAGTTTATTGTGGTATATCAAGTTTACTGTTCCCATATTTTTTTCCTCTTTTATCTCCGTTTATATCTATCTATATCGTCAACTGTATTAGAATAAGTATTTTTAAAGAACTGTTTGCGGATTATTTTTTTGTAACGTATTCTCAACTTCATTCATTTTAGCACCAAGGAAAGTTATTTATCTTTTATCTGTTGGTACATTTTCATTTTTTTTTTACTTCATAGACAGTTTTTTTCTGACATCTTTCTGTCATCTTATGATACTTATTTAAATCACTCAGCTTAAAACAACTTTCTTCAGTAGTATCATAAAAAATAAAAAGATTTCAGTGGCGCCATTATAATTTCTTAAAGAAACAAATATTGTACTATAGTCAGAGCTAATGAACTTACTCACCCCTAGCCGAGGTATTTAACTATCATAATTTTTGCTGTGATAAACATTTATAAATTTTGTTAATTATTGAAATATCTTTTACAACTAATTAAAGACGAAATTAAGATTAATGGTTGTTTTATTGTAAATTACATTTTTTCTATTGGTATATTGTTATTCTTTTTTTAAAAGTTAACTAAATATTTTTATAAATTCACTCTCAACATGTAAATCATATCACAAATCGACGCCCAACGTCATAATATGGTTACAATTTAAAAAAATGATAGTACGACAAAATTATTATTCTTAGTCCAGTAGAATTAGACATGACTCCGGCCTTGAAACAGCAAACTTTCAACATAATTAACATTAATTTTACATATTTTAAATTAAAAAATAATAATAGTTGAACTGAGAAAATAGAACCAAAAACACAGTACATATAAGAATGTCACAGAACACATAGTATAGTCTGTTCGCTATGAAAGTTTGTACAAACACTAAAAGTTCACTCTTCAATGCTGGGAAGAGGGCAAATAGTCGTGACTGCCCTGCTAAGCGAACCCTTCGAGGTGCGAAGGGTTACTATAGTCTGTACAAAAAGTAGGAGGAGTAATAAACCCTAATTAAGTATGCAAAACCTTTACGGGGAGCACCATGAAATTTTTGATAAATCTCTTACTTTAAATTACATTTCTTCCGTAAATCTAAAAACCAGGTAGATCGACCCCGTATTTGTTTCAGTTGTAGCAAAGTTTAGGGTTTCTTCATTGTTAAAGGATTAGCAGATAAGCAATAACGCAATGCAGCGGTGTGTATTTTGGGAAAAAAATACGTTTTAAATTATAATATAATAAAAAATTAAAAGAAATAATTATTGCAATACATTTATTACTTACATTTTATTCTATATCCGACTCGGAAGAGGAAGAATCGTTGTTGACATTAATAATAATAGGGTCGATTAAATAATCACAAATATTGTCAATATTCCACATACTTGCCTCTACTTTTATAACATGCTCGATACAGTTTGTCCAATTTTCCTTACTAACATGACTTATAGCACTCTTAAACAATTTCACAACATCGTTTATTTTAAAAGTAGTATTTTTTTTCCAACTTCCCCCTTTACCTGAGCCCATATTAATTCTATGGGATTAAGTTCACAATGATAAGGAGGAAGTCGAAGAACTGATATACCACGAGAAGAAGCCATTTCTTCTACAATGTAGGTTTTGTATTTATTCTTGTTTATTTTTGCAATTCTGTAAAGATCTTTCCTTAGTGGATCTTTTGGAAACTTAATATTTTTCGAAATAAGCCACTCCAAAAGCTCTGCTTTACGCCAACGACTTGTGGGCAATGCTTCTCGTAACCGTGAATGGTAACTTGCGTTGTCCATAACAATAACAGCCCCTTTTGGAATCAGATCCAACATTTGAACAAACCATTCCTTGAAGACATCCCCATTCATATCTTCGTGATAGTCCCCCGTGCGTTTTGAAATAAAAGTTAATAATCCACCATCCACAAAACCTTCAGAACTTCCAACATGGACAGTGATAAGTCTTTTTCCTTTTCCAGATGGTGGCTGCAAACCTAACGACAAACCTTCCACGAATGCCTGCCTTCCGCTTTTAATGTTTTCATCTTGCCAAGATTTGGAAACTGTATATCTAGCATTTATCCATGTTTCGTCTAAGTAGAAGATTTTCAAATTTTGTTCTCTGGCATGTCGAATGCTTCTTAAATAGTCTCTTCTCCAAAAAACTAATTCCGGTTTATCTATCAAAAGTTTGCATAAAGTCATTCTGAATAATTTTGTATAGTCCGTATCTTCTTGCACTGATGTCATAATTTTGTCAAGTGTTGGAATTTCCTTTCGTAAGTAAAATCCATGGACTTTACGCCTTAGTCTTTGTTTTAATGACTCATCGATCTCAATTGGTTTTCGGCCTGAAGGAGTTTTAGAGGGTTGAAGAGTTCCATTCTTGCTTTCTTTTAGTAATCTATAAATTGTTGATTTAGCAACACACAACATAGCAGCCGTTAATTCCACAATATCATCAACACTTGCATCAACACGGTATACCCTCTTAAAATATATTTTAGTACGTCTATGAAATCTACTTAAATGAATGACTCTTTGTCCTTTCTATATAGACTATACTCTGGTGATTCCGTCAGGTCAAGGATGAAGCTCTTCGACTCGTCCCATTGGCCAATTTAAAGGAGGCCAATTCTTGTCTTTTATCAGTACCAATTTACCGACCTTGACATTGTCTTGATGCTTCATCCATTTTGATCTCTGCTGTAGTCCACTGATATATTCCAGTGACCAACGCCGCCAAAAATGCTGCCGAAGATGTTGGAGTCTTTGAAAGTGAGCCAATCGCATTGGATTCATTGCAGTGACATCGATTTCAGGTACAGATTCCATTGAACGGCCAATTAAGAAGTGAGCCGGAGTAAGAGGAGATAGGTCAGAAGGGTCAGATGACATAGGGCTTAAAGGTCGGGAATTAAGTAAACCTTCTATCTTTTGAACGAGACATTATACGTTTCAAATGTTTCAAATTGTAGTGAAATGATGTTGCGATGGTAATAAGACTGAGTGTTTCTTATTGAAGTTGAATTTTGAATTGCGTAACCTACCCCCAACTCTTATTATACCTTCATGGTCCAGGAAAGGATTTAAGCTCAGAATTTTGCTCTTTGTGGAAATGGGTTTTCCATTACGTAATTGCGACAATTCCAAAGGAAATTTCTCCATTTGGACCAATTTTACTAAACAATTAATAGAATTATTTAATTCAGATAAGCTAAGTAGTCCTGTGTCTCTAAGAGACTTGCCAGAGATCGAGGCATTAGAGTGGAATCTCAGGCAATAAGCAATGACTCGCCTGAGAGTATCAAAGTTCGATAATTTGTCAAATGGGAATTGATGAGTATGTATGAATGTATGAATGAGTTAGGGGTGATGATTACACTGCGACCCATAGGATCTATTGTGTCCCCCCTTACTTGCCAAGTTCTGATGTTTTCTCAGATTTATAGCAGCTCTTCGAGTCCTATTTTCCTGAGGAAGTTTAGGACATTGTCGGGCTTCAAATCAGGTAGATCCCCATCCTCTATTTCATGTGCTCCTAGGTATCTAGCCCTAGAATTTTGCAAGGCAGGACATTCTGAGAATATATGTATTGAGGTTTCATCCTCTTCCTCACAGAATCTGCACTTTGCTTCATCTGCTAACCCTAGTTTCTTCATGTGGCTTCTTAACCGGCAATGCCCGGTTAATATTCCCGTTAGAATACGGAGCCTTTTTTTACTGAGGTTGAGGCAGCTAAGAGATCTCTTCTGGTCATAGTTCCCCAGTAGTATCTTAGATTGCCTCAGTCCTTCCAGCTGATTCCAGTACTCGGATTTTTTTTTCTCCATTTCCTCCCTTAGTTTTCCTAAGATTACTCTACTGCTGATCCCACAAGATGGTTCTGGTCCCAAATGTGGGGTTTCAGCTCCTTTTTTTGCCAGCTTATCTGCTGTTTCATTCCCCTCTATTCCTATGTGTCCCGGGACCCATAGGAGGGTGACAGTGTTCTTCTGGCCTAGTTCATTTAGTTTGCCTAGGCATTCCCAAACCATCTTCGAACTGATTATATTTGAACTCAGCGCTTTGATGGCTGCTTGACTATCCGACATGATCACAATCTCTTGTCTGCGATAGTTTCTTCCAATATTGAATTCCACACATCTTTCGATGGCGCGGACTTCTGCTTGAAAGATGCTCGGGTATGTGCCCAGGCTTTCTGAGTATTTGGCTCTCGGTCCAAAAACTCCTATCCCAGTTCCCTTGTCTAGCTTGGAACCGTCCGTATACCACTTTATGGTATTCTGGTTTAAATTCTGTATGGTGTCTTCATCCCATTTAGATTTATTACTCAATTTTGTGATGAATTTTCTCACAAAGTTGAATTTCTTTGGCATATCATCTTGGGGCATTTCCCAAGTTTGATCAAAGTGAAGTGATCGAGGTTTTTCCCTGATAATTCCTTCTTTGATCATTCTATATATTGTTTTCTTCCTTACACTTTCTAGCAGAATGTGCAGTGGGGTCAAGTTTAAAATCACCTCCATTGCAGCAGTGGGGCAAGTTCCCATTGCTCCAGTGATACATGAACAGGCTAGTCTCTGAATTTTCGAGAGGTTTTTCCTCGTCGTATTCAGATTAGCCCTTACGCCCCAAGCCACTGCCCCATATGTGATTAATGGTCTCACTATTGCTGTGTACATCCATTGCAGGATACGTGGGTTACATCCCCAGTTCTTCCTGCAATGTTCCTACACACCATGAGGGCCTTGGTTGCTTTGTGTATTACTTCGTCTTCGTGTTTGTTCCAGAGTAACCTGCTATCTAGGATTAGCCCTAGATATTTTACCTCTGTTTTCCACTCGACGATGTTCTCCCCTATTTTTATGATTTTTAGATTGGGTTTCTTTTTCCTTGTAAAGGCTACTAGTGTGGTTTTGGTAGGGTTGATGCTGAGTCCCACCGAGTCACACCATTGTTCCGCAATGTTCAATCCTCTTTGAACAATATCACAGAGGACGTTTTCATACTTCCCTTTTGCCAGGATAACCATGTCGTCGGAATACCCTTGACATGGTATGCCTTCCCTAGTCAATTGACAGAGCAGACTGTCCACAGTGAGACTCCACATAAGCGGGGATGCAACTCCCCCCTGTGGACAGCCTCTGGTCACATTAATGGAGATAGTGTCATGTCCTGCCTCCATTTCTGCGATTCTTGTAGATAGCAGTTGCGACATCCAACTGGAAGTCGTTCTATCTACTCCTTCCTCAATCAATGCTCTTTTGACTGCCTCATGAGGCGTATTGTCAAAGGCCCCTTATATGTCTAGAAAGGCACATACCACGGTCTCTTTTTTGTTCAGTGCGTCTTGGATTTCGTCCGTCAACTGTGTTAAAGCGGTTTCCATGGACTTTCCCGCTTGGTACGCATGTTGACGAGGGTGCAATGGCACCTGTTCCAAGATTTCTGTTCTAATGTAGTTGTCTACAGCTTTTTCCATCGTTTTTATTGATAAGTAACTACAGCCACATGAGATGCAGGGTTCACTTCCATTTAATTTTGAATCAATGTCTAAGTCGGGCTCTGCGCTAATAGCTTTTTATAGTTACAACTTGAATTTTAGATATAAGATAGTTTAAATAGTAAAGAAGCAAAAAATCATCGTCTGCTGATTGCATTTTAATATACATTTTTTTCTAATAACTTTTCCATGCTGTTTATTTTAGCTCCACCACTAGAACGACAAATGACAATACTAATTTCTAATCTTTAAACAATTATATAAAAAAAAAATCGTTGGATATAAAATTCCTAGAGAAATTGCAACGCTACCTCCCGGTCTATTAGCATTGCTTAAGAATCGTGATCGCTGGAAGCCATAAAACTAAACAAGTATTTTTTTATATTGATCCAAACGAAGTTGAATTTGTTTTCCATTTTTTTTTCAAGAAAACCGATAAGTCAGATCAATACAAACAATCTTTTATTGATGCATAATCATTTCATTAACAGAATAACAGACATCGATTAATTTTATTGATGCATAAAAATTTTATTAACGACCACAATTTGTGACACCAATTTCTCTGGTTTTCACGTTAATAAACTATTATGTAAACAAACTTTTTAACGAAATTATTATCGTCTAAAACGAACTTAATAGCTCATTTGCTTGTGGTTTATTGTTTGTTGTATATGCATATGAATAAAATGAAGACAAACCGCAGGTATTGCTCAATGTCAAATTGATTATATACTGACTAAATTTCTTTGGCAAATCTACCTCCTCTTTTGTATTTGTTAATGCTATTGTCATCGACTCTGCTTTAATTAGCTTTGACGTCTAATAAAGCTATAGATTATTGATCCCGCTTTCAAATGCATGACTAACGTGTAGCGCGATGGTTTGTAGGGTAGACCGGGGTCGAAAGTAACTGAGGCGAATGTACTATCGGCTTCAGAACAGCATATTCAAATCGCTTACAATGAATTAATTTCAAGGACGGCCTTAATTTTAAGGACGGCCTATTTATTTAGTATAACCAATCACGGTTTAAACAATAATAAATTTGAAATCAGTTTTCCAAAAAGCTCTATCTAAAAAAGAAGGAAACAGAGGAAAGTAGAAAAGGAAATCTGCAATATACAGAGTATACAGATTACATTATGAAGAAAAGAAGAATGAGTGCGAAGAAAATTCTCTCAGTGGAAGCAAACCAGGCGAAAAATGGATTCAATGTATTAAACGTAAAAATTGGTCATATGAAGAGTGCCCCAATCAGGATAACATTTATATTTGCCACAATTGTTATGATTCGGACTGATTTAAGTTCATTTTTTTAGTTTATTTCAACCCTATTCTTAATTGAATGTGAAACTCAACTTCGACCCCGGTCCACCCTACTTCATTTGACTCATAATAATTAAATGTTATTGGTGTTGTTATCTCTGTTATTCTTCGTTTATGCGTCCTTGTTCCAATTGTAGCTAGTTGTGTCAGATTTTATTTACTTACTACACCAAAAAAGCTGTACCAATTTATAATTAAAAATTTGTCTACGAGCTGCAAATTATTTTTAAGCAATTTGTATTGTTGATTATAGTGCAAATAAGGATATGTTTAAATACATTGCTTAAATTTTTTCTTCCATAGTTAATGTTAAAGTGTTGCTATAAAAACTAACAGCAAGAGTAGATAAAATGTTTTATGTTTTACCTATCTATTATTGATTTGATTCGTTTTTAGGAGGGTCAAATTAGTCTAAATCCAGATTTTCAGATCATTCGGAGAGATTTCGAAAATTTTCATTTTTTCGAAGGAAGATATATGTATGGAAAAAAGTCGGTTTTACGAAGGTCATTTTTCGGTTAGGATAAAATTGGTAGAAATTACTATAGAAAATTGAAATTTTTAGGGTTTGTACGAAATTTTCTTGGCTTTTTAACTGTGTAAACCAGAAATCGCTATGATTTTTTGTTTTTGAGTTATGCGTCAAATTCTGAGACCATGTCATCACGCTCGATTCACTAGTCGCTACAAGGCAAGATAAATTTTTTAGAATTTTTCTGTGGGCAGATTCGTTTTTAGGAGGGTCAAATTAGTCCCAATCCAGATTTTCAGATCGATCGGAGAGATTTCGAAATTTTTCATTTTTTCGAAGGAAGGTATATGTATGGAAAAAAGTCGGTTTTACAAAGGTCATTTTTCGGTTACGATATAATTGGTAAAAATTACTATAGAAAATTGAAATTTTCAGGGTTTGTACGAAATTTTCTTGGCTTTTTAACTGTGTAAACCAGAAATCGCTATGATTTTTTGTTTTTGAGTTATGCGTCAAATTCTGAGACCATGTCATCGCGCTCGATTCACTAGTCGCTACAAGGCAAGATAAATTTTTTAGAATTTTTCTGTGGGCAGATTCGTTTTTAGGAGGGTCAAATTAGTCCAAATCCAGATTTTCAGATCGATCGGAGAGATTTCGAAATTTTTCATTTTTTCGAAGGAAGGTATTATGTATGGAAAAAAGTCGGATTTACGAAGGTCATTTTTCGGTTAGGATAAAATTGGTAGAAATTACTATAGAAAATTGAAATTTTTAGGTTTTGTACGAAATTTTCTTGGCTTTTTAACTGTGTAAACCAGAAATCGCTATGATTTTTTGTTTTTGAGTTATGCGTCAAATTCTGAGACCATGTCATCACGCTCGATTCACTATTCGCTACAAGGCAAGATAAATTTAATAGACTAATTCTGTGGGCAGATTCGTTTTTAGGAGGGTCAAATTAGTGTATATCTAAATTTACAGATCATTCGGAGAGATTTCGAAATTTTTCATTTTTTCGAAGGAAGGTATATGTATGGAAAAAAGTCGGTTTTACGAAGGTCATTTTTCGGTTGGGATAAAATTGGTAGAAATTACTATAAAAAATTGAAATTTTCAGGGTTTGTACGAAATTTTCTTGGCTTTTTAACTGTGTAAACCAGAAATCGCTATGATTTTTTGTTTTTGAGTTATGCGTCAAATTCTGAGACCATGTCATCACGCTCGATTCACTAGTCGCTACAAGGCAAGATAAATTTTTTAGAATTTTTCTGTGGGCAGATTCGTTTTTAGGAGGGTCAAATTAGTCCAAATCCAGATTTTCAGATCGATCGGAGAGATTTCGAAATTTTTCATTTTTTCGAAGGAAGGTATATGTATGGAAAAAAGTCGGTTTTACGAAGGTCATTTTTCGGTTAGGATAAAATTGGTAGAAATTACTATAGAAAATTGAAATTTTCAGGGTTTGTACGAAATTTTCTTGGCTTTTTAACTGTGTAAACCAGAAATCGCTATGATTTTTTGTTTTTGAGTTATGCGTCAAATTCTGAGACCATGTCATCACGCTCGATTCACTAGTCGCTACAAGGCAAGATAAATTTTTTAGAATTTTTCTGTGGGCAGATTCGTTTTTAGGAGGGTCAAATTAGTCCAAATCCAGATTTTCAGATCGATCGGAGAGATTTCGAAATTTTTCATTTTTTCGAAGGAAGGTATACGTATGGAAAAAAGTCGGTTTTACGAAGGTCATTTTTCGGTTAGGATAAAATTGGTAGAAATTACTATAGAAAATTGAAATTTTCAGGGTTTGTACGAAATTTTCTTGGCTTTTTACCTGTGTAAACCAGAAATCGCTATGATTTTTTGTTTTTGAGTTATGCGTCAAAATCTGAGAGCATGTCATAACGCTCGATTCACTAGTCGCTACAAGGCAAGATAAATTTTTTAGAATTTTTCTGTGGGCAGATTCGTTTTTAGGAGGGTCAAATTAGTCTAAATCCAGATTTTCAGATTATTCAGAGAGATTTCGAAATTTTTCATTTTTTCGAAGGAAGGTATATGTATGGAAAAAAGTCGGTTTTACGAAGGTCATTTTTCGGTTAGGATAAAATTGGTAGAAATTACTATAGAAAATTGAAATTTTTAGGGTTTGTACGAAATTTTCTTGGCTTTTTAACTGTGTAAACCAGAAATCGCTATGATTTTTTGTTTTTGAGTTATGCGTCAAATTCTGAGACCATGTCATAACGCTCGATTCACTAGTCGTTACAAGGCAAGATAAATTTTTTAGAATTTTTCTGTGGGCAGATTCGTTTTTAGGAGGGTCAAATTAGTGTATATCTAAATTTACAGATCATTCGGAGAGATTTCGAAATTTTTCATTTTTTCGAAGGAAGGTATATGTATGGAAAAAAGTCGGTTTTACGAAGGTCATTTTTCGGTTGGGATAAAATTGGTAGAAATTACTATAAAAAATTGAAATTTTCAGGGTTTGTACGAAATTTTCTTGGCTTTTTAACTGTGTAAACCAGAAATCGCTATGATTTTTTGTTTTTGAGTTATGCGTCAAATTCTGAGACCATGTCATCACGCTCGATTCACTAGTCGCTACAAGGCAAGATAAATTTTTTAGAATTTTTCTGTGGGCAGATTCGTTTTTAGGAGGGTCAAATTAGTCCAAATCCAGATTTTCAGATCGATCGGAGAGATTTCGAAATTTTTCATTTTTTCGAAGGAAGGTATTATGTATGAAAAAAAGTCGGATTTACGAAAGTCATTTTTCGGTTAGGATAAAATTGGTAGAAATTACTATAGAAAATTGAAATTTTTAGGTTTTGTACGAAATTTTCTTGGCTTTTTAACTGTGTAAACCAGAAATCGCTATGATTTTTTGTTTTTGAGTTATGCGTCAAATTCTGAGACCATGTCATCACGCTCGATTCACTAGTCGCTACAAGGCAAGATAAATTTTTTAGAATTTTTCTGTGGGCAGATTCGTTTTTAGGAGGGTCAAATTAGTGTATATCTAAATTTACAGATCATTCGGAGAGATTTCGAAATTTTTCATTTTTTCGAAGGAAGGTATATGTATGGAAAAAAGTCGGTTTTACGAAGGTCATTTTTCGGTTGGGATAAAATTGGTAGAAATTACTATAAAAAATTGAAATTTTCAGGGTTTGTACGAAATTTTCTTGGCTTTTTAACTGTGTAAACCAGAAATCGCTATGATTTTTTGTTTTGAGTTATGCGTCAAATTCTGAGACCATGTCATCACGCTCGATTCACTAGTCGCTACAAGGCAAGATAAATTTTTTAGAATTTTTCTGTGGGCAGATTCGTTTTTAGGAGGGTCAAATTAGTCCAAATCCAGATTTTCAGATCGATCGGAGAGATTTCGAAATTTTTCATTTTTTCGAAGGAAGGTATTATGTATGAAAAAAAGTCGGATTTACGAAAGTCATTTTTCGGTTAGGATAAAATTGGTAGAAATTACTATAGAAAATTGAAATTTTTAGGTTTTGTACGAAATTTTCTTGGCTTTTTAACTGTGTAAACCAGAAATCGCTATGATTTTTTGTTTTTGAGTTATGCGTCAAATTCTGAGACCATGTCATCACGCTCGATTCACTAGTCGCTACAAGGCAAGATAAATTTTTTAGAATTTTTCTGTGGGCAGATTCGTTTTTAGGAGGGTCAAATTAGTCCAAATCCAGATTTTCAGATCGATCGGAGAGATTTCGAAATTTTTCATTTTTTCGAAGGAAGGTATTATGTATGAAAAAAAGTCGGATTTACGAAAGTCATTTTTCGGTTAGGATAAAATTGGTAGAAATTACTATAGAAAATTGAAATTTTTAGGTTTTGTACGAAATTTTCTTGGCTTTTTAACTGTGTAAACCAGAAATCGCTATGATTTTTTGTTTTTGAGTTATGCGTCAAATTCTGAGACCATGTCATCACGCTCGATTCACTAGTCGCTACAAGGCAAGATAAATTTTTTAGAATTTTTCTGTGGGCAGATTCGTTTTTAGGAGGGTCAAATTAGTGTATATCTAAATTTACAGATCATTCAGAGATATTTCGATATTTTTCATTTTTTCGAAGGAAGGTATATGTATGGAAAAAAGTCGGTTTTACGAAGGTCATTTTTCGGTTGGGATAAAATTGGTAGAAATTACTATAAAAAATTGAAATTTTCAGGGTTTGTACGAAATTTTCTTGGCTTTTTAACTGTGTAAACCAGAAATCGCTATGATTTTTTGTTTTTGAGTTATGCGTCAAATTCTGAGACCATGTCATCACGCTCGATTCACTAGTCGCTACAAGGCAAGATAAATTTTTTAGAATTTTTCTGTGGGCAGATTCGTTTTTAGGAGGGTCAAATTAGTCCAAATCCAGATTTTCAGATCGATCGGAGAGATTTCGAAATTTTTCATTTTTTCGAAGGAAGGTATTATGTATGGAAAAAAGTCGGATTTACGAAGGTCATTTTTCGGTTAGGATAAAATTGGTAGAAATTACTATAGAAAATTGAAATTTTTAGGTTTTGTACGAAATTTTCTTGGCTTTTTAACTGTGTAAACCAGAAATCGCTATGATTTTTTGTTTTTGAGTTATGCGTCAAATTCTGAGACCATGTCATCACGCTCGATTCACTAGTCGCTACAAGGCAAGATAAATTTTTTAGAATTTTTCTGTGGGCAGATTCGTTTTTAGGAGGGTCAAATTAGTCCAAATCCAGATTTTCAGATCGATCGGAGAGATTTCGAAATTTTTCATTTTTTCGAAGGAAGGTATTATGTATGGAAAAAAGTCGGATTTACGAAGGTCATTTTTCGGTTAGGATAAAATTGGTAGAAATTACTATAGAAAATTGAAATTTTTAGGTTTTGTACGAAATTTTCTTGGCTTTTTAACTGTGTAAACCAGAAATCGCTATGATTTTTTGTTTTTGAGTTATGCGTCAAATTCTGAGACCATGTCATCACGCTCGATTCACTAGTCGCTACAAGGCAAGATAAATTTTTTAGAATTTTTCTGTGGGCAGATTCGTTTTTAGGAGGGTCAAATTAGTGTATATCTAAATTTACAGATCATTCGGAGAGATTTCGAAATTTTTCATTTTTTCGAAGGAAGGTATATGTATGGAAAAAAGTCGGTTTTACGAAGGTCATTTTTCGGTTGGGATAAAATTGGTAGAAATTACTATAAAAAATTGAAATTTTCAGGGTTTGTACGAAATTTTCTTGGCTTTTTAACTGTGTAAACCAGAAATCGCTATGATTTTTTGTTTTTGAGTTATGCGTCAAATTCTGAGACCATGTCATCACGCTCGATTCACTAGTCGCTACAAGGCAAGATAAATTTTTTAGAATTTTTCTGTGGGCAGATTCGTTTTTAGGAGGGTCAAATTAGTCCAAATCCAGATTTTCAGATCGATCGGAGAGATTTCGAAATTTTTCATTTTTTCGAAGGAAGGTATATGTATGGAAAAAAGTCGGTTTTACGAAGGTCATTTTTCGGTTAGGATAAAATTGGTAGAAATTACTATAGAAAATTGAAATTTTCAGGGTTTGTACGAAATTTTCTTGGCTTTTTAACTGTGTAAACCAGAAATCGCTATGATTTTTTGTTTTTGAGTTATGCGTCAAATTCTGAGACCATGTCATCACGCTCGATTCACTAGTCGCTACAAGGCAAGATAAATTTTTTAGAATTTTTCTGTGGGCAGATTCGTTTTTAGGAGGGTCAAATTAGTCCAAATCCAGATTTTCAGATCGATCGGAGAGATTTCGAAATTTTTCATTTTTTCGAAGGAAGGTATACGTATGGAAAAAAGTCGGTTTTACGAAGGTCATTTTTCGGTTAGGATAAAATTGGTAGAAATTACTATAGAAAATTGAAATTTTCAGGGTTTGTACGAAATTTTCTTGGCTTTTTACCTGTGTAAACCAGAAATCGCTATGATTTTTTGTTTTTGAGTTATGCGTCAAAATCTGAGAGCATGTCATAACCCTCGATTCACTAGTCGCTACAAGGCAAGATAAATTTTTTAGAATTTTTCTGTGGGCAGATTCGTTTTTAGGAGGGTCAAATTAGTCTAAATCCAGATTTTCAGATTATTCAGAGAGTTTTCGAAATTTTTCATTTTTTCGAAGGAAGGTATATGTATGGAAAAAAGTCGGTTTTACGAAGGTCATTTTTCGGTTAGGATAAAATTGGTAGAAATTACTATAGAAAATTGAAATTTTTAGGGTTTGTACGAATTTTTCTTGGCTTTTTAACTGTGTAAACCAGAAATCGCTATGATTTTTCGTTTTTGAGTTATGCGTCAAAATCTGAGACTATGTCATCACGCTCGATTCACTAGTCGCTACAAGGCAAGATAAATTTTTTAGAATTTTTCTGTGGGCAGATTCGTTTTTAGGAGGGTCAAATTAGTCTAAATCCAGATTTTCAGATCATTCGGAGAGATTTCGAAATTTTTCATTTTTTCGAAGGAAGGTATATGTATGGAAAAAAGTCGGTTTTAGGAAGGTCATTTTTCGGTTAGGATAAAATTGGTAGAAATTACTATAGAAAATTGAAATTTTTAGGGTTTGTACGAAATTTTCTTGGCTTTTTAACTGTGTAAACCAGAAATCGCTATGATTTTTCGTTTTTGAGTTATGCGTCAAAATCTGAGACCATGTCATAACGCTCGATTCGCTAGTAGCTACAAGGCAAGATACATTTTTTAGAATTTTTCTGTGGACAGATTCGTTTTTAGGAGGGTCAAATTAGTCCAAATCTAGATTTTCAGATCATTCGGAGAGATTTCGAAATTTTTCATTTTTTCGAAGGAAGGTATATGTATGGAAAAAAGTCAGTTTTACGAAGGTCATTTTTCGGTTAGGATAAAATTGATAGGAATCACTATAGAAAATTGAAATTTTCAGGGTTTGTACGAAATTTTCTTGGCTTTTTAACTGTGTAAACCAGAAATCGCTATGATTTTTTGTTTTTGAGTCATGCGTCAAAATCTAAGACCATGTCATCACGCTCGATTCACTAGTCGCTACAAGGCAAGATAAATTTTTTAGAATTTTTCCTGCTGCAGATTCGTTTTTAGGAGGGTCAAATTAGTCTAAATCCAGATTTTCAGATCATTCGGAGATATTTCGAATTTTTTTTCTCAAAATGTCCAAGAAACTCTACTTTTCTTGTCACTAATACAAAACGACCTATCCTGCTTGGTTTTAGTATCAGATAATGAAACGATTATCACCGATTTTCTGTCATCCACATTAAACACTTCTAATTTGTACAATTCATCGGACCTAGTCCAAAAATAGCAATAACCTTCATCAACAAATAGACGTCATCAGGAGCTTCTATCAGAAATTTAACAATGTCATCTAACTCCAGGATTTTGAACCTTTTGTCTTTGTATTCTCCACTCAATCAACCACCAGATCCAGCTCGAGTGACTTTTTTCTGTTCCCTCATCTGAGAATTGCTGTCGTATTAAGATCTACTGCTTTTTTTGATAAAGGTAATTCTAATAATAAAATCAATTGGTTTCAACTTTATCAAAATTCTAATTATAATTGGTAGTGTTCTTTTTTCATGCTAGCCACGGTATATAAAATAAAAAGAAACCGCTTTTAAGAATCTGGTTAAATTGTTTAAATTATGCAAGTTTTAACAACTTTTAGTTTATTCAACTATTGTAAGTACAATGTTTTCACTAAACAAATAATGATTACATACTTATTAAATATTTATGTAAGTGCCAATCAAAATTTATTGAACAATTGATTTATTTTGATAGAAAACAAGCATTTCATGACCCGTAAACTCTTTATGTACTCAAGAGTGTTGATTCAATGCGTGGCCGTTACATTCAAAGAAATAAAATAAAAATTTCGTTGTATTGGGACTATTAACTTTCATGCAAGATAGCTACAACTTGGTCGTTTCAATAAATACGAGCTAAGGTAACGATTTTGGTGACTATTTCACTAGACTATTTTTAACTGACAAAACTGCATAGCAACGACACGTTTCATATTGACAATACGTAATATCTCAGCGACAATTTAATTCACGTATAAAAAATCCCATAAGCCGCGTGATTTTGTCATTATGACAGCGAAAAAAGTTTGCCCTAACTTTTCCAGCGACAATAACGAACCTAACTTTTGAAAGCTTGACAACCAGCATTGTAAACATTAAATTGTCTTACCGAATTACACTCTAGCTCTTTTTTTTGTCGAAGAAAACTTGACATTTATAATTCGAATTTTGTTGCCATTAGGTAATTCAACTCAAAAAACTGCCAGAAAAAATTACTTGTCCTACGAACTCGTAATTTTTCCATAGGCAGTTTATTTCGTTAAATTGCCAGGCAACAAAATTCTTATTGATACATGTTAAGTTTACTTCGACAATAAAAAAAGGCTCTCGTGTAATTATAAGTAACAAAATTATGACAGATCCGTTACTAAGGTGTCTGGTATTTCTATAGTTGTCAGTTTCACAAACGTCATTGAAGCGTCTTCATAATTTTGAAAAGAAATGATGAATCCAGACGAAATATCAAGAAATCAAAAAATTGGTTTCGGAAAATGTCCCATTGAACACGCAGAAGTCCAGAAGCTCTATTTGGAACCAATTCTCGGAGTTCCTACGGGTGAGAAATTTTACAATTGAAAAATGTACTACCATTACGGTATTAGCAAAAATTCTCGAGGATTACGCCTTTAATAGGAAAAAAGGCAATTGGGAAGACTATATAAAGAGTCCTCTGTAAAGTCAATATGAAATACAACAGCAAAAATGGTACAAGAAAATATTTTACAGAATACGGCATAAAAATCGACCCTTTCACGGATATATCTTTCAAATGTGCAAGATTGGCCAGAGACAGCAAGCGAAGGCAGCTTCAAAGTTGTGCAGAAAAAAGAAAACTCAGTTCAAAAGCATTATCCACCGAAGAACTACTAAAAATGTTCAAAAGCTACAATGAAGAAACCCCCGATGGAGCACAAAAAATATTTTTCACCTTTGCTCATTTGAACTTGCTTGGAGAGACAATGAGGCCGTAAACTGCAAGATAAACTTTTTTCAGAAAGAAATTGATAATATGGGAGAATTTACGAGTCGAATTGAAAACAACAGCATTTTTTCGAAAACAACTAGTGATGAGCGAGACTGGTCTTGGTCTTGCGGTCTTGGTCTTGGTCTTGGTCTTGGTCTTGGTCTTGGTCTTGGTCTTGGTCTTGGTCTTGGTCTTGGTCTTGGTCTTGGTCTTGGTCTTGGTCTTGCAGAAAATGCAAGATCAAGACCAAGACCCACTTCAGGCTGCAAGATCAAGACCAAGCCCGAGCAGTGCAAGACTTATGCAAGACCAAGACAGCATTGCAAGATATACGCAAGATCAAGACCAAGCCTGCAAGAGTCTTGCGGTCTTGCGTAAACATATAAACCGAAAAATAAAACAGCCATGTATTATTTTAAACTCTAAATCTTTGGTTTCCTAGGATAGTGGTGCCGCAGTAAAGCGGCCGTAATTTGACGACCGTTAAAGACGGCCGCTATCGGTGAGCACAGATGTAAAGTAAGAGTTTAACGTTATTGACCGCCTAAATCCATGTTTGTAACAGGTCGGCTGAAAAGTCCCCGGTCTACCATAGTAAAACACAATATTTTGACAAAATTCATTTTTTTTATTCAACATAGTTGCCTTCAAGGGCGATACAGCGATTATAGCGACCTTCCAACTTTTCGATACCATTTTTGTAGTACTCCTTCGGTTTGTCCTCAAAATAGGCTTCAGTTTCGGCGATTACCTCAGTATCAGAGCCAAATTTTTTTCCCGCGAGTATTCTCTTCAGGACAGAGACAAGGAAAAAGTCGCTGGGGGCTAGATCTGGAGAATACGGTGGGTGAGGAAGCAATTCGAAGCCCAATTCATGCAATTTTGCCATCGTTTTCGATTATTTGTGACACGGTGCATTGTCTTGATGAAACAACACTTTTTTCTTCTTCATATGGGGCCGTTTTTTAGTGATTTCGGTCTTCAATCGCTCCAATAATGCACAGTAATAGTCGCTGTTGATTGTTTTTCCCTTTTCCAAATAGTCGATGAACAATATATCGTGTGTATCCCAAAAAACTGAGGCCATAACTTTGCCAGCTGACTGTTGAGTCTTTCCACGCTTTGGTGGCGGTTCACCGACCGCAGTCCACTCAGCTGACTGTCGATTGGACTCAGGCGTGTAGTGATGGAGCCAAGTTTCATCCATAGTCACATATCGACGCAAAAAATCGGGTTTATTACGACTTAACAGCTGCAAACACTGCTCAGAATCATCAATTCGTTGCTGTTTTTGGTCGATTGTGAGCACGCGCGGCACCCATTTCGCACAGAGCTTCCGCATACCCAAATATTCGTGAACGATATGTCCAACACGTTCCTTAGATATCTTTAGGGTGTCAGCTATCTCGATCATATTCACTTTACGGTCACTCAAAATCATTTTGTGGATTTTTTTGATATTTTCGTCGGTAACCATCTCTTTTGGGGGTCCACTGCGTTCACCGTCTTCGGTGCTCATTTCACCACGCTTGAATTTTGCGTACCAGTCAATGATTGTTGATTTTCCTGACGCAGAGTCCGGAAACTCATTATCAAGCCAAGCTTTTGCTTCAACTGTATTTTTTCCTTTCAAATAACAATATTTAATAAGCATACGAAATTCTTTTTTTCCATCTTTTTGAAAATAACAAAAGTTGCTTCACTAAAAATCCAATATCTCACAAACTAAAGGTACTCGTACATTTCAGCCTTTTGCTCACAATTCTATTGCTAGCCTTTTTTGTGAAACAACTGCGCATGCGTTTCAGACTTTTGACTGCAACAAAAAGGCGCACAAAAGTATAGAACCATTTCTATTAATTCAAGGTCAAATCCGCGCAATCTCGCCTGTTTTTAGGGAATTTTGATGGAACAACCCAAAATCTATGTTGGCAAAAATGTCAGTTTACTTCAACTGATTCTATACTGTCATCCTATAAGCATAATAATCATTGAAGTATTTTATAATAATAATTATATGGTTATTCCGAAGTTCGTGTGTACTTACAGTTTGTATTTGATTAAAAATCCATGTTTTAAACCAAAGGTAACGTAACCTCAAATATTCAGAAACTGACAATACTTGTCAAATGACGAAGAAAATCTCTCAAAAGTTGCGGCAATGTACGAAGGCTTGGTAAAAATTTGCTAGCAATTCAAAATAGACTTGCAGGAAAAAGGCTGAAATGTACGAGTACCTTAATAGTCCGACAGCTGTCAAATTTTTACACGAATCTTTTGAAGGTTGATACTATCTAAAAATGAAATGGATTTAATTCTAGTGTCGTCATCTATAGGTCAGACCGGGGACTTTTCAGCAGACCTGTTATTTGCTTTCGTTTTGTGTGTTTATAGTTTGTTTTATATATTGTGTTTAATTTCATTATTTCGCAATAATTAGAGTGTTTCTGTATTAAAAGCAAAAAATGGATGATTTGGACTTGGAATGATGATATTTTTGGAAGACAAGTCTTCATCGGAAGAAGAAACGAAAAGGTCAGAAGAAAGTAAGAATTTTAAGGAACGAAAAACTGAAGGCGTCTATGAAAAATTTAGACAATATTTCGTTTGACACCAGTATTGTTTGATTATGTTTTAAATCACATAAAAGATGACATTGTTTCAAAACCATGCAATGGAAATAAAAATCCAAAAACTCCTGAACAAAAACTATGTTTATTTCTAAGGTAAGTTCATGGATAAGTTTTATTAATGTATACATATTAAAAAACTTGGACAATGTTATCAATCATTTGGAGAAAGAGGCATTGTCGTACTGTACTCCGCTGAGAACGCAGGTAGAGGAGTCCTTGACGAAGACGAAGAAAAAACTTGGTTTTGAGGGTTATAATTACTGATGGTACCATAACAAGCATAAGTTGATCGGCTGTGCTTAGTTGCTATAGCTACAGTCGTGTATTTATTGACACTATGAAAGATTTAATTGTCACAATCGCATCTTTTCAAGTATCTAAATAATTTTCGAGGTGATTTTGCTTGTAAAAAAATATTGATCCTAGCTCTTGCGGAAATTAACTTTTCCGCACTTGTTAGGACAATAATTATTTCATACTTGATTTATCGTTACAATGTAATATAAAAAAAACAAAATTTTTATAATGAAAAATACTATCTCTTTCATTTAATCTTTCTTTACTTGTAATGATTTTAAAAAAGAGTGCAAGACTTGCAAGACCAAGACCAAGACTGGACCCTGCAAGAACAAGACCAAGACCGAAATTGCTTATTTGATTGCAAGACCAATACCAAGACCTTGTATGCAAGACCAATACCAAGACCAAGATTAACCCGGTCTTGGTCTTTTCTGTAAAAATGGACCCCAGTAAATCTAAAAAAGAGTGCAAGACTTGCAAGAGTCTTGGTGCAAGACCAAGACCAAGACCAAGACTGGACCCTGCAAGAACAAGACCAAGACCAAGATTGCTTATTTGATTGCAAGACCAATACCAAGACCTTGTATGCAAGACCAAGACTAACTTGGTCTTGCATTTGCTCATCACTAAAAACAACTCAAGGCGGTTCAAAAAGTTTGGCAATCAGCAAATGGTTGGTAAGAAATTCATCAAATAAAAATGTATGCCCAGTTAGACTATTCTTGAAATTAATGGAAAAAAAGAGGACCAAAGGTTTTATCAGACAGACTCTTTCTTACCGCTCACCCCAATTGGAAGAATGGATCTTGGTTAAACAACTGTCCACTTGGAATAAACACCGACTTTAAGTGGACAAAAATGTCAGCTGAAAAAATTGGAACAAACACAAAAAAAACATAAAATAACAAACCATTCTCATCTTCAGCTGTGACAGCCTTGTTTAAGCAAAGTATTGCTGAACAGGAGTTAATTGTACATTTAATATTGTTAACAAATAAACAAAGAGTATGTTTCATTGATATTGTCTTGTTTTTCTCATAAAATAGTCTTGTCGAATACCATTCGAGAGAAAATTCTTTTCCGGCCAAATTTTCTTCTGGTTTTATTCAAGTTTGTTGCTTGGCAATTTTCGCTCATAAAATTTGGTCAAAATTTCATAGTAAAAAACTTCAATTCCAAACAGGATGGTTAGAAATCTGCATACTGAAAGTAAAACTGAATTAATGGACTAGTTTAGTAGGATCATATTAATCAAAATGATAGCAATATATGTTTAGGATAAGATACCTACTTACTTATATTGGTATTCATTTTGCATTAATTTTTCTCATTTCGTAAAATTTAGCAATAAATAATTAGTAAGTTTTAAACGTAGCGCCAACTAATAACCAATAATGAAGTGTGTTTAAAAGTCAACGTTGTCACATTTTAGCTACGTTCGTTTCAAGTATTATTAAAGAACTGGCGGCACAAAACACCGTGTTCTGTGACTAATTGATTGTACCAGTTGACAAGATATATGACAGGAGAGAAAATCGTGTTTATCTGTAATAAACAAATAAGACCCGTATTCTTGACGGTGATAGAATAGAACAGCCAATAGAAAGTGGGTGTGGTTCTATTGAAAATGCCAAAACGGTATTCTTGAAATTCGTTCTCTCACTGTTCCGATAGAAAGGTTGCTCCCCGAGAGAACAATTACTTCTATTGGTTATTTTTGAAGGAACCACTATAACACCAAGAGAAGGTGTTAGGGATTTTTATTTTCGAACCAAAAATAGTATAGAAGTAATTTCTTTCATAAACCAAACACAACCAAACAACAAATTAAACTAACGAAAATGACAGAATATTTTGTTTAGTGTTTTACTCCCTATTTGATAAAGTGTCAATCAGAGAACCAAAATATCGATATGTTTATCTCTTTTTAATGACAACAAATAAGAGAGGGAGATAAGTTTCTCGGTTAATATTAAAGCATATCGACAACATCGCAAATTTTCTACCAATCTTATTGAAACACGTCACTTACCACTTATGACGTATGTAACCATTAAATTTAAATTTCAAAAGCCGATTATGGCTAGAGGATTAATTTTATAAAAATTTTATTTGTACAGTTGAACCACTAAAAACCTATTTTATAAGATGCAAATATAAACAAAAATCACTAAACTAGTCCATTGGCGAGATGAGTCTGCACGTGTCCGCAAAGCTGGCGCGGTGGTTGCGGGTTATGCGGGCGGAGGTCACTGGCTAGAAAAATAGACGGGCGCTTGAAAAACTTTTTAGAAAAGACAAATACCATGCCAGTCTTAAGCCGGCGTTGGCTCGTATAAACTATACTTAAGAACTAGCGAAGCCGTTGAACAAGACGGAAAACTGAGTCATTCCCTTGACTCGAGAATTATACATCTCGTATTTGCAGTGTTGCCAAATACGTGATAATTTATCTTGATCAGGAAACACTCCTCAAATTTAACCTTCCGTAACTCACGCTTCGTAATAATGTGAACAATATCGTATATATTATAAAGTTAAAAGTAACGATATCTTTTTCCATTATACCTAAACAATAATCTTTGCACATCGTGCTAAAAAATACAATAATCAATAAGACGAATTTAACCTTTATTCGTTCGTCAAAAACTAGGCCAAATTTAGAAAAAAAAAGAACTAAATACGATGCTTTAACAAAAATACTGCTAGTCCAACATTAATTTTCACATGAATTCAATCACCGGCTCACGTTATAATTTAATAGAAATTTTAATGATCGTCCTTAATTTTCCAACTAGTGATGAAAGTAATTTTGCTTCGTGTTGTAATGTTTTTGTGGTTCTTTTTAATGGTATTCAGTTTTTAATTTGGAAGTACATGAGCATAAAACTTCACGTTTATTTCGAATGATTTGAATAGTTAATACCATTGTATAAAGTTTGTATAAATACCTTTTGATATTTTAAAATTGTATACAGGGTGATTAAAAACTAATAATGGATTTATTTGAAAGACAACAACCATAACGGGGATTTTTTATTACATTTCAACCATAGAAATAAATTGTAAAAGTGAATCTGAGCAAAAAATGTTCTATATACGAGGGTTGTCTGAAAAGTTTCCGACCTCAACATGAAGATGGCAGCACTCGTAAACAAAAGTTGGGGAATGTGTTTGCGCATGTTTTGAAAGGTATCCTCTAAAATTTCAGCCATTTTGGACGCGCAGTTGTTGTTTGACAATCATTTGAGTGAGTCGATGTGACTGTTTTTATGAAAATGGAAAAAATCGAGTATCGAGCTGTCATTAAATATAAAGTTTTTGAAAGGCAATACGCCTACGCAAATCAAAGACGAGTTGGACGCTGTGTACGGGGACTCTGCACCATCATTTACCACCGTAAAATTTTGGGATGCTGAATTTAAACGTGGCCGTACCAGCTTGGGTGACGATGAACGTTCGAGACGTCCAAAAACTGCAACCACTGACGATAATATCGCTCAAATGATGCTAGACAACCGTCGAATTAAAATTACAGAGATAGCAGAGGCTATAAACATGTCCAAAGAACGTGTTTGTCACATATTGAATCAAGATTTAGGCATGAGAAAGCTGCTTGCGCGTTGGGTGCCGCGTTTGCTCACTTTGGACCAAAAACGTGTTCGAATGAACATTTCCAACTCTCTGTTTGCGCAGTTTAGGCGCAATAAATCAGAGTTTTGGCGCCGATTAATTACTGTAGATGAAACTTGGATACACCATTATACTCCAGAAACAAAAACCCAGTCAAAACAATTGGACTGCGAAGGGGGAATCGGCTCCAAAAAAAGCAAAGGTTGTTCCTTCGGCTGGGAAAGTGATGGCAACTGTTTTCTGGGATAGTCATGGAGTTATCCTAATCGATTATCTTCAAAAAGGAAAAACCACTACAGGAGCATCCTACGCATCATTACTTGACAAGCAGAAGGCAGAAATTGCGGAAAAACGGCCACATTTGCAAAAAAAAGAATTTTGTTACACCAAGACAATGCGCCATCTCACACCTCAGCGGTTGCCATGGCGAAAATCCACGAATTACGGTTTGAACTGCTTGACCACCCCCTTTACTTACCAGATCTAGCCCCAAGCGACTTTTTTTTTGTTCCCTAAGCTAAAAGTTGCGCTCGGCCGTCATTGTAATTTAAAACATAATTTTTTGTATATATAGCTTTAATCATTTTAAATATCTTGATTGTTTGTGGAATAGGTCAAACAGCATCTGCCATATAAAGTATTTTAATAAATGCATATAAATGTTTTTTAAAATAGTAGAATTATTTTATTATACACCTTTTTACGTTTAAATAATTGCTAACATATGTGTTGAAAATGATTGTCATCAATATTGGCATCAAGTAGCATACTTTACAGAATGTTTAATGTTTTAGATTTGTCAAATAAGATTAGGATTATTATTTTTATTATGAATATAACTGTTTATTCTCTGAACTTGCTTTTACTGCATTATTCTATTTAAAATCATTTACAATTTATATGTACGTACTATCGGCTTCAGAATACCATATACATTTTCAAACTCAAATGTCTTGCATTGAATTAACTTTAAGAAAGGCACATTTATTGTGTATAACCAATCACGGTTTAAATAATAATAAATTTGAAATCAGTTAAACACTAGTCCACGCCCACATCTTTAATGTTTGCAGCATAAGGTATTTTATTGACAAATTGCCTGTATCAAATATTTAAGTTGTTTTACTGTTGATTTATTGTTCTTTGTGTAAAATAAATTATTTTTTATAAACAACAGACTTGTTTTTTTATTTAGTTATACAAAAAAGCACACGTAAAAAAATACGCCTAGGATTCTACCTCTGTGGTGTGAAAATGTGTAGATATTATCATTTTGTGTGAATTTGTAGATAGACCTATTTATTCGGGACATGACCGACCCTTAATCCCCACAAACCATTTAATGTAGGCGTTTTAAAAATTGCCACTCCTATGTTGTTGAAGCAGGACGTTTTTATAACTTCGGTAGGTAAACGAAATTCACATTTAACATGTAGGTATATGCCATTCTAAAGCAGACTGTACAGTAACCGATATAGTGGAATGTTAAATAGAGTTTAAAGATAAATAGCGAACTTTCAGTACGTACAAATTTCAAGCTACTTTTTTACTCCTTTAGCTTCAGTATTATCGGGTTTTCATTGATGAATCAGTCAGTTACGACATAAATTTTTATGTATTATAGGTAGACATACAAAATGAAATGAACGAGCGCACTTATTCTCTCTCATAAATTCATAGAAATGTATATTGTTGACCTTGTGCGGATCCCCGTCCTACCCAATATACAAAAAAACGTAGCTCCTAACTGTAAAATATGGAAAACTACCGCTATACATGAATCACTTGTTTTCTAATAATAACAAATATAATCTTCTGATGAAAGGGTTAAAAATTTATCAGTATAACGTTATATTAAAAGTATTCTTGCTCACATACCTATTACAACCAAAAAAACACATGGAATGCAAAATAATTTTAAAACGTAACGCTGTCACTTCTTGTAAGTTTTTTACAGTAAAAATATAATGTCCTAATACAATCATTCTGTAAGGATCACCGTTTTTTTTGCTTACACAACTATGTTTTTTGTATCAACTACTTATACATTGCGGTATTTCAGCCGTTCTATTCATGAACGCATTTACTTGTTATTTAAAAGAGCAAAACCTCTTTTAATATCCGCATTTGGAACACTTTTTAACATCACACTTTAATTTATTTGCGAGCTATTAAAAAACCCACTCTAATAGTTATTTGATGTTCTCATAATTGACACAGTTTTCTAGTAGGTACCTACACACAGCAAAAATAACAAACTGAAACGTTATCTGTCAAATCATTGCACCTAATGAATTTATTGTAGACTCATCTTATTAGCGAGAATCTTTTTTTTAAAACAAAACCAATGTTCAATGGAAACTTTCTTTTTAGATTATAGAATGATCAAGAGTTGATTAAGTTTTTTTATAAACGCAAACACTATTCAAAACACGCTTTTCTGTATAGTTCTACGTTGGCAAACTTGATAATTTCTTATAATAACTGAAACACGACATAAGCGTGCCGGCCATTTTTGTCCTGCATAGTCCTTTTATAAGGGAATATTTCGCCTGAAAAAGTTTTTATTTTTTTTAATATTATTGTTAAGTAAGTCACGTCCAAACGAAGAGTTTTTTATTATTCTTAATAAGATGGACGGGTTAGTACAATAAATTTAATTCTGAGTTAACTTTACACAAAAAAAATGTGAAAAACTTATCTAACTTTGGTAAACCCTTGTTTTTTATGTGTATATAAAAAACTTCCTAAAAATATATCAACGACTAGCTGACCCTGTGAACTTCGTATCACCGGAAAAATTTTTTTACAACTTTTGATTCGTGATTATCAACCAATCCTATCATAGGATGACAGAAATGGAAACTTTGACAACGAAGTACTATGGCACACCCTTTCCTTCAAACGATCTAATGTAATTTTTACTGTCAAATGTCATTTTAGCTGTCAACTGTAATTTTTCCGCTACCAACTGTAATTTTTCAGCTGTCAACTGTCATTTTTGACATTCGAATATCATTTATAACTGTCTTATGTCAATTTTTACTCTTAAATATAAACAATTAGTTTTTTTTTAGCTGAATTTTCGGGTTTTCCAAATTTTTTTTTCTAAACCATCCCTAAACTATAGAAAAAAAAACAAAACAAAAATTTTGAAAATCGGTCTTGCCGTTTTTGAGTTTTTGCGAGACTAACGCACAGCCATTCATTTTTATACAGGGTGTTTCTTAAGTAATCTAAAATATTATATGGGGCGCTTCGTTACTCAATTTTAAGACGAAAAGTTCATATAAACATGTGTGATAGGTGTTGTCGTTTATGAGATACAGGGTGTTGTACGTGAAATTAATTTTTCTTGGTGACGCTACTGATTTATATTTTTTTATTATTTTATTACAAGCAACATGTGTTAAATATAAAGAAAAAATAATACATTTCAGAGCAAATGTTCAAAATGTCCACCTCCAGCTAAAATGCAAGAATCCGCTCGATGTCTAATGGATTGTCGAATACGTTCGAAGATACCAGGATTGTTACGAATAACATTACAGCCGTCTATGATACGATTTTGAAGATCTTGTACGTTTAATATCAGTGTTGTGTAAACAAGCGATTTCAAATATCCCCACACACAAAAATCCAGAGGATTGTGTCCAGGTGATCTAGGGGGCCACTGGTGTGGAGATCCTCGTCCGATCCAATGGCCTGGAAAAACATTATTTAAAAACTCGCGTACAATCACTAAAAAATGTGGAGGAGCTCCGTCATGCATGAACCACATGCGCCTTCTAATAATAATAGGTACATCTTCCAAAAGAAGTGGAAGTTCATTTTCTAGAAAATGTTGGTATGTCTCACCGGTTAACCGTACAGGAAGGAAAAATGGTCCAATTAAATAATCATCGATGATGCCAAGCCAAACATTGACCGAAAATGTTTGTTGAAATCGTTTTACACTTATGGTATGTGGATTTACATCTGCCCATATGTGGTCATTATGAAAATTCATAATCCCATGTCTAGAAAAGTTGGCTTCATCCGTAAATAGAATATTGGCCACAAAATTCGGATTGTTCGCGATTTCACGTAAAATCCATTGACAATACTGTATGCGTAATGGATAGTCAGTAGGTAACAAATGTTGAACACGTTGAACGTGATATGGATACAATAAATTATCTTTAGAATATTCCAAACAGTTTTGTTACTAACATTTACTTCATCTGCAACTTTTCTTGTACTCGTTTCTGGATGTTGGTCAATAATTTGAAGAATCTGGTTTTCCAATTGGGGATTTCTCACAGTTCTGGGTCGTCCAATAATATTCTTCGATTTAGCAAAAGTTCCAGTTTCTTGTAAACGAATATGTAACTTAGTAAACGTATCTGAACATGGTAAACGATTATTTGGATAACGCTGGGCATACGTACGTCTAGCTTCTAAGGCATTACCATTCGCTAATCCGTACAAAAAATGCATATTAGCCATTTCAACATTAGTAAACACTGGCATAGTTATTAACTAAACACAGAGTCAATCAAATAAAAATGTACGATTTTTGCGTTGGTTTTCAAATTTGACACTTGTCGTCAACATTATTTCAAAGGCCACTTAGAATAAGCATGTTTTTGCGTATTACTTCTAAAAACCAGTAGCGTCACCGTGAAAAATTAATTTCACGTACAATCAGAACTGACTTATTACAATAAATTCAACACCCTGTATCTCATAAACGACAACACCTATCACACATGTTTATATGAACTTTTCGTCTTAAAATTGAGTAACGAAGCGCCCCATATAATATTATAGATTACTTAAGAAACACCCTATATATATAGATAAAAGTATTCTCATGTTTTATTGCTTTATTGTTTTATCATATTGACATTTAATTAGTCAATATCATGATAAATGTATCTAAGGCTTAATTCACATTGCTCTAAACAGCATGGAAAAAGAGACTTAAAGTCAGTCCAGGAAAAACAATTTTGATACCGTTCAGCAATACTCACTCTATCTGGCTGTTCCAAATAGAACAATATCTAACTAAAATTTTCAAAGGAACAATCATTTGGAGAACATTTTATCCAAAACCTTAGAGGCGAGACGAATTTATAGCAGGCTATATGGTGGCCAAAAAATCCTCTAAATCCCTTAGAGCTATCAGCTAGTACAGAAATCTTAAAACAGGTGTCTTTGCACCTTCTTATTGCAAATTTATTTTATGCAAGAGAAGTCAGCCAAGATTGACTTAACATCCAAGATCTTTGCATCGTAAATAACCAATAAACCATAATGCCAATCACGACAGTGGTAGGTATACAAAAAGAACCATTAACACCTGCTCAAATAATAAAAACATACTGACAACATCGTACAGTCACTTCTGTTGTCTAAATATATTTCACGAATACAAAATATACTTACAAACTCCACTATATTCAAGCGAAGATTATAATTTTCTTAATAATTAATGAAATAAAATGATTTATAACGACAAATAAATCTCCTTCAAATCGTACATTACGAATCATAAAATGATAATTTATTATATAGGATATAAAAAGAGATGATTAAGATGTGGTAGAAGAATAAACCCTTTCAAAAAAAACTTCAAAAAGTCTAGAGTGAAACGAGGAAAGGATGATGTTAAGCTTCTTTCACGTATATACGGTGTAGATACAGACATAATTATATCTTAATCATCGAAATTTAATACGAATACACTTAATATCCATAAGAAATGAGGTTAATGACAGTGTACATCATTTATTTATTAAAATGTTACTAAAAAAAACTAAGACTCGTAGAATATTTGAAATTCTAGTGTACCATTTACGACTACAAGTAGGTACTCAACTAAGTATTAACTACATGTATGTTGTAATTAGTAAAATCATTAGTAAAATCAAGCACGTTAATATTGATTGTTGTTAAAGTCTACAAATAATAGATATACCTACTTGTAAGTTTAACGTCATGTATAATCTTACTGTTTTTACTGCAGCTTTGTAATTTAAAATTAAAGGGTATTCTTCTTTGAAACATTTTAATATTTCTCAAGGACAATCTGGGTCCGGTCCACACGAATTTCACAAAAAAATATTAACACTAAAAAGGAACTGCAAATTTTCGTAGATAAGTTTGCGGGTTATCCACTATTTTTCGAGAATAATTGAATCAAAAACTCAAATTTTGTAGGTTAAATACACAAAACATTCACTGTCCAAGGTGGTTTATGTCATGCAGACACCATCGTTGTCACATCTCTAAATGAAACGTAAATATCAGGATATTCTTTTACATTATGAATATTTAAAAAATTGTTAACAAAATATGAAATGTAGAGAGAATATTAATGACCAAAACTAACCAAACCTAACCAAACTAATCCAGATAATTTTTTCTTAATTTCGCACTTTCTTCTACAAATTCTGTTTTGGCATCTTAACTTTTTAAAAAAAATGTTTTCCATTAACCAACACACCATTTTCTCGTAATTTTTACTGTGTATATTTACCACATCTATAATATTCTTAATTTCCATTTTAAACTTTAAAAATAATGAAAAACCGGTACTTAAAACTATAACCAACAATTGTGAAAAACAATATGGCAATGCTGGAATGTTCACGTTAGACAACTTATGTTAAATGTCAATGACGAAACAGTAAATTGTCATAAAAATCGTGGTTCGTGATAAAATTTTAGTTCCATGGGAAGAAATCATTCTAAAAGTGTAAAATATGAATATAAAATATTATAAAAAGTAAGTAGCATTAATTTTCAAGTGATTAAACTTTCAAAATGAGTGTGTACCTATTCTTTTCCAGAATCTGACAATCTATTTAACAACAAGTCTGTTTAACTTTATACTTACAGTAAAATTAAGAACATGAAACAAAAACTTTTTAAGTCGTTTCGCGACTAGGGTTAATTTTCAAAATATTCGTGCCTTCAAAAGAATTTCCAGAATTAATTTAAGCTCTTGTGATATTATAAGTGATAGACAGATAATATTTACGAAATATATTTATTATTATATAGAATATTTAGATAATATTAAATGAATGTTGATTTATAGTTACTTGTAAATGTTCAATATCTTATTGAATTTTTGACAGTTCTTTGTTTTTATCAAAGGTAATACCACGATTCCTTAAAATTTTATAGATAAATTTTTAGTTTCGACGAAAATTTTTTTATTTGGCAAAAATACGAAAACAATCTAATATGTGATAATATCACGAGTCCTTATTCAGTTTGTTTGGCTAGCATTATAATTCTTTATAATTCATTATTTGAGTTGACAGTTATAAATGTCAGATACAAAAAAAGTCAATAAAATAGTTTAATACATATCACGAGTTCCGTTTCATCTTAATTCAATACACAACAAAATTGTTCCGTTTCATCTTAATTCAATACACAACAAAATTGGCGACGAGTACGGGATTCTGATCTTCTATATTGTGCAGTATTTGCCGATTCAAGTCACAGTTATACCCCAGTGTTCAATCATCAAGAAAAAAAAAAAAATTCAAATGGACCCAGATCAATTTAAGGCACTATTGGAAGTTTTTCAAGCCTCTCAGGCGCAAATGTTACAAACAATATTGTCACAACAAGTTAATCAATCAACCCAGCCTAAAGTTCTAACCCAGGATGCCCCAGTTGCGAATATTGTTCCTTTTGAAAACTTCGATGCTACAAAGGAAAAATTTTCTTGTTATTTGGAACGATTCGATAATTACCTTGATATCAAAAACATCGCAGATCCTGATAAACGAGCAAAGTTATTGTGTGTGTCAATTGGATCCATACATTACAATAACCTTTCTGCATTTCTTGGACCAGAAAAACCTGTCAAAAACTTAAATTATTCCGAACTTGTCGAAGAATTCAAGAAGATGCTTATTCCACACAGAAGTACAATAGTCTCTCAGCATTATTTTTTGAACGTTACTCAGAAAGATAAACAAACTATCGCTGAATTTGTTGCAACCCTTCGTAGAAATTTAGCCGAATGTGAGTTCTACATCAAATGTGATAGTACAGAAAACTGTATCAGTCTCAGATATATTTCTACGTGCTCAATTCATCAGGGGTTTAAGAGACAACTGGATTAGAGAGCAAATTCTTCAATCTGACGCAACTAAATTCGAAGAGTTCGTTACTAGAGCCACAGCTTTAGAGGCATCGAAAATTGAGAGTCAAGTTCTAATGCAGGCCTCATCCGAGCCAACCCTTGTTGATACAAACAGAGTATCGAAAACCCAGAAATATTGTCAAATGGAACAGAATCGATTTGCAGGAAAAGATAGGTTTAGGAACTATTCACCTTCTCCTCACCGTTACCAACGCTCACATTCCCTTCGAAATAGAAGAAAACAGTTCCAGGACAGAAGATCTGTTGATTTGGTCGCTCTTGGCATTAATAATCTTTGTTTACGTTGTTCGAAGTCAAGTCACAAAACACAGGATTGTCGAGTTGATCGAAATACTCTAAAATGCTATTCTTGCGGAAAAATTGGTCATTTAAATAAAGTGTGCATATCTACTCTGATTAAAAATTCTGGAAAAACCGATTCCGCAAAACATTTACGTGACAGTTCTGACAGCTCCAACAGTTCAGACATTGCTTATGGAGTAAATAAAATAGAAAACACTGTCGATTTATTTGAAATGGGTTCCGATTCAGATAAGTATTTCATCACAGTTGCTTTAAATGGCTGTCCCCAACGTTTTGAAGTCGACTCAGGTGCTCGATATTCTCTACTCGCTGAAAATGAATTCGAAGCGCTGAATCTGAATATTCCTATAGAAACAACAAATATATCTTTTCGATCCTATTCAGACCACATAATCAAGCCCGTGGGCAAAGTTACAGTTACAATTTCATACAACAATAAATGCATCTCAGGAGATCTATTCATCATTCCATCAGGACACGATGCATTGCTTGGTCGTGTTTGGATAAGAGGACTTGGTATAGAGTTAAAGGAAGTGGATAAAACACAATCACAATCGAATGATGTTAACTTTGTTCAATGTATTGACGATATTATTCGGGAATATTCTTCAGTTTTCGAAGAGAAGATAGGGTGTTGTCCCAAATACGAAGTTAAATTACAACTCAGAGCAAATACAAAACCTATATTTACACGTGAAAGAGACGTTCCTTATGCTTTGCGTGAACGTGTTGAAAAAGAACTAGAATTCCTGGAAGCTCAAGGTGTAATTTCGCCTGTTGTGAATACTGACTGGGGATCTCCACTTGTAATCATAGCGAAGCCAGACGGAGGTGTGAGACTATGCGTAGATTACAAATGCGGAGTGAACGAAAGACTTGTATCAGCTAACCACCCCATTCGCCGTATCGATGATGTTCTAAATAGCCTACGCAATTCAAAATTTTTCTGTAAGCTCGACCTCTACAAGGCGTATCTTCATCTCAGAGTCGACGAGGAAAGTAGTAAAATTCAAACTATATCGACACACAAAGGAACCTACAGGATGAATCGTTTAAGTTTTGGTATTAAAACTGCCCCTTCAGAGTTTAATCGAATTTTATCCCAGATACTCAAAGATTTATCAAAAACAGAAGCCTATTTTGATGATATTATTTGCCATGGTTCGTCTAGAGAAGAATGCACTGAAAATTTGCGTGCATGTCTAAAACGCTTATCAGAATATGATTTACATCTCAACAGATCGAAGTGCTCCTTCTTCAAAACAAAGATTGACTATCTAGGACATATTGTGGAGTATAATAGAATTAGTAAATCACCGGAGAAAGTTGAAGCTGTCTCTTCTATGCCCCGACCAACAAATATTGGAGAATTACGACGATTCTTAGGAATGGTAACCTATTATTCGCGTTTTATTCCAAATTTTTCTTCGCTGTCCTATCCATTACGTCTCCTTCTGCGAGAGAATCAGCGTTACCACTGGTCACATAAATGCCAATCAGCATTCGAAAAGTTAAAATCAGAACTTTGCAGTGATCGTGTTTTGATTCCATATAATCCATCTTTACCACTTACTCTGACAACTGATGCAAGCCCCACTGGGATCGCAGCTGTAATTAGTCATGACATACATGGACAAGATCGACCAATAGCCTACGCATCTCGTTCACTTACTACTGCTGAATCTAACTACAGTCAACTGGATAGAGAAGCACTGGCAATAGTATTTGGAGTAACTCATTTTTACAATTACCTGTTTGGACGAAATTTTGTACTTTTCACTGACAATGAACCACTGACCCGTATATTTCATCACCACAAAGCTCTTCCTAGAATGACGTCATCCAGATTATTACGTTATGCTTCATTTCTATCGGGATTCGATTACACCGTCAAATTTAAAAAAGGTATCGACAATAAAAATGTAGACTGCTTGTCTCGGACACCTTTGAGAAATTATAATATCATCGGGGATACCTCCATTGGTGAAGAAGTGAACCAACTCTGTGGACAAATTTTATCACAAATTTCCAGTGAGGCTATTACAGAGGAAACTATCCGCATGGCAACTGCCAATGATCCTGACTTGAGTGAAATTCTTCAGAACTTGAAATCACAATCGTCTGATGAGCCCTACACTGTCAATAATGGTATTTTATTCCGCCAAGATCGTGTCGTTATACCGGTTCAGATGCGAACCAAAGTGTTAGAAGAATTGCATGCCACCCATCTTGGAATTATGAAAATGAAACAGTTAGCTCGTAGGTATGTTTATTGGCCTAAAATCGATAACGACATCGAACGATTGGTAAAGTCATGTGAAGATTGTGCTAGAACCAAATCAAATCCTCCAAAAGCCCCACTCCATCCATGGAACGAACCAGAAGAAAATTGGGAACGCATTCATATTGATTATGCTGGACCATATGAAAATCGCCATTTTTTGGTTTGCGTAGACGCTAAGTCCAAGTGGGCTGAAGTAAAAATTTCAAAAGATGCTCCGTCAACCTCATCAACCATCACACTTCTCGAAGAAATTTTTGCCACTCATGGATATCCTTACGTTTTAGTTTCTGACAACGCTTCAATTTTCACTAGCGATGTTTTCAAAACTTACTGCAAGGAAAGAGGAATTTTCCAAAAGTTCATAGCCCCGGACACCCTTCGACAAACGGATTGGCTGAACGCAACGTACAAACCTTGAAAAAACGTCTTCATGCTGCTGTCAATGATACAGTACCTCTTCATATCAAAATTCAAAATATTCTTTTTCGCTACAGAGCCACACCATTGGCATGTGGTTTGTCACCAGCCGAGAAATATTTCAACAGACGCTTGCGTATACGTCTGGATGCTATTTTTCCAAATACCAGAAGCCTGCAAAAGTCAATTTTGGTTTCGGCATCAACTCGTACTTTTTCTAATGGAGAGAGAGTGCAAGTCCGTGTACGAAGTGGAAATAAAAACATTTGGGAATTTGGTAATATCATCAGAAAGCTAGGTCAGCTTCACTATAACGTTACACTTGATTCTGGAAGAACACTAAAACGTCACGTTGATCAGTTAAGATCAAGTCTCGTAAAGAAGAAGGAGAATAGAGTGACATTTGCCTCAACAACAACGCCAGAACAAAATTTTCAATATGGGCCGGTGTTCGGTGTTCCAATTCCTGAACGAGAAACTGCAATTATTTTACCCGAATTACCTGCTGCATCAAACAACTCTTCACCTGAATCAATTCCTCGACTACGCCGATCGGATCGTCCTAGACGCCCACCAGCGTATTTGAGAGACTACCTTACATGATGATTTATTTTATTTATTTTTACTATTCCTTTTTCAGTAATTATTGATTTCTTTTTTTATAATTCACAAATTTTCAAAAATAAGTGGGGGAGATTGTTATGGCGCTATATTATAATTCTTTATAATTCATTATTTGAGTTGACAGTTATAAATGTCAGATACAAAAAAGTCAATAAAATAGTTTAATACATATCACGAGTTCCGTTTCATCTTAATTCAATACACAACAATTAATAGCGAGTTGTGTGTTCTATTGAAATGTCATTAGGGAGAGCAATCTGTCACGCATGTTCTTTTGAACAGACTGCTCGCCCTCGATGTGACCTGAGGGCACCAAAAACTGCTCTGACTATTCGACTCAGGGCAATACCATGGCACAACAAATTTACAGCATAGAACAATACGAATAGGTTAGGTTCAAGCGTTCAACGATCAAGTTCAAGTCGAAATTGGTAACTATGGAGCGAAGCGTCATCTGTCGTTTATGAACTGTCATGTGTCACTTTTCAAAGGTCATCTGTCAAATGTCATCTGTCGTTTATGAACTGTCATAAACTATAAGCGTTTTCATTGGACGAAATGCCAAAACTGTGATATTTTGACAGGTAAAAAAAGTATCCACAGGAATTTAAAGTGTTCTATGTATCCATTAGCTGCTAATTTACCTATGTGTGTTTTATTTTGTTCTTTTACGTAATACAGTCCGATTGCAATTATTGTTTATTTAATTCTCAACCAACTATACTCATTAGTACAGCTTTTTAAATGTTGAAAAAAACTACGCGATGTTTCTTACTGCTCGCAGTTATTTTTTTGCAATTTCCTTTTTCTTTTTCCTTGCGGGCGCCATTGAATAAACAACTATTTGCTTCCACCAACATAAGATGTTAAAGTAATCAAGATTGGACGTTAACAGCAAACAACGTATAAGATGGTAATGTAGATTATCCCAGCTTGATATAAATTAAGTAAAATTACCCAATTATTGGCTATTTAAACATTTTTGAAAAATCGATGTTGAAATATTGAGATCGTACGTAAGATTAAAATCTACAGAGATTTGAAATAAGATAATATTAAAACTGGAACGGTGTTATTCTTATTATCGAGTCGTAATTTTTTTCATTAGAAGACATTATTCTCTAACTTTCCACATAATTGCACATATAGGAGGTTTCTTTGTTAAGCTTTTCGTTCCGCATTTTAACTGTTGGACAGTCATCTTCCTCTGTTTGGGAGTTAATTCAATAGATAACAATAATTTATTATAGATAAATCTATCGGTCGATGAAATACATTTAAAACTCATTGGTTATATCATTAGTACAGTTAGAAACATTATTACTGAAGTGTATAAAATAGTGCAATTACAGTATTGGCCAAAATAAACAGTAACTATAGTCTATATAGAAAGGACAAGGAGTAATAAATCTTTCATTTAAGTAGATTTCAGAGACGTACCAAAATATATTTTAAGAGGGTATACCGTAAGGTACATTTTGTATTGAACGAATGAGTTGCAGCTATGCTAAAGAATATACGATTTAGGTCATAGGTAACGGGATGTACTAATTTTAATAACAAAAAAGTGATAGAGGTACATAAATTTTAGTAAGTTTGATAAAGAAAGGCAACACAGTTTATTCATAATAGAAAACAAACCAATCTGTAACAATAATAATTTTATATATTTTTGTTCTTTTTGTAAGAAGATTAAATCAAACTTTGAATATTGTCACAAATAAATTACAATGAAATATATTTTTAAAAAATTAATTAAAGTCAAGATAGCAAGATATCGTTACAATTTTTATTAAATTCAGTGTTTGGGGAATTTTTCTCAGAAATTTTAAATGGCAAGTGGCCTACTGTAATCGGCTTAATACAATTACACCTATTTACAGATTATTCGATTATTGAGAGGGATTTTCCAAACAACCCAGTTTTCTTAGAAACATTATCGGGAATATTATTTTAAAAGAAAGTAGGTACATTAAATCAGTACTTAGTATTAGTTCTTTGAGTAAAATTGTATGAAGTTGTATGGTTTTCATAATATTGTAAACAGTTGGAATATATTCAAAACATTTGTTGAATGTTAATTGTGCAAGTACCAAACAATGTCGATAAACCAAGGACCATCTAAACGACCAAAAATAGGTCCATTATCTTTAAATGAAAAAACTCTGATATTGAATTGTTATATATCATTGAAAAACAAAGATCCAAGTGCAAGTGTCGATGATATTGTGGAATTAACGGCTGCTATGTTGTGTGTTGCTAAATCAACAATTTATAGATTACTAAAAGAAACCAAGAATGGAACTCTTCAACCCCCTAAAACTCCTTCAGGCCGAAAACCAATTGAGATCGATGAGTCATTAAAACAAAGACTAAGGCGTAAAGTCCATGGATTTTACTTACGAAAGGAAATTCCAACACTTGACAAAATTATGACATCAGTGCAAGAAGATACGGACTATACAAAATTCTCCAGAATGACATTATGCAAACTTTTGAAAGATGTGGGTTTAAGATATACAAAACATAATAGAAAATCTCTCTTGATAGATAAACCGGAAATACTTTTTTTGGAGAAGAGACTATTTAAGAAGCATTCGACATGCCAGAGAACAAAATTTGAAAATCTTCTATTTAGACGAAACATGGATGAATGCTGGATATACAGTTTCCAAATCTTGGCAAGATGAAAACATTAAAAGCGGAAGGCAGGCATTCGTGGAAGGTTTGTCGTTAGGTTTGCAGCCACCATCTGGAAAAGGAAAAAGACTTATCATTGTCTATGCTGGAAGTTCTGAAGGTTTTGTTGATGGTGGATTATTAACTTTTATTTCAAAACGCACGGGGGACTATCACGAAGATATGAATGGGGATGTCTTCGAGGAATGGTTTGTTCAAATGTTGGATTTGATTCCAAAAGGGGCTGTTATTGTTATGGACAACGCAAGTTACCATTCACGGTTACGAGAAGCATTGCCCACAAGTCGTTGGCGTAAAGCAGAGCTTTTGGAGTGGCTTATTTCGAAAAATATTAAGTTTCCAAAAGATCCACTAAGGAAAGAACTTTACAGAATTGCAAAAATGAACAAGAATAAATACAAAACCTACATTAAAGAAGAAATGGCTTCTTCTCGCGGTATATCAGTTCTTCGACTTCCCACTTATCATTGTGAACTTAATCCCATAGAAAAAAAATACTACTTTTAAAATAAACGATGTTGTGAAATTGTTTGAGAGTGCTGTAAGTCATGTTAGTAAGGAAAATAGGACAAACTGTATCGAGCATGTTATCAAAGTAGAGACAAATATGTGGAAAATTGACAATATTTGTGATGATTTAATCGACCCTATTATTATTAATGTCAACAACGATTCTTCCTCTTCCGAGTCGGATACAGAATAAAATGTAAGTAATAAATGTATTCCAATAATTATTTCTTTTCCTTTTTTATTATGTTATAATTTAAAACGTATTTTTTTCCCAAAATAGACACCACTGCATTACGTTATTGCTTTTGTGCTAATCCTTTAACAATGAAGAAACCCTAAACTTTGCTACAACTGAAACAAATACGGGGTCGATCTACCTGGTTTTTAGATTTACGGAAGAAATGTAATTTAAAGTAAGAGATTTATGAAAAATTTCATGGTGCTCCCTGTAAAGGTTTTGCATACTTAATTAGGGTTTATTACTCCTCGTACTCTTTGTACAGACTATAACGTAAAAAAAGTAGTTCTTCACTCGTGGGAAATTGAAATTCTATTTTTCACCTGAAAAAATGTTGTATTGCATGTTGTAATCTCGACGTTCAAAGATACGAGTGGGGGAAGCGACTTTTGGCTAGGACTGTACATTAATTAATTGATAAAGTATTATTTTTCAATAAAAATCGTGTATTTCCATTTCTGCTATTGAAGTATTTAATAACAGGCATGTTTATTTTTATTTTGTTTAAAAATGTATGTAGGTATTTGCAGTGTACGTTTCTGTAGATGTAAAAAAAACATAAATGTCATTTTCAAGCTTCCTCTTCAGCGAGGAAAGTGGTTTACTTTCCTTATTTGTATACGAACATCTACTTTTTCTCTAAATTGCTAGACGGAAATGTCACTTTCAAACTTGACTTTGAACATTTGTTCGCATTCCTATAATAAATTGAGATATATATTTATAAAGACAAAATTGTCTTGTATTTATTCATAAAATTACAAAATCTACATTGTACATACATTAGTAATTATTTATAGAGAAATATCCGGTAATTTTTTATGGCCAGGTAGTGTATTATATATTTTAATATTAGTTAATTATTTTAATGATATTCTACAAACAATATTTTAATTTATTCCTAACAATTTTTCCTACTAGAGAGATAAGCAATCTATACTAAATAGTGATATACAAGACATATTAATATTTTTTCGAATGCCACTTGTTTTATATATATAAAAAATATGTAATTATCTTGTTTAACAATTAATTTGATAATTTGAAGTAAGATAAATTGTAAGATATGTAAAATCTAACAATAATCATTGAAGTTCCTCATACTGTAACCACGCCCTGTACGGATATAAGGTGAAATCACTTATACTATATTATTTCAAGTCTTTTACATATTTAAAAGTCGTACTATAACGTATAAAATACTATTTGTTTAGCTATACAAATTAAATATGTCTTATTTATTTCATTTAAAATTAAATTTGGTTGATAAATAAATAGAATGATGTCTTAAACCCTTCTCATAGATACGCCACTGGTGTTTATTGTTTATTGCACATTTGCTTCAAATTGCAGTCGGTTCCTTTATACAAATTTATCATTCATAAAAATGACGCTGGCCGTTGGACGGAATGTAAAACTAACCTGTGGTATACATAAACATAACCTAAGTTTTTATTTTATTATGTCTTGTTTAGTAGTTTTTTTTGTGCAGAGATTCGGTAATTCTTATTGAACTAATATTTTTTTATTTATATGGAAAATAAACATTTACTTGGTGTTTTGGGAATTATTATTTGTCCAGTGGGTTTACAATCCTAGATAAATACACAGAACAAAAATATAGTGATGGATAAAACAATTACTATTATTATTATATTTTAATTGACAACGGAACAAATTTATGTTCCAAGGTACTAGCACGAACGGCGAACGGCCAAAAAAATAGAAGAAGAAAAATTGAATTTGTTCTTAAATTAAAAATAGGTACATTAACAGCAAAATTATCCAAAACTCAAAAAACCAATCCACTACCACAAGAAGTACTTGATACTTGATATATGTAAGCAAAATACAATCCTAAAAATCTTTCACCGTAATAGGAACTTTTTATTGCAAATGACATTCAAAAACATTATTTTTTCTACGACCGCTATACAATATATAGCTCTATTCTCACATTTTTGGATGCTACAATGTTAGACTATTCCAAAGCTGTGGGATAAATGAATCTTTCCCACGATATGTACATTTAAATGGAGAATTTACATTTTTTTATTCATAACATAGGTGGCTTGCGGTCTAGGTTCTTGAGATTTCTGTTTTGATTAAGCTGCAGAAAATAGATTATAAATTTCATAAAATTTGTTATTATGGATATAGATGAAAGTGATTTTGATAATACACCGACAGAAATTCTGGAAAAAGCGGCAAGTGTCACTCTGAACTTATTACCAGTAACTTCCAGTCGTAGAAAAAGTATAGTGTGTAACACGTGGTAAAAGCACTTTTCTTACTCGTTTCACAATATACTATTGTTCTGCAGGTAGATTTAAATACTGAAGTTTTTATACAATTTCGGGAACAGAAACAGAACCCTGACTAAGAAAACTGTGGACAATGAAATCTGCTAAAATGAAATTAATTTAAAAAAAAATAGCAACAAACAATTTATTCTTTATAATATTTGCGTGAACATCATTAAGTGTGAAAAATTGATAATATTATGTTTAATTCTTGAAACAGTTGTTGCCTTAAGCCAGATTAAATGCAATTTGATTTGATATATATGAACAAATGTTGGAAATTCTGCTAGAATTACTGAGTATGTACCTACTACTATTTTTGTTTAATGCACAATTTGTAAGATAATTGATGAATTACTCGTTGAAATGGGTTACAAAATCACAGAGAAACTTTTATAACGTGAAAATCTATTTTTTTTTTTAAACTGACATATATATATTACATAACAACACCTTCTTTTATTTTAGAACATAGTATTAGGTGGTATTAGCTGGTGAATTGCTAACACTAACACTCCGCCTCAATTCAGCAGAATCTAGAACTCCTATGGCTTTGCGCATCCTCATGAATGCATCCATTGCTAGTGGCTTCGTCAGTATATCTGCTTTCTGCTCTCTGGATTCTACATATTTGACGTCAATTTCATTGTTATTGTAGAGATCTCGTACAAAATTATATTTGACATCAATATGTTTAAGGCGACGGTGTTCCCATTTTCGTAAAGAATGGATACAAGCTTGGTTGTCTTCAAAAATTGTAACAGGTTCCTCCAAATTCATATTCAAGTCCAAAAATACATTTTTCAACCAAACTAGTTCACTCGCTGCAGTGGCCAAGGATACATATTCAGCTTCTGTTGACGATAAAGCAACTGTATTCTGTTTCCCTAGTTACCCAGCATATTGTTGAATCGTACGCTTGAAATAAGTATCCGCTGGTGGATTTTCTGTCTTCAGATGCAGCCCAATCCAGAGTCAGCATAAACGATTAGAGGAACTTCAGAATGACTCGGATAAAGTAGTCCATGTTCAAGAGTTCCTTGTAGGGTATCTCAGAACTCGTTTTTAGTCTGACCAGCCAATGGATTTCTGTGGCGTTGCTTTGGAATCTGCTGAGAAAATTTACTGCATAGCTGATGTCTGGCCTAGTATTGAGCATAAGAACATCAAACATCCTATTAATTCCCTGAAAGGCTTTTTCTCTATCACACATTCAGAAGACTCTTCGATTTTCATTTCTTCATTACAATTTACTGCTATTGGTGTTTTTGACGATTTGCATTCTTCCATTTGAAACCGTTTCAGAAGATTTCTTGTATAGACTGGCTGACTCAGGAACATCCATTTTCAGTAATTTTGATCTTTATGCCCAGAAAATGTTTCAATTCTCCTAAATCTTTCATGCTGAATTCACATTTCAATTTCACTTTGATTTTATCTATTTCACTTTTGACGTTTCCTGTCAAAATGATGTCGTCTACAAAAAGTAGCAGGAATACCTCGGAATTTTCATTTCTGCTCATATACAAACATTTATCACTTTTCGATCTTTCCATTCCAATACTTGATAAGAATTGATCAAATCTTATATTCAAGCTCTGGGAGCCTGTTTCAGTCCATATAAGGATTTTGGAGTTTACAAACGAGATTTCTACCTTTTTCGAATCCATGAGCTGCTTCATGTATATTTCTTCTGTGAGCAAGCCATGTAGAAAAGCATTTTTCACATCCATGTGATAAGCGAAGAGTTTTCTTTTATTTATAACTGCCAGAAAGAGTCCTCAAAGTTGTTAGTCGGGCTACAGGAGAGTAAGTTTCAGTATAATCATATCCTTTCTTTTGAGAGCAGCCTTTTACAACCAAACGTGCCTTATATCTTTCGACGTCACCGTTTTCGTCTCTTTTCACTTTGAAAATCCATTTTATTGTCGATTGCTTTTCTTCCAGTGGTAGTTTGACAAGAGTCCAGGTTGCATTGGCCTCAAGAGATATCAATTCTTCTTCAATTGCTTTTTTTGTACCACATTTGTTTGTCATCTCTCGTTTCAATTTCCTCTAATGTTTGTGGAACATTATCTACGAAAGATTCTGCATTCATTTCCATGACACAATAATCTTCCAAATACTTGGGTTTAGACATTTTCGTGAACTTCTTCTCAGAACAGTTGTCTCTTCTTCCCCTTCATCCACATGAATTGGAAACAATTCACATTCTTTTCTTCATAGATTTCTGCTCCGCCTGGCTTGACATTTTCGAATGACTTTTCCCTCGAATTTGTCTCATTTCGATACTGAGTCTTATAAAAATCATCAGACTCGTATGTGAATTTAATGGATTCATCAAAAATCACATCTCTACCATAATAGACTTTCCTTTCGTCGGGATTCCATAGCTTATAACCATTTGAGCAATATCCAATCATTATACATTTCAATGATCTTGTTCCGAATTTGTTGTTGTTCAGCTCCTTTGGGACATGTAAATAAGCTACGCAACCGAAAATCCTAAGTTTCTGAATATTCGGTTTTGTTCCGTACCACAATTCTGCTGGTACCTGGTTATCTGGGCTTTGGTCGGGCTTCGATTTATGAGATAAACTGCAGTCAGGACACTTTCGTTCCAAAATGTTTTATCCAGTTTTGAATTTAGTAACATACATCTTGCCTTTTCTATTATTGTACGGTTCATTCTTTCCGCCACTCCATTTTGCTGTGGTGTATATCTGATTGTGAACTCGAACTGAATACCATTATTCTCGAAATGTTCCTTCATTTCATTTGACAAGTATTCTCGACCATTGTCACATCGAAAACGACTCAATTTTAGGTTGAAATGTGCCGTTGCCATTGATTCGTAAATTTTGAAGTAATGGAATACTTCTGATTTAGATTTCAGGGTATATGCAGCGGTGAAGTGGGTGAAATCATCAATAAACGTTAGAACATATTTCTTCCGATCATGGGATTCGGATCAATGGGACCGAAAGATCACTATGCACTAACTGTAATGGTCGCGTTGCTCGAACTCTTTCTTGATTGTGAGGGTTTCTGGACTGCTTTCCTTCAACACAAATCTGACAGAGTTGTCGGGGACATTCATTGTCTTCAAAATTCATGCCATGTGACAATTTTTAAGTTTTTTCAAATTGTCATAACTGATATGGCCCATACGCTTATGCCATAAATCAATATTTTCTGTTGAAGTACAGATATTTGCCTCAGCATCTAGGATAAAATGAAGCTCATACAGTTTGTGTTTTCCTATATGCTTCAGCTACGACAACTTCTCCTTTCCTGATTACTCCTTTTCCGTTCCCGAAGTGGATATCAAAACCATTCATTTCAGTTTACGAACAGACAGGAGGTTGAACTCAAGACCAGGTACGAAGAGAACTGCTTCAACCGTGATATCTCTCACTTCTTTTTCCAACAACTGTCTTCACTTTGATGTCCCCACATTTTCAGCTATCAAAATTTCACCATTTTTGGCACTTTTTATCCTGATAGGATCTGTTAGTACTTGAATATTGACTAGAACTGATTCTTCCTTGACCATATGTTCGGAAGCACCTGAGTCCAAATACCAACTCAGTACATTATGAGAATCACTTGTAGCTGGAAAGCAAAACTGTTCGTTCGACTCTTCGTCAGAAACATCATGTGCCGTTCTAGCTTCGTTGAGTCCTCGTCGATAGTTATTACTGCTCTGTTTCTTGCATTCCGACCTTTTATGACCACTGAGTCCACAGTTGTAACATTTGAATCGAAACACATCCTTTTTCTGGTTGCTCGAAGAAGAAACGTTTTTCTTGAGCTTGAGCAAGGTCTTTTATTGGTGGATGCCGCAAAAACAGTTGGGGATTGATTATCATGTTTTGGTTTCCTCCTTATTTCTTCACGTTTGGATTCCTCGTCAAGAAGACGATTTTTAACAAAATGGATGGTGAGTTTATCGGCTGATAAAGTTTCTAATGCTGTTACCACGACTTCATATTCTGGAGGCATCGTCAAAAGTAAGTGACAAACTACATCTGACTCCTCCAAGGTGGCTCCGCTGGAACGTAACTCCCGAACTAGTTTATCAAACCTCAGAAAATGGTTTGCTAATGATTCTCTCGAACTATTATATTTCAAAGTTAGTAAGGACTTTCGCAGAAGCAGTTGATTCGCTACCCCTTTCCGTTCAAAGGTAGATACAAGAGCATTCCATGTATCAAATGCAGTTTCGTGATCTCGCAGATACTCCAAATGGCTGTCTGAAACTCTTTGAATGATTTGGGATTTGGCCTTTTTATCACCTTTCTTCAGCAACAAGAGTTTATTTTCTTTTTCTCTGCTAACTTCTGGTTTATCGTCTTCCTTCAGAGTAACCATGTCCTTGTATGACTGTTGTATGAAACTTATCAGGTCTAACTCTTCCAACAGTGTTTCCATACGAAACTTCCAGTTACTGAAGTTACTTCCATCAAATAACGGAATTTTGAATTTGATGTCTTCGTCTGCCATAGCGTTAATAAACTCGAACAATTGTACACAACTAACAGTGATAACGGTGATCTGGGCCCATAACCTGATGAATTACTCGTTGAAATGGGTTACAAAATCACAGAGAAACTTTTATAACGTGAAAATCTATTTTTTTTTTTAAACTGACATATATATATTACATAACAACACCTTCTTTTATTTTAGAACATAGTATTAGGTGGTATTAGCTGGTGAATTGCTAACACTAACAATAATTAAAAAAATCCATAAAATATACTGGTAAAATGTGGTAGACATTTTGCATATAATCAAAAATTGTTTTTCTCAGCTATATTCTAATTCCAGTAACTGAGTTATCTTGAAAATTTATCCAAACAGCTGTCATTGAACTAAAAAGCTAGTTTTTTAAATTTAACAAGATATTCGTTGTCTAAGTAACTAAGTAGGAATAGCAGTAGTAAGGATTAAAACAGTAAATTACTTCACAGCTGTGCGTTATTTTTTTATCGTGCGTTATGGCGACGTCTATTGACAGTTGCTAAGTGGTTGCTAGGAGAGCCGTGCCATTTACTTTACAGCTGTGCGTTACTTTATTATCGTGCCTTATAAGGCATCTTACATTGGTTAAGGACTGTGTGTTATTGACTGTTTACAGGGGTGGTCCTAGGTAAACCATTTTATCGTAATTATACTTTGAAAATATACTTATTTCAAAATTTTAGCATAAAATGAAGTCTAATCATACGAAGTCGCGGGAACCTGCTGCTAGTACTATTTATATATCTTTACATTGACGGTAATAATTGTAAAAATTAAAATTTCTTAAATATCTTAATATGAAATAAAAGCAGTACAAAATTCTAAGTTCTAAAAATTTCCAGTCAATCACAAGTTATATTTGTTTCAACCTATGATTAATCTATTGCATAACATTTAAAAATATAAAATAACTGTATATTTTTAATAGTCAGATTTTTATTTATAAATGGAAACCGTTTTGTTTGTTTTAATGCAAAAAACCACTATCTATAAAAATTAAATAGTAATGTCATGCAACTTCCATGTAAAGGTTTGTGAATAATATAAATATTAATAATAAATAAATAAAATAGTGTATTGCCTAATAAGAGTTGTAATTATTAATCCATTACGCACTAAGTGAAAAGTGTGTAATGGGATTACAACTCGTGTAACGTACTATACTTTTTTTACGCCCAGCGAAGTTGCTCATAATTTTATCACTTTACCATTAACAGACACTGTATAAAGTGTTGCCGAAATTTAGGGGCAGTACTCTTTTAATCTTAAAGGTATTTCTCTGATATTAAAAGATTTTATGTTTTTTGACGAAAAGTAAGTAAATAGACCAAATAAAGTAGTCATTAGTTTAAAATTTCATTGTAATTTAATTAAACAAAGAAATTTAAGTTTTCTTATCTAAACACACGTGTATGTTATGAGATCTCATTACGTGCATGTTATTGTTAAATGTCCCTTACAAGGAATGTCGTCAGTGCGATTTTTGGCTTAGAAAACACTATTTTAGTAAGCCTTTTAGTAAAAAATATTTTTTTTTAAATATAACTTGAAGCTATCTATTCACAAATCTAATTAACAAACTTCTATACAGTGGAGTACATGGAAGACATTTTTATTTAAGATTATGATGTTGCCAAGACGTTCGCGGTGAACATTTTGAACATCCACTTCATCGACGTTCATATTTTTTACGTTATGAACAATTAAAAATTACATCAGATAATTTTATTTTTTTATGTTAATTTTTGCAATAAATTTAAAAACATTTTTGGATAGAAAATGAAGATAGACATTTCAGGAGATATACGAGGGTTGTCTGAAAAGTTTCCGACCTCAACATGAAGATGGCAGCACTCAGCACTCAGTAAACAAAAGTTGGGGAGTGTGTTTGCGCATGCTTTGAAAGGTACCCACTAAAATTTCAGCCATTTTGGATGCGCAGTTGTTGTTTGACAATCATTTGAGTGAGTCCATGTGAGTGTTTTTATGAAAATGGAAAAAATCGAGTATCGAGCTGTCATTAAATATTTGTTTTTGAAAGGCAATACGTCTACGCAAATCAAAGACGAGTTGGACGCTGTGTACGGGGACTCTGCACCATCATTTACCACCGTGAAATTTTGGGCTGCTGAATTTAAACGTGGCCGTACCAGCTTGGGTGACGATGAACGTTCTAGACGTCCAAAAGCTGCAACCACTGACGATAATATCGCTCAAGTTCACCAAATGGTGCTAGACAACCGTCGAATTAAAATTAGAGAGATAGCAGAGGCTATAAACATGTCCAAAGAACGTGTTTGTCACATATTGAATCAAGATTTAGGCATGAGAAAGCTGTCCGCGCGTTGGGTGCCGCGTTTGCTCACTTTGGACCAAAAACGTGTTCGAAATGAACATTTCCAACTCTCGGCGCAATAAATCAGAGTTTTGGCGCGATTAATTACTGCAGATGAAACTTGGATACACCATTATACTCCAGAAACAAAAACACAGTCAAAACAATGGAGTGCGAAGGGGGAATCGGCTCCAAAAAAAGCAAAGGTTGTTTCTTCGGCCTGGAAAGTGATGGTAACTGGGATAGTCATGGGGTTATCTTAATCGATTATATTCAAAAAGGAAAAACCATTACAGGAGCATACTACGCATCATTACTTGACAAGCTAAAGGCAGAAATTGCGGAAAAACGGCCACATTTGCAGAAAAAAAGAATTTTGTTTCACCAAGACAACGCGCCGTCTCACACCTCAGCAGTTGCCATGGCGAAAATCCACGAATTACGGTTTGAACTGCTTGACCACCCTCCTTACTCACCAGATCTAGCCCCAAGTGACTTTTTTTGTTCCCTAAGCTAAAATTTGCACTCGGGGGACAGAGATTTTCGTCGAATGAGAAGGCCATCACCCTCGTAAACCACTATTTTGCAGAGAAAGACGCCGAGTACTATTTGGACGGAAGCATCACTGGGAGAAGTGTATAGACTTACCAGGAGACTATGTAGAAAAATAAAAATTAATTAGAAGAAAAAATGTCCCTCGTATCACAGGCTCATACGTCCCATTTAAAAAATTGGGGGTTGTAACTGTCACTCAAAGGGATTTACAGTAAACGAAATAATGAATTTATTCCATTTGGCTTTTCCACACTGTATATAAGATTAAAAAATATACGACTTATAATAACAACCACAAAATACTTTGACATCATGGAGCCAAGTTGCCATATTTTCTCGACACAGAAATATTATCATTGACTGGACTGATTTTGTTAATGTAATAGCGTTGATTGATATCAATCAACGGTAATAGTAAATTATTATATAAAATGCCATAAACTAGTCAACAATTGGCCTAACCACATAATTTTACCAATAGTATACCCGTATAACACCATTCTAACTTACTGTAGACTCAACTATACTATTTAAAACCGACGTAGAAAATTTTTGAGGAAATTATGAATTAAAGAAAGTTTCGAATAAATTCATTCAAAGTATAGTTCATTTCCGTTTAAAAAAGTAATTAAAAATTTGTCAAAAATAAATATATCAACGTCTTCCGCATTAGAAATAAGTATTCTCCCACAGTAATTAAAATTTTGTTCAATATAAGACGGGATAGAAAGTTTAATATACAGGGTTAATTTAAAGTATATGGAATTTAAGTGTGTAATATTTTTAAATGCAATTGCCCATCGATATTATAATTATAAGGAATTATAAGTAGAGAGGAACTTTAGATTTCTTCCTACTAGATGAAGTACAAAATCAATAGTAGGACAAGGGTTGGGGAATAACAAGGGAAAAAGGAGTTTATCCTACTAGATGAAGTAATAAACCAAAAGTACGAAGAATAATAAAAAAAAACTCTTGTTTTAACTCAACTTCCAAGTTTAATTAAAAAATTAGGTTTAAAATTACAACTACAGCTGATTCGCTAAATAACTAGCATCGTCAGATTGACATATTGAAATTACATTTTGTTTGACAGACAACACTTTGGGACACATTTAGCCGTGTAGCAACTTCTTCTTAAGCTTTCTTGTATCAATTGATCGAGTTGTACTGTTTCTAATCGCCCTAGCGCCATTTTTTTTTCCAGGTAAACATTATTTTACTAATAAAATTTACTAAAACAATCCATTCAAAACCATTCTGAACTTGTAGTCTTATTATAGTCTATATAGAAAGAACAAGGAGTAATAAATCATTCATTTAAGTAAATTTCATGGACGTACCAAAATATATTTTAAGAGGGTATACCGTAAGGTACATTTTGTATTGAACGAATAAGTTGCAGCTATGCTACAGAATATACGATTTAGGTCAGAGGTAACAAAAAAGTGAGGTACATAAATTTTAGTAAGTTTGATAAAGAAAGGCAACACAGTTTATTCATAATAGAAAACAAACCAATCTGTAACAATAATTATTTTATATATTTTTGTTCTTTTTGTAACAAGATTAATTCAAACTTTGAATATTGTCACAAATAAATTACAATGAAATATATTTTTAAAAAATTAATTAAAGTCAAGATAGCAAGATATCGTTACAATTTTTATTAAATTTAAAGAAGCAAAATGAATATTTTTTATTTGTATTACTCCTATATGTAGTGTTTGGGGAATTTTTCTCAGAAATTTTAAATGGCAAGTGGCCTACTGTAATCGGCTTAATACGATTACACCTATTTACAAATTATTCGATTATTGAGAGAGATTTTCCAAACAACACAGTTTTCTTAAAAACATTATCAGAAATATTATTTTAAAAGAAAGTAGGTGCATTAAATCAGTACTTAGTATTAGTTCTTTGAGTAAAGTTGTATGAAGTTGTATGGTTTTCATAATATTGTAAACAGTTGGAATATATATTTAAAACATTTGTTGAATGTTAATTGTGCAAGTACCAAACAATGTCGATAAGCCAAGGACCATCTAAACGACCAAAAACGGGTCCATTATCTTTAAATGAAAAAACTCTGATATTGAATTGTTATATATCATTGAATAACAAGGATCCAAGTGCAAGTGTTGATGATATTGTGGAATTAACGGCTGCTATGTTGTGTGTTGCTAAATCAACAATTTATAGATTACTAAAAGAAAGCAAGAATGGAACTCTTCAACCCCCTAAAACTCCTTCAGGTCGAAAACCAATTGAGATCGATGAGTCATTAAAATAAAGACTAAGGCGTAAAGTCCACGGATTTTACTTACGAAAGGAAATTCCAATACTTGACAAAATTATGACATCAGTGCAAGAAGATACGGACTATACAAAATTCTCCAGAATGACATTATGCAAACTTTTGAAAGATGTGGGTTTCAGATATACAAAACATAATAATAGAAAATCTCTCTTGATATATAAACCGGAAATAGTTTTTTGGAGAAGAGACTATTTAAGAAGCATTCGACATGCCAGAGAACAAAATTTGAAAATCTTCTACTTAGACGAAACATGGATAAATGCTGGATAAACAGTTTCCAAATCTTGGCAAGATGAAAACATTAAAAGCGGAAGGCAGGCATTCGTGGAAGGTTTGTCGTTAGGTTTGCAACCACCATCTGGAAAAGAAAAAAGACTTATCATTGTCCATGTTGGAAGTTCTGAAGATTTTGTTGATGGTGGATTATTAACTTTTATTTCAAAACGCACGGGGGACTATCACGAAGATATGAATAGGGATGTCTTCGAGGAATGGTTTGTTCAAATGTTGGATCTGATTCCAAAAGGGGCTGTTATTGTTATGGACAACGCAAGTTACCATTCACGGTTACGAGAAGCATTACCCGCAAGTCGTTGGCGTAAAGCAGAGCTTTTGGAGTGGCTTATTTCGAAAAATATTAAGTTTCCAAAAGATTCACTAAGGAAAGAACTTTACAGAATTGCCAAAATGAACAAGAATAAATACAAAACCTACATTGTAGAAGAAATGGCTTCTTCTCGTGGTATATCAGTTCTTCGACTTCCCCCTTATCATTGTGAACTTAATTCCATAGAATTAATATGGGCTCAGGTAAAGGGGGAAGTTGGAAAAAAATACTACTTTTAAAATAAACGATGTTGTGAAATTGTTTGAGAGTGCTGCAAGTCATGTTAGTAAGGAAAATTGGACAAACTGTATCGAGCATGTTATAAAAGTAGAGGCAAATATGTGGAAAATTGACAATATTTGTAATGATTTAATCGACCATATTATTATTAATGTCAACAACGATTCTTCCTCTTCCGAGTCGGATATAGAATAAAATGTAAGTAATAAATGTATTCCAATAATAATTTCTTTTCATTTTTTATTATATTATAATTTAAAACGTATTTTTTTCCCAAAATACACACCACTGCATTGCGTTATTGCTTATCTGCTAATCCTTTAACAATAAAGAAACCCTAAACTTTGCTACAACTGAAACAGATACGGGGTCGATCTACCTGGTTTTTAGATTTACGGAAGAAATGTAATTTAAAGTAAGATATTTATCAAAAATTTCATGGTGCTCCCTGTAAAGGTTTTAACATACTTAATTAGGGTTTATTACTCCTCGTACTTTTTGTACATACTATAGCATCAAACTTTTCTACAATTTTATAAAACGTAATCTTAATCAGAACATTAATTATTTCATTAGGTAACAGATGGCGACACCTTTGCCGGTTCATTAAGCTAACTAATAATCGACATAACCTTCAAAAGTCTCGTACTCAAGAAAATATCGATAATTTTATATTGATACCATATTTATTCCAATGTACTTTATTTATGGAGCACACAGTGTATATTATTATTATTTCTACCCATTAGAAGTGTTTTATACAACCCGCTTCCAAACTATAACTTAAAGAAGAAATCTATTGTAGTTTCTGGGAAAATTATCTTTAATAGTTTGATTTCCAACGTATCTAAACGTAAATAAAGTTTTCAAACTACGTATTCGGCATGTAAATTAATTCAGTAACAGTAAAAAACATATGGCGATCGTGGCGGGAATATATTACGAATTTTTGAATATACTACCATATTAATGTTTCGGATTTCTTGTAAATATAAACTTACTTACCTTAGGATCATAACAGCTTTTGTAGAGGGGAATAATTAAAAAAATGTCTTAGCTAAATTAAAATTCTTATAGCAAATACACTCTTCGTACCAAAGAAGTAATACTAATATTAAGTTTTAAATGAAATAATTGATTTAACCAAGTAAGATAATGTCACAAATATTGCTGACGCGTCTTAAAAACCAGTGATCGATATGTATACACCACATAATAATAGTCAACACAACTAATCAATCAAAACTCGTTCACCAATCACTGAAAGTTTCTCAAAGTACCGAATCAGTCATGACAAACATCATTATTGTCCATATTGCAAGAATATACCGTGTCCTCAAACGGAAGTCCTCATGCACTCCTTGAAGATAGCTGTCGGACTAACCCACCCACCATGTTGGAAACCCAGAGACCTACATTCGGAATTTTACCGTAGCCCCACCGTCGGTCTTCGTGGTCTCCCCCACCGGTCTTTAGGTGCTTGGAAATGCTAAAGAGTTCCTGATATTTGCATCTTACGTCTCTTGACTCTTTTGGTCCATGTAGCGAGCCGAGAGATTCAGATGATGGGTTAGAACAGGTGAAATTCAGTTGCAACTGAAATCAAGAGTTAACGTCTTCTAAGTGTTTATTCTTACTGCCGGTTCTTTTAGTTTAGGTGTAAAATAACTCTGAATAATTACTAGGAAACGTTGAAATTAAATTTTAGTACGGGAAAAGTTGTGGTATTTCTAATACATTATTTTTCCAACGACCACATACGAAAGTGCTACTTTGCACACTTATTTGTACTTAAGAAAGTAGCTAATATCAATACACGTATTGAAAAGTAAATATCAATACACGTATTGAAAAGTAAAAAAATATAGTTCTATGATCTGTGACATTTACGTCAAATTTATCAATAGTAAACACATGAATGACAAAGCAAGGACCATTTAATTTTTTTTTAAATCTTCCTTGTGTCAAATATTGTATTGTAATTGCCAATACAATTTTTTCTGTATAAAGTAAGAACAAAGAATAAAGTTTCTTATAGGGTTTTAAATTTTTTAAAAATAAACATATTTTTATTCAGTATTATTATTTTTATAAAAACACTTTTAGAAAGAAGAACAGTTTATTCTTCTTTTTTATATTGGGTTATGTTCCGTGCATGTGTCGAATGTGGATTTTTGAAGTTATGTTTGTGTTTCTGTTTACAATTATCTTTGCGTCTATTATTATTACATTACTTTTCAATTAATTTCACCAACTGACCATTTTACTTTTAATTTTTATAGAGCCCACAAAAAAATTAAAATGTCATTTATCTAATAAAGAATTTTGATGTGAATTCCTGAGAAAGGTGGTTATTTGATTTTAATTAATTATATTTCCATGCAATATATAAACTCGTTTAAATCCTAATTTTTAGCATGACTAACAATTAAAATAAATTTTATAAATAAATTTAAAATATTTATTATTATAAGAAATATTTGGGTCGTAGGAAAAATCGTGTACACAACGCGTTGGAAAGTGTATTTCTTGCACTCGTTACGTTTCCGCACTCGCCACTACGCGGCTTGTGCTAAACTTCACTTGTGCGTAATACTTCACTTTCCACACTCGTTATGTAATATACTATTTCGCTATACTACGAGGGTTGTCTGAAAAGTTTCCGACCTAACAAAGATACTAGACATTTTTTCTTCAACATACCGGAAACGGTTTACACTACCACTACACCAACACACACTTTTATATACCTGAAGCGCGTTTCGATAACCAAGTTATCTTCTTCAGGGACCGAAGGTAAACAGTTTACCTTCGTTTCTTCTTTCTACTAATTATTATCATTATTCAACATTCAATGTATTACTGTTTTAATTTAACTCTTTTATAATAAATTTGTAATTATAATTAATCAATTGTTCATTCACATATCTACCTAATTGTCCAACTAGAAGCTTGCAGAACATAACCCCCTCGAGAAAAAGAAGATCTTGCTAATTTAGAACATTTAAATAATATCAAATATTAATCAGTTAAAATATATAGATAAATAAATTAAACTATAATCATTAAAACATGATATTCATTACAATACATTTCTATTGAAACATAGTCATAGTTGTTATTTTTCAAAGAGTCCACCCTGTAATTAGGGATTAACTAACCCAAACACAATAGAAACCCTAGATAATATTGTAAAGTTTTTGTAAAGAATAAATCAAATTAAAATAAAAATTAAAAGTAAAATAAAAATATGCTACATATTAAAAAGTAAGAATTAAATCTAAATTAATGCAAAAAGCACTTACTCTTTTAATGGACTAGTTTAGTAGGATCATATTAATCAAAATGATAGCAATATATATTCTACTTACTTATATTGGTATTCATTTTGCAAGTAATTTTTCTCATTTCGTAAAATTTAGCAATAAATAATTAGTAAGTTTTAAACGTAGCGTCAACTAATAACCAATAATGAAGTGTGTTTAAAAGTCAACGTTGTCACATTTTAGCTACGTTCGTTTCAAGTATTCTCAAAGAACTGGCGGCACAAAACACCGTGTTCTGTGACTAACTGATTGTACCAGTTGACAAGATATATGACAGGAGAGAAAATCGTGTTTATCTGTAATAAACAAACAAGACCCCTATTCTTGATGGTGATAGAATTGAACAGCCAATAGAAAGTGAGCGTGGTTCTATTGAAAATGCCAAAACGGTATTCTTGAAATTTGTTATCTCACTGTACCGATAGAAGGATTGCTCCCTGAGAGAACAATTACTTCTATTGGTTATTTTTGAAGGAACCGCTATAACACCAAGAGAAGGTGTTAGGGATTTTTATTTTCGAACCAAAAATAGTATAGAAGTAATTTCTTTCATAAACCAAACACAACCAAACAACAAATTAAACTAACGACAATGACAGAATATTTTGTTTAGTGTTTTACTCCTTATTTGATAAAGTGTCAATCAGAGAACAAAAATATCAATATGTTTATCTCTTTTTAATGACAACAAATAAGAGAGAGAGAGAGATAAGTTTCTCGGTTAATATTAAAGCATATCGACAACATCGCAAAATTTTCTACCAATCTTATTGAAATACGTCACTTACCACTTATGACGTATGTAACCATTAAATTTTAATTTCAAAAGCCGATTATGGCTAGAGGATTAATTTTATAAAAATTTTATTTGTACAGTTGAACCACTAAAAACCTATTTTATAAGATACAAATATAAAAAAAATCACTAAACTAGTCCATTATTGACAAATTTTAAGTTCATAAAAATCTTAGAGCGTAGTCTTCAACCACGCTATTAAAACTTGCTTTAGAGTCAAACAATTAATAATATTTATTAAACAAAAACCACTTCACTGATGTAATATTTTTAATGTAATAAAAAATCAATTTTTCGCAAATATGCATTTAGTACAAATATATGATTGTTTCAAAGTTTTACTAGAACTAGTTAAATTTATACCTTTTTTTTTTCAAATCACATTAGGATATTGATATTTTTTCTGCATTATAAAGAACAGGACCGGCTTCACCGTCCTGTACATTAATAATTTTCAATATTGTTTAAATTTTCAATTAGTTTATTATATTTATGGACGTTGTGTTGGAAAACTTGAAGATAAGACAATTTATTTGTTGAAATTTAGTATTTTGCTGTCCTATCTGAAAAATCTGTCCAATACTAACGCCCATGCCTCCATGATTCCTTCTCACACACGTAAAACTTGTAGAAAGATACAACCCGCTAAGTTGGAGTCAAGTTATCGATAATTTAGAGCCCAGTTACCGCTTTTGGAAGTTCCCTATGTGAAGACAGTCCTTCAAACCACTTCTGAGCTGTTAAGAAAACTATTACATCCCAAGCAGCCAGAACCATTAAAGAAACTTTCAACTCTCCACGAAGAAGCTGAAGCCGCCCTCCTAGACAGCACAGAAACCTAGTTAAGTTAACTTTTTACAACTCCAGTTCATTATCAGCAAGTACTTACAGTTTCAATAAATAATCAATTTAAAAAAAAACAGTTCCATTTATATACCTTAGACTATAAGTCTTAAGGGTTAGCGTGGTTGGTCTTTATTTCAAGTAGCTTCTTTATTTGTTGTTTAATTAAAGTAATTACAAGGTGTTTCTATCTTTCTCACCTTAGTTTTTGTGTAGTTTGTTTGCTTAATCGATAGCGATAATACCGATATTAATAAGTACGTGCGCTAATGATTTAGGGTCTCGTTTACAACATTTTACTATTTAAAGACTTTTCTCAGCTGCCAACTTCAAACAAATAAACTATAAGAAAATTGGTACATACAAATGAATTAAATAATAAGCCTACACAAAAGGTACCGCATCATAATCAACAATATGGATTGTTCCAAAAAAGGTAACAAATTATATAAAATGTATCTTTAAATTTAATATCCAACGAAAATCCGTGACATTCAAATAATAGTTATAGAACGGTAATTTTAATATTTAAAACTAATTTCGGTAGCTGTATGACCTAACAAACAAACAGATGTTATTAAAAATCCAATGAAATGATCTTCCCAATCAATATCCATCCTAATATTTTTGAAATTTAATAACAAATCGACATAATTTTTGTTGATGCAAGTGTAGAAAATTGCACACGTTTTATTTTCCATAAAATCACGTTCGTTTTTAATACGATCGTACATTAAAATGATTTTATGCTAGAAGAATGCAGCTGCCATATCGGCTAACTATTTTAAAAGTTAATATCTACAATGTCTATTACGAAAAAAAAAACAGCTAAACGGCTTTATGGCAATAAATTTGATGTATGCGTGTGACAAATATTACCGCTTATGATTTTATGATACCTGTGAGGTCTGCCACTTGGCATTTATTAACATTATTTATCTGTTAGCGATAAAATAATTGGGTAACTTTTTGTCTGTTGTAACTTTATGCTGTATACGTATACGAGGTATGATTTAATGCACATATTATGGGCAACCTCCAGCTAGCCAAGTATCCGAACGGACATTTTCTCCACTTTATCTACGAATATGTCTGTTAGTAGTGACAGTTAAATTGTGAGCACTCTGCCGGCCGTAGAAAAAGTATAGTGCGTTACACGAGTCGTAATCCCATTAACCAATCGTGAAACTTACACAGTCGCTTGCTGACTTTTTACGTAATGGGTTACATACAAATCTTGTTCCGTAGTGAATAAAAAAGATATTTTTGTATTGCCTTTTGACTTAATACTTTTTTGTAATGGTGTAACGACTAAATTTTTCTTTGTTCGTCAATTTACCTGCTATTCAATAATTTTATTTATTACTGTATCTATCAAAACTCTATTGCATCCAAAATTCAAATTAAATGTTCCCAAAATAAAACTCTATCTAAGATATCTCTTTCCACACTAGTCTAGTTATTTTTTTTGTAACAGTTGGTAATTGTGTGCATTTTATTATTGCCTTTTTATTTATCACTCCAATTTAACCTACGAATAAAGAATTGAAAGGAAGTATCGTTGTCATATTTTAATGTAGCAAATAATCGTGACATTTGACATGTATAGTTTTTTCATGCTGTTTTATACATTATTTTCTGATTTAAATAATTAACCCAACTCTTGAATGGGAATTACTTTTCATCTGTAGGGTTCTATTTATCTGAATTATTAAAAATTAACAAAATATTTTAATGACAACCACATTGTTATCATAGACGTTCCTTTATTTTTTATTTAGACCATCTAAGTCAACTATTTAATTACCTACTTAGAAGTTTTTAATCTAAATTTATATATTACTGTACAGATAATTACAAGCGGAAAACAGTTATTTTTTTTGAACAATTAATACGAGGCATAAGTATATAATACCCTGTGTGTGAACCACTGGTAACCGGAAACTTCAAGTCAGCCATATGCAAGAACCATTGCGGACATCGTCAAATCGTATTATGCTCCTTCCTTTTTATTCTTTATTCGTAGAATTTAACATTCAAATTAAATTTAAATTTCAAACTCGATGTATCTGACATATGTCATTTTAGTACCAACATAATTTAATGAACACAAAAAGTACTAATTGTTGATAAATTTTATTTAAAAAACAAAATTTGATTCACGTCACTAATTTCGTCTTAATTGCCAAGCATCGTTCCCAACTTTCAAATTAAATGTTCAATTCAATAAATCAATATAAAATACTTAAATTTGTTTACATAAAGTTGGTAGCCGTGATTGACAAGTCGCGTCGTTGCCGTTGTCACAGCTTAGTATATTTAGTTTTGTATTTGTCATTTTGTTTGTGGTTTTTGTGTTATTCTTTTTTGTTGTTATTTTGAAATATAAAAAAACTGTTCTTTTAAGAACAAAACAGTGTAATAAGTGAAAAAATGCCAAAACAACTAAATAGTCGCTGCAAAGAACTGGTAGCTTCTTTGATAAATTTTTTTGAAAGAGAACGACACAATGGTGACCCTTTCATACCTGTTGCTGCTGTTCAAGAGGTTAGTAAAAAGTTTTAAATAGTATATTAGACAAAATATTATTTAAGTTAAATAAAAATACAAATGTTTTCAGGATATCCACAGTATATTATTATTTGATTTCATTATTCTCACTACATTTTTAGTTTTATACAGCAAATAAGATAACATAAGAAATAAGATAAGGAATAAGACAAAATTATACCTGTTTATACAGATGAAATAAGGAATAAGAATCAACCAATAAGATCACGCCCTTTTGACAATAACGTTAATGTCTGCTGTCAACTTCATTTTTAAATTAAATAAAAATAAAAATCTTTAAATGAACGCATGTGGAACGCAAGCACAAAATTATCAGAAACTGTCAGAAAACACAGAAAATGATTAGGGTTAGGATAAGGTTAGAACAAAACATGAAACAATTTTTTCTGCATATGCGCACTTCCATTTTCATGTAAGAAATAAGATAAGAGTTAAAAGTTGGTCAACTCTTATCTTATTCCTTATTTCTTATTTTATTTCAGTTGCTGTATAAACGGTCCCATTGATTTACGTATGTTTAACTTTCTTATCTTATTTCTTATGTTATCTTATTTGCTGTATAAACCCACAGTCACAGCAAATTCCATGCAAGGAATATTTAAAAAACATGAATCTAATTTTTAATTTACATAGCCACAGCTAATTTCACCGATTTATTTCAACACACAGTGTAACTAACAAATTTAAATGATTTCACTGCAGTCTGATTTTTAATTTTACTTACCAGTTCACCGCACTAATAAACAATAAATAATTACAACTTAATTATATTAATATGAAGCCGGTAACACTTGTCGATTATATCTTTCATTTTAAGAAGTTATTCATTACATACAGGGTGATATTATTGTGATTTAAAGTTTAGCAGACACATAAATTACAAAATTAGTTAGAACACAGAACAATAACCTAGACAGAAGAGAATCTTACAGGCGGTTTCTTTGATGTTGTCCTGACCGATATATTTTACCTTAAACACCATTTACAGAATTATACACTGAGAAACAATAAGTATTTTTACTTACACAAATATACATTTTTTATAAAAATTATGTCAAAGTAAATTTTGGAGAGCAAAATACAAAAAAACTGTTGAAAAGTGAATATCATTCAAGCTTTTTATATCTTTTTACATCCAACTTTGTCTTCTTCTTCTAGCATTTAATTTTTAAATTGTTTTACTTTTGTCCACTTATTAAATATTAATTTCGTTCTTCCCAATTTTAACTGCTCATTCTTGAAAAATTCCTTTGGCGGTTTTTTACTAACAGTAGGTCCAAATTTTTTACTGATTTTCGTCCCCCCCGAAACGAATTTCTGGATACGGGCCTGATTTGACACGCCACTGATGATAATATTTAATATAACAAATGAATTTTTAAAATAGACACAGATGTTTAAAGCATCACGCCTTCTTGTTCAGGTTATGCACCAATTGCCAAATGTCTAGTCGCTTTAATATTCAGCTAAGCATGACCTAACAGGACTCTTTAAGATCTGATTATTCATCGGATTTTCGTTTGGCTCGCGGGGACATTTTAGGAAAATAAATTGATCCGATAATTTATAATATAAGATCTAGATATTTTAAATCTAAGTATTCCTTATTGGAGCGTACGTTTCTCGGCAAGTTTTCATCAGTAAACTCTGTGGCAACACCGCATTTTTTGTCACAGCCTGTCAAAATTCAGTAATGGGGAAGGTGTTTCTTCCTGTTCTGTGGTTTTGTTTGTTTTTTATTTCTAATCATTTGTTGTTATATTAAAATTTTCTCGACATAATGGAGCACCTAAGAATAATGAACAACCAAACTAAACTTCCATGTCAAATTGACGTAGGTATTGAAGTTACATCTCAAACAAAATGTAACATCTTTTGAGGTTAGACAATATGAAACCTGTCAAACTTAACCCAAAAGTTCTCTCTGTTGGTGAAGTGTTCGCGAGTAATTGCCTAGTATTCTGACTTTTGTTAAAGGAGGTTATTTCAAGGACAAATGGTCTGTCAAGCGGTAGAAAGTAGTTAAAAGAGTATGAGTTTGTAACCGGTAAAATTAAAATAAATAAATAAAAGTTTAAAAAGTCATCCAATGATTTATTCCTACATAAAGACAACCCCGTCTATAAATAAATACATAGCAGTTGGCTATTGTCATTATACAATAACTACAAACACAATGCTTGGTAGTTTTGTTTTTACTTTTAAAAGAAAGTGTTTTTGAGACCAAGATGGATATTTTCAAACACGATTTAGATGTAATAGAAATAATTGGGCTTATAGTTTCCCGAAACGAGTGTTTAAAAGGCCCGGAAAATTATTTTAAAACGAATTAACATTGAATTCTGTTTCTATTCCATTATAAATATTCTCTTTTTCTTGTAAGGAAACTGAGTCTGTTTTTTTTATGTTCTACAACATATTTGTGTTGAAATACATTACGCTTATAAGAAATTATTTATTCTTCCTCTACTGTAAGAATTCAACGCTCAAACCAAACAACAACAAAAGGTAACCAAACGTAATAATTTTTCAATAAAATTAAATGGAAAAATTTGTTCTAATTCCTTAAATTTTAATTGAAAGTGTATAATTTGCATTATTGCTAATCTGCTATTTAACTAAATCGAAATTTACTTGGCATTGGTTTATTTTTAACAAAGCCTTAAATTTTAAACTCTACCAGTGCAAATGGCCATTTTATACCTCTATCTAAATCTATTTCGACGAAACAGGAAGGGTACAAAAGTATTTGGTCGTCGATACGGTAACAAAACAGAGGAACATTCCGAACTAACTAAATAATTTAAAAATTTTATATTTATGTAAATATAAAAAGTCATACTACTGATAATCGCCTTTAGTTCCGGCCTTTATTTAGATGTAGACCTATCGTGTGCATAATCTTTAGACATATCTACTTACCTCGAAAGGACATTTGGGAAATCTAATAAAACGTTTGATTTACTTTCACAGTTCTTTGCAGCACAAACTACACCTGCTTTAACTTTATTATTCATCTTATTTGATAGTATAGTTACTCAAAAAGTAAAAAAACTCACACACACGCCACTGCTTACGCTACTACACCAAACTAAATTATTGTTCGAACTTGACAGATTTCTAGGCCGTAATGGCGAACTGCGCGCAACCCATGCGCGAAGCAGATAAGCTTTTTTACAAACAAAACAATAAAATGTAAAATACATAAACAACTTTTTTTAGTTTGGATTTATTTCTTATTGTGAGTTAAATAAGAGTGTTTATATTTTTTTTTGTATTAAGTGTGCTTATTTGTTGGAAATTTAATTCGAAACATTAATGACTTTTTAAACAAAATTATTAAAAGAGGTGAAAATTCATTGGAGTCGAATCATGTAAAAAATGTGCAGTTTGATGATGATCAGAGGGATATTTATGCCAGTTATGAAAGGTAAAACTTACAAGTTAAAGTAAGTAGGTTTAGGTGATATTGTTCCTGTCTCTAATTTATAATTTTTATGAGTAAGTATTACTTTATTACATCTTTTTACTTGCCATTTCTTTGTTTTTTTATCCGTTTTTGTATAAAAGAAAATATTTCATTTTTTTAACATTTTAATTGCTTTAAGTTTCGGTCTAGCACGACCTTCATCAGAAACATCTACTATAGAAAATTCTGACCTAACCTAACCTTAACTCGTCCAAGAGACTCAACTTACAGCTCCACTACTCTAAACTGCACATACTCGTTTAAATATTACTGCAGTCTGGTACATAATATTTCATTTTTGGAACGCCCTTTGGCATTGTATCAATTTGTTAACGCACCCCTGGAGATCACATTCCTTTACTATCACCCCTACAGGATAGAATTTAAATTTTTGGAAAGTAGGAAACAGAATAGCTTTGATTAAAAAACAACATTTCTTTTTGAGATTTATTTATTTTTAAATATTGTTCAAAACTTTTTTGATTTACATTTAAACTGAGCAAAAAAAATTGTTCCTTACAGCACAAAAACAATGCCATAGTAATAAAAAATAACTTTTTAGCAGTAATTTCATTTATAAAAAGAATTCATCACAGAGTGCAATTTAGTTAGTTATTTTTACAACAAACTGGCATCAGAAATTTGCGAAGAAGAGAGCTATTATAGGTAAAAGTTTATAATAGGAATGGAAAGAAACTAAATAGGATTAACAATTGATTTTTAAAGTTTGGGCGAGTATTTCAATTCAAAACAGTTGTTTTTCTGTACTGTACTATGAGAAATTACAGTAAAAACAATTTAAACATTTCGTTTTAACTCTTACTCTGTGGAAATTCATCTTACTAAGAACAATAAACAATTAAACTTTTAGTTGTTATTCTTAGTAAAAACAAACAATTCATTTTCCAACAAACATTCAGCATTTACAGTCTTTACGGACCAGTGTCAGTTGTCAAAAATGTCACTTGTCTCTGTCAGTTACGCCGGTTGAATGCGTTTCTCATTACACTGACAACTGACACATACTACAGCGCCAACTATCGCTGAAAATACCAGTTCCACGATAAAATACTGTTTTTTGGATGTTTATTGATGTACTTAGAAAAATAGCTACACTCTGTGTGTTTTAACGTCAAAAGTGATGTTCTTAGTTCCTAGTATACATTTATTGAAGATGCTAAAAGTATAAAACCATGCAAATTCGAACAAAATATTTATTCTTTTAACAAAAATATTTGATGCGGTTTTTTTCTAAACGATACAAAAAAATATCCTAAGAATTTGTAAATAAATAAATAAATTAACAATTAGCTGCAAAGTAGCATAACATTAGAACCTTTAAAATGTGCAAATAAAAAGGTGATGCAAAAATCAGGCAACAACGACGGCTAAAAATTTTATCTCTTAGATTCAAAACTCGATATTTGCCAGCAATATCTCGTTTTCTTCTGAAAGAAACTAAAAATAAATTCGAAACGGAAAAATATAAACGATTTTAGTTATAAAAAGCTTTTAAAACTGCTGTTAATTGTATTGAGAAAAGCAACAAATTTCGGTATTTGATATTAAATTTAAAGATCTCTGAGACTAAACAAAGTTTAGATTTTTCAAATAAGACAACAAAACTAATCCTATTATCACCGTAAATTTTAAATTTAACCTACCTAATTTTTTTTATATAAAAAATGCAGAAATTCCTTTAATTCATACTTACTTTTATGTTCATTAACGAAAATGTACATTTTCTTGTGTTCCCGTATTTTGTAAAATAAGGTTGTAGCAATGATTTGGTACAACATGTAAAAGCCAAATTGATTACATCGTTTGATAGAACTTACATTTCATTAGACATTAGAAAAGTGCGTGGTTATTTAGACAACAACAACACCAACAATTATAAAAATGCAGAACTGTTAACAAGTAATAGATATAGTTTAGTTTTTTGTTAAAATCATTTTATAGAATAATTATTATGTTAATAAGAGTTTAAAGGACGAAGGAAATAAAAAGAAGCATCTACTAGATTTTATGAAATATTGGCTTTGTTACCAAAAGCGAGGACAACGTGGAAAATTATTTAAATTCTTTTAAAACTGTCAGGACTTAGCGGTACATTTGAACTACTCATGTTTAATTCACCAACGAGGACAGCGTGGAAAATTATTTAAATTCTTTTAAAACTGTCAGGACTTAGCGGTACATTTGAACTACTCATGTTTAATTCACCAACGAGGACAACGTGGAAAATTATTTAAATTCTTTTAAAACTGTCAGGACTTAGCGGTACATTTGAACTACTCCTGTTTAATTCACCAACGAGGACAATGTGGAAAATTATTTAAATTCTTTTAAAACTGTCAGGACTTTGCGGTACATTTGAACTACTCATGTTTAATTCACCGACGAGGGCAACGTGGAAAATTATTTAAATTCCTTTAAAATTGTCAGGACTTTGCGGTACATTTGAACTACTCATGTTTAGCTCACCAAACTAATCACTTTATTTAGCGACAATAGAAATAAAATTGATAATGATCATCTTCACTGGGCTTCTTTAGTATTTTGCTGAATCTAACCTAACCTAACCTAACCATTTCTTTGGGTCTTGAGCAAGTTTAATCCAGTTCTTCGCTTAATGTTGTCAGATCATCTTGTTGGGGGACGTCTTCTATCTTCATTCTACGATTTTCCTAGACTCTGGCTTGTACAATGTTACTGAAGCTGTGAGATTCTTTTAATAAAATTCTTACCGGTTCTTACGCTAATTATTTGATTTAAAACTCTGTTCCTTGTATTCAAAATCGACCTCTTGTGTGTAGAGAGTCCTTAAAACCTTTTCTTTTATTGTTGTCAGAATTAGTCAGATTTCTGTCATTAAAATATAAACAGAATCACTTTTTTTCAGCAGTATCATCTTTATTAGAACTTGTTTTTGCTTTGTCTTCATTTTCTGATCCAATTTCAAAAACTGTTATCTCCAATAAAAATTTGTGTTATTTCAACTCTTTTATCTTCCTCTGTTTCAACTTCTTTACAGCTTTTCTTTTCTATTTCTTTTAAATTTTTATTATTAGTTACTTCTGCCAGTTGAATTGTGTTGTTTACTGGCGTCTAGCGATACGGTTTCAAATGTATGGTTATGACGACTTGATGCTTTCGCAGTCCAATTACTGCTGCAATTTTTCTTACGAGACATTTTAAACAAGAGTAAAATATTCAAGAAGGTTTCTGGAAAAGTAGATCATGTGTGGAACAGATATTAAATTTAAAACGTATCCTTAAATGTAGAAGACCTCGTTTATGGACTTTAAAAAGTCCTTACGATTCTATTGAAACAGAACCCCTACTTAAAACCTTACAAGAGTTTGGAACAGACCAAAAATGAAAAGCTATTTACTATAAACTTAAAGTGGCGCAGTCAGTAGGATACTCAATCTGGCGTTAAAATATCTAACATTCGACCCGTTTCAATGATTCGTTGACCATTCAAACAAATAAAAATAAGCTCTTAGTTAGGTGAATTGAGTAGCTTAACTAGAAGATAAAATTGTGTGCTCCCGTGTAGCTTTTAGCCGATGGAAAGAATCCTCATTATACTGAAGGTAAATTCAAAGTTAATTTTGATATAATTTAATTTTTCTTTGCCTAATAGAACTTATATTCCATAAGACACTAGACAAGAGTGTTGATCTTTAATAATACTGATAATTTTGCCGAAATAGGGGGGAGACGCAATGAAACTGACAAGCTTGGTATCTAGGATGTGCGAAGTACGCAACAATATTTGTTTTTAAAAATTTGGCAACCTCTTTCATGTTACTAACAGCGATCCAACTGGCAACTAAGAAATTACTTTAGTTGTTTGCAGTTTTAGCGGGAGAAAAGTATTTATTTGTGTGTTTTACTGAGTGTAATAACGTATGCACTTTCAAGGTTTACAGGGAAATATCACGTCAGTTCAACGTTCATGGTATGTATTTGTAACTTAACCCTCTGCATTTTCATTCTTTAACCTAATGATTTGATAAACCCATATTGAATCAAATATGGTCCTCTTCCCAGGAAGAGGACGGAAAAAAGGAAAGAGTACAACAATTATTACAGACACTCCAGAGCTTATAGAAGCATCAGAAGAAAAAGAGAAGAAAAACAAAAGGATTGCTAATCTTAATACAAAAAAAAGGATCAAAATGTTAAAGGATTCTTAATTAGAATCATCTAGTGCTGAAATGTCCTTACATGACGATAGTGATGACGAATTATCGTGCGAATTAAAAACGAGCTTTATCAAGAATGATAAAAAATGAAAACGAACAATGTCCAATATGTCATGGAAAATACAGTGAGAGCACGGTTGATTGGTTACAATGCAAGATTTGCAGCAGTTGAGCCCACGAAAGTTGCGGAAAGAAAGGTTTAGGTTAAGTTTTGGACGACCACAAGTCGATACCTGCTGTAAAAGTGAAAAACTAGCAGTGAAAATAAAATCCAAAGAGCTAAATGACAATGCTAAACGTGTAGCTGTAGCTGAACAGACAGTCCATCTCAGACGTGCTAAAAAGTTTTATTCAAAAATGAATATATTAAAAGAACTTTATCAAAATGACTCTAGTGTAGCGAGAATCAAACATGTTTTTGCCCCAGATTCCCGTTCAAGAAACTTTCTACCTACATCAACTAACAGTTTCTGTTTTTGACATACCTACATGATGTTAAAACGGGTAAAGCATATTTTTACATGTACCTCGAAGGTATGGGAAAAAAGGTCCTATTGAGGTTTGCTCATTTATTGCAAATTACATAGAAATGTGGTATATTTTGCATATTTAATTAAATTGTTTATTAGAAATATCGATGGCCCAGACCACCATAATTTGTTTAGTTTAGTTTGTTCAATGCCACATCGTATCTGTGAGTAAGGTTGAATAAACAAAAGATAGAAATAAATACACAGCAATGCATAGACGACGAGTTCAATATATGATACAGCATTAATTTAATTTATTTATAGTAATTAAGTGTTGTACTCTAATTCATTCATAGAAAATATAGTTTAGTTTGAAAAGTGTTTATTCCATACAACCCCCAATATTAAATATTACAGAAATTTATGTTCCACCACAAGAAAACAAAGCATCTGCATGTGTTCATGGATGGATGTCCCGGACAAAATAAAACCACACAACTGTGAGAATGTTCATTAAAAGACATGGGGCGATTTAAGACAGTTGACCAGTATTTTCAGATACGTGGCCATTCATTCCTCCCGTGTGACAGGGATTTTGGAGTTGTTAAGAGAAATCTTAAGAGTTTATACCCTCAAGCAATACACCGAACTTTTTTTATCAGCAAGTCAGCAAAACAAGTTTGCAGTGTACCTTATAGATAAAAATAACAGTATTTTAAAGATTTTAAGACTTGGTGGCCCAGATTTTATATACAGACCCTGTGAGAAGTGAAAGAGTACCATTTAACATATCGACGTCTATGCAGTTATCTTATAAGGAGAACTTCAAAAGAACGGTGCATATGACCAACTTTGGACAGAACCAGCTTACCCCAATATTAAAGGGTAAAAATATTAAAAAATTTGCAAGTTATCTACCCGATAATGAAGATATCATTCAGCGTTTTTATCAAGAACCTCTTTATGGCCAACTGTAGATGGTGAATTGGAGTCAGACATTCTGCAATATTGTGTTTAATCTATACTTATGACTAGTTTTAAACATTTTTTAATAATAATAAGTTACAAAAATATTTTATTTGAGAAAGCCGACATGTTACATTTTCAAAATCGGTTTTTGTCAATTACTTTTCATAAACATTTATTAATAAATAAACTTCAAAAAACCGATAAACAAAAATAGTTAACAGGTTTTTTTTATTAACTCAAAACTATGTTTATGGGAGTTGTACAGCTTCTCAAATAAGTGATTCAATTATATAAATGATTTTTTACGTTTGTTTCTGTTTTATTATATTTTTCCTATCCATCTATTCATAAGTGTGCACTGCGCCCGTTTCAACGCACCAATTGTCCACTTCATGCCATAAAACGGACATTTTTCTATTTTTTTAAAAGGTCGAATGAGATATTTGCGAGAAAATCCGCTTCAATTTAGGGAACTGAAGATATTTAACTCTAGTTCATCTCAAAATTATTCGATTTTGAAGATATTTTGAGATAGATATGACAATTTGACGCAAAGTGTCCACTTCATTGCGTGTCTCCCCTATATATCGATACCAGCAGTAATCGGAAAAGTTATTGCTAATCATTTGTAATGCCCAAGCATTTATTTTTAAAATTTAAGCCTAAACAGATTGCGAGTAAAAGAATCCGGCTCGCAAGAAGCACCATTTAAAAATCTCACAGTTTGAAAACACAACATGTATTCAGTGAACAATCTGAAAGTGTTTTCTAGTTTTTAAAATAAACGTTGGTCCGTAACTTTTTGAAATAAATAAAAACAATGAATCAATTTTCAACGTATTCGAGTAAATGTTTAAACCGACTGTTTTTATCTTACGGCATCCAACATTCAGTTCAAGTCTAGTTTATATTAAATTCAGCGATTATCCACACAATATATACTTAACATAATTGAACAAGGAGTTAGAGGAGGAGGAGTAGAAATAAAATCGTTTTGCACATTCTAAGGGAATTGGGGCCGAATAATGGGGTTTGGGGTAGAAGAGAGCAGCTAATTGCAGCGATTGTTCGCCCCGGACCCCTCTTTTTGTCATACGTATTCCAAAGGGGATCTCTTTCCTTTGCATCGTCTCTCCATATATCGCTCTACTAATTTTTTAATCTCGGAAAACACCCAAACCGATGAAGTTAGGGCCGTCAACATCGCAATATCTAAAAAGAATAACATAATATATAAATTTACATATTTTTTTATATAAAATTGTTACAAATCTTACCCCAACCGGTGAGAGCTTCCGTTTGGAACACCGCCTGTAAAGGTGGCACGTACACCACCAACATTTGTCCTAAAACCGACAGCGTAACTGCCGCCAAAAACATTTTGTTCGAAAACAAACCGATGGTGAAGACGCTTTTCGTTTGAGATCGGCAAGAAAGCGCATTCCACATGTCGAAGAACACGAAACAAGTGAACGTCATCGTCGTGTCTCTTGCTGTTATCCCCTCCGAGCTTAACTGAAAAATGAAGACGATAAATTAAACACTAGTCCCATATCAGATGTACTATCGCCTTCAGAATAGCATATTGTAACATGTCTATCGTCATGTCACCTTGCACTATGATCGACCGTAAACGATACCGCTATTATTACCGTTAAAACCGACCCCGATTCACTGTTAATGCTACTGTACACAAGACAGCCCTTGTAGACGCTAACTATTTATCCGTTTGAACGAGGCCAAATAAAGAACGCATTCCTTCTGACAAATGACACAAAACACGTTTTCTGTTTTGAGCAAGACTATTTAAACGACTCGCAAGGCAACGATAGCTCCTTTTATGATCCAACAGCCGAAAGAAAAACGTTCCAGTATTTCGTCTTGTGAAATTGGTTGTTGCAAGATACAACCCTCTAAGTTGGAGCCTGACATCCCTAAGTTGGAGCCTGACATCCCTAAGTTGGAGCCTGGCATCTCTAAGTTGGAGCCTGACATCATTAAGCTGGAGCCTGACATCTCTAAGTTGGAGCCTGACATCTCTAAGTTTGAGTCGAGTTACAGTCTAATCCCTTTATTGCCAATAAAATCTGCCCCTTCCAATTTGATATTTTTATAATTAACAGGTAAATTTTTTACACTTAGGTACATTTTTCTCAGTAAAAAATAAAATTTTATTACAATTAGTTTATTCGTTTATTTTTAATGATTTTTTAAAACCCTTAATCGCCCCCTTAACAGAAGCCAATAAGTTTAATATATTAAAAAATAAAAAGCATTGATCTTATAAATGTTTTTGTCAATTTTTGTTTAAATCTGATATCAATTTCTTTTTTTAAAAACAATTATTTCGGAACAACACCACACAACACATTATTAATTTTTATTCCTTAGTGAAGTAAATAATTGTAGGCGTTTTAAAAATTGCCACTCCTATGTTGTTGACGCAGGGCGTTTTTATAACTTCGGTAGGTAAAGGAAATTCACATTTAACATGTATATGCTATTCTAAAGCCGACTGTACGTAAAGGCTCCCTTGATGACACAAGTGTGGAAATAGTGTTAATATTTTCGTTTCGAATTGAAGAAATTTAATTTCTCTTCAAAATGGTGCGGGTAAAAACATCCGGTGGCCGCCATTGCAAACCTATTTTCTTATTGATACAAGTAACCGTTTATTAGTATTGAATTAATAAATAATACTAAATATCTGTAATTTTGATATTCTTTTTAATATTGGCGCCCAACGTGTAACGGCTTCTGTTGGGAAATTAGGTAAAAAATTTCTGTTGAAAAATAGTTAATAACTAAAGAAATATATAGGTATTTTCATTTAAAAACAACATAATTAGATGTTTTAATTACTATAAACTTGGTGTCTATTGAAAAGACAAGTAAAATTGACATTTATTTAAAACCAGGTAAAATTAATTTAATATAATTTTTTAATAAAATAAAATATTAAATTAACTATAAATAAACAAAAACGCACTAAAGAAAAATATAAAAGAACCCCAAGATTTTAAATCCACGAACAGTTTGTATTGTAATACGTGTAGTTCTTTTTCACGGGTATGAGGACAGGCATACAAAGAAACCAATCAAATTTTGGCCGACGTTTCGTCGATTTATTTCGACATCTTCAGGGATACAAAAGAAAGTAGTGGCAACGATACATAATACAAATATAAATTTTGCAAAAAAGTAATAAAACAAAATACAGTTTCAAAAATTACAAAGTTGTAATTTTTGATACTGTATTTTATTTTGTTTTATTACCTTTTTGCAGAATTTATGTTTTTGACGAAACGTCGGCCAAAATTTAATTGGTTTCTTTGTATACCCGTGAAAAAGAACTACACTTTTCAGAAGGACGTTAACAGTCAAAAGTTTGTTATACTTTTTCCATTTTTTCCAGTATATTTCCCAATGTTCTATCCAATCTATGTTCCAGAAAAACTACAGTTTTTAGCTAGATGATGTAATAATGAATATATGAGTGCTTTTATTATTTTCAGATAAACAAGTGAGTTTAAAACTGACACTGCAGAGGACCTTTATCATTAAATCGCGGTCAGTCAGCTTATTGAGAATAGAAATATAAAGAAATAAGAAGCTAGACCTAATAGGATAAAAAAAAGCAGTAAAAATATACTTACTTCTTTTTGAAAAACCCACAGAGTGCCGGCTATAATAAACAACGCCGAAAGCAGCACGTTCAAAATAAGTTTCTTTGTTATCATCGGTTCTTTAGTATCTCTGGCTCTTTGTTTAACTACATCTTCTTCGACGGGTTCAACTCCTAAACTTTGCGCAGGCGGACCGTCCATAATAATATTGATCCACAAAATCTTGAAAATAAAAACAAAGTTAACAAAAAAAATCTCACTCGGTCTTGTAATAATTTACCTGCATGGCGTTTAGAGGATTCGGTATATCTAATATCGTCGACAATGCTATCAGAGATAGAGCAGCTATCGACGTGGATAGTTGAAATGTAACGAAATTCCTAATGTTGTAGAAAATACTTTTACCTTCCTCGATGGCAGCTCTGCAAAATGATAATCTTAATCAGTTCCAGCGTTTTTTTTTTGTATCGATTTCTAAATTTTTAGAATTTTCGACCATTTAGATCGAGAGATATTCAAAGAAAAATGTTATCAATTAATTGACATTAGGTCTGTTCCAACCAAGCAGAGAACCGTTCTAAAATAGTAATTTTTGTGCGCAGTAGTGTAGTGAGTTGCGCAGTGCACTAATTTGGTCTCATGAGTGGTAAGTGACAACTCCTGTCAAAAAGTCCCTGTCCAAACCATGGTGACTCTAACATCTCCCCCTTTTGAAATGTTCTACATCAAAATTTTCCAATTTTTTTGGTAAACGAGCTCTATCTCGTCTTGGTCTCTGAATCAGGAAATTTCCAATATTATTGACTGATTCATCTGACTCTTCAGGCTAATCTGACTGTTTAGAATGATCCTGACTTCTACTGTTTTCTTCTTGACTTGTGATGACTCATTCAAATTAGTTTCAGACGATTTTCTCCTAGAAGTAACACCGAATGTATTCAATAATATATCAATTGGAAGCTCATTTTGGTCTTGACCATAATCTTCTTCAGTACTGACAAATCTTGATTTCAGTTGGTTTGCATGGGATCGGATTAATTTACGATCTTCTTCTAGAAACACATTGTACATAACATGTCCGATGCGTTCGATGATTTTACCTGGAACCCACTTAACATTGTCGTGTGAATGGATTTTTGCAAAAACCAGTTGACCAACATCGAAATATCTTTTCTTCGCTCCATGTTTTCCATTTGATTGATGTCCCATTCTTGAATTATCAATGTTCTCCCCTTTTGGATAAGGTACAACTAGATCCATGAGTGATCTTGTTTTTCTTCCAAACATCAATTCTGATGGTGATTTTCCCTCTGGGGCATTTTTGTTCGGAGTCGAACGATAAGTCTGTAGAAATGTAGTTATCACCTCATCATTTGTAGATTCTTCTCCTTTCATTTTTTTGAGTGCACGCTTGAAAGTATCCACAAACCGTTCTTCCAAACCATTTGATTGAGGATGGTATGATCAATTCCATTGGCTTGACAGAAATCTTTGAAAAATGAACTGGTGAATTGGATGCCGTTATCTGAAACTATGGTTCTTGGTAGTCCAAAAATGGAGAATACTCCTTTCAGTTTCTTTATGGTTTCTGTAGCAGTAGTTGTTTTCATTTTGAAAATCTCCGTCCATTTGGAGTAAGCGTCCACTATGACGAGAAAACTGGATCCATCTACAGGGCCAGCAAAATCCATATGTACCCTAGTCCAGGGTCCTTTTGGTATTGGCCAAGATGAAAGTTCAGTTTTTGGAGGTGATTTGGAAGCTTGTAGGCAGGAATCACATTGATGGACGAAATTTTCGATTTCTTTATCTAATAAAGGCCAATAAACATAGCTCCTGGCTAAAGTCTTATTCTATCTCTTCCAGGATGTCCTTTATGTAGTTGTTGCAAGATCCTTTTTCGAAATATGGTGGGAGAATTACCACTCGATATCCAAAAAGAATACAATTTTCGGCTATAGATGGAGACTCCCTTCTATTGTACAACTGTCGAATATCTGGTTCATCTATTTCTTTAGGCCAACTATGGGAAATATAGTGTGATACTTTTTGAGAACTGTATCTTTTGGCGTCTGCTTTGCTATCATTTCAGCTGTTACTGGTAGGGAATTTGCAGCTGTCTCGATGATTTGCTTGACAGTATTTTCCATATATAGTGCTGCAATGACAAATTCTTCATCAGGTTTCGATTCGCGGTCCATCAGTCTCATATGAAAGCAAAGTTAGAGCCCATCTTTGTATACGAGGGAGTCGTTAAGAAAACCCCTACATCTCAAGCTGTCAGAACCAGTAGATAAACAGCCAGAAACTTTCATCCCTAATTCTCTACGAAGAATCTGAAGCCGCCCTTCTAGACAGTACAGAAACCTAAAGTTCAGTCCACTTTTTAAAATTCCTTTCTGTTCATTATCGGCAAGTACAGTTTCAATAAATATTCAATATTTTTAAAAACCGTTTCATTTATATACCTTAGACTATAAGTCTTAAGGGTGTAGCGTGGTCGGTCTTTTGTTTCAAGTAGCTTCTTTATTTGTTGTTTAATTAAACCAAAGGTGTTTCTATCTTTCTTATCTTAGTTTTTGTGTAGTTTGTTTGCTTAATCGAAAGCGTACAAAAAGATAGTGGCGCCCTTATTACTTATACATCCCAATCCTTCCTATAGTGAGCATTAACTTGAAGTCGAACCACCACCTGGAGAGGGTCTCTTAGCCGGGATCTCTTTTGGAGAGTTTTGTAGTTACAAATTGGCTCCCTGCCTTTTGGGAACTAATATTGTTAGACTATAAGTCTTAAGGGTGTAGCGTGGTCGGTCTTTTGTTTCAAGTAGCTTCTTTATTTATTGTGTAATTAAACCAATTGCAAGGTGTTTCTATCTTTCTCACCTTAGTTTTTATGTACTTTGTTTGCTTAATCGATAGCGTTCAAAAAGATAGTGGCGCCCTTATTACTTATACATCCCAATCCTTCCTATAGTGAGCATTAACTTGGAGTCGAACCACCCCCTGGAGAGGGTCTCTTAGGCGGGATCTCTTTTGGAGAGTTTTGTAGTTACAAATTGGCTCCCTGCCTTTTGGGAACTAATATTGTTAATATTGTTAGACTATAGGTCTTAAGGGTGTAGCGTGGTCGGTCTTTTGTTTCAAGTAGCTTCTTTATTTGTTGTGTAATTAAACCAATTGCAAGGTGTTTCTATCTTTCTCACCTTAATTTTTGTATAGTTTGTTTGATTAATCGATAGCGTTCAAAAAGATAGTGGCGCCCTTATTACTTATACATCCCAATCCTTCCTATAGTGAGCATTAACTTGGAGTCGAACCACCTCCTAGAGAGGGTCTTTTAGCCGGGATCTCTTTTGGAGAGTTTTGTAGTTACAAATTGACTCCCTGCCTTTTGGGAACTAATATTGTTACAATCTAATGGGCTATGAGTCACCTCATGTAGTAATATGTAATTCAAAATTTAACTTAAATATTTTTATTTATTAAGGAAAAACTCGAATACCATTTCTATGACAAGAAATTAGACATAAGCATAACCCTAAGAATAAGTTTGGGTCATTTAAAAACAAGCAATTTTTTTATATTACACTGAAAACATAAATTCTCTTGCAAATTCACCGTAACCAAAAATATTTCCCGGTATTTGCAAGACGAGGCTTCCAGTTTAACTCTGGAACTACCTTAAGAAATAATCAATGATTTATATAGCTTACATTATGGTGTAGAAATCGTCGTCGACCAGTATCATATCGGCTGCTTCCTTACACACGTCAGTGCCATTTTTACCCATAGCTATACCGATGTCGGCTTTCTTCAGGGCTACGCCATCGTTGACACCGTCTCCCGTCATACCGACTATGTGACCAGTCCTTTGCAGAGATTTTACTATCGATAATTTGTTTTTAGGAGAAACTCTATAAAATACGGCAGCTCTGGGCGTCGCCTCGTCCAATTCGTTCTCGGTGAACGTGTCCAATTGTTCACCGGACAATACTTGAGAAGGAAGTGTGTCCAAGCCTATAGACTGAGCTGCAATAAAAAAACAACAACGTCCAACAATAACTGTACTATATTATTAAACATTTAAAGAGGCATTGACTATTCCATAGTTAACATTGTAACTTATTTATATAGCAGAGCTGATTGAGGGCAAAGTTATTAAGAAAACTTGTAAGTTGTTTTTTGGACTTCTTAAAGAAGCCTCCATCAGTTTCCAAACTGGCATTTGAATAAAAAAGAATAACTCAATTCGGAATTTAGAATTTTACAAAATAAATAATAGTGTCTATTACATACAACAGTTTTGTAAGAAACATGGATACTTTTCTATCTACAAATACACCGCCAGTTTTGAACTATGAAATTTTTAAGAAAAGGCGTTCGACCGAATAAAGCACGAAAAAAATCTTAAGGTTACTCAAAAAACTCTAAAGGAAAAGAGTTGATGACCTCCCAAAAGATTCCTATTCCTACCAAGGAGAGAAAAATCCATTGACAATGAACTTTGTGAAAGATACACTCTCTAAGCTGGTAAACGTTAGAAGAATCAGATTGGGGGATTTTATTTATAAGAGAACAACAATACCAAGGAGTAAAGGTAAAAGAATGGAAGGTTACAAATAAAAAAAAACTAAGGAAGTGGTGAGATCCTGCAGCTTTGAATAGCAGGAACCTCCTAGCAACAGATAAAGAAGAACGGATTTTCCAACAAGTATAGATCTGGGAAAATATCCACACAGAATCCAGAACCGACCATATTATTCAGGCAAAAATTAGGAGAAGAAGACCCTGCAGAAGAAGATTCAGCATATCCAGATGAGCAAGAATAAAGGGACAACACACTAACGTTTGAAGAAGGAGCTTTTTCAATAAATTGCAACAATGGGCCGTAATAATAAAATGCAGCCATTATCACTGAGATGTTCACCAGAAACCAAATTGGGATATTACTTATTCAAAAACTATGACTCCCTGGTTAATCTTCAGTTAGGGAAGCAAGCTAACATACAACACCCAAGAACATACATCTTAGCATATTGGAGATGGTACCAGATGCAATACAACTTAATAGGACTACTGATTGGACACACTCGCCTTAATGGACTTATGAAAACAATTTGACTGGCAGAGGATGAAACGGTAGAGCATATCTTGTGTAACTGCAGAAAACAGGAGAGACTGAGGATCAATAAATTTGGTCTGAATCAACTCGAGCTTAAGGAACTCATGAAAGTTTCTTGAACTTCATCAGAGGACTATAACCTTGGGCGAGCAACAATAGATCTTTCGGGTCGCAGTGGAAGGAAAGTTGAACACCCAGTCACATAGAACCTAACCTAACTCTACACATTAGATATGTCTGTGTTTCAGAAATCTTGACAAATGACCAACAGGTACAAATTGAGATGGAAAAACAGGAGAATTTAATAGTTGGAGGGCAGAGTTTGTAGATCAATACCCACAATACCGGTGTAAAAATAAGAACAACTAAGAACAGAAATTCCGAATTGTTAGAAAAAAAAACGTCAAGTAGTCAACAACGAAGATATAAATGGTAATGAATGTTTTAATAAAGGAAGAGCTATAACTCAATCAATGTGAATCACTCAATTATGTTTAAATTTGGTGTTATAAGTGAATCACTGCGTGCCGAGCGAAGTGAGGTTCGCAGCACCAAATCAATCTAAACTAATTTAAACTCAGAGTAATAAGTAAACAAAGAGGTGCCACAACAGCACAATAACATACAGTTTGTAGTCAATAGCAATGAACCTATAATTGAGAGAGATGGAAAATAAAATTGACATGTAGAGGTGTAGGTAAACACAGCCGTACAGTGGCGTGTAATTGGTTAGAGCAGGGATCCCCAAACTATTTTGGACAAGTGACCCCTTTTCAACAATGAACTGTTACCTCAGACCCCCATGGTCAAATTACCTACTTTTAAGATCAACCCCCTTATTCATAATGGTCCGCTAACTTAAAACAGCTGCTACAGAGTGTTATTTTTCATTCTGACTTAGGTCAATAGAAGAAGATAGAGTAAGAATTAGCAATGCTTTAAGGTAGCAGACTATTATGAATAAGTACACGTAATACAACATAAAAGTTTTAAATAAGAACTTGTGTTAATATAATAGGGGTCGATTTTTAGACCTCGTCGACCCCCAAAATCAGTTTTCGTTTATGTCGACCCCTAGGAAACCGATATCGACCCCTTGGGGTCGATGTTATCGACCACTTTGGGAATCCCTGGATTAGAGTATCACCGTAAGACCTACATAAATGTTAGTTAAATGATTTCCACACATTTATATCTACACTGATGGCATGGTACCATACTTCTAACATATTTTTATCGGAAGGAAATCTCAAAGGATATATGTATTTCATTATTAATTTGATTTTCTTAATTGTAATAAATTTTAATTGAAATTGCTAATTGTACGCCAATGTAGTGAATAACTTACCGGTGATAGGTTAGATTATCATTTTGCGAAGTATGTACCACAAATTATACACGCTTTTCGGGTTTTCACCATTTTCAATATTAAAAATAAATAAAAACACTTTATAAAGTTCACTTCAATACACAAAAATTCAGAAAAAATCGAACAAAGCGCTAATCACCTCTAGACAACAACAAACAAAGGCACTGATGCCAAATTTTCGGTGTGGGTATTTGATACAATTGGTGCAGAGTTTTTTTATCAGTATTATCCAAAAGTAAGAAAGTGAATATTAAAATGTATTAAGGAGCCCGTATCCCATGCAATCTGAAACGAAAATGTGTCAATGATTTTTTTAGCCATGAAGTGCAGACATCTCTTAGTAATAGGATAAACTAACAGAAATAATAATAGAATCCTTTCACTAAATTGCTCTATTCATCGGAAAAAATTTTACCTGCTAAAAACACATGTTTTAGGGCTAAAAACCATTTATATAATTCTCATTTCTAGACCTTGCCAGCCAACAAAATATATTTTGTATTTTATCTCGGGAAAGAACGAGGGTAGATCAACATTTAGTAATATAAATAGGTGCTCTAGTAATTGTTACTTTTATCTTTATTTTTTACCATTTACCATTTTTTATTTGTATTTTTAATTCATTATATACCTAATCACCGGTAGGATAAGTTTATTATTTTTATAAGTTTATAGTTGTGTGTGATTCTTTTTAGATCAGCTCTAGGTAAGTGTCAAAAAATTATTAAAATATTATTAACTTAGAGGCGATGCATTTACAAATGACACATTAAAGTGGTCAACATATTTTAATTTTGTAATACCTATTTACTTGCGTCGAAAATTCGGAGACTAGATACTTATGAAGAATAATGATGTTTTCTAGAACGTTGCTGGATTTAAACTAATGTTTTAAAATTTGATAAAGTGCTGGAAACTACCCACTATTACTACCCGAATGTTAACCCTTCAGGATTATTTGTTGACTTGAAATACGGTTTCTTAGCTGCATCGCCTGATGGTAAACGAATTATTGTAACTATTATATACATATCAGAGTTTAATAACTTATTATGTTTTAGGTTCAATTGATTCAGATGAGCTTGTTGAAGTAAAATGTTTTTTAAAAGTAGCCACATCAAAAATGTCATTGAGAGAGGCCGTAGAAAAGCGTATGGTTCCTTGCTTAAAAATTGAAAATAGTGAAATTCACTTGAAGGAAAATCACAATTATTATTATCAGTTAAGATTTGTTACTGGCTTTTCATTTTTCTAATTTTTTTAGAATATTACAAATTATTGTTTTTCGATACAAGGACAACTCGTCATCACAAGAAGAAAAACATGCCATTTTATTATTTATACAGGAGATGATAATCCACTTTTTACCGAAAACATAAATTTCAACGAAACTTTTTTTAACAATATGGTAGAAAAGTTGAGACGATTCTATGAGGATTGCGTTGGGCCGGAAGTTATTTTAAACAGGAGAGGCAAAAGATTAAAATGTATAGATCCACCAGAAAATATTTAAATGTAAAAATAATAAAAGTATATTTTTAAATAAAATATTTTGATGTCAGTTTTTCTTTTTACTTAATTCAGAATACCACGTATACAAAATTTATGCTAACAATTTTTTTCTCTCAGAAACCTGTGCCAGATTTTTTCCAAAATTTGACCAAGAAGTGTCTATATGGCCACCAATAATTGGTATTTTTTTCAAGAAATTTGAATTTACAGTTTTTTATTATTAACAATTTTATAGTTTTTATATTTATTTACAACGATGTTTATTCTGTGTCTAATGTTTTTCTAATTGTGCTGGGAAAATGGAATAATAAACACTTATTCTGTAAGCGATCGCTCGGCACTAACAATAATTTTATTTACCCTCATATATAACTATAGATGGCCAGCCGTACGCTGGACATATTATAATTAAAATTTCTTCAAGATGTAACAATGATATAACTGGTCTACTGAAAATCAATATCGGCAAATCAGTATTCTTTTTTTCATTTTACTAATTTGTTTTATGGAATAATTGTTTTGTAAATATCGCAAAATATTTAAAAAACGTTACATTAATTTATAATACAAAAATTTATTTTGACTTCGTTAATAAAAAAAAGAAAAAAATATATAGTGCCTAGTTCCATCTATGATAAAAGTTATAAACTAAAGTACAATTATTTCGTCATTAACTACGTCCATTTTTGATCCAAAGTGAAAAAATAAAAAGCAGCATGATTTTAGTTTGTAACTATTTCTTAGGTCTGATCTCTTTAGAAAATTCTGATTGGGCTAATTGATAGAAAAATGTTCAACTTAGGAAAGGTTTAGTTTCATTTTAATAAAATTTATTTAGATTGTTGTTTATTTATACAAATGTAAAGGTCTAAAATAGTTCGCATTCAACAGCTCTTTTTCAATATTAAACAATTAATTAACAAAAAATAAATGCAATCCTTACCTAAGTTAGACCTTTATATGCAATTTAGTGAAAAAAATAAAACGATTTGAGTTGTAATAACGGAGAAAGTTAGAATAAACTTTTGGTCTGTAGGTGCCATTCTGATGTACAGCGATACCCCGTCCTTAAAGAATATTTTCTCTGACTAAAAAGTAAAACAAAATTGTTGTAAATTATACTATTACGTTTTCGTTTCCTACTTTGTACTTACAAAACACAACGTCTGGCAATGCTCTGCTGGTAAACAAATCTGTCTCGACGACAAGTAGTAGGGAATATGCCTACTCTATGTTTACTTATTACTCTGAGAATTTAAAAATCATTAGTTATAATTAATTTGGTGCTGCGAACCTCGCTTCGCTCGGCACGCAGTGATTCGTTTTTAATAATACCAAATTTGAACATAATTGAGTTATTATAAGTGAATCGCACCAAATCAATCTAAGCTAATTTAAAAATCATTGGTTGTAATCAATAAATGAAAAATATCACCTGCAAAAAGGATTTATAAAAACAACATGGACTTACCGATGGCGACTGCAGTCTCCCTGGCGTCTCCAGTGACCATTTTCACCTGCACCCCGGATTCCTTCAATATCGAAATAGCTTCTCTAACCCTAGGCCTGGGCGGATCGCAAATTCCCACTATTCCCATATAAACCAAATCTTGCAACGTCCTACCTTTAGCCATCGTTATAACTCTCAAACCTTTCTTACCGATTTCGTGTGCTTCGGCTATAAATTCCTCCTTCTTGTGATCGCTGATCGGATGTTGGTTACCTAAAACGTAACACCAAAGAAAATAAAACACCAAACAACAAATAAACAAAGAATTACCGTTCCAATTGTAAGCGGTACACTTGGGCAATAATTTTTCTATGGCTCCTTTCACGAAAAAGATATCCTCTTTGTTATTATCGTATTTGCTGATGCATTGAACGGCCATCATCTTTTGCTCGGAACTGAAGGGGTATTCTTTCAGTCTGATGTAACGGTTACCGATGTTGTCCATGCCGTGCTTCATGGCGGCGGCTAGTAGAGCACCTTCTGTCGGAGTACCTAACAACGTTTCGTCTTTTATAACGGCGTTGTTACACACAGCTCCGACCTAAAACAAAACGCCAGTCGAATTCGGTCCAGGTAAAACATTATGGACTTTGAAACTTTTAAATTGTCTTCCCTCTTCCTTTATTTCTAATGGACTAGTTTAGTGATTTTTTTTATATTTGCATCTTATAAAATAGGTTTTTAGTGGTTCAACTGTACAAATAAAATGTTTATAAAATTAATCCTCTAGCCATAATCGGCTTTTGAAATTTAAATTTAATGGTTACATACGTCACAAGTGGTAAGTGACGTGTTTCAATAAGAAAAAAGGTAGAAAATTTGCCATGTTGTCGATATGCTTTAATATTAACCGAGAAACTTATCTCTCTCTCTCTCTTATTTTTGTTGTCATTAAAAAGAGATAAACATATTGATATTTTTGTTCTCTGATTGACACTTTATCAAATAAGGAGTAAAACACTAAACAAAATATTCTGTCATTTTCGTTAGTTTAATTTGTTGTTTGGTTGTGTTTGGTTTATGAAAGAAATTACTTCTATACTATTTTTGTTTCAAAAATAAAAATCCCTAACACCTTCTCTTGGTGTTATAGTGGTTCCTTCAAAAATAACCAATAAAAGTAATTGTTCTCTCGGGGAGCAACCCTTCTATCGGTACAGTGAGAGAACGAATTTCAAGAATACCGTTTTGGCATTTTCAATAGAACCACGCTCACTTTCTATTGGCTGTTCTATTCTATCACCGTCAAGAATAGGGGTCTTGTTTGTTTATTACAGATAAACAAGATTTTCTCTCCTGTCATATATCTTGTCAACTGGTACAATCAGTTAGTCACAGAACACGGTGTTTTGTGCCGCCAGTTCTTTGAGAATACTTGAAACGAACGTAGCCAAACTGTGACAACGTTGACTTTTAAACACACTTCATTATTGGTTATTAGTTGGCGCTACGTTTAAAACTTACTAATTATTTATTGCTAAATTTTACGAAATGAGAAAAATTAATTAATAATAATAATAATAATAATAATAGCCTTTATTGCCCAACAGATATCAATCCCTTTACAGAGCAATATAATAAATACATTAGAGTTAGAAAAGTAGCATGCTAAAAATACAAGTTTACAATTATTTTAAATAGTTAGAGCTAGCGGTATTTGTTATAACATTAACATTATCAATAAATAAATCACATTATCTACATAAGTTATTGAAATTATTGCACATAGTGTTTATTGGCGATTTTAGTAATAAATTAGTCCTTGATGCTACACAATAAAAAGGTAAATAATATCTATTGTTATATTTAGGTACACTTAGGTTTATCTTACTTAGAATTTCCGGACAAAAGATTTCATTGTGAAATAATTTATATAAAATAGACATTCCCGGTTATCACATTCTATATAATCAAAGTAAAATGAATCAGAGCGATGGCATAGTTGTATATATTAAATCTTGCTACAAATATACTCATGAAATAATACCACTAGGTCCTAGTAATCTTATTCAAATAAGAATTGAATTAAATAACCCAAACGGCATTACCATCCTTTTAAGTGCATACTATCGATCTCCATCTCTAAATCCTGAACAATTTTTACAACACTTGCAACAACACTTTCAGAATACTCAAAATAAAAACACCTATCACGTTTTCCTGGGCGACTTAAACATAAACCTTCTAGACGAAAACGATATCACTAATGAATATCTTTGTATACTGAACGAACAAGGCCTTGTATCAACCATAAACAGCCCAACTAGGGTAAAAGGAAACTCAAAAACATGTTTAGATCATATTTTCATTCAATCAAATATACCCTCTTTTCATGATTATATAATACCGCTAGTAATAAAAACCTCAGTTTCTGACCACTTTACCACAGCTTTACAAATAGTTCATAATTTAAATGTAACAAATAAAAGTCATCAACATTTTAGATCTTATATCAACTTTGAGCAATTAAATAATTACCTGGACCAAGAAAATTGGAACCAAACCTACCAAGCGCAGGATCCTGACTCAGCGGTAAATGAATTTGTTAGTACTCTACTTAATAATATAGAAAGATGCACACAGGAAGTAAAAATATACAGAAAAAAATCAAAATTGACCCCGTGGATAACTAATGGACTTATTAAGTCCATAAATACTAAAAATAAAATGCATAAAAGTCTTTTAAAATACCCTGATAACTTAATTTTAAAAAATCAATATAAGACCTACAGAAACAATCTAACAAAACTAATAAAAACATGCAAATATAGGTACTATCAAAAATTAATAACTAGCAATAAATCAGAATCGAAAGAGCTTTGGAATGTTGTTAACGAGTATAATAAAACAAAGAAAACCTTTGATATTGACGGCATGAAGGACGGGTTAGGCAATATTTTAACTAAAAAAGAAGATATTGCTATCACATTAATAATACGTTCACACAGATCGGTCCAAATCTCGCAAATAAAATTCCTCCAAATCCTGAATATAAACCAAAGGGTAAAACACTCCGAAATAGTTTTGTTCTTTTCTCCGTCAGTGATGCTGAAGTAAAAAATACTATTTCTGGCTTAAAAACAAAAAAAGCTCCTGGTACCGATGGAATTCGTCCTGATACCTTGAAAGCAATTATCAAAAACATAGTTGCTCCCCTAACTTTTCTAGTTAACAAATGCTTTGAGGCAGGTTTGTGGCCCAATATATTTAAGAAAAGTGTGGTTATACCTATCTTCAAAAATGGAGACTCTCAAATAGCAACCAACTATCGCCCCATATCCTTAATAACATCAGTCTCGAAGGTCTTTGAAAAGATACTAGAAACTCGACTAAATTCATATCTAGATAAATTCAATATTATTTCAAAAAATCAATACGGCTTTAGGAAAAGCGTGTCTACTGAAGACGCTATACTTACTCTAACTGAAAAAATAAACGAATCAATGAATGAAGGTCAACCTTGCCTAAGTGTCTTCCTAGATTTGTCAAAGGCTTTCGACACAGTAAGTCACTTAAAACTTTTAAACGCTCTAGAAGACATTGGGATAAGGGGAAATGTAAATCAACTTTTTAAAAGCTATTTGAGTCAAAGGCAACAGTATGTTAAACTGGGAAACATATGCAGCACATGCTCATCAATAAGCTGTGGCATCCCCCAAGGTAGCATACTTGGGCCATTACTATTTAACATATATGTTAATGGTCTGTTTGACATATACCCCGAGGCTATTGGTTTCGCAGATGATACGGCATTATTCTTTAAAGATAAAACATGGATCGCTTTAAAAAATAGAGTTGAATCAGTACTACCTGGGATACAGAACTGGTTTAACCATAAACTTTTGACCCTAAATCTGGAAAAAACGTATTATGTTGCATTCCACTGCACCAAAGTTACAAACCCGCCGTTTACTGAATTAAACATAAAACATTTTAGTCAAAACATTACAATTCAAAGTAGGGATCAAATAAAATACCTTGGCATTTACCTAGATAAACACCTCAAATGGAATGTACATATAAATTATGTGTGTAAAAAATTAAGATTTGTAATTAGTAAATTTAAATACTTGACAAATATATTACATACAAAACAGTTAAAAATTCTTTATCATGCCCTAGTTGAGAGTCATATTAGCTATTGTATCAGTATTTGGGGAAGCGCACTTAAAACACACCTATCCCCTCTTGAAACAATCCAACGCAGAATTTTAAAAATAATTCTTAAAAAACCGATGCTGTACCCTTCAAATAGTCTTTATATTGAGTCAAATATGCTAGATATCCGACAACTGTTTTACCTAAGAATAGTTAGCTATTATCGAAAAAAAAAACAATTACATAGAGCCAACACCCAATTATTCTACTCGCTCTATGCAAAAGAAAAATCACCAAGTGCCCTTCAAACAAAAGTCTATTGGCCAGCGATCATTTGCTTATCTAGCCCCTAAGCTCTATAATAATACTACACCTTATATAATATGCAGCTCAAAAATTCACATATTTAAGATTTTTCTAATAAATTTCCTCCTAACTCTAGATCGTCATACAATTTCTAACTTAGTTGAAAATATTTAGTCCAAAAGTATTTAATAAATAAGTAGGTAGTTTTATAATTTTTCCAGTGTGTAGCAAAAATACACTCAGTGATAAATTTGATAAACTTTGTTGTGTTAGTGCCATAAATTTCATTTGTTGTGTTAATTTTATTATATGTTATTATTGTATATTTATATATATTTTAAAATGTAAAAATTTAAAATCGAAACAAGTGCATCGGCGCTTATCGATCTTTTACTTTATTCTAAACTGCTTTTTATATTATAGTTAAACTGTACTTGATTTTGTAATGAAATAAAGTTATATATATGATAATATTCTACGAAGAGCTAAGCTTTCAAAATTAAAATTTTCTAAGAGAAAGTCAACGCCTCTTGAAGGATAAGCTCCACTTGTTTTGAAAACCAAATATTTTAAAAACTTTTTCTGAACAGATTCCAGCTTAGCCGTATGATTGCTATAATATGGATATCAAATAATTGAACAATATTCTAATTTGGAGCGAATATAAGAAAAATAAAGAGCTTTTAACGCAGCGATATTCTGAAAACCACGAGAATTCCTTACAATAAAAACTTACTAATTATTTATTGCTAAATTTTACGAAATGAGAAAAATTAATTGCAAAATGAATACCAATATAAGTAAGTAGGTATTTTATCTTAAATATATAGTGCTATCATTTTGATTAATATGATCCTACTAAACTAGTCCATTGTATCAGACTTACCTCCAATAGAAGTTTAATACTCTCTCTGGCCTTGTCAGGGAAATCATATTTGGTATGCAACAAAATCTGTCCGTGATCGTTGTAACCTGCTCCGGTGATTTCCGCTATGTAACCGTCAGATGTCACCAGTACGGTAGCTGTCATTTCGTTTCTTGTTATTGTACCAGTTTTATCCGAACAAATCACGTTGACACAGCCCAGTGTTTCCACCGTTGGTAATTTCTTAACTATAGCCTTCCTTTTCGCCATCCTCATTACACCTAGCGCCAATGTTACAGTGACCACGATAGGCAAACCTACGAAATAAACATGAAACTTTAATTGGTAGACTTTACAAAGTGTATAATCGTAGGAACTACACCAAAACACACTCTATTAGTAGTTTCTCTTAGGCTAAGACATAAAACGCATAGAACTGATTAGATATTTAAGACTGTTCCGTGACCTAATGCTGTTATGGAGAGATAACATAAAGGAGACAACACCAGCGAAGCTGGAGAAGAAAAGAAGAGTTTAGACCCGGCATTGTCCATTGATTATATATTGCAACAGTATCTCTTAACATTTTAAGCACCTGGTATTCTAAATATTTCGGTAATTAAATTAGTACCGCGAGCTCCATTCCGAAAGAATTCTTAATCTTAATAATAAAATAATGAATACGGTGTCTATAATTATACAGGGTGTTTCAAAAAAAGGTAACACCGTCTCTAGGATAGGTAAAAAACTGAAAAATAATTGGGGTTTGCTTAGTAAAATTTTTTTCTAACGCCATCCGTTTTCAAGATAAAGGGCGTTGAAGAAAATGAAAAAATTACACATTTCTTACGATTTTGCCGAAACTACTGGCACCATTGCAATGAAATTTTATACGAATATGTTTTGGAAGCTGATATATCCCATGAATTTGTTTTTATAACTAACTCTCATAGAGGGCGCTAGTTACACGATTCATACAACGTATTATTCAACGTAACTTTTTTTAGGGTAGAATTATTAGTCAAAACTCCAAGTGAACATAAACATCGTTTAATTCTACAGCAAAAAGGTACTCTTGGTAAAACTCGATATTATGTACCGTTTTCGCAATATTTTGATTTGAAAATTATGAAGTAATAACCGCTCCTGGTAAGTAAAGTTATGTTGAATAATACGTTGTATGAATCGTGTAACTAGCGCCCTCTATGAGAGTTAGTTATAAAAACAAATTCATGGGATATATCAGCTTCCAAAACATATTCGTATAAAATTTCATTGCAATGGTGCCAGTAGTTTCGGCAATTTTTTATTTTCTTCAACGCCCTTTATCTTGAAAACGGATGGCGTTAGAAAAAAATTTTACTAAGCAAACCCCAATTATTTTTCAGTTTTTTACCTATCCTAGAGACGGTGTTACCTTTTTTTGAAACACCCTGTAATTGGAAGTTCAAAGTAGCTACACTAGGAGGTGTGCTAATGAGTTGCCATTATCCGGTTCAAGGGTTTTAATTATCTCCAATCTCATTTCTTCGATTGGTTTGCTGTCATATACAGGTATGTTTTTTTCCCAATTTTATAATTCCTCTTTGTTAAAATACTTATAAAACATCCAAAGTTATATTCTATTTTATTATATCAGATGAGAATTTCAACATATTTCTTTATTATTCGAAGAATGTTTTTATGGTAATTTAAAAGTATTAATATTTTTTTTATAAAATGGCTAGTGAAAGTACATTTCTGGAATTTTGATTAATATATAAGGTTGTTATAAAGTAAATTTAATGTAAGAATGTATCTTTTGTAATACGTTATCATCTAACTGTAGATTTCGGACTATGCTGATTTGTACTTTTTGTGCCGGAAAAAGTAAATGTAACACGTGTTTGACACATAGCCGGGATCTCTTTTTGAGACTAGTATTGTTACAAATTGGCGCCCTGCCTCTTTGGAAGAATATTGTTACAATATCAAGGAGACTTTCAGCTTCTACCAAATCTGGATAGCACCACGGATTATTTTAACCCAACCTCTGGAACGATCCATTACCTTACAGGTCATGGGTCCTTACCTTAGAAAGTTCAACCTGCCAGAATGAGACAGATTTGAGTGTGGTGAAATTGACACACCAAAATATGTGGTTTTTTTATTGGAAGACCCTGAGGACTCGAGACAATTATTAAACCAAATAAATAAACTGACACAACAGCCAGTCAACTGCAGTGTTTTACAAGAAGAAATGGTAGCCAATGAAATTATCTATTCAGCTAAGATACCATCAAATATTAAAACTCAGTCTACCAGATCTCAAAGTAGGGTATTCAGTGCCGTAAGACCTTACATGAGCTGGCGACTAAACTTGTCTGAGTACCCCCTGGGAATAACAGGCAAGAGATGGTAACGCCCACAGCTGTATCTGCTAAAACTAGACCAGGAGAACCTATCGCAGTTGCTCATCCAGAATGAAGAACTCCATCTAACCCGTTTTAGACAACGGGAAGAGTTTTCTTTTGCCTCGTCAAGACAGATACGGCCTTTGTGGATGTAGGATCTGTTTGCATTAGCAAGATCATAAAGAATCAACTTTCTTTACCACCCACAAGGTTCGAGTGTAATAATCCTCTTCTATGAAATAGATTAAGAAGTTTGGATACGGACTGAGAAATATAGAGTTGAATATGACGGTAGGGTCATAAGATATAGAAGCGAGGCCTTGAAGAATAGTGAAGTAGATGAATTCCCAAATTCCAACTCAGTGCAGTATGAAAAGAGCTATTAGAATGGAGAGGCAGATGTGTGAGATTGGCTAAAGTCGTTTGCACTGTTGAGACATTGATTTAAAATGCTCCAGAACTTTATGGCTTAGAAAATAATTGACATGCCTCCAATAAATGATTATATAATCCACCTCTTCTGCAGATATCTCCAAGCCACATAGGAATACTGTTTCTCGAAAATTAGAGCCCACTGCTTGGAAATCTTTTAACTTAGTTTTTATCCGTTTCTATAATTAAGTCCCAGAACCAAACAAAAAGTTGTACACTTGATTCAAGGTAAAATGCAAAACATAGAATTATTTTGTACCAACTATAGCAGAACAGAAAAAAAATCTGTACACTAGTAGAAGAAATAGGCATGAAAATTGATAATTAAAGATTGTTACACTTGGTACAAGATGTCATACAGATCCTAGTACAGTTTTGTACCAATCAAACCAGTACATAGTAAAAATCCCGAGAACAATAGAGGAACTAGTCATGAAAAATAATAATTAAAGATTGTTGCACTTGGTACAAGATGACATATATCTTATAACTGTTTTGTACCAACCAAACCAGTATAGAGGCGAGCAGTAGAAGAACTAGTAAACAAAAATGATATATTTAGATTTTTATACATAGTACAAGGTAAAAAGCAGATCCTAGAAATGTAGTATTACTTTAGTTGTTATACATTACCTTCTGGGATAGCAGCCACTGCTAAACTGACACCAATCTGGAACATTTCCATGATTAGTTTACCCTGGATCCATCCGACCAACATAATAAAACCGATGATGGCGAAAGAATAAATAGATAACTGGGCGCCTAGTTTGTCCATCGACTTTTGCAAGGGTGTCTTGGGAGCTTCTTCTTCCAACATCATCTTAAATACAGAACCGAATTCACTGTTTGTTCCCGTACACACCACGATGCCCTTAAAATGGAAACCAATATTATTATATTAAGTATTAAAAAAATCGTCAGAATTACCTTTCCGCTTCCATTTCGAACCAAAGTTCCCATGAAAGCAACGTTGGTGTTGGATGAATGTGCGCCATTCGGCCTGATGACCGGATCGGTGTTCTTCTTTGCCGGTTCCGTTTCACCAGTAAAAGAACTTTCGTCTAACGTCAAATCGTGCGCCTCGAAGAGACGAACATCTGCCGGTATTCGATCTCCGACGTTTAGCAGTACTACGTCTCCGGGTACCAATTCTCTCGCCAAGAACGTATCCGGAGTACCTTCTCTCAAGCTGCAATTAAAGTTTCATTTTAAACTAATAATCAAGTAATTTAAATTAAAAACTTACCAGTGACATGAAGGCGGTACTAGTTTCGTCAATTCCTGTAAAGATTTTTCCGAACGATATTCTTGCACGAAAGCAACTGTTACAACTATAACTATGGCTACTGTAATACTGATAGCATCGTCGAATTGACTCATACCTGCCGATACTACTGCCGATGCCAGTAAGAGTAAAATTAGAGGATTCTTGAATTGTTCCAGGTACTTTTTCCATGGTGGGTCGCCGTTTTTTACAGAAAATTCATTGTATCTGAACAGAAAACGTAACATAACCAACACAATTTATCATTAGTAGTTTCATAATTACACCAATTAAGAAAATAGCTCAAAAAACTAGGTAACAAAATCCATCCTTTAATCACGACTTTTTACTAGCAACAAATATGATCTTTTTAGTAATTGTCTTTAACATATAATTTAAATAACGAGCACAGTGAATGATAACAATCGCGAGTATTTTTAAACAAATCACCGAAATTAAGCAATAGGTTTGGTAGAAATTTGATGTTAGATATCAATAAATTTGTACTGTTTTTAAAATGTGAGGTTATGAGTTATTAAACGAAACTGACAACCTTTTACCCACTAGTATGCAACCCGTATTACGCGGTGCAATTAACTGCACAAAATTCTAATAAAATAGTCCTGTTCGTTAATAAAAATGTAAATGGAAATTTTGGTTTTAAAAGGAAAATACCGCCGATTGATTTGTTTACATTTTATTCTACAAAGAACTTCCGGCCGTCGATTATATAATATAATGTATCAAAATACACCAATCTGTTGCATAATTATCATTAGATTATATTCAAAACAATGTTCCCATACAATTAAATCAATTAATTACACATTAGATTACTACGATTGTGATTGGTGTTTAACAAAATACAGAAAGTTTTATTTCGACGAAGTTGTCTAGACCGTCACGGTTGTTTAAAATTAACAATTATCTACCTGTAGAAAGGATGTGTTAAGTAATAAGTAGAAATAATTGGAGGATATAAAAATTATCTTAATTAACTGCACTAATACGTACCCGGCTACTTTCCTCCGTTCGTTTGTTTCTTGCCAATTTAGACCTTTCCTTATATCTACTCGTAATCTCTCTGCAACTTCTTCAAAACTTAAACTACTCGCTTCGCTAGCTGTCAACCATAGTCCTGTATTGTCTTTATCCGTCTATAAAGAATGTTTTATTCTTAAATTAAAATTATATTAAATGCTAAAATGTGTGGAATTTAAATTAAGCATTTACCGGTTTATTATTTCTTAAAAATAAATTATGTTTTCGTAGTGACATAACCTAGAATGTCAATGACTAAAAATGCATTACAATTTATTACAAATACCTGAATATATTAGTCGATGTATTGGGATAATAGTAAACATTAAAACTGATAATAGTTTGTCATGTGTAGTTAGTAAAAAAAAGTTTATTTTTGTTAAATTTGTATCATTCATTACTTGACATTTCTGTTCGATCAACAATCAATTTTTCATCTTGCCACTAGCGGAGCCAAGTAGTGTTGCCAACATGGATTTTCAAAGTCGCGAAAAACACTTCAAAATCGCTAAAAAAAACACCAAATCTGGTGGGAAAGGGAAAAATGCACCGCAGGAGATTTTTTTGCTGATCTAGTAGTTTTTTTGGTGGTTTTAACTTCAAAGTCACTAGACAATAACGGAATTTTAGCTGCGATTCATAGGTAGGGATTTTTACGTTTACCGGTTCAAAATATTAGTGTTCTATGAATTAACAGATCTATGTTTATAGAAACGTAACCTTAATTATCTCATCCATACTATATATTATGGTCCAAAGAAAAACTATTTATAAATTATTCGCGGAAATTTTTCCGATAGTTGGCGCTGCAGTATCTGTCAGTGGAATGGGGAAAACATTGATACCAGCCATTTAATTCAATATCAATTTAACTATTTCTATTTTGAATTTTGTGTGGTAAAGATCGTTAGTGAAAGATGGACGTGTGGTGATTAATTTATATATAGAAATAAATTATTTCAATAAATAGTAAAAATTATACCGTAGTTAAAGCTTATTTATACGCTATTTTTGAAAATAACGTTAACCAATCAGATTTTCCAAGAAGTGCTTATAACATGTATTTCCATGGTATCCCAATCTTTAAAACGTTCTTCCACATTGTAAATTGTTGTATCATGGGAAATCTGTTGATCATTAGTTTCAATCTTTGTACTGGTATTTGAGGCAAAAAAGCAATGTCTTGCACTGATTATAAATTAAATGTAATTGTAAATGATTTTTATGGTTATTATTATTCTTCACCAAACTTTTTCAAAAACTAAAAAATTTAATCAAAAAACTTCTTTAAACTTGCACTAGTGACATATCCTGACATATCATATGGCAAATGGAGAATGGGTTTGTTTTCCCCATTCTATTAGTTCAGATAGAGGGCGCACCCTTTGCTCGTTTTCGCGAATATACACGTCTTTTTAAGTTTAACTGTTTAATAACAATTGCTTCATTCAATTATACACAATAACGTAAAATAGGAGTCTACCGTAACGTAAAACGACTGACCGCAAACTCTCTAATAACTGCAAAATGTACGAAACAAAACATGGAAATGACAGAACAACAGAATTTATATTTTGGATTTTAATTCTGTGCTCTGCACGTTCTTTCGACATATTTAATAATTGTTTATGGGAAACGTCCTAGAATGGTTTTAATATAAAACAACATATTGTCAATCACCTGATTTCGCCCCAAATTATTCAAAAAATCACCGAAATACCCACCAGCCACTAGATGCCTTTTTTTTTACAAAATTTAAACTCAGACCACCACTTCTAGTGTAAAAGTTGGCAACACTGAAACCCATCAATGGCAAACTTAAAATCCCAATATTATTATTATGTATAATGTGTTGCCTAATTATGTCTGTTGCATTTATGTTTATTATAGCATTGAGTGATAAAATTAAAAAATAATTGTAGCGCCGTTACCAAATAAAGTAGGCGTAAGAAAATAATTTATTTAAATTATTTAATATAAATCTTACAGTCTTATCTAAGCACTTGAAGGGATATAATATAAAATATAAAAATATTTCAGTTAATTTTTGTTAAGGTTAAGATTTGTAAAGATTTGATCGTTTTCCTTTTTGGTCCCATTATCTTACACCAAAACTAACCCCTGGAAAGTTTTCAGCTGATGAATTTTTTACCCTTTTACCTTTTCCAGTTGTTACAACTCTGGATCATATTTTGTATTAATATATTTTAAATTTATCGACGGGACTATAATATCCCATCCTTCAGAAATCAAACATATATTCCTAAATAATATTAAAGTTGACGTACCTATATCGTGTGTTTATTCGAACATACATTATTATTATTATTTAAATAAAAATTTTTTTACAATTATAAACAGGATGCAAAATTTCATGCAACGTTAATTACGAATTTAAATATTTCTTTTTGTTATTGCACGTGTCTCAAGCAGTTAGGCTACAAATATTTATCAACACGTGCCGATACATGAAATCACCGTGATTATTAAACAATCCAACAATAATTACTAATTTTAATTACTTCCTCGCAAATAAATGAATAATATTTATATCAGTTTGTTAAAAAAAATCACACACATCGTTTTGCTTATATTTTTTATGCATTTTTATGTTACATATTTAATAACAAAGACTTTCTTATAATAGCAAATTAAATAGACAAACTAACCTAGATGCTCAGCATGATCTTAGGTAAAGTTTATTCAAGTTTGATGTTCTTAAATTTAGTAGAATCTTTCAAGTTGTTATAATCTTAGTTAAGAGTATATAGTTTGTATTTTAAAGTGTCTATTTTGACTTAGATCAACAAATAGTTTTTATTTTTATTTCATCGTTTTTTTTAATAAATAATAAAATAAAGAGAGAAAAATGCAACCACAAAATCCCTTTTGAACTGTTAGTATAGTTCACATGTACAATTTTTCATAAATATTTTGTATACAGTGACATTTTAAAGTGGTCTACGAGAAAAAAGTTTGGGAACCTCTGGTGTAGACTGTAGAAACACCCTTTTGCTTCGACGTTTTTAACTTATCTACATCAACTTGGAAAATTATAGTAAGCGATGTCATACTGCTGAGCTGATTTTTTCCGTAACAATTCAATTCAAGTTCTTTTTGCAGCTATAACATTAATATACTAGTTAAATGTATCTTGTTATTAACGTTGGAAAGTTTTACAAAATATTTTTAAAAGCAAACGGATCTACACTGACATAACCTAACTTTACGTAAAAATACGTACACATATACAGAGTGTCCTACGACGAGTGCCACCTAGAAGTTTATGGGGAAGGAAAAACGCGAGATTAATCAAATTTGGTATACAGGGGTTTTTGATACTTCTGAGTTTAACTAAAATATTTTCAATTTGATCGCACTTCCGGTTATACCGGAAACCGACACCAACTTCACTATTTTTAATGCAACACCCCGTTTATTTTCTTATTTTTGGTTAGTTCGTTAAATTTAAGTGTTAGTTTATGTAAGGTACTTTGTATCTAACATTAACCGTTTAGGAGAAATTTAATGTTTTTCGAAAATTTTGACAGAAATCACGCTTAATAAAATGATGATTATTTCAATACCTAAATTATTTAAATTAAAAAGTAAATGTATTATTTTGCATTTAAGATCTTCAATTGTAAGTAAATAAAGTGTATTTAAAAAAATTTTATACAGGGTGATCACACTATTGAGTTAAATCTTAAATTAAAAAAACGAAGATATCTTCCTTATTTCAAATAGCAACCCATATTTTTTTATTTTAATTTAATTCCTTATAAAAAAATAAGGTTAAATGGTCGAGCTAGGCTTGCGGAATTCTCTCCCATTCTTCACGAGCAGCATCTTTCAATACTCGTAGAGTAATTGCGGGATGGTTTCCCTTCTTAATGCGTGTTTTAAAAATGTCCCAGGCACGTTCAATGACGTTCATGTCAGGGGAATTTGATGGCCATCTTAATGTGGATATTCCTTCTTCTTCCAAAAAATTTTGTACTGCAGCTGTTGGATTTGGAGGTGCATTGTCATGCATAAGCAAAAATCCATCACCTACCTCCCCCCGGAATAGACGCACAACAGGATTTAAAACTTCCTCGATGTACACAGCACCAGTGATTCTTCTCTCCAAAACCAGGAGAGGCGTCCGTGTACCCCTCATAATACCACTCCAAACCATAATACTCCCACCTTCAAATGGAACACGTGGTTGGGCTGTTTCTAATCGGGCTTGTCGTCCTGGGGCCCTCCAAACTAGCGTTCTTCGCGAATAAGAAACCAAGCCAATTCTTGATTTATCAGAGAACATCACGTAAGTCCAGTTAGGACCATGGTGTAACATTTCTTGAGCCCATTGCAACCTTAGAATTTTTTGTTGATAGGTTAGTTTGGGAACACGTAGAGGTCTTCTGCGATACAAATTTACCGCATTTAATCTTCGTGTAATTAATTGTTTGCCTTGAGATATTCAAGTCTAGCAATTTCTCTGGATATGCCACTTGTAGATTCCTGTCGATTTCTTCGAGCTATCAATGTTATCTGCCGGTCTTGTGCTGCTGTTGTACATCGACTTCTGCCACTTCTGGTACTATCCTTCACATCATTTGTGTCTTGGATTTTTTTTTAATTTTTGATACAGCACCCTGAGTAACATCAACAATATTCGCGATATCACTTTGACTAAACCCCTGTTGTAACAAAGCACTTACTCTAGACCTATTAAAATATGATAAATATCATGTCTCTGTGCATTTTTAAACAGCTCAAATGAAATTTAAACAAGAATTGGAATAATGTGAAAGCACCCAAATCAATTAAATATGACCAAATTAATACAAAAACGAATCAAATTTATTATTATTTTGATTTAAAAACGCTTTAAAATAAATATCAACAAGAGTTTTTTAAAAACCTTAATCGCAGATATATTATTTCTAAATATTCCAAACTTTTGGACATACGTGTATATTAGCGAAACTTACTTGTTGACCAGTGGCGTGCCGCTGACAAAAAAATTTCATTCTGAGAGCGGAAAATTGAAAATAACTTAAGCTTACGCCGCGGTGAAGTATTCGCGAGTACTGGTCTTGGGTAATTTATGGTCGAAACAATAATTATCGATGTTTGGAATGCATATTTAATGAATTCTTTATCGATGCATGTACAACAATTTAAAATGTAAAACGTGGAATTTAAAAAAAAAATAATTTAGTAAAAATATCTACAGATTATTCACGATAAATTAACTCCAATGTTAAAATGTCATATACCTACAAACTATTTTGTCATTTTGACATCGATAAAAAAGGTGCATCCTTTTTTATCGCATGTTCCTCAATCTAGTAGGTGTGTATCAATTTTGCATTATTGTTGACAGGTATTTAATTGTCAAATTTAACAATATAAAACAATACTACCTTTTCTTTGCAAAAAACATAAAGTATGAACCGATTTGGAGAGGTTTCCCATGAACAAATTACAAAAAATATTGAAGAGTCAATACCGAAGTCAACAAAAAATACGAAGTCATCAATATGGAAACAATTCATGGAGTTTTGTCAAAGCCGAAATTATAAGTTGGAAGAGAATACTACAATACAAGATCTAGCAAAAATATTAAAAGATTGGGCTTTCAATATGAAAAAAAAAAGAATGGAGAAGATTACAAAGAATTTGCGGTCAAAACAATATGGAACACGACTGCTAAAATGTTACAACAGAAATATTTTAACGAATATGGTTTGAAATTTGATCCTTTTACAGACATAACCTTTAAAGAAGCTCGGGATGCTAGAAATGCCAAAAGAAAACAACTTCAATTGATTCCAACAAAAAGAAAGACGTGTTCTTCAGCAATAGACAAAGAAAATATAATAAAAATGGCAACACTATGGAATATAAATGAACCTGAAGGGCTGCAAAAAGATTCTTTCATATAGCTTCTTACGAATTGGCTTGGAGAGGAGGAGAAGCTGTTAATTGCAAAATTTATTATTTTAAAGTAGAAAAGAACCAAAATGGTCTTCCTACGGGTAGGATTGAATATAACACCATATTTTCGAAAACGGCACAAGGCGGCTCGAAAAAGTTAACAGACAGCAAATGGTTGACTAGAAATGAAAGTGACGAAAGTATTTGCCCTGTAAAACTATTCCATTTGCTAGTAGAAAAAAGAAATGAACATATTACTTCTGACCGATTATTTTTAACTCCAAATCCTTTTTGGAAAAATAAAAATTCTAAAGGTTGGTACAAAAATGTTCCTTTAGGTATTAATACCATATCTGTTTGGACAAAAAATTCTGCTGCAAAAATTGGATTGGACATAATCGATAATAAAGTTACTAACCATTCAAATCGTGCCAGCGCAGTTTCCCAATTAGCCAAAGCAGGAGTTAGCGATCAACAGCTTATTAAGATAACAGGACACTCGTCATCACAATCGATTAAACCATACCTCCAAATTGACCCCGAACACCATGAACAACTTATAAATAATTTGAGACCCTCGGAAACAGAATATTCAACATACGTAGAAACACGAGAAGAAAACATTAAAATCAGTACTCCCCAACCAATATTTAATAATTGTATTTTTAACAACTGTTCTTTTAACTAGTTTAATTGTTTTAGAATGAATAAATTTTATTGTTTCTTTATATAATTAGTCGTTAATTTATCTTAGCAAAATACACGCGATCTTTTTTTTAATGGATAAATTTTTCTCTTCATCTCAAGATTTTTCCATCAGTAATATTACTCAAAAAACTGAAATGATAAAATCGCGAGACCGAAGGTCGAGCGATTTTATCTAATTGCATTTTATCTAATGGCAAAATCTTTCGATGAATCGAAAAATTTTCCGGTAAAAAAAAAGCTCTTGTGTATTTACTGTTGAAAAAAAAATATTTTTCCGATAATGTACCTCTTACCTGTTCGTTTTTTACTGCAGGTGTTTCTTTAGCTGCACCATCTTCCTCAACTTTACCCGAGGTTGACAAACACTTTTTAAATATACTCATAATTGCACCATTCCGTAATCTACCATTATTTATTTGTTTTTTTTTTTTGTTATCTATATTGAAGACTACGTACGAAGAGTTAATTTTACATAACCAGCATGCAAACTAAATTCAATCCATCCATTATCTCTCTCAATTAACGTTCTGTAGAGGGGAAACAATATTATCCAAGCTTGGCTGATTTCTATTATTTTGTAAATGGGTAAATAAAAATTTCAATAAGGTCGACCGCAATTTAATTATTCATAAAATTATTTTCATTCAACCTTATTCATGTCCCGGCGGTTTCTTCCAGAAAAAAATTATCTAGATCATTGGAATCGTCTCATAAATTACAATTCTCAATTATATACAGGGTGATTTTTTTCCACGCGGCATTTACCAGTCCGAATTGAATTTTTTTCAACATTTTTGTGCATTAGTCAGACACGAACAGGCAGCAAGTCACAACTTGTTTAGTTTGCGATTTCTACTGTTTATATACAGGGTGTACCCCTGTAAACTATACAGAGTGTTGTATAACTCCGTTACAAACCAAACATATGATTTTTTAAATGGGAACCCCTGTATATTATACCGAATTTGGACTGCTCACATTTTTTTGAAGCTGATATAAGGTTTTGATACGTTATACAGAGTCCTTCAGAAGTTATGGACACGTAGGTCGTAGGTAAATCAACGCTCTGTATCTTATTGTACGTTGAAGAAAACAATAGTATATTAAACAACGCATTTCATATGGAATTCTGTTATGACACGAGTTCAAGTTTAAAAAACGAATCGCGAAGCGATGAGTTTTTTAAAGAACGAGTGTCACAACAGCCATATGAAATAAGTTGTTTATAATATTTTTTATATTTTGCCCTTTTTACCATTTTTTAAATTAATTTTTTATTTTTATGTAATTACGAAAATTTTTATTTTAAAAAGTATGTCGGCATTACTGTGTAATTTATAAAATTTGACAGTTGTGACATTTAAATTATCAAATGTTAATGTTTTAAAATATTTTAAAAAGAATAATATACCAATAATAATATATTATATAAGTAAAATATTATATTCATATTCACAGATACTTTCTTAAAGAACAATATAAAATTAATAAATTGCTATTAGCCACAAATGTCAATGTCAATAGTCTTGCCTTTAGATACTTCACTCATGTCGCCAACCATTTAAAACAAAAATTTGCGTGCGTAAAAGTTACATTACGATACACAAATGCGTTTTATAATGAAGATTTTTATAAGTGCGAAATATAAAAAAGTATTTTGCCTAACAGAGTTTCATAATATGATACAATATTCTATTAAATATTAATTATTTTCTCTTTTGTATACAGGGTGGACGATAACTCGTACCTGTTATTTTCTCTGTTCTTTCAAATGGAACACCCTGTATTTTATATCATAAATAGAATATTCGACTATACCCAAAGTTTATGAAAACAGAGTTATTTTGTAATATGCCAAAGAAATTCAACTTTGTGAGAAAATTCATCACAAAGTTGAGTAATAAATCTGAATGGGATGAAGACACCATACAGAATTTCAACCAGAATACCATAAAGTGGTATACGGACGGTTCCAAGCTAGACGAGGGAACTGGGATAGGAGTTTTTGGACCGAGAGCCAAATCCTTAGAAAGCTTGGGCACATACCCGAGCATCTTTCAAGCAGAAGTCCGTGCCATCGAAAGATGTGTGGAATTCAATATTGGAAGAAACTACCGCAGACAAAAGATTGTGATCATGTCGGATAGTCAAGCAGCCATAAAAGCGCTGAGCTCAAATATAATCAGTTCGAAGATGGTTTGGGAATGCCTAGGCAAACTAAATGAACTAGGCCCGAAGAACACTGTCACCCTCCTATGGGTCCCGGGACACATAAGAATAGAGGGGAATGAAACAGCAGATAAGCTGGCAAAAAAGGAGCTGAAACCCTACAATTGGGACCAGAACCATCTTGTGGGATCAGCAGTAGAGTAATCTTAGGAAAACTAAGGGAAGAAATGGAGAAGAAAAAATCCAAGTACTGGAATCAGCTGGAAGGACTGAGGCACTGAGGCACGACCAGAAGAGATCTCTTAGCTGCCTTTGAAGAAACTAGGGTTAGCAGATGAAGCAAAGTGCAGATTCTGTGAGGAAGAGGATGAAACCTCAATACACATACTCTCAGAATGGCCTGCTTTGCAGAATTCTAAGGCTAGATACCTAGGAGCACATGAAATAGAAGAAGGAGATCTACCTGATTTGAAGCCCGACGATGTCCTAAACTTTCTCAGGAAAATAGGACTCGAAGAGCTGCTATAAATCTGAGAAAACATCAGAACATGGCAAGTAAGGGGGGACACAATAGATCCTATAGGTCGTAGTGTACTTATTACCCCTAATTTATACATACATATACATACAAAGTATTTGCAGGGCAAAAGTACAATCAGCGACTGGCGGCGCAGTAAAAAATCCATCACAGGGTTTTGTATACAGATTGAAACTGAAAAAGTTCTACAAAATTGTTGCACACTAAGAAAATCAAAACACAAATTGGTGGAAGGTGCTCTGTAGTTGTGGTTCGTTCAAGAACAAAGACGAGGAACCTCGTTTAGTGGACCAATCCCAAAAGAGAAGGCTATTATCTTGTACTCCAAGCTTCAACGAGAAGAAGCGTTCTCGGCTAGTGAGGGATGGCATTTCCGATGGAAAAAGAGACACAGGGTCCATTTTACATCGACGAAACTGAGTTGAATTTTAGACTTCTGTCCAGAAAAACCTTTGCCATCCACAAGAAACATCTGCAGCAGAATTTAAAGTCATCAAAGAGAGGATAACGATGGCCTTGGGGTTATTGATTGCTTTAAGAGAAAGTATCGGCGAAAAGTCTTTGTGAAGTTCTTTTCGATGATAGCTTAAAAGTGCTGAAGTAAGTTTATATGAAGCATGTTGTGTACATGTTAAATAAATCGATTCAATGGGTTTGAACGTCCTGATACCATTGCATAAAAGTTTCTCCACATTGCTCGAGTAACCATTTGGGTTGCTGTGTCTGGTTATGGAAAAATTGGTTCTTATTTTGTTGAAGACGAAAATTACCAGCTATAGTTCATTTGTTTGAAGTTGGCAGCACCGTGAATTCATTATAAATGCATTATAATGCAAATCCTTCAAGGCCCAAGGTTTTTCCTTCGCCATTTCGTCAATTACATATCTTCAGCATGGTGTCGTCAAAAGAAATATTATTGCTTTGCAGCCACTCTTTAATATCTCCCTTTTTCCATGACGTCGTTGGTAACTTTTCTACCAGTTTTGAATGATAATTGACATTATCTAAGACAACCACTGCAGCACTTGGCAAAAAGTCCAATAGCTAGGAAAAATAATCTGCAAAAACATCAGAGGACAATTCTTCGTGGTAATCTTTGGTTGACTTTGATATAAAGTATATTAATCCATTTTCTACAAAACCATGTTCACTGCCAATGTGATTAAAAGAAATTTCTTAATACTGATATAAATAAGTACGTGCGCTACTGATTTAGGTTCTTTTTTACTACATTTTACGCCAATTCCAAACAAATGAACTATAGTTACTGTCAATCGAGAGCGGTACAGACATAATATTGACACCTTTTCAATAGATTTCAAAACCTTTTGTCGTTCTCGTAATATAAGAACTAACCTAACTAACAGAACATTTTCTCGTGGCACGGATTTCGTCTATCCACCTTATTCACCTGATTTAACACCACCTGATTCCTACATTTGAGGTGCGTCGAAGGATTTCATATTTCTCCCGGAAAATCTACCAAAAACTGTTGGAAAACTACGGCAACATTTGCAGCAACCATTTTTAACATATATCTATTTTTAATAATTAATTCATAAATATATTTTTTTACATTGGGTACTGTTTATTTTGAAAGAAATTATACTTTTATCTAGATAGATGTTAGATAGATGTTTAAGAGGTGGCCAGAAGCCTATTCCACTGCGACCTTTTCAGATCTATTGTGGTCCTCGAAAAACTAGATTACATCCCCCAGTCCGACTCTCTTAACGAAGTCTATAAGCTTTGAGACTGTAACCTTCATGTAGTCCCTTGCCAATGGATATTCTTCTCCTAAAGTCAGGAACCGCATATTTACCAGTCCGTCGCACTGACATAAGATGTGCTCTGGTGTTTCCTCTTCTAGGTGACAGAATCTGCACAGATCCGTCTCTGTCAACCCCATCAGCTTAAGATGCCTGTTTAGCTTACAGTGCCCCGTCAATAGACTTACTACAGTTTTGACCGTTTTCCTGTCTTTACTCAATAAGTCTGACGTAAACTTTTGCGAATGTTCCATTATGAACTGTTTCGCTTGCCTTTGTCCTGGTGAATTCCACCACCATTCCCGTGATTTTTGTGCCACCCATGTTTTCATGGCCGTCTTTATTATATTTTTTGCAATGCCGCAGAAGGGTTCCGGTCCAATAAAAGGCATTGATGAGCCTAGTTTAGCCATTTCATCTGCCTTTTCATTGCCTTTTAGACCCCTATGCCCTGGTACCCAAGCTACCGTAACCTTGCTACGATCCCCAGAGTATTCAGAGCATGCACACAGTCCCATACTAGCCTAGAATTGACCTCTACAGAATCTAGTGCCCTTAGCACCGCCTGACTGTCTGTGAAGATGGCTATTGAACGGTACGTCCTATCCAGCCTTTTAATTTCTTCTACACAGTAGTGAATTGCCGTGATTTCTGCTTGAAAAATCGTGGCATTTTGGGATAGACTTACTGGGAATGTTATCCCTTGTTTCCTTCCGACTACGCCGGCTCCCACGCCATACGGCGTCTTTGAGCCGTCCGTGTACCAGGTTGACTCCGCCTCTACGGGTACACCTTTTTCCCAGTCTTCCCTACCTGGTATAACTATTTTAAATTTATTGGCAAAGCTATATCTCGTGACTGTTGCGTCAATGGGTTGCCCCAAAATGTTATCCGCTTTTAGTTCCTTGATTAGCTTACCATTATCAGCCCCATGCGATTGGCTTATGTGCTGCTGATTATGATACTTTTATCTAAAAACACATTTCCAAATTTTATATAAATATTCATATAATGGTCCTGGATTCGGAGGTATAAAATCTCATCTCTAGACTATTAGGTAATGTTTTGCAAAAAAAATATTCAACCTCTCGTATCGTCAATAGACTTGCACCGATTTTAAAATATTTTTTTTGTTTGCCGATGGAATTAATGACCTTTACTGGCTCATTCAAGGTTAAACGATCAAAATACCTGTACAAATAATTATTTTAGTTGAATAATGTCACGCAGTAGCGGAGAATATGGAATATTAATCAAGTAATTATCGCTATGAGAAGAATATACCAAATTAACCCTATTACCACATTTTTAGTTCTCAATTAATAGTTTTCTTTAAAAAATAAATTAACCCTCGTATTTAGTTTTTAAAGCGCATTTAATACAGAAATAAAAAAATTGGAAATCCAGAATTTAAATTTGAGGAAGTAACTTGACTTATTTGTTTTACAGGTAATTAATTTAGTGGAAACAAGCAAACGATAAAATGAGTAAACATAAATAGTGTTAAATCATAGTGGTATAAATAAATTAGAACTGATATTCTGGGTGTATATAAATTAAGTGTGTTTTTTATTTAATAGCATTTTCCCTGAAAAATGGAAAAGAGCCATAGTCACAGTCTGGCCTAAAAAATTTAATCCTCTTAAGTTAAGGACTTACATCCAATTAGTATTTTTCCAACTTTGTCTAAAGTTGTCAAAAGAGCTATAGAGGTTCAACTAAAAAAATATGAAGATAGCTACTTCCTTCTTCCCATAACTCAGTCTGGTTTTAGAAAAAATTATAGTTGTACAACAGCTTTTCTTCATATAATTGATGACTTTGTTAGGGCTATTATGGGCCAGTTAAAATGTACAATTTTGGTACTTGACTTCAGCACTTCGAATTTTGTTAAAAGCCTCCAATTTTGTAATTATCACCTTTTGTTAGATGAGGTTGATAATAATATAGAAAATGACATCAAAACAGGACCAAAATGTCCTATAAATCAACAACTTCTTCAACACTCCCAAGTTAGAGACTTTCAAATTATTCTTTCTCTTTTTTAAATTGGGCTATAATTTTCACAAAATTTTTCAAGATACGCCACTGCATTTTAACTTGTTATACGTCAGGTTATTAAAAACATACTGAAAAATCATGTAGAACCGTTATATTCTAGAGAACGATAGACAAGTACATTCACTCAATAACATGTAAGTGTAAAATAGTAAAAATATTTCTTAAGAAAGGTCAAGTTGTCAAGGTTTATGAGCTTTTGAGGTTGTAAAAATCAATATAATGCATTACCAAGTTATAATATTTATCATTTCAAATTACAGAAGGTATAGAAGGAATAGATAATAGTATGTATCACATAAGAAATCTTTTATTTAGGTGTACAAATAATAAATAAGTGATTAATATTTTAAAAAGTAGGCATGCATGTTTTTACACCTTAATCATAAGGATTAAGAATCATATTAAATCGTATTTATTTACAGTGGAAGTTTTTCCAGGCACTAACAGTAATATCCGCATGTTAATAAGAAATGTAAATGTTTTTTGAAGTCATACAAGTAAAAACAAAATAAGGTTTTCAAATTCAAATCAATAAACTGTTAAGAAATGTTTCTCATGTATTAGAATTTATATAAATTATTTACCAACCAGTATTTTAAGTACCTCCTTCCACGGAGAATGAGAGATTTACTTATGTAGAATATTTATTGTTACTTTTCATATTTGCCTACATTATCCGATATCTAATTTTAATCAAATAAACAAATTAATCAACATCCATTTCTTGCCACTCAAAACGTACACAATAAGTTTTAGGGATACAAATAAGAAAACTTTATTCACAATAGACGTGACGTGTGTATTTATATTTGCATAAACTGCTGATTTAAACAAACTTATTTTTAAAAAAATTGTACATCAACATGCTTATGCAATTAACTTCTAAATTTTCAAGTGATTTTTAAATCTAATCAAGAATTCATGTTTAAAGTTTGAACTTTTTATTTGATAGAACAAATTCTGACGAAAATACACACTAATTATTTTTAGAACTAGACATTAGACATGAATGGATCGTAAATGTGTTTGAAGCCAACAAAATGGAACTGAAGAATATATATTTATTTTTAGAACAAATGCAAGAAATGTGCACTCTGATGGTTTTCTGAAATTTCACAGTGTCATCTCCAAAGTATGCACCTTGTTTATTAAAAAGATTTTTCAGTCATACTTTTATGTAAAAATAATGATGTACCAAACAAAATATACTAAAACACCCATAATATACTAGGAACCTCGTATTTTTAGTAAAGTAAAGAGTAAAGTAGATATTTACTTTGAAATATCTCGAAAATTATTTAGAAAATTTATTTTTCACCAGAATTAATACTAATATATTTCTTATTTAAGAACATTAAGTTCTTGTTGCAATACTGTATGGTTTAGATAACATAACAAGAAAAAACAAATTTAGAGGACTCTGCCAACCACTTTAAACAATCAATCAGAATTAATGTAACACTAATTATCCGCTTTTCCAAAATTAAATTGCTGCCTCTCTCTCAGAATATTAAATCTGTCAATCCACTAACAACAAACCAGCATTCCTTAAGATCTCAAAACCATTTAGACCAATTCAGAAAGACAACTTTAATTGTTTTGGAAAAAAATTAATTTTTGATCAGGTCTGATACATAATCAGCAAGTTAATAATTGTTTACTTCCTCCTGCAATTGGTAAAAATTACCGTTTACTTCAAATTTTAAAGATCTGCTTTTCCTAAAGCATAATCTCTCTAGTTAGGCATTCAAATACAGCTGTCAGTTTTTAACGATTAAATTTCTTATGTGAATATAAAATTTATTATTATTGTCATTACATACTACTTGTTATAACCAGTTCAGCAAAAAATTAATACCAATAACCTGATTGGCTTTTATTTAAATAAATTTCTCACACCAGAATAAATATTTTACTAATTTAGTTATGCTCTGACTCTTTGTTACACATATTTTTTAACTTGAGGTGCCTCTTAAATATTTTTTTTTATTTTTTTATACAAATTGATAACATATTTATATATGTAACATATAATTTAAACAATTTCAAGAAAAACAACTGATAATTGATGATTTGGAAACCATCAAAAATTTGGTTGAAGGGTATTATTTCTACAAGCCAATTTCCTGTCATTACAAATTATGACAAATAACATTTATGGTCAAGGGTCTTAAATCTGTAAATAATTGGTTGTTACTAAAAAATAGCCCAGGATAAAAAAACATCATTTATTAACTGGTATATAATTGGATATCATTTAAACTAAAAAAGTTGAGTGTAGATTATAATCATTAAAAGTAAATTAAATTGTGAATGGTATTGATCAAATGAATAAACAATGTTAAATTAATTATCTACAAAAAAAGTAATGATATCATATTAATTATCTTTTGTAATCTACATAGTTTGTTGAGGAATTTATCAAAACCTCACAGAGATAACATGTCATATATTGATAACAATAAATTAGTCAAAATTTTTATTTTTGAAGGTTTAAGTTTAAATTAGTATATTGGGAGCAAATAATAATAATTTATAAAAAATTATTATTTTTAGTTTGTAGCTATTAATTTAGCAGCACAGGATTTTACATCAGCCTACAATGGGTGTGTTCGGGGAGCACGCTATTTGCGCCATTTGGCGCTATCTAGTACTATTCCTCGTTTGCGTTATATGGCTCTTGGCGCTACATAGCTCGAAAGCGTGCTCCCCGAACACACCCAATATATTTACTATTTTTGGCAATGTAAACTAGCAAGTATTAAACCTTTAAAATGAATCAAAATAAAAAATATTTGCAATAACAAAAATAAACTTTTTCAGATAATAAAAAATTTGTTTTAGATTAAGTTATAAAGCACTTTAATATTTTAAATTAAGTAATTCAAGATAACACATGTGAAAAATAAAATTAATTAATTACAATAACTTAATTTTTACCTAAATACAATTAAATTCTGATCTAGTTAAATAAAACACTGTAAAATATAAAACCATTTATACATAAAAATAAATCATCAAGCTTAAATATAATAAGACCTTTAAGTTTATATGTTATATACTAAATGAGGGAGAGTAAATTTGTTAAATTTTAATGAGAAAATTTTTACTACACCAAAATATATTACATATAGGTAATGCAATAAAATGTGAGACTTAGATAAGGAAAAATATAGTACTCTAAATTTTATTTCTTAATATTAAATTAAGATTGTTAGCCAATTTTTATATTACTATATATTTTAAAAATTGATTTGATTTTGCCAGATCTGTAGATTATAAAATGTACTACTAATTTTTGATAGCAAAAACATCATTAAAACTGAGAATTGTGTATATTATCTTTGGAATGAATTTACAACTGTTGCATTTTTAAGTAATTGCCTTTTCTAAGGCAATCGTTTTTATGACTTGTTGTTGTCACCAGCAAATATCGACTTTCACAGCCTTCTAATTTAATTCAATCAATCTTTAATTAACGGGCAATTAATAATTTATGTAATGATCGATTGAAGTTTTAGAAAATGAATTTCAATCAATATGAAAACAAAGATCGGACATTATTTATTTGTGTGTGAATTATTAATAATAAAACTTACCCTGCTGATAAATAAATCTTCATCGTATGGTACCTTCTCATATTTTGAATTCGAAATTAATGACTTTTTCATTTCTATTTCCACCGGTTAATTTAAGAAAAAAAGATCAATAATCACATCGTTACACGAAAACAACACACACACGATTTCGAGTTGCTGACATAACTGACATTGACATTAAGAGCAAGAGATTTTGACGTGGATTTGACATTTAAATTGACATTACACGTCACTCATCTGACAGTTTGGCAATTTATATCATTCATTTATATTTAAAGTATTGGAGCAATTAAACGAATAAAATCAACAAAAGTTATTGATATAATGAATAAATAATAAATTGTACATTCTAACACGATCAGATATTTTTTATTTACTAATTTACGTTTTACAGTATTATTGTGTATGTCAAATTAAAGCACGTATACGATCCTGTGGCACAGATATGGACTAGGAAAATATCGAAAAATATTTTTGAATGTAAGTAAACTAACAGAAAATGAAAATAACCAATTCCAGTAACTGCATAAAAGAGTTTACATTGTTTAGTAGCGAAGAATCAAATTTGATAATTACTTACATGAATAATGTGTTTAATGAATATCCAACTAGTTTCTGTTAGGTGCTTTACGTTTTTTGCAATTTTATTCATGATTAGGTATATCTGCGTAATAACTTCAATGAAAATGTAGTGAACAAAAATGGAATTCGAAAAGTGACTGTTAAACACTAAAATTTTGAAATCTTGTCATTATTTGATAGATTGGGTTAAACAATAAATTAAAACAGAATGTTACATAGTTTTCTTATAGAAAGGTAGGTACTACGTTTAAGAAAGTTTTACATATATTTTTAGGAAAGAAATGTAGTTGTATAAACTGTTTTTTTCAAAATAAAGCTGGATACAGTTAGTACAACGATACCAACTGACAATTGTTTAACAATGTCCCATCTAGGGCTTGCCCCTGTTCGTTCCAAATAAAATAACAAAATCAAGTCAACGCCATTAAATATTTATTTTTGTTTTTAAATTACATGTATAATTTCCATGAAATTGATACAACCAAATAATTTTAAAACAATAACAGTAAGTTATAGTCATGAATTAATAACTTCCAACATTTCTCTAAATTCCATATCAGTCTGGGTTTCCATGTGAGTCATGTCTCTAGATTGGACATCCTGTTTTCTTCTGGACATAACAGTTTGACTTTCAACAGACTTAAGTACATCGTCGATTACGGTTTGAGTGTGGATATTACTGAAACCTAAATCGCTGAGAATTTGATCGGACGTTTGCGTGTACATGTTACTCATATAATCGCATCCAAATATAACGTCATCAAAGATAAAATCTGTTTGAGTTTCCATATTGCAATTGTCGAATTCAAAGCTACCCATATTTACATTCAAACTATCTTGTAGCAGATCTGAAGTGTCTGTGTAAATTGTATCGTGCGTGTGAGTGGATGATGAATAATTATTTGAAGAGATACTTTCTCCAGTTTGAGTACTAGAACTACTGGTTTCAATGTTTTCCATGGAAAAGTCATCTTCATTGGAAGATGTATTGCATGAAGAGTTTTTAGATTCGACTATGTCAGTTTGGGTGTTTGAGCTTTTTTGTGTTAACAAATATTCATAACAACCATTATTCTTTCTATTATAATCACCCATAGTTTGAGTCTCGACAGTTAAATACTGACTTTTATTACCAGTTTGAGTTTGTTGATTATTTTGGATGTCTAGTTCTCTGCATACTTGAGTCATTTTGCTTTTATGCTTTGATTCTATGCAGTAAGTTTGGCTTTCTTGACTGAGTTTTGTAGTAGTGTTGTTGGATACTACTATTAAACTTATGGCATTTTTAGGTAAAATAGGTTTCCCTAAAATTTGCAATGCAGTATCACTTTTAGAACAAGTGGGGCTCTCCTTAAATTGTATTTTTAATGGTATACAATGTTTTTTTCTTCTACCGTGTGTCTGAAGAGATTCATACATGGCAAAGTAAGCTGGGCACTGTGGACACCTAAAATTTACACCACAATACTCTGCGTGCTTACTAAGAGTTTTTTGCATTGGGAATATTTTATTACAATTTAAACATATGTACTGTTCTAAAGAGTGCTTAGTCATATAATGTGTACGAAGTTTTTTCAATTCTTTAAAGTACTTATCTGCATTATATAAGCATCCAAGTTCGGGGCAGAAATATTGCTTTGCGATTGACTCTCCTGACAAATGTTGTGGTTTCCTATGAGTTTTAGCTAAATGTAAGTTGAGGTTAGATTCCGAAATAAAAATACTTGTACATCCTTCTTCTGTGCAATGAACTTTATTATTTACCCTACATTCTTCGGCTGAGGGATAGAACTTTTTTATATTATCTTGAATTGTAAATTTCATTATATTTTTCAAATAAATCTTGGAAATATATATTGATTAATGACAGACGTATAAACTTTAAAATAGTAAACGAACAAAAAAATGTGACAGTTTACAATGTTTAACATCAATACATCATGTATTTATTTAAAGATATCTAATCAAAGTTGTGTCACTAAACAAAAAATTGTTAAACTAACGCTTTATTGCGAAAAGTATTAAATAAAATTTGAAAAATATGATTCTCTAAAAGTTGTCTAAGAAAGTATTTTTACAAACTCTTAAAACCGAAAATTCCCTAAATTATTCAACAATTTCAAAAACTACAAATTTTGTTTTGCAGGGGGCATAAACCCTGTATCCACGCTCAAATATTAAATTTATCAATTCCTTCAAAATTACATAGGTAAACCCTTTCTAGAGCGAATATTTCTCGATCTACAATTTATGTTAAGTATGAGCTGAATTAAAAAATCTGACTCGCTTAAAATTGCCTAACTTGCGTAGGAACAAAAATTTTGGGTTATGTAAATGTCAAATACTAAATTTTGCAAAACATACGATTTGGTCTCTAATACATAATTATATACAAAAAATAATTATTCTTTGATAATGTTTTTAATCCATATATTTAAATTAGTTGATATGCAAATATTTGAATAAAGAAAATATAATAATTTGAAGCTTTAAAATATCATACCGGCAGCGCCACCCATTTATTGATAGCGAAACTAACTGTACCGAAACTCTAGCTTTGAGAGAAATAAAAATAGATAGCTGTAATTTTTATACAATCGTCTTCATATGATGTAGCTGTAATATTTTTATATAAATAGTCATATACAAAAAATAATAAATTCTATAATAATGTTTTCAATCCATATATTTAAATTAGTTGATATGCAAATAAATGAATAAAGAATAATTAATAATTTGATGATTTAAAATAACGTGCAGGCAGCGCCACCCATTTCTGGAGAGCGAAACTAGCTGTACCGAAGCTCCAGCTTTGAGTGAAATTAAAATAGATAACTGTAATTTTCATACAATCTTCTTCAGATGATAGTTGTAATTTTTTTACATACATTATCATAATATACAAAAAATAATAATTTCTATAACAATGTTTTCAATCCGGATATTTTAATTAGTTGATATGCCAATATATAAATAAAGAAGATTTAATAATTTGATGATTTAAAATAACATACAGGCAGCGGCACCCATTTATTGATAGCGAAACTAACTGTACCGAAACTCTAGCTTTGAGAGAAATAAAAATAGATAACTGTAATTTTTATACAATCTTCTTCAGATGATGTAGCTGTAATATTTTACTATACATGGTCATATACACAAAAAAATAATTTCTATGATAAAATTTTTAATCCAGATATTTTAATTAGTTGATATGCCAATATTTGAATAAAGAAAATATAATGATTTGATGATTTAAAATAACGTACAGGCAGCGCCACCCATTTATTGGGAGCGAAACTAACTGTACCAAAGCTCCAGCTTTGAGTGAAATAAAGATAGTTTACTGTAATTTTCATACAATCGTGTTCAGATGATGTAGCTGTAATATTTTGATATACATGGTCATATACAAAAAATAATTTCTATGATAAAATTTTCAATCCAGATATTTTAATTAGTTGATATGCAAATATTTGAATAAAAAAAATTTTATAATTACATGATTTAAAATAACATACAGGCAGCGCCACCCTCTTATCGAGAGCACAACTAACTGCACCGGAGCTCCAGCTTTGAGTGAAATAAAGATAGTTTACTGTAATTTTCATACAATCATTTCCAGAATATGCAACTGTAATTTTAGGTTATGATAACGTCAAGTCAAACACTAAAATTTGAAAACATAAAATTTGGTTATGCAAGTGAAGTTCTTTTAAATGTATTTTTATTCCTCACGTCTGCGAAATTTTCTAAATAAATGGCCAGGCAAGAAGTACTTTGGCATGTATAGATTTCTTCCAATATTTTTCGTATTAGGAGCAGCACTCGAGTTTTCCATGATCAATTGGCATGTTGGTGAAGTAAACTTTTGTAAGTACATTGTATTTCAACAAAATGTTGTTCGACAATAGTGAATATTTTGCAGATAGAACGTTTAAAAAAAGACAAGCGAAAAATTTATTAGAGCAAGAATTTCAAGAAAATAATTAGACAATTTTATAAAAATGCCAGCGGGTGTTACCTGGGCTAGATATACTCTATTTTCAATATCGGCTCTTTTATCGATGCTAGCTGGGTCTCAAGTAGTTCACTTATATTACAAACCTTTATCTGACATGGACAAATATATAGAGGAGGAGAAAAAGAAAATAAAAAATTTAAAAAAGTGATTGTAATTATTTTATATGTCAATGTTAAATAAAACTCTTTTAATGTTGCTGTGTTTTTTAATGTAACAATATGCAGAAATAAGTAAACAAATTGAAAAGTTGGTAGATATGTTGAATTATATACAATTGTAAAATATCAAAGATATTTGGTCAAACCACCGCCATAAACAAAAAATACCATTCTAAATTTATAGACAAGAATAATAGGAGATTTTTTGAGTGATTAATTTAGTGTTAATGATCAGTTTCTCGCGTAATATTAACATTTAGCGCATTCTTAATATTTAAAACGGTTTCGTATAGTAACTGAAATGAAATTATGGCACAAAACGAGTAAAAAGTGTCTTTTATATGTTACGATTGTATCCACAAGTTGAAACAGCTTTGTAAGTATTTTTAAAAAGTATCTCGGTAATAATAATTTTATAAATGTTAAAATAATTAACTTAATTACATAAAAATAACGTAAATTCATCTGGGAAACGTAATTAAGTACGACGTCTACTGTTGCTGTTTGCTAGGGAAGCCGTGCGTTTATTTTACCGTGCGTAAAGAGATACACTACATAGGTTGTAGATTGTGTGTTATTGACGGTTTATTAGAGGGTTGGTCGTAGGTAAAAAAGTTTTTATGTTCCAAAATTTATTAAATAAAACTAAAGTTAATATCACAAATTTATTATGAATCATTTTCTAACTCCGTAATTTGCTCACTGTATTCTTTATAAAGTCTTTGCCATGGCAATTTAGTTTTAATAATCCCCAATATTTCTTTTAACAAACCATGTTTTCTTGTACCCTGAAATATAAAAACCAAAATTTACCAAATTTTATAATTAAAATCAGTAGTATACAATACCATAACTTGATCCACTTTAGGTTTCTTTGCACTTTTATGTGTTGGACCCATTAAATCATCCAAGATAACTCTTAATCTGCATTCTGGTCCTGAAACAACACTTTACAACCTTTTTCTTTAACTCTTAATAGCACATTACCTTTTTCCAATAAATGATTTACCGTAGCAAACAACCAATATTTATACTCTTCGCTCGAGTCCAACACCCCCGTAGCAGTAATTTGAGATTCCAAAAAACTAAGGGTAACTCCAGGTGGTAAAGTATCCATACTTCTTTGTGACGCCATACATCGCTGCATAGAAGCTAATGGCAACGTCATCGGTACTTTTCTTATCAAACTACCGCCTGTTACGCAAACCGGATCCAAAGGATTTGATATTTGAACCCTTAAACAAATTTAGTTAAACCATTACATACTTTTCTGATTATATTTTTTGTTTTACCATGTTTGCAAGTCCAAGCTGTAAGCATAAGCTCTTCCATCAGTCAAAGTTATTACTGGTTGATTAGATGGACCTAAACTACAACCGTTCACTGTACCTAAAGCCAAAAATAAAATTTACTCAATGAACTTGATAAAATTCCAAAAGTACCTTTTCCACTTAATAAACTCCTGACTGATATCCTAGAAAATACGTTTTTCCGAGTTTCCAGATTCCACATATGGATAAGACCAGTTTTAGTTAAAATTAAACAATACCCTTCTTGCGATAAACTTATTGATGACGCTAAATCTTCTATCAATATAGGAGGTAGTGGTCTGGCTCCGGATTTTATCTCGAAACAATTTATCGTCAAATCTTCACAACACGCTACTATTAATTTTCTATTAGCCGTCAAGCATCTTATCGCAGAACCTGTGATACATTTTCCATCAATTATGTTTTAATTTTTTTAAACAAATACTCACCTAAGTAGGTATCCCACTTAGGTTCTTTTTCAACCATATTTTTTAATACTTCGATCTTGGATAGCGAACCTTTTGGAGTTTTATGGCAGTTATTAGTTACCTAAAATAATCAGTGTTACTAATACATAATAGTTTGTAGAGTATTTCGTAGCCACTTTGCCAAGTCTGAACCTGAACTAAGCCAATAAAAAGTTTGCAGCATTGAAATATATGGCTGTTCTGTTTTTGAAAAATGTTTCACTGGTGCTTTAGTACGTTTGAAGAATAAGCTGGAGTAAATTCTCAGAATACTAATCTCCGAAACCTCGAAATACTTAGGCGTGCACAACTTCTTACTAAAACGTAAACCTAACCTAACCTATCCTAATTTAACCTAACCATTTTATTAATCATTGGTTTTCATACTATTTAAAATAGCTTTCACATTTATCGAAAACCATCTTTCCCTAATCAACTTTTTCTTACTAAACTATCAAAACACCATCAATTAAATACATATTCATTTTGACATTTTCTTTATTTCTTGTTATTTAATGGGTTATTATTATAACGAAAAAAATAACCATAAATAAGGTTACTATTCATAAACAGATTTATATAAATATAAAACGTAATTTTGACTTTTCAGCACAGACAAGTGCAAGGTTCAATACAGTCAAGTGACATTTCAACAAGGCGAATATAATTCACTGTAGCTGTTACATTATGTACAGTAGTGGGTTCTACAAGTACCAGTCTAGGTACTTACTACAATCCATATTCACCAATACAGTTTAAGATGTTTCCTAAGGCATTCTGCGCGTGTTCGACATCAGAGGGACCAATAAAAGGGACTAGCAAAAAGTAGTATCAAGGAATGCTGTGCGTTTACGAGTATCAATAATGAGGGTCTAAGAAAAACATTGGTTAGCTGCATGCAAGGAGAGGTGCGAGAGGGTCCATAAAAAGGGACTAGCTAAAGTTGTAAGGTACCCCTTTATAGCGCGAGGAGAATCAATAAAGAGGGTCTAGCAAAAACTGTAAGGATGGCTGCCTAAAACAGGCTTAGCCTTTCTCTGATGAGTTGGGGATAAAAGTTGGCTGCAAATAAAAAGGGACCAGCTAAAACAGTAGTTTGCTGGATGCAAGGAATGCTAGCTAAGACATGCTGCGTTTTTATGACGTGAAGAGCGTCAATAAAGAGGGTCTAGCTGCATCAAAGGACGGGGGCGGGAGGGTCCATAAAACTAAAGTTGTAAGGTGCCCTTTATAGCGCGAGGAGAATCAATAAAGAGGGTCTAGCAAAAACTGTAGTTAGCAAGGAGGGCTGCCTAAAGCAGGCTTAGCTCTCTCTGATGAGTTGCGGATAAAAGTTGGCTGAAAATAAAAAGGGACTAGCAAAAAGAGTAATGTTTTCTGTGACGTGCGGAGCGTCAATAAAGAGGGTCTAGTAAAAATAGTGGTTAGCTGCATCAAAGGACGGGTGCGGGAGGGTCCATAAAAAGGGACTGGCCAAAACTGATTGCAGGGAGTTCTGCGCCTTGTGACATCATTATGATGAATAAAAAGAGTCTATGAAGACAGTAATATTTGCTAAATGCAAGAAATGTTGCCTAAGGTAGAAAAAACTGCTGAATTCAAGTATGGGTGTGTAAAGAACACTGGAGTGTCAATAAAAGGGGACTAGCAAAAATAGTATTGTTTGATGCATGCAAGGAATGCTGTGTATTTACATCAGGAGTATCAATAATGAGGGTCTAACAAAAAGATTGGTTAGCTGCATGCAAGGTGAGGTGCGGGAGGGTCCATAAAAAGGGACTAGATAAAGTTGTAAGGTACCCCTTTATAGCGCGAGGAGAATCAATAAAGAGGATCTAGCCAAAACTGTAGTTAGCAAGGATGGCTGCCTAAAACAGGCTTAGCCTTTCTCTGATGAGTTAGGAATAAAAGTTGGCTGCAAATAAAAAGGGACCAGCTAAAACAGAGTTTGCTGGATGCAAGGAGTGCTAGCTAAGACATGCTGCGTTTTTATGACGTGAAGAGCGTCAATAAAGAGGGTCTAGCTGCATCAAGGGACGGGTGCGGGAGGGTCCATAAAAAGGGACTGGCCAAAACTGATTGTAAGGAGTATTGTCTAAGGGTTGCTGCACCTTGTGATATCAGTATGATCAATAAAAAGAGTCTAGGAAGACAGTAATATTTGCTAGATGCAAAGGTAGAAATGCCTAAGGTAGAAATAACTGCTGCATACAAGTATGGGTGTGTAAACAACACTGGAGGGTCAATAAAAAGGGACTAGCTAAAATAGTATAGTTTGTTGCATGCTAGGAATGCTGTGCATTTACGACATCAGGAGTATCAATAATGAGGGTCTATCAAAAATATTGGTTAGCTGCATGCAAGGAGAGGTGCAGGAGGGTCCATAAAAAGTGACTAGCTAAAGTTGTAAGGTGCTATCTTACAGTACAGGTGAGCGTTTATAGCGTGAGGGGAATCAATAAAGAGGGTCTAGCAAAATCTGTAGTTAACAAGGAGGGCTGCCTAATCTCTCTGATGAGTTGGGGATAAAAGTTGGCTGCGAGGGACTAGCTAAAACAGTAGTTTGCTGGATGCAAGGAGTGCTAGCTAAGACATGCTGCGTTTTTATGACGTGAAGAGTGTCAATAAAGAGGGTCTAGCAAAAACCGAGGTTAGCTGCATCAAAGAACGGGTGCGGGAGGGTCCATAAAAAGGGGCTGGCCAAAACTAATTATGGGCAGTACTGTCTACGGCTTGCTGCGCCTTGTGACATCAGTATGATCAACAAAAAGAGTCTAGGAAGACAGTAATATTTGCTAAATGCAAGGAATATTGCCTAAGGTAGAATAACTGCTGCATGCAAGTATGGGTGTGTAAAGAACACTGGAGGGTCAATAAAAGGGGACTAGCAAAAACATTGGTTAGCTGCATACAAGGAGAGGTGCAAGAGGGTCCATAAAAAGGGACTAGCTAAAGCTAGTTGTAAGGTGCTTCCTTACAGTACAGCTGCTCCTTTATAGCGCGAGGAGAATCAATAAAGAGGGTCTAGCAAAAACTGTAGTTAACAAGGAGGGCTGCCTAAAGCAGGCTTAGCCTTTCTCTGATGAGTTGGAGATAAAAGTTGGCTGCGAGGGACTAACTAAAACAGTAGTTTGCTGGATGCAAGGAGTGCTAGCTAAGACATGCTTCATTTTTATGACGTGAGGAGCGTCAATAAAGAGGGTCTAGCAAAAACAGTGGTTAGCTGCATCAAAGGACGGATGCGGGAGGGTCCATAAAAAGGGACTGGCCAAAATTGTTTGTAGGGAGTACTGTCTAAGGCTTGCTGCGCCTTGTGACATCAGTATGATCAACAAAAAGAGTCTAGGAAGACAGTAATATTGGCTAGATGCAAGGAATGTTGCCTAAGGTAGAAATAACTGCTGTATGCAAGTATGGGGGTGTGAAGAACACTGGAGGGTCAATAAAAGGGGACTAGCAAAAACAGTAATGTTTGTGGGATGCAATGATTGTTACCTCAGGCATGCTGCGCCTTTGTGACGTGAGGAGCGTCAATAAAGAGGGTCTGGCAAAAAACAGTAGTTACCTACATACAAGGAGAGGTGCCTAAAGCAGGCTTAGCCTTTCTCTGATGAGTTGGGAAAAAAATTTGGATTAGGTTAGGTTATTGACGAAAATGGTCAATAAAGAGGGTCTAGCAAAAACAGTAGTAGGACTGTCCCAATTGAGCAAGAGGTTCAATAAAATGGTATTGTCAGTAGTTTGTTGGATGCCTAATAGTCGCTGCGCCTTTTCCCGAGTAGTTAAAAAAAGTTGGCCTCTATTAGATTTAATACAGGAATACAATAATAATACGATTTCTTACTGATTTTAATAATAATTATGTTTTTTAGACGATTCATTACTTACTTGTAGTTTAATGACCCCGCAGTCTTTAGTTGTCGTTACTCCGGGAGCCAACTTCAAAGGATCTAAGATGTTTATAAATTTAACTATAGGCTCGTCTCCTGGTACTTCGCAGCACATTAATTGGTTTATTAAAATACTGGGTGGTTGTGGAACTAGTTTTTTTACTATTTTACTTTGTTGTCTAAAAGAAACACCCTTATAGTTTTGTTAGATGACATTTTAAAATCGACTTACATTGTTTGGGAACTGTTTTGTTGTATTTGTTGTGTTTCCTCGGGTTTTACAGTCTCTACAATTATTTGACTTTTTGTCGGGGACGATTTACTAAAAGATGTTTGTGAATTATTAGGTGTTTCAATTCTGAAATGGAAAAAAAATCTTTTTATAAACAAACTGTTCAATCTTTCTGTTACTTACTTTTGACTACCGCTATTGCTGTTATCTTTTGAAGGTGTTAATAGCATAGGCGTTATTCTTCGTTTTCCTGAAGGTAACCTTGTTTCCAGTTGCTTATTTTGTGGCACTAAGATACTTTGATTCAGTTTGGGGGATTCAAATTGGATGTCTTTTTGTGGTGTTACTGGTTGAGGGGGATCTTGAATTTCAATTGATAAAGTTGATTGTTCTTGTATTTCTTTTTCTTTTAGTGCTCCTAACAATTCGGGATTTTCTATTATTTGGGAACCACTGAAACTCAAGTTCCAGTTCTTTTGGAATGATTTGTGATACATTTTTTCATACAATTCATTCTAAAAAATGAAATAGATCTTTAATTTTATCTGTTTTGATTAACATAATACCTCACCTTTTCATCCATTGTTAATGGCATTCCAATTTCTTCTTGAGTAAAAATTATACATGCAACACTTCCATCCCATGAACAAGCCATAAGATACAAACCATTACTACTCCATGACATATCCAGAACGCTATCATCAAAAAGATCCTTAATAACTACTAGAGGTCGTTTTAAAGAAGTTAACCAGACACTAATAGATCTATCTCTAGATCCAATGGCACAACAACAATATTGTGTTGCTTTTTGACTACCTTTTCCTTGTTTTTTCAGTATATTTGAGTTAAATCTCTGAAAAATATCCCATTTAATTTTAATTGAACATAAATACATTTATTACTTTAACTTACAACGCAGGTAACAGCTTTTCTATGTCCTACAAAGTCTTTATCCTGTTTCCAACCTTCCCTTTCAATAATCTGAGCTGTAGGTCCTCCACCATTCATTGCATGTGCTGATACTAAATACTGTCCATCAGGTGACCAGGATAATCTTAAAACATGTGTAGTTGCTGAACATTCATTAAATGGATCAGTTACAACTTCCTGTTGGGTCCAATCTGATGTTCTCCATATTCTCAGAGATTTATCATCTGATTGACTGGCAATATATTTATCTACAGGATCCCATGTTACACCCTAAGTGTTTATGAATTAAAAAAAACCTGTTATTTTATAGCATAATGTTAAAATTTATTTACCTTAACCATTCCAGTGTGATTTTTTAATACAGCAACTTTTTCTGGAAATTTTTGTGCATTCCAGATAATAACTGAGTTATCTACACTTCCTGAAGCTAACCAACCATCATGAGGAGCCCATGCAATATCAAGAACATCTCCATTATGAGAATTAAGAGTGTGTATACATTTCCAAGTTTCTACATTAATTTGCCCACTTCCAAAAATCGATGAGCTGCCTTCATTGGTTAGTCTCCATATCATTACTAGTTTATCATCTGATCCAGATGCTAATAAATGTCCTGCATTACTCCATCGAACCACATTTACGCAAGCTACAAAGATTAAATCGTGTATATTTTGCGCAGTTATTGTAAAAATTTGAATAGTAATTGTTACCTAGATGGTTATCCATTTGACAAAGCATTTTAGGTATTTTTGTATTAACTTCTTCATTTTCATCTAACACAGGACCGATATTCCAAATAACAATCCTTCCTCCAGATCCTCCTTGGCCTCCTGTAGCGAAACGTCCCCCATTCGGATGAATGTCCACAGAGAAAATAGGTTTATTTTCTAAAACGAATTTTTTTAATTTTGTTTGTTAAATTTCTCAATTTTTTTAACTTACGATCATGATTTATCCAGGCCGGTTTAAGAAAAATCATATTTTAACACTTAATTTTAAAATAAAAAGTATATTTGAAATAAAAAGGCATTTAAAATTAGCAAACTAATTATTTTTTAAATGTTTGAAGTTTGCATAAACATTAAACATAACCAATAAATCTGAAACAGTTTACAGCACAGAACAGAAGTAATGATTCACACAGAACAATAATTTCTGAGTTTTAGTTTTTAGTTTGTTTTTGACGTTGTAAAGCAAAGTGTAATGTAGTGCCAACTATTTATGCTAGATGGCAATACCTACCCGTCTTTTGAAATCTTTCACGTAGAAATAACACAAAATAATTTTTTTGATTTATTTGAAGACAACAAACAGTTTTATTTATAAGCTTGCCGGTCCGCCCTATGATTATAAAACTTGGGACTTTTCAGTACCTACCTTTAGGTACATCCTACAACTTTATCTGTTATTTAAATTCCCCCAAAAAGGACGTGGGATGAATACTAAAACCGAACAATAGCCGAATTAAAAGTCTACATTGCGACTCTAAATATATTTACAAACAAAACATTAACGTCCTCTTCAAACAGGTTATAATTTAATGTTTTGCTATCAGTTTCACATATTATTATGTAGGATCTTCTAAATATTGAAAGCAAACTGAATAAGTGTCTTTAAATAAATGGCTGGGTGAATGTAATAGAGCAGTTTGGAGATGAATAACTGAATCTCAACAGGTGTGGAGTGTGACATTAGCTGCTTGTTAGTCCAGTAAAAATATCAAATTTCCAGAAAGTTCGTACACATTTATTACGAAATTCATTGATTCGACGGAGAATGAAAGATAAATAAAAGTTTTGATGTGGTTGAACGTTTGTTTATTTATCGTTTAAATTTACATGAAAAACGCATAAAATTAAAACTGTTTTTCAACTATTTTTACTAGACTAATGAATTAGGTACCTATAGCGGTTTGTGGTGGGGTAAAATTACCGGGGAAGAGAGTACTAGGCTGGTACGACATGGTACCGGCATCTATCTTGGTTCGTGGTTCATATATCGTGAATTGTGAAGGACAATTTTACATTTATATACAGAGACGGTGAAGAGGTTTCGACTTATACCTACGAGCTTGCGGTTTTTCTAGTACTAGAGGGGAAAGGGGAATATCAATAACATAAATAAAATATTTACTATATCATCAATTCGATATATATTTATTTTCAACAATACTTTTACGTTCACATTAGTTTAACTTGATACCTACATTTATATTTTTTATGTCCCATTTATCAAAATAGTTGATAAATCATGTATAATCTAAATTGGCAGCTAATGTATGCTCAACGGAAAATATGGATACATTTTTTTATTTAAAGTTTTTATTTATTTTAACTTTTAGCTTCTTTCTGTACTGGCTACCGATATATAGGCAGTGGTATTAAAAACCTTTGAGCTATAATTGTGTTTGGGTGGAAAGTTTTTAATTTGTTTTCGAACAAATACCTAGGATTCATTAGATAGGTACAGGAATCATGCTAGATATATCACGAATTTCTTCTGGTACCTAAATCAACTGCACTCATTTTCAACAATAAGTACTGGGAGGGAGGTCTATGCAATCATATTTTTAACGTGTCATATAAAAATTGCAGTGGTTTCTAAATATTTATAAGTAATAACACCATAATTAAAAAAGTTATTCTTAAATTTATTTTCCGCTGTTAAGGATTCATAATTAAATTTATTAGCTGCAGTAAAATTGACGATTTTTCTTTCTAGCTCTAACTTATTCTAAGTTTTAGCAGAAAATTCACTGTTTCACTCAAGTTTATCTGCAATTTCATTAGCAGCAATTTTTATTTGTCCATATCCAGACTCTTAATAAGTTTTCACTATTTCTATGGCATCTCTTAGCATCCTCACACAATGTGACAAATTTATAGATACATGTTGGAACAGCTTAATTAAGTATGCAAAACCTTTACAGGGAACACCATGAAATTTTTGATAAATCTGTTACTTTAAATTACATTTCTTTCGTAAATCTAAAAACCAGGTAGATCGACCCCGTATTTGTTTCAGTTGTAGCAAAGTTTAGGGTTTCTTCATTGTTAAAGGATTAGCAGCTAAGCAATAACGCAATGCAGTGGTGTGTATTTTGGGAAAAAAATACGTTTTAAATTATAATATAATAAAAAATGAAAAGAAATAATTATTGGAATACATTTATTACTTACATTTTATTCTATATCCGACTCGGAAGAATCGTTGTTGACATTAATAATAATAGGGTCGATTAAATCATCACAAATATTGTCAATTTTCCACATATTTGCCTCTACTTTGATAACATGCTCGATACAGTTTGTCCAATTTTCCTTACTAACATGACTTGCAGCACTCTCAAACAATTTCACAACATCGTTTATTTTAAAAGTAGTATTTTTTTCCAACTTCCCCCTTTACCTGAGCCCATATTAATTCTATGGGATTAAGTTCACAATGATAAGTGGGAAGTCGAAGAACTGATATACCACGAGAAGAAGCCATTTCTTCTACAATATGGATTTTGTAATTATTCTTGTTCATTTTTGCAATTCTGTAAAGTTCTTTCTTTAGTGGATCTTTTGGAAACTTAATATTTTTCGAAATAAGCCACTCCAAAAGCTCTGCTTTACGCCAACGACTTGTGGGCAATGCTTCTCGTAACCGTGAATGATAACTTGCGTTGTCCATAACAATAACAGCCCCTTTTGGAATCAGATCCAACATTTGAACAAACCATTCCTCGAAGACATCCCCATTCATATCTTCGTGATATAGTCCCCCGTGCGTTTTGAAATAAAAGTTAATAATCCACCATAGATAGATAGATAGATCTTTATTGTTCTTTCGTATAAAAATACATGAACAAGGGTGACAACATTTATAACATTAATAGCTAGTATAAAACGTATTTTTTTTTAATAATAAAGTATAATTCATTTTATAACAGATTAGGTTTGCATAAGATATGTTGACAAGTATAAGGTAATTTTATTCGTTTATAATGAAGGACCTGATTTTTAGTATTTTCTTTATTATATCATATATTTGATAGAGAGTTTGTGGTTCAGCTTCATTAATTATTATTGATTCAATGTCAATTACGGATTGATGCATTTCAAGAAAGGGACGTCTAATTCCTTCATACACTGGACAAACAAAAAATAAGTGTTGAAGGGATTCTAAAGCAAGGCAGTTACAAATTGTACATAATTCATTGGATTTTATTGTGAATGCATTGTTATTAACATACATGTATATTATATTACTATTGTGAGTGCGTATCTGTGAAATTAAGCGTTTTATATGTAGAGGAATGAAAAGATCTAAGTGATTTGTACAATGGAAAGGATTTTTGCCTTGTAGGATTTGCTTATACATCGGGCAATATGTACTTAAAAGAATTTTGTTCCAATCTTCTATTTGACTATACTGCTCAAATCTGTCTAAAATAATGCTTATTGTGTCCGAGTCAAAAGTTTCAATATTAAGTTCTGAGGCTCCAATTTTATGTAGGATATCATTTAATTGACTAATCCAATTATATTTTGATACTATTTTATTCTGCTGGTTTAGTTGAAAGATTCTCTTTAGTGCTATCTTGGGAAATCTATTTACAGGTAACTTTTTAATCTTTAATAAATATTCTAGGGCTTGCTTTATAATAAAATATCCAACTTTTACCAATTTTATTTCAGCTCTCAGAATGTAACTGGGCGTAGTTTTCTGTAAATACAGAAAATTTTTCCAGAAGTGATTTTGAATTATTTCTCCTTCACTCATATACCGAAGTCCCCATATTCCACTGGCGTACGAGTAGGTTGGAACTACGATGCTGTAGTATAGGGACTTAACACTTTTTATATCAGTCATGTGTGAAGATTTAATTACATTCTGAATTGCGTTTTGTGTTATTTTAGCTTTCTTTATCCGCGATTTTGAATTTTCTGAAAATGTACCATTAAATGAGAAAATCACCCCTAAATAATTGTACTTATTTACTTGCTCAATTAATGTATTTTTATACCAAAATTTAGGTTTATGTCCGATATTAGCACTTTTCCTGAAAATAACTACCTTTGTTTTATTTACATTAACTACTAGTTTGTTACTATCGCTATAGTCTGCTAGAATTTTCATAGATTTGTTCAGCTGAATTTCCGAGTCTGCCAGTACAACAAAATCATCAGCATACCCCAAAGTAATTATGTCAGTGCTTTGATCTAGAGAGGCACCTCTAGCGCCGTGTTGCTTAAAGTAGCTGTCTATGTCTGATACATATAATGCAAATAATAGTGGGCTTAGCGAGTCGCCTTGAAGGATGCCTTTGGTCATCCTGATTTTGTTTGATGTAGAGCCATTCTGATTAATTGTAAGTGTAGCCATGGAGTACATTTCTTTTATAATTCTAATCATCTTTCCGCTGACACCATTTGAGTAAAGTTTTTGCCAAAGTTTCTCGGAATTAATATTATCAAAAGCTTTTTTAAAGTCAACAAAAAGTGCAAAAACCTTTCTCCCAGGTAGTCGCAGGTGATTACTTATTAAGGAGTACAAAACAAATATATTATCTTCTGTGCTTCTTTGCTTTCGGAAGCCAGCCTGACATTCTGGTAGCACATCAATGGATTCAATATATGTTTGGAGTCTTTGATTTATTAGCTGTGTAAATAGTTGTTTTGTGATTGAGTAAAGCAATGCCCCGAAAATTTAATGGATCATTTTCAGGTCCTTTTTTATGAAAGTGAATCATATTAATATTTGTCCAATTACATGGTAGGTGTTCTTCCATATATATTTTATTAAATAAATCTTTTAGGTATATGATCCAGTCAATAGGTAAATTTTTGTAAAATTCATTTGATATTCTATCCTCGCCTGCAGCCCTATTATTTTTTGATAATGTTAATACCTTATATATCTCTTGGGTTGTAAAGGGTGTATCTAGATATGGATGTCTGGCATCAGTTATAGATAAATTTAAGTTAATATTTACAGAGCTATAAAATTGTGTATAGAAATTTTCCCATTGTGTAATGGTTATAGGGTGTTCGTTACCTGGTTTTCTTTGATGTAATTTTATATACTTCCAGAATTCGGATGGATTTTTAATATTCAAAGTTTTTTCTTGCATTTCCTGATGATATTTATTTTGTTTATTTTTTATTAAATATTTAAATTGTTTTTGTTCTATTTTATATTGTTCGATTGCATTTAAGTTATAATTATTTTTCTTTAAGTTATTTTTTTTAGATTTTAGCAATTTTTTTGCTTTAACACATTCCTTATCAAACCAAGGTTTCGAGTTATGTATTAATGTATTTTTATCCAAGCGTGATTTGCCCATATCTAAAGTTTTAGCTGCATCATAAATGCAGTTTATCAAATTTTTATCAAGTTCTTCGATATTCAGATTCGACTCTGGATTTATAGCGGTATTGGACATTAATGTTTTATAATTTTGTGTTTTTTGTGGGTTCCACTTAAGATAAAACGTTTCTGTTTGTTTAATTTGTGACCGGTTTAATTTATAATTTTTTAGGTCTAGAACTAGTGTACAGCTTTGATGATCTGAGATAAAATCACTATTTATATAAAAGGTTTTTATATTATTTATGGTATTAAGATTAGACCATGTTAAGTCCACCACACTATTGCCTCGTTCGCTCAAGTAAGTGTAGTGTCCTAAATGATCGTCATATCGCCCATTAAGTGTATAGAAACCTGCGTCTTCGAATACCTCATTAAGTAAAGTCCCACGTTTATTAATCGTTAAATCCATTGAGTTTCTCGTTCCTAGGGGAAAATTATTTTCAAAAAAATCATTATTATTAAAGCTGTTAAGTTCGCCTATTCTAGCATTAAAGTCCCCATAAATAATTACTTTATATTCTGAATATTTACGACTAATATCTTTTATACACTCATCAAACATATCTATGCAAACCCTATCATCTAATTTTGGTTTAAGGTAAACTATGCCTAAAACAAACTTAATGTAATTAATTTCAAATTTAATAAATAACCAATGATTTGATTTTTCAACAATATCAGCCTTATTTTCTAGTTTTAGTGATTTTGACAAAAGAATCATTATACCTCCGCTTCCTCTACCTCTCTGTTTGTCTTTTATTGCAACAGAATGGAAAATGTTATAATTATTTAAAAAATATGGTAAACTTGGATTTTCTAAAGTTATCCATGTTTCTACGATTCCTATAACTAAAAATTTACAAAAATTCTTTATTTCTTCCGTATCAAAATTAATTATTGTATTAAATCCTTGACAATTCCAGAAAAGTAGGGGAAGTGAAGCCTCCATGTAATATTTTTCCTTATTTTTAACGTTATCTTGCGAATTTTCTTGGTTTTCCATATCATCTAGTTTTTTGGGGGCTTCGTTATATTCACTTCTAGAAGCCGATCTTTATTTTCGTCCCATTTCCATAGTTTTCCATCTATGGTGATTTTTTTGTACCCTACTTTCGTTTGTCTTCCATTTTCCCTTTCATTCCTGGCGATATCCCTGAGTTTTTTCTGAAATCCTTGTTCCTTTTTCGTTAATTGAGAGTTTATAAAGACTTTTTCTGTAAGATTACTTAATTTGCCTTTGTTCTTCAGAATAGAAATCTTTTCTGCCAAACTTTCGGTCTCGATTAAACAAATTTTTTCTGAAATTTTTCTTGCATTCCGGAGTTTGGTTGATATTTGCATATTGGTTTCAATAAAATTCTCAATATTTTGTTTGATCTCTTGATCGTTGTTTGTATCTACCTTCAATCCTGTTATGATTAGATTTTTTTTCTTATTTTCTCTTTCGATATGTTCTATTTTTTCATCTAATGTTTTAATTTTTTCTTTCAGTTCTTTGTTTTCTGTCCTAATATCCACCAGTTCTTTATTATTCTTAGCCTGTTCTTTTCTTAGTTCTCTTAGTTCTTCCATTATTTCATCATTCTTACTCATAAGTTTTTTCATCATATTAATCATAGTCTCATCAGAGTTTCTTTTAGTTCCGGGTGAACTAATAATAATCCACCATCAACAAAACCTTCAGAACTTCCAACATGGACAATGATAAATCTTTTTCCTTTTCCAGATGGTGGCGGCAAACCTAACGACAAACCTTCCACGAATGCCTGCCTTCCGCTTTTAATGTTTTCATCTTGCCAAGATTTGGAAACTGTATATCCAGCATTTATCCATGTTTCGTCTAAGTAGAAGATTTTCAAATTTTGTTCTCTGGCATGTCGAATGCTTCTTAAATAGTCTCTTCTCCCCAAAAAACTATTTCCGGTTTATCTATCAAGAGAGATTTTCTATTATGTTTTGTATATCTGAAACCCACATCTTTCAAAAGTTTGCATAATGTCATTCTGGAGAATTTTGTATAGTCCGTATCTTCTTGCACTGATGTCATAATTTTGTCAAGTGTTTGAATTTCCTTTCGTAAGTAAAATCCATGGACTTTACGCCTTAGTCTTTGTTTTAATGACTCATCGATCTCAATTGGTTTTCGGCCTGAAGGAATTTTAGGGGGTTGAAGAGTTCCATTCTTGCTTTCTTTTAGTAATCTATAAATTGTTGATTTAGCAACACACAACATAGCAGCCGTTAATTCCACAATATCATCAACACTTGCACTTGGATCCTTGTTTTTCAATGATATAACAATTCAATATCAGAATTTTTTCATTTAAAGATAATGGACCTGATTTTGGTCGTTTAGATGGTCCTTGGCTTATTGACATTTTTTGGTACTTGCACAATTAACATTCAACAAATGTTTTAAATATATTCCAACTATTTACAATATTATGAAAACCTTACAACTTCATACAACTTTACTCAAAGAACTAATACTAAGTACTGATTTAATGTACCTACTTTCTTTTAAAATAATATTCCCGATAATGTTACTAAGAAAACTGGGTTGTTTGGAAAATCCCTCTCAATAATCGAATAATCTGTAAATAGGTGTAATCGTATTAAGCCGATTACAGTAGGCCACTTGCCATTTAAAATTTCTGAGAAAAATTCCCCAAACACTACATATTTGGAGTAATACAAATAAAAAATATTAATTTTGCTTCTTTGAATTTAATAAAAATTGTAACGATATCTTGCTATCTTGACTTTAATTAATTTTTTAAAAATATATTTCATTGTAATTTATTTGTGACCATATTCAAAGTTTGAATTAATCTTCTTACAAAAAGAACAAAAATATATAAAATAATTATTGTTACAGATTGGTTTGTTTTCTATTATGAATAAACTGTGTTACTTTTCTTTATCAAACTTACTAAAATGTATGTACCTTTATCACTTTTTTTTATTAAAATTAGTACATCCCGTTACCTCTGACCTAAATCGTATATTCTTTAGCATAGCTGCAACTCATTCGTTCAATACAAAATATACCTTACAGTATACCCTCTTAAAATATATTTATGTACGTCTATGAAATCTACTTAAATGAATGATTTATTACTCCTTGTCCTTTCTATATAGACTATAAGTTACTCCAATATGTCAATCTCATTATGCTAGTTGTACGACACAGCTATAGTGGAATTTTAAGAAGTTTTGTTAAAAAGTTTAATTTTTTAATGCTTTTTTAACCCAAATAATTAATTCTAACGATAATAAATTAACAGAAAAAAATCATTACATAGAAAATTTGTTCCTCGTAAAATTTAGGGTTTAATTAATCTCCCTATCAAAGCCTCTTAGAATTTTATTACGTTTATTTAAACGAATTGATTTCCTGATAATTATAATTGTCGTTCGATTCCAACAGTTTATAAAAAAAAGCTAATAATACACAATAGTATTGTTCAATATCATAAATTACAAGGTATTGACAATAAGAATACTTTTTATTTAACATTGTTTGATGTCTGATATTTATTAATGTTTGATGATTACGTAATGTTGCTGTTTTAACAAAAAGAAAAACAACATCGTCAAACAGAGAGATAATGGTTTACCAGGAATCATACAAAATATGGGTTTGCATTAAATTCACTCTCGTCTATTCAATATTTATCACAAAAATTTTATGCCGACAAGTTTATGTGCAAATTATTTTTTATTACCTACAAATATCTAGAATATTTTAAACGGAATTCTATATACAGTATGATGCAAATGTATGGAATAAATTCATTATTTCAGAAACAGACGACTTAAAAAAAATCTTAAAACACGTCAATTTTAATTTTTAAGTGGCTATCAACTGCTATAGATGTGTTGGACATTAGGTCTCCTTATCGCCTTTGCAACAATGTAATCATTTGGATATTTATTTCTACAGGGTTAACCAAAACTGTGTGAACAGAAAAATGGATAAAATTGGAAAATAGATAGAACACAGTTAAATTTTCCACAACACAATGATTATGAAAGTTTATACAGAGCTTCGTTTTGGCGAGATTACCAACTTTTATCATTGGACCAAATTGTTGAAAATTTTTAATTTAAATTTATATTATAGTTTGATAAAATGTTTATTTTCTATATTTTTATAAGTGGGTTGTGGAAAAAATATACTATTCGACTCGTGTGGATTGTCCTTATCGCGGTCAAACTTTGTTCTTCTGCGATATGGTCATCATATCCACACTAGTTGCAAAAACTACTATAATTTTTCTATGTAACTTGTGTATTTTTATATAACAGGTCGGCTGAAAAGTCCCCGGTCTGACCTATAGATGACGACACTAGAATTAAATCCATTTCATTTTTAGATAATATCAACCTTCAAAAGATTCGTGTAAAAATTTGACAGCTGTCGGACTATTAGTTTGTGAGATATTGCATTTTTAGTGAAGCAACTTTTGTTATTTTCAAAAAGATGGAAAAAAAAAAGAATTTCGTGTGCTTATTAAATATTGTTATTTGAACGGAAAAGCAACGGAAGCAAAAGCTTGCCTTGATAATGAGTTTCCGGACTCTGCGCCAGGAAAATCAACAATCATTGACTGGTACGCAAAATTCAAGCGTGGTGAAATGAGCACCGAAGACGGTGAACGCAGTGGACGCCCAAAAGAGGTGGTTACCGACGAAAATATCAAAAAAATCCACAAAATTATTTTGAGTGACCGTAAAGTGAATATGATCCAGATAGCTGACACTCTAAAGATATCTAAGGAACGTGTTGGACATATCGTTCACGAATATTTAGGTATGCGGAAGCTCTGTGCGAAATGGGTGCCGCGCGTGCTCACAATCGACCAAAAACATCAACGAATTGATGATTCTGAGCAGTGTTTGCAGCTGTTAAGTCGTAATAAACCCGATTTTTTGCGTCGATATGTGACTATGGATGAAACTTGGCTCCATCACTACACGCCTGAGTCCAATCGACAGTCAGCTGAGTGGACTGCGGCCGGTGAACCGCCACCAAAGCGTGGAAAGACTCAACAGTCAGCTGGCAAAGTTATGGCCTCAGTTTTTTGGGATACACACGGTATATTGTTCATCGACTATTTGGAAGACTACTACTGTGCATTATTGGAGCGATTGAAGACCGAAATCGCAAAAAAACGGCCCCATATGAAGAAGAAAAAAGTGTTGTTTCATCAAGACAATGCACCGTGTCACAAATCATCGAAAACAATGGCAAAATTGCATGAATTGGGCTTCGAATTGCTTCCTCACCCATCGTTTTCTCCAGATCTAGCCCCCAGCGACTTTTTCCTTTTCTCTGACCTGAAGAGAATGCTCGCGGGAAAAAAATTTGGCTCTGATACTGAGGTAATCGCCGAAACTGAAGCCTATTTTGAGGAGTACTACAAAAATGGTATCGAAAAGTTGGAAGGTCGCTATAATCGCTGTATCGCCCTTGAAGGCAACTATGTTGAATAAAAAAAAGGAAAACTATTTTTCCTACGATCACATATGAAAGTGCTAGTTTGCACACTTATTTGCACTTAAGAAAGTAGCTAATATCAATACACGTATTGAAAAGTTAATATCAATACACGTATTGAAAAGTAAAAAAATATAGTTCTATGATCTGTGACATTTACGTCAAATTTATCAAAAGTAAAAACACATAAATGTCAAAGCAAGGACCATTTAATTTTTTTTAAATCTTCCTTGTGTCAAATATTGTATTGTAATTGCCAATACAAATTTTTCTGTATAAAGTTAGAATAAAGAATAAAGTTTCTTATAGGTTTTTAAATTTTTAAAAAATAAACATATTTTTATTCAGTATTATTATTTTTATAAAAATACTTTTAGAAAGAAGAACAGTTTATTCTTCTTTTTTATATTGTGTTTATGTTCCGTGCATGTGTCGAATGTGGATTTTTGAAGTTTTGTTTGTGTTTCTGTTCACATTGGACTAGTTTAGTAGGATCATATTAATCAAAATGATAGCAATATATATTTAGGATAAGATACCTACTTACTTATATTGGTATTCATTTTGCAAGTAATTTTTCTCATTTCGTAAAATTTCGCAATAAATAATTAGTAAGTTTTAAACGTAGCGCCAACTAATAACCAATAATGAAGTGTGTTTAAAAGTCAACGTTGTCACAGTTTAGCTACGTTCGTTTCAAGTATTCTCAAAGAACTGGCGGCACAAAACACCGTGTTCTGTGACTAACTGATTGTACCAGTTGACAAGATATATGACAGGAGAGAAAATCGTGTTTATCTGTAATAAACAAACAAGACCCCTAGTCTTGACGGTGATAGAATAGAACAGTCAATAGAAAGTGGGCGTGGTTCTATTGAAAATGCCAAAACCGTATTCTTGAAATTCGTTCTCTTACTGTACCGATAGAAGGGTTGCTCCCCGAGAGAACAATTACTTCTATTGGTTATTTTTGAAGGAACCGCTATAACACCTAGAGAAGGTGTTAGGGATTTTTATTTTCGAACCAAAAATAGTATAGAAGTAATTTCTTTCATAAACTAAACACAATCAAACAACAAATTAAATTAACGAAAATGACAGAATATTTTGTTTAGTGTTTTACTCCTTATTTAATAAAGTGTTAATCAGAGAACAAAAATATCGATATGTTTATCTCTTTTTAATGACAACAAATAAGAGAGAGAAATAAGTTTCTCGGTTAATATTAAAGCATATCGACAACATCGCAAATTTTCTACCAATCTTATTGAAATACGTCACTTACCACTTATGACGTATGTAACCATTAAATTTAAATTTCAAAAGCGGATTATGGCTAGAGGATTAATTTTATAAAAATTTTATTTGTACAGTTGAACCACTAAAAACCTATTTTATAAGATGCAAATATAAAAAAAAATCACTAAACTAGTCCATTATCTTTGTGTCTATTATTATTACATTACTTTTCAATTAATTTCACCGACTGACCATTTTACTTTTAATTTTTATAGAGCCCACAAAAAAATTAAAATGTCATTTAGCTAATAAAGAATTTTGATGTGAATTCCTGAGAAAGGTGGTTATTTGATTTTAATTAATTATATTTCCATACAATATATAAACTCGTTTAAATCCCAATTTTTAACATGACTAACAATTAAAATAAATTTTATAAATAAATTTAAAATATTTATTATAATAAGAAATATTGGGGTCGTAGGAAAAATCGTGTACACAACGCGTTGGAAAGTGTATTTCTTGCACTCGTTACGTTTCCGCACTCGCCACTACGCGGCTCGTGCTAAACTTCTCTCGTGCGTAATACTTCACTTTCCACACTCGTTATGTAATATACTAATTCCATAAGTGGTTTGCACACTGTATAATAAATTGTTTCTTAAGCAATGTAAAATAAAATAACAGACAAATAAAGTCATAATAAATATTATTATTATAGAGTAGGTATGTTCGCAGTATGAGAAATTAGGTTTGGCGTGACGACGAACGAAATAAAAATCATAACTAGAACTAGACCTCTCTATTCTTTCTCATCTCTATACAATATAAAAGAAATGTGCTAATTAGAAGAAGGAAAATATCACTTATTGTTCTTTCTTTGTCAAATTACCTGTATTCACGCAGTTGCCGAGCACGCGCAGTCGACGCGCACAACAGGCAATTCCACTTTTTCATCGAAACTCCAACACAACACACTGGCAAGAGGCAAAGCAAATCTAGATAGACACCGACTACCTACCTATGAACGGCAGTCGTCGCGAGATTACAGCGCAAGGTAGTTGCCGGTGAAATTTTTCAAAAAAAAATACGCATCGTTTCCGCTAGTTTAGTTCATGACGTTATAAAAGTTCGAGATATTTTTTTCCACAAAGTGTTTTTACAATTAGTTTCTCTAATATATACTCGTATGTGGTGCGATTTTGTGTAAAATGCGGTTCCTCGGGGGTGACCCCAAAGTTTTTAACTTATTTACCTTGTTGGTGGTGGTATGTGGCTTAATTCCGCTGGCATTGACTGAGACCAGATTGCTACCGAATTCAGGTAAGTCAAAAAAAATGTTGTCGTCGATGAAGAGAGGTGAATAACCCCCGCACGCTCTTCGCCGTTGCGGACTATAATACGTAGTTGCGTGATATTATGTAGAACACTGTCAACTTCACCGTTTCTTTGGTGAAACCCATCTGGAAACTTTTCTTTAACTCGATTGCGCATTCAAATTAAAACAATTTTAATAATATAAAAGTCAAGTCGACAAGTTTTTGTACGAGTTGTAAAAACAATCGTCGATTTAAAAGAAATATAAACAGTTTTAAAGTAACTCGATATGTGAATTGTTTAACAAAAGTTTTCGTAAAAACTGTAAACATAAACGAGCTAGATTTTTTAAAATAGAAGTTGCAAAATAAAATTTTATAATCTTGCCGGTGGATTTTCTTCTGTAGTAACGTCAAGATATAGTTAAGACTTTTTTATTTTTGAATTTAAATTGACAATTTACAGTATGAAAATATTGTTTACCTCCAGGTCGTGTGACGCCTAATTGGAAAGAGCAATATAAATTTTTAATTGGTGCAATTATAAATGAGAAAATTGATTTTAACGTGAACTTAACGTAGAATGAAGATAATGTCACCTAATCTATTTTGCGAGGGGTCTCTCACAAATTAAAAGAAATATTTATGAGATTTGGGAAATATTTGAGAAATAAAAGGAATTTTTTGAGAATTCATGACGAGTTGTCGCCTTCACGTGTTTGCTGCCTTTTATAGTTTGTCTATGAGCTTCCTGCAAAGAGATTGTGACAGTGATTAATTTTTTATGGAAATATTGCAGGAAAATAAGTTTATTGAACAACTTTACACTATATTTTTTTAATTCGTAAGATTAATTAATTGATATTTGAATTAAGAATAATAAAAAACTCTTCGTTTCAACGTAAATTCCAAGTTTATTTGAAAAAATATGTTTTAAATTACAATGACGGCCGTTTCGCTAAGAAGCAAACTAAAGAAATTAAAAGTTTTAAAAATATTACATAATGTGGAAATATTTCCAATACAATTTCAAAAATAATATCTTCGGCAACATCAGCATTAATATCATTTAAAACACAAAATAATACTGGTACAAAATTGTTAAATGTAAAAACAAAATTACCCAAATTAAAAAAATCTGGTGTTTACAAAATTAATTGTCCAAAATGTAATGCTGCTGTATAACAGGTCAGCTGAAAAGTCCCCGGTCTGACCTATAGATGACGACACTAGAATTAGATCCATTTCATTTTTAGATAGTATCAACCTTCAAAAGATTCGTGTAAAAATTTGACAGCTGTCGGACTATTAGTTTGTGAGATAATGCATTTTTAGTGAAGCAACTTTTGTTATTTTGAAAAAGATGGAAAAAAAAGAATTTCGTGTGCTTATTAAATATTGTTATTTGAAAGGAAAAAATACAGTTAAAGCAAAAGCTTGGCTTGATAATGAGTTTCCGGACTCTGCGCCAGGAAAATCAACAATCATTGACTGGTACGCAAAATTCAAGCGTGGTGAATTGAGCACCGAAGACGGTGAACGCAGTGGACCCCCAAAAGAGGTGGTTACCCACAAAAATATCAAAAAAATCCACAAAATCATTTTGAGTGACCGTAAAGTGAATATGACCGAGATAGCTGATACTCTAAAGATATCTAAGGAACGTGTTCGACATATCGTTCACGAATATTTGGGTATGCGGAAGCTCTGTGCGAAATGGGTGCCGCGCGTGCTCACAATCGACCAAAAACAGCAACGAATTGATGATTCTGAGCAGTGTTTGCAGCTGTTAAGTCGTAATAAACCCGATTTTTTTGCGTCGATATGTGACTATGGATGAAACTTGGCTCCATCACTACACGCCTGAGTCCAATCGACAGTCAGCTGAGTGGACTGCGGCCGGTGAACCACTACCAAAGCGTGGAAAGACTCAACAGTCAGCTGGCAAAGTTATGGCCTCAGTTTTTTGGGATACACACGGTATATTGTTCATCGACTATTTGGAAAAGGGAAAAACAATCAACAGCGACTATTACTGTGCATTATTGGAGCGATTGAAGACCGAAATCGCGAAAAAACGGCCCCATATGAAGAAAAAAAAAGTGTTGTTTCATCAAGACAATGCACCGTGTCACAAATCAATGAAAACGATGGCAAAATTGCATGAATTGGGCTTCGAATTGCTTCCTCACCCACCATATTCTCCAGATCTAGCCCCCAGCGACTTTTTCCTTTTCTCTGACCTGAAGAGAATGCTTGCGGGAAAAATATTTGGCTCTGATACTGAGGTAATCGCCGAAACTGAAGCCTATTTTGAGGACAAACCGAAGGAGTACTACAAAAATGGTATCGAAAAGTTGGAAGGTCGCTATAATCGCTGTATCGCCCTTGAAGACAACTATGTTGAATAAAAAAATGAATTTTGTCAAAATATTGTGTTTTACTATGGTAGACCGGGGACTTTTCAGCCGACCTGTTATATAGGTCAAACACAAAGAAATTTTGAAGTAAGATTCAATGAACACTTAAGAGCATATAGATTAAAACAACCAGATAAGTCAAATTATGCAAAATACCTACTTGAACATCCAACCTCACTCTTACACACCAATGACATCCAAATACTACACGCTTGTGATAAAAAACAAAATTTAGATTTCCTTGAAGAACTTGAAATAAAAAGACATCTAGCAGATACACAATTAAATGACGGCCGTCAATTATATTTAATAAAGGAAGGAAAATTTTTTGTATATTAAAAACCGTAGGTTAAGTGTGTAAAGTGAATATTAAATTCGGTAACTGAGCGCTTTCGGCGGCTTATAAGACCATCATCAGAGTTTCTTCGTTAAAAGATAAAACCTCTTCAGAAGAGACATTGTCTTCAAGATGTTTTAATGTTAAAGCTGTTTTAATTTTAAAATTTAACTAATTTATATGATTTTAATGTGTTGTAATGTCTCTTCTGAAGAGGTTTTATCTTTTAACGAAGTAACTCTGATGATGGCCTTATAAGCCGAAAGCGCTCAGTTACCGAATTTAATATACACTTTACACACTTAACCTACGGTTTTTAATATACAAAAAAATTTTCCTTCCTTTATTATTTCATCAAGTGTGTACAAAGTCTACAGTCTTTCATTTATTTATTTATTTCAAGATTTATTTATTAATTATATTTATCTACGACCACATACAGTCCTCAATCTATGTAAGATATCTTATAATCTCGATAAAAAAAAACGCACAGCTGTAAAGTAGAGCGCACGGCTTCCCTAGCAACCTGTTAGTAACTGTCAATAGACGTCGCTATTTTATTAAAAATCTATTTACCCACTTATTTTATGTGTGTAACTAAATTCATCATAATATACAGGGTGTTTCTTAAGTAATCTAAAATATTATATGGGGCGCTTCGTTACTCAATTTTAAGACGAAAAGTTCATATAAACATGTGCGATAGGTGTTGTCGTTTATGAGATACAGGGTGTTGTACGTGAAATTAATTTTTCTTGGTGACGCTACTGATTTATATTTTTCTATTATTTTATTACAAGCAACATGTGTTAAACATAAAGAAAAAATAACACATTTCAGAGCAAATGTTCAAAATGTTCACCTCCAGCTAAAATGCAAGAATCCGCTCGATGTCTAATGGATTGTCGAATACGTTCGAAGATATCAGGATTGTTACGAATAACATTACAGCCGTTTATGATACGATTTTGAAGATCTTGAACGTTTAATATCAGTGTTGTGTAAACAAGCGATTTCAAATATCCCCACACACAAAAATCCAGAGGATTGTGTCCAGGTGATCTAGGGGGCCACGGGTGTGGAGATCCTCGTCCGATCCAATGGCCTGGAAAAACATTATTTAAAAACTCGCGTACAATCACTGAAAAATGTGGAGGAGCTCCGTCATGCATGAACCACATGCGCCTTCTAATAATAATAGGTACATCTTCCAAAAGAAGTGGAAGTTCATTTTCTATAAAATGTTGGTATGTCTCACCGGTTAACCGTACAGGAAGGAAAAATGGTCCAATTAAATAATCATTGATGATGCCAAGCCAAACATTGACCGAAAATGTTTGTTGAAATCGTTTTACACTTATGGTATGTGGATTTACATCTGCCCATATGTGGTCATTATGAAAATTCATAATCCCATGTCTAGAAAAGTTGGCTTCATCCGTAAATAGAATATTGGCCACAAAATTCGGATTGTTCGCGATTTCACGTAAAATCCATTGACAAAATCCGCAAAATTTGGATCTTTACTACGGTTACAATATTCATTTTTGGATTGGTTAGTGGATTTCAAAAAAAGCAGTATAAAAACCGGAATCTTCAACTGAAAATTTTATCAATTGTTTATTTAAGTAAAATTAATAAATTCAACAATTTTTTTTTAAATAAAATTATTTAAACTGGGTGTCCGGATTTTTTTGTCACTTAGTATAATAGTAAATAGTTTTATTTACGTTTCCCAGATTAATTTATGCCATTTTTATGTAATACAGTTAATTATTTAAACACTAGAGCTGTTTCAACTTGTAGATACAATCGTAACGTATCAGAAGTCACTTTTTACTTATGTTTTAACTTTAATCGAGGGGTGAATCACTCCGCGAAATACTGTCACAAATTCGGTCGCAATCCCGCGAAATCGCACGGAATCCATCGAAATCGCACGGAATCCCGCGAAATCGCACGGAATCTATCGAAATCGCACGCAATCCCGCGAAATCGCACGGAATCCATCGAAATCGCACGGAACCCATCGAAATCGCACGGAATTTATCGAAATCCCGAGGAATCTTGAAACGTTTAACGCCGTTTAACCACTCAAAACTTTTAATGAATTGTCACGTGATGTCTGAACCTGTTTTCCCCTGAGTGATTTACCCCTCGACTTTAATTTCACTTCAGTTAGATATTTAGAATGCACTAAACGTTAAGGCAAACCGACTTATTTGAATTTTTTTATTTTATTCAAAGTAAATAACCATATCGCATATTTAATTAAACTAACTTAGTCCACTTTACGACTTGCTTTGATATTCACGACTTGCACTAAGAGGACAAAATACAAATTTTGGTAATATTCAAATACATTGTTTCTCTTGGAAAATGCAACGCAAAATTTGACCTGAAAAATCTTTAAACTTTTTTAATATCATTTTTGCTATTTCTAAGTTCATCTGTTAAAAAATATCCATATTTGTATACAGTGCGGTCCATATGTATGGAATAAATTCATTTGTAGCGTTATTATGTACTATATGAAAAAAACCTGAAACAGGTCGATTTTTATTCTTAAATTGACAATTTACAGTATGAAAATATTATCTCCCTCCAGCACCCCTTCGGAATTATAAGCACCTCCTCAAAAATTTTAAATTACAAAGGGGGTCGTGTGGCACCTCGTTGGAAAGGGATTTTAGTCCTCTGTTCAGCAATATAAGGTTTTTTAAGTTTGGAGCAATCATAACTGAGAAAATTGATTTTTAAGATGTAAAATTTTGATAATGTCTCTAACACAAAACTTTACGTAGAATGAAGATAATAATGTCACATAATGATTAGAATGTGTTTTTCAATGTATTTGACACTTAAATTAAATGTTCAAAATGACCACCATTCACTTCTTGACAATAACCGAGGCGATATTGGAATTCTCGTACAACATTTTGTATGACCTCGGGGGTTATTTTGTTAATTTCCTCCGTTATGCTAACTTTTAAATCAGCAATATTGTTTGGTCTATTTAAATATTCTTTAGATTTTAAATAACCCCATAAGAAGTAATCGAGAGGAGTCAAATCGGGGGATCTAGCCCCACGTCTTCCAATCCACCTATTGGGAAAAACCTCGTTTAAATAATTTCTAACAGTACGTGCAAAATGCGGTGGAGCTCCGTCTTGTTGATAGTAAATAGATCGATCTATCTCATTTGGATGATTAACATCAGGAAAAACTCTTTGTAATGTAGGCACTAGAAGGTTAATAAAAAAATCTAGATAAACCTCACCAGTAACTGTGCCCTCAAAAAAATAAGGGCCAATAATTTTATTGTTAATGATACCAGCCCAAACGTTAACTTTTTTAGGATATTGAGTGTGAGCCTCACACATCCAGTGAGGATTTTCTCTGCTCCAATATCTACAGTTCTGTTTGTTAACCGTTCCGTTTAAATGAAACGTCGATTCATCAGAAAAAACTATTTTGTGTATGAACTGCAAATCTGCGTTCATTCTATCCATCATCAATTTATTCTATTCTTGCCTTCTATCAGGATCATCTTCATTTAACTCCTGAACCAACTGAACTTTGAAAGGGTGGTATTTTTCTTTATGCAGAACTCTCAAAATAGATGATTTACTTACATCATTGTCGGCGGCAAGTTCTCGAGTTGTCTTATGCGGATTTTCCTCAATCTCTAGAAGTACATCTAACTTTTTTTCATTAGTAAATTGAACATTTCTACCTGGTTTTTCCATATTTTGTACATGTCCAGTTTCACGAAACTTTTTTTCAATTTTGCTAACTGTAAACTGCGAAACGTGTTGACCAGGGTATTTATTATTAAAAATTTCACAAACCTCCTTTTGAGTTCTGGTTTTATTACCACAACCAATCATAATTAAAATGTCTATTCTTTGAGTCTCGGACAAATGAGCCATAATTAAATTTAATACGCGCACAAATATTATACTGACGTCTTTTAGTAACTTTAAATACCTAAATGACAGCAGCCTACTAGATTTATATCAATTGTTTATTTAGTTTTTTGACTATTATTTTAATATCTTCAAAGTTTTTTCCTAATATTTAGCAGAACAGATATGAAAATACCTGATTATTTCTAAAGTTATTTTAATAGACCAAACAATATCGCCTCGGTTATTGTCAAGAAGTGAATGGTGGTCATTTTGAACATTTAATTTAAGTGTCAAATACATTGAAAAACACATTCTAATCATTATGTGACATTATTATCTTCATTTTAAGTTTTTTGTTAAAGACATTATCAAAATTTTACATCTTAAAAATCAATTTTCTCAGTTATGATTGCACCAAACTTAAAAAACTTTATATTGCTGAACAGAGGACTAAAATCCCTTTCCAACGAGGTGCCACACGACCCCCTTTGTAATTTAAAATTTTCGAGGGGGTGCTTATAATTCGGAAGGGGTGCTGGAGGGGGATAATATTTTCATGCTGTAAATTGTCAATTTAAGAATAAAAATCGACCTGTTTCAGGTTTTTTTCATATAGTACATAATAACGCTACAAATGAATTTATTCCATACATATGGACCGCACTGTATGTCAACAATGATTATGTGAGCTTTTAGATGTAATTATTATAATGATGGAGAAACCTGTAATTTTGTTAGTTTTCTAAAGGATGATAAATTAAGGAAGAAATAGGTCAATCTCTTGAACTCACTCTTGAGGCAATTAAAATAATATTTACAAATGAAAATGTTCATTAAAGTAAATTTTAGAATTGTAGATACTTTTGGAAAATGTTTTTTTGTGTGTAGCTGTAATTTTTGGATAAAAAAAGATTTTTTCAAAGAAAATATAGTTGTCCTGCTTTCTTATGTCAGAAAAACAAAAGGGCGATAAAGGACAAAATTACAAAATAAATTAAAAGTTAAATTTAAAGATTTTGTCTCAAAAACTTCACAAAAAAATATTAATATTATTATAGTTTTTTTAATGCAGGATTTAGAGACTATTTCTAGGTTAGACAAGTAGGCTTGTTGCGCTATCTGGCGGGAATTTATCAGTACTTTTGAACTTTTATTGCATATTTTATTCTATGTATCAAGTTACAAAATTTTTTTCTTTTATTAACTAAAGGTTTCTTATCTACTCTATCATAGAAGTCTCTTTTTATTAATCTTCAAATTTGCTGTATAAAAAGTATGCCATTTTATATCTAAGTAACTTATATTTCTTATGCCTTTTTTATATTTTCTAATACTGTACGAACGGTTAAAATCCGCCCAGTAGTTTTCATTGTAATTTGTAATCGGCCGAGATATTTCAATTTAGAGGTTATGTTTTGAATTTCAACCTCCATATGTAAATATAATCTGTTTATTTTTATTATATAACCTATATGTTTGCGACAAGGTCACTTATATTTTAGAAACAATTTGAATTTGTTATTAATCAGTAATATTTATAATTATTGTATAATATACAGTGTGAAAACCACTTATGGAAGAAAATTAGGTATAATTGTTGGGGTTAGTTTAGAAGATTATATAAAACGCTGCTTGGACCCGTCAATTTCAAATAAAAATAAATAAATAAATTAGTATGTTTCGAGATATGGGCGCCCCATGTAAACCTATTTTATTTTTTCAATCCAAAACCGTTGGTCTAACGAAAAAAAGTCAAGAAATTCTTTTTGTTAGCAACTAATAAGAGATTAAAAAGGTGATTTTTATTTTGATAAAAAACAGTGGCGTGCCATTTTTAAATGTAATAAAATTATATTTTGGTCAATATCAACGGTTCAAAAAAAGGTAGGTGATTAATTTTTTTCATTTAATTTTAGAAAAACGCATCCTCTTTTAAAATATATAAAAATGAATATACCATCACCTTTGATTTTTTGAAAAAAACTCAAAAATTGGCTACAATTTCAGTTAACGCCATCTAGCGGCGAACACGAAAATCAAAAAGCCAAAATTATGTGAGCGTTTTGTAGTGTAAATTATGCTCTTTCATATGAGCCCAAATTTCTTGAGATCGGTCAAGCGAAACGTGAGAAATCTTGGTTTGTTTAAAAAACAATTGGACCTTCCCCACCGGTTTATTTTGATAGATAAAACAAAACGTTTTATACAAAAAATATGAGAAAATGGTCAGTAAATATGAAAATGATATCATCGACATATTTTCATTATGCAAAATTCTATACAAATCCCATTTTCCTACTTGGTTAGGTTAGGTTAGGTTATAGTCCAGGCGTGCTGTACCAAAAAAATAAAAAATACGGAATATCTGATACCTGGAATGTAACAGTTGGAGGTGGTAAAGGGGCTTATAACACATGAAAAAAAAATACATTAACTATTTCAATTATGATCATAAACTTTTTAGGGGTGAAAAAGGGGTAAAAAACTGAAATATTGCTGTTTGCGGCTAAAATTGACGTCAAAATGAAAAGTGCCCCATAGAAAAGTTGTAGATAATGTAAAAATCTAAAACTTTTCTCTTGGTAATTTTCTCACATAACCTCAATTTTTCGAGGAAAATGGAAAAAAACGATTTTTCGTTTTTAATTTTTAATTTTCCAACGGATTCGTCAATCTTGGTGAAACTTGGTGAAAACTTACCTTTTTATGTCCAAAATAACCTCGAATTTTCTCAACCTTGTAACATAATAATTTTTGAGAGAAATTAATTTGATTTTTCTAGAAAAATCTCTTTTTTTTCAACTGTAAAGTTTGCTCGAAAAATATTATTGGAAAAGATTTTCCTGGGGCTCATTTTTTTCGTTTTTACGTCTACTTTCACATGAAATAAAAAAAATACACCTCTCATTTAAAAATGTGCTCAAAAATGAAAAAAAAGCAAAAAATGAATTTTGCAACAGCTAAATTTGCAATAATTGTTAAATTTTTGTTATAAAATATTAAAAAATGCAAAAGCCGACTCTTGCATTACATTCTACGGAAAAAATTACAAAAGAAAATGTATTTCATGATTTAGTCGGATTTTTAGTTCATTTGCAATATTATTATAAACACTCAAGTCTATTAATGAAATTAATAATCCGAGCGAGGATTTCATGGATTTTACTATTGTTGTATGCTGATTTGTTTATATTATAAGGTTTTTCATGAGATAAATCGATTTGTTGATAATTACAAGGCCCAAATACCCTTCCATCAGAACCCTATAGCCCAATTTTCATCAAAATTTCAATTTTCTTTGACTTTTTGGAATAATTTGTTTATTTTTAATATAATAATCGTTCGGTTTTAAGTAATTCGTAATTGTAATTAAAAAATATATTGAAAAGACAATATTTTGTTTGTTACGAATGATAGTATATTTTGTATACTGAAATGTTGCAAGGTCGAAGAGAAAACAAAAGGCCTAGGTCCCTAGGCTAGTTAGAGTTGTCATGTCTACACTTTGTCACTTATGAAAGGTGGCTATAGGGCTCTGATGGAAGGGTATTTGGGCCTTCTTATATCAACAAATCGATTTATCTCATGAAAAACCTTATAATATAAACAAATCAGCATACAACAATAGTAAAAACCATGAAATCCCCGCTCGGATTATTAATTTCATTAATAGACTTGAGTGTTTATAATAATATTGCAAATGAACTAAAAATCCGACTAAATAATGAAATATATTTTCTTTTGTAATTTTTCCCTTAGAATGTAATGCAACAGTCGGCTTTTGCATATTTTTATATTTTATAACAAAAATTTAACAATTATTGCAAATTTAGCTGTTGCAAAATTTATGTTTTGCTTTTTATTCATTTTTGAGCACATTTTTAAATGAGAGGTGTATTTTTTTATATTCCATGTGGAAGTAGACGTAAAAACGAAAAAAATGAGCCCCAGGAAAATCTTTTCCAATAATATTTTCCGAGCAAACTTTACAATTGAAAAAAAAGAGATTTTTCCAGAAAAATCAATTTTCTCGGAAAATTATTATGTTATAAGGTTGAGAAAATTCGAGGTTATTTTGGACATAAAAAGGTAAGTTTTCACCAAGTTTCATCAAGATTGACGAATCCGTTGGAAAATTAAAAATTAAAAACGAAAAATCGTTTTTTTTCCATTTTCCTCGAAAAATTGAGGTTATGTGAGAAAATTACCCAGAGAAAAGTTTTAGATTTTTACATGATCTACAACTTTTCTATTGGACACTTTTCATTTTGACGTCAATTTTAGCCGCAAACAGCAATACTTTTTTATCCCTTTTTTACCCTTTTTCACCCCTAAAAAGTTTATGATCATAATTGAAATAGTTAATGTATTTTTTTTCATGTGTTATAAGCCCCTTTACCACCTCCAACTGTTACATTCCAGGTATCAGAATTTCCGTCTAAAAGTACAGCACGCCTGGACTATTAGGTTAGGTTAGGTTAGAATTCAGCTAATTAAAAAAAAAACATTATTTAAAGTGTGAAACATTATTATTTTCACAATTTTATATATTTACTACCTTGAACAAAATAATGTTGAGCAGACATTTCCAATTAAATTTTTTAGTTCTTTAATTTTAACAAGGTGTTTTAAAAAATAATACCTTGTTTATTATACCTACTAGCATCGGTTATTAATTACCTATTTTCAAATCAAAATATTTCGAAAACGGTACAGACTGTCGAATTTTACAAAGAATACTTTTTTGTTGTAAACTTGAATAATGCCTAAGTTCACTTGAAATTTGAATTAATAGTTCTATCCCTCGTTCTACGCTTAAAAAAATTGGTTTCTAAAAGAGATTTTGCGATTTTGGGATTTACTCAAGTTCCTAACTTTTATTTGAAACTATTTTTTGTATTTTCGAAATTAGGAAAATAAATGGGGGCCAAAATATAATATATATATCAATTCAATTCTTACGAATTTCGGTATAAGTTTATTACTAGAGAAATCTAGCGTTCACTCTAACGAGGTTAAACCGTCTAAAATCAGTAAAAACATTTATTTTTAATGAAAAACGAAGACTTCAAGATGTCGATACGTTTTTTAAAACCAACCGTGACCGCGTGAATTTAGGAAGAAGGTACCGAGATCGTGGATTAAGGCAGAGAAAGTTGACTCTAATATTTTAGATATAAATATAGATATAGAAGTACCTATTGAGGTTTATACAAGTCTGCCGAAGAATTAATATTCTAGTCACCGAAACAAATTAACACAATATGGTTTTTCTTTTTATAAAAACATTCTGAAAGTTTGTTGTAAAGTACCGCAAAATAATCAAAATAAATTCAGTAATCGTTATAAGAACATATTTTTGTAGAGTTATTTGGTAAACCCATTTTTATAGAACAAAAAAATTGATCTAAATAATTTCACTAATCTTAAGTTAGAAATAAAATTGATTTATCAAATTTGATAAGTAAATAAATTAGATGAGATGGAACGGAAAATGTCACTACAACTAAAATTTCCTAAACCAACCAAAGAAATTAAAAGTTATAGAAATATTACATATCGTGGAAATCGAGGTGGAAATATTTCTAACACAATATAAAACACAAAATAATATTGGTAAAATTATCTAAATTATAAAAAATACACTCGATTTAAGTTGGTGCCATATAAGCTCTATGGGATTGAACACGCAGTAGTAGGGAGGTAGTCGTAACACTGTATGTCCCAATTCTTCTGCAATTATATCACAAACACGCTTTTTTAAAGAAAATTACTGCAGCACTTGTAAAAGTTCTTTTTTTTTGTATAATTTTCCTCAAAATATATGTCATTTGCAGTCATGAAGTTTTGAATCTCCAATTTCGTATTCTTTGAGGCAGAAATTTTTTGCAATTGTCGACTATGATAGCTTGCGTTGTCCATTACTATAACGCTGTTTGGCGGAATGTTGGGTAACAGATAATTTTTAAACCAATCTTTAAAAAGGTCTGCTGTTGTATCTTCGTGATAATCACCAGAAGAGTTCTTAATATTTTTTGCAGAAAGCCACATAGCGTTTGGGATCCAACCCTTTTCTGATCCTGCGTGTAATATTGTGATTCTCTTCCCTTGATTTGGTGGTGCTTTTGTTTTACACTTATCAGAGGAATCAGACCATCCTTTGGAAGGGGTGTCATGCGTGTCAAACCACGTTTCGTCGAGGTAGAGTATTGGCCGATTTTCAGACGTCAAGTTAGCAAAACCGTTAATAAAAAAACTAAAAGTGCTGCAAATTTTTGGTTTGCACTGCAAAAAAACTGCAAAATAGCTGTAATTACTGCAAAAATAAATTTTATATTTTGACAAAAGGGTTGTAAGCAACTTTTGTTATTTTCAAAAAGATGAAAAAAAAAGAATTTCGTGTGCTTATTAAATATTGTTATTTGAAAGGAAAAAATACAGTTGAAGCAAAAGCTTGGCTTGATCATGAGTTTCCGGACTTTGCGCCAGGAAAATCAACAATCATTGACTGGTACGCAAAATTCAAGCGTGGTGAAATGAGCACCGAAGACGGTGAACGCAGTGGACGCCCAAAAGAGGTGGTTACCGACGAAAATATCAAAAAAATCCACAAAATGATTTTGAGTGACCGTTAAGTGAATATGATCGAGATAGCTGACACTCTAAAGATATCTAAGGAACGTGTTGGACATATCATTCACGAATATTTGGGTATGCGGAAGCTCTGTGCGAAATGGGTGCCGCGTGTGCTCACAATCGACCAAAAACAGCAACGAATTGATGATTCTGAGCAGTGTTTGCAGCTGTTAAGTCGTAATAAACCCGATTTTTTGCGTCGATATGTGACTATGAATGAAACTTGGCTCCATCACTACAAGCCTCAGTCCAATCGACAGTCAGCTGAGTGGACTGCGGCCGGTGAACCGCCACCAAAGCGTGGAAAGACTCAACAGTCAGCTGGCAAAGTTATGGCCTCAGTTTTTTGGGATACACACGGTATATTGTTCATCGACTATTTGGAAAAGGGAAAAACAATCAATAGCAACTATTACTGTGCATTATTGGAGCGATTGAAGACCGAAATCGTGAAAAAACGGCCCCATATGAAGAAGAAAAAAGTGTTGTTTCATCAAGACAATGCACCGTGTCACAAATCATCGAAAACGATGGCAAAATTGCATGAATTGGGCTTCGAATTGCTTCCTCACCCACCGTATTCTCCAGATCTAGCCCCCAGCGACTTTTTCCTTTTCTCTGACCTGAAGAGAATGCTCGCGGGAAAAAAATTTGGCTCTGATACTGAGGTAATCGCCGAAACTGAAGCCTATTTTGATGACAAAAAGAAGGAGTACTACAAAAATGGTATCGAAAAGTTGGAAGGTCGCTATAATCGCTGTGTCGCCCTTGAAGGCAACTATGTTGAATAAAAAAAATGAATTTTGTCAAAATATTGTGTTTTACTATGGTAGACCGGGGACTTTTCAGCCGACCTGTTATAGGTCAAACACTGAGATATTTTCAAGTAAGATACAATGACCACTTAAAACATTCAAATTATCCAGCAAAATATAATTAGTTTTAAAATATCATTTCATATACAATAAATAAAATCTCGAACTGTATCCAATTTCAAGACATATTAAAAATTATAATCTCTTACATTAATCTGACTTAACCTACATCTAAGAAACATTTAAACAATAATTTATATTTCTTTGTTCCTTTGCTTGAATACACTTTTGAATATTCAAGTTAATGGCAACGAACAAAAAGATTTTATACTTATTCCAAACATATTGTTACAGTTAGCGGATATCCATAAGAAAATTTGTAACAAAGATAACAGTTGTACGGGCAACAGTGTGTATCCATTTTATACTAAAACTTTAGCGAAGGACGAAGTCTGAGAAACTACAATAAAATAACAATCAACTTTTATCGCCAGCCTAAAGTTTTTAGAAACAACGTGAATACCGCCACTTGAACTAAAAACTCTAGATATTGTTGTTAAAATTTATATGTAAATTCAAGCATTCTTAAATTAGATTGGAAATACTGTTCTGCAATGTTCCAAAGAAGATCTTGTATGTATACAATTTTACAATAAAAGGTATTGACTGAAAGATTTTAATAAAACCAATTAGACCTTTAAATTGTAAAATCCGAGATGCACATCATAAATGTAAAAGGACCAGATTCAGGTAATTTTGTTTCTCAGAGAGGGATTTTAGTCTTTGTATTTCATTGTATTACATTTACTGTGAAAAATACTATAAACTATGAAGAACAATACGTATTTGGATAAATTATTTTATTTTAATATCAGTAAATGTTCGTATTGATTAATCACGCAAATCGAAAGAAAATTGTTTGTTTGGTGCCCCTCCAAAATTCCCGATGACTGCTGTTAAAATTATTAGCATACAGTCATTCGGTAATTATGCGTATAATGCGCAATCAAGCCACCATGTTGATGCTTTTATTAAACATACAGTTCTGTATTATTTATTATTCACAACAAATGCTTTGAAACTACAGTTATCCAACACACTGAATAACGAGAACGACAGTGTCAACCGGTATTTTATGTATACATCCAATAAAATATAACGCAATTAACAAAAATAATAAAAACCGGAGGATTCTTTAAAATAATATCAAATATCAATAAACTGTTGATTAATTTCTTGATTTACTTTGATCACCGAGCTGCAATCTGAAACAATTACAAATCGTATGCCAATCAAGCTAGCACCCCCACACTGACTAAATGAAAAAAAAGTAGCCCATAATTAAGAGCTAATTAAAGGCTAATTTGTACCACAAAAATTAAAATTTGTACCACCGCGATAATCGGGAAAAATTGCCTTGAAAATGGGGGGTGCTAGGTTGAGATCAAGGCAGCACCCCCACTTTGATCGAATTCCAATTCAATTACATCAAAATAAAGGACATATTAAAGGCTAATTTGTACCACAAAAAGTTAATCTATATTATTATTTATAATGTCAAAAAATAAAATCCAATACTGCAAATATCGCTGCTCTATAATTTTAGCACCCCCACTTTCGTCTATTCAAAAAGTATACAAACAATATTATAAAACTAATTAAAGGCAGATTTGTACCACAAAAGAAATTTTTATACTTTTCAATATAAAACCGCCAATTGAATTTAACTCTTTGCGGACGTATTAAATGGTGGCGGATGCGCTGAAATCTTTTATTTTTGTCAATATTATAAAACCAGTTAAAAATAAATATTACAAATGTAATATTTAATAGAAGATTTAACCTCAATTTGGATATTTCAACTTTCAACTGGGTTTGTTTTAAAAAAAATTACAATACATCTGCACACTAAATAAGTATCATAATAATAATTATCAAGGTTTGTGAAAAACTTGTCTTCTGTGCTTCAACGTATGACAGGTGTCTGAAAAACATGTATGTAAAAGGCCACAAATATGAAGAGGTAGAATATGCAAGCGCAAGTATCAAAACCCTTTTATCTAAAGCACTATACCTACTAAAATCCGTCAATCCTGTCAGCGTTGTTTCCATATTAAAGCCGTCAGATGGCAGAATTGCTGTGTTGTGACTTGTTAATTATATCTATAGTAAAAGCCAAATAAAGTTGTGTGCACGTCACATTTCTCTAGAACAGTTCTATAAAACTTCTAAAAATAATATTTTTGTTAAAATATTCATGAAGAGACCACCCATTAATGACGGAATATTAGTCACTGCCAGAAATATTGTCATGTTGCCGCGTCGTTTTTTGAGTTTTCATTCAGAGTTCTGTGCCTTTGTGCTGGTAGTGTCATCGATTTTTGAGGTTATTTTGTGAAAAATATTTTTCCTACGACCACATATGAAAGTGCTAGATTGCACACTTATTTGTACTTAAGAAAGTAGCTAATATCAATACACGTATTGAAAAGTAAATATCAATACACGTATTGAAAAGTAAAAAAATATAGTTCTATGATCTGTGACATTTACGTCAAATTTATCAATAGTAAAAACACATAAATGTCAAAGCAAGGACCATTTAATTTTTTTTAAATCTTCCTTGTGTCAAATATTGTATTGTAATTGCCAATACAAATTTTTCTGTATAAAGTAAGAATAAAGAAAAAAAGTTTCTTATAGGTTTTTAAATTTTTAAAAAATAAACATATTTTTATTCAGTATTATTATTTTTATAAAAACACTTTTAGAAAGAAGAACAGTTTATTCTTCTTTTTTATATTGTGTTTATGTTCCGTGCATGTGTCGAATGTGGATTTTTGAAGTTATATTTGTGTTTCTGTTCACAATTATCTTTGTGTCTATTATTATTACATTACTTTTCAATTAATTTCACCGACTGACCATTTTACTTTTAATTTTTATAGAGCCCACAAAAAAAATTAAAATGTCACTTAGCTAATAAAGAATTTTGATGTGAATTCCTGAGAAAGGTGGTTATTTGATTTTAATTAATTATATTTCCATGCAATATATAAACTCGTTTAAATCCTAATTTTTAACATGACTAACAATTAAAATAAATTTTATAAATAAACTTAAAATATTTATTATAATAAGAAATATTGGGGTCGTAGGAAAAATCGTGTACACAACGCGTTGGAAAGTGTATTTCTTGCACTCGTTACGTTTCCGCACTCGCCACTACGCGGCTCGTGCTAAACTTCACTCGTGCGTAATACTTCACTTTCCACACTCGTTATGTAATATACTATACAATACCAAACTGTTTTTTTTTTCAAAACAACAAAGTATTTTATTTTTTGATTGTTAAAACAGCTAAATAGTCGATTCAAAGTACTTACCACTTTTATTGGGGAATTCCTTACTTTGTAAAATCAATTCATTAATGTAGTTAACAAAAAACAAATAAAAATATATCGCTAATTTTCAAATTCCATTTAATATTATGTGAAATTTTATTCCTTCACGATTTTTGTTTACTTCAGTTATTTTCTGTTGATTTTCATACTTCAAGAACAATCTGACAACGCTGCAAATGTTCACAATGATGACGTGAACTCAACTTTATTTGGCTTTTACTATATATCTGTATATATAATAAATTTATAAAAACAAAAACAATCATAAATTTTTTAGGTGTTGGTGCTGCAATTATCTATAAACTGATATCCTAATATCAAATTGATATGGACTTGATAAACACTTTCTTTTGTAAAATATAACTTTAATTATCTCAAGGGACCAACCCATGTCTTCCTTAATTTATCATACTTTATGGGAAGTTAAAAAAATTATAGGTTTCTATATTAAGTATATAACCGTTCTTGACAAATAAAAATATGAATATTTCTTGGAAGTTTTTAAATGATGTGTATAACTTCGACTTAAAGTTTTTGAGGTTAAGTTATATATTTAATTTTTTTCTCTCTATTCCTTAAATATAATAATATATTTTATATAATATAAACATAAATATAAATTTAAGTAGTTAACACAAATCCTTAACAGAAAACCAATAAATTGTTATGAATTCTTCTTTTGGAACTCTCTATACTATAATTTTTTCGAATTTATTAAAAAATAATAACGTCTGTTTTATTATAATGATTTCTACAACTGCAGAAATGTGTAGATAATAACCAGACGCCTCAGATAGCTACAATTTCAATATACTATAGTTAGTATATAGTATATATATATATTATATGACTTATCTAGATTAGAATCAGAAATGCGGTTTGGGACTTGGACCGGGAATAATGGCTTCACTAACACAGGATTAAATTTACCCAAGCTTATGATATTCTAATTACGAAATCTATTATAACTGACTGAAAATTTAAACTACTTGCATTTCCGTAATAGCTCACTCTAAACTCTAGACTTATTTCATTATTTCAACCAAAAACTATTGTATTTTATCGAGAAATGGATCGAGACCATTTAACGTAAAAGGAATACTTAAGACTGCAAGGATAATAACCTTATTTTTTATTTTATTACGTAGTTTTAAAACGGAGGTGTGGTTTAAATTGTTAGGATAGGTTAGAAATGGGAAAAAGTCGATATTTTCCTACTATACGGAAATTATTCCCGGACGACAATGTAAATTGGAGTCTGGGAATGTGCTTTTACTCCGAGGTGCACACACTATTTTTTCTGAAATCACATTCAATATTGCGATTTTCTATTTAAAAATTGTGTGCTTTCCTAAAACGTCAAAGTGACAACTACAAACCCAAAAAATCAAAAGTTTTGAGCCTTGAGCATATTGAAACCTTTATTAATCATTGAACGACGTAGAAGATTGGGGAACTACGCTTTTAATTAAAATACCTGATAATAAAACTAATAAACCAAGTATTCCAAAACGATTTCAGAAAAATAATTTTGAACAATATATTTATATATCCTCTTTTATAAATTTTACAAAAATGGCCCTGTATTATTACCTACGCCTATGGACATCTTCCAAATTCAGCCTATTTGTATGGTACTTCACATTTTATTACTATATACCTCTTTTAAAGGAACTATAGTAACTGGACTAATTTAAAAATGTTTTAAAAATTAATTTATAATTTTCCGAGATTTTTTAAATTGTTAATAACAACAACAACACCAAAACAATTAACTTTTTGTTTACAATAACCTAAAAAAACCTTTGTAATCGACTGGATTGCCAATATGGGTGTTTCACAGCCATGATTGTATAGTTGTTTTCAAGGTCAATCTATACCCGAAACGAAATATACAATTACACACGAATTCTAAGAAAAATATAACAACTTAGTCAATCGTAACAATATTATTAAACTATTTGATACATAAATATCGTCATCAGCATAAACAAATTAATATACGTTCGATGCAATTTTATAATTAGACGGTAGCTGAACTAAGCAATTTTTAAAATTTAAATATATTATGCTAAATAACTATGGGAAACGTATTTATTATGGATATCTATAAAAATTTGTGCATCCTAGAAATCAGCCCTAGTCGTTTCAAAAGAACTGTGATACTATTTGTTAATTACTAAGCTTCAGTGCATTGTTGTTGATGCCATCGTATCCAGGTGCTTTTCTGGCTTTTCTTCCTTTTATTATGTAGGCTACTTCTTCTGGTGTTGCGAATCCCAAGTTTCCGTCTACTATTTCTTCGTCGAAGTCTTCGATTTCGTCTTCTACTTGATCTGTGATGTCCATGTCTTCGCCTGGGTGCTCATTCAGGTTGAATTGGCGCTCCATAGTTCTCCTGAAGGCTTCGGCTTTTTCTTCATCCGTGAATACGACTCCGTTGTCTCCGTGGATTGGGGGAATGTCCTTTTTGTCTTGTCGTAGTATCTTGGCGAGGTTCCATAATCCTGGTGAATTTGGGTCCAGTTCTTCTAATCTTCTGTCCCAGTCCTTGGATCTGTATGTTCCTTCACTTCCTCATTTTGTCTGTTTGCTTCTCGTTTGTCTTGTTGTAGTCCTGTTCTGTTGGCTCTTCTTCTTGCTCTGTTTTTCACCCTGATGAGCTCTCTTAGGTTGTCACTGATGTTTGAAAACCTATTGTATCCTTCTACGTTTTTGGTTGTTGTGCTTTCTTCTATCGCTTGTTTTAGTGTTTCCGTGAATTGGCTGAGTTGTATTTCTAGTTCTTCGCTGTTTGTTATATGGGGAATGGGCTAGTTTAGTAGGATCATATTAATCAAAATGATAGCAATATATTTAGGATAAGATACCTAATTACTTATATTGGTATTCATTTTGCAAGTAATTTTTCTCATTTCGTAAAATTTAGCAATAAATAATTAGTAAGTTTTAAACGTAGCGCCAACTAATAACCAATAATGAAGTGTGTTTAAAAGTTAACGTTGTCACATTTTAGCTACGTTCGTTTCAAGTATTCTCAAAGAACTGGCGGCACAAAACACCGTGTTCTGTGACTAACTGATTGTACCAGTTGACAAGATATATGACAGGAGAGAAAATCGTGTTTATCTGTAATAAACAAACAACACCCCTATTCTTGAGGGGATAGAATAGAACAGCCAATAGAAAGTGGGCGTGGTTCTATTGAATATGCCAAAACCGTATTCTTGAAATTCGTTCTCTCACTGTACACCAAGAGAAGGTGTTACGGATTTTTATTTTCGAACCAAAAATAGTATAGAAGTAATTTCTTTCATAAACCAAACACAACCAAACAACAAATTAAACTAACGAAAATGACAGAATATTTTGTTTAGTGTTTTACTCCTTATTTGATAAAGTGTCAAACAGAGAACAAAAATATCGATATGTTTATCTCTTTTTAATGACAACAAATAAGAGAGAGAGATAAGTTTCTCGGTTAATATTAAAGCATATCGACAACATCGCAAATTTTCTACCAATCTTATTGAAACACGTCACTTACCACTTTATGACGTATGTAACCATTAAATTTAAATTTCAAAAGCCGATTATGGCTAGAGGATTAATTTTATAAAAATTTTATTTGTACAGTTGAACCACTAAAAACCTATTTTATAAGATGCATATATAAAAAAAATCACTAAACTATCAGCTGGCCTGTTCTTGCTCTGAATTTTTCCCAGTTAGTTTTCTTTATTGTTTTTTTATATAAAAGAAAAAGACACTGTTATGGATTTTGCTTAGGTACTGTCTTATTATAAAGACGAGAAATAAATTATTAATTTCGGTAATAAGATGAAATAATGAATTTGTTTCATTTGGCTTTTCCACACTATACCAATAACACAATAACCGTCGTATTGTGTTTAGAATAAGACCCCAATTACTTCCGCACTTTCTCCTACATACAAAAACTATTATAGAAAAGTAATAAACATTGGATAGATTTTTAAGTTGAAGGCCATTTAACGAATAGCAAAATACTTTCCATTATTCCATTACTAAATTGATAATGCGTATCATTATAGAGGGAGTCCTTATTAAATTAGGAATACATCCTCTAGAAAGCTGCTTAGTTTCGCTAAAGCTTAAGTATGAATCAAATATCTTTGCAGAGAAGTCTAACTGGCTTATACAACCCAAGTAAATCTAATCTTGATAAAATTATCGATAAAGTTTGCAGAAATATCCCATAACAACGTTACTGCAGAGCAGCTACTGGTCCAATAATCATATTTTCGACATTAAAAAGTATGCTTTTATCGTAGCCATATCAATGGCTAACTATACAAAAAATTTTCACAGTCTACATATTTCGTCAATGGACAATTCGCTTTGTCGAATGGGAATTTGCGTCGTTTTTAATTTCATATCTGCCGGCTGTGGAAAGAGGAATCCGTGCGTTTTAACATTTTGGGTCGATATTGACTGGCCATTATTAAAAATGCATGTGAAAATGAAAAATTTACGTAAATAGCCTCGTCAATAGAAAATAGCCTTCGATCACTTGCGAACGAAAACAAAAAGAAGTTCGATGACGTGGATGAATATTTTATGTTGACTTTGTAAAAAATATATCAAGTGTTATATTGGTAAAGCGTGGAGTAATACGTAATGTTTGATCTTGAATTCAATTCAAGTGTAGTATGCAACAAGCTTTTATTAATAATATTGAGTGTACAAAAATATTCGCCATTCATCAAAACTCAAAACACGTTTTCTAGTAATGATAATTTATTATACAGAATTGGTTCCAAATAGAGCTTCTGGACTTCTGATATTTCGTCTGGATTCATTATTTCTTTTTTAAAATTATGAAGACGCTTCAATGACGTTTGTGAAACTGACAACTATAGAAATACCAGACACCTTAGTAACGGATCTGTCTGAGATATTACGTATTGTCAATATGAAACGTGTCGTTGATATGCAGTTTTGTCAGTTGAAAATAGTCTAGTGAAATAGTCAATATTATAATTGTTGTTTGCGAGGATCAATAGAATGGCCAGCAAGATCACCTAATCTGACTCCATTGGACTATTTTTTATGGAGCTATGTCAAAAATATTGTTTATAAAGCTAAACCACATGATTTAGAAGGAAAAGAACGAATAACGCTTGCTATTAGACCGGTCACGCCTGATATATGTTAACGTTAGAAGAAATTTTTAGGATGTTGCCAAGACGTTCGCGGTGAGCATTGACATTCATATTTTTTACGTTATGAACAATTAAATATTACATATCAGATAATTTATTTTATTTTATTTTGCAAATATATTTAAAAACAATAACATTCTTGGATAGAGCATGAAGATGCCTTTCAAACGATATATTACAAGGCCATACTTCCCATTTAAAAAAGTTTCAATGTCACTGTAGATAGAATGATTTAGTTCGTTTTGTTTATTTTTTTTTGGTAATAACAATTTAATTACTTGTCAATGAATGGTAAAAACCCGAATTTAACTATCATATCAAAGTAAATTGGAAATTCCTAATAACTTAATTAATTCGTCAGTTTCTAAAAAATGGTAAAGTTTTGATTATTGTAATGATTATTGTTTTTCTTGTGTGTTTTACTTAAAAGTAGAATATAACCTCAAAATTTCCCATTAATTGACCAATAGCACACGGATTTGTATTTTAGACAAGTTATTTTATGTATTTTTTTTGCAATTAACAATTTTTTACTAATATCTAATTTGTTTAATATATTGGTTGCAGTGGTATATTTTCTCTTTTTATTTAATTAATGTATCTATCAAAAGATATGGACCAACATTTTAAGGTATTAATTTTTCTATAAAAATAAATAAATAAATTAGTATGTTTCGAGATATGGGCGCCCCATGTAAACCTATTTTATTTTTTCAATCCAAAACAGTTTGTCTAACGAAAAAAAGTCAAGAAATACTTTTTGTTAGCAACTAATAAGAGATTAAAAAGCTGATTTTTATTTTGATAAAAAACAGTGGCGTGCCATTTTTTAATGTAATAAAATTATATTTTGGTCAATATCAACGGTTCAAAAAAAGGTACATGATTAATTTTTTTCATATAATTTTAGAAAAATTCATCCTCTTTTAAAATATATAAAAATGAATATACTATTACATTTGATTTTTTGAAAAAAACTAAAAAATTGGCTACCATTTCAGTTAACGCCATCTAGTGGCGAAGACGAAAATAAAAAAGTCAAAATTATTAAAGCGTTTTGTAGTGTAAATTTTGCTCTTTCATATGAGCCCAAATTTGTTGAGATCGGTCAAGCGAAACGTGAGAAATCTTGGTTTGTTTAAAAAAACAATTGAACCTCCCCCACCGCTTTATTTTGATAGATAGAACAAAACATTTCAGACAAAAAATATGAGGAAATGGTCAGTAAATATGAAAATGATATCATCGATATACTTTTATTATGCAAAATTCTATAGAAATCCCATTTTTCTACTTGGTGTTGGTTGTTACGCCCTCTAGCGGACGTTTGACAAACTCGAAAATAATTTACAGCAATTTCTCTTGGTGACTTTTATCATGATTTTGTTTTTCTCAAATATATACCACCAATATGTTATGAGATATGGCCGCTAGCTACCCTGAACTGATCCCCCTGTACATTTGATGATTAAATATTTTAAATTTTAAATTTGAAAAAATAGTTTTAGAAAATTCCACAGTTTATTTTAAAAAAATAGTTTTTTTAAACTGAATTACAGCTGTTTCTTTAGTTTGTTTGGAAGTTAGTTATTATTTTTTTTATTAATTAATATATTTATCAAATATAATGTTTGAACAATTAAAAATGTTTGGACTATCTAGAAAAACGTTCGTAATATCAAATTTATTCAGTTTGTCCCTGCCTAAAACAATAACAGGTCTTAATATTAACAATAAACTCGAAAATCAAATAATTGAATATAAATTATTCAGAAACTAAATTAATAATTAAGTATATTAGAAAGGATTGAAGTTAAAAAGTAAAACTTTTCTATTAAAATCGAAATTGAGCATTTTGTGAATAATCATCGAAACTTTCTCTCATAATAATATTAGTAAAAGAGAATATTATATTGTATTTTTGTCAAAATTTTTTAATTAAAATTTTGTATGTTATTCTATACGCTTCAGTAAGTCGCTTATAATTCCAACAGCATGATTTAATTAAGGCGTTTGATCCCCAGTCATCTCTATTAAATAAAAGCTCAAAAACTTCCTCCTAATTTTATAAAAATTATAAAGTTTAATTTAAAAACAAACACACTTTTTTAAATTACAAAAATTTGTTTAAATCTAATCTATAGTCTTGTTGCGTATCTTTTACTCTCTTAAAAAATAATTAGATATTTCCCCATTTTAAATTAACAAACAAAATCTAAATAATAAACTGCTTAACAAAAGTATTTATTTATTATTTATTTAGACAGTTCTACTATAGAGATAGGGAAATCAATGTTTTAAAGAGAGACAGATAGGAAAATCAATGTGTATGAGAGAGTAAGATACACCGCTCGGTTCTGGAACGGTTCTGAACTGTCGGACTGTGGTTCTGAATTGTGGACCAGTTGTTTATTTGGAATTGTTGTGCTATATTATAATGATTAAATAGTTGAGCGACTGGAACGAATTTTATTAGAATTATTAATGAATGTATGAATGAGTTAGGGGTGATGATTACACTGCGACCCATAGGATCTATTGTGTCCCCCCTTACTTGCCATGTTCTGATGTTTTCTCAGATTTATAGCAGCTCTTCGAGTCCTATTTTCCTGAGAAAGTTTAGGACATCGTCGGGCTTCAAATCAGGTAGATCCCCTTCCTCTATTTCATGTGCTCCTAGGTATCTAGCCCTAGAATTTTGCAAGGCAGGACATTCTGAGAGTATAAATATGTTTCATCCTCTTCCTCACAGAATCTGCACTTTGCTTCATCTGCTAACCCTAGTTTCTTCATGTGGCTTCTTAACCGGCAATGCCCGGTTAATATTCCCGTTAGAATACGGAGCCTTTTTTTACTGAGGTTGAGGCAGCTAAGAGATCTCTTCTGGTCATAGATCCCCAGTAGTATCTTAGATTGCCTCAGTCCTTCCAGCTGATTTCAGTACTTGGATTTTTCTTTCTCCATTTACTCCCTTAGTTTTCCTAAGATTACTCTACTGCTGATCCCACAAGATGGTTCTGGTCCCAAATGTGGGGTTTCAGCTCCTTTTTTTGCCAGCTTATCTGCTGTTTCATTCCCCTCTATTCCTATGTGTCCCGGGACCCATAGGAGGGTGACAGTGTTCTTCTGGCCTAGTTCATTTAGTTTGCCTAGGCATTCCCAAACCATCTTCGAACTGATTATATTTGAACTCAGCGCTTTGATGGCTGCTTGACTATCCGACATGATCACAATCTCTTGTCTGCGATAGTTTCTTCCAATATTGAATTCCACACATCTTTCGATGGCGCGGACTTCTGCTTGAAAGATGCTCGGGTATGTGCCCAAGCTTTCTGAGTATTTGGCTCTCGGTCCAAAAACTCCTACCCCAGTTCCCTCGTCTAGCTTGGAACCGTCCGTATACCATTTTATGGTATTCTGGTTTAAATTCTGTATGGTGTCTTCATCCCATTCAGATTTATTACTCAACTTTGTGATGAATTTTCTCACAAAGTTGAATTTCTTTGGCATATCATCTTGGGGCATTTCCCAAGTTTGATCAAAGTGAAGTGATCGAGGTTTTTCCCTGATAATTCCTTCTTTGATCATTCTATATATTGTTTTCTTCCTTACACTTTCTAGCAGAATGTGCAGTGGGGTCAAGTTTAAAATCACCTCCATTGCAGCAGTGGGGCAAGTTCCCATTGCTCCAGTGATACATGAACAGGCTACTCTGAATTTTCGAGAGGTTTTTCCTCGTCGTATTCAGATTAGCCCTTACGCCCCAAGCCACTGCCCCATATGTGATTAATGGTCTCACTATTGCTGTGTACATTATTAAAGAATTGAACGAGTTTGTGTTGTATTGCGTGTTGCCTGGTTTGAAAAAAAATGTATGGGCTGCGTGGCGCAGAGACTTTACAAGAAGAAGTGTCCAGAGGTTTTACAAAAAGTCTCCAGAGGCTTTACACGAAGTCAACGTCATCATCGTGTATACTGGGTGTAACGGAAAAGATCATTCCCAGAATCCTTATGGACCACCAGCGTACAAAGGCTTAAACTTCATAGTTTAAGGTTAGTTGTTATCGATAAAATGGGTACAGGAAGGTTCACCAATGAGAAAATCTATTTTTATCTATCTAACTGGCCGGTTGCATAAACGCTTGTCAAACCTCTGTTAACTCAATGTTCAATGGGTAAAGGTGTGTTTTAGGTTACACCCCACTAATTGTTGATAAAATTTTTTTCAAAATTGAAGAGGTAACCTGTTTTGCTATATTAAGTAGATCTTCGTTTCCATGGTCCAGTTTTTTAATAAAATATGCCTTCGAATAGTTAAACCGTTGTTTACGTTCTCAGAAATTCATCTAACTTCACATTATTGATTTTGAACAAAAGAGTATTCAGTAAATTTTGTAAATTATTTTTATTTTTACTTAAAAAATGTCTTAACATTCAAAAAAACTGGAAAAAGCAGAAGCAAACCGTTAATACAACTCGACAACAATAAAAACCAAAAGCCACATTTAACTTTTGCTGGTTTCCACATAAACTTTGTCATGCACTACAGAAGCACCAACTATGCGTTGGAATAAAGTCAATCTGTTTAGTTGTCACCCCTGCGGACCAAACGTGCTTGGAAATTTCTCGAATGAAGCTCTCCTCCGGGAATCGAGGGACCCCATCTAACGAAGATAATTTTTCCTCCAATTTATTAGTTAGAACACTATTTAATTTTTTTTGTTAGGTACATTTTTGTAATTGCCCAACTTGTAAATCAGGCAGCTATTTTAATTTATATGAAATTATAACGATATATGACATTTTAAATTATCATTATATTTAAATTTAATACTTTTATTAACTAACTGTCATGGTTCCGAGGGAATCTCTTCATTGTCTCTTTCTATAATCTTCTGTCTGGGATTGAATTTTATCACAATACCTTAGTTACAAATAAAAAGATTTCAGTGGTGTCCAGCTACTAATTTCCTATAGAAAACAATGTTTAAATTTGGTATTATTACAAATCAATCACTGCCTGCCGAGCTAAGCGAGATTCGCAGCACCAAATCAATCTAATAATAAATGTTTTAAACATAATTTAGTTAAAAAATTGATTTGGTTAGGTTAGGTTAGGTTAGGTTAGGTTAGGTTAGGTTAGGTTAGGTTAGCAGCTTTAAGGACTCTGATTTCTTTTATTTATGTGTCAAAGATAGTTTGGGAAAGTAAACAATCCCTTAAGAAACTGTCGAGAAACAACAAGGTCACTTTGCTGGGTGATGCCAGGTTCCAGAGGGATAATGGATAATGAAGCTGATAGCCTGGCAAAAGAAGGGGCTTATACATCTTTCTTTGGTCCGGAGCCCTCACAAAAAGCCGTATCAAAAAGGAACTATTAGTAGGGTTTTCGGCAAGAAAAAGAGCGGTGGATTAGAAGCATTGTAATTTATAGATGAACTGTAACAGAAAAAGTCTAAATCACTAGGTGACCCCAATTCTATACCCTGAAATGCATATTCCAAAGCATAGGCTAAACATTTCAATGTTCACCTATTTATTTACAACAAACAACAAATATTTCTTTTGCAAATTAAATATTTGTTTCTCGTTCATGTAGAATAGAATTGTATTGATTTTTTAACAAAATTGGAACCGTATTTTTGTCAGCGAAAAAGGATAAATGTTTTAGCCAGTTTTGTGTAGTATTGTACCTACAATTTAATTATTGAACAAACGATTTAAATTTATCATGATTTTAATATTGATAGCCACAAATACGACTGCAAACAAAGGAAGTATATAATTACCGTTGGGTAAAACGTACTAGGTCAATGCCCAAGACGCGAGAAGAAGGATTTACAGAATAATAATGATGGTATTCTCTGTATTCCGCAATAGTTATAATCTTTGTGTGGCCCAATTTTCACTTTGCTTTCAACATGACGATCGATCTGGACATTCTAGTTTTATTTTGGAAAACCGCAAGTTCTTAGTTGATAGAAAACGTAATATACAGGGTGGAAGGACAAAAACTAAGACATTAAAAGTTTTGCTGGAACATTTAATAGGATTTTCGAGAAGTATACAAGCATATAAAGAGCTCTCGGACTTTGTGCTAACAAATAAACAAATTGAACTCGTGTGTAAACAGTTTGCACACCAAATTGTACCCATTGTTTCCTATAAAGTGCCCATATATTAAATTAATTAAAAAATATAGTAAAAAATAAAAAAAAAACGTTTTCAGATACCAATGATTTCCGTTCTAGGGCAAACGAACACTTCCGGTTCTGTACTGATTACAAACTTTTTGTACTGAGTTGTAGTCGTCAAAAAAAGCATACCTTGTTTAGAAAAGCCTGGCATGGTATCGATTGGATGGACCGAAGACTGGTTTAGATTAAAAACAAGATGATGCGTCAACCAATTTGATTTTTTATTTACAAAAGAATTTGACACTTTTACTGGATTTGATGTTTGTCAGGTATGGGGCAAAAGCAAGAACCTGTCCACAATTTTCCAAGCAGAGGCCTTTGCAATATAGTTGCGTCTACAAGAAAGTTAAGTTAAGGTAAGAGATCTCCAGAGCTGCTGAATATTAGAAGATTTGAGTGAGCCTCAGTAGATCTTTTGGGTGGAAGGATGTTGAAAGATCCTAACCTAACCTAAGCTAACCTAACCTAACCTAACCTAACCTAACCTAACCTAACCTAACTGATGGCGGTAATAAGCTAAGAAGAAGATAGAACAAGTGATAGAACCTTCAACAGGCAATATTTTTTATTGAAAAACCTTGACAGAGAGAATTTTAATATAGTACAATATTTTTAACCTAAAAATGATACTAATCTTAGAAGAAAACAATATTATGATATACAGACAGCTTCCAATCCTTGATGATATTAAAAGGAAATAGCAGAACCAAATTAAAAAAGTTACAAATACAATACAAATATTTTGTGAACCCTAATAAATTAATTTGTAGGAAATAGTGTCACCAATAATCTTTCTTTTAGGTTTTACGTTTTTGCTCTAAAAGAAGATGGTAACATTAAAATTCAATATAATTTTATAAAGTTTACTACGTTTTAATAGTACCACAAAAACTACTGACATCCTGTATGTTGCTCTTTAGTAGGTCAGTAGGTTGTTGGGCAACTTGTGAAGCTTGTAAAACAATTATTTGTTATTATTTTTTCATTAAATATTTATTATAAAAATGTATTTGCTTATTATTATTTATTTGATTTGATGTTTTATTAAAACTTGTATCGAAATCGTCATATTAAATAATATACAGAACAAGCAAAAAGATTAAGATAAAAATAGGAAAATATTCAAGTTAAAATACACAACAAACATTTTGCAGTGGCTGCTCTGGAGGTTTTAAAGAAGGAAGACAAAAATATGCTACATGAGTACACAGAGTAAGGGTTACAATAAATTTAAAATTCTTCCATTAATAAATACGAGGGTTGTCTGAAAAGTTTCCGAACTAACAAAGATAATAGACATTTTTTCTTTAAATTCATTTTTATTTTTCTACATAGTCTTCTTGTAAATCTATACACTTCTCCCAGCGATGCTCCCATCTCTTCAACCCGTCCAAATAATACTCGGCGTCTTTCTCTGCAAAATAGTTGTTTACGAAGGTGATGGCCTCCTTATTCGACGAAAATCTCTGTCCTCCGAGCGCAATTTTTAGCTTAGGGAACAAAAAAGTCGCTTGGGGCTAGATCTGGTGAGTAAGGAGGGTGGTCAAGCAGTTCAAACCGTAATTCGTGGATTTTCGCCATGGCAACCGCTGAGGTGTGAGACGGCGCATTGTCTTGGTGAAACAAAATTCTTTTTTTCTGCAAATGTGGCCGTTTTTCCGCAATTTCTACTTTCAGCTTGTCAAGTAATGATGCGTAGTATGCTCCTGTAATGGTTTTTCCTTTTTGAAGATAATCGATTAAGATAACTCCATGACTATCCCAGAAAACAGTTGCCATCAATTTCCCAGCCAAAGGAACAACCTTTGCTTTTTTTGGAGCCGATTCCCCCTTCGCAGTTCATTGTTTTGACTGTGTTTTTGTTTCTGGAGTATAATGGTGTATCCAAGTTTCATCTACAGTAATTAATCGGCGCCAAAACTCTGACTTATTGCGCCTAAACTGCGCCAACAGAGAGTTGGAAATGTTCATTCGAACACGTTGTTGGTCCAAAGTGAGCAAACGCGGCATCCAACGCGCGGACAGCTTTCTCATGCCTAAATCTTGATTCAACATGTGACAAACACGTTCTTTGGACATGTTTATAGCCTCTGCTATCTCTCTAATTTTAATTCGACGGTTGTCTAGCACCATTTGGTGAACTTGAGCGATATTATCGTCAGTGGTTCCAGTTTTTGGACGTTCCGAACGTTCATCGTCACCCAAGCTGGTACGGGCACGTTTAAATTCAGCAGCCCAAAATTTCACGGTGGTAAATGATGGTGCAGAGTCCCCGTACACAGCGTCCAACTCGTCTTTGATTTGCGTAGGCGTATTGCCTTTCAAAAACAAATATTTAATGACAGCTCGATACTCGATTTTTTCCATTTTCATAAAAACACTCACATCGACTCACTCAAATGATTGTCAAACAACAACTGCGCGTCCAAAATGGCTGAAATTTTAGTGGGTACCTTTCAAAGCATGCGCAAACACATTCCCCAACTTTTGTTTACGAGTGCTGCCATCTTTTCAAACTTTTCAGACAACCCTCGTATGTTTAGTTACGTGTCCGTTTTCAGTTGAGCAGAATAAATGTCGAACTCAACGACTCTCGAAGATTAAAAGAAATAATTCTGTCTCAACAACTCCAAACGAAACTTTTTATAAAAGCAATTAAGAATTTTTAAGTGAAATATTTTAGTCCTGAATTAAAATGCAGTAAATCCTTTTGTCTGGGAAACAGTTGACTATTTATTGATTGCCACGAAGATTGGAAGAACTGATGACGGAATTAGATTCCAGGCAAATATCAAATATTTCAACGGCATTTATTGAGACACTAAATAATACACAATATACACAATAAAATGTCTTTAGAGACCCACAAATTCTCTAGAAAGGAAATAATATGTTTGAATAGGTAGAAGGAATAGGAGTGAAGGGAATTAATAGTTCTTAAGGGCACGTACTGACCCAAAGTTGGTGGATTAGGGTTATCAATATCCTTTAAACTTTTGGGGTATCATGTCATTTAACTGTGGAAGGTATTTTTTGATACAGGAACTTCGCACAATAATAGTATATTGTGTAACTAGGAGTAAAAGCGATATATTGGCGACAAAGCCGAGGCCAACAAACATTGGAGTCTGGGAATGTGCTTTTACTCCGAGGTGCACATACTATTTTTTGATAACCATCTTATTGCCTATAAAATCGATTTCTTGACAAACACTGGTTGTTTATTATTGTGACAAAAGTCAGTTAGTGTTTGGTGTTAGTTAGTTAAAATAGACAGCGATGCTGATGTTCAGAGGTGCAGGACACCACCAGAATGGACTAGTTTAGTGATTTTTTTTTATATTTGCATCTTATAAAATAGGTTTTTAGTGGTTCAACTGTACAAATAAAATTTTTATAAAATTAATCCTTTAGCCATAATCGGCTTTTGAAATTTAAATTTAATGGTTACATACGTCACAAGTGGTAAGTGACGTGTTTCAATAAGATTGGTAGAAAATTTGCGATGTTGTCGATATGCTTTAATATTAACCGAGAAACTTATCTCTCTCTCTCTCTTATTTGTTGTCATTAAAAAGAGATAAACATATCGATATTTTTGTTCTCTGATTGACACTTTATCAAATAAGGAGTAAAACACTAAACAAAATATTCTGTCATTTTCGTTAGTTTAATTTGTTGTTTGGTTGTGTTTGGTTTATGAAAGAAATTACTTCTATACTATTTTTGGTTCGAAAATAAAAATCCCTACAACCTTCTCTTGGTGTTATAGCGGTTCCTTCAAAAATAACCAATAGAAGTAATAATTGTTCTCTCGGGGAGCAACCCTTCTATCGGTACAGTGAGAGAACGAATTTCAAGAATACCATTTTGGCATTTTCAATAGAACCACGCCCACTTTCTATTGGCTGTTCTATTCTATCACCGTCAAGAATAGGGGTCTTGTTTGTTTATTACAGATAAACACGATTTTCTCTCCTGTCATATATCTTGTCAACTGGTACAATCAGTTAGTCACAGAACACGGTGTTTTGTGCCGCCAGTTCTTTGAGAATACTTGAAACGAACGTAGCTAAAATGTGACAACGTTGACTTTTAAACACACTTCATTATTGGTTATTAGTTGGCGCTACGTTTAAAACTTACTAATTATTTATTGCTAAATTTTACGAAATGAGAAAAATTAATTGCAAAATGAATACCAATATAAGTAAGTAGGTATCTTATCCTAAAGATATATTGCTATCATTATGATTAATATGATCCTACTAAACTAGTCCATTACTAAATACTGCTACAAATGCCATTTGAAATTTATTGCTAAATAAATCCAAAGCAAAATATGAATTTGCTTATAAACGTTTTATGGATTATTGCCAAGAACAAAATACAAAAAACATTTCCCAAAAAAATAAAATGAGAATAATAAGAACTTATGCTATAATTTTTGACAATTATCTGTTCTTAGCTATTTTCGGGCTGATGTTCAGTTTTCTGTATCAAAAGATTTGCATTGCTTGGTTCTATTGTTTCATGCAGCATGACATAAAATGAGCAGACAATTTTACTATTTTTAATTGGTTCATTTAATCCGTTTTTTTCATAAAAAATGGTACACAAAATAGTTTGAAATCTTTCCGATTGAATATTTGATAATAAACATATATTTAAAATTAAAACTGATTACATATCAAAGCTACTGTCATTCTTAACTAAGTCAGCAAAACCAGTAAAAAACTATATCGTACTGATTTTTACAACAAATTGATGTATTTATCAAGAATAATAAAAAACTTCCAATTTTAATTGGAAAAATTTGGTTTTAAATCACAACGACAGCCGTTTATCTAGAATTAGCATCGTCATTGAAACCAAAAAATTTGCGTGGGAAATTAGAAAATTTAAAAATACTTATTTAAGAATACTTATACCACTATTTATCTAACCTTAGGGCTTTGAACAATTTAAACTTTTTTAATGTGGCATTTTGACATTCGACATAGAATTGACAGAAAGCGTACAGCAAATATCATCAAAGTTTATAGGCGCTTTCTTTCGTACTAAACATCTACACACATCATAAACATGATGAAGTTTTTATGTCCTCATGTACTGTTCACACTTTTGCTGTCACAAAATCTCATGTTATGTAATCCCCTTGCCACACATGATATTTACATGTTTATGATTTCACAATATTAGTTTTCTATGGGTTAACAGTTCTATATTTATCTTACTTTTTAATATCAAGTGCTTTTTCTAGGCAATACAAAATAATATATCGAAGAATTTAAAATTTTATCCAACAACGATAAATTGTTAGGAAGCAAAACGTGGAAATGGCAGAACTACAGAATTTATAATTTAGATTTTAGTTCTGTGATTTAAACGTTCCGATATCTTCATTGTCCTTTTTCTTGCCGATAACTCGATGTAAACAGTCGCCCCTGTACTGCAATCTATCGTATCCCTTTGGCTGTACACAAAAGATACAGCTAGGAAACAACTAAAATAAAGCTAAGCTACTGCCAAGATACAGCAAAGATATAGCTAAAATAAAGCTAAGATAGTGGAGAACTATTTGTTGCATCCCTATAATATGATACCAGCTCTTGACCTTGTGAAAGACGATTTTGATAGGGGAATGCATTGGATTTCGTATCACGGGCCCATTTTTTATTGACAACTTTTTAAATGACAAGAATTATTTATCACTCATCCAAAAGTCATCCTTTCTTTAACAAACTTATATCCTGATGCAGGAAACCCTAAAATACTATCAAATATGACATGGTTTGAGCAAGATGGTGCAGATGGTGCACCCCATTCCCAAATTAATATCCGGTAGAGTCTCAAACAAATATTCCCAGACCAATGAAAATGGGGATACCCATGCCAAGTTTACGACTAAGAAGATTGCAATTTCGTTAAAAATATAACAATTTTGCAAGAAATAAATCTAAATAAAAGAATTATAAAAACGTCTTAGGTAAATCAGCCTCGATCAAATTATTCTCTTTGAAACTTCATACTCTAACCTTTCGCATAATTATTATCTCTCGACGTTTTTTTTTTGTTTTGTAAACTAACAATCGCTATTAAGATATTCTAGATGAGGGTATTGTTAAAGGAGTTTTGAAATTTTCACGTGCACCTCATGAGAACGATGACAACAAAAAAAAACAATAATGCGAAAGTTGTGCATCTACAATTCGTAATGGCGCAATTGCGTCTTTGACATAATAGACGAGTTAAAAAATTGAGAAAAAAAAACAGCATCGTGACGATGTTGACTCGTTAACCGAAAAATTGTTTTATTAAAATTTAAATTGAAAGTACCGTAAGAGGAATTTTTATTTGTATAGGACTATTATTTTAATGTTAAAATAGGAGTTTATATTATATACTAAGTGATATAAAAATCCGAACACGCAGTTTAAATGATTTTATTTTAACAAAATTTGGTGAATTTATTTATTTATTTCCTGATAAAATTTTCATCATTATCAGTTGAAGATTCCGGTTTTTATACTGCTTTTTTTTAAATCCACTAACCATCCAAAAATGAATATTGTAGCCGTAGTAAAGATCCAAATTTTGCGAATTTTGTTTCTTGACATTCTTTACGATTGGTTACGATGTCTAGGGTACGGAGACCTGCACGATTTCGTCAACTTAGTGAGTTTGATAAGGGTCGTATAGTGGGACGCAAAGAGCAAGGGGCTCTAGACGCCCCCGTAGAACAACAGACCGTGATTGCCTAAGATTATTGGCCTTAGGGGACCGTTTCTCCACTACCAGGTCCATTGCAAATGAATGGTTTGCAGAACGTGGAAGACCTATTGGCATGCGAAGTGTTTACCGACGAAAAAGACTTTTTGGCCTGTTTTTATACCGACCACACTGGGTCCTCCATTTAACTCCAGAACACCGATGTAATCGCCTTGAGTGGTGCAGAGAACGGTCACTCTGGGATCAGGAATGGAACAGTATTGTCTTTAGTGACGAGTCTCGATTTTGTTAAGGCATGCACGATGGTCGAGCGAGGGTTAAAAGACGACGTGGTGAAAGGAGAAATCCACGGTTTTTTGTTGAAAGGCATGTTCATCAAACTGTTGGAGTTATAGTTTGGGGTGCTATAGCTTATGGTTCGAAATCACCTTTAATCTTCATCAGAGGTAACATGAACGCGCAGCGTTTTATCCAAGAAGTTTTAGAACCCCATCTTTTACCCTGTCTTGACACCCTGGAAAATCCAACTTTCCAACAACAACGCAAGAGTTACAATAGACCTTTTTCAATATAATGATGTCATATTGTTACCTTGGCCACCAAGATTGGTCCTTATGTTTTTAACTGTATCTTTTTATTTTTAGCCTGCTGATGGTCTAAGACCGAAACTACTAGCGCTTTTTGTAGTAATTTATACATTAAATTATTGTGGTTTGACTTGGTTCTTTATTGATATTTTTAATTAAATATTAGATGAATTAGTTTTATCTAAAAGTAAAATTCGATTACAGATCCTGGCTGTTTATCATTAAATATTCTGTCATATACTAAATAATACCCAAAACGAGGCCATCTTTTACAGTATTTACCACACTTTTCACGAAAACTTAGATAACTCTCTAACTTAACATGTATCTAGATCGAGTTTCACGAACTACTCCATAAGAGTAATTACAAATACAGTAATATTATTTAATATTCCACCCTACTGTAACTTCTAAGTAAATCTAACCATCTCCATCTTCGTTATTTATTCGCGAGCGCATCCCGTATCATTTTCCATTTAAACTAGTTGTAAATTTAGCAGAAACGGAAAATCGCATAAATTCTGGGGTATAACATTTTATAAAATCCATAATTAGCGAATTATAACAACGCAAGCTGGATATATGCATATTAATGATCATATATTATGCCTGTTATGCGCTGAATTTATGTTCTAACAAGAAAATTAATGTTACTGAACGTGTTTTCATTGTTCTAATGAAGTACGAGAAGCTAAAAATTGTTCTACGAGTTTCAAATCCCGTCTCAACATTTTCTTTGACAAATTATAACCTATAACCCTTTGGTACAGATTAATCTGATAATGAGATGAATAACTGTCATTGATATAAAAAACGGTTAATTTTTTAAATAAATTGTGAAAATTTTGTTCCACATAAGCGTCACAAAGTAAGAGTTGGTATAATAGTTCACGTAAACAATATAGTGCAAACCTCAGACTAAGAATAAAATACTTTCATGAAAAATTAAAAATATCTAGAAAACTGATAACTTTAGGTATAGGGAGTACTTCATAAAATTTGAAGTGTGACATTAGTACTTTTCGAAAGTGATTTAAAATACAGGGTGTTCTATTTAAAATTACCAAGAAAATAATGTACTTGCATTTTGATTTACCCTGAACTTGATTTAACGAATATTATAAAAACGAATATGTTTTATAGTTTTTAACAATTATTAAAAAACTATGGTTGCAATAGATCATTGCTGTTATACTCCTTTTTAATTATACAGGGAGTTAAACTTGATACGATTTTCAGGTAATATTTGTTATAACTTTTTAAATACTCGGTATAACATAATAAAACTTTACATTGTTGTGATGTGGAAGTGATGCAGATTTCGAATTTAAAATAAAATACAGGGTGTTCCATTTCAAAAAACATAAGTTTGGTGTGCCACCATCTGTATGTATGAGTTAGGGGTGATAATTACACTGCGACCTATAGGATCTATTGTATCCCCCCTTACTTGCCATGTTCTGATATTTCCTCAGACCTATAGCAGCTCTTCGAGTCCTATTTTCCTGAGGAAGTTTAGGACATCGTCGGGCTTCAAATCAGGGACATCCCCTTCCTCTATTTCATGTGCTCCTAGGTATCTAGCCCTAGAATTTTGCAAGGCAGGGTATTCTGAGAGTATGTGTATTGAAGTTTCATCCTCTTCCTCACAGAATCTGCACTTTGCTTCATCTGCTAACCCTAGTTTCTTCATGTGGCTTCTTAACCGGCAATGCCCGGTTAATATGCCCGTTAGAATTCGGAGCCTTTTTTTACTGAGGTTGAGGCAGCTAAGAGATCTCTTCTGGTTATAGTTCCCCAGTAGTATCTTAGATTGCCTCAGTCCTTCCAGCTGATTCCAGTACTTGGATTTTTCTTTCTCCATTTCTTCTCTTAGTTTTCCTAAGATTACTTTACTGCTGATCCCACAAGATGGTTCTGGTCCCAAATGTGGGATTTCAGCTCCTTTTTTTGCCAGCTTATCTGCTGTTTCATTCCCCTCTATTCCTATGTGTCCCGGGACCCATAGGAGTATGACAGTGTTCTTCTGGCCCAGTTCATTTAGTTTGCCTAGGCATTCCCAAACCATCTTCGAATTGATTATATTTGAGCTCAGCGCTTTGATGGCTGCTTGACTATCCGACATGATCACAATCTCTTGTCTGCGGTAGAATACCCTGTAAGATTGTAACTAATTTTAAAATGTGGAGTTTAAAGCTGCTTACAATTTTTTTAATAACTTTTTTTGGAATTTTTACTATAACAGATCTACTGAGCTTTCTCACACTAATCAATCACCCTGTATATATAAATTATGTATCTATGGTGCAAACTAACACAATTTTATACGCTCTTATCTCTTTAACCAGATTTGTGGGAATTCGAATTCAAAATACTAAATACTGTTTTATTGCAGGTAACATGAAAAATTTGTTAATTTTTTTTTGGTACATTCTAACGTAAAAGAATAAATCAACTTATTTTATCGAATTTTTATTTATTATTAACTAATGACAAAAGAAAATAACAGATTTTTGTGCTCCATCGAAAAAACCTTTCATATACATTTTTTAACGGTTGTCAGTATTAGTCTGTTTAGTATTCTCGAGGAACATCATCCCGACAAGAGAGGTTCAAGAATTCACAATATCAGAGAATTTTCAGAGTAATTATGCACACCATATCACCCCCACACACACACAAAGTTTTCAAGGGATTGTAAAAGGTTCTCTGCGAGGATAAAGAAAGAGTCTGTCTGTAAATTATGTGCATATTTTGAAAGAAAAAGCTAGATCGGAGTCAAGTTGCTTCATTGAAATTTATTCTTAAAAAATGTTTCAACAGAAAAATACACTTTTAATGTCTAAAAAGTGGACTAGAACACTGGTCGGAAAATTAGGTGAGAAGAAGCAGGATAAACAGACCTCCAGATCAATATACAGAAAACAAAGGAAATTATGGATGTGAAACATGGGTCTTAACGGCAAGAAAATACAAACATTTATAAACAAAAATTTATTAAGATTAGAAATATTTGGGACAAATAAAATAACGAACAACGAACTATGGAAAAGGACGAGTAACAGAAATTAAAAAACGAAAATGGGGATGGATTGGACATACTTTAAGAAAGGAACAAAGAGATATTACAAAAGAAAGCCTCTCATGGACCAACATCGGACAAAGAAACAGAGATGGCCAACTGTCACCTGGAAAAAATCTACAGAAGAAGATTTGCACAAAAAGGAATGACATGGAGTGAGTTAAGGAAACTGGTGAAAGACAAAAGGAAATGGCAATGCTTTGTGAACGCCCTATGCTCCAATAAGAAATAAAGGATACAATATATTGAGATGAATACCTAAGCTTCAGTAAAAATAAAATGTAAAGCTTACCTCAATATGGAAATATAAAAGGATATCAGAATAATTTTCATTAAAATATCAGATACTTTTCTTTATTTCATTTAAAGTATTCGGTATAATAATCTTAAATATGAAACATTCAAATAGATGGAGAATGTATTTGACAACTTTATCTTGGATAGGATCCTATAGTATTATTTAATAACAATCAAATAAGTCCCAATGCATATAGCAAGTCACAATTCACATGGAAGTTAAAGTTAGAATCTGAAACAAAAAGAATATAATTAAAAATGTTAATTTAATTCATATGTTTAATAAACAATTGTGTAATTTAAGTAGTTAAATGTTTAAATATTAATTATAAGGTGGAGGTACTTACATTGTGACAGGTAGACACTTTGTAGTCTTCGATAACAGATACGTATTCAGGCAAAACCTCACAACCTGAGAAATACCTAAAAACATAAAAACTGTGTAAATACTGTCAGACAAAGGTGAAATCAGTGTATAAACTATAAATGTTACAGTGATAGACAGAGTAACCTTATTTCATTATAAAAACTCTGATAGTGAATATTTAAAAGACTATTTCAACAACATAATAGTTAATATCTAGTTCATATAATAGATTAAAATAAACAGCTAAATTTTCGTTTTTTTTAAGTCAAATTAGTATTTAAAAGTTATAATAGGACTATCTTAAGAGATTTATGCATAGATTTAGATTCATTTTATGTTATTTGCTCAAATTTATATAAATTCAAGGTGATTGACATACCCAAAATTAGTACATCTCAAACAACAATTTTATAAGGAAAAACTTTTTCATGAATGTAAGAATACAGATTTTCTTGATATTATCAAAGAAACAGTCAAATATGTAAAAAGATTTTATCATTTTATGTAAATTTAGGTTAAATTTTGCAAATCAAAACAATTGATTTCCTGATTATATGTCATTAATGTCATAATTGGGGAAAAGGTATAAAAAGGCCGTGAAATTCAATTTTCGCTCATCTCAATATAAAAACAATATAAAAACTACATAAATAATAAACCAACAAAATGAAACCACCACAATATATTATGTAGCAAGTTTCATTTGACTATAGGAATAAAATTATAGGGCGCCTGTTTTATTTAAAATCATATTGAGTTATATAAATACCTAAAATCTGACCCTTGATTACTTTCCATGTTAATTGACAAGCTCTTTCCTACACAAAATTAAAGCTTAACTACAGTCAACCATTTTTCTTGAAAAACACTTTAAACAAAGTGGCAAAAACCGAATGATACTTAACTTGTGATGCTGTTTGAATACCAAATTAGGTTTTGATTATTATTTTACTGGAGTTATTCGGTATCAGATATTTTATAACTTTCTTTTAATAAATTGTTATGGAAATGTATAATTTAATAATACGGTTTCCCGTAAATTGAACTGAAACTGAAAAGTTTCCATCGGAAAATTCGAAAAAAAAAACTTTTTTTCCTTTTCCACTTAACGAGTATAATCAAAAAAGAATTTCCGGCGGTTTTCTTTGAATTCGTAAGAAAATCATCGGGGTGGACTTAAATGTTTGTCAATAAAGGAATGTTTACGCTTCAATTACACCATTGTCCGTATATATTTATTATACACCAGATGATTGATATCCTGGCAGTGAAAAAAATCGTTTTAAAGGAACTATTTAACATAATGAATTCCAAGGTTAAAAAAATCTTAACTGGTACCAGTTGTACCATTACGTCAATAAATAGTAATGTTTATAAAAAAATTGCAATGTTTGGACTAACAACATTCATTAAAACTTTAAAATGTAGTTGAAAAAAATCTGTAAAAGTGTATTTGATACACTCATTTGGTTTTATTAATTAGCTGTTACTGATGGTACCTTGTTTAGTTATTAATATTTATAAAATAACAACATTTTTAAGTCTAAATTGTTTATTATAGCTTTTGAACGCTTCAAAGTGATAATTTTTCCTTCAATTTCCCTTAATATTTCTGTCTTGGACTCCCCCAATTGTGGAGTATTCTCTCTATATCTCCTCGATTCCTATTAGAGCATACCTAGTTTTTATTGGAATAATTTTTTTTCACCTTTTGTTTGGCAGAGATAATAGACTTTTTTATTTGCTAACATGAACTGTCATAGTTTCTGATTTAAATCAAATGGTGTTTCAGATGTAAAACTTGTAACCTTATTAGGCCCAAAAAGACTGGAAACCAATTTGTAACTACAACACTCCCCTAAAGAGATCCCGGCTAAGAGACCCTCTCCAGGGGGTGGTTCGACTCCAAGTTAATGCTCACTATAGGAAGGATTGGGATGTATAATAATAATAATAATAATAATAATAAACATTTATTATCCATATTTAAACACAAAAATAACTTTACAATCAAAAAATATATATATATGGATAAATGGCTATAACTGATTCAGTCGAGGACTAGTTACCTAGTCCTTTTCTGTTCTTCCATCAGTCCCAAAACTATCACTAGTATACAAATATTATAAAAAAACTTACAATTATTACAAAGTGAACAAAATTACATGCAAGTGTATAAATCTTAAAAATAAATCCCAAAAATATATAAAATCAGCAAGAATAAACAAATATATAGTGTAATTAAACTAGAAATGAAGGAACCTAACCAGGAATAAGGATAAGAGGAACCGCTAAAAAAGAATGTACCTCACTTACTTTTGAATTACCTATTTTGCAACTCCAAAAGATGTTGTTTATATCGACGTTTGAATACTGAAACTGGTTTATTTAATAAACTCGAGTCCAATTTAAACAATCTGTTAATACAAACCGCAACGTTGTAAGAAAAACATCGTTGAAATAATGCCTTGTTATGTTTAGGAATACGAAGAATGGTTTTACGTCTAATGTTTAAATTATGGATATCTGTTCTAAATATGAGCTTTTTGTGTAAATAGGGAGGAGTTTTATTAAGGTAAACTTTTTGGCATAGACAACTAAAATGTAGTTGTCGTCTATGGTACATATTTAGCCAACCCAATTGTTTAAATTTTTTAGAAATTTTTTGATATTTTCTTATTCCATAAATTAGACGTACACATGCATTTTGTATTTTTTGTATTCTTTTTGATTCGGTGTTATCTAGGCATGGTCCATAGACAACGTCACAATAATTAAATTGAGACAAAACCAAAGAGTCACATAATAGTTTTTTCACTTTCTCTGACAAACATTTCCTGTACGTGTAAATTGATTTTAAAGCTGCGTAAGCTGTGCTTAATTTAGCAGAAATGTGTTCCCCAAATCTTAACTTAGCATCCAATAAAAGTCCTAAATTTTTAGAGTATAGTTTTATAGGAATATTCTCATTGTCAATCTTCAGTAAAACTTTATCCGATATAAATTTGCGATCACGGTCACCGCAAAATAATAACGCTACAGATTTCGATGGGTTAATCCTAAGTGCATGCTCATTTGCTACTTTACATATATTTAACAGATCGCTATTAAGATGTTCAACGGCTTGTAAAATATTTGAGTATTCAAAGGATAAGTAAACTTGTGTATCATCTGCATATAGGTGGTAGTTGCAGTGATTTAGACAATTAGGAAATTTTGATGTGTAGAGCGTAAACAATAATGGGCCCAAAATACTACCTTGAGGTACACCAGATTTAATTTCAGCAGGCGATGATTTTATTTCTTTTATTTGTACAATTTGCTTACGCTTTCGTAAATAAGTAGAAAGGAGGTGTCTGGCTGTATCACTAAACTTATAATATTTTAACAGTGCCAACAATAAATCATGATTAATTAGATCAAAAGCCTTTGTAAAATCTAAAAGGACAAGAATAGTTACCCTATTTGAATCTAAGGAGCCAATAATATCGTCTACAACATCCACAAGTGCAGTTGCACATCCATATCCTCGTCTAAATCCTGACTGCTTTTTTGGCAAAATATTATTGTTATCAACAAACTCTCTAATTTGAGTTTCAATAATTCGTTCAAATATCTTTGAAAAAACAGGTAAAATACTGATCGATCTTAGGTCATTATACTCCATAGGTGAGGATATTTTAGGCAAAGGTATAACTTTGGCAAATTTCCAATCACGAGGAAAGTAGCTTTTCTCAATACAAATATTGATTATATGAGTAAGGTAAGGAATAATTACAGTGCAGCACAATCGAATAATAGTAATATTTAATTGATCATTACCAAAAGCTTTTGAGTTCAGGGAAAAAATAATATCTTTAATACTTTCCTCTGAAACATATGAAAAATTAAAAGTATCGGTAATATTCTTTTTAAATTTCGAGAATAAAAATCTAATAGTTCATTATTTGCTTGCAAAACATTAATATTATTGACAAAATGATTATTTATATCATCAACTGAGTTTAAATGTACAGGCAACTCCGTTTTTCTTCTTCTAGATATATTAAGCTTTTTTAACTCTGCCCATTTTTCTTTACACGTCGAATTTTCAAATTTGGTGTTAAGGTACGCTCTTTTTTCTGCCTTAATGGCAGTTGTAGTGTAATTACGCAATTGTTTATAATAAGACCAATGTTCTTTTAATTTTGTTTTTCTAAATTTTCTTAGCGCCTTATCACGTAGCTTTTGCATATTTTTAATATTATCAGTCAACCAGGGAGAGTAAGAGTGAGAATTGTTAATTAATTTTGATTTTAGTGGGGCGTGAACATCAAGAACCGACAAAATATAAGTCTGTAAAAGCGATACTTTGGCATCAATGTCGTCTAGCCAAACTATATTTTGCCACGGCATTAACTTTAAATCTCTTAAAAAATTGTCGATATTAATATCCTTTAAAGCTCTGTAAAAATATTTATGTTTGTTGTATGCCTGGTTAGATCCAACATCAAATTTACAAAAGACACCTGCATGATCCGCAATCATATTCATGTCAACAGATTCACTACATTTTTCAATGTCAATATTAGTAATAATAAGATCTAACAAAGCCATTTCTCTTGTTGGTTCCTTAATTAATTGTTTTAAACCAAAAGTGTCTAGAATATTCTGAAAATTGATGGTACTTTGATCTAAATTTAATAAATTAATGTTGAAGTCCCCCACACATATAATTCTATCAAAATTCGAAAAAACCGTAGAAAACATATCTTCACATTGGTCTAAAAATAATGAAGAGTTACCTTTGGGCTTTCTGTATACAGTACCAACAGCATACATCTCCTTACCAATATAAACCTTTATCCAAATACACTCAAATAATTCATTATATTCAGATGAAACAAAGTCAAATTTATAGTTACTCCTAACATACATACCAACACCACCAGCTCTTGCTGGTCTATCTTGCCGAACAAATGTATAACCGTCTATATCTACCATTGTATTAGAAACTCCATCGTGCAACCAAGTTTCAGTAACACCCACAACATCACACCCATTATTAATAATATAAGTAATAAGGGCGTCACTATCTTTTGAACGCTATCGATTAAGCAAACAAACTACACAAAAACTAAGGTGAGAAAGATAGAAACACCTTGTAATTAGTTTAATTAAACAACAAATAAAAAAGCTACTTGAAATAAAGACCGACCACGCTACACCCTTAAGACTTATAGTCTAAGGTATACAAATAAAACGGTTTCTTAAAAATTTAGAATATTTATTGAATCTGTAAGTAATTGCCGATAATGAACAGGAAGGAATTGCAAAAAAATGTACTTAACTTTAGGTTTCTGTACTGTCTAGAAGGGCGGCTTCAGCTTCTTCGTAGTGAATTGGGGATGAAAATTTCTGGATGTTGATTTACTGGTTCTGCCAGCTTGAGATGTAGTGGTTTTCTTAACGGCTCAGAAGTGGTTTGAAGGACTGTCTTCACAAAGGGACTTTCCAAAAGATGCTTTCTACTTAGCGGTAACTGGGCTCTAAATTAGCAGTAGCTTAGCGGTAACCTAGCGGTATCTTAGCGGGTTGTATCTTTCAACAACCAAAAGGAAAATTTCACAAGATGAGTAACTTGAACGTTTTTTCTGACTCTTCAGACGAGCGTATTAGTTGAAAAGGGGATAAAATTGTCTTACTTGTCTTATAATATATAGTCTTGCTCAAAACGGAAATCGTGTTTGTGTCATTTGTCAGAAGGAATACGTTCGTCATTCAATTGCAAGCGTGAGGCGCGTTTTTTATTTGACCATGTTCAAACAGATAAATAGTTAGCGTGTATAAGGGGTGTCTCGTGTACAGTAGCATTAACAGTGATTCGGGGTCGGTTTTAACTTTAGTAATAGCGGTAGCATTTGCGGTCGGATAATAGTGCAAGGTGACATGACGATAGACATGTTACAAACTTTTTATTCGAACGAAACAATTCCAGCTAATTTTATTTTACAAGTTTTCTTTTTGACAACTTTTTTCAACTGACAACTGACAAATATGATAAAATAGCACACTAATATATTAAAAATTATAATACTCGTTCCTTTAATATGAAACGTACGTCAAATTTTTGTAATATACGTCAAAATATGTCACGATTTGTGTCGTCGACACCTTTCATTAAATCTACATTGTTCAGATCGATTTTTTGAATTCCTTCTTCTTCAATTTATGTCCTTCTATTCTATTCTAATCTCCGTAGCGCCATTTGTTTTAGGTAAATAGATTTATGGACTAAAATGTCAGTATTTTGAAATCGAATGTTGCCCATAGCGCAGATTATTTAAGTTATTTACTAATTTTTCAAAATTTAACGATCTATTAAGGCTGTATTCTGTCGTAAATTTGATGAAATTTTATTTCCGTCAAATAACATGTAAACGTATGTAACAGATAGAGCTTATATTTATTTATTCTTACTCTGTAGCCGAAATAATTGCTCAATTATGTACCCAAAATCTAATTATTATTCGAGGAAGGTATGCGGCTGGTGGCAAACCGTACATGAACAAGAGCCGCTTCAGGAAAGTAAAAACAAAAGAAAATTTATTGAGCTTGAGGATTATTTTCTCTATCACGTTTAATTGAGTTAGAGAAACTGGTCGATTGCTTCCTCGAGGGGCATTTGAACGTTTGATCTAACGTCTTATTTATTCTGGATTTCATCGTTATTTATCCAAAGGCATTTCTCGGTTTACACTTGAAATAATGTTATTGTTAAACCTGAAGTTTTTCGCTTTAAAAATTATACTTGCATGGTAGTGTTTAACAAAACTTCCGGGTAATTAGTGGAAGTATTGTTTAATTGGTTAATTATTTAGTTTTCTTAAAACGATAGACTTCCAGGGTGTGGGTACAACAAATTTCAACAATTTTCTTGTTAAGGGGATTACTATTTACTCATTTGAAAGTCCATCTTATTAAGAATAATAAAAAAACTCTTCGTTTGAACGTCACTTCCAAGTTTATTTGAAAAAATTAGGTTTTAAATTACATTTAGGTTTCAAATAAACTTGGAAATAGTAAGGTTAGGTTAGATTAGGTTAGGTTAGGTACAATAAATTTTACTATTTACTCAATAATTAAAAATTAACAAGTAATTGTGCAAACTGCTTCTGGACTTTTAATATTAAATATTTATTTATTTGAAAATAAGTAGAACTAGTGTAGGTAATAAAAACAAATTTGCATGTTTATAATTTACAATAACAATAACATTTACCAACATTCTGTGAATTTTTTTAATATCATCAGGATTCCAGTTTTAAATATCTGACTGATTGAATTTATGTTAATAATTCTGACACTTCATTTTTTATATTTTTCACTAGCTCTGGAATTATTTTATCGAATCGTGAAGCCTTGTTTATTTTTGTAATTGATATAAAATAATTTTCATTGTAGTATTGTAGTAGTTTATAATTAATTTTTATGTTTAAACACCCCATCTCTCGGTACCAAATTTAATTTTGCCACTATTTCATTTTAAAACCGTTATTTGTTGTTAAAGTCCGCATACAGTACAAAATAAGTTTTATACTTGGCAACGGGATATGGTAGTGTAGGTGGGGTTGGGTTATAAAAAAATAAGGGATGATTTTAATACACTCGTCACAAAAAGTATCTTATAATTTTAAAAATTGAATTAGATCTATAAAAGCCCAAAATATTCACAGTTTAAATTACCTTTTTGTTGAAAAACAAAAAAATAAATAAATTTTGATACATCCTATTTGTATTATTTACATTTTAAAATTGTTTATGAGATGATTCAGTGGTCTGATGGTCAGTATTATGGAAAAACCCTGTCCATGTTACCTCTAAAGTTTCAAAGAACATTAATTGAACCCTTTTAGCTATTTGAGTGGTATACAGTTTTTTGTATTTGAATATTACTATCAGAAAAATTATAAATAGTTTATTTTTGTTGTTGTGGATTATTTAATGTAGCAAACTTTCCCCATTATAATTCTAGTAACCAATGTTATCTGAATATTCAAAATTATTGAGTAGAAAACAGTAAGTTATACTCCAATATAGACTAATGTTCAGGATAACATAAACTTGTTTCTTTTTAAACAAATATTCCCGTTAATCTAACAAATTTATTTATGCAGACAAACTACAACTTGATAAAAGCTTAAAATCAAAACTTCAACTTTACAATAGAAGCTGGAAACTAAAACTTAAATCTACAAACAATGTTCTTTCCTTTATATATTCATGAAAACTTTGTATTTACCTATTAACAAGACTAAAAAAACAAAAGTATTAACTTACAAAAACAATGCGTAATATTCTAATACGTAAATAGTAAAATAATTAATATAAAACGCAATTTTAAAAGTAGATTCCTTTTTTATTGTCCCTGTAACTTGGCGTGCTAAAAATAAGATGGTCTATGTTCTCTTGAGCAATAGCATCCCAGGCCACTAGCACTCAGCTAGAGAGCATGGATGGTTAGGTTCAATAACTTGAATGAATGAATGAATGAATGAGTTAGTGGTGATGATTACACTGCGACCCATAGGATCTATTGTATCCCCCCTTACTTGCCATGTTCTGATGATTTATAGCAGCTCTTCGAGTCCTATTTTCCTGAGGAAGTTTAGGACATCGTCGGGCTTCAAATCAGGTAGATCCCCTTCCTCTATTTCATGTGCTCCTAGGTATCTAGCCCTAGAATTTTGCAAGGCAGGACATTCTGAGAGTATATGTATTGAGGTTTCATCCTCTTCCTCACAGAATCTGCACTTTGCTTCATCTGCTAACCCTAGTTTCTTCATGTGGCTTCTTAACCGGCAATGCCCGGTTAATATTCCCGTTAGAATACGGAGCCTTTTTTTACTGAGGTTGAGGCAGCTAAGAGATCTCTTCTGGTCATAGATCCCCAGTAGTATCTTAGATTGCCTCAGTCCTTCCAGCTGATTTCAGTACTTGGATTTTTCTTTCTCCATTTCCTCCCTTAGTTTTCCTAAGATTACTCTACTGCTGATCCCACAAGATGGTTCTGGTCCCAAATGTGGGGTTTCAGCTCCTTTTTTTGCCAGTTTATCTGCTGTTTCATTCCCCTTTATTCCTATGTGTCCCGGGACCCATAGGAGGGTGACAGTGTTCTTCTGGCCTAGTTCATTTAGTTTGCCTAGGCATTCCCAAACCATCTTCGAACTGATTATATTTGAACTCAGCGCTTTGATGGCTGCTTGACTATCCGACATGATTTTAATCTCTTGTCTGCGGTAGTTTCTTCCAATATTGAATTCCACACATCTTTCGATGGCGCGGACTTCTGCTTGAAAGATGCTCGGGTATGTGCCCAAGCTTTCTGAGTATTTAGCTCTCGGTCCAAAAACTCCTATCCCAGTTCCCTCGTCTAGCTTGGAACCGTCCGTATACCACTTTATGGTATTCTGGTTTAAATTCTGTATGGTGTCTTCATCCCATTCAGATTTATTACTCAACTTTGTGATGAATTTTCTCACAAAGTTGAATTTCTTTGGCATATCATCTTGGGGCATTTCCCAAGTTTGATCAAAGTGAAGTGATCGAGGTTTTTCCCTGATAATTCCTTCTTTGATCATTCTATATATTGTTTTCTTCCTTACACTTTCTAGCAGAATGTGCAGTGGGGTCAAGTTTAAAATCACCTCCATTGCAGCAGTGGGGCAAGTTCCAATTGCTCCAGTGATACATGAACAGGCTAGTCTCTGAATTTTCGAGAGGTTTTTCCTCGTCGTATTCAGATTAGCCCTTACGCCCCAAGCCACTGCCCCATATGTGATTAATGGTCTCACTATTGCTGTGTACTTCCATTGCAGGATACGTGGGTTACATCCCCAGTTCTTCTCTGCAATGTTCCTACACACCATGAGGGCCTTGGTTGCTTTGTGTATTACTTCGTCTTCGTGTTTGTTCCAGAGTAACCTGCTATCTAGGATTTCAATAACTAAAAAACTAATAGTTCAAATACATACTGAAATAATTAGAAACTCAAGAAACTCAACATGTTCTATACCAAGCTTGACCGTTTTCTATGAAAAAACAACTACTTCCTGAGCCTCGACAGAGATGGTTTTAAGTATCGACGAAGTCGGTCGCCATCACGTTTTTTATTGGAATGTAATTCAATGTCCGTTGGGGCATATAGCCCAGGAAGTAGTTGTTTTTTCATAGAAAACGGTCAAGCTTGGTATAGAAACTGTCAAGTTTCTTTACCTTGGATGCAGGTAGAAATAATTTTCTAATTTTTCAGTTTTAAAAACTAATAGCTCAAATATCATGAAATTTTGACTGCCTTCCCATAAAAGTCTGTTCATATTTCATCTGTCATAAACACTTTTTGTTGTTTACGCCATCTTTACATCAGACCGAGACTTAGTGACGGATCTACTAAATCACATTATATTTTTATTATTGTTTCGTGAGCTAAATGTAACATCTGATACATTTCTCCAATTTCGCAGCGAAAGATACATTAAAAGACGTAAAAATACGTCTCTTCTTATTATATCTTTACGATGTTTTTGATGTTCAGATCTTAATCAATTAATTATTATACTCGACGGGTTGATTTCGTCCTTAATTTATTTTCTTCGTCCCTGCAGATTATCACTTTCAACATCTTTTTTATATGGACGAAAGTTTGCTAATAATTCTTTTTGTGTCAAAGTACGTATTCAGTCGCTTTTATTTGACGTTGTTTTATTAAAAAAAAGGCTGGCAAACAGAAGTTAATCCTACCTGAGAAGGAAAATCTTCGGCTTGTTGAGCAACTTTTATTTCGTTTTTAGGAATAAAATTTTTCTCGTTATTTCATTCCAGACGAGATTTTTCATCACAGTCGCTTATTCTGGATCTCATCTATACAGGGTAGGTCATGCATTGTTAATTATGCAATTATTATGTTCTGTTGTTCAAATATTAGACTGTTTTTTTTAATAATCCCTTTCCAATATGTCCGACAATAAATCGTTGTCCTTTTCCTAAAGCAGTTTTTAATCATGTGACTACCAAGCTTGCCGAGAGGTTTGCCACATTTAGTGATTCAAGCCAGCACGGCCTTAGGAATTCAGACCAGCAATACTTTATCGAGATCTCCTATTAAGGAGAGTCTTTTTTGATAGTCTCAAATCAATTTTGACGTTAATCGGTGAGATCAAAGTGTGTAAAAGCCAAATGGAATAAATTCATTATTTCGGTTACTGTACCTACATATTTATAAAAAATCCCGAAACACGTCAAATTTAAATTACAACTTCACATTCTTTAACGTGAAAATGCAACCCCTACCTTCAACCCCCTTAGAATGACAGGTACAACCCCCAATTTTTTAAACGGGAAGTGTAGGCTTGTGATATTTGAAAGGTCTCTTCATTCTCTATTCAAAAATGTTATTGTTTTTAAATTTAATGCAAAAATTAACATAAAAAAAATTAATATCATGTTGTTACAATACATGTTCCCTACAATACAATCAAAAACTAAAATGTAATGCAAAACGTAATAAAATGTAGGACACGAAAAAGAACTATGAATGTTAATGAAGTAGATGTTCAAAATGTTCTCCGCGAACGTCTTGGCAACATCCTAATCTCAAATAAAACTGTCTTCTAACATTATTTAACATATCAGGCGTGATCGACCTAATCGCAAGCGTTATTCGTTCTTTTAAGTCATTTAAATCAGAAGGTTTAGTTTTGTACACATGGCTCTTCACATATCCCCATAAAAAGAAATCTAATAATGTAAAATCAGGTGAACGCGCTGGTCATTCAATCGATCCTCGCCTCCCTATCCACCGATTGGGAATTATTGTATCGAGGTACTGCCGGACATTAAGTTGGTAATGTGGTGGTGCTCCATCCTGCTGAAACCATATCGTATTCGCTGGAACTTGAGGGTTACCTGGATCAGGATATAAATTTGCCAACGTTGGAATGACATCATTTTGAAGTAGTGCCTAATAATTGTTACCATTCAAGTTGCCCTCAATAAAAAAGGGACCAATGATATTGTTCCCTACAATCCCTGCCCAAACATTAACCTTTTGAGGGTATTGAGTGTGTTTTTCTCTCATCCAGTGAGGATTTTCCGTGGACCAGTAGCGGCAATTTTGCCGATTAGCATGACCGTTAAGTAAAAAAGTACACTCATCAGAAAACATAACGTCTTCTAATTGGATAATATTGTTATTCAACATGTCCATCATTTGCTCACAAAAAAAAAGTTCTCCTATCAAAATCGTCTTCCATGAGCTCCTGAGTAGGTATCATCTTATACGGATGCAATTTATTTTCTTTTAATATGTTTGCTATCGATGTATGGCTAGCATTGAATGTAGTGGATGCCTGTCTACTCGATGTATGTGGGTTTTCCTGAAACTCAAGCAACACATCTAATTTGAGTTCATCACTCAGTGCATTGGCAGCTGCTTTTTTATCTGCCTTACATGACCAAACTCGCGAAACTGCTTTTCTATTTTACTTATTGTTCCTTGGGATATAGGCGGTAAATTAGGAAATTTCTCGTGAAATAGGCGAGTTACTTCCTGTTATGTTCGGATGTTATCTCCGTAACCAATCATTTGTAAAACGGTTATTTTACGCATTTCCGTTAATCTAACCATTTTTTAGAATTGAATTGAACAAACTTTATACTTAAATTACAACAATGACAACTTAAATAAAACAATTTACTACTGCTTGTTAAAATAGCGTTGCAACGGAAATTCTTTAAGTTTTTTAATGGTTACCATCTAAAAACCACATTGTTATGGTTTTTGTTCACTTTCTCATTATCAAGACCTAAACGGGAAATAAGTTTCGAGTATATTTTAGCGAATTTCGGTAACATGATATTAATTTTTTTATGTTAATTTTTGCATTAAATTTAAAAACAATAACATTTTTGAATAGAGAATGAAGAGACCTTTCAAATGATATATCACAAGCCTATACTTCCCATTTAAAAAATTGGGGGTTGTACCTGTCATTCTAAGGGGGTTGAAGGTAGGGGTTGCATTTTCACGTTAAAGAATGTCAAGTTATAATTTAAAATTGACGTGTTTCGGGATTTTAAAATTGTTAAAAAATGTATCGAACAATAAATTGTTGAATGCATTTGAAAGTATAGAAATTATTAAATGTAAAAATAGATTAAACAAGGACAAAGGACCTATCCCAGATAGTCCACTTTATAGTTTATTATAAAAAAAACTTACCGCGAAAACATTTGGCGCTAAAAATGTTATATATATAAGGTTACTTTGTAGACATAGCTTTAGTTTGCCTTCGGTCTCTGAAGAAGATAACTTGGTTATCGAAACGCCCGTCAGGCAGTTAAAAGTGTGTGTTGGTGTAGTGGTAGTGTAAACGGTTTTCGGTATAGGTTAGGTTTGTTGAGGATCTTTGAATGAACCAAATTTGGTAAATTGTGACAGAAGTCTAATGCTCTTCCTGCTTCCAGGTATTTAGTGATTGCTTGGCAAAACTTACATTTGCTTTCAAGCCAGCAAGGTCAGGAATTTAGACCAGCAACACCTTATCGAGATCTCCTATAGAGGAAAGTCTTTTTTGACTCTTATACCGGTGAGATCAAAGTGCTTTCAAAGTCGCTGTTGGCTGTCCGAGAAATTTTTTATTGTTTTATATATGGGATTGGTTTGCTCCCCACACATGAAATACGGTTGCCTAGGATCCTATAGAGGTTGAAATTTGTGTATAATGCAGATCCTAGTTTACTGTTGGAGGTATTATGTCAGAGGTAATTCCCAGAATGACTTATATGGAGACGAGGTAGGTCCGGAAGGATTTCCATGGCTGCTGACGATGTGGTACAACCTTTTTACAATAACAATTTCTTTTAAGAATCAAAATCTGAGTAATCCAATTTTTTTATGGAAATATTAGACTCTTCTTTGATAAGCCTTTCAATACTTGGTCTAGTTTCATTACAACTTAACTAAAATCAGATAAGTACCTTGAAAAAACAAAATGTAACTTCAATATGTCAATCTGACGTTGCTCTTTGTAGCGAAACAGCTGTCATTGAGTTTTAAAAAAAACATTGTTCAACAAATGAAGTTAAATTTCAGAAAATTTCGTATAAAAATAATTGTAGTATAATTTACGTTTTTGGTATTCTTCGAAACATCCTAAAAAGTTGTTGTGTCATTTAATTGTCAAAACAATCTGAGCGTATTTTAGTAAACAATGTTTTGTTTTCATTTTGTTTAAAATTTCCAAATGAGTTCGATTATTAAGCACAATAATATGAAGCCGACAAATTTAATGTGCACCGTACCACAAGGTACCAAGCTAGTAGTACCTGTTACTTATGCGTTTACAATATCTAACAACCAATTAAAACTACAGCTATAATTATTGAATAGGTAAACATCAATTAAACAATGATTTTCATGTGTTTTACTCGCAGTTAATATAAAATGTGTAAAAGTGCTACAAAAATACAGAAATACAGTAACCGATTTAAAATTGAAACTATTCAAATAAATTATTTATTTAAAAATGGTCAAACGTTTCCAACATTTTGTTTTTTTGAAGTGAGACTGTCTCTTTTTTGGAAGGCGTCCCAAAAATTATTAAGAATGTTTAATGTTCCAAAGAAAATTACAATCATTTTAAAAAATTGTTTCGCAGTGATTTATATTTATATGTAGGGTGTCCCAAAAGATGTGAGTTGATTTAAAAAGTTATACAGAATGTGACAAATAATATAAATACAAATATTTCTAAGTACTAAAAATATTTTTAACCTGATTTTTAAATTTAAAAATACTAAAAAAGGTGTTCGGGATGTTCCGAAAAAATGGAATTTAATTGAAAAGTTATATAGAGTGTCCAATGTTTAAAAATGTACACAGAGTTTGACAAATAATATAAACACAAATATGTCTAATTATTAAAAAAAGTATTCATCTGATTCTTATATAAAGTGTCCCTAAAAATCATAAAAATAGTAAAAAATGTTTTCCGGGTATCCCAAAATAATGGAATTTATTTGAAAAGTCATATAGAGTGTCCCGTGATTTAAAAAAAAACAAAAATATTTGTACGGTTTGTCCCAGTAACTTTTAAATCTATAAAAATGTATACAGAGTGTGACAAATAAAGTATACTCAAACATTTCTAAGTTGTAAAAAAGTTTTCTTCTCATTTTCATATAGAGTGTCCCAAAAGATTTAAAAATACTAAAAAATGTTTTCGGCATGTCCCAAAAAAATGGAATTTATTTGAAAATTCATATAGAGTGTCCCGTGATTTAAAAAAATCAAATATATTTGTACGGTTTGTCACAGTAGCCTTTAAATCTATAAAAAAGTAAACAGAGTGTGACAAATAAAGTATACTCAAACATTTCCAAGTTGTAAAAAAGTTTTCTTCTCATTTTCATATAGAGTGTCCCAAAAGATTTAAAAACACTAAAAAATGTCCCAAAAAAATGGAATTTATTTAAAAGGTCACATAGAGTGTTTCGTGTTTAAAAAAAAATCAAAAATATTTGTACGGTTTGTCCCAGTAACTTTTAAATCTATAAAAATGTATACAGAGTGTGACAAATAATATATACCCAATAATTTCTAAGTTGTAAAAAAGTTTTTATCTGATTTTTACATAGTGTCCCAAGAGATTTAAAAATATTAAAAAATGTTTTCGGGATGTCCTAAAAATATGGAATATATTTGAAAGGTCATATAGAGTGTCCCATGTTTTATAGAATTCAAAAACGTTTATACGGTTTGTCTTAGTTACTTTTAAATGTTTAAAAATGTATACAGATTGAGATAAATAAAATATATACAAATATTTCAATGTACTAAAAAAGTATTCACTGATTTTTATATAGAATGTCCCAAAAGATTGAAAAATACTAAAAAATACTTTCGGCATGTCCCAAAAAATGTAATGGAAGTGATGTATATATAGGGTGTCCCAAATGATTTAAAATTGGAAAAAATATATATATTTATACAGCAAGTCCCATAAATATGAAAACTAAAGCAAATCATAATGAGTTTCTTAAATTTTGTAAATTTTATAAAAGAACACAACATAGTCTGGATTTTCAAAACACATGAAAATTTAAAATATCCAAAATATTTTTGTTAAAATACCAAAGATCCAAAACAAAGTGTCCCAAAAGATTTTGTAACATGTTCATTGACATGTTCCGAGCGTAAAATTAATTTAATCACACGTATAATTAAATCCTGCACTTAATCATAAATGATAAACATTTTTCACTATTCCACGACTTCAAACCATTAAAAAAATACCTTTCGGACAACCAATAGACACAACCGTTTTTGAACGTTGAAAACCCGTTAAAAACTAACCAATCAGAACGCTCGAATTCCTCCCCTAACGAAAATGAACCGTTAATATAATTGTAACGCAGAGAGAACTCTTCCATTTTGCCTTCTGCCTTCAAAGAAAGAACATCATTTTGCGTACTAACGAATTCTTATCTTAGCCGTTATTTATACGGCCCCAAGTTACCGTTTAAAATATTGCAAATTATTGGCCCCAAGTTACCGTTGAAAATATTGCAAATTATTGGCCTCAAGTTACCGTCAAATGTAACTCCAGGTTACCTTAAAAATACCTCCAAGTTACCGTTGAAAATATCGCAAATTAGCAAGTTACCGATAAAGCACCGATCCAGCTGACTACACTCTCCGGAGAAGTTCCCCAGGTCTGCCTTCCTATAGAAGTCGTCAACATCTTTAACCAACCGAAGCCATACCCATACCGCTGTGGGAGAAATCCGAAACCCTAAGCTAAGTACCTAACCTTTTGTGGCAAAATAAATTTGAATTTCTTACTTGAGTGTTTGTTTTAAACCCACAGATTTGCTGTGTGTGGTTGCCTATCGGTATCAGTATTTTAGTTTTTTATTGTTGTGTTAAAGTAGTCAAAATATTTTCAATATTCATTTTTCCTTTCTAGTTAAACTTTAAAGTAAATAAGGTGTTCTGCTTTACACCTAGTTATTAAATTTTGTCGAATTTAAAGCAGTGGCGCCCTCACCCATCAAACATATCCTATATACAGAGTGTCGCTAAGCTGGAGCGTACCCACTCCTGAGTTAAAAGGTCTCATAAGCCGGGACAGCTCTCGAGGGAGTAATTAGTGTTACAAATTGGCTTCCTGCCTTTTTGGGACATATATTGCTGCAAATTGGCGCCCAACGTGGGGCCGTATAAATAACGGCTAAGATAAGAATTCGTTAGTACGCAAAATGATGTTCTTTCTTTGAAGGCAGAAGGCAAAAGGGAAGAGTTCTCTCTGTGTTACAATTATATTAACGGTTCATTTTCGTTAGGGGAGGAATTCGAGCGTTCTGATTGGTTAGTTTTTAACGGGTTTTCAACGTTCAAAAACGGTTGTGTCTATTGGTTGTCCGAAAGGTATTTTTTTAATGGTTTGAAGTCGTGGAATAGTGAAAAATGTTTATCATTTATGATTAAGTGCAGGATTTAATTATACGTGTGATTAAATTAATTTTACGCTCGGAACATGTCAATGAACATGTTACAATTTACTAAAAAGTATAATTATTGTTATGGATTATAAAAACTATTTGTGGACTGTCTAATTATTTTTATATTAAAATCTTTAACTTTGACGTTTACAAAAAATTATGTGACAGCCATATACCGATCTAAAGTTCGGTATGTGGATTATTTTAAAAGATATCAAAAAATGGTATCAACAAAAATACTGTAGATGTCTTTAAGGTACATATTTTGAATATATTTTGATATTTCCTCAGTATTAGTAATTGCTTGTATTTTGGTTATGATTTATTTGTGTTTTATAGAATTTTTAGAGTTTTAAAATTATTGTTAGTTTCTATTTTTCCTTTGATGGTTAAAATAATTTTCCATTTTTTCCACATGTTATCGATTCAATTTTTATTCTTTGAACTATATTATTATTACTAATTTATTTTTCTTACAGTGGATTTTTGTATTCTTTCTTTACATCATTTCTATATCCGGTGAATTTCAATAGAAATGTCGTATCTATAGAGAGACTCTAATGTTAGAGTATATCTGCTTATATCGCTTATCGCTTCTGTTAGCATGGCTGTATATCAAGGTGTGCCAAAAAAAGGCCATATGATATTTTTTCGATCTCGCTCAAACATATATCATAGAATATGTCCAAACAGAATTTCTGGCAGAGGCGGAGCACTCCATTTTTATTTTTCCAGTTTTTTCCGTTTTAAATTTGTATCAGACCCGACTCTGTCTACAGATGTACACAGATTTTGCATTTCGAAAGAAGTTTATGACTATGGAATTTCCGTTATGGCCCTAGCGTTGGAATATAAAATTAGTTTGCACAAGACTTTTAATAGTCGCTCACAGTGAATCGCAAAATCGAAAGTTGCAAGCAAATATTTGATTAAGGGAGTTATTCTATTTTAAGTATCCTTTAGTTAATCCAAGTTAAATTCGTTCCTACCGATCAATATTTCATAGAATGTTTTTGTAATGTCAGACCTAATAAGATGAAATTAAATAGACAGGTTCGGTTTTCCTTCAGTAATAGGGTAAGGTCTGTGGGTAAATCATTATTGCCTATGATTCTCTTTCTTGTCCTTTTACTCAAGGGAGAGTATGTCTTAATTGCTCGAATCATTGCTCTCCAAAACCAGGAGAGGCGTCCGTGTACCCCTCATATTACCACTCCAAACCATAATACTCCCACCTTCAAATAGAACACGTAGTTGGGCTGTTTCTAATCGGGCTTGTCGTCCTGGGGCCCTCCAAACTAGCGTTCTTCGCGAATCAGAAACCAAGCCAATTCTTGATTCATCAGAGAACATCACGTAATTCCAGTTGCAATATTACAATTTTTTGTTGATAGGTTAGTTTGGGAACACATAGAGGTCTTCTGCAATATAAATTTACCGCATTTAATCTTCGTGTAATTGTTTGCCTTGAGATATTCAGTCCTTCAAATCTAGCAATTTCTCTGCCGGTTTTGTGCTGTTGTACATCGAGTTCTGCCACTTCTGGGACGATCCTTCACATCATTTGTGTCTTAATTTTTGATACACTTTGACCAAAGCCCTGTTGTAACAAAGTAATTACTCTAAACCTATTAAAATATGATATTATGTCTCTGGGCATTTTTAAACAGATAAACAAATGAAGCTTTGCAGTGTCAGGTAATGATTTGATTGTAACTGTTCTTGACTCAAACATTGATGATAATGTTACTTATCATATTAAGTAAATACTTTTTTTGTTAATTTTTTAGATTAAGATTTTAGATTTAGGAAAAAATAAAATTTCACTCTTTTTACCAAATTTTCACTTATAACATCACAAGAGCTTAAATTATTTCCGAAAATCTTTTTGTGGGTACGAATATTTCGAAAATTATAATATTTGTTCCTGAATTAAACGAACCTGCACTACATTTTCCAATAGTTTGTAAAATTCGCCTGGGTCCGCACTGGTGCTGCATTTTTTTCCCAATGGAATACACTATCAGTAATTGAGATCGTGTGAACAATAAAAATAAATAGTATTTTGTGCTCCGGTGTATGCTCTACCAAAAAAATAAAAAATACAATTAAAAAGAAGAATCTTTTTATACTTTCATATAAGGTCAAACGTTATACTTCATCGCAAGTTACAGCAGCGTTAAAAGTAATCTTTCAAAGAGAACGTTAATTGCCTCGAAACTTTAATTAAACGTTACTTACTTCAGTAATAATGGAATCTCTTTTTTATCGCATCTAATTCCAAGCGAATTTTAAATTTATATTCAATAACCTCGAAAAAAGAATTTTTTCAATAAACCGAACACATTTTTTTATGGAAACTTTATTACCGTATTTTTTTTATTGCTTTACGTAACTACGTTTTACGTCTTCTGCTTTTACCTTATGCAAATTTTAAAGTTTGACCTTTTTTATGAAGGAAATTACGAATGTCATCGTAAAATTTATAACGAATAATGCCAGTGTCAAGAATGGCCCAACCTGGTTTATAATTGCGTTCAGAATCGCAAACCTTCAAGATGAGATAATATTAATTTGATGTAGTTTTGGGGTTGTGATTCCTATTTCTACTGGCCATTGCCATGAATCTTTTGGTGGTATTTTTGTTTGGGTAGGTTAGGTTAGGTAAGGTTAGGTTAGGTTAGGTTAGGTTAGGTTAGGTTAGGTTAGGTTAGGTTAGGTTAGGTTAGGTTAGGTTAGGTTAGGTTCATAGGCGCAACTAGGGACCAGATTGTACAGCTAAATAATGTTGAAATTATTTTAAAAATATAAAATTAAACTTTAGAAATCAAGCAGTATCAGCTGCCAATATCTGAAGTGTAGCTTAATAGGGTTGATTTGAGCCAATCTGACGGTATCTGATTTGAGATATACAGTGCTGTCCATATGTATGGAATAAATTCATTTGTAGCGTTATTATGTACTATATGAAAAAAACCTGAAACAGGTCGATTTTTATTCTTAAATTGACAATTTACAGTATGAAAATATTATCCCCCTCCAGCATCCCTTTGGAATTATAAGCACCCCCTCGAAAATTTTAAATTACAATGGGGGTCGTGTGGCACCTCGTTGGAAAGGGATTTTAGTCCTCTGTTCAGCAATATAAAGTTTTTTAAGTTTGGTGCAATCATAACTGAGAAAATTGATTTTTAAGATGTAAAATTTTGATAATGTCTCTAACACAAAACTTTACGTAGAATGAAGATAATAATGTCACATAATGATTAGAATGTGTTTTTCAATGTATTTGACACTTAAATTAAATGTTCAAAATGACCACCATTCACTTCTTGACAATAACCGAGGCGATATTGTTTGGTCTATTAAAAAAACTTTAGAAATAATCAGGTATTTTCGTATCTGTTCTGCTAAATATTAGGAAAAACTTTGAAGATATTAAAATAATAGTCAAAAAACTAAATAAACAATTGATATAAATCTAGTAGGCTGCTGTCATTTAGGTATTTAAAGTTACTAAAAGACGTCAGTATAATATTTGTGTGCGTATTAAATTTAATTATGGCTCATTTGTCCGAGACTCAAAGAATAGACATTTTAATTATGATTGGTTGTGGTAATAAAACCAGAAATCAAAAGGAGGTTTGTGAAATTTTTAATAATAAATACCCTGGTCAACACGTTTCGCAGTCTACAGTTAGCAAAATTGAAAAAAAGTTTCGTGAAACTGGACATGTAAAAAATATTGAAAAACCATGTAGAAATGTTCAATTTACTGATGAAAAAAAGTTAGATGTACTTCTAGAAATTGAGGAAAATCCGCATAAGACAACTCGAGAACTCGCCGCCGACAATGATGTAAGTAAATCATCTATTTTGAGAGTTCTGCATAAAGAAAAATACCACCCTTACAAAGTTCAGTTGGTTCAGGAGTTAAATGAAGATGATCCTGATAGAAGGCAAGAATTCTGTGAATTGATGATGGATAGAATGAACGCAGATTTGCAGTTCATAAACAAAATAGTTTTTTCTGATGAAGCGACGTTTCATTTAAACGGAACGGTTAACAAACAGAACTGTAGATATTGGAGCAGAGAAAATCCTCACTGGATGTGTGAGGCTCACACTCAATATCCTAAAAAAGTTAACGTTTGGGCTGGTATCATTAACAATAAAATTATTGGCCCTTATTTTTTTGAGGGCACAGTTACTGGTGAGGTTTATCTAGATTTTTTGATTAACTTTTTAGTGTCTACATTACAAAGAGTTTTTCCTGATGTTACTCATCCAAATGAGATAGATCGATCTATTTACTACCAACAAGACGGAGCTCCACCGCATTTTGCACGTACTGTTAGAAATTATTTAAACGAGGTTTTTCCAATAGGTGGATTGGAAGACGTGGGGCGATCGAATGGCCGGCTAGATCCCCCGATTTGACTCCTCTCGATTACTTCTTATGGGGTTATTTAAAATCTAAAGTATATTTTAATAGACCAAACAATATTGTTGATTTAAAAGTTAGGATAACGGAAGAAATTAACAAAATAACCCCCGAGGTCATACAAAATGTTGTACGAGAATTCCAATATCGCCTCGGTTATTGCCAAGAAGTGAATGGTGGTCATTTTGAACATTTAATTTAAGTGTCAAATACATTGAAAAACACATTCTAATCATTATGTGACATTATTATCTTCATTCTACGTAAAGTTTTGTGTTAGAGACATTATCAAAATTTTACATCTTAAAAATCAATTTTCTCAGTTATGATTGCACCAAACTTAAAAAACTTTATATTGCTGAACAGAGGACTAAAATCCCTTTCCAACGAGGTGCCACACGACCCCCTTTGTAATTTAAAATTTTCGAGGGGGTGCTTATAATTCCAAAGGGGTGCTGGAGGGGGATAATATTTTCATACTGTAAATTGTCAATTTAAGAATAAAAATCGACCTGTTTCAGGTTTTCTTCATATAGTACATAATAACGCTACAAATGAATTTATTCCATACATATGGACCGCACTGTAGAATTTGTTAAATAGTGCTGTTATTAAATCTAAGTTTTTCCTTTCATTATCTGCAATTAATTTAAAAAGATTCCTGAGTTTCTGTGCTTTTATTGCAACTTCGTCTTTATATATTTCTGTAGTTTTTTCAATATGTGATCTATCGGTGGGGAGCAAGAATCATCATTAAAAAATGTTTAGATATATTTTTTCCATCTCACAAGCTTGTCTTGGCAACAATATAGCTAGGCTTGGCTCGGTATTTATAAAAACTTGGATTAAAATCAAGCCAAATTTGTGAATCTCTTCATGGCATCTCTTCCTGACATCCAGATCTCTTTCACTTCCCGGTACTTTTTCATTATGATTTTGTATCAACGTTTGTATTCTGTCGAATTTGCCTTGAATTTCCGCCTGTCGTTCATGAGGTCCAATATATCCTGCACGATTCAGTCATCTGATTTGTTGGTTGCCATGATTTCAGTATCTTTCTCCTGGATATTTGTTATTCTGTTTTTCTTACTTATTTATACTGTTTTTATCGACCTAATTTATTTATAATTTATATACACTCGGAATATCAATCCTAATTTATTTATACTACTGTAATAAAACACTATTTATATAGACTTATTTTCCTCTTCGCTTGCTTTCACGCTTCCTAAGACCGTTAGATTAAAACTGACCCCTTTGCACCGCGAATCGCTTATATACACCCGTCCAAACCGCCGAGAACTTCCAGATCATTCTAGTCGCCATCATGTTCCGGAACAATCGGGTAAAAATGAAGATTAAACCGGCGGATTGGACCCGGAGCGTTCGCTATTATTTGGGGTTTAGTTAGTCATTGTCTTGAGCTTGGCCAGTATGTAATATTATTTTAATTTTTATATAATTCCATGTCTTTTCAACTTACTCTTCTCGTACGGATATCTCTCCCATATCCAGTTCTTTTTTAATCTTAAAACTTAACTATTTTCTTTTTTACTATATTTATATTGTTACGGTTGCATTAGGAGTAGTATACAAATGAGCATGTTTATTTATAAATATTATGAAAGAGATACTGAATTGGTGTACAACATTCGGGGGGAAACAATGATTAAAAATCATTATAAGTCTTTGTTTGATTTTTTTTATGAAACTAAATCACTAGATAGAAAGATAATAGCAAAACTACAAGATGAGTTTAATTTATTCCAGATAATTATTCTACAAATTTTATAAATTTCTTAAATTGTACCTTGAAAATAATTGATTAGTTTTAATTTCTAGATGTTAAGGACAAATTTGTGACCACTCCCAAAATCAGGAGGAATAATTTTAGAATTCCAAATCTCACTAAAATAAAATCACCCTGTACAACAAAGTTCCAATAAACATCATTTGAGCTTACCAGTCACCAACATAAAAAAACTGATATTTTTTAGTAACTTTGCCTTCACTGCCAACATAAATTTATTTATTTTTGTTCAAAAGGAAAGCTGGGAAAACAAAAGAATTATCGGTAACCATGGTTTTGTTGAATCTAAAATCTCTCTCTTGTTTTTTGTTTCTGAAAGCGAAAGGAGGGTAAGAAATTTGTCCTGATAAAATTAAAATTTTTGTAAGTAAAATTAAACAATTAACGCATAATCATGCAAGATAAATGCTTAAATCGATAAAGTGTGTGTATAAAAGTGTATTTTCATAAAAATTCAACCTACCTGACAAGAAATTGGGGCCAAAGTGTATTGGCATCCAATACTAGCCGTTCCAGGAGAACAGGCAAGTTGTTTAAGCCTTAAGGAACATATTCCTGTCCATTTGAAGGTGACAGCAGTTGTAAGGATTCTACATCTGAGGTATTTGGGGCCAATTTTGCTCCAACACATATTTAGCAAGAATTAAGTACCAGGACTCTACAACATCCATGCATGCACCAAATTCTGAACATTTTTAAGGTGATATCAATTATTATTGTTCTATTTTAATAGTTGACATTTTCAATAAACTCTAGAATTTCAACAATTATTATCGCTCTATTTAAATGTTTAACATTTTCGATGAACTTTGGAATTTCATGCTGATTTTTTTTTGTCATTAATTCATTTGTACGAGATCCATAATTATTGTCAAATTTATCCGTATCATAAAGGTTTTAATTAAATTAGCACGTGCTACAACTTTGATGTAGTTTGTTCTTGGAAGAGAGAACAGGATATTATTCAGGAATTTTCACATTCATACATTTCAATTGAAGAATACTGTTTTATAACTAAGAACACGCTATATCTTAATTTAAGGTACATTCCATAGGAATAAAAATATAAAAAAAAATTGTACTCACTTGTAACACCAATTCATTTTGGAATCTTTCTAATGCATCTTTTTTAGCGACATTGAATAATAAATATCTCTTTTGAATTTCTGTTTATTTCAAACATAAATTAATCTGGAAATTTATTTAACGAGAACGACCACTTCTTAATTTGCTTCAATCAGCTGTGACTTTCAGAACTTTAACCTCACAAAACACAGAATTTGACCAGAGGGAATAATCATAGAACTCGAACCTACACACGTAACCTGAGCAGGTAACGTCATACAGTGACCGGAGGAACTACTTAAGTATCTCTTTCGTTATTTGTTTTTCATCATAAAAAAATTTTAAGAGTCTCATTGCTTTGAGCAGTCTGGTTTAATTTAATTTCATTGGCGTCATATTTGTTTTTAAGAAAATATTGTGGGAGGTCATATTGTTGTCGTAGGCGTACCGCTATAGGCAACACGTTTCACAAAAATACCTTGACAAAATATAATTTTATAGAATTAACAAAATTTAACCCCACAATTGACATACAATGGTGACGAAAAATTTCACATTAAAGAAACAAGTTGGTAGAAAAATTATCAAAGGTCGATTTTTTATACTATTTCTATGATTTCGAAACCTAATCTTTATTCCCTAGAAGAAACAATCAAGTTATTATATAAATAACTGGTTGAGAAACCCGAGCTTACAAAATTCTAAAACTTGATTCTTTTTCTTATTTGTTTTTTTTTGTATAAAATTATTTCTTGCGATTTATCAAAATAATTTCTCTAATGAGATGTGTTTAGGTATTATAGGAGGAGATATCGTTAGTGTTGTTGGAGGTCGACGAACTTTTATACAGGTACAGTTACACGGCCTGTCTGATGCTAAACGCCAAAGACACGACAATGCGTTTTCGAGTCACACCGACGTTTTATTTTATGAACTACTCAGCCCACCTATTATAACCACTACCTTCGTAACATTCAAATCTTTGTAGGACTGTTGAGATAGTTTTCTTATAATCTAGACAAAGGTTCGCGTGTAGGCTAAATAACAGGGCATTTGTTCTTCCAAAGAAAATAGACTGCCACCGACTGCCATTTTACCAATAATAGTTGTTATCACATAAATTGTGTTTTGTTTTAGACAAGCAAATGTTATGTATTATTTTGTTATTAACAAATAAAGCCAAAAAATTGCTCTTTTTTCAATTATTTAATTGAAACTATGAAAATTATTGAGTAATCGAAAGACGTTTAAGATTATAGGCGCATAATTTTAAAAGCCAGAGTTGGGATATCTACCCTATCCCAATTTTTAAATGCTCTAACCTCCTAAAAACGAATCTGCACCCAGAAAAATTCTAAAACAATTATCTTGCCTTGTAGCGACTAGTGAATTGATCGTTATGACATGGTCTCAGGTTTTGACGCATAACTCAAAAACAAAAAATCATAGCCATTTCTAGCTTGCGTCGTTAAAAAGCCAAGAAAATTTGCTCCAAACCATAAAAGATTCAATTTTCTATAGTAATTTCCGCCAATTTTATCCTAACCGAAAAATGACCTTCATAAAATCGACTTTTTTCCATACATATACCTTCGAAAAAATGAAAATTTTCTAAATCTCTCCAAATGACCTGAAAATCTGGATTCAGACTAATTTGACCCTCCTAAAAAAGAAACTGCCCACAGAAAAATTCTAAAAAAATTATCTTGCCTTGTAGCGACTAGTGAATCGATCGTTATGACATGGTCTCAGGTTTTGAAGCATAACTCAAAAACAAAAAATCATGGCCACTTCTAGTTTACACAGTTAAAAAGCCAAGAAAATTTACTACAAACACTGAAAATTTCAATTTTTTATAGTACTTTTTATCCTATCCGAAAAATGACCTTCCAAAAATAGACTTTTTTCCATACATATACCTTCCTTCAAAAAAATAAAAATTTTCGAAATCTCTCTGAATGACCTGAAAATCTGGATTTAGACTAATTTGACCCTCCTAAAAACGAATCTGCCCACAGAAAAATTCTAACAAAATTATCTTGCTTTGTAGCGACTAGTGAATTGATCGTTATGACATGGTCTCAGGTTTTGACGCATAACTCAAAAACAAAAAATCATAGCCATTTCTAGTTTGCGTCGTTAAAAAGCCAAGAAAATTTGCTCCAAACCATAAAAGATTCAATTTTCTATAGTAATTTCCGCCAATTTTATCCTAACCGAAAAATGACCTTCATAAAATCGACTTTTTTCCATACATATACCTTCGAAAAAATGAAAATTTTCTAAATCTCTCCAAATGACCTGAAAATCTGGATTTAGACTAATTTGACCCTCCTAAAAACGAATCTGCCCACAGAAAAATTCTAAAAAAATTATCTTGCCTTGTAGCGACTAGTGAATTGATCGTTATGACATGGTCTCAGGTTTTGACGCCTAACTCAAAAACAAAAAATCATAGCCATTTCTAGTTTGCGCCTTTAAAAAGCCAAGAAAATTTCCTACAAACCCTAAAAATTTCAATTTTCTATGGTAGTTTCTGCCAATTTTATCCTAACCGAAAAACGACCCTCGTAAAATCGACTTTTTTCCATACATATACCTTCCTTCGAAAAAATGAAAATTTTCGAAATCTCTCCGAATGTCCTGAAAATCTGGATTTAGACTAATTTGACTCTCCTAAAACCGAATCTGCCCACAGAAAAATTCTAAAAAATTTATGTTGCCTTGTAGCGACTAGTGAATCGATCGTTATAACATGGTCTCAGGTTTTGACGCCTAACTCAAAAACAAAAAATCATAGCCATTTCTAGTTTGCGCCTTTAAAAAGCCAAGAAAATTTGCTCCAAACCATAAAAGATTCAATTTTCTATAGTAATTTCCGCCAATTTTATCCTAACCGAAAAATGACCTTCATAAAATCGACTTTTTTCCATACATATACCTTCGAAAAAATGAAAATTTTCTAAATCTCTCCAAATGACCTGAAAATCTGGATTTAGACTAATTTGACCCTCCTAAAAACGAATCTGCCCACAGAAAAATTCTAAAAAAATTATCTTGCCTTGTAGCGACTAGTGAATTGATCGTTATGACATGGTCTCAGGTTTTGACGCATAACTCAAAAACAAAAAATCATAGCCATTTCTAGTTTGCGTCGTTAAAAAGCCAAGAAAATTTGCTCCAAACCATAAAAGATTCAATTTTCTATAGTAATTTCCGCCAATTTTATCCTAACCGAAAAATGACCTTCATAAAATCGACTTTTTTCCATACATATACCTTCGAAAAAATGAAAATTTTCTAAATCTCTCCAAATGACCTGAAAATCTGGATTTAGACTAATTTGACCCTCCTAAAAACGAATCTGCCCACAGAAAAATTCTAAAAAAATTATCTTGCCTTGTAGCGACTAGTGAATTGATCGTTATGACATGGTCTCAGGTTTTGACGCATAACTCAAAAACAAAAAATCATAGCCATTTCTAGTTTGCGTCGTTAAAAAGCCAAGAAAATTTGCTCCAAACCATAAAAGATTCAATTTTCTATAGTAATTTCCGCCAATTTTATCCTAACCGAAAAATGACCTTCATAAAATCGACTTTTTTCCATACATATACCTTCGAAAAAATGAAAATTTTCTAAATCTCTCCAAATGACCTGAAAATCTGGATTTAGACTAATTTGACCCTCCTAAAAACGAATCTGCCCACAGAAAAATTCTAAAAAAATTATCTTGCCTTGTAGCGACTAGTGAATTGATCGTTATGACATGGTCTCAGGTTTTGACGCCTAACTCAAAAACAAAAAATCATAGCCATTTCTAGTTTGCGCCTTTAAAAAGCCAAGAAAATTTCCTACAAACCCTAAAAATTTCAATTTTCTATGGTAGTTTCTGCCAATTTTATCCTAACCGAAAAACGACCCTCGTAAAATCGACTTTTTTCCATACATATACCTTCCTTCGAAAAAATGAAAATTTTCGAAATCTCTCCGAATGTCCTGAAAATCTGGATTTAGACTAATTTGACTCTCCTAAAACCGAATCTGCCCACAGAAAAATTCTAAAAAATTTATGTTGCCTTGTAGCGACTAGTGAATCGATCGTTATAACATGGTCTCAGGTTTTGAAGCATAACTCAAAAACAAAAAATCATGGCCACTTCTAGTTTGCGCCTTTAAAAAGCCAAGAAAATTTCCTACAAACCCTAAAAATTTCAATTTTCTATGGTAGTTTCTGCCAATTTTATCCTAACCGAAAAACGACCCTCGTAAAATCGACTTTTTTCCATACATATACCTTCCTTCGAAAAAATGAAAATTTTCGAAATCTCTCCGAATGTCCTGAAAATCTGGATTTAGACTAATTTGACTCTCCTAAAACCGAATCTGCCCACAGAAAAATTCTAAAAAATTTATGTTGCCTTGTAGCGACTAGTGAATCGATCGTTATAACATGGTCTCAGGTTTTGAAGCATAACTCAAAAACAAAAAATCATGGCCACTTCTAGTTTACACAGTTAAAAAGCCAAGAAAATTTACTACAAACACTGAAAATTTAATTTTTGATAGTACTTTTTATCCTATCCGAAAAATGACCTTCCAAAAATAGACTTTTTTCCATACATATACCTTCCTTCAAAAAAATAAAAATTTTCGAAATCTCTCTGAATGACCTGAAAATCTGGATTTAGACTAATTTGACCCTCCTAAAAACGAATCTGCCCACAGAAAAATTCTAAAAAAATTATCTTGCCTTGTAGCGACTAGTGAATCGAGCGTTAAAACAAGGTCTCAGATTTTGACGCATAACTCAAAAACAAAAAATCGTAGCTACCTCTAGTTTGCACTATTAAAAAGCCAAGAAAATTTGCTACAAACCCTTAAAGTTTTAATTTTCTATAGTAAATTCTACCAATTTTATCGTAACCGAAAAATGACCTTCCTAAAATCGACTTTTTTCCATACATATACCTTCCTTCGAAAAACTAAAAATTTTCGAAATCTCTCCGAATGACCTGAAAATCTGGATTTTTACTAATTTGACCCTCTTAAAAACGATTCTGCACACAGAAAAATTCTAAAAAAATTATCTTGCCTTGTAGCGCTTAGTGAATCGAGCGTTAAAACATGGTCTCAGATTTTGACGCATAACTCAAAAACAAAAAATCGTAGCTACCTCTAGTTTGCACTATTAAAAAGCCAAGCAAATTTGCTACAAACCCTTAAAGTTTTAATTTTCTATAGTAAATTCTACCAATTTTATCGTAACCGAAAAATGACCTTCCTAAAATCGACTTTTTTCCATACATATACCTTCCTTCGAAAAACTAAAAATTTTCGAAATCTCTCCGAATGACCTGAAAATCTGGATTTAGACTAATTTGACCCTCCTAAAAACGAATCTTTCCACAGAAAAATTCTAAAAAAATTATCTTGCCTTGTAGCGACTAATGAATCAATCGTTATGACATGGTCTCAGATTTTGACGCTTAACTCAAAAACAAAAAATCATAGCCACTTCTAGTTTACACAGTTAAAAAGCCAAGAAAATTTACTACAAACCCTTAAAGTTTCAATTTTCTATAGTAAATTCCGCCAATTTTATCCTAACCGAAAAATGACCTTCTTAAAACCGACATAAAACTAACGATCAGTTCTAACCTCAATTCTCTTATTCCCGCGCGTATCTCGCGCCACACACGAAAGGCGTCAACTGTCACTCTTCCGTGGCACGGAACACGACAATGTTTTATACGAACTGTTTGCGCGAAATTCAAACTGAAATTATAACACTCTACATTTGTTAATAACAAATCTATTACGATTATCAAAAGATTTGTTCCACAAAAATTCCAATATTTTCTGATAGTCCACCAAAAAAGAAGAGGCGGTAGTGCCCACATTAATTCGAAAGAAATTAAAAAAACCTCACACTTATTTTTATTTGGAATTTTATTGACTCGTGTTTTTTTTCTGTTGCAGGTAATAATAACAAAAAGACACGACATGAGAATAGCGAATTGTGAGATTTTAATGCTTCTGGCGGTAAGTTGATTCTCTTGTTCACGGGTAGGTATCTTGTAATAACTTTTCCAGTACAAAAAGAAACGCAGAAAAGAAGTTTTCAAAACTTTTCCAGTTTCATAATTAGCTTGCTAGCGAGGTAAAATTCGTACAATTTTATTGTTAAACCAGTTGTTTGTTTTAATTGGGAAAAAATGTTTTAGACCATAACATAATGGTGTATTCGTTTGCAAAATTGTTTTAATCCAAAAGGTTTTATTGATTATAAAAATGTAAAGTTATACTTTATTCATTATTGTTAAATCTAAGAGATACCATAAAATTTTTAAATATTGCGCAATATTGTGTGTTATTTTAAACATTGTATAAGTTATTGATATTGCTGTTAAATACCATAAAATCGTCAAATTATCAAGAAAATGTTCATTCATATAAACAAAGCTTTTTATCATAAGCTATTCTTTTTTGTAAACATTTTATTTAGCTCAATATGCAATTAAAGATAAGCATCTTCAGGTCAATTAAATAGAAATCCTACCTCAACGAACACTGACCAACACTAGCCCAAATAAAAGAGACCCCTCTCAAGGACTTTTTTTTAAATAAAGGAGCATGCTTAGGAGGAAGAGGAACCACTATGTATTACATCGTCTGAAGTATCATGTTGATAACAGGGTGTCCCACACCAAAGCTATTGCAATATTGCATAATACAGCTGGTTCCTGAATTGTGGAAAAAAATCCATAACCTATCGATGTTTTGCGAGGAACAACGTTGACATTTAATAAAAGTAGAACGGATTTTACTTAATTAAAAACAATAATAAAAATATTTCATTCGGATTGTTAATTTTATTTATGGTTAATTTAAACAATTTAACTAAATGCCACAGAAACAACGTATTTCGAACTCCTAATAAGGATGCATAAAGATGAAGTAAATACAAGCAATTAGAGCAATAGTTCAGTCAATCTTAATCATCTGTCGTGTTTTTTTTTATGTTACAAAATAGATTGTACGATTTTATAAGCACGCAAAAGGTGATGCGAGAGCACATCTTCTGGTGGAAAAAATAGAGATGGTGCTACGTTGGGAATATGAATATTCGACACAGAATGTTTAGAAAACTTATTTCCCTAATCCCTTTATTGTCAATAAAATCTGCCGCTTCCAATTTGATATTTTTATGATTAACAGGTAAATTTCTTACACTTAGTTACAATTTTCTCAGTTTTGTTTATAATTGATGTTGTTTTGTTGAAATGAGTATAATTAAAAGTTGTCGTAATAGAGATAATACATTTTCTAAAAGTAGTAGGTTAGGTTAGGTTAACCTTTAGGTAAACCTAAAAACACAATTGTGGCTCGATAAAAGACAGTGGAATTACGAGACTTTTTCAAGCGACACCAGAGCTCTACCTCAACTTGCTAAAGATTGCAAAGATGTTACTTCCACTGAATATAAAGAACAAATGGTTTGTATCGCTCTTACTTCTTGCCTGCTTTCACAAAAGATTAGGTAAAGATTATTCGAAAATTACAAACCTACTCCTGAAACTGAAAACCAAGTCTTTACTTTAGAAACCAGTGAGAAACTACTTCATCATCCCAGTCCACTAAACATTGTTTATTTTTTGTGATGGAAACCTTCGCCGTAGAGGATATTCCGACAACATGGTGATCCTTGCAAAAGGAAAGTATGAAAATTTCCTCTGGTATATAGTTCAAAGAGGGCTGAACATTGAGAAACAATGGTGTGACTCGGTGGGAATTAACATAAACCCCACCAAAACCACACTGGTAGCTTTCACAAGAAAAAAAGAACCTAATCTAACAACCATAATAATAGGGGAGAACATCGTCGAGTGGAAAACAGAGGTTAAATATTTAGGGATAATCCTAGATAGCAAGTTACTCTGGAAAAAACACGATAACGAAGTTATACACAAAGCCACCAAGGCCCTCATGGTGTGAAGGAACATTGCAGGTAAAAACTGGGTATGTAACCCACGTATCCAATAATGGAAGTACACGGCAATAGTGGGACCTCTAATGACATATGGGGTAGTGGCTGGGGGCACAAGAGCAAAGATTCAGAGACCATACTCACTGGAGCAATGAGAACTTGCCCCACTGCTGCAATGAAAGTGATTCTAAATTTGACCTCACTGCATATTCAGCTAGAAAATGTAAGGAAGAAAACGATATACAGAATGATCAAAGAAGGAATTATCAGGGAAAAACCTCGATCACTTCACTTTGATCAAACTTGGGAAATGCCCCAAGATGATATGCCAAAGAAATTCAAGTTGAGTTCTAAATCTGAATGGGAAGAAGACACTATCCAGAATTTAAACCAGAATGCCATAAAGTGGTATACAGACGGTTCCAAGTTAGAAAAGGAAACTGGATTAGGAATCTTTGGACCGAGAGTCAAATACTTAAAAAGCTTGGGCACTTACTCAAGCATATTTCAAGCAGAAATCAAGTAGAAATTTAATACGGAAAGAAACTATCGCAGACAAGAAATTGTGATTATGTCGGACACTCAAGCAGTCATCAAAGCACTGAGCTCAAATATAATCAGTTCGAAGATGGTTTGGGAATTCCTAGGCAAGCTAAATGAACTAGGTCAGAAAAGCACTATCACCTATGGGTCCCAGGACACTTAGGAATAGATGGAAACGAAATAGCAGATAAGCTGGCAAAAAAGAAGCCGACACCCCACATCTTGGACCGGAACCATCCTGTGGGATCAACAGCAGCTAATTTGATGTCCGACGATGTCCTAAACTATCCCTATCAGTCGCTGGCTGTGAGAAGTAGAAGTTATAATAAGGAGTGAGGAACCTAAAGATGCAGCAATTGAAACAAGTGTTTTTTTTGAAGAAGACAAGCTCTTGTAACAAAAGAAGATCCCTATCGTAAACTTCTCGTGATCTCGTGAATTTACCGCTTTAGATGCTTCTCCTTTATATAACAGGTCGGCTGAAAAGTCCCCGGTCTACCATAGTAAAACACAATATTTTGACAAAATTCATTTTTTTTATTCAACATAGTTGCCTTCAAGGGCGATACAGCGATTATAGCGACCTTCCAACTTTTCGATACCATTTTTGTAGTACTCCTTCGGTTTGTCCTCAAAATAGGCTTCAGTTTCGGCGATTACCTCAGTATCAGAGCCGAATTTTTTTCCCGCGAGCATTCTCTTCAGGTCAGAGAAAAGGAAAAAGTCGCTGGGGGCTAGATCTGGAGAATACGGTGGGTGAGGAAGCAATTCGAAGCCCAATTCATGCAATTTTGCCATCGTTTTCGATGATTTGTGACACGGTGCATTGTCTTGATGAAACAACACTTTTTTCTTCTTCATATGGGGCCGTTTTTTTGCGATTTCGGTCTTCAATCGCTCCAATAATGCACAGTAATAGTCGCTGTTGATTGTTTTTCCCTTTTCCAAATAGTCGATGAACAATATACCGTGTGTATCCCAAAAAACTGAGGCCATAACTTTGCCAGCTGACTGTTGAGTCTTTTCACGCTTTGGTGGCGGTTCACCGGCCGCAGTCCACTCAGCTGATTGTCGATTGGACTCAGGCGTGTAGTGATGGAGCCAAGTTTCATCCATAGTCACATATCGACGCAAAAAATCGGGTTTATTACGACTTAACAGCTGCAAACACTGCTCAGAATCATCAATTCGTTGCTGTTTTTGGTCGATTGTGAGCACGCGTGGCACCCATTTCGCACAGAGCTTCCGCATACTCAAATATTCGTGAACGATATGTCCAACACGTTCCTTAGATATCTTTAGAGTGTCAGCTATCTCGATCATATTCACTTTACGGTCACTCAAAATCATTTTGTGGATTTTTTTGATATTTTCGTCGGTAACCACCTCTTTTGGGCGTCCACTGCGTTCACCGTCTTCGGTGCTCATTTCACCACGCTTGAATTTTGCGTACCAGTCAATGATTTTTGATTATCCTGGCGCAGAGTCCGGGAACTCATTATCAAGCCAAGCTTTTGCTTCAACTGTATTTTTTCCTTTCAAATAACAATATTTAATAAGCACACGAAATTCTTTTTTTTCCATCTTTTTGAAAATAACAAAAGTTGCTTCACTAAAAATGCAATATCTCACAAACTAATAGTCCGACAGCTGTCAAATTTTTACACGAATCTTTTGAAGGTTGATACTATCTAAAAATGAAATGGATTTAATTCTAGGGTCGTCATCTATAGGTCAGACCGGGGACTTTTCAGCCGATCTGTTAGTTAATATTGACACAGTCGTAAAGAATGTTTCAAAGTATAAAGTTAAGCCTCATTCACAACCAGTAAATTACAATTATAATTAGTACCTGCATAGAATTTTGCTTTGCAATGTCCAAATGAATTTTGAAATGTCAAAATTCTCAAATAATTTAACCACAAATGTAGTGACTGTGATGACTGTTTACCAAATACACAAATAATGAACAAGATAGTAAATTGCAGAAAACAACCGCAGATAAAGCTATAAAAAAATACACATAACCTAAAAGTTACCAAACTGTAATGTTATTTCTAAGTTTTGTAAGTTAATCCAATAGGAGAAAATGTTTGACTTTGTATGTTAAGTAATTCGAAATTACCTGCACATTGTGAATGATTTTAGTTCTTTAATTTAAATCTTAATCTTGCCTAATAATTATTGTAATTGAGAGGTTGTGGTGAACGAAGCTTAAGGGTTGTAAAATGCAAAATTGGGTCCAGTTTGGGGGGTTATCTATAAGAGTAGATGAAGTAATGATCTAATAAATAAATATCGAGTATTTGTAGAAACGGTTGGTTCTGTAGTTTCGGTTGACCAGTAAAATAACGTAACGATCAGTTACGTGGGTGATCCCATCTTTACGCTACCATCCGTGAGAGAAACAAAACGAAAGCCTTCGGGCGGTAGTTGGTACCGATGGGTACCGTGGCCACTTCGAGCCAACGATGGATTAGACGGTTGTGGAGGGGAAGCAAGAGAAGAAAGAAGGTATACAACAACGACAGGATATTCTCAATCAAATCTAATAGTAAACGTGTGACCATTAAGTTTGGCGACGAAAGGAACGAAAATTCATCACCTCAAGTGTATTTTTCTTTACAAATCGAGGAGAGGACCAAATAAGATCTGTTATAGTGCATTTGTTTGGAGTTGGCAGAACAGTGAATTCGTTATAAATGCAAATCCTTCAAAGCCCAAGCAAGGGCGGTTCGTGAAAAATAACTAAAAGTAGTATACTTACAATTCTATTGAAACATAGTCATAGTTGTTATTTTTCAAAGAGCCCACCCTGTAATTAGGGATTAACTAATCCAAATACTATAGAAACCCTGGATAATATTGTCACAATAGGTAGCTGAATAGATCCCATGACCGTAGAACTGAACTGCAAAGTTATTTGTTGATTTTTAGACCTCATCAACATCCAAAATATATCTTTACTCCAAAAAAATCGACTGTAATCCTTTGCGAATCCCGGTCTTGGAACATGGACGTCAATTACCAAACAAAATAAGAAAAAACGTAGAAGTCAGAGAGGCGAAATAAACTACTAACTGTAAAGTAATTGGGAATTTACCTCATTAACCACAACTAAAACATTTTCGGTGTACGAGGTATATTTAAAAATTAACGGGAATCTTTCTTTTCCAAAAAATAATATAAATTCTCTACCGGCAGACTATACTGGTCATACAACTTCCCTTTCACTGTTAAACGTCTCTTTAAATCTTTTACAAGTTGCCCATGTCGTAAATTGAGAAGAGTTAGATATCATTAGGTCCATTCTGCTTCTTCCTAAGCCTTCTTCTTTTAATTCGTCGTTCCAACTACTGATTTAAAGTAGTCGACCATGTTTTCTGTATCTGTGCCTGTAATTTTTGAAGGGTGGGCCGCCCCACTGCACTTTAGCCACATTTGGCCCATTGTGCGTCCTTCTGAGATTGACCCTACCTCTTAAACCCGCCTAACTGGTTAAAATAGGTGATAACCTCGCTAGTAGATAGCTCTCCCAAGTCGGCATGTGTTGTATGTATATGTATGTATATATGTATAAGTTAGGGGTGATAATTACACTGCGACCTATAGGATCTATTGTGTTCCCCCTTACTTGCCATGTTCTGATATTGTCTCACACTTATAGCAGCTCTTCGAGTCCAAGTTTCCTAAGAAAGTTTAGGACATCGTCGGGCTTCAAGTCAGGTAGATCCCCTTCCTCTATTCCATGTGCTCCTAGGTATCTAGCCCTAGAATTTTGCAAGGCAGGGCATTCTGCGAGTATGTGTATTGAGGTTTCATCCTCTTCCTCACAGAATCTGCACTTTGCTTCATCTGCTAACCCTAGTTTCTTCATGTGGCTTCTTAACCGGCAATGCCCGGTTAATATTCCCGTTAAAATTCGGAGCCTTTTTTACTGAGGTTGAGGCAGCTAAGAGATCTCTTCTGGTCATAGATCCCCAGTAGTATCTTAGATTGCCTCAGTCCTTCCAGCTGATTTCAGTACTTGGATTTTTCTTTCTCCATTTCTTCCCTTAGTTTTCCTAAGATTACTCTACTGCTGATCCCACAAGATGGTTCTGGTCCCAAATGTGGGGTTTCAGCTCCTTTTTTGCCAGCTTATCTGCTGTTTCATTCCCCTTTATTCCTATGTGTCCCGGGACCCATAGGAGGGTGACAGTGTTCTTCTGGCCTAGTTCATTTAGTTTGCCTAGGCATTCCCAAACCATCTTCGAACTGATTATATTTGAACTCAGCGCTTTGATGGATGCTTGACTATCCGACATGATCACAATCTCTTGTCTGCGGTAGTTTCTTCCAATATTGAATTCCACACATCTTTCGATGGCGCGGACTTCTGCTTGAAAGATGCTCGGGTATGTGCCCAAGCTTTCTGAGTATTTGGCTCTCGGTCCAAAAACTCCTATCCCAGTTCCCTCGTCTAGCTTGGAACCGTCCGTATACCACTTTATGGTATTCTGATTTAAATTCTGTATGGTGTCTTCGTCCCATTCAGATTTATTACTCAACCTTGTGATGAATTTTCTCACAAAGTTGAATTTCTTTGGCATATCATCTTGGGGCATTTCCCAAGTTTGATCAAAATGAAGTGATCGGGGTTTTTCCCTGATAATTCCTTCCTTGATCATTCTATATATCGTTTTCTTCCTTACACTTTCTAACAGAATACATGAACAGGCTAATCTCTGAATCTTCGAGAGATTTTTCCTCGTCGTACTCAGATTAGCCCTTGCTCCCCAAGCCATTGCCCCATATGTGATTATTGGTCTCACTATTGCTATGTACATCCATTGCAGAATACGTGGGTTGCATCCCCAGTTCTTTCCTGCAATGTTCCTGCACACCATGAGGGCCTTGGTTGCTTTGTGTATTACTTCGTCTTCGTGTTTATTCCAGAGTAACCTACTATCTAGGATTAGCCCTAGATATTTGACCTCTGTTTTCCACTCGACGATGTTCTCCCCTATTCTTATGATTTTTAGATTAGGTTTCTTTTTCCTTGTAAAGGCTACTAGTGTGGTTTTGGTGGGGTTGATGTTAAGTCCCACCGAGTCACACCATTGTTTCGCAATGTTCAGTCCTTTTTGAACAATATCACAGAGGACATTTTCATACTTCCCTTTTGCCAGGATAACCATGTCGTCGGAATACCCTTGACATGGTATGCCTTCCCTGGTCAATTGACAGTAGACTGTCCACAGTGAGACTCCACATAAGCGGGGATGCAACTCCTCCCTGTGGACAGCCTCTGGTCACATTAATGAAGATAGTGTCTTGTCCTGCCTCCATTTCTGCGATTCTTGTAGATAGCAGTTGCGACATCCAGATGGAAGTCGTTCTATCTACTCCTTTCTCAATCAGTGCTCTTTTGACTGCCTCATGTGGCGTATTGTCAAAGGCCCCTTCTATGTCTAGAAAGGCACATACCACGGTCTCTTTTTTATTCAGAGCGTCTTGGATTTCGTCAGTCAATTGTATTAAAGCGGTTTCCGTGGACTTTCCCGCTTGGTACGCATGCTGACGAGGGTGCAGTGGCACCTGTTCCAAGATTTCTGTTCTAATGTAATTGTCTACAGCTTTTTCCATCGGCATGTGTTAGCCAGTTCTCGCCGAATACAGAAAATGTTACTAGAGTGCCGGACATTCACAAAGGGCGTGTTTGACTGTCTCATCTTGTTCACATCCTCTACATAGTGGGGTGTCAAACCTGTTCAGTTGTTTTCGTAGGTGACAGTAGCCAGTAACGATGTCTGCAGCCAGACATAGATCTTTTCTGGGTATGCCCACGTATTTCTTGGCTTACTTCGAATACTTCAGAGGGTCCTTGGATAGTCTGCAACCTTTTTCTTCGTCCCATCTGTCCTTGAATTTGCCAAGTGAGCGTCCCTTTCCTAGATGCTGTCAAGATGATGAGACTAGGTCCCATGGGAGGCAGCTTTCCTGGCCAACGATTCAGCTATGCAGTTGCCTTTTGCAATTCGAAACAGCCTAGAGCAACCACGTTGTTATTTCAGGCTTCAGTAAGAGCCATGTGACATTATAATCCAGGACCAGATGAGATTCGTGGCCTATTCAGAGCTATTAGTACTTTTCTGCAACCCGGAATAATACGAATGTTTTTAACAGTGGTTTCTCTTTTGTTGATTTCTTTTGCTGCTATGGAGATGGCAGCGAGCTCTGTCTGAACATTCTTTTGTTTTAGATCCATCGGTAAGATACAGATGGTACCTTGGTTGCCACCTCCTTCATAGGGGTATCTCTTAGTCGGCTAGTTTTGGCTAGTAGACGTTAAGGTGTGATTTCTGTTTAGAGCAATCACACAGGATGTGCTAGGATATTGAGGAACATAAGAATATAGAATTTTCTTTATAATTTTTTCGATTAAGCCTTTATTTCGACCATGTTTTAGTAATTCGGCATTGTTCTTGTTTTCATTGAGCCGTTTTTGTTCTAATTTAACTATTTTGTAACAAAGTGTTTCATTTTTATCGATCTTTTCATTTTTTACCATTGTATACAAATCCTTTGATCTAATTGTTTAACAAACGAAATTCGCTGAATTAAATTTTCTGAATGCACCTCGTATATGTATATATTTGTTTGGAAAATAAGCCGAAACTAAGCAGCACGTCCTTTGCTCGAGTTTTCCACATTAGTGTACGGTTTATAAAGTCCGACAACAAAAAAAGAAACGTACACACCGAATGTGGGTTTTAAATATTTTCAACGTTGAATTTAGGGATTTTCTTTTTTTGTATAGAGAATGTAAAGTCATTAGGGAGCATCAAAAATGCGAGTTAGAGTTTAACTGTCGCAGTTTGGGGTTGTTACAATGATAATTAAGGTATTTTTTTAAGCTTATATAAGGTATAATTTTAGAAAATAATGGCATAGTACTAATACTTGTAATTTAAACAAAACAATGTGTATATTCAACACAAATGAATGTTTTTTGCAGTTGGCAATACGTTTATCTCAAAATGGCAGTTATTTTGCGTTATATTAGTAAATATAGTAGTGAAATTTGCTGTAGTAACCTTGAAACTTTCAATTTTCTATAGAAATGTCTGCCTAGCAATTTTATCCTAACCAAAAAATGACCTTCATAAAATTGACTTTTTTCCATACATATACCTTCCTTTAAAAAATTAAAATTTTCAAAATTTCTCCGAATGACCTAAAAATCTGGAATTAGACTAATTTGGCCCTCCTAAAAACGAATCTGCCCACAGAAAAATTCTAAAAAAATTATCTTGCCTTGTAGCGACTAGTGAATCGAGTGTTAAGACATGGTCTCAGATTTTGACGCATAACTCAAAAACAAAAAATCATAGCCATTTCTAGTTTACGCCGTTAGAAAGCCAAGAAAATTTCCTACAAACCCTGAAAATTTCAATTTTCTATTGTAATTTCTACCAATTTTATCCTAACCGAAAAATGACCTTCGTAAAATCGACTTTTTTCCATACATATACCTTCCTTCGAAAAAATGAAAATTTTCGAAATCTCTTCGAATGACCTGAAAATCTGGATCTAGACTAATTTGACCCTTCTAAAAACGAATCTGCACACAGAAAAATTCTAAAAAAATTATCTTGCCTTGTAGCGACTAGTGAATCGAGCGTTAAAACATGGTCTCAGATTTTGACGCATAACTCAAAAACAAAAAATCATAGCCATTTCTAGTTTGCGTCGTTAAAAAGCCAAGAAAATTTCCTACAAACCCTGAAAATTTCAATTTTCTATTGTAATTTCTCCCAATTTTATCTTAACCGAAAAATGACCTTCGTAAAATCGACTTTTTTCCATACAAATACCTTCCTTCGAAAAACTGAAAATTTTCGAAATCTCTTCGAATGACCTGAAAATCTGGATTTAGACTAATTTGACCCTCCTAAAAACGAATCTGCCCACAGAAAAATTGTAAAAAAATGATCTTGCCTTGTAGCGACTAGTGAATTGATCGTTAAGACATGGTCTCAGATTTTGACGCATAACTCAAAAACAAAGAATCATCGCCATTTCTAGTTTGCGCCGTTAAAAAGCCAAAAAAATTTTCTACAAACCCTGAAAATTTCAATTTTCTATAGTAATTTTTACCAATTTTATCCTAACCGAAAAATGATCTTCGTAAAATCGACTTTTTTCCATACATATACCTTCCTTCGAAAAAATGAAAATTTTCGAAATCCTTTCGAATGACCTGAAAATCTGGATTTAGACTAATTTGACCCTCCTAAAAACGAATCTGCCCACAGAAAAATTGTAAAAAAATGATCTTGCCTTGTAGCGACTAGTGAATTGATCGTTAAGACATGGTCTCAGATTTTGAGGCATAACTCAAAAACAAAAAATCATAGCAACTTCTAATTTCCACAGTTAAAAAGCCAAGAAAATTTCCTACAAACCCTAAAAATTTCAATTTTCTATAGTAGTTTCTGCCAATTTTATCCTAACCGAAAAATGACCTTTGCAAAATCGACTTGCCGCACCAAAACAAACTAGCTACAACAAAAAGAGCAATGGAAAGAGCGATGCTGGGTATAGGACTATCTGATATAGAAAGGAACGGCTGGATAACAGCAAAAATAAAGTAGAAGAACGATAAACTCAAGTGGAGCTTCACAGGTCACGCCCTATACAGGAAGAACAAAGACCATACTGGAGGCCCTACGATGATATTAGATCAAGACGAAGGCCACAGATGAGGTAGTTGCTCAAGAAACAGATGGAAGAAATTGGGAGAGGCCTATGTCCAAGAATGGTGGATAGAAGCTGGAAAGTAGAAGAGTATATATAATCAACCATTTATTTAAATGTGTCAGTCGATTAAGTGAGTCACGGTACAATTTGCTAAAAATTACTGAAATAAAAACTTTCATTATGCACGATTTTCTACGTTTTTCTAGTAAAACCATTAATATCTAGAATAGCATTATCTGAAATGTTAGAATGTAGGTTAGTCAAGTAGTAAAACGTGTAGTTAGGTACTACAGTTTATACTCGAGAAGAAATGAGAATAATCAACCATTTGTGAAGGTCAAGGATACGTCGAGCAGTTGGCAGTGTTTATGTTTACAATAACGTTTCTTTAATACGGACTTTTGTGCCATTTAAAAGCTTCAACTTATAAAATAGTACAGTTTATAAGTTTACATAGATTTTTATTCTGATTTATATTATTTTTAAAGGGTTAATATGCTTACGGGATTGTTAAAATATATACAGGGTAGATGAAACAAAAAGAACGATATTTAAGGAAGTTTGTTTGCAACGTATTTGACGCCATTTTTACCGCTCTTCTTGCGATTTATAATATAAAAGTGTAAAAGTAATATTTTTAATGCTAAAAATTCACTATTATGCAGCGATTTAATTTTTATTGTGGCAATGATGTAAAAAATAAAAATACTTGTCATGCAACCAGGCATATTGTTAGAAGTAATTGAAGGAATTTAGCAGAAGCTGTAGACAATTCATCAAGAAATTTACTAATTATCTTTACTTATTATCTTACGTTGAACATAAATAAAAAGAAACTATCTCTGTTCCAACCAACCTCTACAGAAAAAATACTACTACAACGACAAAAACATGTTTCCGTACTGGAATAGTAGACACCCTACCCTTTTAGCATAGAAAATATTGACCAAAGCATTGGACGCTTTATTAGAAAAATAGACCAGAGGGAAATTTTTTGAGAGATTCTCAAGATTATGCTCTTCACGCTAGTTCTTGAATGTGTATTGCTTTCATATAAAACGCATAATTTCCGGACAATTTCAAGATGCAAAACTGATAAAATTGGTTTTAAAACTGAAAAACTGTGCTACATATTGCTATGGTTGAAGGACTAGCTTCAACATTCACACACAAACTTAAAAAATGTTTTATCTTATCGATACTTATAGAACAGTCTGCCATGTGAGAAAGCATCATTTAATTAACCTTTTTTACAGTTAAAATATGCTCTGATAGTATTTAATTCTTAGATTGTATACTTGTATACTTCTTATTTTCTTCTTTAAATAACTATTATTCTTTAATTGAAAATAATGTTCACGTAACCGAGCTTTTAGACATAGCCACAAGAATACCGTTATATACAGTCCGTGTCATGTCACGGTCTATTACTGTATATTTATAATATTGACAGTAATTGTTTAAAATAGTGGGAGTGTATGTAAAGAAATAAATACAGTCAGATACGAGGTTAGGTGTCAAATTAAAAAGTTCACTGCTTCGCTGTTACACTTGTACATACCTATGTTGTGTTAAAACTGTAAAAACTACATTTACTAAAAGAATACTTTGTTCTTTTGACTGCGTAAACTGTAGACAAAATATCCAGACAGACCCATCAGATAATCAACAGCAAGTAAAATAGTCCAAAAATTTGGAGAAACTGGACACGTTAAACATATTCCAAACGCTGGGTGTCCTAAAATTGAAGACAATGTGAAACTTGATGTTTTATTAAACAGTAGTTCAACACAAATGGGTAAATATGCTGGAGTTTCCCAACGATCGGTATTACGTATTTTAAAAAAAGAAAAATACCATCCCTACAAAATTCAACTACACCAGGAATTAAACGACGACGATCCCGATCGTCGGCTTCAATTTTCTGAAATTATGCAGGATTTATGTATCGGCAATCCACGTTTCATCAATCAAATCCTCTTTTCCGATGAAGCCACATTTTTTTACATGGTACCGTGAATCGTCAAAATTGCAGGTATTGGAGTCAAGAAAACCCACATTGGATGACTGAGGCACACACGCAATATCCTCAGAAAGTGAATGTATGGACAGGGATCATCGCTGACAGAATCATTGGCCCTTTTTTCTTTGAAGAAAATGTAACAGGAGAACGTTATTTAACTTTTTTGAGAAATCAACTTATACCTGTCCTTGCTAACATGTATCCAGATGCCAATAATGCAAATTTACCTAGTGACAATATCTGGTTTCTACAAGATGGAGCCCCTCTGCATTACGCACGTGAAGTACGTCAATTTTTAAATAATTGCTTTCCCAGGAGGTGGATCGGAAGACGAGGTTTTATAGAGTGGCCAGCGAGGTCGCCAGATCTAACACCTCTAGACTTTTTCCTGTGGGGTTACATAAAATCAAAAGTTTATGTCAATAGACCCCAAAATTTACAGAACTTAAAAGATAGAATTAGGCATGAAATGAGTCTCATTACTCCAGAAGTCATCCGCAATGTACTTGATGAATGTGTCCGTAGATTCGCATATTGTCAAGAAACCGACGGATGGCATTTGGAACATTTAATTTAAAATATTTATTATGCATAATTTGGTTACTTTAAGGTACGTTATGAATTAAATCATTAGTTGTAATTTGGTTGAATTTAAATAAAAAAGAAATGTTTTTGTACCCTTAAAAAAATATTTTAGTTACAAATGTAATGTCGTTAAATAGAGAATTAAATTCTCCTTTCTAATGAGGTGTCGCATTATACCGATTTCTATTTAAAAAAATTAACGATTACGTCACTACACTCACACCGGTGACGTCATCCTTACTCCATGTACGTTATAAGATGGGTATTTTATAACAAAAATCGACCTGTTTCGGGATTACCCTCAAAACTCGACGGTTCTCGAAATAATGATAATATTCCATAAATTAGCCGTCCACTGTATATATAAAACAAAATGTGTCATTTATATGGTTATCTACAGAGCAGATTCTAACACAATTGTTGAACAGTGTAATACGTGACACGTTATTTCTTAGAAGTATAAAGGACGACAACCCGATTATTAAAATACAAGTTTCCTTTGAAATACGAGTAGTCTGATTCCTCATCCGATTTCTCTGTCAAGTTAGATTTACAACAATTCGATTTTTATGAACCCTCTTGTTTTTAAGACGAAATCGATCCACAAAAGTAATTAAACTGGTGTTAAAAACTGAAGTAATTTTAACAAAACACTGTAACCAACAGTCTAACGAAATAAAGAGACCGATTAAAACTCCATTTATTACAAAGTTTCTGTCTGGCGCGAGGCTAAGAAGTCGTTCGTCAAATTCATTGAACGGACGAAAGTGACAAAGGATTTCCAACTTACTTAACTCATTTGTCGTTAAGAGAATCCGTTACATAGTACGTAAAAGATTAAAATGACATTCGAATTCAACAACCGGCGTTGCAGATTAAAACTAGCAACAGCAACTTCCATTAACGTTGTAGAATTAAAGACTTTATTACCTAACGTGTGTTACTAAATTTTATTGTCGTATGGAGGGTTACTCATAGTTATTATTGGGGTTTAAATATTCCACTAGTGTCAATCAAACTCTCATATCTAGTTGATACAATACGCCACATTCTTGTGACGCGTAGCTTGGGGTAGGTCATAGCATTTTATCCAAATAAACTTTTAGTACGGGAAATGAAACTGAAATTTTTACAGGCGGTGGACATTTTTTTATTGTATCCACAGGAATAGATTAAAAAAGTGATTTTTAGCATACATACATTTTAGGTTAGGTTAGATTAGATAATACCTGTGTTTGGATTCACGGATTCTTGTGAGTGATTCACTGTATGATGCTCAAAACAATTTTCACTTAGCTTGCAATGGCTTTCCATTCATCAGAGTGGATAATACTGCCCACTTTGACATGTTTCTTGATTAATGGTTAGGTTAGGTTGTACCACCGAATACGGAACTACGAATAGAATGGCAAAAACCTTAGTTACTGTCTAGATCCGTATGCGACATCAAGTAGTAGCGGTTGTGTTAAAAAGTATTGTCGATAATACAGATTCCTTAAATTTATATCTAGTGTCATCTATCTGTCAATAAGAAGTACTCTGCGATAAAATAGACAGCTACATTTCAACGAAACTAAAGTAAATATATATGTTTACAATCAAAAAATGATCATTTATTTATTTATTTTGCTTAAAATACAAGTTATGTTTCAAAAGATTATTTCTCAAACACTTGAAAATATGAGGGACATCAAATATGGGAATAATTTCTTGGTCATTGATCACAAAACCAAAATTTCTATTCTCTTCTTTTCTTTTTAAGTATTCCTCCTTCGTTTCACTCATTAGCAGTCTAATAGCTCCTACATTATTTTCACTTTGGTCACAAACTGTCGATACTACCTTCAAACCTATACTTTGACATTTGCAGATTAGAACCTTCAGCAAGTTTTTTAATGCCATGGATTTATGAGGTCCTTCACTAAATGTAAAAGCTTGGTTGCTTCCACTGTTTATACAGTCCTTTCAGCATAAAAAAGTTTGCATGATCTGCTAGTACAGGTTTTCTTTTTTTATAAATTACAATTTGATTTATTCACTTACCAAGTAAATTTAAAGTTGGAACTGCTGTTTTTATAAGACCTCTTTTGGTACCTAAAACTTTACAGTTACTAGAAAAATGTTCCTCACAAAATACTTATTTTTTGTAAATGTCTTCAACTGACAAGTCTTTATAATTTAAAGACTGTATCTTTAAAATCCACTCACTAAACACACTTGGTTCATTTTTTGGAAAACGATGCATTTTGCCTTCACGATTTGTACATGTAGGTACACAACATTTCCTTTTAGATAAGGGGGGTTGATAGTTTGAATCCATTTTAGGGACAGAATTATTTGGAAGCACAAAACCAAAGATGATATACACCAACAAAACTACAAAAAAATTAAGACAAAACTCCTGCTCTTTTCCTGATTCTCAGAACTACTGTCTCTCTTCTTAATTTTCTTAAAACTGTTTCTCACCAAATACAGATTGATACAGATCTGTTAAATTAAAATAAAAAATAGTTTTTAAATCAAAATATTGTATAAACAGATGCTGCGCTATTCCAGCAAAACTATAAACTTGTTAAATTCGGGTTCTGTCTCTGCCTGTGCGAAAATGAAGTTGTTCCTTTAGTTGTAGCAGTCTTTGTTCAGTTAATAGCGTATATATGCATATTCTGTGTCATCGAGAGACTGTTGACGAGCTTTAAAACAGTTTACAGTTTAGACAAAGTCGTTTTAACGCTCGCTTGCCAATAAAATTAAAGTTTCGTTAAGTAATTTTAACATTAATTCTCTCGAATCTCTTCCTTCAAAACACGCACGTGTTTCCATTATTTTCTCTAAGCTAGGATCAATTTTTATCGTTTATGGTGCTTCAGACGGTGTATTTTTTTCACTGGAAATTACGGCCACTAATAATTTAAAATATTTCTTCTGGCATCGACGGCTAGTGATCAGATTATTGTAATTTATTATGCGATATATGCTGTTTCGACTAAATGTCGAGAATTAGTATGATATGACGCTGTGCCAAATGGTTCGTAAGATTAATGTGTTTAGTATACAGCGTGTTCCTAGTGGTTATTGTTACTATGAGTGTAAATGAAAATGAATGATGGAAAGGTACATATGTTAGGAAGCGCCATATTATCTGTGTCAAAAAGTTTTTTAGGGATATTCGGAATGATTGCAGTTCTTTGCAGCGACTATTTAGTTGTTTTGGCATTTTTTCACTTATTACACTGTTTTTGTTCTTAAAAGAACAGTTTTTTTATATTTCAAAATAACAACAAGAAAGAATAACACAAAATAATAACCACAAACAAAATGACAAAAAATACAAAATTAAATATACTAATCGGTGGCAACGGCAACGACGCGACTTGTCAATCACGGCTACCAACTTTATGTAAACAAATTTAAGTATTTTATATTGATTTATTGAATTGAACGTTTAATTTGAAAAGTTGGGAACGATACTTGGAGAAAATTGAAACTTCTTTTCGAATAGCTAGAACTTCTTTTTATAATATTAATATAACACTACCCTTTACCAACATATATTGTTACGATTGCATTAGGAGTAGTATACAATTGAGCATGTTTGTTTATAAATATTATGAAAGAGATACTGAATTGGTGTACAACATTCGGGGGGAAACAATGATTAAAAATCATTATAAGTCTTTGTTCGATTTTTTTTATGAAAATAAATAAATAGATAGAAAGATAATAGAAAAACTACAAGATGAGTTTAATTTATTCCAGATAATTATTCCATAAATTTTATAAATTTCTTAAATTGTACCTTGAAAATAATTGATTAGTTTTAATTTCTAGATGTTAAGGACAAATTTGTGACCACTCCCAAAATCAGGAGGAATAATTTTAGAATTCCAAATCTCACTAAAATAAAATCACCCTGTACAACAAAGTTCCAATAAACATCATTTGAGCTTACCAGTCACCAACATAAAAAAACTGATATTTTTTTTAGTAACTTTGCCTTCACTGCCAACATAAATTTATTTATTTTTGTTCAAAAGGAAAGCTGGGAAAACAAAAGAATTATCGGTAACCATGGTTTTGTTGAATCTAAAATCTCTCTCTTGTTTTTTGTTCCTGAAAGCGAAAGGAGGGTAAGAAATTTGTCCTGATAAAATTAAAATTTTTGTAAATAAAATTAAACAATTAACGCATAATCATGCAAGATAAATGCTTAAATCGATAAAGTGTGTGTATAAAAGTGTATTTTCATAAAAATTCAACCTACCTGACAAGAAATTGGGGCCAAAGTGTATTGGCATCCAATACTAGCAGTTCCAGGAGAACAGGCAAGTTATTTAAGCCTTAAGGAACATATTCCTGTCCATTTGAAGGTGACAACAGTTGTAAGGATTCTACATCTGAGGTATTTGGGGCCAATTTGCTCCAACACATATTTAGCAAGAATTAAGTACCAGGACTCTACAACATACATGCAAGGACCAAATTCTGAACATTTTTAAGGTGATATCAATTATTATTGTTCTATTTTAATAGTTGACAATTTCGATAACTCTAGAATTTCAACAATTATTATCGCTCTATTTAAATGTTTAACATTTTCGATGAACTTTGAAATTTCCTACTGATTTTTTTTTTGTCATTAATTCATTTGTACGAGATCCATAATAATTGTCAAATTTATCCGTATCATAAAGGTTTTAATTAAATTAGCACGTGCTACAACTTTGATGTAGTTTGTTCTTGGAAGAGAGAACAGGATATTCAGGAATTTTCACATTAATACATTTCAATTGAAGAATACTGTTTTATAACTAAGAACACGCTATATCTTAATTTAAGGTACATTCCATAGGAATAAAAATATAAAAAAAATTGTACTCACTTGTAACACCAATTCATTTTGGAATCTTTCTAATGCATCTTTTTCAGCGACATTGAATAATAAATGTCTCTTTTGAATTTCTGTTTATTTCAAACATAAATTAATTCGTAAAATTCGCATAAAGAAAACGACCACTTCTAAATCTGCTTCCATTAGCTGTGACTTTCAGAACTTTAACCTCACAAAACAAAGCATTTGACCAGAGATAATAATCATAGAACTCGAACCTACACACGTAACCTGAGCGGGTGACGTCATACAGAGACCGGAGGAACTACATTAAGTATCTCTTTCGTTATTTGTTTTTTTTATCATAAAAATTTTTAAGAGTTTCATTGCTTTGAGCAGCCTGGTTTAATTTAATTTCATTGGCTTCATATTTTTTTTAAGAAAATATTGTGGGAGGTCATATTGTTGTCGTAGGCGTACCGCTATAGGCAACACGTTTCACACAAATACCTTGACAAAATATAATTTTATAGAATTAACAAAATTTAACCCCACAATATGTACAATTAATCCCGAATTTTTATTGAAAAATAAAACGAGAATCAATGCCAATTTTAAAAGGTTTTCCATATTTTCCCACTTCATGAATCCTCTGTTTATTGTAAACGATATAACTAACCGTTCACCAAAACACTTTATTTGGCAGCAAATGACGAACGTTGCGAACGTACACTCAAAACGGACAACAGTAATATGACATTACGTTATTTTTTCCTCGGAAACAAAAGAGGTAAAGCCGGGCAATAAAATTTTATTATCCAGTGTGGAATTGTTCAAATTTAAGGGAAAAACATTAAAGTTTACGCTACGTAAAATGTGTCAGCTTCTCGCTACAGATTTCAAACAAAGCAAAGATACAATAATTACAATAACATTCTGTTATTTAATTGGATGGATGATTGATGAAATAACTTTCACCAAATTATAGTCGTAAGAAAAAAATTCTGCATTTAAATATAATATATGATCGTTCAAGTTTAATAAAATATCGTTTATATTCAACGGGTGAGAAGTAGGCTCCTAGCTCCAATACGGTAAAATTGATTTGGCAACTCCGCTCCGCTGTATATTCCGTCCAACAGTTACAAGTTAATATTAAAAATATATTATAACTTTATACTAATAAGTCTTAGTAGATGAAGATGTCCATAAATGAAATTTTGCACAGAGGTAAAAAAAATAATTCTCTTTCATCTGGCATATTCAAAAATTACTTACAAACGTTCCGAGTGGCCAAAAAATGGATTTTAAGGGAAATTTTCACGCAAATTCGGATATATCCTTTGGAGCTGGGGGGTACATGAAGATGTCCATGAATGAAATTTTGCACAGAGGTAGAAAAAACAATTCTCTTTCATCTGGTATATTCAAAAATTACTTACAAACGTTCCGAATGGCCAAAAAATGGATTTTAAGGGAAATTTTCACTCAAATTCGGATATATCCTTTGGAGCTGGGGGGTAGATGAAGATGTCCATAAATGAAATTTTGCACAGAGGTAGAAAAAACAATTCTCTTTCATCTGGCATATTCAAAAATTACTTACAAACGTTCCGAATGGCCAAAAAATGGATTTTAAGGGAAATTTTCACGCAAATTCGGATATATCCTTTGGAGCTGGGGGGTACATGAAGATGTCCATGAATGAAATTTTGCACAGAGGTAGAAAAAACAATTCTCTTTCATCTGGCATATTCAAAAATTACTTACAAACGTTCCGAGTGGCCAAAAAATGGATTTTAAGGGAAATTTTCACGCAAATTCGGATATATCCTTTGGAGCTGGGGGGTAGATGAAGATGTCCATGAATGAAATTTTGCACAGAGTTAGAAAAAATATTTCTCTTTCATCTGGCATATTCAAAAATTACTTACAAACGTTCCGAGTGGCCAAAAAATGGATTTTAAGGGAAATTTTCACGCAAATTCGGATATATCCTTTGGAGCTGGGGGGTAGATGAAGATGTCCATAATTAAAATTTTGCACAGAGGTAGAAAAAACAATTCTCTTTCATCTGGCATATTCAAAAATTACTTACAAACGTTCCGAATAGCCAAAAAATGGATTTTAAGGGAAATTTTCACGCAAATTCGGATATATCCTTTGGAGCTGGTGGGTAGATGAAGATGTCCATGAATGAAATTTTGCACAGAGGTAGAAAAAATAATTCTCTTTCATCTGGCATATTCAAAAATTACTTACAAACGTTCCGAGTGGCCAAAAAATGGATTTTAAGGGAAATTTTCACTTAGATTCGGATATATCCTTTGGAGCTGGGGGGTACATGAAGATGTCCATGAATGAAATTTTGCACAGAGGTAGAAAAAACAATTCTCTTTTATCCGGCATATTCAAAAATTACTTACAAACGTTCCGAGTGGCCAAAAAATGGATTTTAAGGGAAATTTTCACGCAAATTCGGATATATCCTTTGGAGCTGGGGGGTACATGAAGATGTCCATGAATGAAATTTTGCACAGAGGTAGAAAAAACAATTCTCTTTCATCTGGTATATTCAAAAACTACTTACAAACGTTCCGAATGGCCAAAAAATGGATTTTAAGGGAAATTTTCACTCAAATTCGGATATATCCTTTGGAGCTGGGGGGTAGATGAAGATGTCCATAAATGAAATTTTGCACAGAGGTAGAAAAAACAATTCTCTTTCATCTGGCATATTCAAAAATTACTTACAAACGTTCCGAATGGCCAAAAAATGGATTTTAAGGGAAATTTTCACGCAAATTCGGATATATCCTTTGGAGCTGGGGGGTACATGAAAATGTCCATGAATGAAATTTTGCACAGAGGTAGAAAAAACAATTCTCTTTCATCTGGCATATTCAAAAATTACTTACAAACGTTCCTAGTGGCCAAAAAATGGATTTTAAGGGAAATTTTCACGCAAATTCGGATATATCCTTTGGAGCTGGGGGGTAGATGAAGATGTCCATGAATGAAATTTTGCACAGAGTTAGAAAAAATATTTCTCTTTCATCTGGCATATTCAAAAATTACTTACAAACGTTCCGAGTGGCCAAAAAATGGATTTTAAGGGAAATTTTCACGCAAATTCGGATATATCCTTTGGAGCTGGGGGGTAGATGAAGATGTCCATAATTAAAATTTTGCACAGAGGTAGAAAAAACAATTCTCTTTCATCTGGCATATTCAAAAATTACTTACAAACGTTCCGAATGGCCAAAAAATGGATTTTAAGGGAAATTTTCACGCAAATTCGGATATATCCTTTGGAGCTGGTGGGTAGATGAAGATGTCCATGAATGAAATTTTGCACAGAGGTAGAAAAAATAATTCTCTTTCATCTGGCATATTCAAAAATTACTTACAAACGTTCCGAGTGGCCAAAAAATGGATTTTAAGGGAAATTTTCACTTAGATTCGGATATATCCTTTGGAGCTGGGGGGTAGATGAAGATGTCCATAATTAAAATTTTGCACAGAGGTAGAAAAAACAATTCTCTTTCATCTGGCATATTCAAAAATTACTTACAAACGTTCCGAATGGCCAAAAAATGGATTTTAAGGGAAATTTTCACGCAAATTCGGATATATCCTTTGGAGCTGGTGGGTAGATGAAGATGTCCATGAATGAAATTTTGCACAGAGGTAGAAAAAACAATTCTCTTTCATCTGGCATATTCAAAAATTACTTACAAACGTTCCGAGTGGCCAAAAAATGGATTTTAAGGGAAATTTTCACGCAAATTCGGATATATCCTTTGGAGCTGGGGGGTACATGAAAATGTCCATGAATGAAATTTTGCACAGAGGTAGAAAAAACAATTCTCTTTCATCTGGCATATTCAAAAATTACTTACAAACGTTCCGAGTGGCCAAAAAATGGATTTTAAAGGAAATTTTGACGCAAATTCGAATATATCCTTTGGAGCTGGGGGGTAGTTGAAGATGTCCATGAATAAAATTGAATGAAAGATAATAGAGTAGAAACGATAGACAAAGTGCTTCTTTGTACGAAAGTAGCAAATCTAAAATAGAAGTTATTAATAAAATACAATAAAGTTTTAATTGCACACATTTCTTTATTCAACCATTGTCACTGATGTGAACCTATTACATTATCTACAGTTTTATTTAATTTAGAAATAAAATTCTTTGCCTAGAGAACATTCGATGTCCTTAATAAATAAATAAATAAAGTAAAATTAATGTTTTTAGAAGGGTAGTAGGCACACTATTAGGCACGTGTTTAATTCCCCTATATTTTAATGTTGTTCTACTATCGATTTAGAAGATGTCTGGTTGATTTATCTTTTAGCCAAGATATAAACAATTGATATTAAAAAACTCTTTCAATTTTATCCATATATAAAAATAGACCTATTAACAATTATTTAATTAAAAGGACCAAAATTTAAGAGTTATTTTATATACCTATACTATATATAAAGATGTAAAATGTTTTTTGCGGGAAATAATTGAATAAAAAAAGATATTGGGGTATGAAGTTGTGGCTAAACAACTGTTATTGGTTTTAGAAATCTATTTTTTTAATATAACGTGACAGTTTTGTTAAAAACTTTCAATTTTTATGTTCCTAGACATACAGCTTCAATTTATATTGTAAATATCCGAATTGGCGTGAAAATTTCCCTTAAAATCCATTTTTTGGCCACTCGGAACGTTTGTAAGTAATTTTTAAATATGCCAGATGAAAGAGAATTGTTTTTTCTACCTCTGTGCAAAATTTCATTCATGGACATCTTCATGTACCCCCCAGCTCCAAAGGATATATCCGAATTTGCGTGAAAATTTCCCTTAAAATCCATTTTTTGGCCACTCGGAACGTTTGTAAGTAATTTTTAAATATGCCAGATGAAAGAGAATTGTTTTTTCTACCTCTGTGCAAAATTTCATTCATGGACATCTTCATGTACCCCCCAGCTCCAAAGGATATATCCGAATTTGCGTGAAAATTTCCCTTAAAATCCATTTTTTGGCCATTCGGAACGTTTGTAAGTAATTTTTGAATATGCCAGATGAAAGAGAATTGTTTTTTCTACCTTTGTGCAAAATTTCATTTATGGACATCTTCATCTACCCCCCAGCTCCAAAGGATATATCCGAATTTGAGTGAAAATTTCCCTTAAAATCCATTTTTTGGCCATTCGGAACGTTTGTAAGTAATTTTTGAATATGCCAGATGAAAGAGAATTGTTTTTTCTACCTCTGTGCAAAATTTCATTTATGGACATCTTCATCTACCCCCCAGCTCCAAAGGATATATCCGAATTTGCGTCAAAATTTCCCTTAAAATCCATTTTTTGGTCACTCGGAACGTTTGTAAGTAATTTTTGAATATGCCAGATGAAAGAAAATTGTTTTTTCTACCTCTGTGCAAAATTTCATTCATGGACATCTTCATCTACCCCCCAGCTCCAAAGGATATATCCGAATTTGCGTGAAAAATTCCCTTAAAATCCATTTTTTGGCCACTCGGAACGTTTGTAAGTAATTTTTGAATATGCCAGATGAAAGAAAAATATTTTTTCCAACTCTGTGCAAAATTTCATTCATGGACATCTTCATCTACCCCCCAGCTCCAAAGGATATATCCGAATTTGCGTCAAAATTTCCCTTAAAATCCATTTTTTGGTCTTTCGGAACGTTTGTAAGTAATTTTTGAATATGCCAGATGAAAGAGAATTGTTTTTTCTACCTCCTTGCAAAATTTCATTCATGGACATCTTCATGTACCCCCCAGCTCCAAAGGATATATCCGAATTTGCGTGAAAATTTCCCTTAAAATCCATTTTTTGGCCATTCGGAACGTTTGTAAGTAATTTTTGAATATGCCAGATGAAAGAGAATTGTTTTTTCTACCTCTGTGCAAAATTTCATTTATGGACATCTTCATCTACCCCCCAGCTCCAAAGGATATATCCGAATTTGAGTGAAAATTTCCCTTAAAATACATTATATCACCAGTCGGAACGAATGTAAGTAAATATTTACTATGCCAGATGACAGAGAATTGTTTGATCTACCTCGGTGCAAAATTTCATTTATGGACATCTTCATCTACCCCCAGCTCCAAAGGATATATCCGAATTTGAGTGAAAATTTCCCTTAAAATCCATTTTTGGCCATTCGGAACGTTTGTAAGTAATTTTTGAATATGCCAGATGAAAGAAAATTGTTTTTTCTACCTCTGTGCAAAATTTCATTTATGGACATCTTCATCTACCCCCAGCTCCAAAGGATATATCCGAATTTGAGTGAAAATTTCCCTTAAAATCCATTTTTTGGCCATTCGGAACGTTTGTAAGTAATTTTTGAATATGCCAGATGAAAGAGAATTGTTTTTTCTACCTCTGTGCAAAATTTCATTTATGGACATTTTCATCTACCCCCCAGCTCCAAAGGATATATCCGAATTTGAGTGAAAATTTCCCTTAAAATCCATTTTTTGGCCATTCGGAACGTTTGTAAGTAATTTTTGAATATGCCAGATGAAAGAGAATTGTTTTTTCTACCTCTGTGCAAAATTTCATTTATGGACATCTTCATCTACCCCCCAGCTCCAAAGGATATATCCGAATTTGAGTGAAAATTTCCCTTAAAATCCATTTTTTGGCCATTCGGAACGTTTGTAAGTAATTTTTGAATATGCCAGATGAAAGAAAAATATTTTTTCCAACTCTGTGCAAAATTTCATTCATGGACATCTTCATCTACCCCCCAGCTCCAAAGGATATATCCGAATTTGCGTCAAAATTTCCCTTAAAATCCATTTTTTGGTCTTTCGGAACGTTTGTAAGTAATTTTTGAATATGCCAGATGAAAGAGAATTGTTTTTTCTACCTCCTTGCAAAATTTCATTCATGGACATCTTCATGTACCCCCCAGCTCCAAAGGATATATCCGAATTTGCGTGAAAATTTCCCTTAAAATCCATTTTTTGGCCATTCGGAACGTTTGTAAGTAATTTTTGAATATGCCAGATGAAAGAGAATTGTTTTTTCTACCTCTGTGCAAAATTTCATTTATGGACATCTTCATCTACCCCCCAGCTCCAAAGGATATATCCGAATTTGAGTGAAAATTTCCCTTAAAATCCATTTTTTGGCCATTCGGAACGTTTGTAAGTAATTTTTGAATATGCCAGATGAAAGAGAATTGTTTTTTCTACCTCTGTGCAAAATTTCATTGATGGACATCTTCATCTACCCCCCAGCTCCAAAGGATATATCCGAATTTGAGTGAAAATTTCCCTTAAAATCCATTTTTTGGCCATTCGGAACGTTTGTAAGTAATTTTTGAATATGCCAGATGAAAGAGAATTGTTTTTTCTACCTCTGTGCAAAATTTCATTTATGGACATCTTCATCTACCCCCATCTCCAAAGGATATATCCGAATTTGAGTGAAAATTTCCCTTAAAATCCATTTTTTGGCCATTCGGAACGTTTGTAAGTAATTTTTGAATATGCCAGATGAAAGAGAATTGTTTTTTCTACCTCTGTGCAAAATTTCATTTATGGACATCTTCATCTACCCCCCAGCTCCAAAGGATATATCCGAATTTGCGTGAAAAATTCCCTTAAAATCCATTTTTTGGCCACTCGGAACGTTTGTAAGTAATTTTTGAATATGCCAGATGAAAGAGAAATATTTTTTCTAACTCTGTGCAAAATTTCATTCATGGACATCTTCATCTACCCCCCAGCTCCAAAGGATATATCCGAATTTGCGTCAAAATTTCCCTTAAAATCCATTTTTTGGTCACTCGGAACGTTTGTAAGTAATTTTTGAATATGCCAGATGAAAGAGAATTGTTTTTTCTACCTCTGTGCAAAATTTCATTCATGGACATCTTCATCTACCCCCCAGCTCCAAAGGATATATCCGAATTTGCGTGAAAAATTCCCTTAAAATCCATTTTTTGGCCACTCGGAACGTTTGTAAGTAATTTTTGAATATGCCAGATGAAAGAGAATTGTTTTTTCTACCTCTGTGCAAAATTTCATTTATGGACATCTTCATCTACCCCCCAGCTCCAAAGGATATATCCGAATTTGCGTCAAAATTTCCCTTAAAATCCATTTTTTGGTCACTCGGAACGTTTGTAAGTAATTTTTGAATATGCCAGATGAAAGAGAATTGTTTTTTCTACCTCTGTGCAAAATTTCATTCATGGACATCTTCATCTACCCCCCAGCTCCAAAGGATATATCCGAATTTGCGTGAAAAATTCCCTTAAAATCCATTTTTTGGCCACTCGGAACGTTTGTAAGTAATTTTTGAATATGCCAGATGAAAGAGAAATATTTTTTCTACCTCTGTGCAAAATTTCATTCATGGACATCTTCATCTACCCCCCAGCTCCAAAGGATATATCCGAATTTGCGTGAAAAATTCCCTTAAAATCCATTTTTTGGCCACTCGGAACGTTTGTAAGTAATTTTTGAATATGCCAGATGAAATAGAATTATTTTTTCTACCTCTGTACAAAATTTCATTCATGGACATCTTCTCCTACCCCCCAGCTCCAAAGGATAACTCCGAATTTGCGTGAAAAATTCACTGATATGTCAATTTTAACACACTATGAACATTTATTAGGTATATATTAGTATTTAAATAATCTTTTATATCATTTTATATTTTTGTTTTTATTAAATTAACTATAAAATGTTTTTTATCAACCACTAATTATCATGGTTCCTCCGTATTTAATTTGTAGTATTATGTGCGAGCGTTCAATTTTACCTACAACTCGCTGGTCGAGTATGCACAGTAGATTTTGATGCGCTGTTGCCAAATGAGCTGCTTGTCGTATTTCTACGGTAGGAGCTAGGAGCTAGCTTCTCGCCGATTTATATTCATGCAAATGTATAATTTATTTTTGTGTTAATGTTTACTAGTGTAATAATGTTAAGGATAAGGTTTGCTGTGATATACAGGGTGTTTGAAACAATGTGGCCCAGGCTATAGTATAAATAAAAAACTGTAAAATAATTGAGGTTGCTTGTAGTATGTACAAAAAGTACGAGGAGTAATAAACCCTAATTAAATATGCAAAACCTTTACAGGGAGCACCATGACATTTTTGATAAATCTCTTACTTTAAATTACATTTCTTCCGTAAATCTAAAAACCGGGTAGATCGACCCCGTATTTGTTTCAGTTGTAGCAAAGTTTAGGGTTTTCTTCATTGTTAAAGGATTAGCAGATAAGCAATAACGCAATGCAGTGGTGTGTATTTTGGGAAAAAAATACGTTTTAAATTATAATATAGTAAAAAATGAAAAGAAATAATTATTGGAATACATTTATTACTTATATTTTATTCTATATCCGACTCGGAAGAGGAAGAATCGTTGTTGACATTAATAATAATAGGGTCGATTAAATCATCACAAATATTGTCAATTTTCCACATATTTGCCTCTACTTTGATAACATGCTCGATACAGTTTGTCCAATTTTCCTTACTAACATGACTTACAGCACTCTAAAACAATTTCACAACATCGTTTATTTTAAAAGTAGTATTTTTTTTCCAACTTCCCCCTTTACCTGAGCCCATATTAATTCTATGGGATTAAGTTCACAATGATAAGGGGGAAGTCGAAGAAATGATATACCACGAGAAGAAGCCATTTCTTCTACAATGTAGGTTTTGTATTTATTCTTGTTCATTTTTGCAATTCTGTAAAGTTCTTTCCTTAGTGGATCTTTTGGAAACTTAATATTTTTCGAAATAAGCCACTCCAAAAGCTCTGCTTTACGCCAACGACTTGTGGACAATGCTTCTCGTAACCGTGAATGGTAACTTGCGTTGTCCATAACAATAACAGCCCCTTTTGGAATCAGATCCAACATTTGAACAAACCATTCCTCGAAGACATCCCCATTTATATCTTCGTGATAGTCCCCCGTGCGTTTTGAAATAAAAGTTAATAATTTACCATCAACAAAACCTTTAGAACTTCCAACATGGACAATGATAAGTCTTTTTCCTTTTCCAGATGGTGGCTGCAAACCTAACGACAAACCTTTCACGAATGCCTGCCTTCCGCTTTTAATGTTTTCATCTTGCCAAGATTTGGAAACTGTATATCCAGCATTTATCCATGTTTCGTCTAAGTAGAAGATTTTCAAATTTTGTTCTCTGGCATGTCGAATGCTTCTTAAATAGTCTCTTCTCCAAAAAACTATTTCCGGTTTATCTATCAAGAGAGATTTTCTATTATGTTTTGTATATCTGAAACCCACATCTTTCAAAAGTTTGCATAATGTCATTCTGGAGAATTTTGTATAGTCCGTATCTTCTTGCACTGATGTCATAATTTTGTAAAGTATTGGAATTTCCTTTCGTAAGTAAAATCCATGGACTTTACGCCTTAGTCTTTGTTTTAATGACTCATCGATCTCAATTGGAGTTTTAGGGGGTTGAAGAGTTCCATTCTTGCTTTCTTTTAGTAATCTATAAATTGTTGATTTAGCAACAAACAATATAGCAGCCGTTAATTCCACAATAATTATTGTTACAGATTGGTTTCTTTTCTATTATGAATAAACTGTGTTGCCTTTATCAAATTTACTAAAATTTATGTACCTCCATCACTTTTTTTTATTAAAATTGGTACATCCCGTTACCTATGACCTAAATCGTATATTATTTAGCATAGCTGCAACTTATTCGTTCAATACAAAATGTACCTTACGGTATACCCTCTTAAAATATATTTTGGTACGTCTATAAAATCTACTTAAATGAATGATTTATTACTCCTTGTCCTTTCTTTATAGACTATAGCAAACATATCTGCAACTCCATCTTTTTTCATGGTAAAGAGTGTTGAAGAAATAAAATAGTTGCTAAATTTTTTATGATTTTGACAACATTCTAATGAAATTTAATGTTGCGGAAGCTGATACATCCCAAGAATTTGTTTTTGTAACATAGAGGAACTATGTACACAGTCTGTACCAACAATTATTCAATACAACTTTTTTTGGGAATAGAATTAGTGGGTAAAATTTCGTATAAACCTTAACCGCATTGTCGGACCTTTCTTCATCAACGGAAATTTAAATGGTGAATCCTATCTGTTGGACAGCCTTTCTTGTATAGGGACATGTACGCTGATTCACACCATTCCTTTGGCCATACTCCAGTTTGCCAGATTTAGAACACAGTTTGTAGAATGCATCAACACCAAGCTCGCCCATAGCTTTTATTGTTTCGGTGAATATGCCATCATCGCCTGTACATTTGTTGTTTTTTAGATGGTTTATAGCTACTTCGGCTACTTCGACTTTCAACATTGGGGGTTCTTTTTCTACCTCATCAATTTTTGGTAAACCATGGTCTTCGGCTTTATCAGTAGAAAATAGTTTTTCGCAGTCAAAACGTTGTTTGCATTCGTAATTGTTTTTCCTTTGTCATTTTTTAATATTTCTCCAGGCAGATATTTGACTGTATCATTATTATTCCTGGAATCTGTTTGTTGGTTTGCATGTTCCTCAAGTTTTTGGCATACTCTTGCGTTATGCTGGTTTTCGTCGTATTTGCAAGACTTCTGCATTTCTTTGTCAAGAGCCTATTCTCCGGAGTAATGGTGCTGGCCACGATAAGTCTTCTGTCATCTAGTAGTTTGATTGTTCTTTCTATCATCCAGTGTTTTTTCTATATCTTTATCCAAGCAGATGTATATTTGTTTATTTATCTGCGTGCAAGTAAAAAAGTTCCATATTTGAGTGGTTTATTCAGGGAAATCCTAAACTGAAGGTGGAATACGATTTCCAGAATCTCGCAAACTCTACTTTATGTTGATTTGCTCGAAGCTAAAACAGCTACATGCATTTACCGGAAGCGATACATGAAACTTTGATATTGAATGAACTTTGCTCTCGGATAACGTTTTCCCAGAATGATTATGGCGATGTGTTGATGTAATGATAACATGCGGGAGACCCTTTTTATTGGCTGGCTTTGAATTTAGCCGGTTTTCAAGCGGAAAGAATTCCCAAAGGTCGTGCTGGGATAAAAAAAGCAAATAAGAAAATTTTGTAAGTTAGCTGTTGGCAAATAATGTTTTGCGGGATAAATCACTACACGCATAGGCGTACCTACAGATTTTCTTTGCACCAAATAAAACTTTAAATTGATTGTACTAACCCTTACTTTTTGGAAGTCCATCTTATTAAGGATAATAAAAAACTCTTCGTTTTAACAAAACTTCCAATATTTATTTAAAAATTGCTTTTTTAAAAGACTCAATGACAGCTGTTTCGCTATGAAGCATCGTCAGATTGACATTTAAGTTACATTTTGTTTGTTTGTAGCTAGGTACCTGATGTTTAGGTAGTATTAAGGCTAGACCAAGTATGGAAGTAATAAGACATAACAATATTAAAGCCTAGATGTTATTAGCCCTAAGGGATTATCCTGGATGTATTTCCCTCTAAGATCAGTATAACTGTGCAATGATATAGAAAAACCAGGAAAAAACTGTTTCACACCAATGACATCCAAATACTACACATTTGTAATAAAAAACAGAATTTAGATTTCCTTGAAGAACTTGAAATAAAAAGACATCTAGCAGATCCACAATTTAAAGTTGTTAATGAACAAATAAATCTGGGAAGTTCTCCACTTTTAAAGTGTTTGCTTTGATTGAGTCTTCATTTTATACATAGATAAGACGTAATTGTAACACAAATATATTAAGTTATTGTAAAGATCAGCATGATATAGTTTTTTCCTGGTTTTTCTATATCATTGCACAGTTATACTGATCTTAGAGGGAAGTACATCCAGGATAATCCCTTAGGGCTAATAACATCTAGGCTTTAATATTGTTATGTCTTATTACTTCCATACTTGGTCTAGCCTTATAACTACCTAATAAACATCAGGTACCTAGCTACAAACAAACAACATGTAATTTCAATATGTCAATCTGACGATGCTAAGTCTAGCGAAACGGCTGTCATTAAAGTTAATAAAGCAATTTTTTAAATAAATATTGGAAGTTTTGGTAAAACGAAGAGTTTTTCATTATTCTTAATATTATTGAATCAGTTTGGGATCATCTATAAAACGTTTTAATGAACCGGAAAATGTTGTACAAGAAGAACTTACCCCGGACTCGGATCCAAACACATTCCTCTAGGTTGCGTGATATTTTCTCTGGCTAGAACGATCCTGTTTTGTCCATTTTCTTGCGCTACCTCGATGGTATTCAATTTGGAATCTAACCAGTAAATATTTTTACCTATCCAATCGTACGCGAGACTTTCGACTAGATCTAAACCCGTAGAAATGATTTCGACGGGATCGCTACTTCTATCGAGTTTCGAAATTTTCTTTAGTTTCATATCCGACCAAAAGATGGTGCCGGTTAACATGTTAGAAGCAGTAGCTACGACGTTTTCCACGATGATCGGTACTCTTTCCAAACCCTGTTCCTTCAAATCGGCCACCAAGATGGAATGTCTGTTGGAGATTATTAAGAAAGCCGCCGAATGATCTGGAAAAGTTATTGTTGTTGGAAAGTTTTTCATCGTGAATAATTTAATCAAAGTATATGTACTTACTGAAAGCCTTGCATCTGTGTTTATCCGGTTCTAAGTCGTATCCTCCGGTACAAGAACAAAAGTAAGATCCTTTTGTGTTTGTGCATGTTTGCGAGCAAATTCCTGGAGGATCACATTCGTTTAGGTCTTCGCAGTTCAGTCCATCTTTGGAAAGGGTTTCTCCCACTGGACACAAACATAAGGGTCCCTGAAAGTTGGGTTAGAAATAAAAATAAATATAACATTTACTAAAGCCACTAAACAAGTTAGTATTGAAGAATAAATACTTCCACTATTTGTTTAAAAACTAGCTCAAATTTAGGAAGATCGAAATAGAGATAATGTTTTGTAACATGGTGGAGAAAAACAAGAGGGAGTTGCCCTAATGTTTCAATGTTTCATTTCTATAGAGCGGGTCACAGTTATTATGCAGCATTGCGTCGTTTATGGACGACGGCGTTGCCATATCGGCATGTTCTTCGAATTTGGTTCCAACTGGCGCGGGAATATAACTTGCCATTGTGTTACTATTATGATTTAAATGTTGACTAAATTATTCATTTGAAAATCGTTTAGTGAGTAATTAGGAATATTTATAATTATGCTTTTAGATAAATTTTACGCGTTTAAAGGAAAATATTGTAAATCCGCTAAAATATTCAAATTTTATACGTTTAATTATCACGTATAAAGAAATAAATAAATACAGCGGCCTTACAAAAGACCTTTGTCAAATTATGAAATAATAATATAATAATATAATTAATAATAAAAATATGTCAATAATAATAATAATATATACATAAATTACAAGACGAGTGGTAAAAAAGTCAGCTGTCATCTAAATTTTAAGGAAGAACGATTAACAGAGAAAAGCTAATGAAATCTTGCCGACGTTTCGATGATTTTTCCGAGGATTTTTCTTCTACTGGCGGGTTGTTGTAACAAACAAAATAAAGAATAAGTAAATGAATTAATAATTACGTATTTTAACTTGAATTAAAATTAAACTTTAAAAATGACAATGATTAGCAGGTAATAACTAAAATAAATGAAAATTGAATGGAACATTTGAGGGTTAAGAAATATATTACTGATCTTCATCGTCATCCAAGTCTTCATCTTCATCGTCTTCATTTAGATTTATTATTATTGGCTCAATGTCTTCCATTAAATGATCTGTTTGCCACATCTTTTCCTCTGTCTTCTCTACCTTTTTTTCATAATTAGACCACTGCATTGGGGTTACTTGCGAATACGCTGTTTTTATAAGTTTTTCCACATCCTCTTTTTTAATAGTACTATTATTACGTGCCACATATCCTTTCACTTGGCTCCACACCATTTCAATAGGATTTAATTCGCAATGATAAGGTGGTAATCGTAGGACTGTTATATTATGTTCCGTGGCAATGTCGTCTATTTTTCTTAGGTCGTACTGCTCTCTAAACGCGTTTGCAGTAGCCAATAATTCTGTTTTTAAATAATCATCCTCGAAGTAAATCTCTTTTTCCAGTAGCCAGTACTTTATTTGTTCCTTATTCCAAGTTGTCTTTGGAATAGGTAACTTCGCCGAATGGTCTGACGCATTGTCCAACACTACAACATTCTTTGATTCGTTTTTCGGCAAATTAGGAATCAATTGATCTTTAAACCAGGCCTCAAAGCCTTCTGCGTCCATATCGTCGTGGTAATCGTCTGCAGCTTTCTTTGCCAGAAAAGTTTTTTCTGCACCCTCAAGAAAACCGTCTTTCCAGCCTGCATGAAGAAGAACAAATCTCGGTCCTCGTTGACTTGGAGCCTTCAGTCCTGTTGTCAGTCCTCTGACAAATGCATCTCGGGCATTTTTTATGGTAGTGTCTTTCCATTCAAAATTTACACTGTGGTCCACATTAATCCATGATTCGTTTAGATATATTACGTTATATCCTTCTTCGCGGAACTTCTTCACTGATCTTAAATATTTGTGCCTCCAGACGATTATATCAGCTGTTTCTATTAGAATCGAGTCTCTTCCTCTCTTTCCATAAACAAATCCCATATCGTTAAGCAAGCGTCTTAGCGTACTTTTAAAAAAATTTGGTACATTTTCGTCTGAATTTATTTTAGCAAGAACTTTTGCCAGTGTTGGTGGAATATTTTCAGAGTAGAATTCATGCACAGCTTTTCGTATTTGCGATTGGATACCTTCATCGTAGGTGATCAGTCTTGAATTCGACTGGCTGCTGTTCCTTAATAAATAAAACTTTGTTCTGACAAATTATAATCGAATGAATGAGTGAATAGATGAATCGAAATTTCGCGTACATTTTGCCACTAACTGAAACTGCACTCAAGCAAATTATATTATGCGAAAATGTGGCTTACTACGTCTAAAACCACTTTATTTATTATCGGATTAACAGGTACGTTAATTACCAACAACTGAGGTTAATTTCAATCTTCATTATATCGACTGAGACTGGCGATGGTACAGGAAAAAATGTAAAATGTTATAACGGCGTTGGAATTTAATGGGATTATTGGACTTTTTTTAATGAATTATTTAAACAGTAATTTTAAAACCGGATATTCAATTAAATTCAATGTTAAATTTATTTGTTGAGAGAGTCCTTCACGTTCGTTGCGTCATATTTGAATAATGTAGTAAATAACACTCCAGGTAATGTACCAAATAGAATACTTAGTATGAGTTAAAAACAAGAAAATTGTTTTGTTATGTAAGGTTTTGGATTTTTTGTGGATTTCTTTTTTTATCCTGGATTATGGTCAGCATTGATTGTTTTACTATTATCTACAAGACATTTGATCTACTCCTGCTGTTAAAATGTCACTTTATCTACCCTTGCGGTTAAAATGATACCCTATCTATATTGAAAACAGTTGTTATAGCAACACTTTAACATTAGCTATGGAAAAAGCATATTTTTTCACTCCTAATACGAAAGAACTTTGATTAAAATTAGTAAAGTTGAATTCCCATCATATATTAATAAATTCGGCCAAGAAATTTGCAAGAGTTTACAGTTATTTGAATGTCAATTTCAATGTTAATTATTATTGGCACCGGTGGGTCATACAAAACCAGTAGTAGTAATAATTATTTCTTCGATTTAGTAGGTCGCTGACCAACGGGCAGACCATTTACTAGCATTGAATGTAACAATCCGACGATGATGGTTGAATAAACAGGAAGTGATATATTGAATATCCGGTAGAGGCGCTGCGCGCGAGATACAAGGAAGGCAAAAGTAGGGGAAAGTGGGTCTTGGATGATATCTCTAACTGGAACGGTTTTTAAACAACTAGAATAATTATATTAACAGCGATTCGGTTGTTTGGTTTATTTGTTGTTAAATATACGAGGTAAACTTGGTATTAAATTTTATTAAAAATGTATCTGTACGTGGTTTCTACCGGGTGTATAGTAATTTGTAAGTTTTAAGGCTACGTGGTTTTATATTTTTAAAGAAAGCTTTCTGTTTATAGGGTTCTATAGCAAATTTTAATCATTCCAGCAAACAATTTGCTATAAGAAACTCTAGTTCGGTCTCGCGAACACCTACCTCTAATTTTTTAACTATTTTAAACACAAATATAACCTCAAAAATTCATCAATTCATCATTTAAAAAAAAATAATCTGATCTATATTTTTAAATCACAAATTACTATACTTACCTATAATTAGTAAAATCTTTTAGATATTTTAAGCGAGAAATCATAAATATAACCTATTTTCTGTCCTGAATGCACTTAAAAACAAAAGAATTGTCGCAGCTACGAGTTATGAAGCTATTAAGAAGTGGAACACATGCTTAGATGTTAGTTATTAAGGAATAAACATTAAACGTAGACGAGACACGTTGGCAGGATACAGTTGTTACATCTCCAAAGATAATGAATGTTATCTTTAAGTTTACCAGAAGGATGGGAATATTGTCTGTCATGTAAATGAGAAAACGTACAGTGTATTCTGATTAAAATGAAATTTGTTTCAGGTGAATTTTGTATTTTTTTAGTATATATTCTACAGTCCTAATTGAGAAGAGTACTTTTTTGCACTTTTTACGTAGGATAGCTTAATAAAAACAATAAATAAAACAATTAAATAATGTTAATAATAAAATAATTCAGTGAGAGGCTAGGTCGATAAATATTAGGTTTAAACTATTTTCAAATTTTACTGTTTCTTAAGTCAAGGAAGACTTGGTAATGAAAATATTTTTGCTAATGATTTGAATTTAAATGGAGATGTCAAAAATGATTTATTGCTCTTTCTTTATTTTTAATTATTGTAGTATACGAGAGTTGTCTGAAAAGTTTCCGACCTCAACATAAAGATGGCAGCACTCGTATGTGTTTGCGCATGCTTTGAAAGGTACCCACTAAAATTTCAGCCATTTTGGACGCGCAGTTGTTGTTTGACAATCATTTGAGTGAGTCGATGTGAGTGTTTTTATGAAAATGGAAAAAATCGAGTATCGAGCTGTCATTAAATAATTGTTTTTGAAAGGCAATACGCCTACACAAATCAAAGACGAGTTGGATGCTGTGTACGGGGACTCTGCACTATTATTTACCACCGTGAAATTTTGGGCTGCTGAATTTAAACGTGGCCGTACCAGCTTGGGTGACGATGAACGTTCTGGACGTCCAAAAGCTGCAACCACTGACGATAATATCGCTCAAGTTCACCAAATGGTGCTAGACAACCGTCAAATTAAAATTAGAGAGATAGCAGAGGCTTTAAACATGTCAAAAGAACGTGTTTGTCACATATTGAATCAATATTTAGGCATGAGAAAGCTGTCCGCACGTTGGGTGCCGCGTTTGCTCACTTTGGACCAAAAACGTGTTCGAATGAACATTTCCAACTCTCTGTTGGCGCAGTTTAGGCGCAATAAATCAGAGTTTTGGCGCCGATTAATTACTGTAGATGAAACTTGGATACACCATTATACTCCAGAAACAAAAACACAGACAAAACAATGGATTGCGAAGGGGGAATCGGATCCAAAAAAAAAGAAAAGTTTGTTCCTTCGGCTGGGAAAGTGATGGCAACTGTTTTCTGGGATAGTCATGGAGTTATCTTAATCGATTATCTTCAAAAAGGAAAAACCATTACAGGGGCATACTACGCATCATTACTTGATAAGCTGAAGGCAGAAATTGCGGAAAAACGGCCACATTTGCAGAAAAAAAGAATTTTGTTTCACCAAGACAATGCGCCGTCTCACACTTCAGGGGTTGCCATGGCAAAAATCCACGAATTACGGTTTGAACTGCTTGACCACCCTCCTTACTCACCAGATCTAGCCCCAAGCGACTTTTTTTTGCTTCCTAAGCTAAAAGTTGCGCTCGGAGGACAGAGATTTTCGTCGAATGAGGAGGCCATCACCTTCGTAAACAACTATTTTGCAGAGAAAGACGCCGAGTACTATTTGGACGGGTTGAAGAGATGGGAGCATCGCTGGGAGAATTGTATGGACTTACCAGGAGACTATGTAGAAAAATAAAAATTAATTTGAAGAAATAATGTCTAGTATCTTTGTTAGGTCGGAAACTTTTCAGACAACCCTCGTATACTAGGTCAATTTTTAAAATAGTATAACTAATCCATATCGTATGAAGTGACTGGTGACCTGTCCAATATTTTTATTACTTTTAAAAACTAAAATTTAAAAAATTAGAATGCCAGTAGTGAAAAAAAATGATACATGAGCCACGGTAGAAAAGTATATTATTGTATACTTTTCTACATTGGCGCTTTATTACTAATTTTTATGCTATTTTCATGTTTTGTTCTCTTCTTTTAAACGACTTTTCTACGAATTTAAAAAAAAAATTATTGACAATGAAGTTTATTATTATAAATATTTTTTCCGGTTCAGTGAACGTGTTACAGACCAGAAAAACTTCCGTCGGTGTTTATGTAACTGGAATATATGTGGAAAAACCAATATCTTTGGGTGTTTAGATGATAAATTGCTCTTTCTCAAAACGATAAACTTTTTCCTTCCCCCAGTTTACTATATATTGAAAAGTTGTAATTTTTTCGGGTGCGTCTATCCCTTATACATAAAAAAGGTTCACGTTTTATTTTTGGCACAAAAGGAAAAAAAAACTTAACTTTTCAATCTCTAATCAAGATTATTTTTAACTGAATCGTATTCTAGTACGCTATTAATATTATTTTTTTTACTGTCAAATTTATAGTTTAGCCATATAAGAGTTTTTGAGTCTGAATCTAGCTTGGACTTAAACACTGATTGGGTTGGTCAATTTCAATTTTGTAGTTTCTAACGGTTGAGTAGTGGGTTGAATTTGAACCAACTGTTGGTGCATACGGACCCTAACTATGGAAATGTATGTATTTACAACGTTCTGTCTGTTATATTGTAGCAATATATGTCCCAAAAAGGCAGGAAGCCAATTTGTAACACTAATTGCTCCCTTGAGAGCTGTCCCGGCTTATGAGACCTTTTAACTCAGGAGTGGGTACGCTCCAGCTTAGCGACACTCTGTATATAGGATATGTTTGATGGGTGAGGGCGCCACTGCTTTAAATTCGACAAAATTTAATAACTAGGTGTAAAGCAGAACACCTTATTTAATTTAAAGTTTAACTAGAAAGAAAAAATGAATATTAAAAATATTTTGACTACTTTAACACAACAATAAAAAACTAAAATACTGATACCGATAGGCAACCACACACAGCAAATCTGTGGGTTTAAAACAAACACTCAAGTAAGAAATTCAAATTTATTTTGCCACAAAAGGTTAGGTACTTAGCTTTAGGGTTTCGGATTTCTCCCACAGCGGTATGTGTACGGCTTCGGTTGGTTACAGATTTTGACGACTTCTATAGGAAGGCAGGCCTGGGGGACTTCTCCGGAGAGTTAGAACTTCAGGTGTAGTCAACTGGATCGGTGCTTTATCGGTAACTTGCTAATAATTTGCGATAGTTTCAACGGTAACTTGGAGCTAATAGTTTGCGATAGTTTCAACGGTAACTTGGAGCTAATAATTTGCGATAGTTTCAACAGTAACTTGGAGTTACATTGGACGGTAACTTGGGGCCGTATAAATCTGTGAGAGAATAGTGTATCAGGAAAAGGAGTATCAAAAAATTATGGAATATGAAAATTGTTGGAGAACGGACGGCAATTGAATTTGATTCCTTACTATCATTTTATTTGCCGGGCACTCAACAATGTTTATATTTTTATTATTTAACAAATGATATGAAATAAAATAAAATATGTGTGATAATGGTTAAACTAAAAAATTAGGAATGATTAATAGTGAGTCGTTACTAATCAAAACTTGGTTCAATTTATTATAATCTATGTTCTGAAACGTGTGTTCTTAGTTTCTAATTAAAAAGTCTTATTTTTAATAAAAATATTATAAATTGTATATGTCAAAAGTTGCGTTATTGATTGTTAATTTGTTTGAAAGTATTAAATACTATCGATCACTGAATATATTGAAAATACATGCATTTCGGCATGCCAGCACGTGGCTGAATAGCAAAAAGGTTAAATTAATGAAAAGTATTATAAAATATATATATTAAACGTTAAGTTATTAATTATTAGTTCATATAAAAATATTAAATAATGTCGATTATTGATTGTATTAAAAATACATGCATATTAACATGAATTGCCACGTGGCTAAATAAAAAAGGTTCAATTATGGCTTTGGTTATCTATAAAAATATCTAGAAATTATTATTTTGAAATGCTATTAATATCTGTGTTCAACTGAGTAATAAAGATAAATTGATAAATGAATTAAAATGTCTAATAATAAAAATTTTGTACTTACAACGGCTAAGGTAAGAATTCGTTAATACGCAAAATGATGTTCATTCTTTGAAGGCAGAATGCTAAAGGGAAGAGTTCTCTCTGCGTTACAATTATATTAACGGTTCATTTTCGTTAGGGGAGGAATTCGAGCGTTCTGATTGGTTAGTTTTTAACGGGTTCTCAACGTTCAAAAACGGTTGTGTCTATTGGTCGTCCGAAAGGTATTTTTTTAATGGTTTGAAGTCGTGAGATAGTGAAAAATGTTTATCATTTATGATTAAGTGCAGGATTTAATTATACGTGTGATTAAATTAATTTTACGCTCGGAACATGTCAATGAACATGTTACAATATAAAGTATCTAAACAAACGCAGTTTTTTACTGGTCAAAAAAGTCTTTCTTGTATCAAATAGTTTTTTAAATTAATTCTCCTACACATTAAATATTGTATAAAGTAGGTTTTTAAATAATAGAAATAAAAATTTTAATCCCATAACTTCAAACTCCAAATCTCTGTTCTTTCCTCTAAGATTTTTAAAGAATATCAAAATAATATCCACAGCAAAATATTTATTATTGATGAACAGTACTAGATACGAGATAATCTTATAGATTTATACCATTAATTTCCTTTGCACCTTAAATATGACCCTACCTTAAAGAGCTAAAGTTTTTCTGTCTACATAGTTCTTATCAAACACTTTTAAGATGATTTCCTTATTTGATTACCTACCCCACTTTCAACAAGAATTATGAAGCCATAAAAAGTGTTTGCGCTACCATATCTTCTCTATTATATCTAATAAATTATTATCTCGTATCTCTCCCGAATTTTCTATTAACCAATAATTTACAAAGAATTATGTCTTAGCTTTTAACAAAGCGCTCACGGCTGCTAGTTCTCTTTTCTATATCCGCGTTTTCGTCTGCTCATTTTCACCTTTCCGTTTTCATACCATCAGTTGAGAGAATTTGTAGGTTTTTTTCTTCGGCGTTGCAGATAAATTAAGAAAAAAGAAGAAGAACATCGTATTCTATTACCGAGCGTGTATTGTCATTTCTTTTTCATTCTCGTCGTAGTTTATGTGCCTCACTGGATTTTCTATTGCTGTTAAAACAGCATTTCTGGTAAAAGGGATTTATTGCTCGACTTATTGATCAGAATCGCTACTCCAGAATTTTATATACTCTCCAAGAAACGAATATCGATGGGAGATGTTTTCCTCGACAGGGAGGCACTTAGCAGAAGTTGCTATTCATACAGTGGAGCCGTTTCAATTAAAAGTCCTAGATTAATATAAACTTTTTATCCTTTTAAAGATGAAAATATGAAATTACAGAATTAATTAATTCATAAAAAATAATAGTGAATCTTCAGGAAACGTCTCATGGTAACGCCAACATATTTGGCCAAACCATAGTAGACGTGATTTCTAAAACGATGGCTGACGTGCTTAAACAAATCAAGGCCGATTGTTCCTGGTGTTCGAATTCCACTTCTTCACCAAGGCCATAAAAATCCAGGCATCTTCTCGCAATGTTTCTAATCCATCAAAATTTACACTTAATGAATGACAGAAATAATCTAATAAAAGATAAAAACTTCGTGCATATACAGTGGACGGCTAATTTATGGAATATTATCATTATTTCGAGAACCGTCGAGTTTTGAGGGTAATCCCGAAACAGGTCGATTTTTGTTATAAAATACCCATGTTATAACGTATATGGAGTAAGGATGACGTCATCGGTGTGAGTGTAGTGACGTAATCGTTATTTTTTTTAAATAGAAATCAGTATAATGCGACACCTCATTTGAAGGAGAATTTAATTCTCTATTTAACGACGTTACATTTGTAACTAAAATATTTTTTTAAGGGTACAAAAACATTTCTTTTTTATTTAAATTCAATCAAATTACAACTAATGATTTAATTCATAACGTCCTTTAAAGTAACCAAATTATGCATAATAATTATTTTAAATTAAATGTTCCAAATGTCATCCATCGGTTCCTGCCATGACTTTCTGAATTTACTTAAAAAAGCAAAAATAAGTAAAAATAATAATGGACACAAAAAGTTATCTCATAAACACTGAAACTTTTTGTCAAATGTTAAATCAAGCAAGTGATATTGGCATAGTTATTGTAATATTTATTGTCGTAAAATTTTTTTGATTTTGTGAATTGTCATCAGTTGTCAATTGTAATTTTTACTTTTGAATACTAAATTATGGCTCACCTAAATGAAACACAACGCATAGAAATATTAATTCTTAGCGGATGTGGAGATAAAAAAAGAACACAGAACGAGGTATGCAATTTATTCAACGCAAAATATCCAGATACACCCATCAGCTAATCAACAGTAAGTAAAATAGTCCGAAAATTTGGAGAAACTGGGCACGTTAAACATATTCCAAACGCTGGGCGTCCTAAAATTAAAGACAATGTGAAACCTGATGTTTTATTACATGTCCATGACAATCCTTACAGTAGTTCAACACAAACGGGTGAATATGCTGGAGTTTCCCAACGATCGGTATTACGTATTTTAAAAAAAGAAAAATACCATCCCTACAAAATTCAACTACACCAGGAATTAAACGACGACGATCCCGATCGCCGGCTTCAATTTTATGAAATGATGCAGGATTTATGTATCGGCAATCCACGTTTCATCAATCAAATCCTCTTTTCCGATGAAGCCACATTTTTTTTACATGGTACCGTGAATCGTCAAAATTGCAGGTATTGGATTCAAGAAAACCCACATTGAATGACTGAGGCACACATGCAATATCCTCAGAAAGTGAATGTATGGGCAGGGATCATCGATGACAGAATCATTGGCCCTTTTTTCTTTGAAGAAAATCTAACAGAAGAACGTTATTTAACTTTTTTGAGAAATCAACTTATACCTGTCCTTGCTAACATGTATCCAAATGCCAATAATGCAAATTTACCTAGTGACAATATCTGGTTTCAACAAGATGGAGCACGTGAAGTACGTCAATTTTTAAATAATTGCTTTCCCAGGAGATGGATCGGAAGACGAGGTTTTATAGAGTGGCCAGCAAGGTCGCCAGATCTAACACCTCTAGACTTTTTCCTGTGGGGTTACATAAAATCAAAAGTTTATGTCAATAGACCCCAAAATTTACAGAACTTAAAAGATAGAATTAGGCATGAAATGAGTCTCATTACTCCAGAAGTCATCCGCAATGTACTTGATGAATGTGTCCGTAGATTCGCATATTGTCAAGAAACCGATGGAGGGCATTTCGAACATTTAATTTAAAATAATTATTATGCATAATTTGGTTACTTTAAAGGACGTTATGAATTAAATCATTAGTTGTAATTTGGTTGAATTTAAATAAAAAAGAAATGTTTTTGTACCCTTAAAAAAATATTTTAGTTACAAATGTAATGTCGTTAAATAGAGAATTAAATTCTCCTTCAAATGAGGTGTCGCATTATACCGATTTCTATTTAAAAAAATTAACGATTACGTCACTACACCCACACCGGTGACGTCATCCTTACTTCATGTACGTTATAAGATGGGTATTTTATAACAAAAATCGACCTGTTTCGGGATTACCCTCAAAACTCGACGGTTCTCGAAATAATGATAATATTCCATAAATTAGCCGTCCACTGTATGAATGAGAATAATCAACAATGGAGTCTGGCAATTTGTAATATCTTATTTCTTAGCTTCATCTTTCTTAGTAGGTGTTTTCAGTTGTTATTTTTGATAACAATCTTATTAACGTAGGAAGGCAAATGGCAGGCTAAATTGATAAATAAAATCGAAACGTAGTTAAAGGTATAATTGATACAACATTTTTTTTAAACCTACAAATGCACGTCAGAGGTTGAAGGCTTCATAAAATAATTGAAAAGCCGAGCGAAGCGAGGTTCGCAGCACCAAATTAATCTAAACATCCTGTTGAAACCAAATTCTGCAGTCTACATTAGTGGGTATTTGAGTATCAGGAAAAAGCTGGATCAGATCAGGAATTAATGTATTTTGTAGGAAATCCTGTTAAGTTTTCATCAAAAAAATATGGACCAATAATTGTTTCATATTTAAGAGATTATTCAAAATTTCCAGCATCAATTAGAAATCCAATGTTTCAAGCCGATATTCATCAGTTGTTTCCAAAGCATATTATGTTATATTCACTGACGCTTCCAAAAGTGATAAGAAAGTCTCATCAGCATTTTATAACCCGAAATTAAATTACAGAGAAGTTATGGAATTAAATAACAATACTTCCATATTTTCGGCTGAGTTGATAGCAATATTGGAGGCTTTAAAATATACTCAAAATCAGAAAATAATCAAAACAAATTGTGCTATTTTTTCTGATAGTAAAAGTTCAATACAAAACATTGAGAATATTTCTAAAAATTGTAATATAGAATTTAATTATATATTGTGCGAAATTGTAAAAATTATAAATAATTTACTCTTAAGAGAAGTTAATATACACTTTTGTTGGATAAAAGCTCATTGTGGAATAAAAAATAATGAAGTAGTTGATAAAATAGCGAAATACCATGTACCAACGAGAGAATCAACTTACAAATATTTAGTATACGATATGTTTTCAATCATAAGAAGTAAAATGATAAACTCGTGGCAAAATTATTATAATGCTAGCAACAAAGGTCTATATTATAAAGAAATTCAACCGAAAATTCCAACATCGACTTGGTTTAAAAATTCCAAATTTACTAAAAATATGATAAGAGTAATATGTAGACTTAGGAATAATCACGCTCTGTTCCCAGTTTATAAATTTAAAATAAAATTTGAAGATAATAATTTATGTGAATGTGGCGAGGAAGGTACATTAGAACACGTAATATTAAATTGTTCAAAAAAAAGAAATATTATAATTAAGTGGATGGATATAATAAATACATATCTTGATAATAAAAATATTGTAATAGACAGACCTTTTAATTTAGTATCTTTAATTAAAATTCAAGATCTTAGTATATACGAGATGCTTTTTCGCTACATTCAGGAATTAGAACTTCATTTGTAATATGTTTATGTATAGTTTTATATCACAAATGTTATGGAAAAAATGAGAAAAAAAAAACAAAAAATAAAGAATAAAAAATAAATAATAAAAAAATAATAAAAAAAGGTAAAATTAGTTAAATATTTAAAAACAAAAAAGAGTGAAGAAAAAAATACTTAAATAATGCCAAAAAATAAAATGATAAAAATTAAAAATACATATATATAAAAATAAAAAAAATTAAAAAAAAAAATATATATATATATATAAATCTAAGGTAAAAAAAAAATCTATATAAATATTAACATAAAATGTCCAAGTATTGTGTAAGTGGAAAAATTGTAAATATAGACTATATTTTAGCTAATCGAAATCTCTCATTAAATTATTGAGCATCCAATATTACATAGGTATAAACATAAATTAAAATAGGCTAATGGACAATGTCTGCAGTCAAAAAATCCAAATTCACACACAGTTGTATTTCTCACAATATCAGCCCATACGTTAGTTTTTTGTGGCCTTTGCTGTATATTACCACACTTTTCTTCACGAAAATCTATATATAGGAGATTCCTCCATCTGTCATGTGTTTGAAGTTGTTTCCACTAAAGTTTCAACGCTGTTTCATGTTTCTGACATTGATTTATAAGTTGAGAACTTATCATAATTTTTTAATTTGTTGGATACAAGCGACCTAACTCCCCATGACTTTCTTTTTGATTCTCCAAATTTAAATTTAAATATTTTTTAAGAAATCTGCAGTTCAATCTAAAAACAATTATTATACCTCCACCCGTTTTTTGTTGTAAATTCAAAACGCCAAAATGAAGCAATTAAAACATTCCTTTATTTATTATAAAACGTAAAATGTTACCTAAAAAAATCGATTTTCCTTTAGAATTAAAATTCTATTATTCTTTTTAACTTTTAATTGAATTGTAAATTACTGTATTAATAAACGGAACATTTTTCCTCTCGGTAAAAACAAAATAATTTTCTTAATTATCTTTTTTTGTTGTTTAGTTCGAGAGGCAACTTCTTTATCTATTTTTATTTTAAGTCTCTGCTTTCTCCTTTAGTATTCGGGATAACCCTCAGCGCGATGACGACCAACTTTGAGAAGAAATTAATTCAGCCATTTACTTGTAATTAGCGTTCAAAGTTTTAAAACTTCAGACCGAAATAATTCAATTGCGACGGGATGGATAATTACAAAGGAAAGTTCATTGAAATTCCGTTGAAAACGTCTCCATCCACGCTCTCTTAAGTTCTTACTAAAATATTTAACTCCGGTTATTTGCATGTAGCTTCGTTTAATTTTTTACGTCCGCTGGGAATCTCCGCGCCACTCTAGTAGTACAAGTGTGTAAATAGCGATAGATATAAATAAAAGACTAAGTCTAGATTTTTTGGACCAAAGTATTGCGGTAAGACCAACCATTAATACAGTATCCGACAAAATAAACAGTACCGAAAATAAAAATAAAAATTAATTTTTAATTTCTGTAATGCAAGTGTTCAAAATGTTCACCATTTCGACGCAAACAAGCTTCATATCGATTTTGTAAGTCAATAAACATATTTATAAAAAGTGGTTGATGGAACTGCCGAAAGATATTTTGTATTCTTTCCCGTAGTTCGGCAATATTCGTCGGCAATGAAATATTTTTTCCTTCATTGTATCCCAAATGTATGCGTCAGGTGGCGTCAGATCAGATGAATGAAAAGGATATTCGAAGTCTGTTCCTCCAGAAATTATTCTATTATCGAAATATTGACGTAGTAAGTCTAAGGTGCGCACAGCTGTATGGCTCATTGCACCATCTTGTTGGAACCATTGTGTGCGAAACTGTAGATTTCGTGCACGGCAAAAGTTATTTAGATCTCTCACAAAAGGTATAATAATTTTCTCTCTATAACGTTCTTGGTTGACAGTAAGTGGATTCTGATTATCATCTTCAACGAAATAAGGACCAATCATTCCATTACCAGATACCGCGCACCAAACGGTAACTCGAAGACTGTGGAGTGGTTTCTCTACAATGACATCTGGACATTCAAATCCAAGGAATCTGACTGTTTGTCGATTAATATAGCCGCTAAGATGAACGTGACTCTTGTCTGAAAACCATATGTTTTTAAAAAATTCGGGATCTTCGTAAATTAAACTCAACATGTCACCACAGTATATTTCTCCTGCACGTTTGTCCCCGGCATTTATAGTATGTACAAAAAGTACGAGGAGTAATAAACCCTAATTAAGTATGCAAAACCTTTACAGGGAGCACCATGAAATTTTTGATAAATCTCTTACTTTAAAATACATTTCTTCCGTAAATCTAAAAACCAGGTAGATCGACCCCGTATTTGTTTCAATTGTAGCAAAGTTTAGGGTTTCTTCATTGTTAAAGGATTAGCAGATAAGCAATGACGCAATGCAGTGGTGTGTATTTTGGGAAAAAAATACGTTTTAAATTATAATATAATAAAAAATGAAAATAAATAATTATTGGAATACATTTATTACTTACATTTTATTCTATATTCGACTCGGAAGAGGAAGAATCGTTGTTGACATTAATAATAATAGGGTCGATTAAATCATCACAAATATTGTCAATTTTCCACATATTTGCCTCTACTTTGATAACATGCTCGATACAGTTTGTCCAATTTTTCTTACCAACATGACTTACAGCACTCTCAAACAATTTCACAACATCGTTTATTTTAAAAGTAGTATTTTTTTTCCAACTTCCCCTTTTACCTAAGCCCATATTAATTCTATGAAATTAAGTTCACAATGATAAAGGGGAAGTCGTAGAACTGATATATCACCAGAAGAAGCCATTTCTTCTACAATGTAGGTTTTGTATTTATTCTTGTTCATTTTGGCAATTCTGTAAAGTTCTTTTCTTATTGGATCTTTTGGAAACTTAATATTTTTCGAAATAAGCCACTCCAAAAGCTCTGCTTTACGCCAACGACTTGTATATTCTTTAGCATAGCTGCAACTCATTCGTTCAATACAAAATGTACCTTACGGTATACCCTCTTAAAATATATTTTGGTACGTCTAATGAAATCTACTTAAATGAATGATTTATTACTCCTTGTCCTTTCTATATAGACTATAGTCGTTGTCGTTGTCGATTGCACAACTTGGTTAAAAACACATTCTTCATTTTCGTTACTGCACACTGTTTTTCGACGACCTGAAGAACCTTTACGTTGACACAATACACTACCAGTGCGACGAAATTTTTCAACAACAGCTAACATCACACTTTTACTAGGAGCTGCTTTATTAAATTTTTGTTGATATTTTATTGACACCTGTTCTAAGCTTGGACCATCATTACGACCTTTTCCGTATGAACGAAAATAATACTCTACCAAAAACACTTTTTCTTCCGTTGTTAGAACCATTTTTAAATCAAATTTAACTGCAGCTTACTATTAATATATCAACTAATGACAATTAAGTCAAATGTAACAAATCCATATTACATAAACAACTCCACAGCACTCTATGTTTCGGTACTGTTTATTTTGGCGGATGAGGCGTTAAAGTTCAATTTTTTTTCGTACTTTGCTAATTATTTCACTTTATATTTATCAGTTGTTATCAAAATAGGTTCAGAAGTATAATTTTCAGATTCACAGTCACAAATTCTGTGACATAGCCTCCTCCGACTTATGTGCCTTTTCTAACTCTTTGAATAAAGACATTTCGAAAATATTATCTTGTCAGATTATCGAAAAATTCAGCAGAATTCATCCCTCCACTCTTTTGCACACCTACAAAACTTTCATTCGTCCACTACTAGACTACAAAGCTATTCTATATGTAGGACTGCCTCCACTAGCATCACAAGCACAATCCAATCTTATGAACGAGCCATTCTTAGATATTACAAATATCAAAACCGTCTCACCCTTACAATCGGGTTATGTCCAGCGCACCCTACACTAGCCAAAAATACTCTACAACTTCCTTGGCTAATCAACCGCAGCTCCTTGATAAACTGCACTCTATGAATTCAATGACACTTAGGATATAAATCGATAAATTCAGGATAAAATTGTTCGAACTGAGAGGAAAATTTGACCCACGTTGGGTGCCAAATTTGTATCAGTAAAACACAATCTCCCCAAATATCTCACCACGGACAATACGACTCCCACTCAACAAACAACACCACCCCAGCCCTGCAGAAGATCATCCTTTTGCTAATCTCTCTAGTAGTAAATTATCAAAACTCCACCAAAACTCGATTCATCTATCTATATATATAATAAATGTACGTACTCAAATTGCAGATCAAAATGGACTTTATTATAACCTACGTATATAATTTTTAATCAACTTTATTTATTAAATTTAATTATAATAAAATCTACCTACGCCCATGGATGACAGCCAAATTCAGTTGATTTTACGGTACATCGCATTTGATCACTCTATAGGTACCTTTTTGGAAAAAAAAACACATTTCGTAGCAATTGTAAATCTGATATTATTTTCTTATAACCAAATTTCATTTAAATCTGTTGAACAGTTTCGATGTAGACAAAAAAACTGTTCTTAAATAAATAATAAAACATCCTGCAGCTCGAAAATATAAATCTCGTTGTAGTATTAATTCATTTTTTTCTATTTTATAAATAATGTATAACAATAAAAGCTCTGCTGTGTTATGTTAACAATATTACTCGTTTAAATAAACATTTATTCATGTGCACGATTCCGTATTTAAATCACCAATAATTGAGTACCTACGGGATTGTGTTTGATTATCAATCAATATTTGTTAAAACATTTGCCTACCTATCCAGGCGTTACTCATTTACGACAGAAAGAATATTCATTAATAATGCAATTTTTATGGGTTTTTTTCATTAAAATTAACATTTACATTAACTAAATTAGAGCGGAACAATTTTAATTATCGCTTTTTAATATTAATTAATTTGAAAATTTTAATTGTTTATTAGCGTGAAAGCTGCAAAATTTACAATAATTTGTAGGAGTATTATTAAATAACTTTTAGTGAAAAGTGTACTGAATATAATAATGTCGATGCCTAGGTATATTGCACGTTAGTAGCTAGGAAAATAATATTCTACAGTGTGTCCACGGATTTTGGATTATAAACAACTTTCTTTTATATAAATTTTGTGTAAAATAAAAAATAATGGTACTTCTCTCTTGATGTATTTTCATGTTTTCTTAATTTGGCAACACCTTGTAGGTCCAATCTAAGATTTTTTAGCTTTATTCTCATTTTTGAAAGAAGCAGAATATTTATAAAGAATTACTTTTTGTCGTAAAATGAACAATAAAAATTTTTCTCTTATAGGCAGCAATACAATATTACTAAAATAATGCATTCCATTATAAAATTCGACAAAGAATTTTTTAACAAAACAGCTGTCATTTTATTTAAAAAGCTATGTTTATTTTTCTTAGTTGAATACAGTAAAATATCTGAATTTTCTAGAAAAAACACTGTTGCCTATTTGGGAAGATCGAAGACTGCAAAGTACCACTTTTGGAATGGGTTTTTGTAGTTCTGTGTTTATATTACTTCATAGATATTTTCTAGATTTAATATTTTCTGTCGGGATACTACACATACACGAAGATTAAATGCGGTAAATTTGTATCGCAGAAGACCTCTACGTGTTCCCAAACTAACCTATCAGCAAAAAATTGTAAGGTTGCAATGGGCTCAAGAAATGCTACACCATGGTCCTAACTGGAATTACGTGATGTTCTCTGATGAATCAAGAATTGGCTTGGTTTCTGATTCGCCCAATTAGAAACAGCCCAACCACGTATTCCATTTGGAGGTGGGAGTATTATGGTTTGGAGTGGTATTATGAGGGGTACTCGGACACCTCTCCTGGAGAGAAGAATCACTGGTGCTGTGTACATCGAGGAAGTTTTAAATCCTGTTGTGCGTCTATTCCGGGGGGCGGTAGGTGATGGATTTGTGTTTATGCATGATAATGCACCTCCACATTAAACAGTTGCAGTACAAAATTTTTTGGAAGAAGAAGGAATATCCACATTAAGATGGCCATCAAATTCCCCTGACATGAACGTCATTGAACATGCCTGGGACATTCTTAAAACACCCATTAGGAAGCGAAACCCTGCACCAATTACTCTACGAGAACTGAAAGATGCTGCTCGTGAAGAATCGAAGAGAATTCCGCAAGCCCAGCTCGAAATAGTGGAAGTTTTGTTAAAACGAGGATTTTTTTATTATTTTTAATAATATCACGATGTTTTTAAACTGTTTTATACATTACATTTTTAAATCTGTATTTTAGGGTGTAGATATAAAAATTTCTTTTTTATTACAGGTTCACCTACCGGTGTGATTTGTCCTTCTGGAACATTTAGATGTCCCGAAGGAAAGTGTATCCCAAATCTGTGGGTCTGTAATTACCAAGCCGACTGCGAAAATGGTGCAGATGAAAGACAATTATGTCGTAAGTTTTTTTAATCTACTTTTTTTTGAATCCAAATCAATTAGTACAGTTTTTAATTGTTGTTAAAACCTTACCTAACCTAAAATAGTCGATGCGTTTTCCAACAATTCAGAAAGAATGATCTATTTTATTTTTTGTATTTGGAATTTGAACAATCAATGATTTATGCATTATTTTAAAGTCTTCTATTAATAAATGGCACAGCTCCTTAAGCTGGCAGGCTCCGTATATTTCGAAATTAGACATTATATTTATATTTATTATGAATTAAATCTGAGTACAACATTTAAAGCTTTGATCGTGAATATCATATATTGAACTCGTCGTCCAAGCCTTGTTATGTATTTATATTTATCTTTTGTTTATTCGACCTTAGTTAAAGACACGATAAGACATACTGTAAACAAACAACGGTGGTCTGGGCCATCGGTATTTTCTATTTAACAATTTAATTAAGTGTACAAAATATACGGGGTGTTCACACCAGAATGCCTGTACGCTGCAGACCCAGATCTAGCAAGAGATGTCAACATGTGTCTTTATAGAAATATTAAATTATTCTATTTTGACGATGTTTTCTTTTGTTCGTAAGAGAATTAATAAAATGAAATACAGAATAGGTACAAAATAAAAACAATGGTATGCAAAGTTCCAATGTAAACAACGCACTTGTTAATTCAATCTACACGTCCCCTGTTCATTGATTTTGATTTTTATCCTGAAAATATCGCGTGGCAATAGTTCTAGTATGCCATGACACAACCCGATATTGACATTTGTTAATACATTTCAGATTTTATCGTCTAATTGATATAACGTATGTGGGTCATCATTATGAATAGTTGGCCCCTGTCTGTATTAATAAGGGAGATTATATCATTTGTACTACTAAATATAATATAATCTTAATAGTTATCGGCAAGAAAAAGGGCAATGTATTTTTCACTTTCTATCAACTTTATCACAGATGCACTTAGTTTTGAAGATTAATTTTTGCTGGCAATGTTCCTTTTTGAATTGACCCCAAAGTAGCTCTATAGGATTTGGGATGAAGTAATAGGGAGGTAGCCTTAGTACTTTATGACCTGCTAGCAAGGTCAAACAGTCAATGACATATCTTTTTTGAACGTTTTGGTACGTAACACTTCTAATAATTGTTTTTTTTGTGTAGCACTCTTCATAGTAAAGATCATTCTGTTCCAAAAAAAATGTCAGTTCATCTTTCGTAGAACTTGTTGTGGGTACTCTTACCCTCACCCTTAAATGATAGGGCGCGTTATCCAAAACAATAACGCTATTTTTCTTTAGTTTCGGAAGTAAGGTTTCAGAAAACCATTTCTCCAAAAGAGCGCTATCCATATCTTGATGGTAATCCAGAAAACAATTTTTTATGTTTTTAGCGAAACGCTCCTTCAACCCAACCGTCAGAACTGCCACAATGTAGAATGCTAATTCTTTTTCCTTTGTTTGAAGGTTGAACCATATTATCACGTTGGACGCCAATTTGTAACCATATTATGTCGTTGGGCGTCAATTTGTGATATGATTTACATGTTGAGAGTGAATTTATAAAAATATTTAGTTAACTTTTAAAAAAAATAACAATATACCAAAAGAAAAAATGTAATTTACAATAAAACAACCATTAATCTTAATTTCGTCTTTAATTATTAGTTGTAAAAGATATTTCAATAATTAACAAAATTTATAAATGTTTATCACAGCAAAAATTATGATAGTTAAATACCTCGGCTAGGGGTGAGTAAGTTCATTAGCTCTGACTATAGTACAATATTTGTTTCTTTTAGAAATTATAAGGGCACCACTGAAATCTTTTTATTTTTTATGATACTACTGGAGAAAGTTGTTTTAAGCTGAGTTATTTAAATAAGTATCATTAGATTACAGAAAGATGTCAGAAAAAACTGTCTATGAAGTAAAAAAAAATGAAAATGTACCAACAGATAAAAGATAAATAGATTTCCTTGGTGCTAAAATGAATGAAGTTGAGAATACGTTACAAAAAAAATAATCCGCAAACAGTTCTTTAAAAATAGTTATTCTAATACAGTTGACGATATAGATAGATATAAACGGAGATAAAAGAGAAAAAATATGGGAAGAGTAAACTTGATATACCACAATAAACTTATCTGTTAACAATAGTGGACGATCCTTCGCCGCACCTTGGGGTCGCTACGGCACTGTTTAGGTGGTTCCAAATGACTATGGAAGATCACGAGTGGAGGGATGATCTGCCCAAGTTGTAGACATGATCCAGTTAAAAATTTTCGTGCATACGAGAGCTTAAAGTTTACAAGTTGTTCAAGTTTACTGAATCTTCAAATTAAAGAAATGATTCTAGTTTACAGAATCTTCAAATTAAAGAGATGCTTCTAGTTTACTGAATCTTCACATTAAAGAAATGCTTCTAGTTTACTGTATTATATTCCAACTTTCTGAAAATTACCAGTGTCAAACACGTGTTACATTTACTTTTAATTTGTAAATTTTATTATGGATTTCATTTCCATTTTTTTAATAGGCGTGCATTTATGGCAGGGTCACATCGAGTGAAAATTTGTAATATCTTAAAAAAAACTATGAGCAACTGCGTTTTGGACCCTAGACAAATTAAATGACTTATTTAATTCATTCCTCGTTGATTTGGAAAACCATGCCATTCAGTGTATTATTTTCTTGGTACAAAGGATGAATTCCAATATCAGAACTATATTTAAATGAAATAACATAAAATAATAAAAAAATGGCACTCAATTGAAAACCACCTGACGTCCAGAAGCATAAAAACGATCAATTCTTCGACAAACTCGACAACAGACTTTTTTTCTAACAGCAGAACCAGCTGATTATTCGTCACAATGCTCCTGCATGCCAACAAAACAATTCCAAATACTGTGAAAGAAACGATTTGCTTGTCTATCATCATTTGATACAAACGATGTGTTTGCGGTGATAAACCAAGAGATTTATGAGAGAATAAATCACAAAAGTGTAAACCGTTTAGACGTAGTCCGTAGTGCACACATTCCTCGATCGATTCATTGAATAATAGGGATTGAAAGGACGAGAACGAAAAAGAGATGAAGGTACAAAAGGACGACTTTTGGTTTACGAAATGCTCTTTCAGCGAGAACGGAAAGTATTTTTGATAGTGTTGTGCACCGGTCAATCGACCACGGTCAAAATTGTCAATTGACCAAAATGATTTCGACCGATCAAAATCTGGTCAAAATCTCTTTCCGTTAATAAAGGGAATTGATAATATCCTGGAGCCATCCGAGGAAAATTTAGAAGATTGTTAAACTTTAATTCTGCGTTTTTGTTTTTTCTGAATTTTTGTTGAGTTGCAGTTTTTATTTTTTTTATTTATTATTATTTGGTTTCTGTTTATGTTTATAACTTCATAATTTTTCTATTTTAATACGAGTGCTTTTCACTGCCTTCTCCATAATTGGCATAATTGAAGAATCTAAGATTTTGACCGGTCAAAATCAGTTAAATTGTCAATTTACTGAAAAGAATTTGACCAGTCAAATGCACAACACTCATTTTGAAAGAGTTAAAGATGAAAATGATCGTTCGAAAGTAACATCAATCCGTTCACAATTTAAATAACTTTTCAATAAATAAATTCTACTTTAATTATTCTTCTTTTTCCTATTTCATTAACAGGCTCTGCCTGTTTTACTTCGGTTTTTAGCCTTACCATATTTTCCTCGGTCTTCCCATTGATCTTCCATTTGATCCAAATAAGACAGAGATGGTCCTTTTCACAAGAAAAAGGTGGCTTGTAAACCTTCGAGCTCCAAAACTGAATATGCCACGGATCATAACACACACACTCTAACCAAACTCTTCCCTTCCAGAATCCCAACACGTCCAATGATTGCATTTATTAGATGTATCTTTGTCTTCAGTACTAGTTTGGATTTTCTTCCTATGAGTCCGGCTAGTCTTCCTCTTGTTTGTTTTGCTTTCATTGTGATGTTTTCCACGTGTTCTTTGAAGGTTGGTCCTTTGTCCAGCATCACTCCTTGGTATTTGGCCTTGTTTTTCCATTGGATCTCTTCCCCTTCTATGTTTTCTTCTGGTTTTTCCTTCTTTTAGTAAAGTAGACTGCCTGGGTTTTTTCTGGGTTTATTTGAATTTTCCATGTTGTGCACCATTCGTCTATTTGGTCCATAGTCTTCTTGTCACCATTCTTGGTTGAGTACTTCTTGTGACGATAGCCGTGTCATCTGCATAGAGAGCCATCATTGTGTTGTCTGTCTTTGGAATGTCTGCCGTGTATATGTTGTAAAGCACCGGTGAGAGGACTGCTCCTTGTGGTACTCCGGCTTCTGTTGTTCCTACTTCGGATTTTGCCATGTTTATCCTGAATCTTCTATTTTTCAGATAGTTGAGTAGTAGTTTCGTCAGTTCTTTGGTGTATCCTGCTTCTCTAATCTTGTATATCAGTTCTGCGTTCTATTGTATCTCTCTGTTGTGTATTCTACAATTTTAAGTACTTGGTCCGGTGCGCTGTGTTCTTTTCTGAATCCAAACTGTTATTGTGGCAGTATTCCTATTGCTCTGGTTTCTTTGTTTAGCTTCTTGAGGATGACTCTCTCCGCTATTTTGCCCATCGCTGGTAGTAGGCTGATGGGTCTGTAGTTTTGTGGAAACTTGGGATCTTGTCCTGATTTCCTTAGCATCACTATTTCTGCTTACTTCCATTGGTTCGAGAAGTGCTTTGTTCTTAGTATTCCGTTTATGATCGCTGTTAGAAATACTATCCCTTTTTTTGGTAGATGCTTCAGTGCATTGTTGTTGATGCCGTCGTATCCGGGAGCTTTTCTAGCTTTCCTTCTTTTATTATGTAGGCCAGTTCTTCTGGTGTTGTTAATCCCATGTTTCCGTTTACTATTTCTTCGTCGAAGTCTTCGATTTCGTCTTCTACATGATCTGTGAAGTCCATGTCTTCGTCTGAGTGTTCATTCATGGTGAATTGGCGCTCCATAGTTCTCCTGAAGGCTTCGGCTTTTTCTTCATCCGTGAATACGATTATGTTGTCTCCGTGGATTGGGGGAATGTTTATTTTGTCTTGTCGTAGTATCTTGGCGAGGTTCCATAATCCTGGTGTATTTGGGTCCAGTTCTTCTATTCTTCTGTCCCAGTCCTTGGATCTGTGTGCTTTGAGTTGTTCCTTCACTTCTTCATGTCCTTACAACAACGTGTTTACTCCAGGCTAGATCAAAAGTCATGGAAAAGCCAACCGCATAGCTCACTCTTTGGTCAGGTTAATTGTATTCTGTGGAAGTCCATCTTGCTAAGAACAATAAAAAACTCAACATTTTAAAAATTTGTTTATTTAATTGCCCATTATCTGGTTCTCGTTCCAAGGTAAGAGCTATTAAACAATAATCTCTTTTATTATATTTAAAAATGTATGATTAACAATTCACAAAATAAACTCTATTTTACAAAAAAAATGATATAATAAGTAATTTATTATTGTATTGCATTAAATCACGTACCTACCAAATAATACTCTGTCTGTGTATTAAATAATGTCATTGTGTTTTAATTTAATAGCTTAAACAACTAACTATTGAAATTAGAACAATGATCTACAGAGTGTTCATACACTGGAAAAAGGGTGGACATCAAAATTGTCTTTGACTGTGAAGATTTGTGTCACGGTCTATGGTTATTTGGTGCTCCTGCTGCAAAACGATTATTGGAGGTTGTTTTCTTGAAGCTACAGGTGAGAAATGTTCAGTTGGACTGTTAGTTTCACGAAAACGCCATCACCATCGATTTGCACAACTCTTTGGGATACTGCTATGCGCTCAACTACATCACCTGGTCTCATGCCACCTGGTCTCCAGGTTAGTTTATAATTGTCTTCAGGATCTTATACGTCTAGGTGAAAATAACAAAGTAATCCTGCTTTGGGTCACCTGGACATATTGGCATTATTGAAGGGGACATACAGAGACACTTATCTTAGAGATAAAATCTCGGAAGCAGTAGCTTGCAGCCTCTTGAGCTAAGAGAGCACCTGACTGACCTTTCCTCAGGAACAACCTAGACCTGCACCGTGTTGAATTGGTTCTAGCTACAGGATTTAAGACACTTACAGGCTTTTATAAGCTACTGAATATGCGCAGACTGTGTCCTGTGACCTACAGGCCCATTAGAATGACAGGTACAACCCCCAACTTTTTAAATGGGAAGTATAGGCTTGTGATATATCATTTGAAAGGTCTCTTCATTCTCTATTCAAAAATGTTATTGTTTTTAAATTTGATGCAAAAATTAACATAAAAAAATTAATATCATGTTGTTACCGAAATTCGCTACAATACAATCAAAAACTAAAATGTAATGCAAAACGTAATAAAATGTGGAACACGAAAAAGAACTATGAATGTTAATGAAGTAGATGTTCAAAATGTTCTCCGCGAACGTCTTGGCAACATCCTAATCTCAAATAAAACTGTCTTCTAACATTATTTAACATATCAGGCGTGATCGACCTAATCGCAAGCGTTATTCGTTCTTTTAAGTCATTTAAATCAGAAGGTTTAGTTTTGTACACATGGCTCTTCACATATCCCCATAAAAAGGAATCTAATAATGTAAGATCAGGTGATCGTGCTGGCCATTCAATCGATCCTCGCCTCCCTATCCACCGATTGGGAAATATTGTATCGAGGTACTGCCGTACATTAAGTTGGTAATGTGGTGGTGCTCCGTCCTGCTGAAACCATATCGTATTCGCTGGAACTTGAGGGTTACCTGGATCAGGATATAAATTTGATAACGTTGGAATAACATCATTTTGAAGTAGTGCCAAATAATTGTTGCTCTCAATAAAAAAAGGGACCAATGATATTGTTCCCTACAATCCCTGCCCAAACATTAACCTTTGAGGGTATTGAGTGTGTTCTTCTCTCATCCAGTGAGGATTTTCCGTGGACCAGTAGCGGCAATTTTGCCGATTAGCATGACCGTTAAGTAAAAAAGTACACTCATCAGAAAACATAACGTCTTCTAATTGGATAATATTGTTATCCAACATGTCCATCATTTGCTGACAAAAAAAAGTTCTCCTATCAAAATCGTCTTCCATGAGCTCCTGAGTAGGTATCATCTTATACGGATGCAATTTATTTTCTTTTAATATGTTTGCTATCGATGTATGGCTAGCATTGAATGTAGTGGATGCCTGTCTACTCGATGTATGTGGGTTTTCCTGAAACTCAAGCAACACATCTAAGTGCATTGGCAGCTGCTTTTTTTATCTGCCTTACATGACCAAACTCGCGAAACTGCTTTTCTATTTTACTTATTGTTCCTTGGGATATAGGCGGTAAATTAGGAAATTTCTCATGAAATAGGCGAGTTACTTCCTGTTGTGTTCGGATGTTATCTCCGTAACCAATCATTTGTAAAACTGTTATTTTATGCATTTCCGTTAATCTAACCATTTTTCAGAATTGAATTGAACAAACTTTATACTTAAATTACAACAATGACAACTTAAATAAAACAATTTACTACTGCTTGTTAAAATATCGTTGCCACGGAAATTCTTTAAAGTTTTTTAATGGTTACCATCTAAAAACCACATTGCTATGGTTTTTGTTCACTTTCTCATTATCAAGACCTAAACGGGAAATAAGTTTTAAGTTTATTGTAATAAGTTTCGAGTATATTTTAGCGAATTTCGGTAACAACATGATATTAATTTTTTTTATGTTAATTTTTGCATTAAATTTAAAAACAATAACATTTTTGAATAGAGAATGAAGAGACCTTTCAAATGATATATATCACAAGTCTATACTTCCCATTTAAAAAATTGGGGGTTGTACCTGTCATTCTAAGGGGGTTGAAGGTAGGGGTTGCATTTTCCCGTTAAAGAATGTCAAGTTATAATTTAAATTTGACGTGTTTCGGGATTTTTTATAAATATGTACAGTAACCGAAATAATGAATTTATTCCATTTGGCTTTTACACACTGTATAGATTTGCTTTATCAGAGGCATAGGACTGATAGAACTACGAAGATTTACCAATCACATAAAACCTAACCGAACCCAAACCATTTTCAAAATTTTTATTAACTTTCCCCATTTTTACCACCCGGTATAGCATAGCGTTAATTATTTATGTAAATTATAAAATTATGTAAATGTTATACCAATACGAGAGAAATTTGCTTTTTTGGGAAAATCCGGGGTTTTATTGTTTTAACGGATTTGTTAAACAATAAATGTCTAAATAACCGTCACTCAGTCGAACGATTTATACCCGTTGCTAAATTCAATAGTATTAAATAAACCAGTATATATATATATACAGGGTGATTGATTAGTGTGAGGAAGCTCAGTAGATCTGTTATAGTAAAATTTACAAAAAAAAGTTATTAACAAAAGTTGTAGGCAGCTTTAAACTCCACATTTTAAAATTAGTCACAATCTTACAGGGTGTTCCATAAGATGGTGGCATACCAAACTTATGTTTTTTTAAATGGAACACCCTGTATTTTATTTTAAATTTGAAATCTGCTTAACTTCCACATCACAACAATGTAAAGTTTTATTATGTTATACTGGGTATTTAAAAAGTTATAACCAATATTACCTGAAAATCGTATCAAGTTTAACCCCCTGTATAATTAAAAAGGAGTATAGGAACATTGATTTATTGCAACCATAATTAATAATTGTTAAAAATTATAAAACATATTCGTTTTCATAATTTTCGTTAAATCAAATACAGGGTAAGTCAAAATGCTAGTACATTATTTCTTGGTAATTTTAAATGGAACCTTTATATCACTATCGAAAAGTACTAATATCATACTTCAAATTTTATGAAGTACTCCCTATACCTAAAGTTATCAGTTTTCTAGATATTAGTATTGATTGGGTAGATATTTTAACGTTTACCAATAATTATTGTGAGTTGGCCATGATTGGTGTGTCAGAAACTAACAATTTGACATTATTGTTTATTAATTTAGTAATAGCGTTACAGAAAAGAAAACAATTTATTTCAAATAAATTTTATATAAAATAACCGACTGAAAATTAAGAAAAAAAAAATAACAACAGAGAAAAATAAAAAACAACAGTAATTTTAACTTATCTTACTCAAGTAAGATGTTCAAAATGACCTCCTAAAACATTTATGCATGCTTGAAAGCGGTCATTGAAAGAGTTGCTTACATTATTAAGTATTTGTAAAGAAATATTTTGAAATGCAATTCGGATTCTATCTTTCATATCATCCCTTGTTGTTGGATTTTCAGGTAATATTGGCTATAACTTTTTAAATACCCAGTATAACATAATAAAACTTTACATTGTTGTGATGTGGAAGTTAAGCAGATTTCAAATTTAAAATAAAATACAGGGCGTTCCATTTAAAAAAACATAAGTTTGGTATGCCACCATCTTATGGAACACCCTGTAAGATTGTACCTAATTTTAAAATGTGGAGTTTAAAGCTGCCTACAACTTTTGTTAATAACTTTTTTTTGTAAATTTTACTATAACAGATCTACTGAGCTTCCTCACATTAATCAATCACTCTGTATACGACGGGCTTTGCTATTTAGATGTATAACAGTATTCACATTCAAACGGATTTTAATAAAAAAAAACAACAATATCAAGAATACATGAAAATATACAATGCTTTTTAAAATTGAATTTTCCCTCTGCTAACATTCCGGGATTTTAATCTTATGCCAACAATTCTTACAGTAAATCAACCCCAATAGCTCAAGCACATATTATATAATATTTGCTTCGTGTACATATTATCCATACTTCAATTATTCAACCGTCGTCGCGAAGACGGCAATTTTGTGTTGTTGAATGCAGGAAAAATATCGATTTCAATTATCTACCCTATAATTTTATACCAGAAATATTTTCCCTTGATGCTTATTATATTCGTCAGGATAGTGTTCGTTAGGGTTTGTTGTCTAATTCCCCCAAATCTCATTCATTAGAAATGTGGCGTTGTTTTTGAATAGACATCCCTTGAAAACGGCACTTCCTATTAGGGTAATAAGGTAATATGGTTGATCATTTGTTTGCCAGTTACAGCTCGTGATTTCGTGAAGACCCATTTTTTTCTAAAATGAAAACTTAATTGAGTTTTGTGGTAAATCATTTCGAGAAAATAATATTATTTGGAACTATTAAAAGTACCTCGAGCTCTCTCGCCTTCTTGCTACTGCTAGTGAGAATTATCAAATCCGCCAGGGTCAAACTCTAGAATTTGAGTGAATTTTCTATTATGTTAATACCTTTTAATGTTTTTTAACATAAAAAAAAAACAGAGAATATGGGAAAACATACCTCAGCAATTTATTAATAATTTAATAAAGACCATGCCAAATACTAAGGCACTAAGGCAAACTAGGGGTGGTCCCACACGATATTAATTTTTGTGAAAGGACTTTATGACCTGGCCAGATTTTTGAAATATCCACTTCAATGGTTGATCAGTGTAAATATACACTTTTAGCTTTAAATTTATATCTTTTTAGTTCATTTCCACAAACATTTTTAAATCTTATTACTTTTTCGATAGTGGCAACTTTCGAGGCCCTGAATTACTGAACCTGTCACCTGTCACTTTGGGAGAGGGCATGGACTCTTGCGCAGTAACCAATTTTCAAATGTTTTATTCAAAACTTCACACTATACGGGTTTGGGATAAAGTATGGAACCAAGTAAATATCTTTTAAACGAAAAGAACGATATTTGTGAAAATTTGCAGGTAAGTGCAATGGAACAAAACGCATCTGATGTACATTTTTTTGATGATAATATACTTCCGGTTTAATCGGAATTGCCATCAACTTCTTTAATTTAAATGGGATACCCTATATATTTTTACAGATTTTGAAAGAGCTTGTTATTTTGAATTCATACATACTCAGTTTAATGTAAACAAATTTGTAAAAACGAGGAATAACTCACTGTTAGTAGGTAGTACAATAGATGTACATTTCATTATTTTAGAATAATGAGAAACAAAATTACTTCAAATGTTCAAAACGCTCGCCGTTTACTTGCTGACAATATGCCATCCTGTTAACAAATTCTTGAGTCACTCTTTTCAAGACTTCTCCACGTATTAGTTCACATTCATCAATAATTCTTTGTCTCAATTCCTGTAAGTTTGTTGGTCGTCTAACGTAAACACGTGCTTTTTGATAACCCCAAAAAAAAATCTAACGGGCTAAGATCCGGAGAACGAGCAGGCCACTCTATGAATCCTCTACGTCCAATCCATCGATTTGGAAAATTCTCATCCAGAAAATCCCTAACCCGTCTATCACAGTGGGGAGGTGCTCCATCTTTTTGAAACCAAATATTTTGTGGTAATTGCCCATTCTGTTGAAGTTCAGGAATAATTTCGTTATTTAGTAGATCCAAATACTTGTCACCATTCAAGTTTCCGTCGATAAAAAATGGGCCTATAAGCTTATTTTCGACAATTCCCATCCAAACATTTAATTTCTGTGGATGCTGGGTATGTGCTTCATGAATCCAATGAGGATTCTCATTTGACCAATACCTTGAGTTATGGCGATTAACTGTTCCATTTAAACAAAAATTTGCCTCATCGGAAAAAACTATGCTAGAAGCAAAATTTTCGTCGACATTACAGATGTCCATTAGCCGTTCGCAAAATTCCAGCAGTCGGTCAATTCTTGAACCAACTGTACCTTATACGTATGATACTTTTCACTTTTTAATATCTTTCCTACAGAACGTCGACTGATACCATGGTTTAGTGCCAAATTTGTGGTGAAAGTTTGAGGTGATTCTTCTAAATCGATTGCAATATTTTGTTTAACAGTTTCGTTCGTTGAAGTCCGCGGTCTTCCAGGTTTTAGCAAATTTTTTACCATCCCAGTAGTATTAAAACGTTGTAATGTTTTTGTTACTGTTGAGCGTGATATGGGATTTCTCTCCGGATGCAAATTATTAAAAATATGACACACTTCTTCATGAGTTCTAACACGATCACCATAACCGATCATCATTAAAATTTCAATACGCTCTTTTTCACTTAATTGAACCATTCTAAATTGTGCAATTTATTTCCGCCAATCAGAATTTGACACTTGAAGAACAAAAGACGTACTAAACAGTACTTGTTTATTTATTACTATGCATACAAACAACATCAATTAGTTTATCTAAATAGTTTTTTGCTCTAATGCAAAAAACTCAAAGGAGGTTGGTTAAAGTGCTATATTCCTCGTTTTTACAATTTTTTTACACTAAACTCAGTATGTATGAATTCAAAATAACAAGCTCTTTCAAAATCTGTAAAAATATATAGGGTGTCCCATTTAAATTAAAGAAGTTGATGGCATTTCCGATTAAACCGGAAATATATTATTATCAAAAAAATGTACATCAGATGCGTTTTGTTCCATTGCATTTACCTGCAAATTTTCATAAATATCGTTATTTTCGTTTAAAAGATATTTACTTGGTTCCATACTTTATCACAACCCTGTATTTTCTAGCATTCTTAACTTACTTTTTTAGAAGAATTGCATGGTAAAACATTAAAATATCCCTAATAATTTAATAAAATTGGTTATAATAACCTTTACTTTGTGGTCCATCTTACAAAGAACATGTTCTTAGTCTTACAATTTACTTTCAACTCTCGTTTTGTGTACATACGAGCGCTAAAACACAATAAAATCTTCGGAAAAACAAACATATCTTTTTCTAATTTATTTTCTTTGTTTTTATTTGTTCCAGCTCCACCGGAATGTGAATCGGGACAGATTACGTGTCGACAATATAGCTGGAACAGAACTTACTGCATACCGCCGCATTACCGCTGTGATATGACGGTGGATTGTATAGATGGATCCGACGAAAACGAATGCAGTAAGTGTATTAGTTTTATTCTCTTTGTTTCTTTTTGGTACAGCGGGGTAACAGTGTTAAAATTGATGACAGTAGAAAGACTCTTACATAACGAAAACACTCTCAACGAGAAGGGTGAGACTTTCAGATTCACGTCTTGTTATCTATCAGTTGTAGTTATCACAAATCAAAGTAATCTATGTCAAATAATATATTTGTATTAATAAAAAACGTTGTAAACAAGTGTTGCAAATAGAAAATAAGCATTTTTTCCTAGAATTATAGCAATAGCTATTAAGAAGTTTAAAAGAGAACTCCACAGGTCAAACTAAAAGTGACATAAATATCCGAACACCCAGTTCAAATGATTTTATTTTTATAAAATTTGGTGAATTTATTTTGCTGAAATAAACAATTGATAAAATTTTCAGCCTTATCAGTTGAAGATTCCGGTTTTTATACTGCTTTTTTTGAAATCCACTATACTGTTTTTGAAAATCAAGAGAGAGTAAATTCCCAGAATAAAAACTAATTCGGTATGCAAAACTGTAGTACGTGCGGTAAAACTTCAATATTTGTAATGCATTCTAAATTGTTTTTGTTAATTTCAATACAAAATTTATTAAATTTCTTGGACTATCACATTATTTTATGATCTTTCATTGTTACTACAGTAGTCCTAAAAGGATTAACGTGCGTCATAGGCGTAACCAGATTAGAAAAGTTTAATTGTTATTTAACGACCTCCGAATGGCAAAAGCTTCTAATGACAGATCATTTGACTTAAATAGTGCTTAAGTTTCTAGAAATGCAGTTATTTGATTTTCGATAAACGTGACAAATAGTAGTGACTAAAAATGGAAGCAGTTTGTGAGTATACGCCAGTGAAAAAATTAAAAGTAGACCATTTATCGCTCAATGAAAAGAGTGCTGTAGTGAATGTGTACCACTATTTTAAACATCAAAATCCCTCAAACACTATTGACAGTGTAGTTGAAACAACATCTAAGGCAATGGGATATGGAAAATCTACAATATATAGAGTTCTAAATAAGGAAAAATCAGTTGGAGTAACCTCACCAAAGCCGTAGACAAAAACTATTAAAAGTCAACGTGGACGAGTTTTTTAAAAATGCTATTCGTAAGCTTGTTCACTTATTTTTTATAAACAAGCAAATACCAACTTTAGATAAAGTGTTGCAAGCCATTACGAATGATGTTGATTTACCCACAATAAGCCGGGATAAACTATGGAAAACGTTACATGAGTTAAACTTTAAATTTGAAAAAATGGACAGACACTCAATGCTAATTGATACTGAAGAAATTGTATGTTGGAGAAGACAGTACCTCAGAAGAATACAACAAGTTAAAGCTCAAAATAAAAACATTTATTATTTAGATGAAACATGGGTTAATGAAGGACATTGTGTAGGAAGAGTTTGGAAAGACAACTGGTTTTAAGGAATCTATAGGAAAAGGTAAAAGATTAATTATTTGTCATATAGGCAGTACAAACGGTTTTCTTCAGAATGGTTTACTCTTATTTCAATAAAAAAAACCGTTGATTATCACGAAGAAATGAATGGAGACGTGTTTGAGGAATATTTTGAACAGATGATTCCATTCATACCAAAAGGATCGGTTATTGTAATGGACAATGCAAGTTACCACTCCAGATTACTTGAACCTTTACCAACCACTAAATGGAAAAATGATGAAATTGCAAAATGGTTATCTTCTAAAAATTTAATCTTTGACAATACAATGCTGAGGGCAGAATTGTTAACTATTGCTAAAAAACATAAGCAAAATTATAAAAAATATAATATTGAGGAGATAGCCAAAAAACGAGAAATTGAAATCCTTCGTTTACCACCCTACCATTGTGAGCTGAATCCGATAGAATTGATATGGACTCAAGTTAAAGGTTATGTTGCCAGAAATAACACTACTTTTAAATTATCAGATGTTAAAAATCTCTTCAATAAGGCAATATCTGAAGTAACAAGTGAAAATTGGCAAAAATGTATTAGACACGTTACAGAAATAGAAAAAAAAATGTGGGAGCTAGATTACATAATTGATATTACTATAGAGCCCATTGTAATTTCTCTAGAATCAGATGGTGAATCTTCTGACACAGAGTGCGAGGAACCATAACTTTAAAATTATTAATTTATGTACTTTAATTTTATTTTTAAATTTTTATTTTTTAAGATTCAATATTGTCGTATTTTTTGCATGTTGCTCGTCAAATTTTATCCTTGCGGTTGGTTTTTTTTTCTCATATACCTACTTAATTGTTTTTTTAGCTCCTCATATTAATTTATAAGTAATTGTAATTATCTGTACATATTATATACCTATTTTGTAAATAAACATATGCCTAAAACAAAATGCCTAAAATAATATTGACTTTTTCTTCATTTTACCCAAATTAAATTACTACTTACGAATTATGTTTATCTATCTAAAATTGGTAATCTAGGTATAAATAACTAAAACAAATTAAATATTTCTATTTCCATATTAATTTAATTTTGAAAACGCACGTCTATGGAATACTGCCTTTATATACTTGGATATTAAATTCAGGTTTAATTAACATGATAACATTTTATTTCAAACGTACAATATATGACATTACTAAAAACTAAATAACAACGGTTGCTAGGTATCAAATACACAACAGTCTCCCCCACAAATTTGGACTAATATAAAATGACATTTGGGCTACGGAGCCTCTCTGGAAGTCTTCTTGGCCGGGGTGGCAATGGTAGAGGGCGGTGTGGCGTGGAAGGTAACATTGGCGGAGTTGTTGGTGGTACTGCATCTGATTCACGTGACGATGAACTAGAATGGGGGCGATGGACAGGACTATGACGCTGCGAAGATCTGGCGCCATGATGCTGGGGAACTCGAGGAACCTCATATGAGTGTTGAGGCCCGAAGCTGACGGATTTCTTGGGGGGCACATGGGTATCGCGGAGCTGATTTATGTGCCTCTTGAGCGTCTTGCCTGAACTGTCTAATCGAACCAGGTAATGAAGCTGGCCAAACTTCCGGACAACTTCACCGAAGTCCCATGTTGGCTTGTTTCCTTTGTAGAGACGGATTTGTACTCTCTCCCCCACATGAAAGAACCTCTTAGCAGGAGTGGAGTTAGAGGCCTGTTGGCTGGCGGGAAGATACGCGTCGAGGCGGATGTGGAACTTCCGACCGAGGTACAATTCAGCGGGAGACTTACCGTTGGCAAGTGGCGTCGCTCGGTAATGGAATAGGATGTTCCTGACTTTGTCAGTCATAGACAATTTTTCGTCAGACGTAGCCCGGAGCTTGTTTTTCAGTGTTTGGACATTTCGCTCAGCAAGGCCATTTGTGGCAGGGTGTCCAGGCGCGATGAATTTCTGAAAAATCCCATTGAAGCGGCAATATTCGCGGAATTCCTCACTCTGAAAAATCGTGGCGTTGTCGGAGACAAGTTGCTTAGGGAAACCGTGCGTTGCAAAAATTTTGTTGAGGAGGGCCATTGTTGACGCCGAAGTTGGTGCATCCCTGACAGGCTCAACCTCTGCCCATTTTGATCTGGCATCTATGCATACCAGAAAATGATGTCCTTGAAAAGGTCCAGCATAATCTATATGCACTCTCTCCCAATTCTCGGTCGGTGGTTCCCAAGGGTGAACTTCTATTTTCGGTGGATTGGATCGTGTGAGGGCACACTGTTCACAACCCTTGACCAACCGCTCAATTTGGTTATCAATTCCAGGCCAATATACATACTTGCGAGCCAATTGCTTCATTTTCATGATACCAAGGTGAGTCTCGTGTAGCTCAGAGAGAACTTGACTACGGAGGGAAGCGGGGATGACAATCCGGTCCTGACGGAACAACGCACCGTCGTGCACAGTGTATTCTGATACTGTACACTCGTTCATAAGGGAATCGACAAGTTTCCTCAACTCTGGATCCTTATTGGTCTCTTCACGAATTGTCTCAAAGGTTAAATTTCGGCTTGAAATTTGCAGAATTTGCTCGGACAATATGTAGTTGACTTCTTCACCAATTGCTATGTCTGTGGACACGATGTTTTGGGGAATTGGTGCGCGCGAGAGGCAATCAACATTCTTGTTTTCTTCGCCGGCCTTAAATTTTACTGTAAAATCAAATCCGGACAGGAAAGACGCGTAGCGTAGCAGGCGGGCGCTGGTCATTTGAGGCAAATTCTTGTTGTGCTGGAAAATATGCGTTAAGGGTTTATTGTCGGTAACCAGGGTGAACGAACGTCCGAACAAGTAATTAAAAAAGTGATTAACTCCAAAAACTATAGCGAGTGCTTCGCGGTCAAGTTGGCTATAGTTGGTTTCCGATGTGGTCAGCGATCGGGAGGCGTATTATTATGTATCACTTTGTATATTATCAATTATTTTTATATTGTTTACTATTTTATTTATTATTGATCAATGTGATTAGTTGTGACAGGTAATGTCAAATAAAAAAGTTTAGTTACAAGTACAATTTTGTGTAATTAAATATCAATTCGATATACAACAATTTTGGCGACGAGGAATAAAACCGATATACAGGACAAAAAGGACCAGTATTATGTCGGAACAGTTAGCACCATTAATAGCAGCCCTAAGTGGACTTGTAAATACCCTGCAACTAAATCAAACACAACAACAAGTAAGTGAAACTAGCATTACGGAAAATTTAAAACATCAAGTTATTAACTTTGAATCATTTGACGAAAATAATGAAAATTTTGAAAGCTATAATCAAAGACTTGAAAATTTCTTTAAACTGAAAGGGTTAAATGAAAATAATACTGAGACAAATGATGCCAAAGTCATGATTCTTATAAATTGTTTAGGCAGCAAATACTATAGAGTACTCTCTAGTCTAACTTCACCAGACCTCCCCAGTTCCAAAGATTATGATACATTGATCACACTGCTGAAAGATCACCTTTCTCCTAAAAAGAACTCAATTACCGAACAACACAAATTTTTTAATAGATTACAGAAGGAAAATGAAACAGTATCAAACTATGTCGCTGCTTTGAAGGAAATTCTTAAGACTTGCGAATTCAAAATTAATTGTAAAGATCACAATTGCAATGCTTGTAATAAATCTATGATAAGCACCCTGCTTCGAGCTCAGTTCATTCGGGGAATATTTAATAATGAAATCAGAGAAAAAATTTTACAAGAAATAAACATTACTTTTGACAAAGCTTTTCAGATTGCTTTAGCAATAGAAGCTTCAAAAAATGAAATTAGAGAAGTTTATTGTAATACAGAAACCATATCCAAAGTTACACGGCAAGCACCACACAATCAGGTTACACGTCAATCTGCTTCACGTATTGAAACCAATTTTACTTCGGATTTAAGAAGTCTTGGATTAACTGGTATATGTCTGCATTGTGGAAAAAATAATCATAAAACTATGGATTGCAGAATTAAGCACAAGCTTCAATGCAAAAGCTGTAAACGTCAAGGTCACGTCAGTTCAGTATGTATAAGTACTCTTAGAAAAAATTCTTTTGCATCGTCATCATCAAATATTAAATCAATTCAAGATGAATACAGTAGCGACACAAATGAAGATAACGTTGAAGACTTTTTAATAAATCAAGTTGTTGACATTTTTTTACATCAATCAACATCTATATATGAGCCAAAAATGATGGTTGATGTTTTAATTAAAAACACACCATTTAAATTTGAATGCGATACCGGCAGTCCAGTCTCAATAATTTCTGAAAACGATTTTAATAAATTAAACCTTGAAATACCACTAAAAAGAACAAACGTCAAATTTCGATCTTATACTTGTCACATTTTCGAACCAATTGGGGTAGCAGAAATTCCCGTTACATATAGAAATAAAACAGTATTAGCGGATTTATACGTTGTTCAAAATTATGGCAGTGCTATTTTAGGCAGAAGGTGGTTAAGACAATTAGATATAAGTATACATGATATCGATGCTGTATACGTGAACAACAACGATATCGAAGAAATTTTAAAGAAATATGAAGACGTTTTTACACCTACAGTGGGAAGAATTCCTAATTTCATATGCTCTCTTTTATTAAAAGACGATGCTAAACCAGTATTTTGTAAACCTAGAAGGATACCATATGCATTACAAGAAGCGGTAAATCAAGAACTGATTAATTTGGAAGAAGAAGGAATCATAGAGAAGATGGATTACTCTGAATGGGGAACACCTTTAGTCGTTGTTCCAAAAAGCAATGGAAAAATCCGACTTTGCGCTGACTACAAAGTTACAGTTAATCCTCAATTGCAAGACAATCGTTATCCTATACCAAAAATAGAAGATATATTCAACAAAATGGGTAAAGGAAAATATTTTTGTACGCTGGATGTTTATAAAGCTTATTTACATGTTCCAATGGATGAATACAGTGAAAGGGTTCAAGCAATTTCAACACATAAAGGTACCTTTAAAGTTAAAAGGTTAAATTTTGGTATCAAGACAGCTCCAAATGAATTTCATAAAATAATTGATCAAGTTGTTAGCGATCTACACGGCACAACAGCATACTTTGATGATATTTTGATACAAGGATCCACGATTAAACAGTGTAAAGAACGTCTAATTGAAGTGTTAAATAGACTTAGAAAGTACAACCTTCATGTAAATAAAGAAAAATGCAAATTCTTTGCCACAGAAATAAAATACCTTGGACATATTATCTGCCAAGAAGGACTCAAAAAATCAAATGAGAAAATTAAAGCCATTAGAGATGCTCCGAGACCGACAAATGTGGAAGAAGTTCAACAATTTTTAGGAATGATAAGATATTACGATAAATTTATTTCAGATGCATCAAATTTACTACATCCATTACATGAATTGTTGCAGAAAGATAAAAAATTTCAGTGGACAAAAAATTGTGAAAGAGCTTTTATAAATGCCAAGCAGGAAATTGCAAGCGAACGTATCCTTATGCCTTTTTCTCCAGAATATCCAATTATTTTGGCTACGGATGCCAGTCCAAATGGTATTTCAGGAGTGCTATCTCATAGACTACCGGATGGTTCAGAAAGACCTGTCGCTTTTATTTCAAGGACCTTAACAAAAGCTGAAAAAAATTATAGTCAACTAGATCGAGAGGCAACAGCAATATATTGGGCATTTAAGAAAGTTTTTCATTACATTTATGGGAGGAAATTTGTTTTGATTGTTGATAATAAACCATTAATGACTATTTTTCATCCTACGAAGCAGTTACCAGTTTTATCTGCAACAAGAATGGTTCGATACGGACAATTTTTATCAGGATTTGACTATACCATAGAATACAAAAGGTCATCTGAACACACCAACGTAGATTATCTAAGCAGAAATCCCTTAAAAATCAGTGACGAACAAGAAGAGTTTACAGATGATGAACACATTCAAAATATAACCACAATAAATCAAATTAGTTCTACTATATTAAATTATGACAACATTAAAAAAGAAACAGATTTGGATCCAGAACTACGGAAATTAAAAGAAGACGTATTTAAAGGAAAAGTATTTGATCCGGAATTTTCCATACAAGATGATATACTTTTAGAGGACAAAGAGTGATTATTCCAAAAAAATTACAACAGTCTATGTTACAAGAACTTCACAGTACTCATATTGGTATAGTAAAAATGAAATTATTAGCTCGTAACTATTGCTACTGGAAGGGAATCGATAATGATATAGAAACTTTAGTGAGAGCCTGTCAGCCTTGTTGTGATGTTAAAAAAAATCCTACAAAAGCCCCAATACATCAATGGGAAGAACCAATAAAAAACTGGCAAAGAATACACATTGATTACGCCGGCCCATTTCTGAACAACTATTTTTTAATTGTTATAGATGCTAAATCTAAGTGGTTGGAAATTAAAATGGCAAGGAATGATCCCACAACATCAAATACAATACACCATTTACGAGAAATTTTTAGTTCACATGGACTTCCGGAAATTATGGTAAGCGATAACGCTTCAATTTTTAAATCCGCCGATTTCGTGGATTTTTGCAAAAGAAATGGCATTTTACAACACTTTATTGCCCCAGGACATCCAGCAACCAATGGCCAAGCGGAAAGAAGTTGTCAAACCTTCAAGTCTAAACTTAGGTGTATGAGTGAAGAACCGGGTACTCTACATGAAAAATTACATGCCTTTTTAATGAGGTATAGAGTAACACCACTGTCATGTGGAAAGACTCCATCAGAACTGCTATATGGTCAAAATATTAGGACTAAACTTGATCTTATTAAACCTTACAATGAATACAAAAATAATGCGAAGCAACCAGATTTTAAGAAGTTTTTTAAGGTGGGTTCCAGAGTGCAATCGCGTAATTACTCAGGATCACAATTATGGAAGTATGGTACAATATTAAAACAACTAGGTAAATTGCATTATTTAGTTGACCTCGATGAAGGATATAAAATCAAGAGACATTTTAATCAGTTAAGAGCCTGCCAAATTGAAAGACCAAATTTAGAAGAAACTTTAAATGCTAGTGAGGAAAAAAGGAATACAAAGAAATCAATTCCTTCCTCACCAGAATTCATTTCAAAATATGGATATTCACATACGTCAAGGTCTAGACCTTTTCCTACCAATTCGCCCGTTTTAGAAAAAGCTCCATCTACATCAATAGATTACCAGGAATTTCCATCGACTTCAACAGCTTATCAGGAATCAACATCCACAAATTATCAGAAATTGCCAACATCGTTAATATTTAGTAGCCAACACAAAGGAAACTCAAGCAGTAATTCATCAAGAAACTCATCGTGTGAGAAGAGAGGTGAGGAGAAGAAAGATCCTATAGAAACACCGTTTAATTTGACAAATAGAAAATCTGCAACAGATATTCAGACACAGACTTCCGAAAATTCTACATTAAGGCGCTCTACTAGGAGAAGACGACCACCTCAGCGTCTTGAATTGTGAACATAATACTAAAGGCCGGAGATTATTATGTATCACTTTGTATATTATCAATTATTTTTATATTGTTTACTATTTTATTTATTATTGATCAATGTGATTAGTTGTGACAGGTAATGTCAAATAAAAAAGTTTAGTTACAAGTACAATTTTGTGTAATTAAATATCAATTCGATATACAACACGTATGCTATCGGCTTTTCCGCATCTTCCACTGGGTGACTCAAAACGGCTGCTATGCCATCAGGACTGGCATCGCACGTGAGTATGATGGGCTGGCTCGGATCGAAAGGTACGAGAACTCGATCGCTACATAGCTCGGTCTTCAATTTCAAAAAGGCGGCTTCACAGTCAGCGGACCATGTGAATTTTTTATTGTTTTTCAGGAGACGTCGAAGCGGAGCTGACATCGACGAGAACTGCGGAATAAAACGTGAATAATATGTGAGAAGCCCAATAAATCGACGAACACCCTCAACGTCGACGGGACGTGGCATTTCGTTTACGGCTTTCACTTTTTCTGGCGATTTCCTGATTTGATTTTGTCCAATGATGTGCCCAAGATATTCGATTTTTGTCTGGAAAAATGAACACTTGTTTGTGTTAACATGTAGGTCGAAGTCTGAAAGACGCTTAAGGCATGCACGGAGATTTTGAGCGCATTCTTCTTCGGTTGTACCGTGACAGATTATATCGTCAAAATATGCCTCTGTTTTTGACAATCCTTGAATAACTTGTGAAATAATTCGATTAAATTCAGCCGGAGCTGTCTTGATGCCAAAGCTTAATCGATTCATCTTATACATTCCTCGGTGAGTACCAATTGTCTGAATTAGGGCACTCTCCGGACAGACTTTCAAGTGTAAGTACGCCTTAAAAAGATCGATCTTGCAAAAATACCTGGACCCACGTAGACTGTGTAGGATATCTTCAATCCTTCTGATTGGGAAACTTGCAGATACCAGCCTTTGATTCACGCCGGATTTATAGTCGACGCAGAGTCTTACTCCTCCGTCTACCTTGGGAATCACAACAAGCGGCGAACACCAGTCGCTGGTCGTGACGGGCGTGATTATTCCTGCGGCCTCGAGAGAATCCAATTCTTTATCGACGCGTGACCTCAAGGCGTATGGTAGTTGACGCTCTCTCGTGAAACTTGGTTTAACTCCCTGGCGCAACTGGAGCTTAACCTGAAAATTTGGCACGCATCCAATCTTCTCTGAAAAGACAGACGGAAATTCAGCAACAACATCTCTAGGAGTGAATATCGTGTTAATTGTTACTGCTTTAGGGACATGCTTAGAGGTCAGGTCTATTTCTTTGAGTTCTATGTCCAAATCTCGAATCCACTGGCGTCCCAGCAAGGCGGTGTGACCTGAGGGAACGATATACAGATCACTTCTTGTTTCTTTGCCATTGTAACTCACGGAGACAGCAACTTTACCTTTTGGGATTATTACATTCCCGGAATAAGATTTGAAAACAGTGTTTGAGGGTTGAAAAGGCACATGTAATTCCAACTTATTAAATTCTTCCTCCCCTAGGAGGGAAAAACGGGCACCTGAATCAACTTCCATGGCTTGAGACTTCCCATTAATGAGAACCGTGATTATATATTTATCCGAATCAGGGAGAACCTCGAAAAGATCAACGACTTCTGTGTCGAGGCGGGAGATACCATACGAATGCAAGTGTTCGGTATCCTCAACGTGTGTGACTGCGTTAGTCAAGCCTAATTCATTGGACTTCAAATTCTTGGATAGCGTCGTGATACAAACGCGGCTTACGTGACCCTTGCGGTTACATGAGGAACAATGAACTTTATCGAACCCAACTTTGCAATCGATCACTCGATGATTATTTTTGGCACACCTGGTACAGAGATCTTGTATTCCTAGTGCTCGATAATCTATGCGGCGTCTGGATTGTGAACCATTCCTGGATCCTGTCGATTGAGAACGATTATTCCGGAACCTGTATTTCCGATTATCGTTTGACTGATAACTGGAATCCCGACGAGAACCTCTATGTGATCCTTGGAGGTGGAAAGTATCACTTTGGTTTGAGTTGGACGAATGTTTGGACAGCTCGGTGCTTTCGATACGGGCGGCTTCTAGGGCAACGGCCTTGCTCAAGATCTTGTCAAAACTGTATTCTGCTGACTGAAGAATTTGCTCTCTGATCCAATTGTCGCGCAATCCTCTAATAAACTGTGCTCTCAAGAAAATCTCATTGACGAAAATCACATTTCCGACGGCTTTGCATGCTTCTGCCGGGCACTCAACCCTGAATTCACAATCGGTTATGTCCTTTTGGAGTGCGGCAACGAACTCGGCGATTGTCTGGCCTTCTTTTTGGACAACACTCAAAAAATAGTGCTGAGACACGATTGAGCTTCGTTTTGGCGTGAGCATTTGATCGAAACTTGCTTTGAGCGTTTCGTAATCGAGCTTTGTAATCGACTTATCAGGCCCTATATAAGCAGTAAGAGCGTTGTAGTGCGTACTGCCGATGGAACCACACAACAACTGTGCTTTCTTTGAATCATCAACAAGACCTTTCATGGTGCAATAGTTCGAAAATCGCTCGATGTAGCATGAGAATTTCTCCTTCTTTGGGTCAAAGCTTTCGAAGGGATTTACATGAATCAAACTTTCCTTACCAGGTTTTTCGTCCTTTAATACTGTAATCAAGGACTTCATTTCTTTCATGAATAGGGCAAACTGTTCCTGGTCCATTTTCGTAGTACTTATTCTCGATCTTGATTGTATTTTTTTTTCCAAATACGGGAATTGTCTTGATAAGTGAGTGCGAACTTGAGAAACTTGTAGGCAAAAAAAAAAATAACTTGATACTTTAGAACATTCACGGAGTACTTTCACTGAGTTACGATTTTACTCTCGTCGCCAATTATTATATACTTGGATATTAAATTCAGGTTTAATTAACATGATAACATTTTATTTCAAACGTACAATATATGACATTACTAAAAACTAAATAACAACGGTTGCTAGGTATCAAATACACAACAACTGATAACTGCAAAACATTTCTGGGAATTTACTCTCAGACGACGTGCTGAAAGAAGAAATCCCCGATTTTTGTGGAAAGGCATGTTCATCAAACTGTTGGAGTTATGGTTTGGGGTGCTATAGCTTATGGTTCGAGATCACCTTATTTTAAAATATTTTAAAATGACTAATACACCAATAATAATATATTATATAAGTAAAAGATAATAGTCATATTAGCAAATACTTTCTTAAAGAACAATATAAAATTAATAAATAGCTATTAGCCACAAATGTCATTGTCAATAGTCTTGTCATTAGATACTTCATTCATTTAAAACAAAAATTTGCGTGCGTAAAAGTTACATTCCGATAACGCCATTTAATTTAAGCTTGACCGAATTGAATGAGCAGCTTTACCGGCAATTTGAATTCCGAATTTCTAATGTCACCCGAACGTATATTATGCTCAAGTGTGCAACACTGTTTGGAAGTTCAGTCAACCGTATGGACTATTAGTTGTCAGTGTTCATAACTAGTATTAGCGAACTAAAAGGAAGATGTACAAACTTTAAAATTGATTATCCTACTAGATCCTACGCCAAGACGGGAAAATTTGATTAGGAACAATTGTTCCTCTTACTATATATCTAAGCAAATTTCTAAAAGGAACTAATACTGAAGTTTTCATTGAAATTTACGTGCGGCGTAGGTTAGGGTAACAAAAAAATTAAGTCAAAACATGGTCATAAATTCAGAAATAGACAATCAGTATCAGAATATTTTAGCAATCGGTACAAACTTACGAGAAAAAAATTAAATAGTGTGATTAGAGTGGATAGCAGAACGAAAAGGGACTCATGTCAATCATGAAAGAAAGAATGATGCAAGTTTTGGTAACTGTCTGGAAGGGGTAGCGAATTGGAGAAGCTAATACTGCGGAAAAGTTTGCTGATTTTTTTTGCTCCGGTATATTCCAATAACAAAGCATCTTACGACCTTTTTTTCGGGCTGAGATGGAAAAAACTCATGTTGCACCAAGCTCATCATTCTACCCAGTTCAGAGATAAATGATTTTCCCTTCACAGACCCATACTGGTTTCCCCTAAAGCTCCTATTTCCTTCCTCAATTTTAGTATTTATTATCCCCTCCAACACTTTACTTATTCCGCACAGCAGACTGATGGGCCACTAGTCCCCTAGCTGCAGTATGACCCTGGCCACTTTCTACGTTTCCAGAAACTCTTTCTGGAGATGATATTATGAAGGATTTTAAAAATAATGTAACAACATCATAGACCTTCAAGATAAAGTTTTAGTAATTGGAAATGAAGAGATAATCTTAAATTCAGAAGAAGAGACTTCTCAGATAAACGTTATAGTGGACGAAGATACAGAAGTTCCCGAAAATTCTGAAAGAATCTTCTTCGCGAGACTTAGCAAAACACCAAAAGATTTACATTTGGGCATTGTGGAAAGTGAGGAACTAATAAATGAGGGAATACTGGTAGCTCGATGTCTCATCAATGTAGGTCAACTAATTCCTGTTAGAGTTGCTAATTTATCGAAGAAATCTTTTAAATTGAAGAAAGAACAAAATATAGGACTTTTCACACCGGTGAAAAGCATAATCAAGTGCGAAAATAGTTTCACAGAGAAAACAAATACAACTAATCCAGTTGACGACAGCTTCATAAAAGAACTAGTTAAAAATTGTGACCATCTAACAACTGAAGAAATAAGAAAAATTAAAAAATGTATCAGTGATAACTCCTACATTTTTGAGATGGGAAAATCTACAGGACGCACCAGCCTAGTGCACCATAGAATTTATACTGGAGATGCGAGACCAATTCGTCAAATGCCAAGGAGATTACCATTTGCTAAAAGAAAGGACGTAGAAAATATGATTGTAGATATGATGGATGCAAATATCATTGAAGAAGCTTCTGGACCCTGGTGTTCACCCGTGGTCCTAGTAACTAAGAAAGATGGATCCACTCGTTCCTGTGTAGACTATCGAAGATTAAATCAGGTTACACGAAAAGATAGCTACCCACTTCCAAGAATTGACGAGACATTAGATATTCTATGAGGTGCGAAATGGTTTTCTACCATAGATTTGAAGAGTGGATACTGGCAAGTAGAAGTACACCCGGATAATCGAGACAAAATGGCTTTTTCGACTGGCAGCGGTCCTTATCAATTTCAGGTCCTCCTGTTTGGTCTTTGTAATGCTCCCGCCACGTTTGAAAGATTGATGGAAATGGTTTTAAGAGGACTAACCTGGAAAACCTGTCTAGTATATCTTGACGACATAATGATCATGTCTAAAACTTTTGATGAGCATTTGAAAAATGTTAATGAAGTATTTGACAGGTTAAGGAGTGCCAATTTAAAACTAAATCACAAGAAGTGTTCATTGTTCCAAACGGAGGCAAATTATCTGGGATATATCGTTTCCGCAGAAGGAATTAAAACCGATCCGGAGAAGATTGTAGCAATCAAAGACTTTAACGTATGTTAAATGTATTTGACACTTAAATTAAATGTTCAAAATGACCACCATTCACTTCTTGACAATAACCGAGGCGATATTGGAATTCTCGTACAACATTTTGTATGACCTCGGGGGTTATTTTGTTAATTTCTTCCGTTATCCTAACTTTTAAATCAGCAATATTGTTTGGTCTATTAAAATATACTTTAGATTTTAAATAACCCCATAAGAAGTAATCGAGAGGAGTCAAATCGGGGGATCTAGCCGGCCATTCGATCGCCCCACGTCTTTCCAATTGGGAAAAACCTCGTTTAAATAATTTCTAACAGCACGTGCAAAATGCGGTGGAGCTCCGTCTTGTTGGTAGTAAATAGATCGATCTATCTCATTTGGATGATTAACATCAGGAAAAACTCTTTGTAATGTAGGCACTAAAAAGTTAATCAAAAAATCTAGATAAACCTCACCAGTAATTGTGCCCTCAAAAAAATAAGGGCCAATAATTTTATTGTTAATGATACCAGCCCAAACGTTAACTTTTTTAGGATATTGAGTGTGAGCCTCACACATCCAGTGGGGATTTTCTCTGCTCCAATATCTACAGTTCTGTTTGTTAACCGTTCCGTTTAAATTAAACGTCGCGTCATCAGAAAAAACTATTTTGTTTATGAACTGCAAATCTGCGTTCATTCTATCCATCATCAATTCACAGAATTCTTGCCTTCTATCAGGATCATCTTCATTTAACTCCTGAACCAACTGAACTTTGTAAGGGTGGTATTTTTCTTTATGCAGAACTCTAAAAATAGATGATTTACTTACATCATTGTCGGCGGCAAGTTCTCGAGTTGTCTTATGCGGATTTTCCTCAATCTCTGGAAGTACATCTAACTTTTTTTCATCAGTAAATTGAACATTTCTACCTGGTTTTTCAATATTTTTTACATGTCCAGTTTCACGAAACTTTTTTTCAATTTTGCTAACTGTAGACCGCGAAACGTGTTGACCAGGGTATTTATTATTAAAAATTTCACAAACCTCCTTTTGAGTTCTGGTTTTATTACCACAACCAATCATAATTAAAATGTCTATTCTTTGAGTTTCGGACAAATGAGCCATAATTAAATTTAATACGCGCACAAATATTATACTGACGTCTTTTAGTAACTTTAAATACCTAAATGACAGCAGCCTACTAGATTTATATCAATTGTTTATTTAGTTTTTTTACTATTATTTTATTATCTTCAAAGTTTTTTCCTAATATTTAGCAGAACAGATACGAAAATACCTTATTATTTCTAAAGTTATTTTAATAGACCTCGGTTATTGTCAAGAAGTGAATGGTGGTCATTTTGAACATTTATTTTAAGTGTCAAATACATTGAAAAACACATTCTAATCATTATGTGACATTATTATCTTCATTCTACGTAAAGTTTTGTGTTAGAGACATTATCAAAATTTTACATCTTAAAAATCAATTTTCTCAGTTATGATTGCACCAAACTTAAAAAACTTTATATTGCTGAACAGAGAACTAAAATCCCTTTCCAACGAGGTGCCACACGACCCCCTTTGTAATTTAAAATTTTCGAGGGGGTGCTTATAATTCCGAAGGGGTGCTGGAGGGGGATAATATTTTCATACTGTAAATTGTCAATTTAAGAATAAAAATCGACCTGTTTCAGGTTTTTTTCATATAGTACATAATAACGCTACAAATGAATTTATTCCATACATATGGACCGTCAATGTCAATAATAGATATAAATCTGGTAAATAGATAGTCTCTAACGGCTCTATTTTTACAAACGTTTCGTCTTCCTTAAACAGATCCAATCAATTTCAATTGATGAGAATTTTCACTTCAATAAAACAGAATTGGAATACGAGAGAGAGAGAGAAAAAGAGCAGAATGACTTAATACCTCGATTCAATTATGCCATTCATTAATTGATTGTCGTATTCGGTTGGGCATTTTAACCGACTCTAAATTTCTCTAATTGATTTGCTTAAACTTTTATTATTGAACAAAAGGATTCGCATTTTAACTACACCACGAGTCGTATGGATTAGGAAAACGTTTTATAAAAAAAGTTTGGTGGAAATATTGTAGCAGGAAATACTTTCCCTCGGGATGTTTCTCGATAAATACCTACGGTAGTTCGAGGAACGAGTGTGTAAAAATATCCCAAGGAATTCGCGTGTAATATCATCCAAGTAAGAAGCAGATCCGGATTGAACATATTTCGCAAAAAAAGTATAGGGTCATAATGTTAAATTGGTAATATTTGTAGGGAAAATGGTAACAGGATTGTGGAACACTGTTAGTAGCATCTACCAAATTTAAAAAATTAATACAGTGGTGCAATACGGAAAAATGATCATCAGATGACATAAAAATGAAATATAAATGAAAATGTTCAATATCTACTTACTGTTATAGTCCAGTTGTGTTACGTGATTGAAAAAATAAATGTTTTCTTGGCACAATTTAGTCAAATACAGCAAAGGGTGGTTTTTAGGGGTGAAAATGGTTTTTTGCGATTTGTAACTAAAGAATGCATCCTATTAAAAAAACTCAAAAGAAAAAGTTATTGGAAATAAAAAAATCTACAATTTATGTAATAATCATTTATCCACGGAAACCGCTTTAATACAATTGACTGACGAAATCCAAGACGCTGTGAATAAAAAAGAGACCGTGGTATGTGCCTTTCTAGACATAGAAGGGGCCTTTGACAATACGCCACATGAGGCAGTCAAAAGAGCACTGATTGAGAAAGGAGTAGATAGAACGACTTCCATCTGGATGTCGCAACTGCTATCTACAAGAATCGCAGAAATGGAGGCAGGACAAGACACTATCTTCATTAATGTGACCAGAGGCTGTCCACAGGGGAGAGTTGCATCCCCGCTTATGTGGAGTCTCACTGTGGACAGTCTACTTAGTTAATTGACCAGGGAAGGCATACCATGTCAAGGGTATTCCGACGACATGGTTATCCTGGCAAAAGGGAAGTATGAAAATGTCCTCTGTGATATTGTTCAAAGAGGACTGAACATTGCGAAACAATGGTGTGACTCGGTGGGACTCAACATCAACCCCACCAAAACCACACTAGTAGCCTTTACAAGGAAAAAGAAACCTAATCTAAAAATCATAAAAATAGGGGAGAACATCGTCGAGTGGAAAACAGAGGTCAAATATCTAGGGCTAATCCTAGATAGTAGGTTACTCTGGAATAAACACGAAGACGAAGTAATACACAAAGCAACCAAGGCCCTCATGGTGTGCAGGAACATTGCAGGAAAGAACTGGGGATGCAACCCACGTATTCTGCAATGGATGTACACAGCAATAGTGAGACCAATAATCACATATGGGGCAGTGGCTTGGGGAGCAAGGGCTAATCTGAGTACGACGAGGAAAAATCTCTCGAAGATTCAGAGACTAGCCTGTTCATGTATCACTGGAGCAATGGGAACTTGCCCCACTGCTGCAATGGAGGTGATTTTAAACTTGACCCCACTGCACATTCTGTTGGAAAGTATAAGGAAGAAAACGATATATAGAATGATCAAGGAAGGAATTATCAGGGAAAAACCCCGATCACTTCTTTTTGATCAAACTTGGGAAATGCCTCAAGATGATATGCCAAAGAAATTCAACTTTGTGAGAAAATTCATCACAAGGTTGAGTAATAAATCTGAATGGGACGAAGAAACCATACAGAATTTAAATCAGAATACCATAAAGTGGTATACGGACGGTTCCAAGCTAGACGAGGGAACTGGGATAGGAGTTTTTGGACCGAGAGCCAAATACTCAGAAAGCTTGGGCACATACCCAAGCATCTTTCAAGCAGAAGTCCGCGCCATCGAAAGATGTGTGGAATTCAATATTGGAAGAAACTACCGCAGACAAGAGATTGTGATCATGTCGGATAGTCAAGCAGCCATCAAAGCGCTGAGTTCAAATATAATCAGTTCGAAGATGGTTTGGGAATGCCTAGGCAAACTAAATGAACTGGGCCAGAAGAACACTGTCACCCTCCTATGGGTCCCGGGACACATAGGAATAGAGGGGAACGAAACAGCAGATAAGCTGGCAAAAAAAGGAGCTGAAACCCCACATTTGGGACCAGAACCATCTTGTGGGATCAGCAGTAGAGTAATCTTAGGAAAACTAAGGGAAGAAATGGAGAAAGAAAAATCCAAGTACTGGAATCAGCTGGAAGGATTGAGGCAATCTAAGATACTACTGGGGAACTATGACCAGAAGAGATCTCTTAGCTGCCTCAATCTCAGTAAAAAAAGGCTCCGAATTTTAACGGGAATATTAACCGGGCATTGCCGGTTAAGAAGCCACATGAAACTAGGGTTAGCAGATGAAGCAAAGTGCAGATTCTGTGAGGAAGAGGATGAAACCTCAATACACATACTCGCAGAATGCCCTGCTTTGCAAAATTCTAGGGCTAGATACCTAGGAGCACATGAAATAGAGGAAGGGGATCTACTTGACTTCAAGCCCGACGATGTCCTAAACTTCCTCAGGAAAATAGGACTCGAAGAGCTGCTATAAGTCTGAGAAAATATCAGAACATGGCAAGTAATGGGGAACACAATAGATCCTATAGGTCGCAGTGTAATTATCGCCCCTAACTTATATATACATATATACATACAATAATCATTTTTGTCCTAACCTCAAAAGTTTCCGAAAAAATCCAAAAAACCGTTTTTTTGGTTTTTAATGTTTTTCTTTTATTTGCTATTATCCCTAAGGGACTATGATTTTTCACATAATCCTGTATGATAGACTCTAAATAAACCTTGATCGGCCCTGACATTATCTCCCTTGCGCTTCCTCGTGTCCCAAAGTTAGTCAATTATACCTCAGGAGAAATGAAAACTTTGGAAATATATCTCAAATAACTTTGTATTTATTGCTCTCATTTATGTTCAACCACTGGCAAATATTACATATTTATTGCTTATAAAAATGAATAAATAGAAGAGCATGTAACAAAACCTCGCCTAAATTCAGCTCGGGCAAATAAGAAACTGAGTTAATTTGGATTTTATTAATATTTTAATACAGTTTTCACTAAAGTTTTCGTCGTCGACGTAATCTACTTAAAAATCAACTAAAGTTTCTGATTACTTCTGAAATATTATGGAAAGTAAAAAATATAGTTAAGAGGTAATGCTTTTAATATTTTTTTACTTTAGCTGATAACTTAATTACGATTAAGAATAGTGAAGAGATTAAGTTAGGTAACATATAGGACATAACAAAATTTGTTCTAAATTTACTATATAGAAGTCATCTACAACAGAGCATATTTTCATAAAAAAGGTTTATAGTAAGAAAAGAAAGTCATAGACATAAAATAAAAAAAATCTCTTTGTCTGTCTTTGTCTTTGTCTTTGTCTTTGTCTTTGTCTTTGTCTTTGTCTTTGTCTTTGTCTTTGTCTTTGTCTTTGTCTTTGTCTTTGTCTTTGTCTTTGTCTTTGTCTTTGTCTTTGTCTTTGTCTTTGTCTTTGTCTTTGTCTTTGTCTTTGTCTTTGTCTTTGTCTTTGTCTTTGTCTTTGTCTTTGTCTTTGTCTTTGTCTTTGTCTTTGTCTTTGTCTTTGTCTTTGTCTTTGTCTTTGTCTTTGTCTTTGTCTTTGTCTTTGTCTTTGTCTTTGTCTTTGTCTCTGTCTCTGTCTTTGTCTTTGTCTTTGTCTTTGTCTTCTTCTTTTTCTTTTTTTTTCTTGATCTTCCTTTTGCTTTTCCAAATAATTACATAAATACTGTTTGCCCAAATATAAAATTTAAGCTGCTAGCTCAAATTACTAGAAATATGAGAATTTTTTAAAATGAAAATAAAATTTAATGCAAATAATTATTTAAATAAAATGATTTGCCTCTCTGAATCACCTTAAATTTTCCTTTGAAAACACCTTTATCTGTCAAAAATCATTTTTAAACAAATAATATAGAACATAATTTACATTGACAGTTCCTCCTGACAACGTAAAATATCTACAAATACCTTAGAACAAAAAGATACAGGAAGGAGTACATGCAAAATGACCTTGAGTCCAGAAAGGAGCTTGCATATGGCGGCCAATTGTCAATTTTAATTTCCGTTTCCATTGACGTACCGAAAAAAAAATAAAAATCATATCAGGGTTTTTAATTTTAATAAATTTCAACCAATCAAGAGTGTGAATACAATTGGTTTTTTAAATAATTTAGTATTTATAAGAACCGCATGATACGCCTATGCGCTAAATTTTGACATTTATATGCAAAAATTGCTTTGACATTATACTGTAAACATAAAAAATGAGTCATACAAGGAGCTTAAAGATGGCCGACTTCCGTCGCAAATTTTCCTTAAAGTTAATATATGACAGACTCCTTCCTGTTTCTTTTTGTTCTAAGACAAATACATTTTTAAACAATGCAGAATTTCAAAATTGGTTTGCAACTTAGAACAAAAAGATACAGGAAGGAGTATATGCAAAATGACCTTGAGTCCAGAAAGGAGCTTGCATATGGCGGCCAATTGTCAATTTTAATTTCCGTTTCCATTGACGTACCGAAAAAAAAATAAAAAAAATATCAAGGGTTTTACTTTTAATAAATTTCAACCAATCAAGTTTGTGAATACAATTAGTATTCTAAATAATTTAGTATTTGTAAGAACCGAATGATACGCCTATGCGCTCATTTTTGACATTTATATGCAAATATTGCTTTGACAGTATACTGTAAACATAAAAAATGAGTCATACAAGGAGCTTCAAGATGGCCGACTTCCGTCGCAAATTTTCCTTAAAGTTTATATAGGACAGACTCCTTCCTGTTTCTTTTTGTTCTAAGGTTTGCAAAAATCATAGTTCAAATTAAATGCCGAAAATTGTTAATGCACTATTGAACATTTAAATTGTTCACAAAGGAAAAGTTCCAGTGACGTCAAAAGTTGATAACGATAAATTTTGTGACTCCAAATTACAAAAAAAGATAATTTGAACTCATCACAGGTCCGTATAGTAAGTTTAATGCGATGTTCCACTATATTTCTCTAACAATATAGCAGATGTTGGATATTGTATACTGGATACTGGATTATGGATGTTGTATACTGGATACTGAACAATAAATTTAATTTACTAACTTCTCTCGGTGACTGCTTTCTTTAAATGATTTTCGGAGTTCTATACTGATGATATAATAATTAATAAACAATTTCACTTTCGATTTAATTACCTTTCGGCTCATTGAATGTCGAATAATTAATTAATTTGATGTTAATAAAGTTATATGGAACTGTGTATAATATCGAGTTTCACCTGATGACGTTTCCGAGGAAACTCGAAACTTTTTCTGGATATAAATGTATGTATTCATTAGTATCCCGTTAGCGGTTAACAAAAATTAACAATGCCGTTGTAAGGGATTTAATTTCAATGGGAGAATGTACAAGTGTCATGGGATTTGGAGTGGAAACAGAAACCACCGAAACAAGGGAAATTTCAGGGTACATACCTAAAATTGGCGAAGCGAAAACGTTCTTTTATAAAAGAAGGAAATGTAACGTTAAAATGTTGGAAAATTTGATATTGAAAATAATTAAGTTGGAAAGTCCTGTTCGCTGTTTCATTATATAAAACGTACAAGTAGCTTTTTTCAAATAAATATACAATAATTGTTTCTTTTGTAACCCATTTACACCATTTGAAGTCTAGAAAACCGAAATAGATTAAAAAATGAGTAAAATTGTAAAAAATGTTTGTTTTAGTTTTGTCCAACAGTGTTCTCTAAAATGACTCACCCTGTATGTAAATTAGAATGCACAAAAGTAAAATTTGAGTCATTTTTATACCAATTAATAAAAAAATGAATCCTCAAACTTATAGAATAGTTCAAATGACAGATAGATTATTGTATTTTAAAATGATTCCCCCTATATGTAAATTTAACTAGACCGAAATTTACTTTGAGTCATTTTTATAGGAAATATCAGACTTAAGATCAAATCAATTCCCAAAATCGGAAAATACTTCAAATGACAGATAAAATTTTAAAATTAACATTAATTTTGTTTTGATGAACAGTTTTTTCTAAAATAAACTCACCCTGTATGTAAATGTAAATACACCAAAGAGTGGTTTAAGTCATACCCCTTGTATATTTATAAACCCTTGTAATACGAGCATGTCCCGAAAGAGATGTAATAAATCTATATCTCCGTCTTCCTATAAAGGCTTAACCAAAAAAAAAAAATCAGTCATGTCACAAAAATGTTAATCCAGATGAAATATCATTCATTGATTGTGGTTATCCTTTTTATACCGTCTGGACCTAATCGCCCACCCAATTTCAAATCTAAAATCAATATTAAATTTCATTCGCTAATGGATATTATTATACACAGTGAAGATATAAAAATGGTTAATCTAAAAATTTGCTTAAAATAATGAAAAACTAATTCTGGAAAAAGATTTTCTACAATATTTTAATAATAATTATTCATGAAATATTATTTGTTTTTATTCACGTGAGAAACTAAACCAGATAGTCTAATTTCACTTTGTGACAATTTTTCTGTTTTTCTTTCAGTCTTTTTGTCTTTCTGTCTGTCTGTCTGTCTTTCTGTCTTTCTGTCTTTCTGTCTTTCTGTCTTTCTGTCTTTCTGTCTTTCTGTCTTTCTGTCTTTCTGTCTTTCTGTCTTTCTGTCTTTCTGTCTTTCTGTCTTTCTGTCTTTCTGTCTTTCTGTCTTTCTGTCTTTCTGTCTTTCTGTCTTTCTGTCTTTCTGTCTTTCTGTCTTTCTGTCTTTCTGTCTTTCTGTCTTTCTGTCTTTCTGTCTTTCTGTCTTTCTGTCTTTCTGTCTTTCTGTCTTTCTGTCTTTCTGTCTTTCTGTCTTTCTGTCTTTCTGTCTTTCTGTCTTTCTGTCTTTCTGTCCTTCTGTCCTGTCCTTCTGTCCTTCTGTCTTTCTGTCCTTCTTTCTTTCTGTCCTTCTGTCCTTCTGTCCTTCTGTCCTTCTGTCCTTCTGTCCTTCTGTCTTTCTGTCTTTCTGTCTTTCTGTCTTTCTGTCTTTCTGTCTTTCTGTCTTTCTGTCTTTCTGTCTTTCTGTCTTTCTGTCTTTCTGTCTTTCTGTCTTTCTGTCTTTCTGTCTTTCTGTCTTTCTGTCTTTCTGTCTTTCTGTCTTTCTGTCTTTCTGTCTTTCTGTCTTTCTGTCTTTCTGTCTTTCTGTCTTTCTGTCTTTCTGTCTTTCTGTCTTTCTGTCTTTCTGTCTTTCTGTCTTTCTGTCTTTCTGTCTTTCTGTCTTTCTGTCTTTCTGTCTTTCTGTCTTTCTGTCTTTCTGTCTTTCTGTCTTTCTGTCTTTCTGTCCTTCTGTCCTGTCCTTCTGTCCTTCTGTCTTTCTGTCCTTCTTTCTTTCTGTCCTTCTGTCCTTCTGTCCTTCTGTCCTTCTGTCCTTCTGTCCTTCTGTCTTTCTGTCTTTCTGTCTTTCTGTCTTTCTGTCTTTCTGTCTTTCTGTCTTTCTGTCTTTCTGTCTTTCTGTCTTTCTGTCTTTCTGTCTTTCTGTCTTTCTGTCTTTCTGTCTTTCTGTCTTTCTGTCTTTCTGTCTTTCTGTCTTTCTGTCTTTCTGTCTTTCTGTCTTTCTGTCTTTCTGTCTTTCTGTCTTTCTGTCTTTCTGTCTTTCTGTCTTTCTGTCTTTCTGTCTTTCTGTCTTTCTGTCTTTCTGTCTTTCTGTCTTTCTGTCTTTCTGTCTTTCTGTCCTTCTGTCCTGTCCTTCTGTCCTTCTGTCTTTCTGTCCTTCTTTCTTTCTGTCCTTCTGTCCTTCTGTCCTTCTGTCCTTCTGTCCTTCTGTCTTTCTGTCTTTCTGTCTTTCTGTCTTTCTGTCTTTCTGTCTTTCTGTCTTTCTGTCTTTCTGTCTTTCTGTCTTTCTGTCTTTCTGTCTTTCTGTCTTTCTGTCTTTCTGTCTTTCTGTCTTTCTGTCTTTCTGTCTTTCTGTCTTTCTGTCTTTCTGTCTTTCTGTCTTTCTGTCTTTCTGTCTTTCTGTCTTTCTGTCTTTCTGTCTTTCTGTCTTTCTGTCTTTCTGTCTTTCTGTCTTTCTGTCTTTCTGTCTTTCTGTCTTTCTGTCTTTCTGTCTTTCTGTCTTTCTGTCTTTCTGTCTTTCTGTCTTTCTGTCTTTCTGTCTTTCTGTCTTTCTGTCTTTCTGTCTTTCTGTCTTTCTGTCTTTCTGTCTTTCTGTCTTTCTGTCTTTCTGTCTTTCTGTCTTTCTGTCTTTCTGTCTTTCTGTCTTTCTGTCTTTCTGTCTTTCTGTCTTTCTGTCTTTCTGTCTTTCTGTCTTTCTGTCTTTCTGTCTTTCTGTCTTTCTGTCTTTCTGTCTTTCTGTCTTTCTGTCCTTCTGTCCTGTCCTTCTGTCCTTCTGTCTTTCTGTCCTTCTTTCTTTCTGTCCTTCTGTCCTTCTGTCCTTCTGTCCTTCTGTCCTTCTGTCCTTCTGTCTTTCTGTCTTTCTGTCTTTCTGTCTTTCTGTCTTTCTGTCTTTCTGTCTTTCTGTCTTTCTGTCTTTCTGTCTTTCTGTCTTTCTGTCTTTCTGTCTTTCTGTCTTTCTGTCTTTCTGTCTTTCTGTCTTTCTGTCTTTCTGTCTTTCTGTCTTTCTGTCTTTCTGTCTTTCTGTCTTTCTGTCTTTCTGTCTTTCTGTCTTTCTGTCTTTCTGTCTTTCTGTCTTTCTGTCTTTCTGTCTTTCTGTCTTTCTGTCTTTCTGTCTTTCTGTCTTTCTGTCTTTCTGTCTTTCTGTCTTTCTGTCTTTCTGTCTTTCTGTCTTTCTGTCTTTCTGTCTTTCTGTCCTTCTGTCCTGTCCTTCTGTCCTTCTGTCTTTCTGTCCTTCTTTCTTTCTGTCCTTCTGTCCTTCTGTCCTTCTGTCCTTCTGTCCTTCTGTCCTTCTGTCTTTCTGTCTTTCTGTCTTTCTGTCTTTCTGTCTTTCTGTCTTTCTGTCTTTCTGTCTTTCTGTCTTTCTGTCTTTCTGTCTTTCTGTCTTTCTGTCTTTCTGTCTTTCTGTCTTTCTGTCTTTCTGTCTTTCTGTCTTTCTGTCTTTCTGTCTTTCTGTCTTTCTGTCTTTCTGTCTTTCTGTCTTTCTGTCTTTCTGTCTTTCTGTCTTTCTGTCTTTCTGTCTTTCTGTCTTTCTGTCTTTCTGTCTTTCTGTCTTTCTGTCTTTCTGTCTTTCTGTCTTTCTGTCTTTCTGTCTTTCTGTCCTTCTGTCCTGTCCTTCTGTCCTTCTGTCTTTCTGTCCTTCTTTCTTTCTGTCCTTCTGTCCTTCTGTCCTTCTGTCCTTCTGTCCTTCTGTCTTTCTGTCTTTCTGTCTTTCTGTCTTTCTGTCTTTCTGTCTTTCTGTCTTTCTGTCTTTCTGTCTTTCTGTCTTTCTGTCTTTCTGTCTTTCTGTCTTTCTGTCTTTCTGTCTTTCTGTCTTTCTGTCTTTCTGTCTTTCTGTCTTTCTGTCTTTCTGTCTTTCTGTCTTTCTGTCTTTCTGTCTTTCTGTCTTTCTGTCTTTCTGTCTTTCTGTCTTTCTGTCTTTCTGTCTTTCTGTCTTTCTGTCTTTCTGTCTTTCTGTCTTTCTGTCTTTCTGTCTTTCTGTCTTTCTGTCTTTCTGTCTTTCTGTCTTTCTGTCTTTCTGTCTTTCTGTCTTTCTGTCTTTCTGTCTTTCTGTCTTTCTGTCTTTCTGTCTTTCTGTCTTTCTGTCTTTCTGTCCTTCTGTCCTGTCCTTCTGTCCTTCTGTCTTTCTGTCCTTCTTTCTTTCTGTCCTTCTGTCCTTCTGTCCTTCTGTCCTTCTGTCCTTCTGTCCTTCTGTCCTTCTGTCTTTCTGTCTTTCTGTCTTTCTGTCTTTCTGTCTTTCTGTCTTTCTGTCTTTCTGTCTTTCTGTCTTTCTGTCTTTCTGTCTTTCTGTCTTTCTGTCTTTCTGTCTTTCTGTCTTTCTGTCTTTCTGTCTTTCTGTCTTTCTGTCTTTCTGTCTTTCTGTCTTTCTGTCTTTCTGTCTTTCTGTCTTTCTGTCTTTCTGTCTTTCTGTCTTTCTGTCTTTCTGTCTTTCTGTCTTTCTGTCTTTCTGTCTTTCTGTCTTTCTGTCTTTCTGTCTTTCTGTCTTTCTGTCTTTCTGTCTTTCTGTCTTTCTGTCTTTCTGTCTTTCTGTCTTTCTGTCTTTCTGTCTTTCTGTCTTTCTGTCTTTCTGTCTTTCTGTCTTTCTGTCTTTCTGTCTTTCTGTCTTTCTGTCTTTCTGTCTTTCTGTCTTTCTGTCTTTCTGTCTTTCTGTCTTTCTGTCTTTCTGTCTTTCTGTCTTTCTGTCTTTCTGTCTTTCTGTCTTTCTGTCTTTCTGTCTTTCTGTCTTTCTGTCTTTCTGTCTTTCTGTCTTTCTGTCTTTCTGTCTTTCTGTCTTTCTGTCTTTCTGTCTTTCTGTCTTTCTGTCTTTCTGTCTTTCTGTCCTTCTGTCCTGTCCTTCTGTCCTTCTGTCTTTCTGTCCTTCTTTCTTTCTGTCCTTCTGTCCTTCTGTCCTTCTGTCCTTCTGTCCTTCTGTCCTTCTGTCCTTCTGTCTTTCTGTCTTTCTGTCTTTCTGTCTTTCTGTCTTTCTGTCTTTCTGTCTTTCTGTCTTTCTGTCTTTCTGTCTTTCTGTCTTTCTGTCTTTCTGTCTTTCTGTCTTTCTGTCTTTCTGTCTTTCTGTCTTTCTGTCTTTCTGTCTTTCTGTCTTTCTGTCTTTCTGTCTTTCTGTCTTTCTGTCTTTCTGTCTTTCTGTCTTTCTGTCTTTCTGTCTTTCTGTCTTTCTGTCTTTCTGTCTTTCTGTCTTTCTGTCTTTCTGTCTTTCTGTCTTTCTGTCTTTCTGTCTTTCTGTCTTTCTGTCTTTCTGTCTTTCTGTCTTTCTGTCTTTCTGTCTTTCTGTCTTTCTGTCTTTCTGTCTTTCTGTCTTTCTGTCTTTCTGTCTTTCTGTCCTTCTGTCCTGTCCTTCTGTCCTTCTGTCTTTCTGTCCTTCTTTCTTTCTGTCCTTCTGTCCTTCTGTCCTTCTGTCCTTCTGTCCTTCTGTCCTTCTGTCCTTCTGTCTTTCTGTCTTTCTGTCTTTCTGTCTTTCTGTCTTTCTGTCTTTCTGTCTTTCTGTCTTTCTGTCTTTCTGTCTTTCTGTCTTTCTGTCTTTCTGTCTTTCTGTCTTTCTGTCTTTCTGTCTTTCTGTCTTTCTGTCTTTCTGTCTTTCTGTCTTTCTGTCTTTCTGTCTTTCTGTCTTTCTGTCTTTCTGTCTTTCTGTCTTTCTGTCTTTCTGTCTTTCTGTCTTTCTGTCTTTCTGTCTTTCTGTCTTTCTGTCTTTCTGTCTTTCTGTCTTTCTGTCTTTCTGTCTTTCTGTCTTTCTGTCTTTCTGTCTTTCTGTCTTTCTGTCTTTCTGTCTTTCTGTGTCTTTCTGTCTTTCTGTCTTTCTGTCTTTCTGTCTTTCTGTCTTTCTGTCTTTCTGTCTTTCTGTCTTTCTGTCTTTCTGTCTTTCTGTCTTTCTGTCTTTCTGTCTTTCTGTCTTTCTGTCTTTCTGTCTTTCTGTCTTTCTGTCTTTCTGTCTTTCTGTCTTTCTGTCTTTCTGTCTTTCTGTCTTTCTGTCTTTCTGTCTTTCTGTCTTTCTGTCTTTCTGTCTTTCTGTCTTTCTGTCTTTCTGTCTTTCTGTCTTTCTGTCTTTCTGTCTTTCTGTCTTTCTGTCTTTCTGTCTTTCTGTCTTTCTGTCTTTCTGTCTTTCTGTCTTTCTGTCTTTCTGTCTTTCTGTCTTTCTGTCTTTCTGTCTTTCTGTCTTTCTGTCTTTCTGTCTTTCTGTCTTTCTGTCTTTCTGTCTTTCTGTCTTTCTGTCTTTCTGTCTTTCTGTCCTGTCCTTCTGTCCTTCTGTCTTTCTGTCCTTCTTTCTTTCTGTCCTTCTGTCCTTCTGTCCTTCTGTCCTTCTGTCCTTCTGTCCTTCTGTCTTTCTGTCTTTCTGTCTTTCTGTCTTTCTGTCTTTCTGTCTTTCTGTCTTTCTGTCTTTCTGTCTTTCTGTCTTTCTGTCTTTCTGTCTTTCTGTCTTTCTGTCTTTCTGTCTTTCTGTCTTTCTGTCTTTCTGTCTTTCTGTCTTTCTGTCTTTCTGTCTTTCTGTCTTTCTGTCTTTCTGTCTTTCTGTCTTTCTGTCTTTCTGTCTTTCTGTCTTTCTGTCTTTCTGTCTTTCTGTCTTTCTGTCTTTCTGTCTTTCTGTCTTTCTGTCTTTCTGTCTTTCTGTCTTTCTGTCTTTCTGTCTTTCTGTCTTTCTGTCTTTCTGTCTTTCTGTCTTTCTGTCTTTCTGTCTTTCTGTCTTTCTGTCTTTCTGTCTTTCTGTCTTTCTGTCTTTCTGTCTTTCTGTCTTTCTGTCTTTCTGTCTTTCTGTCTTTCTGTCTTTCTGTCCTTCTGTCCTGTCCTTCTGTCCTTCTGTCTTTCTGTCCTTCTTTCTTTCTGTCCTTCTGTCCTTCTGTCCTTCTGTCCTTCTGTCCTTCTGTCCTTCTGTCTTTCTGTCTTTCTGTCTTTCTGTCTTTCTGTCTTTCTGTCTTTCTGTCTTTCTGTCTTTCTGTCTTTCTGTCTTTCTGTCTTTCTGTCTTTCTGTCTTTCTGTCTTTCTGTCCTTCTGTCCTTCTGTCCTTCTGTCTTTCTGTCCTTCTGTCCTTCTGTCCTTCTGTCCTTCTGTCTTTCTGTCTTTCTGTCTTTCTGTCTTTCTGTCTTTCTGTCTTTCTGTCTTTCTGTCTTTCTGTCTTTCTGTCTTTCTGTCTTTCTGTCTTTCTGTCTTTCTGTCTTTCTGTCTTTCTGTCTTTCTGTCTTTCTGTCTTTCTGTCTTTCTGTCTTTCTGTCTTTCTGTCTTTCTGTCTTTCTGTCTTTCTGTCTTTCTGTCTTTCTGTCTTTCTGTCTTTCTGTCTTTCTGTCTTTCTGTCTTTCTGTCTTTCTGTCTTTCTGTCTTTCTGTCTTTCTGTCTTTCTGTCTTTCTGTCTTTCTGTCTTTCTGTCTTTCTGTCTTTCTGTCTTTCTGTCTTTCTGTCTTTCTGTCTTTCTGTCTTTCTGTCTTTCTGTCTTTCTGTCTTTCTGTCTTTCTGTCTTTCTGTCTTTCTGTCTTTCTGTCTTTCTGTCTTTCTGTCTTTCTGTCATTCTGTCATTCTGTCATTCTGTCTTTATGTCTTTCTGTCTTTCTGTCTTTCTGTCTTTCTGTTTTGTCTTTCTGTCTTTCTATCTTTCTGTCTTTTTGCCTTTCTATCTTGTCTTTCTGTCTTTCTGTTTTTCTTTCTGTCTTTCTGTCTGTCTTTCTGTCTTTCTATCTTTCTGTCTTTCTGTCTTTCTGTCTTCTGTCTTTCTGTCTTTCTGTCTTTCTGTCTTTCTGTCTTTCTGTCTTTCTGTCTTTCTGTCTTTCTGTCTTTCTGTCTTTCTGTCTTTCTGTCTTTCTGTCTTTCTGTCTTTCTGTCTTTCTGTCTTTCTGTCTTTCTGTCTTTCTGTCTTTCTGTCTTTCTGTCTTTCTGTCTTTCTGTCTTTCTGTCTTTCTTTCTGTCTTTCTGTCTTTCTGTCTTTCTGTCTTTCTGTCTTTCTGTCTTTCTGTCTTTCTGTCTTTCTGTCTTTCTGTCTTTCTGTCTTTCTGTCTTTCTGTCTTTCTGTCTTTCTGTCTTTCTGTCTTTCTGTCTTTCTGTCTTTCTGTCTTTCTGTCTTTCTGTCTTTCTGTCTTTCTGTCTTTCTGTCTTTCTGTCTTTCTGTCTTTCTGTCTTTCTGTCTTTCTGTCTTTCTGTCTTTCTGTCTTTCTGTCTTTCTGTCTTTCTGTCTTTCTGTCTTTCTGTCTTTCTGTCTTTCTGTCTTTCTGTCTTTCTGTCTTTCTGTCTTTCTGTCTTTCTGTCTTTCTGTCTTTCTGTCTTTCTGTCTTTCTGTCTTTCTGTCTTTCTGTCTTTCTGTCTTTCTGTCTTTCTGTCTTTCTGTCTTTCTGTCTTTCTGTCTTTCTGTCTTTCTGTCTTTCTGTCTTTCTGTCTTTCTGTCTTTCTGTCTTTCTGTCTTTCTGTCTTTCTGTCTTTCTGTCTTTCTGTCTTTCTGTCTTTCTGTCTTTCTGTCTTTCTGTCTTTCTGTCTTTCTGTCCTGTCCTTCTGTCCTTCTGTCTTTCTGTCCTTCTTTCTTTCTGTCCTTCTGTCCTTCTGTCCTTCTGTCCTTCTGTCCTTCTGTCCTTCTGTCCTTCTGTCTTTCTGTCTTTCTGTCTTTCTGTCTTTCTGTCTTTCTGTCTTTCTGTCTTTCTGTCTTTCTGTCTTTCTGTCTTTCTGTCTTTCTGTCTTTCTGTCTTTCTGTCTTTCTGTCTTTCTGTCTTTCTGTCTTTCTGTCTTTCTGTCTTTCTGTCTTTCTGTCTTTCTGTCTTTCTGTCTTTCTGTCTTTCTGTCTTTCTGTCTTTCTGTCTTTCTGTCTTTCTGTCTTTCTGTCTTTCTGTCTTTCTGTCTTTCTGTCTTTCTGTCTTTCTGTCTTTCTGTCTTTCTGTCTTTCTGTCTTTCTGTCTTTCTGTCTTTCTGTCTTTCTGTCTTTCTGTCTTTCTGTCTTTCTGTCTTTCTGTCTTTCTGTCTTTCTGTCTTTCTGTCTTTCTGTCTTTCTGTCTTTCTGTCCTTCTGTCCTGTCCTTCTGTCCTTCTGTCTTTCTGTCCTTCTTTCTTTCTGTCCTTCTGTCCTTCTGTCCTTCTGTCCTTCTGTCCTTCTGTCCTTCTGTCTTTCTGTCTTTCTGTCTTTCTGTCTTTCTGTCTTTCTGTCTTTCTGTCTTTCTGTCTTTCTGTCTTTCTGTCTTTCTGTCTTTCTGTCTTTCTGTCCTGTCCTTCTGTCCTTCTGTCTTTCTGTCCTTCTTTCTTTCTGTCCTTCTGTCCTTCTGTCCTTCTGTCCTTCTGTCCTTCTGTCCTTCTGTCTTTCTGTCTTTCTGTCTTTCTGTCTTTCGGTCCTTCTGTCCTTCTGTCTTTCTGTCCTTCTTTCTTTCTGTGTTTCTGTCTTTCTGTCTTTCTGTCTTTCTGTCTTTCTGTCTTTCTGTCTTTCTGTCTTTCTGTCTTTCTGTCTTTCTGTCTTTCTGTCTTTCTGTCTTTCTGTCTTTCTGTCTTTCTGTCTTTCTGTCTTTCTGTCTTTCTGTCTTTCTGTCTTTCTGTCTTTCTGTCTTTCTGTCTTTCTGTCTTTCTGTCTTTCTGTCTTTCTGTCTTTCTGTCTTTCGGTCCTTCTGTCCTTCTGTCTTTCTGTCTTTCTGTCTTTCTGTCTTTCTGTCTTTCTGTCTTTCTGTCTTTCTGTCTTTCGGTCCTTCTGTCCTTCTGTCTTTCTGTCCTTCTGTCCTTCTGTCCTTCTGTCTTTCTGTCCTTCTTTCTTTCTGTGTTTCTGTCTTTCTGTCCTTCTGTCTTTCTGTCCTTCTGTCCTTCTGTCCTTCTGTCTTTCTGTCCTTCTTTCTTTCTGTGTTTCTGTCTTTCTGTCCTTCTGTCCTTCTGTCCTTCTGTCCTGTCCTTCTGTCTTTCTGTCTTTCTGTCTTTCTGTCTTTCTGTCTTTCTGTCTTTCTGTCTTTCTGTCTTTCTGTCTTTCTGTCTTTCTGTCTTTCTGTCTTTCTGTCTTTCTGTCTTTCTGTCTTTCTGTCTTTCTGTCTTTCTGTCTTTCTGTCTTTCTGTCTTTCTGTCTTTCTGTCTTTCTGTCTTTCTGTCTTTCTGTCTTTCTGTCTTTCTGTCTTTCTGTCTTTCTGTCTTTCTGTCCTTCTGTCCTGTCCTTCTGTCCTTCTGTCTTTCTGTCCTTCTTTCTTTCTGTCCTTCTGTCCTTCTGTCCTTCTGTCCTTCTGTCCTTCTGTCCTTCTGTCTTTCTGTCTTTCTGTCTTTCTGTCTTTCTGTCTTTCTGTCTTTCTGTCTTTCTGTCTTTCTGTCTTTCTGTCTTTCTGTCTTTCTGTCTTTCTGTCCTGTCCTTCTGTCCTTCTGTCTTTCTGTCCTTCTTTCTTTCTGTCCTTCTGTCCTTCTGTCCTTCTGTCCTTCTGTCCTTCTGTCCTTCTGTCTTTCTGTCTTTCTGTCTTTCTGTCTTTCGGTCCTTCTGTCCTTCTGTCTTTCTGTCCTTCTTTCTTTCTGTGTTTCTGTCTTTCTGTCTTTCTGTCTTTCTGTCTTTCTGTCTTTCTGTCTTTCTGTCTTTCTGTCTTTCTGTCTTTCTGTCTTTCTGTCTTTCTGTCTTTCTGTCTTTCTGTCTTTCTGTCTTTCTGTCTTTCTGTCTTTCTGTCTTTCTGTCTTTCTGTCTTTCTGTCTTTCTGTCTTTCTGTCTTTCTGTCTTTCTGTCTTTCTGTCTTTCTGTCTTTCTGTCTTTCTGTCTTTCTGTCTTTCGGTCCTTCTGTCCTTCTGTCTTTCTGTCTTTCTGTCTTTCTGTCTTTCTGTCTTTCTGTCTTTCTGTCTTTCTGTCTTTCGGTCCTTCTGTCCTTCTGTCTTTCTGTCCTTCTGTCCTTCTGTCCTTCTGTCTTTCTGTCCTTCTTTCTTTCTGTGTTTCTGTCTTTCTGTCCTTCTGTCTTTCTGTCCTTCTGTCCTTCTGTCCTTCTGTCTTTCTGTCCTTCTTTCTTTCTGTGTTTCTGTCTTTCTGTCCTTCTGTCCTTCTGTCCTTCTGTCCTGTCCTTCTGTCCTTCTGTCTTTCTGTCCTTCTTTCTTTCTGTCCTTCTGTCCTTCTGTCCTTCTGTCCTTCTGTCCTTCTGTCCTTCTGTCTTTCTGTCTTTCTGTCTTTCTGTCTTTCTGTCTTTCTGTCTTTCTGTCTTTCTGTCTTTCTGTCTTTCTGTCTTTCTGTCTTTCTGTCTTTCTGTCTTTCTGTCCTGTCTTTCTGTCTTTCTGTCTTTCTGTCTTTCTGTCTTTCGGTCCTTCTGTCCTTCTGTCTTTCTGTCTTTCTGTCTTTCTGTCTTTCTGTCTTTCTGTCTTTCTGTCTTTCTGTCTTTCTGTCTTTCGGTCCTTCTGTCCTTCTGTCTTTCTGTCCTTCTGTCCTTCTGTCCTTCTGTCTTTCTGTCCTTCTTTCTTTCTGTGTTTCTGTCTTTCTGTCCTTCTGTCCTTCTGTCCTTCTGTCCTGTCCTTCTGTCCTTCTGTCTTTCTGTCCTTCTTTCTTTCTGTCCTTCTTTCTTTCTGTCCTTCTGTCCTTCTGTCCTTCTGTCCTTCTGTCCTTCTGTCCTTCTGTCTTTCTGTCTTTCTGCCCTTCTTTCTTTCTGTTTTTCTGTCCTTCTTTCTTTCTGTCCTTCTGACCTTCTGTCTTTTTGTCCTTATTTCTTTCTGTCCTTCTGACCTTCTGTCTTTTTGTCCTTATTTCTTTCTGTCTTTCTGTCTTTCTGTCTTTCTGTCTTTCTGTCTTTCTGTCTTTCTGTCTTTCTGTCTTTCTGTCTTTCTGTCTTTCTGTCTTTCTGTCTTTCTGTCTTTCTGTCTTTCTGTCTTTCTGTCTTTCTGTCTTTCTGTCTTTCTGTCTTTCTGTCTTTCTGTCTTTCTGTCTTTCTGTCTTTCTGTCTTTCTGTCTTTCTGTCTTTCTGTCTTTCTGTCTTTCTGTCTTTCTGTCTTTCTGTCTTTCTGTCTTTCTGTCTTTCTGTCTTTCTGTCTTTCTGTCTTTCTGTCTTTCTGTCTTTCTGTCTTTCTGTCTTTCTGTCTTTCTGTCTTTCTGTCTTTCTGTCTTTCTGTCTTTCTGTCTTTCTGTCTTTCTGTCTTTCTGTCTTTCTGTCTTTCTGTCTTTCTGTCTTTCTGTCTTTCTGTCTTTCTGTCTTTCTGTCTTTCTGTCTTTCTGTCTTTCTGTCTTTCTGTCTTTCTGTCTTTCTGTCTTTCTGTCTTTCTTCTGTCTTTCTGTCTTTCTGTCTTTCTGTCTTTCTGTCTTTCTGTCTTTCTGTCTTTCTGTCTTTCTGTCTTTCTGTCTTTCTGTCTTTCTGTCTTTCTGTCTTTCTGTCTTTCTGTCTTTCTGTCTTTCTGTCTTTCTGTCTTTCTGTCTTTCTGTCTTTCTGTCTTTCTGTCTTTCTGTCTTTCTGTCTTTCTGTCTTTCTGTCTTTCTGTCTTTCTGTCTTTCTGTCTTTCTGTCTTTCGGTCCTTCTGTCCTTCTGTCTTTCTGTCCTTCTGTCCTTCTGTCCTTCTGTCTTTCTGTCCTTCTTTCTTTCTGTGTTTCTGTCTTTCTGTCCTTCTGTCCTTCTGTCCTGTCCTTCTGTCCTTCTGTCTTTCTGTCCTTCTTTCTTTCTGTCCTTCTGTCCTTCTGTCCTTCTGTCCTTCTGTCCTTCTGTCCTTCTGTCTTTCTGTCTTTCTGTCTTTCTGTCTTTCTGTCTTTCTGTCTTTCTGTCTTTCTGTCTTTCTGTCTTTCTGTCTTTCTGTCTTTCTGTCTTTCTGTCTTTCTGTCTTTCTGTCTTTCTGTCTTTCTGTCTTTCTGTCTTTCTGTCTTTCTGTCTTTCTGTCTTTCGGTCCTTCTGTCCTTCTGTCTTTCTGTCCTTCTGTCCTTCTGTCCTTCTGTCTTTCTGTCCTTCTTTCTTTCTGTGTTTCTGTCTTTCTGTCCTTCTGTCCTTCTGTCCTGTCCTTCTGTCCTTCTGTCTTTCTGTCCTTCTTTCTTTCTGTCCTTCTGTCCTTCTGTCCTTCTGTCCTTCTGTCCTTCTGTCCTTCTGTCCTTCTGTCCTTCTTTCTTTCTGTCCTTCTGTCCTTCTGTCCTTCTGTCCTTCTGTCTTTCTGTCTTTCTGTCTTTCTGTCTTTCTGTCTTTCTGTCTTTCTGTCTTTCTGTCTTTCTGTCTTTCTGTCTTTCTGTCTTTCTGTCTTTCTGTCTTTCTGTCTTTCTGTCTTTCTGTCTTTCTGTCTTTCTGTCTTTCTGTCTTTCTGTCTTTCTGTCTTTCTGTCTTTCTGTCTTTCTGTCTTTCTGTCTTTCTGTCTTTCTGTCTTTCTGTCTTTCTGTCTTTCTGTCTTTCTGTCTTTCTGTCTTTCGGTCCTTCTGTCCTTCTGTCTTTCTGTCTTTCTGTCTTTCTGTCTTTCTGTCTTTCTGTCTTTCTGTCTTTCGGTCCTTCTGTCCTTCTGTCTTTCTGTCCTTCTGTCCTTCTGTCCTTCTGTCTTTCTGTCCTTCTTTCTTTCTGTGTTTCTGTCTTTCTGTCCTTCTGTCCTTCTGTCCTTCTGTCCTGTCCTTCTGTCCTTCTGTCTTTCTGTCCTTCTTTCTTTCTGTCCTTCTGTCCTTCTGTCCTTCTGTCCTTCTGTCCTTCTGTCCTTCTGTCTTTCTGTCTTTCTGCCCTTCTTTCTTTCTGTTTTTCTGTCCTTCTTTCTTTCTGTCCTTCTGACCTTCTGTCTTTTTGTCCTTATTTCTTTCTGTCCTTCTGACCTTCTGTCTTTTTGTCCTTATTTCTTTCTGTCTTTCTGTCTTTCTGTCTTTCTGTCTTTCTGTCTTTCTGTCTTTCTGTCTTTCTGTCTTTCTGTCTTTCTGTCTTTCTGTCTTTCTGTCTTTCTGTCTTTCTGTCTTTCTGTCTTTCTGTCTTTCTGTCTTTCTGTCTTTCTGTCTTTCTGTCTTTCTGTCTTTCTGTCTTTCTGTCTTTCTGTCTTTCTGTCTTTCTGTCTTTCTGTCTTTCTGTCTTTCTGTCTTTCTGTCTTTCTGTCTTTCTGTCTTTCTGTCTTTCTGTCTTTCTGTCTTTCTGTCTTTCTGTCTTTCTGTCTTTCTGTCTTTCTGTCTTTCTGTCTTTCTGTCTTTCTGTCTTTCTGTCTTTCTGTCTTTCTGTCTTTCTGTCTTTCTGTCTTTCTGTCTTTCTGTCTTTCTGTCTTTCTGTCTTTCTGTCTTTCTGTCTTTCTGTCTTTCTGTCTTTCTGTCTTTCTGTCTTTCTGTCTTTCTGTCTTTCTGTCTTTCTGTCTTTCTGTCTTTCTGTCTTTCTGTCTTTCTGTCTTTCTGTCTTTCTGTCTTTCTGTCTTTCTGTCTTTCTGTCTTTCTGTCTTTCTGTCTTTCTGTCTTTCTGTCTTTCGGTCCTTCTGTCCTTCTGTCCTTCTGTCCTTCGGTCCTTCTGTCCTTCTGTCCTTCTGTCCTTCTGTCCTTCTGTCCTTATGTCCTTCTGTCCTTCTGTCCTTCTGTCCTTCTGTCCTTCTGTCCTTCTGTCCTTCTGTCCTTCTGTCTTTCTGTCCTTCTGTCCTTCTGTCCTTCTGTCTTTCTGTCCTTCTTTCTTTCTGTCTTTCTGTCTTTCTGTCCTTCTGTCCTTCTGTCCTGTCCTTCTGTCCTTCTGTCTTTCTGTCCTTCTTTCTTTCTGTCCTTCTGTCCTTCTGTCCTTCTGTCTTTCTGTCTTTCTGCCCTTCTTTCTTTCTGTCTTTCTGTCCTTCTTTCTTTCTGTCCTTCTGACCTTCTGTCTTTTTGTCCTTATTTCTTTCTGTCTTTCTGTTTTTCTGTCCTTCTTTCTTTCTGTCCTTCTGACCTTCTGTCTTTTTGTCTTTCTGTCTTTCTTTCTTTCTATCTATCTTTCTATCTGTCTTTCTGTCCAAAAACTTGTCCAGAGTAAAGAACTCATCCCTATACCTTTTACCCATTTGTTTGTGAAGCCGATAATTAATTTTGATTTTGTTACAAATTTTATCCGGAATTTTAAATCCTCCAAGTGAATAGACCATCCAGCCGGAACCAGATTTAAAATTTTGTGTATAGGTTCTTTTTTTTTAAAACGATTGAATGGAATGATTAATTTTACTGTCATTACGATGTAAAATACATAACAGAAAACAACCCACGCATACCGAGTTATTGATTGACTTTTTTTTATTTAATATTCAATTGCAGGTCTTTATAGCTTGTTGATAAATAGTTTTAAATCAATTATTACCATTTAAAACAACTAATACTGAAACCAAGTGCAACGCTGTTATTTTAAATTTATTATTATTAATATTAATATATTAATTTAAACAGCATTCAATTTTACACCAATTATTGCTAAAACTGTATACTGTGTACCTAGTTCGGAATATTTTGACTTGAAAATTATGAAATAATCGGACATTGCTTTCCCTATCTTTTGAGTATTCCAGTTAAAAATGGGTAGATTAGGTTAGGACTTGGACGCCACTGAAATCTTTTTATTTTTAAATGTTGGTCAAAGTGTTTTTTCTTAGTTATAAATAAGATGACAGAAAAGCTGGTCTAGAGTTTTGATCAACCAGTAAAATGTCTTCAGCTGTGTTTTATTCCATCTACCATTACTAATTTAACTACTATATTCTAATAATCAACAAGATTTGTTAAATAAAGTACATATCGCTACAAAAACGTGTAGTTTCCGTATAAACCACCCTGTAAATTTTAATAGTCTACTGACTGAAAGGATTTACTGGTCCATAATAGACAGTATAATATAATCCCATATTTCGCGGCATTATTCCGCTATCGAATCCAAACATTTATTGACAACATGGCGCATCCGGCAGAAGATTGAATCTTAATGGAATTTCCAATTCTGCACTGAATGCCTACATCACCGTTCAAAATATATCGTCTACATATTCAACTTTTCAATTTTATTATTACCGCTCGCAATATAGAGTAAAAATGTGGAGAAAAAACTCAGGCAAATATACACAGGTTTTCAGATAAAAGTATCCATCTTTAATAACTGTTCCCTTTTTTTAAAGGGATGCTAGGGGTGAGAGGGTGGCTTTTCCAGTAAGTTTAAATAAGCCATAATGCTTGCCCCTTCCAATATAAATTGACGTGTTTTTGGATTTTTCCTAAATACCTGAAAAGCACTGTATAATGCGATCTGCATAAATATAACCTACAATTTTATTATCTAAAGTTGCTTGTAGTTAATATGAAGACAATTCTTTTTAAACAATTTGCCAAAACAACAAGAGAAATTCTACTTTGATAAGATTTTTTTAATAGCACTGGAATTTTAATACCATCTAAAATATCCTTTTTTTTTCAGCTTATAGGACGTGCCAAAATGACGATTTTAGGTGTGGGACACAAGCTTCCGATCCCTGTATTCCCAAAGAAAAGAAATGTGACGGTTACATCGATTGCAGATCTGGAAAGGACGAAGAAGGATGTCCTGGGGTGTCGTGTCGCTTGGATCAATTTCGATGTTCGAAAGGACACAGATGTATCGAAATGTCACAGAAGTGTGACCATAAAGACGACTGTGGAGACAATTCCGATGAAGCAGGATGCAGTAAGTATTTTTTTTCTATCGGCGTCCGTTTGATTTGGGGTATTTTTATGCGCAAAGATTGGAAACTATCGATATACAGGGTGATTCGCATAAGAACCGACATAGAGCATGTAAGGGAACTCAATTTAGAAAAAAATCAACATCTCCATTATACTTGAATTTAGAGGAACCAAATTTGGTACATACTGTGGGTGTACCTAGAGCAGTAAATGACAGTATTTAGAGTTCAATCATCAGAATGGATGGGAAGGATTTTCAAAAAATAACTAGAGTAAGAAAAGTTTTGGAATTAAATTGCCCACAACACAAAGTAAACATTTTTTAAATCCGTAAAAGGGTTAAAAAAATATCTGTCATTTTAATGTCGTATTATTTCCCATCCACCCTGTCAAATACTATGATTGAACTCTACTGTCATTTAATGCTCTTGGTACACCCACAACATGTACCAAATTTGGTTCTTCTAAATTCAAGTTTAAGGAAGATATCTTCTATCTACACTTGGGTAATTTTTAATAGTTTATTCACGGAAACACGAAGATTTGAAATGATGGCCATTTGCTTGTCTCTGGAATTGCATCTCCTTCATCATGATGAGTTCTCGGGGATTGTTGTCTTCGAATTTTACCTTGAAACTCTGATCTTAGTTGGACCATCTCTTCTGGTTGAGTATTCATCTTTTGAACCAGTTTTTCGCATTGATTGGTCTAAAGTTGAGTCACTTGTTCCATGATTTCAGACCTCTGATTGACTATTTGGTTGCTGAGTTCTAAGCCCTGGTTAAAATATTGTTTCATCCAGCATCCAGGATTTTTCACTAGAAGAGAATCATAAAATTGTAATGTTAAATTTCAGACGATATTTTTTGCAGAAGATAACAATGTGTCCAATTTAAATTAGGTTTGGATAATCCATTTGACAGTAACCCTAATAGCCTATCACTGGAAGAAAAAGAACAACTAATAGACTTTTCCTCCAGCACTTCACTTTAATTGGATTTCATTACCAAATCATTAACAAATTTCAAATGACTTTTCAGTAATAAAACCCATAGCGATACGGATTTTGTTATCCTCGCGTCATAAATTTATGAAAATCTAAATATCGAATTAAGCAACTAGTTAAAGATCTCACAGTCGCCATTTCCAATGTGTAACACAAAGAAAGCGCCTGTCAACTATTAGTTCTGGCATTCTAAGAATATTTAAAACTCGCCCGCCTGGCGGGCGGGCTGCTGTACAACGTAAACAAAAATCCTAAACCTTTCTATGATTTCCAGATTTTCCAGTTTGCCACGGAGTTCAGTTTCGTTGTGCCAACGCCCTCTGTATACCTAGTCAGTTCCGTTGTGATGGTTACCAAGATTGTTCTGATGGATCCGACGAAGTGAATTGTACAGCCATAGCGTGTCCTGATAACAAATTCCTGTGTCCAAAAGGTGGTCCAGGCAGTACGCACAAATGTATACCTAAAGATAAGCTGTGCAATGGAAAGAAAGATTGTGATGATAACGCCGACGAAGAAGCCGCTTGTTGTAAGTAATTTGCTACTCACAATCTGCACATGCAGAATTTTTTTGTATCTCATCACAGAGTGTTCCAAATATTGATAATAGAAAGTTTATTTTCCTTTATAATATGCAATTTTTTAAATATAGGTTTTGTTAAACAGTTTTACAGTAAAATTTGTTAAAGCGGCCACTAAAAATGAAATAACTATTGGCCGTTATATAAAAGTGGCAGCTATTATCAGGTTTTAAAAAATATTTGGGTTTTTGTTTATGTTATCACTTTAATATATGTACTACATAATACAAAACATAAAACTACAAACATACTATACTAGGAAAAAAACAATTTTATAAACTAGTCGTCAATTTTTGTTTGTTTTACATTACTAAAAAGGGATGTTTTACATCTAAAATATTTTAACTAAAATATTTTAACTAAAATATTTTAGCTGATATTAACAGGCAATTTCTATGAAATGGGCTTTAAAAATTTGAGATTATTTGGCCGCGGCCGCATTATAAAGATGTCCGTAAATACCATGGGAAGTTTTGAAAGATTAAATAGTTTACAACGTTTTTGGTACATTAAAATGTATTTTCTTGATTATTTTTAGCAAAATTATCCTGCCCCATACTCGGTTGTGAATACAAATGCCAGGCTTCACTGACAGGAGGATTTTGTTACTGTCCAGAAGGTAAAAAATTGTCTACCGACAACAAAACGTGCACCGATAGAAACGAATGTTTAGAATGGGGATACTGCGACCAATTTTGCTCAAATACCGAAGGAGGTAAGTTTATTCAAACTTTTAATTAAAGTTAATTTTAAAATGTTAAGAAGTTTTGAAAAAATTCAACTGTTGCTATCGTTATATAGTTATTAAGTTGCCATCTCTTAACGCATTACCAAAGCTTCGTAAAAAATAATAGCAGTTGACTAAACCTTCGCCGCACCAAGTTGTCAGTTGGACTATTTAAAGACAGATGGCGCAACTATATCTATTTTATAATAAGTTAATTACCCTTGAGTGTAGATACTAATTGTGTATTACAATCAAAGTTAAATACAAAGAAAAAGGAAAGTATTTGCAGGTTTTAAATTTGTTGTTGGCACAGGCCATTATAAGCTCTATTTGAAGAGTCTAAAAGCTTACCGAGTTTCAGTTTTATAAGACCATCACCAAGCTCTTTAGATATGCGAAACTAAACTGATTTACTAGCAACCAAATATCTTCTACATTAGAAATATTCCTGGTAGAAAGCTGTTGGGTAATCTTTGAGATTATCATTGTTCCTTAAATTTTGTCTTTTTATTAAATATTTTAAATTATTTTACTTAAACGTCAAAATTTTTGTACATTTTAGGTTACACCTGTTCTTGCGCGCCCGGTTACACGCTCAAGGATAAAAATAGATGCGAAGCTGGTAACTCATCCTCATTGGTTCTATACTTCGCCCACGATAGAGCGATTTTCAGTATGAGCAAGACAGGAAACCTCAAAGTCGTTGTTAACACTACCGGAGCAAGCGGTTTGGATTTCCATTACAACAGGAACGTTCTGTATTGGTCGGATACCAAAACTAAAAAGGTACTTGGATAATTTTATTACATCAGACTAAGAATTGACACCAACTTCACTATTTTAAATGGAATACTACATTTTTTTTTCTTTTTTTGGTTAGACGATTAAATTTAAGTAAGGTAACATGTACCTAAAATTTACAGTTTTAGAGAAATTTAAGTTTTTTTGAAAAAAAAATGACAAAAAGACGATTAATAAAATGTTAATGATTTCAATTATAGTATGTACAAAAAGTACGAGGAGTAATAAACCCTAATTAAGTATGCAAAACCTTTAGAGGGAGCACCATGAAATTTTTGATAAATCTCTTACTTTAAATCACATTTCTTCCGTAAATCTAAAAACCAGGTAGATCGACCACGTATTTGTTTCAGTTGTAGCAAAGTTTAGGGTTTCTTCATTGTTAAAGGATTAGCAAGTAAGCAATAACGCAATGCAGTGGTGTGTATTTTGGGAAAAAATACGTTTTAAATTATAATATAATAAAAAATGAAAAGAAATAATTATTGGAATACATTTATTACTTACATTTTATTCTATATCCGACTCGGAAGAGGAAGAATCGTTGTTGACATTAATAATAATAGGGTCGATTAAATCATCACAAATATTGTCAATTTTCAACATATTTGCCTCTACTTTGATAACATGCTCGATACAATTTTTCCAATTTTCCTTACTAACATGAATTACAGCACTTTCAAACAATTTCACAACATCTTTTATTTAAAAAGTAGTATTTTTTCCAATTTCTCCCTTTACCTGAGCCCATATTAATTCTATGGGATTAAGTTCACAATGATAAGGGGGAAGTCGAAGAACTGATATACCACGAGAAGAAGCCATTTCTTCCACAATGTAGGTTTTGTATTTATTCTTGTTCATTGTTGCAATTCTGTAAAGTTCTTTCCTTAGTGGAACTTTTGGAATCTTATTATTTTTCGAAATAAGCCACTCCAAAAGCTCTGCTTTACGCCAACGACTTGTGGGCAATGCTTCTCGTAAACGTGAATGGTAACGCGTTGTCCATAACAATAACAGCCCCTTTTGGAATCAGATCCAACATATGAACAAACCATTCCTCGAAGACATCCCCATTCATATCTTCGTGATAGTCCCCCGTGCGTTTTGAAATAAAAGTTAATAATCCACCATCAACAAAACCTTCAGAACTTCCAACATGGACAATGATAAGTCTTTTTCCTTTTCCAGATGGTGGCTGCAAACCTAACGACAAACCTTCTACGAATGCCTGCCTTCCGCTTTTAATGTTTTCATCTTGCCAACATTTGGAAACTGTATATCCAGCATTTATCCATGTTTCGTCTAAGTAGAAGATTTTCAAATTTTGTTCTCTGGCATGTCGAATGCTTCTTAAATAGTCTCTTCTCCAAAAAACTATTTCCGATTTATCTATCAGGAGAGATTTTCTATTATGTTTTGTATATCTGAAACCCACATCTTTCAAAAGTTTGCATAATGTCATTCTGAAGAATTTTGTATGGTCCGTATCTTCTTGCACTGATGTCATAATTTTGTCAAGTGTTGGAATTTCCTTTCGTAAGTAAAATCCATGGACTTTACGCCTTAGTCTTTGTTTTAATGAGTCATTGATCTCAATTGGTTTTCGGCCTGAAGGAGTTTTAGGGGGTTGAAGAGTTCCATTCTTGCTTTCTCTTTGTAATCTATAAATTGTTGATTTAGCAACACACAACATAGCAGCCGTTAATTCCACAATATTATCAACACTTGCACTTGGATCCTTGTTTTTCAATGATATATAACAATTCAATATCAGAGTATTTTCATTTAAAGATAATGGACCTGTTTTTGGTCGTTTAGATGGTACTTGGCTTATCGACATTGTTTGGTACTTGCACAATTAACATTCAACAAATGTTTTAAATATATTCCAACTGTTTACAATATTATGAAAACCATACAACTTCATACAACTTTACTCAAAGAACTAATACTAAGTACTGATTTAATGTACCCACTTTCTTTTAAAATAATATTCCCGATAAGAAAACTGGGTTGTTTGGAAAATCCCTCTCAATTATCGAATAATCTGTAATAGGTGTAATCGTATTAAGCCGATTACAGTAGGCCACTTGCCATTTAAAATTTCTTAGAGAAATTCCCCCAAACACTACATATAGGAGCAATACAAATAAAAAATATTCATTTTGCTTCTTTGAATTTAATAAAAATTGTAACGATATATCTTGCTATCTTGACTTTAATTAATTTTTTTAAAATATATTTCTTTGTAATTTATTTGTGACAATATTCAAAGTTTGAATTAATCTTCTTACAAAAAGAACAAAAATATATAAAATAATGATTGTTACAGATTGGTTTGTTTTCTATTATGAATAAACTGTGTTGCCTTTCTTTATAAAACTTACTAAAATTTATGTACCTCTATCACTTTTTTTATTAAAATTAGTACATCCCGTTACCTCTGACCTAAATCGTATATTCTTTAGCATAGCTGCAACTCATTCGTTCAATACAAAATGTACCTTACGGTATACCCTCTTAAAATATGAAATCTACTTAAATGAATGATTTATTACTCCTTTGTCCTTTCTATATAGACTATAACTAATTGATAAAATTTAAAAATGATTACATCGTTTTACACCTATAAGCGCCTAAATTTTAAGTTATAGTGTTTAAATAAGAAATTAATTATACTGGGTGGTCACAACGTTGAGTTAAATTTTAACTTGAGAAAACGACGATTTCTTCTTTATTTAAAATTACAACCCCCATTTTTTCTATTTATTTTTATTTATGTATGGTTTTTTTTCTATTTTTAGGTTCATTCTCAGCAAATAGTGAGCACGACGAGCTTCTCACCTCCAGATATCGACCTAACTCTACCAGGTTCTTGGTTACCGATCGCCATAGCTGTAGATTGGGTAGGAAACAAACTATACGTGGCAGACTCTATAGGACAAAAAGTAGACATCTTCGAACTGCAAGGAAAATGGCACGCCATCGTGCTGGGTTCCAATTTAACCAATCCCGCCGACATAGCTCTAGATCCCACAGTAGGTCTGATGTTCGTAGCAGACAGCTCGCAAGTTTTAAGAACAAACATGGACGGCACCAAAGCCGTATCCATAGTATCGGAAGCAGCTTACAAAGCTTCGGGTATAGCATTGGATATCATCGCTAAACGAGTTTACTGGTGCGATTCTCTACTCGATTACATAGAAACGGTCGATTACGAGGGACAAAAACGATTCTTGGTGGTACGCGGACAACAAGTACCCAGTCCGGCACGTCTAACGTTATTCGAGAGCAGAGTCTACTGGACGGACGGTACGAAGCAAGGAGTTATGTCCGTGGATAAGTACGAAACCAGCAGCATACAATCCATCTACAGGATGAAAGATCTAAGAGATCTCAAAGCTATTAAAGCAATCCACGAATTGGTGCAACCGCACGTGGCGAACCCTTGCGGTAACAACAATGGAGGTTGTCAGCATATGTGTGTGGTAACGAAAACGGACAATGAATTAGGTTTTAGATGCGCTTGCAATATCGGTTGGAAATTGGCGTCCAATGAACGTAACTGCGATGTTGTAGTGGATTTCTTGATGTACTCCCAACAAAGGTTCGTAATAAACTGTTAATTTAGGTTCTTGAAATCAAACTCAACCTTTTCCTTAACAAATTTATCGATAACACTGGTCTACAGTGGTTTTGTTGCCCTAGATGTAATATTGATTCTAGATATATTTATACCCACAATTCATGAAATTATCTATGTAAATGTTAAATTTGCTCTCGTTTTGTTATGAACATTTATTTATTTATTTATTAAACTGATTAACCAATTCACAATTATTATAGATGTTTGTTTATAACATTCATAATCGAAAAATAATATACATAAATATACTTATATTAAAAGCTATGAGCAACAATCAAATCATAAATGAAATAGATCATCCATGTATCAAATGTGGCAAACCAATGAATAAAGGAAAAATACCAGGTTTTTATTATAAATTTACAGGAACAGCAACTAGTTTAGGCCTAAAAGCAGGCCATCATCAGGCTAGAAAAAACATAGGTGAGAGGTAAAAAACATGCAGATTACAATGTGGTTAACAATAAACCTACCTTAAAAATTAGTTACTGTAATGTTCACTAGATCATATGATCGATCGAACCAACCTACTTGTATATCAAAAATTGACTTTTAATTATTAAATGGGATATATGGTAAAACCAGCGACATAGAGAAAAAAGTGACATAAAGATTAAAATTAAAACTAAGAGAAAATAGATGAGAAAAGCTTATATTAAATAGCGGTATGAATGAGATTCATTTATTTTCATTTTACATTACAAAAATTGGAAAATGAGAAACAAAATACCAATTATACTTATAATGTAAGTTTTTGTTTAGAAAAAATATGATACATTGAAGTAAATAAATAGAAAAATATCGAAAGCATGTTATATTTCCATAAAACGCCTTTTAATAGCTTTTCTTTTATAATTTTTCAGGGGACAATTTCTTTTTAAAGACCAGCAGTAATCTGCCATCACATGACAATCCTTGATATCTTTCCTCCATCACTTTTAGATCCTGGTGGAACCTCTCTCTCTGTTCCTCACTATAGTTTCCTAAATTATCCGGAAATGTATCCAAATGATTGCGGAGATAGTGTAACTTGATACTCATATTTGCTCCTAAAGTCTGGAAGTTTGTTATCATATTTTGAACAATTTCTTCATAATTTGGCGCTTTATGGTTACCAAGAAAATTTTCGACCACCAACACAAAGTTTTCCCAAGCTTTGCTTTCCGGAAGAGTCATAAATTTAATAAAATCTAAAAAAAAAAGTTTCGGTCCTATAGGACCATCATCAGGCTGAAATAATTACAAGATAATAGAAAGAGGATCTTAAAGGTACCATATCAAGTTAAAAATTCAATACAGTTCCTTACAAATTGTTAACAATAATGAACTAATAATACAAATAATATGGAAAGTTACAATCAAATGTCAAAATATATCAAAACAATAAACAAGAATAATACTATGAAATTACAAGTTATTGTTCAAATAATTAAGTAAACTGAAATAATATAGCAAAGTTAACATTGTTAAATTTGAGTTTACACTAAAACATTTTAAGAGTCAGAAGATGATAGACCTTCAAAAATATCTATAAATTTATATTTAATACCGACAAGTTGAGACTAAGTCTAATACCAAACTGCCATTCAAGATAAATTGATGAGAAAATACTTTATCAAATCTAATATAATAAATGAACAAAAACTTACCGTAAAAAGTCATGAGACAAAGAAACACAGTAGATTAAAATTTAAGGAATAAAAGTTTAATGGTTAAAACATCTCAGGGCCATCAAATATTCCACCTTTCAACTTTTCCAAACTAAGCTTCGGAAATTTTCTACAGATGTATTTAAAACAATCTCCTTCCTTGTCCAAAGCTTTTACAAATTGCTTTATTATTCCCAACTTAATATGTAATGGTGGAAGTATGATTTTGTCTCTGCTCACTAACGGCTCCCTTATTACATTGGCTTCCAATGAAATTGCTTTGCTCTACTGTCCCACATGCAAATGAAGCAAGGGTATTTCGTATATCCACTTTGTTGACAAATTAACCATTTTTAAATCCACACAGATCGGCCATTGATGCTCCGAGTAATTAATTTTTTTTTAAACTAATTTTACATTTTCATATTCTTCTTTGAGTTTTGTTGAATGGGCAATTGGAATTGAAGCAAATTTATTTCCATTGTGCAGTAAAACACATTTTAAACTTCTTTTACAGCTGTCAATAAAAAGACGCCACTCAGTAGATTTGTATTCTTTCAAACCCATGTCTAAAAGCAGCTTTGCAATATCATTACAGAATACCAGTCCTTCATTTTCATCTAGTTCACTTTCTCGCGTTCTGTATGTTGTAATTGTTACTGTTGCTGCCAATAAATTGTTTTCTTTTAATCTTGAGGCTAACAGTTCTGACCCTTGTTTTGATAAATTTTGAGAAAATAACCTCCCATTCACTTCCACTGGTTGACTGACTAGATTTTTGTGAATTTGGCAACACCATTGTTTCTGAGGTCATGCGAATCATTTTTGAGACGTAAATAGGCCGAGGGAGATTTTCACTGTGTAAAACAGAACATTTTGTAGACTATAAGTCTGGATATCTTCACGTTTGATTGCGATTAACACCTTTGGCATCTACTACGCAAAAATAACAATCATCGAAATGATTCTTAGGCTCCATCCAGATCATAGGAAAACCAAAGTCTAATTCAGAACGTTCTCCTTTTTTCCACAACCAAAAAGACTTAACATAGGACTTACAAACTTTATGAGGAACCCATGATTTATCTAGTTTGTTCATTTTAAAAGCGAAATATTCAGCATAAGTCTCCTTAACAAAGTCCTCTATTCAGATTCACGTGTAAGTACTTAAATATTATCAAATAACTGAGTCTTCAGCAAGGAATCTGAGAGTACGGATCACCTGATGCGCACTCTCATGACTGAGAAAATAAATTTTATTATTAACTGTAACAATACTAGTCCCAAAAAGAGATCCCGGCTATGAGATTCTCTCAAGGTGTGGTTCGACTCCAAGTTAATGCTCACTATAGAAAGGATTGGTGTTATACAGGGTGTTTCTTAAGTAATCTAAAATATTATATGGGGCGCTTCGTTACTCAATTTTAAGACGAAAAGTTCATATAAACATGTGTGATAGGTGTTGTCGTTTATGAGATACAGGGTGTTGTACGTGAAATTAATTTTTCTTGGTGACGCTACTGATTTATATTTTTTTATTATTTTATTACAAGCAACATGTGTTAAACATAAAGAAAAAATAATACATTTCAGAGCAAATGTTCAAAATGTCCACCTCCAGCTAAAATGCAAGAATCCGCTCGATGTCTAATGGATTGTCGAATACGTTCGAAGATACCAGGATTGTTACGAATAACATTACAGCCGTCTATGATACGATTTTGAAGATCTTGTACGTTTAATATCAGTGTTGTGTAAACAAGCGATTTCAAATATCCCCACACACAAAAATCCAGAGGATTGTGTCCAGGTGATCTAGGGGGCCACGGGTGTGGAGATCCTCGTCTGATCCAATGGCCTGGAAAAACATTATTTAAAAACTCGCGTACAATCACTGAAAAATGTGGAGGAGCTCCGTCATGCATGAACCACATGCGCCTTCTAATAATAATAGGTACATCTTCCAAAAGAAGTGGAAGTTCATTATCTAGAAAATGTTGGTATGTCTCACCGGTTAACCGTACAGGAAGGAAAAATGATCCAATTAAATAATCATCGATGATGCCAAGCCAAACATTGACCAAAAATGTTTGTTGAAATCGTTTTACACTTATGGTATGTGGATTTACATCTGCCCATATGTGGTCATTATGAAAATTCATAATCCCATGTCTAGAAAAGTTGGCTTCATCCGTAAATAGAATATTGGCCACAAAATTCGGATTGTTCGCGATTTCACGTAAAATCCATTGACAATACTGTATGCGTAATGGATAGTCAGTAGGTAACAAATGTTTAACACGTTGAACGTGATATGGATACAATAAATTATCTTTTAGAATATTCCAAACAGTTTTGTTACTAACATTTACTTCATCTGCAACTTTTCTTGTACTCGTTTCTGGATGTTGGTCAATAATTTAAAGAATCTGGTTTTCCAATTGGGGATTTCTCACAGTTCTGGGTCGTCCAATAATATTCTTCGATTTAGCAAAAGTTCCAGTTTATTGTAAACGAATATGTAACTTAGTAAACGTATCTGAACATGGTAAACGATTATTTGGATAACGCAGGGCATACGTACGTCTAGCTTCTAAGGCATTACCATTCGCTAATCCGTACAAAAAATGCATATTAGCCATTTCAACATTAGTAAACACTGGCATAGTTATTAACTAAACACAGAGTCAATCAAATAAAAATGTACGATTTTTGCGTTGGTTTTCAAATTTGACACTTGTCAACATTATTTCAAAGGCCACTTAGAATAAGCATGTTTTTGCGTATTACTTCTAAAAACCAGTAGCGTCACCGGGAAAAATTAATTTCACGTACAATCAGAACTGACTTATTACAATAAATTCAACACCCTGTATCTCATAAACGACAACACCTATCACACATGTTTATATGAACTTTTCGTCTTAAAATTGAGTAACGAAGCGCCCCATATAATATTTTAGATTACTTAAGAAACACCCTGTATAAGGGTTAAGGGCGCCACTATCTTTTTATACGTTACGAATAAATAACAGAAACTGCACAAAAACTACGGTGAAAACTATAGAAACACCTTGTAATTAGACTGAATTTGAAAGCAAAAAGAAACTACATTTAATGTCAACCGAACACGCTGCACCCTTAAGACGTATAGTCCATGGGTATATAAATCAAACTGTTATTACTGAATATTTGTTTATTAATAAAAAATGGTAAATTGCCAAAGGAAGTACAAACGGAAATGTTCTAAATGGATATCCGGGGCAACACAAAAAACTTCTGTATAATTAATCATAAGATCAGTTAATAAGAATTTTACATTTTACAGGTTCATCAAGGGCAAAGTGCTCAATCCGGTGATAGAAGGTTTCAGTGAAGCCATCTTGCCTGTCGTGTCTCGTCGAGCCAGATTCGTTGGTTTGGACTACGACGCCAAAGACAATTTCATCTACTATTCCGACGTACTTCAAGATGTCATTTATCGAGTTCATAGAAACGGCACTGATAAGGAGATAGTACTAGCTTCGCAGAACGAAGGAGTCGAAGGATTAGCCGTGGATTGGGCGGCGAAGAATCTCTACTACATCGACAGCAGAAAAGGAACCCTTAACGTACTGTCCACTCGTAACGTTACCTACCGCAGAACTTTGTTGAAAGACTTGAAGAGACCAAGAGCTATCGTCGTACACCCCAACAGAGGTTTCGTGTTTTATTCTGAATGGGATAGACCGGCGAACATTTCCAGGGTTCTAACCGACGGTACTGGCGTGGTGGTGTTTAAAAATCTAACGCTAGGTTGGCCTAACGGACTCTCTATAGATTTCGCCACCGATCGATTGTACTGGTGCGATGCTTTACTAGATCACGTCCAGCATTCCAACTTGGACGGTACCGACGTTAAAACTGTCAATTCGAGATTGATCAGACACCCATTCAGCATAGTCATTTACAACGATTACATGTACATAACCGATTGGAGATTAGACGCTATAATCAAGTTGAATAAATTGACAGGAGCCAACGAGGAGATTCTCGTGAAAGAACCACAAACGAACAGGTTGTATGGCGTTAAGATTTACAGCGAATCCGAGCAACCGATCTTGGATTCGCATCCGTGTTGGAGCAATAACGGTGGATGTCAAAAGTTGTGCTTCGCTTTGCCGCGCGAGAATAACAATCAATTGGTGGCCAAGTGCGGTTGTCCTTATGGAGAGAGGTTGGCTAACGATCAAAAAACTTGTCAATCGGATCCCAATCACGAACCGCCGATGCAAGCTTGTCCGAACAGTTGGGATTTCACTTGCGACAATCAAAGGTGCATTCCGAAGTCTTGGGTGTGCGACGGAGACAACGATTGTTTGGACAATAGCGACGAAAATCAAAATTGTACCAGTAAGTGCTATTTTCTGTTATACAGGGTGAGTCATAACTATTGGGACATGGACTATGGACAGGTTATTTGGACCAAAATATGGCTATTGGGCCAAATATGCCTTAATATAATGTTGCTGAGAAAAAAGATGCAGGGTGTTAAAGTTAGTTTTTGTTTTTCGTTTTTTGCTAATAGTTTCCCTGTATATTTATAAATTGATATCAAAATTGGCACAGAGGCATAATCTTAGACAAGAAATAGTATTTTATTTACAATTCCACTATCAGATACCAAACTAATAAACAAAGTTGCAACTAACGTAAGGTTTCCGTTTTGACGATGAATCAAAACTAAACACACTTTAACTTAAAAGAACTCACAAAAACTCAAACTAAATGTTCTACAAGGTCTTCTCCGATTTCTATGCCTTTTCTAATTCTTTTTATAAAGGATTTTCGGACGTTAAAAAAAATGTTATTCTGTCCTCTTATAAGATTAGCTGCATTTTGAATGTATCTCCAAAGTTCGTCTCGTGTATTAATTTCATTGGCATAAACTAAGGACTTCATATGTCCCCAAAAATAAAAATCTAGCGGGTTGTATTCAGGACTTCTTGGTGGTCATTGAAAATCACTGCCTCTGCCAATCCATCGTTGAGGAAATACGTGATTAAGATGATTTCTAACAGCTAATGAAAAATGAGGTGGCGCTCCATCCTGCATAAACCACATTTTTCTTCTTACATCCAGTGACAGATCATCTAAAATATCACTAAGAGTATTTTCCAAAACGAATAAATAAGAATCTCCATTTAAATTCGAAGGAAGAGCATAAGGCCCTAGTAGTTGGTCGCCTATAATGCCACACCAAATATTCAATTAAACTCATGCTGAAAATGTCTAGCTTTAATAGCATGCGGGTTTTCTTTTTCCCAATAATGACTATTTCGCCAATTAAAACCCCTCGTCTGGTAAAAGTTGCTTCGTCGGTGAACATAATATTCTTAATAAAGTGTCTGTCATTGCGATGTTTATTCAGAATACGTTGGCAAAACTGTAACCGTCGTAGAAGATCTGTTGGAAGTAAATTTTGAACAGGAGCGAAGTGATAAGGATGGAGGTTCTCTTTTTTTAGAATTCTAATTATAGACGACTGACTTACTCCTGTTGCTGCTGATAGATGTCGTGAACTTATTCCAGGATTTTCATCTACTCGAACCAAAAGTTCATCTTCTTGATTAGGTGTGATTTGTTTCGGTCGACCACCCCGATTTTTAGTGTGAAATGACCCAGTTTCACCTAAACTACGATATAATCTTGCAAAAGTTTTGTGATTTGGTTGCCTTCTGTTTTCGTATAACATTCCATACCTTCTGGCTGTCGAGCAACCGCAAAAATTTTCTTGTGGGTATACGCAAGTAAAATGATTGTGACGAGGCATTTCAATCAAAAAAAGTAATGATTACTTTTAAAAAATGCAACATTACACTACACTGTCACATCAAAAATAATTTACTCTGAACAAATGACATTTACCAACAACAATTATCTGACCGGGCAAAGCATACTTTTCATAAATGAATTAATATTTGAAATCCTTTTTTAAGACTCTAAGCAGTTCGACTGCGTTTTTATCGAAAACGGTTGAAATTATCATGTTTAAACAAGAGTACCAATTTTACGTAAAAATGATGTTTACGTCATATTTTCTAATAAAAATTACTAAAAAATTTCATCAGAAAAAGTTTAGACTCAATTTGATCACTAGGAATGATCCACGTGGTGCCCTCTATGACAAAACGTAAAATTGTAAATAAAATACTATTTCTTGTCTAAGATTATGCCTCTGTGCCAATTTTGATATCAATTTATAAATATACAGGGAAACTAGTAGCAAAAAACGAAAAACAAAAATTAACTTTAACACCCTGTATCTTTTTTCTCAGCAAACATTATATTAAGGCATATTTGGCCCAATAGCCATATTTTGGTCCAAATAACCTGTCCTTAGTCTATGTCCCAATAGTTATGACTCACCCTGTATGTAAGGTGTTATATGCTTTATTGTCAACCAAAATTTAACAAATTTTATGGACCAAGCTAAATAAAAATAATTGATCAGTCACAATAAAAATCAGTTAAATAAATAAATACACACAAACAAAAATGAAAAAGAATGATATGCATGATTTAAATGTAAACATACCTACTGTAATGAATATTTTGATTTCATGATTATTTATTGATTGATTGATATTATTTATTTGATTTATTATTATTTGATATTATTTAAATTTTCTAAAGTAGCAACAAGATCTTCTTTTTCTCAAGGGTGTTTTGTTCTGTAAGCTTCTAGTTGGATAATTAGGGGTATAAGAATGAAAAATTGATAAAAAAGATATAAAAAGAGTTAAATTTAAACAATAATATATTGAATGTTTAATAATGAAACTAATTAGTAGGAAAAATAAGAAGAAAGAAAAGCCTTTTATTAACTAGAAAATAACTTACTTGATGTTGAAATTGTGATAAATTAATTATTGTTATTTATGCAGTGGTAAATAAGTTATTATCGAAATACAGTAATTATTGAGTATCAAGTAAATTCTACAAAAATTCAAATTGTTTACAATGTCATCTGACCTTAATACACGTAGAGTCCTGCTGTCTGATTGGTGGAAAAAAACCCGTAGTCTCTCTATGAAAAACGGGAACCAACGAAATTATACGTGGAATCTTCGACTGTTAAAAAATGTCGTGGTTGTTAGACCTTTGGTTTCTTGTGTAATATAATTGTTCTTTGTTTGTTCCTCAAAATGGATATAGTTCAGTGTTTGTTGGATTATAGTTCTTTTAATTGTATTATAAATAAGAACAGTAAACAACTAATAGCTTACTAGCTAAAAAATAATTATGAAATACTTCATACTACATATTACACATGTCATTCAGAAGTCTAAGATGTATCACAGAATTCAGCTACTTTATAGTATGGTCTCTCCTGAAGGTATGCTTTAGTCAATTTGCGGAATTTAATCTATTGATCCCATATCGTCTTCGAACTTCTCTTGTTTCCACCTATTTCTTGGCCTTCCTCATCGGATCACTAGATTCTAGATTGACGTTATTGACGTCTTCTTGTAGGACTTTTTTGGCCTTCCTTATTTTCTCCTTTATTGTGAGAATTTCAATACTTATTATTTGTCTAATTCCTTCATTTATAACCCTAAATCTTTCTTTTTCCCACTGAGGGCCGGTTTATCAATAGCAATTTATCTGTCAGTTAATGCTAAACTACCAGTTATTTTGGAAAGGTCGGTTTAACAACAACAGATAATAATAATTTAGCTGGCCTAGACATTCCCAAACCATCTTTGGGAATGTCTGGCGCGGATTTCTGCTTGAAAGATGCTTGAGTATGTGCCCAAGCTTTCTAAGTATTTGGCTCTCGGTCCAAAGTTCCCTTATCTAACTTGGAACCGTCCATATACCACTTTATTGCATTCTGGTTTAAATTCTGGATGGTGTCTTCTTCCCATTCAGATTAAGTACTCAACTTTGTGATAAATTTTCTCACAACGTTGAATTTCCTTGGCATATCATCTTGGAACATTTCCCAAGTTTGATCAGATTGAAGTGATCGAGGTTTTTCTCTGATAACACTATCTTTGATCATTGTGTATATTATTTTCTTCCTTTGCATCATGGAGGGCAAGTTCAAATTGCTCCAGTGATACATGCACAGGCTAGTCTCTGAATCTTGCAGAGATTAGCTCTCACAAGAGGCTTATACAGATTCTCCAAAAGTCTACCATACAGCCTCTTTGACTGCAGTATTTTGATCACGCGGTATTTTTCAGAACCAACATGTGCCGTCAACGAGTTCCAATGCAAATCGGGCCGATGCATTCCCATGACGTTTAAATGCGACGCCGAGAACGACTGCGGTGATTTCAGCGACGAAACTGGCTGCGTAAACGTAACTTGCTCCAGTACCCAGTTCCATTGCGACAACGGTCGATGCATTCCGAACAGTTGGAAATGCGATTCGGAAAACGATTGCGGAGACGGCTCTGACGAAGGAGATTCTTGTGCGGAAAAAACGTGCGCTTCCTACCAATTCACCTGTCCGAGAAACGGTCATTGCATACCGCAGAACTGGGTGTGCGATGGAGACGACGATTGTTTCGACAAAGAAGACGAAAAAGATTGTCCGCCGATAACTTGTCAAAGCAACCAATTCAAATGCAACGATTTGAAACAATGCATACAGGAGAATTACAAATGTGACGGGATACCAGATTGTAACGATGGCAGCGACGAGCTTGGATGTCGTAAGTACAACTATTTTATTATTTAGATATTTTTAATTAAATAAAGTTAGGTTAGGTTTATGGTGAGTGGGTCTACAAGACTTGCAAGAGTCTATTGAGGTTCAACTATTTAGATTTCACCAAACATTCTTAACACAGATTATATGCTCTGCTGTTTCATCATCTTCCAGACAAAGATGGTAAATCCAAGCTTGTGCACATGATGATTCAGATTACAACTTCCTGTTAAAAGACCTGTCAGTGAAACTGACAGTGCAAGTTTATGCAACTATGAAGTCTCAGATGACAGTTAAAAGACATGTTAGGCAATGTGGGTCATGCCTGCTGTAGTTTTTTTGATTGGAGACTTTCTTCGAAGGATGTATAAAAGCCTTTGAATGAAACAACCCTGGTTAATTATGCCAGAAGTCTAATGCTCCTCCTGCTTCCTTCTCCAGGTATTTAGTGTTTGGTTGGCAAAACTTTTCGTGATGCCAATTGCCAGATGCCAGAATTAAGGTCATAAGTGCATTGTTAAATGCTCTCTTCGATGTCAAAGAATATGGCCACCTCAATCCCCTTGTTATTAAGGGATTTTGTGATTTTCTTAACAAGGTTGTGTACTGCTAAAGATGTTAAGCTAATTTATCTGCCCACCAACTGGTTGGTATATAATTCCACAGACTAGCATTATACAGGGTGAGTCATAACTATTGGGACATAGACTAAGGACAGGTTATTTGGACCAAAATATGGCAATTGGGCCAAATATGCCTTAATATAATGTTGCTGAGAAAAAAGATACAGGGTGTTAAAATTAATTTTTGTTTTTCGTTTTTTGGAAGATCTGTTGGAAGTAAATTTTGAACAGGAGTGAAGTGATAAGGATGGAGGTTCTCTTTTTTTGGAATTCTAATTATAGACGACTGACTTACTCCTGTTGCTGCAGATAGATGTCGTGAACTTATTTCAGGATTTTCATCTACTCGAACCAAAAGTTCATCTTCTTGATTAGATGTGATTTGTTTCGGTCGACCACCCCGATTTTTAGTGTGAAATGACCCAGTTTTACCTAAACTACGATGTAATCTTGCAAAAGTTTTGTGGTTTGGTTGCCTTCTGTTTGCGTATAACATTCCATACCTTCTGGCTGCCGAACAACCGCAAAAATTTTCTTGTGCGTATACGCAAATCATACTTCGCATTTCTTCATTAGTAAAATGATTGTGACGAGGCATTTCAATCAAAAAAAGTAATGATTACTTTTAAAAAATGCAACATTACACTACACTGTCACATCAAAAATAATTTACTCTGAACAAATGACATGTACCAACAACAATTATCTGACAGTCCAAAGCATACTTTTCATAAATGAATTAATATTTGAAATCCTTTTTTAAGACTCTAAGCAGTTCGACTGCGTTTTTATCGAAAACGGTTGAAATTATCATGTTTAAACAAGAGTACCAATTTTACGTAAAAATGATGTTTACGTCATATTTTCTAATAAAAATTACTAAAAAATTTCATCAGAAAAAGTTTAGACTCAATTTGATCATTAGGAATGATCCACGTGGCGCCCTCTATGACAAAACGTAAAATTGTAAATAAAATACTATTTCTTGTCTAAGATTATGCCAATTTTGATATCAATTTATAAATATACAGGGAAACTATTAGCAAAAAACGAAAAACAAAAATTAACTTTAACACCCTGTATCTTTTTTCTCAGCAACATTATATTAAGGCATATTTGGCCCAATAGACATATTTTTGTCCAAATAACCTGTCCTTAGTCTATGTCCCAATAGTTATGACACCCTGTATAGTTTTGCAACAGAGCTGGAAATATGGCATCCTCACAAAAATGAGATAAACAATAAAAATTTTGTAAAAAAATCATTTTTCATCAAATTAATTCCTAGTTTTCACAGTTTGAATCATTATTCTTTTTCTTTTACATATTTATATACTTTATGGAATGAAAAAAATTTCTTGGGATTTGAAAAATACGAGTTTTGAGGTTATAAAAACTTAAACAATTAATACTTATCTCGTTGGGTTCATCTTTCATAAAAGTATTTGTAACTACTGGATCAAACTGTTCCCGCTAGAAATTTTTCTCTAAATTCGCTTCTATATACAGTTCGTTCGGTGGATCTTTTCCCATGACCTTGAACCATATACAAACGCAATACATCAATACATTAAATAACACGTAGGTCGTAGATTGATAGTTTAATAACGATATGGCTAAAGTGACGGTGGACGTTATTTATTATTTTATTAAAGCAGGTGATATTTGTAAATATTTTATAGCCTTTTAGCAATATGCTACCTAAATGTTTAGTTTAAAAAAACTGTTAGTATACCAGAGTTTAATGGAGCTATTCTTCAAACTTGCTATTAAACAAATTTACTTGTATAATATTTAGTATGAATAATAACTTTCTCACTAGAAACTATGCAAATCAGAATTGCTTTGTTAGGATTATGGCTAGAACCATTATTGGACAGTCCCACCCACACAGTTTAACTTTGAAAAATAAATGGGTTGTAAAAATAAATAATTCATATTTTAAATATGTTTATTTAAGGCTTAAATATATTTACAATAAATTTTATTTAATTTTCCTCATATTCAGAATCAGAACTGTCACCAGCATTTATATTTATTAAAATTGGTTGAATGCCAATATCATCAATATTCTGCTCTCAGGCATACCACTTTTGTATGATTTCATGGGTATGCCTAACACACTTTTCCCAAATTTGTGGATTACATTGTTCCAGTGCCTCTTTCCACATATTTATAACTGAACTATCTGAATACCCATCTTTACCAATATATTTATTATAATATGACTTGCAATTTGCTCAAATTAATTCAATAGCATTGAATTCACAATGATATGGCGGTAGTCTTAGCACTTCATGTCCATGTTCTCGTAGTAACTCATCAATTATATAAACATTATCTTTTTTACTCATTTTTGCAATTTGTAGCAATTCTGGTTTTGTAAATTTTGCATCAAACTTAATGTTGTTTTTCATCAACCATGCAACAATCTCATTTTTTGTAGAAATAGTGGAAGGTTGCTTTTCTAACAGAGTACTATGGTATGGAGCATTATCCATAACAATAAGAGATGGCTCTTCTAAATTGGGAATTAATTGAGTACTTATCAATTTCATAAATATTTCATTGTTCATTTCTCCATGGTAATCAGCTACTTTAGATTTTGAACAGAATAGTAAACTTGCTTCGGAAACAAATCCTTTGATAGAACCAGCAGGGACAATTGTAAAACGTTTACCATTATAACCATCGTACACTTTTAGAAAACAATTTTTTTTCGGTCAGTACTTGAATAGTTTTCCATATATTTACGCAGAAAATTGGCTCTTAAGGCTGCAATACGTTCCATTAAAGCTCTCCGATTGTCATTTTTGTTATATTTAAATCCCAGTGTTTTTAACAAAATTCTAAGAGATGTTTTGCCAATAGATACAATTTCTCTTTCCCTCAATTCACAGTTTAAGGTTATCCAGAAAATTAGGTCAATATTTTCTACTTTGGTGAAAGCAAAATGTGTTTCATATAATTCAGTTTGATGGAATTCTATCCAGAATCATAATGATATGTCAATTTAAGGTTAGTTTTCATTGCAAAATAAATTAATAAGAAGTAGATAAATAATATTTACTTACCACAATTATTATTCGAACACTCAGGTATAGGTTAGTTGTTAAAACAACTGTTTTTGAAATAAATTTATATGCAAGGGGCAATAAAATGGATAAAAATCTAAAATAAAATAAATTTGGTCTGTCAATTTACAAATTCACGGATAAACCACAGGACTTTCATTGTGTAGGTTACACCTATCATCGACATTCGTCATATGGCTATCTCTGTTTGTTATATTATGCTATATTGGAACAAACGGTTCAATTTTGGGGTTTTAGTTTCTGTAAGTGGAAAAGAGACGTACTACAAAAAGTAGTATGTTAATAATTTCAGCCATGGGAAAAGATCCAGCGAACCAACTATACTAGTTTGATTGTTGAGTTTAATAATTTGCAGCTTCCATCGCTCCGGATCAATGCAACCCCGAAAAACATTTCCAATGCGTCAAGTCCGGTATTTGCATACCAAAAACATGGCATTGCGACGGCACTCCCGATTGTGACGATAGATCCGACGAACCGGATACCTGTGGTAATGTAAACTGTCCAAACAATTTCTACAAATGTAACAGTACCCAATGCATCTTCAAGGTAAACAATGACCAATCTGTACGTTATGGATGCGGTAACAAATGTTTTGAAATTGTTTTAGGCATACATATGCGACGGGAAAAAAGATTGCGAAGATGGTTCCGATGAAAGTTACATACACGCATGTGTTAAACCTCCTTTCAGATGTCCCTACGGTCAATGGGCGTGTCCAGATGTTGCCGATCGTTGTATTAATCTTACCAATGTTTGTGACGGTAAAGCTGATTGTCCCAATGGAGCTGACGAAGGACCGGACTGTAGCTTCGAAGAATGCAAACACCAAGGTGGTTTATGCTCCAATGGATGCAAACAAACTCCACAAGTAAGTTAGATGTATTGTACCAACTGTGGTTTTGTGGAAATCGACAAAACTTGTACGGTTTATTTAGAAAATTAACTTAACTTAACTTAACTTAACCAAACCTAACCTAACTTAACCTAACATAACCTAATCTAACCTAACCTAACCTAACCTAACCTAACCTAACCTAACCAAATCTAACTTTTTATCTTAATAGCAGCTCTTTAGAAGTTATTTCATTTGTCATATTGACTCAAAAAGTGTCCACTGAATAGTAGTAAATATAGAGACTAAATTGGCTCTTGAAGGGCATTGAACTGTTTTATATACTCACTTATTTTTCATCTAAACTTTAACTAATTATACATTTTTTTCAAAGGGAAAGAGTTCATCTTTCATATAGAATAAAAATTTATAGGGTGTTCCAATAAAAAAATCGACGATATTTGCCTAAAAAACCAAAAAGATTTTACTGAAAAAATTTTTATATAAAAAGAAATTTTTCCTCGAACAGCTTATAGCCTATGTTGACACAAACATCCTGTAGTCTGCATGTCTGCAACGTTTCCCGTTGGTTGAAAGTCTATAGAGCGGGTCACAGTTATTATGCAGCGTGGCCGGCATAGGCCAATGTAAATCTTATGGGCGAATATTCAACACTGTTGCCGCTTTGGTTACGGCTTGAACCACAATTAACTCAGCCAATTTATTTTCGTAGAAACGTTTTATTATGAATTTTGCAAAACAGATGTATTCTATATAATAAATATTATTAAAAAATGGAATTCAAATCTATTTATGTAGATTGTAATCAGTATATACCTGAGCACTTGATGGATTATTTAGGTCTCTACTAAATCTTTCAGACAAATCCTAATCCTATTGCCAGTGAAAATATTATTTAATTACAAAGATGCTAATTATTTTTACCTGTATGATCCCTTGATCCTCGTAAACCGTTATGTAATATTCCTGGAATGTAGAGGTAAGTAAATGTACAGGTAAGTAATAACATAGGCAGGTACCTATCTGTTTCTGCTGATAAACGAAAGGGCATTATTGAAACAACAGCCATGCAGTTAGCAGCACCGTTTGAAAAATTTAAACAAGGTGAAAATCTTCATCGTCAAACCAAGAGGCTTTTATTGAATATTTTAACGTATACGTTGAATACAAAAGTGTGACAGCGAAAATAGAACTGATTTCTGAAATGACTGGCCTTAGTGTGAGAACAGTGTATAATCTGAAATGCGAAGCCGCTACTGGATCTTTGACATCGCCAAAAAAATGAAGACGGAACAGCAGCCAGTCGAATTCAAGACTGATCACCTACGATGAAGGTATCCAATCGCAAATACGAAAAGCTGTGCTTGAATTCTACTCCGAAAATATTCCACCAACACTGGCAAAAGTTCTTGCTAAAATAAATTCAGACGAAAATGTACCAAATTTTTCTAAAAGTACGCTAATAAGACGCTTGCTTAACGATATGGGGTTTGTTTATGGAAAGAGAGGAAGAGACTCGATTCTAATAGAAAGAGCTGATATAATCGCCTGGAGGCACAAATATTTAAGATCAGTGAAGAAGTTCCGCGAAGAAGGATATAACGTAATTTATCTGGACGAATCATGGATTAATGTGGACCACAGTGTAAATTTTGAATGGAAAGACACTACCATAAAAATGCCCGAGATGCATTTGTCAAAGGACTGACAACAGGACTGAAGGCTCCAAGTCAACGAGGACCGAGATTTGTTCTTCTTCATACAGGCTGGAAAGACGGTTTTCTTGAGGGTGCAGAAAAAACTTTTCTGGCAAAGAAAGGTGCAGACGATTACCACGACGATATGGACGCAGAAGGCTTTGAGGCCTGGTTTAAAGATCAATTGATCCCTAATTTGCCGAAAAACGAATCAAAGAATGTTGTAGTGTTGGACAATGCGTCTTACCATTCGGCGAAGTTACCTTTTCCAAAGACAATTTGGAATAAGGAACAAATAAAGTACTGGCTACTGGAAAAAGATTTACTTCGAGGATGATTATTTAAAAACAGAATTATTGGCTACTGCAAATGCGTTCAGAGAGCGACGTACGACCTAAGAAAAATAGACGACATTGCCACGGAACATAATATAACAGTCCTACGATTACCACCTTATCATTGCGAATTAAATCCTATTGAAATGGTGTGGAGTCAAGTGAAAGGATATGTGGCTCGTAATAATAGTACTATTAAAAAAGAGGATGTGGAAAAACTTATAAAAACAGCGTATTCGCAAGTAACCCCAATGCAGTGGTCTAATTATGAAAAAAAGGTAGAGAAGACAGAGGAAAAGATGTGGCAAACAGATCATTTAATGGAAGACATTGAGCCAATAATAATAAATCTAAATGAAGACGATGAAGATGAAGACTTGGATGACGATGAAGATCAGTAATATATTTCTTAACCCTCAAATGTTCCATTCAATTTTCATTTATTTTAGTTATTACCTGCTAATCATTGTCATTTTTAAAGTTTAATTTTATTTCAAGTTAAAATACGTAATTATTAATTCATTTACTTATTCTATATTTTGTTTGTTACAACAACCCGCCAGAAGAAGAAAAATCCTCGGAAAAATCATCGAAACGTCGGCAAGATTTCATTAGCTTTTCTCTGTTAATCGTTCTCCCTTAAAATTTAGATGACTTTTTTACCACTCGTCTTGTAATTTATGTATATATTATTATTGACATATTATTATTATTAATTATATTATTATATTATTGTTTCATAATTTGACAAAGGTCTTTTGTGAGGCCGCTGTATTTATTTATTTCTTTATACGTGATAATTAAACGTATAAAATTTGAATATTTTAGCGGATTTACAATATTTTCCTTTAAACGCGTAAAATGTATCTAAAAGCATAATTATAAATATTCTTAATTACTCACTAAACGATTTTCAAATGAATAATTTAGTCAACATTTAAATCATAATAGTAACACAATGGCAAGTTATATTCCCGCGCCAGTTGGAACCAAATTCGAAGAACATGCCGATATGGCAACGCCGTCGTCCATAAACGCAATGCTGCATAATAACTGTGACCCGCTCTATAGAAATGAAACATTGAAAATTAGGGCAACTTTTTTTTTTCTTCACCATGTTACAAAACATTAGCTCTATTTCGATCTTCCTAAATTTGAGCTAGTTTTTAAATAAATAGTGGAAGTATTTATTCTTCAATACTAACTTGTTTAGTGGCTTTAGTAAATGTTATATTTATTTTTATTTCTAACCCAACTTTCAGGGACCCTTATGTTTGTGTCCAGTGGGAGAAACCCTTTCCAAAGATGGACTGAACTGCGAAGACCTAAACGAATGTGATCCTCCAGGAATTTGCTCGCAAACATGCACAAACACAAAAGGATCTTACTTTTGTTCTTGTACCGGAGGATACGACTTAGAACCGGACAAACACAGATGCAAGGCTTTCAGTAAGTATATATACTTTGATTAAATTATTCACGATGAAAAAATTTCCAACAAAAATAATATTTTCCAGATCATTCGGCGGCTTTCTTAATAATCTCCAACAGACATTCCATCTTGGTGGCCGATTTGAAGGAACAGGGTTTGGAAAGAGTACCGATCATCGTGGAAAACGTCGTGGCTACTGCTTCGAACATGTTAACCGGCACCATCTTTTGGTCGGATATGAAACTAAAGAAAATTTCGAAACTCGATAGAAGCAGCGATCCCGTCGAAATCATTTCTACGGGTTTAGATCTAGTCGAAGGTCTCGCGTACGATTGGATAGGAAAAAATATTTACTGGTTAGATTCCAAATTGAATACCATCGAGGTAGCGCAAGAAAATGGACAAAACAGAATCGTTCTAGCCAGAGAAAATATCACGCAACCTAGAGGAATGTGTTTGGATCCGAGTCCGGGGTAAGTTCTTCTTGTACAACATTTTCCGGTTCAGCAAAACGTTTTTCTGAAGTACTTTTCTAGATGATCCCAAACTGATTCAATAATATTCAGGTTTGAACAATCCAAAACTGTTTTGAAGTTATCCTATTATCCTAATTGAGGATTCCCTACTTTGAGAATCATTATTATTTGTGCAAATGTCCATCTAATTGGATAATACAGCAGCCTCAATGCACTATTGTATATTATAGCAAAGGATACACCAACCAAGGTGTATCACCCTCCTATGGGTCCCGGGACACATAGGAATAGAGGGGAATGAAACAGCAGATAAGCTGGCAAAAAAAGGAGCTGAAACCCCACATTTGGGACTAGAACCATCTTGTGGGATCAGTAGTAGAGTAATCTTAGGAAAACTAAGAGAGGAAATGGAGAAAGAAAAATCCAAGTACTGGAATCAGCTGGAAGGACTGAGGCAATCTAAGATACTACTGGGGAACTATGACCAGAAGAGATCTCTTAGCTGCCTCAACCTCAGTAAAAAAAGGCTCCGTATTATAACGGGAATATTAACCGGGCATTGCCGGTTAAGAAGCCACATGAAGAAACTAGGGTTAGCAGATGAAGCAAAGTGCAGATTCTGTGAGGAAGAGGATGAAACCTCAATACATATACTCTCAGAATGTCCTGCCTTGCAAAATTCTAGGGCTAGATACCTAGGAGCACATGAAATAGAGGAAGGGGATCTACCTGATATGAAGCCCGACGATGTCCTAAACTTCCTCAGGAAAATAGGACTCGAAGAGCTGCTATAAATCTGAGAAAACATCAGAACATGGCAAGTAAGGGGGGACACAATAGATCCTATGGGTCGCAGTGTAATCATCACCCCTAACTCATTCATACATTCATTCATACATTCAAGGTGTTTGGTTGTCTTCCATCTTTTGATAGGGTAGTGATGTAGCGTTCAAAGATGTCTTATTAGTCCATTATATTCCTGTTTATTAGGCAATCTAATCCATGTGATCCAATATTGCCTTTCAGGGCAAATATTTGTGACAGTTCAGATAGAAAACTATTGTGTCGAAAATTTTTACTGTGTTTACATCAATTTTTATAGTATTTGTGTGAGGTTTGTTGGCTATTTTGAGATGGAGAGCAGTTATTTAAAGAATTTATTACAAGAACATCCTGATATTAGTAAAAAATAATTATGAAAACTAAAACTAAAATCAAACAATTTATCTATTACACAAAGCCAGTCATATACAAATAAACGTTGTTTACTTTCAATATTTGCCCTGGGACGCCATATTCGAATTTATTTGACAGGTCGTTGGATTGCCTAATGGACTAGTTTAGTAGGATCATATTAATCAAAATGATAGCAATATATATTTAGGATAAGATACCTATTTACTTATATTGGTATTCATTTTGCAATTAATGTTTCTCATTTCGTAAAATTTAGCAATAAATAATTAGTAAGTTTTAAACATAGCGCCAACTAATAACCAATAATGAAGTGTGTTTAAAAGTCAACGTTGTCACATTTTAGCTACGTTCGTTTCAAGTATTCTCAAAGAACTGGCGGCACAAAACACCGTGTTCTGTGACTAACTGATTATACCAGTTGACAAGATATATGACAGGAGAGAAAATCGTGATTATCTGTAATAAACAAACAAGACCCCTATTCTTGACGGTGATAGAATAGAACAGGCAATAGAAAGTGGGCGTGGTTCTATTTAAAATGCCAAAACCGTATTCTTGAAATTCGTTCTCTCAATGTACCGATAGAAGGGTTGCTCCTCGAGAGAACAATTACTTCTATTGGTTATTTTTGAAGGAACCGCTATAACACCAAGAGAAGGTGTTAGGGATTTTTATTTTCGAACCAAAAATAGCATAGAAGTAATTTCTTTCATAAACCAAACACAACCAAACAACAAATTAAACTAACGAAAATGACAGAATATTTTGTTTAGTGTTTTACTCCTTATTTGATAAACTGTCAATCAGAGAACAAAAATATCAATATGTTTATCTCTTTTTAATGACAATAAATAAGAGAGAGAGAGATAAGTTTCTCGGTTAATATTAAAGCATATCGACAACATCGCAAATTTTCTACCAATCTTATTGAAACACGTCACTTACCAATTGTGACGTATGTAACCATTAAATTTAAATTTCAAAAGCCGATTATGGCTAGAGGATTAATTTTATAAAAAATTTATTTGTACAGTTGAACAACTAAAAACCTATTTTATAAGAAGCAAATATAAAAAAAATCACTGAACTAGTCCATTGTTCGGTTACGTTAGGTTAGGTTAGGTTAGGTTAGGTTAGGTTAGGTTAGGTTAGGTTAGGTTAGGTTAGGTTAGGTTAGGTTAGGTTAGGTTAGGTTAGGCTTGGCTTTATGTAAATACTTGATCGTCATTCCTGAATGATCTATTGTGGCTCGTTCTACCAGCCCTATGTCTCTGCTGAATCTCATCAGGGCTTGCAGACTAAATTTATTTAATTCCAATTAAGGGACTGCGTCCAGTTAGTATTTCTGGTGGGAGATTTTAAGTGTATACTAACTATTTTTGTTTTTAATAGAACGAGATGGTTGTTTTGGACGGACTGGGGAGAAAATCCAAGGATAGAACGCATGGGAATGGACGGTACAAACAGATCCACAATTATAAACACAAAGATATATTGGCCTAACGGACTAACACTCGACATACCTACCCAAAGAGTATACTTTGCAGATTCCAAATTAGATTTCATCGATTTTTGCTACTATAATGGAACGGGTAGACAACAAGTGCTAGCCGGAAGCCACTATCTACTTCATCCTCATTCTCTGACGATCTTCGAAGATACCCTCTATTGGACCGATAGACAACTAAATCGAGTTTTGTCTGCTCACAAGTACAAAGGCGACAATCAAACCGTTGTATCGCATCTGATATCTCAACCTTTAAGCATACATGTACACCATCCCTCGTTACAGCCGATCAGTATGAATCCGTGCGAAGGAAATCCTTGTCAACACATCTGCTTACTTTCACCATCCAGCAGTACCGGGTATACTTGCAAATGTAAACCGAGCTTTAAATTGAACGTCGGTGGTACTTGCAGTGAAGAAGAGAGTAATTTCTTGATGCTTATGAAGGGTACTCAGATCGTGGACGTATCTTTGACGGTAGGCGAAGAATCGACAGGCTACATCACTCCAATCGTTGGAATTGAACACGGCGTGCAAGTCGACTACGACAGGAAGAATAACTTGATTTATTGGGTGGAGAGCAAGGATGATCAAGGAGAAAACGTAAGTAAATTTTGTTAACTGTGTCCAGAATTCAGTTACACATAATATTCTGGACCATTTTCTTATTTTTTCCCAGATATTTCCTTGAGAGTGTAGCATTTTAACACTGTTTACCTGTTTTTAATTTAAGCAAAAGAAAGCACAAATAGTCATAATTCTATTTTATTCACTATAATAGAGACAACCAACACTATAATATCTAATTTGCTGCTTGAAATATTAGATTAATTACAAGCTGTCAACTGTCACACAAGTCAACCATAGATTATAAAGAAGTTCATAGATAGCCGACTCTAAGGGTTTTTTAAAAACGTGTTTACAGCGCCGCTCGTGACCTGAGTACTAACTATATAATTGTATTTTAATTTTATTAGTTAAGGCTGGGCATTGGGAGTGAGAAAACGTCCTAAAAAGAGAGCGAATAAGTGTACCTTGGAGTATATCAGTTTCCTTTAAAAATTTCAGGGCTGGATTAATTTTAAAACAAACATGTTTGATTTTGTTAAATATGAATTGGCTATTTGTATTTATATTAAACGATATTAATTTATAGATTTTACATTTATGTTTTTTTTTCTCAAATCAAAATTATAAATAGAATATTTATTGGGGTATTATTTTTAAAAAGGCAATCATTCAAGTTTTTTCAGGTGCAAAATGTTATCATTTGTTTATCTTAACTAAGCAATAACGAGTAGGTAAGGACCGAACAGCGAAGGAAAATATTTATACTACATACCGGATGGTCATTAAAAACTCACGATATACATATTCATATATGGCAATATTTTGAAAAGCTCTTTAAAAGGGAAAAAAGAAGAAAACAAAAATTAAAATTTACAAAAAAGCAGTTGAGCGGATTATTTTAAAAATCTTAAGTGTTTAAATATATTCGGTTACCATTACCTATACCTACATATTCATAAAAAAACTGAAATAGGTTCCAAAAGTTCAAAGTAACGAACTGGAAAAACTAAAATGGTCAAAAATTCGATTAACAAGTTTTTTAGTAAAAAATGATGCATAAACTTAAAATAAATGAGTAGCAGCAGTAACTACCAGTTCATTTTAAAAAATTAAAAGGAACTACGTTTTTCCTTTTAAATGGATTAAAAAAATTACACGATTAATAGATCCACTAAGAACTTATATTCGACCTTTTTATGTTTTTCTAGTATAAAGGACTCCAGTAAAACTCCACTAGTAAAAACATCGTCCAAAGATATTCTAAGATATATTCTATGGACGATAGTGGCGATATTTTGCTTAATATAACATTGAAAGTCATTGAAAAATATTGAAAGTTTTTAGGAAAAAACTTACGAAAATATTTCTCCTATTATAAAAATTGAATCAACGGATTATAGGAACTTGATATCAGAGAAAGGAAATGCACTAGTTTATGTTGGTGGATATTTTTTACGTAGATGTCTCTGTAACATTCTTGTCAAACTTGTATACAATATTGTTCATCATCCGAAATAGACAATTCTACTTCATTTTGTGCACTCAAAGCTTACAGTCACAGTAAAAATATTTTTGATGGCTTAACAGTACCTCCCAATAATTTTTCAGAATATTTAATAAGATTAGAGAATATGTTTGTTTTGAATTTTAATAATTATTGTATACAGGATGGTATAGGAAACTTATTTTTTAAAGATTTTTCCAATGCAGAATTCTCCCTCCCATATGGCAATAAAGATTATTTACTTTCATTGTTTACAAGAGTTTGAATCTACTATACAATCAAATTTGTAAACCGAAAAATAAAAGATCAACCTTTAAATAAAGAACATCCGAAATATAAAATTTTGCAAAATATGTAATAATTGAAAACAATGATAATAGTAAGAGTTTGAGATTATGGATGTCGATATCATTAGTTTTTATGAAATAATTGAAGATTTTGTTGCACGAAAATTGTTACTTTATTTTAGAATAGAGTAAGCAAGTCTACCTGAGTTTTATTACTGTGTTCGAGTACCCTTATTCTTACTACAAAGATAAACCCTTACAAGGTTTGCAACATGTTTACCAAATGTTAAAATAAATGGAAACTTTCACTTTTTCAATCAAAATAATCTTAACTATAATTAATATAATATTTTAACAGAGATAAACTATTGTACATGAAATCAACATATTTCAACATAAGCAAATAAAGGAGCCTTAAATATTGTGTCTCTTCTCTGAATTCCCTTTTTAAGTATTTTACCTTTTACCTGTCCCAATTTAAGCAATCAGTTAATTAATGTTATTACAACAAAAAGTTTCTTCATTGTTGTTATTAGAATATTATATGTAATAATCGCAATAAAAGATAATACAAAAATATAAATAATGAATGTGATCAAAACACCCCACTTTCGAATAAACATACCCCATTGACCCTCGTATAACGTATTTTTACTATTGTACCGATGATTTACGACCGCTCACAAAAAAAGCGGCAAATTTTACTACATCAAAGGAGTTACCAGACTTGTTAGAATATCTTTGGACTATGGTAAAAATACTTATAGAGGGTTAAAATTTTACTAGAAAAAATAGCAGGTCCTACTTTACTTTGTTAGAATGAAATGGATCTCTTGCCTGTATTAAATACACTGCCTATATTAAATAAATATTTGAAAAATATTCTGATAAATATAATAAATACATTTTTCAAAATATTTTAATATTGTTAACAATTTGGTATCGACTTATTTAGAAATAAAAGTAAAATAAGTAATAAGTAATATAATCTTTATTTTTGCAAAATAATTTTATTACAATTAGGAGTCCAATTTATTTTTCTTGTTTCCCCAATCATTTTTAAAATGGATCTATTGCATTCTGGTGTCCTGGGAGTAGCTTCTGTTGTTAGAGGATCATCAGAACAAAATATCAATCTTACACTTCAATTTTTTGTTTTAGTGTACAATCTGGAGCACGCCGTACTCTGGTGGCAACAAGACGCAAGTTCTGGGCGTTGATAATGGTATAATAGGATCTCCTTCTACCATAGCTTTCGATTGGCTCGGAAGAAACTTGTACATTGGTAATAAGAAAGCCAGCAACATAGAAGTGGTTCGAGTGGACGGCAAAGTGAAGTACCGAAGCATTATATTAGCCAACGATGGTAACGAAACTTCCGTAGCATCTCCAAGAGCTATTTGCTTGGATCCATTAGACGGTAAAATATATTGGACCGACGAAGGCGGTTACGGAGTACCGCAGAAAATCGGTAAAGCCAATATGGACGGAACCAACGCCGTAGTACTCCTAGATAAAATCGAAAAACCCGACGCTCTCGTTATAGATCTCGAAACAAAAACGTTGTACTTCAGCTCTAGATATCCAGCTCTAATCGCCAAAGTTGGCGTGGACGGAAAAGGAAGAACAACCATCTTAACAGAAGAAAACTATATATCTTACCCTAAATCTATCGGAGTTTTGGGTAGTAGATTGTTTTACTTGGATCCAGAATACGAAAAATTGGTGCAAGTTGCTCTACCTTCCGGTAACAATCCGAGGGTAATCTTAGAAAACGAACCGAGTTTGAAATACTTCACCATATTCAAGAAGAGACCAACGGTAGATCATCCCTGTTTGCAAAACAACGGCGGATGCGAACAGATCTGCATCCCGGCCGAAGGTAGATCCAGAACGTGCAGCTGCGGAATGGGTTACAAAAAGAACGACATCAATTGTTCTCCGCATCGAACTTTCGCCGTCGTATCTCAGCTAGACGTCACCAGAGGTTACAGTCTCAAAGATAGTTCCGAAGCAATGGTGCCGATCACCGGCCAAGGACATCACATACTGCACGTCGACGTGCACTTTGCCGACAACTGGATCTACTGGATAGAATTCAACAGAGGGTACTGGAACGGAATATTCAGAATCAGACCCAACGGTACCGAGCAGCAACACGTTATTAAAGACGGAATAGGAAGCAGCGGAATAAGAGGATTAGCCGTCGATTGGATAGCGGGTAACTTGTACTTCACCAACGTGTTCCCGCACGAAAACTACGTAGAGGTTTCCTGGTTAGACGGCAGACAAAGAAAAATAATATTCAAATCGACAACGGACGCGCCGAGAGAACTAGCAGTAAATCCGATAAAAAGACTGCTGTATTGGATCGATTACGGACAGTATCCTAGGATAGGTAAATCCAACTTGGACGGATCGGATTGGTTGCCGGTGGTTACTTCTGGAATCAGTAATCCGACGGATCTTACAATCGACATGAACACTCACGACGTCTACTGGGTAGACTCGAAATTAGACATGATACAAAAAATATCTTACAGCGGCGGTAACAGACAAGTCATCCGTAGAAACTTACCCAACCCCAAAGGTATAGCTATTTTTAAGAGCGAGTTATACTGGGTGGATAGAAACTTGAGGACTATCTTTAAAGCTTCCAAATTAGCCGGTAACACTTCGCTACCGACCAAAGTTAGAAATAACTTATCTAATTTACGAGACATAGCTATATACGATATAACTAATCAACCTTCGGACGATTCGAATCTTTGTAGGAAGCTGGGTAACGGAGGCTGCGAACAACTCTGCTTTTCCTTCCCTAACGACATAGCGAATGCGCGGAAACCGTCGTTTAAGTGCGACTGCGCCACCGGTAATTTGACAGACGACAAACGATGCGGTTTCGTCAACGAATACATCGTGTTCTCAACTCGTACGGAAATACGAACGGTGCATCTGGATCCGCAAAACACGAACGTACCGTTCGCTCCGATCGGCAACTTAACGAACGTAGTGGGAATAGATTTCGACTACAAACATCAAACTTTATTCTTCACGCAGATAAAACCGTGGGCGAGAATAGCTAAAATACCAGCCACCAAACCTGACAGTTCTTCGATAGTTAACCTTAGAAATAAAGGCATCAATCCCGAAGGTATTGTAATATTATTTATTATAAAAATAAAGATTTGTGAGTGTATGACAATAGGGGAGTCCCTTCATGGTAGCCAACCTGAAAAAATAGATGAAAAACCACTGCCTTTTTTTTGGGAATGATTCAACTTTGAATGTATAGTTTTCAGCACATTCAGTATACTGTAAAAGTTTTTCTTGTCACGAAGGCCTCATTTATTAGATATTGAATAAAATGTTTTTCGTAGGGATTTTCGGATGTTATGTTTTCACTAAAGGATAACCAATAGAAACCATTATCATATGTCATTTTCTATTTCTTTGTCTGTCAAATGTCTAATATATCAACAACGTTTTGACACTATAGCGGTAGCTTTTTGGAGGTTAAGTGTATGTGTTTTTATTCGTGGTTAAGGTCATTTTGTAGATTCACTTTATTCGCAGAAATCAGCAAGTAGTTATTGAATTATTCTCATTTTTTAACCAAAATTGTCTTGTCTGCTTAGTTTATTGGATTTCTGACTTCTTTCGGTATCAATGGACTGGGAAAGTAGTGACGTAAGTGTCAAACCAAATTATTCCAAACAACTTTTTTTATGGTATGTTTTATAGATGTTATTGACTATTTTAAGGTCGAAACATACTATTAAAACGCAACGCGATGTGTTGTGTCGACACCCGACGCTCGTCCTGCATATTGACAACATGCCACGCTATGCTACAACACATATCGTGTAGTGTAGTCTCTCACGGAAGACTAAAGTGTATTGACGTGTGACGTGCCATGGATTCGATTCTGCTTGAAGACTAGCTAGATGAAGATTTAGAAGAAGATTTCGAATACTATGATCACGATAATGAACTGAACTCATATCATATAACACTGAGTACCGACTAACAAAAAGTTTCTTTTCTTTTATCATAACCTTAAAAATGTTGTCGAAAGTTTGACGCGTGGCGTCGGGTGTTATCTAGAAACACACTGCACTGATTCGTCGGGTGGCGTGTTCCCCCCCTCTGCCGGCAACACGCTGATCCAAATCGATTGGATGTTGTGGCATGTCGTCACGTAGCGTGTTGTCTATGTGTTTCTCACTTAATAAATATATGGAATTACACGTACTGACACGCGTCGGGTGGCGTTGCGTAGCGTCACGTTTTGGTAGTATGTTTCGACCTTTATTGTATTTTCTTGATTTTTGGGAGTTAATTACTGTTTTTCAATGGTAAGTGTTCATTCATATATTTTACATATCACTAAAGTAGATGGATGAACAATTTCCGTAAAAATATTATAACATAACCTTTAAAGTTGTGCATTGTCATAAATTTTAAGAATACTTACTAAAATGGTACCTTAAAAACCGAAATTGGAAAGATTTTGCTTATATATATTTAATTATGATGCTTGCGTTATATTTTAAAGTATAATAATAACAAAATAACTCAAACAAAAGTTATTTTTGAAGATTTATAATGTTGCTGTTTGGAATCATTTCTTTGACATTTCCCAGTTCAACAGCATAGAACACAAAATTTGACGTCACACTTTCCCAGTCCATTTATCCAGATCATGTAATGAAATTCAAACAAAAGCAGAATACAGAACAAATAAAAATCCTTAGAACATAAAATAGTTTATGTTCTAAGTAAAAATCAAAATAGCAAAATTGACAATGATGGCATGAATGAAAATTTTCAATTGTCACAATTCATTACTGAAAACATAACATACGAAAATATCCTACAAAAATCGTTTTTTCCAATATCTAATAAATGCTTAGAACAAAAAGAAACAGGAAGGAGTATGTCCTATATTAACTTTAAGGAAAATTTGCGACGGAAGTCGGCCATCTTGAAGCTCCTTGTATGACTCATTTTTTATGTTTACAGTATACTGTCAAAGCAATATTTGCATATAAATGTCAAAAATGAGCGCATAGGCGTATCATTCGGTTCGTATAAATACTAAATTATTTAGAATACTAATTGTATTCACTCACTTGATTGGTTGAAATTTATTAAAAATAAAACCCTTGATATTTTTGTTTATTTTTTTACGGTACGTCAATGGAAACGGAAATTAAAATTGACAATTGGCCGCCATATGCAAGCTCCTTTCTGGACTCAAGGTCATTTTGCATATAATCCTTCCTGTATCTTTTTGTTCTAAGAATAAATGAGACCTTCGTGACACGAAAAACTTTTACAGTATACTGAATGTGGCAAAAATTATACATTCAAAGTTGAATAATTCCCAAAAAAAAGGCAGTGGTTTTTCTAGGTTGGCTACCATGAAGGGACTCCCCCATTATATTTTATTACATTGATATAATGACACTTGTCAAAAGTAAATCAAGATAGTTTATTTACATTAAGGTATGTCTTAATGTTACATCCTCCCTTTAAAGTGTAGCTAAATAATATACGAATATAATGTTAAAATATAAACTTTGCAACAAAACATTAAATATTGAACCTCTTCACTGGCTTAACCAATCTTCCTGACCTTGTAACATAATTATCTTGACTTATTGTTGTAGTATTTTTTTTTAGATCATTTTTCTCTCCGATAGTTTCAGGTTCTGAGTGATGTTCTGCCGAAGGAATGTTATTTGTTTCACTATTAGGTATAACTACAGCTTCTTTTTCTTTAATCATGTTTGATTCAGTCTTGTGTAGTACTTCTGATCAGTGGATGTTAAAGAGTATATAAGCAAAATTTGAAACAAATCACAATGCTGTAGGTACGCTTAACTTATACCCCAAAAATTATTTTGTCTCTTAATAAGCTATCTAGTAGGATTCCAAAATCACATTTTTAGCTTGTGAACTAATTAAAGTCAAAAATTCGTCAAATGTATCACCTTCTTTTTGCACTATTTTGAAAAAATTGTAGCGCTCAAACGGAATATGTGCCTTTGGGCTGAAGTATCTCTCGAACCTATCTTTGATAATTTTTATATCCTTTTGCTGCTCTTCCGTGAGATTAAAATTGTTAAAAATTTGGATGACATCTGGACCTATGGCTGTCATAAATAATGCGGCTTGTACTTCTGGTGGCTTTTTGGAGAGTTGGGTTGCTGTTGAGTACCAATCAAATTGTTGACTCCAAATTTTCCAACTAGAATATATCTTGCCTTTCAATTGCCTATCAAAACCACTTCTGACACCATGTAATATTATTTATTATAAAAATAAAGATTTGTGAGTGTATGACAATTATATTTTATTACATTGATATAATGACACTTGTCAAAAGTAAATCAAGATAGTTTGTTTACATTAAGGTATGTCTTAATGTTACAGGTATAGCGTACGATTGGACGCAGCAAAAGATTTACTGGACCGATTCCTCGAATCGCAGCATCTACGCCATGAATTTAGACGGCAGCGATCTCGTGATGATAGCCAGAGTTGAAAGACCCAGAGCCATAGTGTTGGATCCGTGTAACGGGACTCTCTTCTACACCGATTGGGGTAAATTTGGTACGACTGGGAAAATATTCAGGACTACGATGGCGGGTTCGTTGAAACGCGTCATCATAGATCACAATTTGTCGCAACCTAGCGGTCTGGCCATAGACTACGATCAACAGATGTTGTACTGGACCGACGCGGTAAGGGAAAAGATTGAACGGTCGGATTTGAATGGGAAAAATAGAGAGGTACTCGTATCGGCCACCATCTATCCTTTCTCTATAACGGTGTTCGGTAAATACATCTACTGGACGGATTTGCAGTTGAGGGGTGTTTATAGAGCCGAAAAACATACGGGTGCCAACATGGTGGAGATGGTGAAGAGGTTGGAGGACAGTCCGAGGGACATACAAGTTTATTCCGATCAAAGACAAAGGTGCAACATCAACCCGTGTTTGATTAATAACGGTGGATGCGCGCAGAGTTGTCATCCGGCGCCGAACGGTACGGCCGAATGCAGGTGCGACGAAAACACGAAATTGGTTAACGAGGGTAAGATGTGCGTCGCTAAAAATCTTACGTGCGATTCGAGCAAGTTCTACTGCGCTAACGGGCGGTGTATATCCAGGATGTGGGCTTGCGACGGCGAAGACGATTGTGGCGACAACAGCGACGAGGATACCAACTATTGCTGTAAGTACTTTTATCTGACGACGTTTTTCTGGCATCTATTGTCGTATTTGGCACGGGCTTCAGTCATGCAGCCGAACTCGATATGATACACGCAAGTTTGGCATCGTCCATGAGCTATATTTTTAATGAAACACCCTGTATGTTTTTATGATTTTTATAAGCTCCTTAACATTACGATCTCAACGAACTATACCATGTAATTTTGTTCAAGATTTTTAACTGTCAACAGTCATTTTTCAACTGTCAACTGTAGTTTTTAGCTGTCAACTGTCATTTTTTAACTGTCAACTGTCATTTTTTTAACTGTCATCTGTCTTTTTCAGCTGTAAACTGTCATTTTTCAGCTGTCAACTGTCATTTTTAACTGTCAAATGTCATTTTTCAGCTGTCAACTGTCATTTTTAACTGTCAAATGTCATTTTTCAGCTGTCAACTGTCATTTTTAACTGCCAAATGTCATTTTTCAGCTGTCAATTGTCATTGTTAACTGTCAACTGTCATTTTTAACTGTCAAATGTCATTTTTAAGCTGTCAACTGTCATTTTCAACTGCCAAAAGTCGTTTTTCAGCTGTCAAATGTCATTTTTAATTTTCAACTGCGTGTCTAGCGAAGCGAGTTTCGCAGCACAACATTTTTAATCTGTCATTTGTCATTTTTAATCTGTCATTTGTCATTTTTAAGCTGTCTAATGTCATTTTTAACTATCAAATGTCATTTTTCAGCTGTCAACTGTCATTTTTAACTATTAAATGTCATTTTTAAGTTGTCAACTGTCATTTTCAACTGCCAAAAGTCGTTTTCAGCTGTCAAATGTTATTTTTAATTGTCAACTGCGTGCCGAGCGAAGCGAGGTTCGCAGCACAACATTTTTAATCTGTCATTTGTCATTTTTAATCTGTCAATTGTTATTTTTAACTGTCAAATGTCATTTTTCAGCTGTCAACTGTCATTTTTAACTGTCAAATGTCATTTTTCAGCTGTCAACTGTCATTTTTAACTGTCAAATGTCATTTTTAAGCTGTCAACTGTCATTTTCAACTGCCAAAAGTCGTTTTTCAGCTGTCAAATGTCATTTTTAATTGTCAACTGCGTGCCGAGCGAAGCGAGGTTCGCAGCACAACATTTTTAATCTGTCATTTGTCATTTTTAATCTGTCATTTGTCATTTTTAATCTGTCTAATGTCATTTTTAATCTGTCAATTGTTATTTTTAATCTGTCATTTGTCATTTTTAATCTGTCAATTGTTATTTTTAATCTGTCATTTGTCATTTTTCAGCTGTTAACGGTCATTTATAACTGTCAAATGTCATTTTCCAGCTGTCAACTGTCATTTTTAACTGTTAAATGTCATTTTTAAGCTGTCAACTGTCATTTTTAACTGCCAAAAGTCGTTTTTCAGCTGTCAAATGTCATTTTTAATTGTCAACTACGTGCCGAGCGAAGCGAGTTTCCAGCACAACATTTTTAATCTGTCATTTGTCATTTTTAATCTGTCATTTGTCATTTTTAAGCTGTCCAATGTCATTTTTAACTATCAAATGTCCTTTTTAACTATCAAATGTCCTTTTTTAACTATCAAATGTCCTTTTTTAACTGTCAACTGTCATTTTCAACTGCAAAAAGTCGTTTTTCAGCTGTCAAATGTCATTTTTAAGAGAATTTTGGGATCTACAAATTTGGTCTGAAGTATTTTTTCAAAAAAACTTTTTTTGAGAAAAACTCAAAAAACCTAAAATTTTTACCTTTGACCCCGAATAACTTTTGAAGCACATATAGGACAGATGGGGACTTTTTAATTTTTCATTTTTATAGTAAAATAAAGGTATTTACCAAAAATCAGCTCTGTCGGATTTTTGTTATTTCATTACTGTTTTCAGGTCTAAATTGACCGGACTAAATCAAGAAAAGCACTAATATTTATTATAGTCTCTTTATATGCCAATGAAAGATTATATTGAGTGATTTGTGTTTTCAGCTTTCCATTCTTGTTCCCCCAACGAGTTCCGATGTGCCAATGGACGTTGTATATTCAAATCTTGGAAATGCGATCACGAAAACGATTGCAAAGATGGTTCCGACGAAAAAGATTGCAATTATCCGCTCTGCGCTCCCGGAGAATTTACTTGCGCCAATCATAGATGCATACCCATGGCACAGGTAAAGTTTACGTTCAAATATTGAAACATTTTCAAAACGAAACGTTCAATTTTAGGTTTGTAACGGTGTTAATGATTGCAAAGACAACATTACGTCTGACGAAACACACGAAAGATGCCCCAAAAATACGACGTGTCCGCCGAACCATCTCAAATGCGAAAATACCAACATTTGCGTCGAACCTTACTGGTTGTGCGACGGAGACAACGATTGCGGTGACAATTCCGATGAGAATCCTCTACATTGCTCGCACAGAACTTGTCCGCAAAACAGCTTCAGGTGTTCGAATCACAGATGCATACCGGCTACTTGGTAAGTTTACCACGACTTGTTTTAAAGATTGGTGTGTGCAAAAGTTTTTTTTTTAGGTATTGCGACGGTGATGATGATTGCGGTGATGGAGCTGACGAGCCACCGGAATATTGCAGAAGTGATGGACGTACGTGTTTCGGTGATTTGTTCACTTGTGACAATGGAAATTGTGTACCGAGGATTTATATCTGCGACGGAGACAATGATTGTCTGGATAACAGCGATGAAGACAATCGGCACGAATGCAGTAAGTTGTTCTTTCGATTTTTCGATTTTCTGTTAACTGTTTTTTGTTTTTATATTTTCTATTTTTATTGTTCCATGTTTTCTGCATTCTATTTTGAATTTATATCTACTGTATTCTATGTTCTACTTTCTCTTTTTTATGTTGTCTTCCTAGTTTCCCATTTTCAATTTTTTATTTTTGCAGTAAGTTTATCTTTCGAGTTTTCGACTTTCTGTTAACTGTGTTTTGTTTTTACATTTACTTTTATTGTTCCATGTTTTCTGCATTCTATTTGGAATTTATATTTACCGTATTCTATGTTTTACTTTCTCTTTTTTATGTTCTCTTCCTAGTTTCCCATTTTCAATTATCTATTTTTGCAGTAAGTTCATCTTTCGAGTTTTGATTTTCTGTTAACTGTGTTGTGTTTTTACATTTACTTTTTCTAGTTTTATTGTTCCATGTTTTCTGCATTCTATTTCGAATTCATATTTACTGTATTCTATGTTCTACTTTTTCTTTTTTATGTTCTCTTCCTAGTTTCCCATTTTCAATTTTCTATTTTTGCAGTAAGTTTATCTTTCGAGTTTTGATTTTCTGTTAACTGTTTTTTGTTTTTAAATTTCCTTTTTCTATTTTTCCATGTTTTCTGCATTCTATTTTGAATTTATATTTACTGTATTCTATGTTTTACTTTCTCTTTTTTATGTTCTCTTCCTAGTTTCCCATTTTCAATTTTCTATTTTTGCAGTAAGTTTATCTTTCGAGTTTTGATTTTCTGTTAACTGTTTTTTGTTTTTATATTTTCTATTTTTATTGTTCCATGTTTTCTGCATTCTATTTTGAATTTATATCTACTATATTCTATGTTTTACTTTCTCTTTTTTTATGTTCTCTTCCTAGTGTCCTATTTTCAATTTTTCATTTTTACAGTAAGTTTATCTTTCGAGTTTCGATTTTCTGTTAACTGTTTTTTGTTTTTAAATTTCCTTTTTCTATTTTTCCATGTTTTCTGCATTCTATTTCGAATTCATATTTACTGTATTCTATGTTCTACTTTCTCTTTTTTATATTCTCTTTCTAGTTTCCCATTTTCAATTTTCTATTATTGCAGTAAGTTTATCTTTCGAGTTTTGATTTTCTGTTAACTGTTTTTTGCTTTTACATTTCCTATTTTTATTGTTCCATGTTTTCTGCATTCTATTTCGAATTCATATTTACAGTATTCTATGTTCTACTTTCTCTTTTTTATATTCTCTTTCTAGTTTCCTTTTTCTATTTTTCCATGTTTTTTGCATTATATTTTGAATTTATATTTACTGTATTCTATGTTCTACTTTCTATTTTTTATGTTCTCTTCCTAGTTTCCCATTTTTAATTTTTCGATTTTTTATTTTTTTATTTCTGTTTTATAGTGTTTATTTCCTATAATTCTTTTTCCATTTTCTACATTTTTTTTATTTTCTCCTCTTTGTTTCCCATTTTCAATTTTCTGATTTATCTTTTCCATTTTACTGTTTTCCTCTTTCTATGTTTTAATTTCTGTCTTTTATATTTATATTTTCTATATTTCAGTTTGCTACATTTCTATTTTCAATCTACCTGGTTTCTATTTTATGTTTTCTATATTTATATGTTCTGTTTTCTATTTTTTGTAAGTAATTTAAATTTTTTAATATTAAATATCTTTTATTAAAATTTTTATATGATGTTTAGTGAAGTATTTATTTAAAAAATTGATAAAACATAAGAATTATTACACTTATTGCACTTACTGTAACAGTATGCTTGTTTTCGGTTTTCCATTTTCATTTACCTATTTTATTTCTTCGATTTTCGATTTTCTGTATTCAATTTTCTAGTTTCTGTTCTCTGCTGCCTGTTTTTCATTTTCCATTTCAAAATTTCCACTTTCTATCTTTTTCCAGATGACAGAAAATGTGACGAAGAGAACGAGTTTACTTGTGAAGCCAACAAAGAATGGGGCCGAGCTCAATGCATACCTAGAAAATGGTTGTGTGACGGTGATCCCGATTGTGTAGATGGCGCTGATGAAAATGCAACATTGCATCATTGCCCTACTCCTCAATCCTGCGCCGAAGATCAATTTACCTGCGCCAATGGACGCTGCATCAATAAAGTAAGACGATTAAAACATTTTCAGAATTTAACTGGTTTAACCATAACCTCAAATATCTCTTACACTGAATTTTTATGTAGGGCTGGGTGTGCGACCACGACAACGACTGCGGAGACGGTACAGATGAAGGTAAAGAATGCAACTCCAAGTACAAAACTTGTTCTCCCAACGAATTTACGTGTCAGAACTTCAAATGTATCCGCATGCAATACAGATGTGACGGGGAAGACGATTGTGGCGATCGTTCCGACGAAGTTAACTGCAGTAAGTATCTTAAAATCGAATTAATCGGCATTGTTTAACAAAAAATATTGTTTTTTTTTTACAGAGAAACCAAACTCTACGTGTGCCGATCCAACTCAATTTAGATGCAACAACGGTCAATGTATCAACTACAATTTGGTGTGTAACAAAGTCTCGGATTGCGCGGATGATTCCGACGAACCGCTGCATTGTAATATCGACGAATGTGCCAAAGTCGAAATACACCAATGCGGACACAAATGCGTCGACACTCCGACCAGTTACTACTGTGAATGCAATCAAGGCTACAAGTAAGTTCAGAATATTTTCAATTATCTGTGTGAGAGCACTCTGCTAGATCAGATTAGACCCTACAAGCTTAGTAGCACTCTCTTGTGTTTGCTCAATTCTCTAATTGTATTTGCATCTGTAAATAATTGAAGAGTGACTACAAAAATTCTCATTAGGTCCATTGTTCTTCCTCCTAATTTATCTTACTGTTTCACTTTTAGGCTGTCCTTGTACAGATTTCTCTATTTTTCTCTTCAATCCAAACTCTGCTAATTTTTAATAATGTTCCTACGCATATTCTTCTTGATTTATATTCTTTATTAGGCTTATGTTTAGAACAAAATTTCTTTAAATTCAATTATTCATGTTATCAACAATCTTCTGGTTTAAGGGTTCCAATCTCTCCCCATCCTTGGCTGAAGTTTTTATGTCTGATTTAGAGGGTGTATTCTTGAATTCTAGTTTTAAGAATATTTCATTCTACTCGAGATATGTTAATGATTGTTTTGTTTAAAGGCACTATTTCTGATATAGACAACTTTCTTACCTATATAAACTCTCTTCACCCTAGAATTAAATTTTCTATTGTGTAATATTATTTGATCGTTGGGCGACAATTTGTAATATGAGTTACCTGTTGATAGTGAATTTATAAAAATATTTAGTTAACTTTTTTGAAAAAATAACAATATACCAAAAGAAAAAATGTAATTTGCAATAAAACAAACATTAAGCTTAATTTCGTCTTTAATTAGTTGTAAAAGATACTTCAATAATTAACAGAATTTATAAATGTTTATCACACAAAAATTATGATAGTTAAATACCTCGGCTAGGGGTGAGTAAGTTCATTAGCTCTGACTATTGTACAATATTTGTTTCTTTAAGAAATTATAAGGGCGCCACTGAAATCTTTTTATTTTTTATGATACTAATGAAGAAAGTTGTTTTAAGCTGAGTTATTTAAATAAGTATCATAAGATGACAGAAAGATGTCAGAAAAAACTGTCTATGAAGATAAAAAAATGATTTGAAAATGTACAAACATATAAAAGATAATAAGATTTCCTTGGTGCTGAAATTAATGAGGTAGAGAATACGTTACAACAAAATAATCCGCAAACAGTTCTTTAAAAATACTTATTCTAATACAGTTGACGATATAGATAGATATACACGGAAATAAAAGAGAAAAAATATGGGAACAGTAAACTTGATAGATCACAATAAACTTATCTGTTACAATAATGGACGATCCTTCGCCGCACCTTGGGGTCGCTACGGCACTGTCTAGGTGGTTCCAAATGATTATGGAAGATCACTAGTGGAGGGATGATCTGCCCCAGTTGTAGAGATAATCCAGTTAAGAATGTACATACGAGAGCTTAAAGTTTAAGAGCTTAAGAGATGCTTCTGGTTTACAGAATCTTCAATTAAAGAGTTGCCTCTAGTTTACTGTATTATATTCCAACTTTCTGAAAATTACCAGTGTCAAACACGTGTTACATTTACTTTTCTGGCACAAAAAGTACAAATCAGCATAGTCCGAAATCTACAGTTAGATGCTAACGTATTTTAATAGATTACAAAAGATACATTTTTACATTAAATTTACTTTTTAATAATCTTACACACTAATCAAAATTCCAGAAATGTACTTTTACCCGCCTTTTATAAAAAATTATCATTAATACTTTTAATTACCATAAAAAGATTCTTTGAATAATAATGAAATATGTTGAAATTCTCATCTGATATAATAAAATAGAATATAACTTTCGATATTTTATAAATATCTTAACAAAAAGGAATTATAAAATTGGAAAAAAAACATACCTGTATATGACAGTAAATCAATAGAAGAAATGAGACTGGGAATAATTATTAAAACCTATTGAACTCGATAATGCCAACTCATTAGTACACCTCGTAGCGTAGCTACTTTGAACTTCCAATTATAATTATAGAGACCGTATTCATTATTTTATTATTAAAAATGTTTTACGATAGATGGAGTTAGCGGTACTAATTAAATTTAATATTTAGGATACCAGGTGCTTAAAATGTTAACAGGTACTGTTACAATTGAAATGGAAACTAATAACCAGATTTCTTTCTTGGATATTTTGATAACTAAGGACTTAGTTAATGGTTCTTTTTGTTTTGATGTCTATAGAAAACCTTCTACCACAGATTAGCTTCTTTCATAGATGTTTCTTCCTACCTTTGTCTCAAGATTCATTGTTATAGGTCTTGTCTTAATCCTTACCTTACTGTATCTTTTTATTTTTAGCCTGATGATGGTCTAAGACCAAAACTAGTCGCATTTTTATATTTTTAACATTAAATTTATTGTGGTTTTATTGATATTTGATATCAGCCACATTTGAGTTGTGGATCATTCCTTCGATTTGAGTTATGGATCATTCCTTGATTTTAAGCAAATATGGCTTTAATTCAAGGAGGGCTTACCTGCTATTTGGTAAGAGTAAAGAACCTCTTTGACTTGTGTAGACAAACAGAATATGGATGTAGGTACCCTCTTCTTTTCTGTGGTATCTGCATGCCTTATGAACTAAGGAATCTTCTAAATTAATACACATATTGAGATTCTAAGGAAATAATCAAAGGTAACACCACGAGTCGTTAAAATTTTATTGATACATTTTTAGTCTCCATCTTAGGTTAGATTAGGTTATGTTAGGTTAGGTTAGGTTAGGTTAGGTGAGGTTAGGTTAGGTTTGGTGAGGTTGGGTTAGGTTAGGTTAAGTTAGGTTGGGTTAGGTTGGGTTAGGTTAGGTTAGGTTAGGTTAGGTTAGGTTAGGTTAGGTTAGGTTAGGTTAGGTCCTGTGGTGACTTCTGCGAAGACTATATATTTCTAAGATGAGTAATGGCTTTCCCTCTGCTTTTGAAACTAGTTGACCTAATGTGTATACTCTGCTGGTATAGTGTCTTTTCTGGTTCTTTGTTAATTCTACTTTTTTCAGTAAAATAGGTGTCCATCAGTCTAATAATTTTTAGTGCTGTGGTATCTACTATTGTTAGTAAAAATTTTTTTCCAATTCTTTGAGTTTGAGTTAGGATTTCCGTTTGCAGGATTGAAGGACACTATTAAATCCTATACATTATTACTATTATATATCCTGGACAGGGATTCTGTATCCTATCGCTTTCGATAGCGACATGTCGTTTCAAACAAACGGTATTCCGTGTACACATTTCTATACGACTTTAAGCACAAGTCATGTCGCTTGAAGGCGATACGTTTTGAGGTATCGCTTCAATAAAACATAACCTATTTGTGACAAAATATTTTTTATTTGTTGTGTTCTGTGTCCGTATTGTTATTCATTGTTGTATTTGTATACTTTTAAAAATAAATTTTGATTTTATTGATTAATATGAGAGTGGCAAACCAGCATTGGGAAGCCTTTTTAAATGCTGTTGAAAATAATCACAGCCTTATAACCAACAACTTTAATGGGGCCCAAGGAAAAGGTGAAGGAAACGCTTTGTGGGCAAGTCTTGCTATAAAACTATATCTTCAACAATAATATGAAAGATATATTGAGCCATTTCTTTTGTTAATCTAAAAGACTTTTTAAATAGATCATCCCTTAATTCAAAAGGGTTTGTTTCATCTCTTATTTGCCTCCTCATAACATTGAAAGCCCGAATATCGTCTAGAAATTCTTCTCTTTGAATGATTATGTTATTTAAAAAATTAACTTGAAGTATATGAAAAAATACAAACTTTTTAAAAGATTTTTTTATTGTTTATTTAACTATTTAGCGGAGAAATATTTTATGACAAACGATTTTTATAGAAATCAATGTAAGACCATATAATAAAGCCACCAAACAAAAAACTAAGCATTTTATGTTTGAGAAAGGACTTACGTTAAGCTTAACTCCTATTATCCAATAGCCAACGCAAGTACAAATAATTAAATAAAAACCAGAAAAATAACAACAAACATCTCAAAACCAACTTTGCAATCTACAAAATAATAATATGCTAAACCAATAAACCATAGAAATAGAACATAAATGTTAAATTGCAAATCAAAATCCCTAAAATGTCTGAAGAAATTTAAAAACTCCCCAGAATTTCTACATATCATGTTGATAAAAGCCGAATACGGCCGAAGTATTGTCGAGAGGTACACAGAATACCCTTTTCGCGAGATATCGCTTCTACATGTCAAAAGCGACTGTAGAATTCGACATGTCGAAAGCGATAGGATACAGAATCCCTTTCCTGGATATATTACCTTTGTACAATGGGGAAGTCTCCTCCTATCGAATATCAAAAAATCATTTACCGTTATGAAAAGAAAGTACCAAAATAACCCTATTACCAAATTTTTAGTTCTTAATTTACATATTTTCTTTGAAAAAATTGATAATTAAACTCGGGTATTTAATTTTTAAAGCGTTGTGTACCTGTTTATAAATGTGGCAACCGCGCAAAAAATATTTACTTTATTTATGGATCATTACTATAAAAATCAACTCATAGTCATACTAATATTGCATTTTTATTATAATATAAAACACTCTGCTGCAATATTATTTTAAATTTATAATGTTTTGCTCTGATAATATTAGACGGTCTCCTACAGAGACAAGGAACTTGGCTGAATGGTTCTAGCAGCTCAGGCCACAAATTATACAGGAGATAAAGACGAAAACCAGATTGGTTAATGTTTGTTTTGATATTACCTTACATTTGTCATATGGTGGTGTTTTGGTTTTGTGCTTTTTTTATATTTTATTAGTGAATTTATTATCTTGGACAGTATATATATATTTATAAACTTTAAATTTATTACTTCATTTAAATATTATTGTGGTAAGTATTTGTTTTTAATTGTTGTGCATATAAATAATGTTTATCTTTTAGTATTAAGTTAATGGCTCCTCCAAAAGTGCTTGACGGTTTTCAAAAAGCTGATTCAGGCAATCTTCCTAGTGTCTTGGCCGACATGATTGCACTATATTTTTCAAATAATTCAAGATACCACAGTGTAGAGTCAAGTGGTCAAAAACAACTTCGGTAAGTTAATTCTTTTTATTTAAAATAGTTTCTTTAACCTTTTTAAATTTTTAGTGCTACAAGATCATCTTATGGTGATTCTGCAATTGGTTATGTGCAGGTTAGATATGAAGAAGCTACATGCATTGTGAAATGCGTTGTAACTCCTGAACATTCTGTCCATGCCAAGGGTTATTCCGTATATGTAAAAATTAATACGGAAGTAAATGAAATAACTGAATGTGTTTGTGAAGACTGCATTTCCGCACAAGGAGGATGCAAACATGCTATTTCTTTTTTGTTTTGGTTGCATCGCAGAAGTGAGGAACCATCTACAACAGAAACCCTGTGTTACTGGAAGAAGTCTGAGCTTTCAAAATGTGGCACATCACTTAAGTTTTTAAAACTTTCAGATATTTGCAATTTGGAAGAAAAGCCACAAAATTCTTCTGTTTTAGATGCATTTAAAATACAAATTACCAATGCCGACTGTACATTGCTAAATATGCAGAAGGAACTACCATTTTCAAAGTTATCATTGTACCAGCTAGTACTTCAATATCAAAATGGTAACTTTACCCAAAGTGCAGATTCCTTCATAAACTATTGTATGGCAAATATGACTAAAGAAGAATGCCTTGAAGCCGAAGAGAAGACCAGAGACCAATCTAAAAATAAACTTTGGTATGAACTTCGATTTGGTAGGATTACTGCTTCAAGATTATATGAAGTTAGTAAATGTAAAACTAGTGATGGATCTCTTGTTGAAAACATTTTTGGAGCTTCAAAATTTAATCCTACTGAATCAATGGAACGAGGCTTAAGATTGGAAGAAAGTGTTTTAAAAGTAGTGGAAAGTATTAAAACTTTAAAAATTAGAAGAAGTGGACTTATTTTGAATCCAGATTTTCCAATCTTTGGTGCATCTCCTGATGGTATTTCAGAGGAATTTGTTATAGAAGTGAAATGTCCGAAACAAGACATCAAAACATTCATCAAAGATAACAAAATCCTCCCCAAGTATGAAGCACAGCTGCTACTTCAGCAGACCCCAAATTTGAAACAAACCAAAGGGTATATATTTTTTATTATGATTTTAATGAAAATAAATTAAACAATATTATGGATGAAGCAACTAATTTTTGGAAAAAATATGTATTTGATAAGTTTCCCAAATTGTAAATTGAATAAATAAAACTCAGAATCAAACCACAAATTCTTTATTATTACAAAGCAAAGGCAAATAGTTTCAGTCTACATCAGACAATCATCAGGCTGTAAATAAAAGAAATACATGGTATGCAAAAGAGACGGTAAGTGTGAAAGTAGTACCACAATTAAAAATTATTTTATGAGTCCTAAAAGATTTTTCTTAAGCTCAAAAACAAAAAGATTTAGTATCATTTTAATCACAAATCATAGAGAAAAGCAAATATTTTGAAAATAATACTTTAAGTATGAATTACATATGGAGAGAAATTAAAAGTTTGTGTTTATTGAAACAAATAATTATACAAACACTTGGTTGTTTCTTTACTATTTTATTTCAATCTATTGTATTATGTATGATACCTCATGAGCACTATCATTTTATAAACTATTGACTTACTATTGCAAATTGTAAACCTTTTGTAACCAAATATTTGTATAACAAATAACTTTCAAATTTGTTTTTCTCTATGATTTGTGATTAAAATGATACTTGAGTATCATTTGTTGAGTATGTTAAATTAGTTTGGAGATGAAATAAAGTATTCAAAATTTGATATAAATGTATTTATTAATTATAATTTTATAAGGGCAGGTTGTAAATTTATAATGCCTGCTGCAATATTAACACAAGCATTAAGATTTCTTAAAAAGTGAATGTCTACTTGAGAATGGGATCCTAGTAAAGCAAACTCTCTTATCCGACTGATTATCCTTTCGATGTGAATTCTAAGGGCTGCAATACTTCGGCTTTCTTTGACTTGAGCTGTTGTTAATTGTTCCATGTTGATAATGGAAGCTGGCCTTATTAATGTTACATTTTTTGGGCCAATAAAGGTGCTAAATTTTTAAAACCCCTATCAGCAAGAACCTCACAAAAATTGGGCAATACATTTAAGTAACCACAATTTTCTGTAAGGATTAAGTCAGATGCTCGCCCACCAAATCCTTCAGATATAAAGTTTATGAAACCATTGGGTGTTGATGAAACTAAATATTTAATTGTGTTAGCATTCTTGTAATCTGACCAAGTCATTGATTGGTGGACTGGATTGGCAGGTTTCTCAATAGATATTTCAAAGCAATCTATTATCGAAACCACTTTTGAATACTTAAATCTAAATGGAATTGGCAAACATTTTAAAATTTGGTATCTGCTTGGCCAGAATACAAAGGGTTTCATTACGCTTTCCACTATGGGTAAACTTTTACAAAATATTTTGTTTATTTGGGATTTGCTTAACCCAAAGTCTATTCCTAATCTAAAGAAAGCATCGTTGAGCCTAATTTTTTTAAAAATAATTAAAATATCCCTTTCTATGATATTTACTTTAGCAGATATAAGCTTAACTAAAAAAAAACATCATTTGTTAGGCCTAAGTAAAAACGTGGATGCATGTTTATTGCTATAATCTCTCTCTTAGCACTAAGTTCTTTAAAATCACTACTACTTGATGGTGGACTAGAATGACTGGATGAATAAGTTTCTTCTACTTCATAAGATGTGTCCAAAGGTAAAGAAGATGATGAAGTTGAACTTTGTAGGCTCATTGCAACAGATGGTTCATCTTGCACCAAGGTTTTATCACAGGGTTCAATTGATTCATTTGATTCCTCATCACTTGAAATTAATTTAGGTGTTGTTATATGCAAATAAGGAACAATGCTAAGTTTCTTAAGGGTGGGATTCTTTTTTGTTCTTTTATAAAACTGGTAGTCCACTGAGTCCGTTTTTAGCTGAAAAAGAAATAAAGATATATTAAAAATGTAAGCAACAATAAAAGCATGTGCGTTTATCTAATATTTATGATAATAATAATAATTAAAAAAAATAGCTACATAGATACAGACAGTAAATTAGTACTTACATTAAAATGATCTTCACAACAGTGTCTAATAGTTTTGGTGCATTTTAAACCCACTGCATCAAACCAAAGTTTTCTTATGTCTGGACGCCTCGGAACAAATAAAAATAGTTTTTTAGAGTTTTCACTCGTATTTAAGCAATTAGGTACGAAACACTTTTTCATTTTTATCTAAATAAATTAATAAAATGATATAAAACACAAAAAATACAACCTAACCAAACCAAAACACAGCTCCAAACACGAACAAACAAAACCAAAACCAAGCGCAAGCGTATTGGATGTCTATTGACCTTCTACCACTTCGCAGTTAGTGCGCTGTTGCCGATTCGTTAAAAGCGTACACAACGCTTTAAATTTTAAAAACCATTACTTTATAAAGGAATATTTCGAAAATTATTAATAATTTGACAGTTTAATGAATTAAACCTTAGTTTATTAACTATTAAGAATTAATTAAAACAATAAAAAAAATATAGGAGACTTCCCCATTATATTTTGATTCCTTCCGGGTATCTAATGATACCCGCAAGGGTGACACCTGTCCTTGAACCTAACTTTTCTCAACTTCAATTTTTTGTGATTTTGCTAAAGCATTTCACAATGTATATCAGAAGTTTTTGATAAACAAGCTTGAATTTGATGGCATCCCTGGTCTTTCTTTGGAGTGATTTAAATCTTGCCTCACAATTGGTCAGGACAAATGGTAAGTATTTTGAAAGCCTGCTGACTGATAGTGGTGTATAGTAGTTTTCACAATAAATGGTATTAACTGAAGGATTATAATAAAACCAATTAGACCCTTAAGTTGTAAAATCCGAGATGCACATCATAAATGTAAAAGGACCTGATTCAGGTAATTTTGTTTCTCATAGAGGGATTGTAGAGGATTACAGCTTACACTTTTTGTTTTTTGTATGTTTTAGTCTTTGTATTTCATTGGAAGTGGTCACTTGTGTTACAGCGTGCAATATTTGTTATTACAGACATTAATAGCAAAGATTTTATACCTCAACGTACAGAATAGGCAGTATGTGGCGTCCGTTGATAAAAAGTAATAGTGCTTCTTCCAGAGGTTCGTTAAAGAAGAATCATTATAAAAAATGTGAGTAGTTCCTTACTTCGGCAAGGATATAACGCGGGTGCTGCAGCAAGAGTAACCAATAATTAGACGAAGGTGCCTCTTACTTCAGTTAGACGAATTGTTGAAAATTCCATGGAATCAAGAAAAAAGCGTAGAGATTCCGGTGTCACAAAAAGTCTAGACGACTGGGAAAAAGATTTGATAAGGCGAAAATCTACACTATGTACGATGAGCAGCGTGTCCCTACAATTAAAAGTCTGAAACACCGGCTCATCAATGACGAAACTCACATCAACTGTGGCCTCACTACTCTTTGGCGAGCTCTGTCTGCAATGGGCTTTAAATATCGCAAAATTGACAAGAGACAAGTAATAATGGAATCCACACGTTTAAAAAACTGACGTTCTGAATATATAACGCCAATAAGAAAATACCGGTCTGAAAATCGGCCAATACTCTACCTCGACGAGACGTGGTTTGACACGGATGACACCCCTTCCAAAGAATTCTGATTCCTCTGATAAGTGTAAAACAAAAGCATCATCAAATAAAGGGAAGAGAATCACAATATTATACGCAGGATCAGAAAATGGTTGGGTCCCAAACGCTATGTGGCTTTCTGCCAAAAGTATTAAGGACTCTTGTGTTAATTATCGCGAAGATACGACAGCAGAGCTTTTTGAAGATTGGTTTAAAAATTGTCTGTTACCCAACATTCCGCCAAACAGCGTTATAGTAATGGACAACGCAAGCTATCATAGTCGACAAATGCAAAAAATTCCTGGCTCAAAGAATACGAAATTGGAGATTCAAAACTTCATGGCTGCAAATGACATATACAGGGTGTTTCTTAAGTAATCTAAAATATTATATGGGGCGCTTCGTTACTCAATTTTAAGACGAAAAGTTCATAAAAACATGTGTGATAGGTGTTGTCGTTTATGAGATACAGGGTGTTGTACGTGAAATTAATTTTTCTTGGTGACGCTACTGATTTATATTTTTTATTATTTTATTACAAGCAACATGTGTTAAACATAAAGGAAAAATAATACATTTCAGAGCAAATGTTCAAAATGTCCACCTCCAGCTAAAATGCAAGAATCCGCTCGATGTCTAATGGATTGTCGAATACGTTCGAAGATACCAGGATTGTTACGAATAACATTACAGCCGTCTATGATACGATTTTGAAGATCTTGTACGTTTAATATCAGTGTTGTGTAAACAAGCGATTTCAAATATCCCCACACACAAAAATCCAGAGGATTGTGTCCAGGGGCCACGGGTGTGGAGATCCTCGTCCGATCCAATGGCCTGGAAAACCATTATTTAAAAACTCGCGTACAATCACTGAAAAATGTGGAGGAGCTCCGTCATGCATGAACCACATGCGCCTTCTAATAATAATAGGTACATCTTCCAAAAGAAGTGGAAGTTCATTTTCTAGAAAATGTTGGTATGTCTCACCGGTTAATCGTACAGGAAGGAAAAATGGTCCAATTAAATAATCATGGATGATGCCAAGCCAAACATTGACCGAAAATGTTTGTTGAAATCGTTTTACACTTATGGTATGTGGATTTACATCTGCCCATATGTGGTCATTATGAAAATTCATAATCCCATGTCTAGAAAAGTTGGCTTCATCCGTAAATAGAATATTGGCCACAAAATTCGGATTGTTCGCGATTTCACGTAAAATCCATTGACAATACTGTATGCGTAATGGATAGTCAGTAGGTAACAAATGTTGAACACGTTGAACGTGATATGGATACAATAAATTATCTTGTAGAATATTCCAAACAGTTTTGTTACTTACATTTACTTCATCTGCAACTTTTCTTGTACTCGTTTCTGGATGTTGGTCAATAATTTGAAGAATCTGGTTTTCCAATTGGGTATTTCTCACAGTTTTGGGTCGTCCAATAATATTCTTCGATTTAGCAAAAGTTCCAGTTTCTTGTAAACGAATATGTAACTTAGTAAACGTATCTGAACATGGTAAACGATTATTTGGATAACGCTGGGCATACGTACGTCTAGCTTCTAAGGCATTACCATTCGCTAATCCGTACAAAAAATGCATATTAGCCATTTCAACATTAGTAAACACTGGCATAGTTATTAACTAAACACAGAGTCAATCAAATAAAAATGTACGATTTTTGCGTTGGTTTTCAAATTTGACACTTGTCAACATTATTTCTAAGGCCACTTAGAATAAGCATGTTTTTACGTATTACTTCTAAAAACCAGTAGCGTCACCGGGAAAAATTAATTTCACATACAATCAGAACTGACTTATTACAATAAATTCAACACCCTGTATCTCATAAACGACAACACCTATCACACATGTTTATATGAACTTTTCGTCTTAAAATTGAGTAACGAAGCGCCCCATATAATATTTTAGATTACTTAAGAAACACCCTGTATTTTGAGGAAAATTATACAAAAAAAGACCTTTTACAAGTGCTGCAGTTATTTTCTTAAAAAAACGTATGCCAATACCATTTACCGTGAAAAATACTATACCTCAAGGCTCGGTTTTGGGTCCAGTTCTTTTCGCTCTATTTATTAATGGTACCACATAAAAATTGATGGCAAAATTTAATTCAGATATGAAAACTTTACATACAGGCATCTTTTGATTATTTTTACTATTTCTTTAATTATTCCATGTTTTTTTAGGTTATTGGACGACGGCAAAGCTTGTGCCGACGTCGACGAATGCATAGAAACACCCGGAGTGTGTTCTCAGTATTGTTCCAACACGCAAGGCAGTTATTATTGCAAATGCAACGACGAATACTACGAGAGAGAATCCGACGAACATACTTGCAAACGCAAAGACACCATCACGCCTTGGATCCTCTTCACCAATAAATATTACATCAGGAATATATCCATCGACGCGCACACCTACAATCTGGTGCACCAAGATCTGATGAACGTCGTAGCTTTGGACTACGACATGAAGGAAAAGAATATTTACTTCTGCGACGTTACAGCGAAAACCATATACAGGAGCAAGTTCGGTAGCAGAGTGAAAGAAGCTGTCATACGTCACGATTCGCATGGATTGGAAGGTATATCGATCGATTGGATCGGAAGAAAATTGTATTGGCTGGATAGACATTCTAAAAACCTCGACGTTGCCGAATTGAACGGGACAAACCGAAGAACTTTAAAAACTAGCGTTCCAGATCCTAGAGCGATCGTAGTTCACCCAGGTACTGGTTATTTGTACTTCTCTTCCTGGCATCTTCAAGCTTTTATCGGGAAATTAGGAATGGACGGTTCGAATTTCACGAGAATATTAACGTGGGAAAATGACATCGCTTGGCCTAACGCCTTAACCATCGACTTCTTCACCGATAGATTATACTATGCGGACGCTCACTTGGACTACATAGCTCATTGCGATTTAGAAGGAAGGCACATACATAAGGTTCTCGTTGGATCGGCGGTACCACACGTGTTTGCTTTGTCTTTGTTCGACGATTATATATATTGGACCGATTGGAATTTGAAAGCTGTTTCGAGATCGAATAAGTTCGACGGCGAAGAACTGCAGTTGTTGGTGAATACGACGCACAAACCTTACGATATACACGTGTTCCATCCATTGAGGCAACTTCCGTACTACAATCCTTGCGGCGATAACAACGGCGGATGTTCGCATTTGTGTTTGATATCTCCACCTCCGGCTTCCAGTTATCTCAATATCGATGGATACGGCGACGAGGGCAACACCACGTATAAATGTGCCTGTCCCAATCAATATTATCTGGCGAACGATAGGAAGACATGCGTGGCTAATTGTACGGCGGGACAGTGGCAGTGCAAAGGACAAGATGAGAAATGCATACCGTGGTTCTGGAAGTAAGTAATCTTTTAACACTCTTATGTCCGATTTCACCAACGTCAATTAAATCGACGAATAACATTTATTGGTCGATTAAATTTATTTCTGTTTCAATAACGGTTTTAACAGGTCGGCTGAAAAGTCCCCGGTCTACCATAGTAAAACACAATATTTTGACAAAATTCATTTTTTTTATTCAACGTAGTTGCCTTCAGTTTCGGCGATTACCTCAGTATCAGAGCCAAATTTTTTTCCCGCGAGCATTCTCTTCAGGTCAGAGAAAAGGAAAAAGTCGCTGGGGGCTAGATCTGGAGAATACGGTGGGTAAGGAAGCAATTCGAAGCCCAATTCATGCAATTTTGCCATCGTTTTCGATGATTTGTGACACGGTGCATTCTCTTGATGAAACAACACTTTTCTCTTCTTCATATGGGGCCATTTTTTCGTGATTTCGGTCTTCAATCGCTCCAATAATGCACAGTAATAGTCGCTGTTGATTGTTTTTCCCTTTTCCAAATAGTCGATGAACAATATACCGTGTGTATCCCAAAAAACTGAGGCCATAACTTTGCCAGCTGACTGTTGAGTCTTTCCACGCTTTGGTGGCGGTTCACCGGCCGCAGTCCACTCAGCTGACTGTCGATTGGACTCAGGCGTGTAGTGATGGAGCCAAGTTTCATCCATAGTCACATACCGACGCAAAAAATCGGGTTTATTACGACTTAACAGCTGCAAACACTGCTCAGAATCATCAATTCGTTGCTGTTTTTGGTCGATTGTGAGCACGCGCGGCACCCATTTCGCACAGAGCTTCCGCATACCCAAATAATCGTGAATTATATGTCCAACACGTTCCTTAGATATCTTTAGAGTGTCAGATTTCTCGATCATATTCACTTTACGGTCACTCAAAATCATTTTGTGGATTTTTTTGATATTTTCGTCGGTAACCACCCCTTTTGGGCGTCCACTGCGTTCACCGTCTTCGGTGCTAATTTCACCACGCTTGAATTTTGCGTACCAGTCAATGATTGTTGATTTTCCTGGCGCAGAGTCCGGAAACTCATTATTAAGCCAAGCTTTTGCTTCAACTGTATTTTTTCCTTTCCAATAACAATATTTAATAAGCACACGAAATTCTTTTTTTTCCATCTTTTGGAAAATAACAAAAGTTGCTTCACTAAAAATGCAATATCTCACAAACTAATAGTCCGACAGCTGTCAAATTTTTACACGAATCTTTTGGTCAGACCGGAGACTTTTCAGCCGTTAAAACTCCAAATAGCTATTCGACAAATAAGTTATAATATAGTAATTTCTTCACGGACTATACTTTTAGGCGCATGCGCAAATAGTTTATTTGCAACGATTTGTCATAAAACATAACCCCACAATTTTAAATTTAAATCTTGGCGCTCTTTGCCGCTTTTATTTAATATTATTTAATTTTACAATATGAATACGAAACGCGAAAGAAGTAAAAATTATTTTGTAACTAAAAAGAACTCTTCAAAAGAGATCCCGGCTAAGAGACCCTCTCCAGGGGGTGGTTCGACTCCAAGTTAATGCTCACTATAGGAAGGATTGGGATGTATAAGTAATAAGGGCGCCACTATCTTTTGAACGCTATCGATTAAGCAAACAAACTACACAAAAACTAATAGTCCAAGAGCCAGCGCCTAAAAAACTGTTTGGAATCACAAAGGCTAATTTTTTTACAGCTTTTTATATTCGATGTGTACACAAACATACTGCGGTCAGTCAAGCGAATCGTAGAACAGGTGGCTCAGGTAGGCAATCAAAGGTGTTATATTTGCCGAGGTATTACAATACGTTTACTAAGGTTGAAATTTGTTACATATCTTTTAAATTGCATATTAATTAAAGTTATCTTTGTGAGTCAGCTGGATATGGGGACGGAGCTGGTCAGTCAGCTGATATATATGCGCAAAAAAATTAGTCTGGTGCAATTAATTTACTATACTTGACTTGAATTTACTCCGCGGATCTTACGTGGTCTTCTCGAAACTGGTCTGTCTTATATCTGTACCAGTTTTTATCCTCTTAATTGTCTCATACACTGCACTTTTTCCGAGTTCAGTCAATTGCACTAGTTTTTTAACGTTTCGGACACCCTTTCTATACAAATATTCCACCATTTTTCTTTTTTCTACTTGCGACATTATTTTACAAAACTCACGTTTGTTTAAAATCAACAATATTTGATTGATACTGTTCTCATGCGATTTTATCCATAGCCTAGTATCGGCACAATCTAATTGACGCATTACTTTTGTCTTAGAATGTTACGAAAAGAAAATATATAAAATTAAGAAAAATAAAAAATTCCGGATACTTTCTAGACGGAGCTTTGTGGCACACTATCAATGCAATATCTAAATCGTTTTTTCTATCTTTAGAGATATTGTACTAAGAGCTAACCAATTTCAATTTAAATTGTTCATTAATTTTTTTCTTCTACAAGTTGCATTGTTTTATCTTATCGGTATTGTGCTGTGTAGTATTACCGTTCCATTCTTAAAAGAACGCGAGTTGGCCTCATAGACACAACCACCTGGGGTGTCCTGTCAAGAGTGTCAACAACGTCACTTTTGATTATGCTTTTACAACACTATAAACAACAGTTAAAGGTTATTAATAAAATGTAAAACTATTAACACTTGTTTGATTATTCTTTATTATTATTACTCTTTTGACTTTAACAAGTTATTTTCTTTTGTCAAGTGTTAACTAAACTACCTACTCAAAACAAAAATTTTAATGAAAACTTACCATACAAAACTCAAACTATAATATATTAATGTGAACAACCAAATCTTCACCCTATCCAGTCGTTTATCTCGTACTGATACCTGCTCGTCTGCATTATTTCCAATTTCGAGCCTTCCTTCCTCTCTTGCCGGGTGAAATAAGCAAGAGTTCGGCTAGTGTTGCTAAATTTCTTTACACAAGATAACTTGATATTAAATATTAATGTGCATATCCTTGATACCATAATCAGCTTCTAAACCTAACTTTATCGACTTTTTTGAGGTAGTAAAGTTGTTCGTTATCAACCAAGGTAGACAAATACAGAATATAAATGTGAGGTTAACTGATGCAAAGACAAAATATTTACTTACTTATTTAATAGTCTTATCCACCTTCCTAGTCAAAAATGAAAATCAATTGACTTATCCATGTATTTTTATAGAGATTTTTTCAACACAATACTTATTATAAAATTAAAACAAAAATTAATGGATTTGTTGTTTGTTGCGTGCACAACTGTCATATGTGAAACGGGAGTGGGAGTGACTGCTGATCCGTCCAAAACAACACTTAATGCCAGTAGTGTCTTATTGTCTAAGATTCATAATTGCCGTATAATTACTATTTTTTATTTAAATATAGCATTACAATATACAACTGTTATAAACAGAATAAAAAATATATTTACAATCTGACCAACATCTAATTTAATTGTTTATTTGCAGATGTGACGGTGAAAAAGATTGCAAAGACGGTTCCGACGAACCTTCGACTTGTCCTCCACGTCAATGCCGCGCCGGCACCTACCAATGTAAAAATTCCAACTGTACGCCTTCGGCAACGATCTGCGACGGAACCGACGATTGCGGCGACAATTCCGACGAACAAAATTGCGATAAAGAATGTCCCGAGCTGGAGATGAAATGCAAATCGAATGGAAGATGTATTTCGGCCAGTTGGAGATGCGACGGCGATGCTGACTGTAAAGACGGTTCGGATGAGGATCCGGAGATTTGTCACAAACGCACCTGCGATGCGGAAACTGAATTTACGTGCAGAAATGGAAAGTGCATACCGAAATTGTGGACCTGCGATGCCGATAACGATTGCGGGGACGATTCAGACGAACCTGCCTACATGTGCAGGCAAAGGAACTGCACTACAGGTTGGTATTGTAATTAAATGTATTCTTTTAATGCAGAAAATACGTGTGATAGAGATCTTGGAGAAATTATTGCATGTAGATTCTAAAATATATCCCTTTCTGGCTTAGATTGTTCTATTTTAGTTCTTTATATCAAAAATTTAGGCTTTCCGTCTGATTCTTTATATAGTTAACTTTATCTTCCTTGATTTTAATATAGTTTTATCATTATCAACTGGTAACTATTGTCTTATGTGACATGGTTCATTGTATAGATGAAACGACACTTTCTTCTTTTTTAAAATTGGTCTTTTCATGGTTTTTCCTCATTCAAACGTTCCAGCAATAATCTCTATTGATTGTTCCAAATAGTCAATATCCCAAAATATTTTTCAAATGTCAAAAATAATGTCAATAATCCTTCAATAACTCACAAGGTACAAGATAATCGCTTGAATGTCATGAAACTTTGACATCCTTCCTAAAAGAGCCAGTTCTTTCGATCTGTCATAAAGATTTTTTGTTGGAGGTGCCATCTATATGTCAGACCGGGGACTTATTGACAGATGTTGTATTCTAATTGATTGTAAGTTACCCAATGCACTATAATTTAATGCTTTTTAGTCTCTGAGCATAACTTTTTTATTTGTGTAGCTTATTCTCAAGCAATAAACAATATGTCTTCCATCTTTTCTTCTAATTGTAAACAAGTTGTAATAAACCCAAGAACCCCTACTCCACATGACACTCCATAAGAAAGAAATACAGGGAAAACTACAAAAATCAATTTCATTACTAATGCAACAAAAAGCTGGCTCACCCAGTATAATTACGTTTGATTTTATTTTCACCATACAGTTTTTGTGGAACAAATCTACAACTAGATATCTTTAAATTAAAGATATTTGTGGTCTCTGGTATGTCACCTTAAACTATAGATCTGTATCATTAGTATCTGTGGGTTGGACCTACTGTTTGTCAAAAGTCATTAGAGTTGGTTTTGGAGGGAATAATGTTTGTTAATGTGTGGCCAGAGAGAAATCAAAGTTAGAAAATCACAAGTTGTTTAAGTGCTCGACCAACCTATGACCCTATGACATTTGGTAGAGATTTAGGCTATAATTTTAATTAAAAACCCGCATTTATTTTACATTCTACCATTGTTTGGTACAAAAATCTAGATTCTGGAGTATTTTTTCAGGTTGGCAGCGTTGTCCCGGTCGCGCGAACTACCGATGCATACCGAAATGGTTGTTCTGTGATGGAAAAGATGACTGCAGAGACAACTCCGACGAACTACCGGAAAATTGTCCGCAATGTAATCCGGAGACCGATTTCAAATGTAAAAACAACAGGTGCATACCCAAACAATGGAAATGTGACTTTTCAGACGATTGCGCAGACGGATCTGACGAATTGGAAGAATTGTGTAAAGGAGTTTACAGAGAGTGTTCGGAATCGGAATTCAAGTAAGTCCATAATCCATTATTATAAATTTTACAGTTTTAGAAATGTATATTTGCATTCGAAAATTATGTAGTTATAAGCGCAAAAATAAGATTGAAATAAGGACTAAGAACACAAAATAAAATTCAATTAGAATAAGTGTTCAAAATGTCTTCGGTTAGGTTAGGTTAGTCACGTATACTCAAGTATATACGTTTTTCTAAAGAATGTATTAATATTTTAAACCGTTGGCTTCTCTCTGGTAGTCTTCTGCTGACATTTAGACCAATTTGAGTCCTGATAAGATAACTTGTTGTCGTCGCTATGTAGGCTAGAAAGCCAATATTATCCATCAGTTAGGTATCCGTCAAATAAAACTAACTACCAGATAAAGTTCCAGTTTGTTTGAAAGCGGTTTAACAACTCGTTTTTATCCTCTAGTTAGTTAACTGATAGATAATGAAAGTTGGCAATGCTGATGGATGAATGTAAGCAATCTCATTGGTTGTTACAAGAACAAGGTCATGTCATTAATTAAGATGTCACGACCTTTTTGTTAGGTTATTGCTGATTGTTTTTGCTTATGCAAAAGTTTGTGTTTTTACTTTCTGAAGAGTTTTTGATTGTTGATGAACATACATTTTTTGGATGATTATATTCTGGATAGCGACTAGGACGAGGATATTGTGCAAGTTCTTGTTCAAAAGCCAAAAGTGTTTTTGTCAAAAAAATGAGCAAGGCTATAGCCTTGGATTTTTGTCAAAATTCAACAAAAATTTGATTATCATAAAAATGGTTTAGAACCACTATTTTGAATACGTAGAACACAAAAATCGAGTTTAAAATGCAAAATTATGGCTAATTTCATTAAAAAAATTATTCGCAACTGGATTTAAAGATGTTCTACACATCCTATCGAGGAACTGACTGCACCAGTGGATTCAGCGTCACAAAAAACACCGTTTTCCATAATTTCACGCAATTCAAAAGCCAAAAATGTTTTTATCAAAAAAATGAGCAAGGCTATAGCCTTGGATTTTTGTCAAAATTCAACAAAAATTTGATTATCATAAAAATGGTTTAGAACCACTATTTTGATTACGTAGAACACAAAAATCAAGTTTAAAATGCAAAATTATGGCTAATTTCATTAAAAAAATTATTCGCAACTGGATTTAAAGATGTTCTACACATCCTATCGAGGAACTGACTGCACCAGTGGATTCAGCGTCACAAAAAACACCGTTTTCCATAATTTCACGCAATTCAAAAGCCAAAAATGTTTTTATCAAAAAAATGAGCAAGGCTATAGCCTTGGATTTTTGTCAAAATTCAACAAAAATTTGATTATCATAAAAATGGTTTAGAACCACTATTTTGATTACGTAGAACACAAAAATCAAGTTTAAAATGCAAAATTATGGCTAATTTCATTAAAAAAATTATTCGCAACTGGATTTAAAGATGTTCTACACATCCTATCGAGGAACTGACTGCACCAGCGGATTCAGCGTCACAAAAAACACCGTTTTTCCCAATTTCACGCAATTCCAAAGCCAAAAGTGTTTTTGTCAAAAAAATGAGCAAGGCTATAGTCTTGGATTTTTATCAAAATTCAACAAAAATTTGATTATCATAAAAATGGTTTAGAACCACTATTTTGATTACGTAGAACACGAAAATCGAGTTTAAAATGCAAAATTATGGCTAATTTCATTAAAAGTCCACTAATTTTGAATGCAGCTTCTTCCTAACTTTCCTCCAAATTCAGTAGTCGTTATGGACAATGCTTCCTATCATTGGCGGATATTAAATAAAATTGCAAATTCTAGTTCAAGGAAGGCAGATACACTCTTACGATTACCTCAAAAGTGACTCACACCCTCCGTTGATTTTTGCCGGACAGACGCATTTTCTATAAGTAGTTATGCACATTTTGTACATCTATAGAGAATGTATCTGACTAAGAGAGTTATACTGGATTTTAGCTAATTTCCTATAATATTTTTTTTATAAAGGTATTTAACGATTTTTAAAAACTGCAATCCTTTTGTTTTAAAAGTTTTTCCGACAAAGGATATTTTGCCGCTAGGCGGTACCCTTTGTAGCAACTTTGTAATGGGATTATTTTCGGAAAAATACGTCTTGTTACTTTAATGTATTTTTATTAATTCATTTCAAAATTATGATAACAATAACAGAATTAAAACTAGGTTAGTAGAGTGTTTAATATTAACAATAATTCTTGCAAGTTTGCAAGGTTGGGTTAATAAATAATAATGGACTAGTTTAGTGATTTTTTTTTATATTTGCATCTTATAAAATAGGTTTTTAGTGGTTCAACTTTACAAATAAAATTTTTATAATATAAAAGCCATAATCGGCTTTTGAAATTTAAATTTAATGGTTACATACGTCATAAGTGGTAAGTGACGTGTTTCAATAAGATTGGTAGAAAATTTGCGATGTTGTCGATATGCTTTAATATTAACCGAGAAACTTATCTCTCTCTCTCTTATTTGTTGTCATTAAAAAGAGACAAACATATCGATATTTTTGTTCTCTGTTTGACACTTTATCAAATAAGGAGTAAAACACTAAACAAAATATTCCGTCATTTTCTTTAGTTTAATTTGTTGTTTGGTTGTGTTTGATTTATGAAAGAAATAACTTCTATACTATTTTTGGTTCGAGAATAAAAATCCCTAACACCTTCTCTTGGTGTTAGAGCGGTTCCTTCAAAAATAACCAATAGAAGTAATTGTTCTCTCGGGAAGCAACCCTTCTATCGGTACAGTGAGAGAACGAATTTCAAGAATACGGTTTTGGCATATTCAATAGAACCACGCCCACTTTCTATTGGCTGTTCTATTCTATCACCGTCAAGAATAGGGGTCTTGTTTGATTATTACAGATAAACACTATTTTCTCTCCTGTCATATATCTTGTCAACTGGTACAATCAGTTAGTCACAGAACACGGTGTTTTGTGCCGCCAGTTCTGTGAGAATACTTGAAACGAATGTAGCTAAACTGTGACAACGTTGACTTTTAAACACACTTCATTATTGGTTATTAGTTGGCGCTACGTTTAAAACTTACTAATTATTTATTGCTAAATTTTACGAAATGAGAAAAATTAATTGCAAAATGAATACCAATATAAGTAAGTAGGTATCTTATCCTAAATATATATTGCTATCATTTTGATTGATATGATCCTACTAAACTAGTCCATTATATAATTAATAACTTAATCTACAGGATGTTAAGAATAAGAATACTTAACTATACTATATTACAACTTATTTTAGTTATACTATAATTTTGTTTTATAAAAATGTAGTACCTATTTATCTTGTAGGACACACAACATCTTTATAAATGTTTTGTTGCAGATGCAGTAACGGCAAATGCATCTCTTCGAGATGGCGTTGCGACCACGAAGACGATTGCGGAGACAATTCCGACGAGAGCGACTGCAACGGCTTTCAATGCAAAAACGGAACGTTCCAATGCGCTTCCGGCCATTGCATCGCCGCGTACTTCCGTTGCGACGGCGACAGAGATTGCCGAGACATGTCCGACGAGAAAAACTGCCCGCCCAAATATCCCGGCGGCAGATACTGCCCGGAATCCCGGCACGAATGCGACAATCACCTTTGCATCAGTCCGGCAGACATTTGCGACGGCGCCGACGATTGCGGAGACGGTTCCGACGAATCCCCGACGCTGTGCACCAACTTCAACTGCGACACTTTGAAGAGATACCAATGCGCCAACCACAAGTGCATACCGCGGTACCAGTTATGCGACGGCATTGACAATTGCGGAGACGGTTCCGACGAGAACAACATGACGCTATGCGCTACGAAAATGAAACCTTGCGAATTAACGGAGTACAAATGCGCTAATAGGAAGTGCATCGACAAGAAACAAGTGTGCGACTTTGCGGATGATTGCGGAGACAGTTCCGACGAACTGGGTTGTCACCATAACGACGTTTGTTCGGACGGTACCAAAGGCGGCTGCGAACACCATTGCATGAACCTAACGGACGGCGGATACATCTGCGCTTGCTACTCAGGTTTCATAATATCCCAAGAGAATCGCAAAGTTTGTTTGGACGTGGACGAGTGCGCTACTGGTACCCATCACTGTTCGCAAATTTGCACCAACTTGAACGGCACCTACGGATGCTCTTGTAGAGAAGGCTTCCAACTATCCGATCAGCTGTCAGGTGTTTGTAAAGCTGATAAAGAAGACGTGACTCTATTAGTAGCCAACGGAGGTGAGATTAGATCCTTCGAATTGAGGTTAAAAGACGTGGAAGGAGTTATCACCGAAGAGCAACGGATCGACGCCGTGGACTATAACCCGAAACAGCAGATCATCTTCTGGGCGGATAGTAGACAGAAGACCATAAAACGTTCCTACATGATCAACGCTCTGAATGGAGAAGTGAAAGCGGGTTACTCGCAAGATTTGGGCATAAAAGGCAGCTCCAAACCCGTGGCTATAGCTGTAGATTGGGTAGCTAATAACCTATACTGGACCGAAATCGATAGAAGCGCTAAACCGAAGGGAAGAGTTATGGTGGCCAAAACCGACGGAAGATATCGTAGATCCTTGGTGAGCGTTGGATTGGAGAACCCGTCATCTCTGGCAATCGATCCGGATAAAGGTAAAATGTTTTGGACGGATTCGGGATCCAGTCCCAAGATTGAAGTCGCTTGGATGGACGGTTCTAAACGAAGACCGCTCATCACCGATCAGATCCGTCATCCGACTGGTTTGACCATCGATTATGCCATGGATCACACCGTTTATTGGGTCGATACGAAACTTAACGTTATAGAAAGTATGAAATATGACGGAACCAACAGGAAAACCGTCATTAGAGGGGATATTTTGAAGCATCCGATTTCCTTGGACGTTTTTGAATCCAACATCTATTGGATAACCAAAAATACTGGGGAGTTGATCCAACAAGATAAGTTTGGACGAGGAGTACCGGTGGTTATTCAGAGGGATATGCAGAATCCTGCTAGTGTCAAAGGTAGGTCTATTAGTATTATTCACTTCTTAGATTTTACTCTGCAGTGGTTGACACATTTTTCCTTCAGCAAGTTGTGACTGAACCTACCAGAAAATATTTGGGTGTTATTAAACAATGGGGTGTTAAACTTAACAAAAATATGATGTTTTCTCAATGTTAATAGTTAGGGGTGTACAGGATCATACTAGGAAATCAACGTTCTGTGACGTAACAGGTCGGCTGAAAAGTCCCCGGTCTACCATAGTAAAACACAATATTTTGACAAAATTCATTTTTTTTATTCAACATAGTTGCCTTCAAGGGCGATACAGCGATTATAGCGACCTTCCAACTTTTCGATACCATTTTTGTAGTACTCCTTCGGTTTGTCCTCAAAATAGGCTTCAGTTTCGGCGATTACCTCAGTATCAGAGCCAAATTTTTTCCCGCGAGCATTCTCTTCAGGTCAGAGAAAAGGAAAAAGTCGCTGGGGGCTAGATCTGGAGAATACGGTGGGTGAGGAAGCAATTCGAAGCCCAATTCATGCAATTTTGCCATCGTTTTCATTGATTTGTGACACGGTGCATTGTCTTGATGAAACAACACTTTTTTCTTTTTCATATGGGGCCGTTTTTTCGCGATTTCGGTCTTCAATCGCTTCAATAATGCACAGTAAGAGTCGCTGTTGATTGTTTTTCCCTTTTCCAAATAGTCGATGAACAATATACCGTGTGTATCCCAAAAAACTGAGGCCATAACTTTGCCAGCTGACTGTTGAGTCTTTCCACGCTTTGGTGGCGGTTCACCGGCCGCAGTCCACTCAGCTGACTGTCGATTGGACTCAGGCGTGTAGTGATGGAGCCAAGTTTCATCCATAGTGACATATCGACGCAAAAAATCAGGTTTATTACGAATTAACAGCTGCAAACACTGCTCAGAATCATCAATTCGTTGCTGTTTTTGGTCGATTGTGAGCACACGCGGCACCCATTTCGCACAGAGCTTCCGCATACCCAAATATTCGTGAACGATATGTCCAACACGTTCCTTAGATATCTTTAGAGTGTCAGCTATCTCGATCATATTCACTTTACGGTCACTCAAAATCATTTTGTGGATTTTTTTGATATTTTCGTCGGTAACCACCTCTTTTGGGCGTCCACTGCGTTCACCGTCTTCGGTGCTCATTTCACCACGCTTGAATTTTGCGTACCAGTCAATGATTGTTGATTTTCCTGGCACAGAGTCCGGAAACTCATTATCAAGCCAAGCTTTTGCTTCAACTGTATTTTTTCCTTTCAAATAACAATATTTAATAAGCACACGAAATTCTTTTTTTCCATCTTTTTGAAAATAACAAAAGTTGCTTCACTAAAAATGCAATATCTCACAAACTAATAATAGTCCGACAGCTGTCAAATTTTTACACGAATCTTTTGAAGGTTGATACTATCTAAAAATGAAATGCATTTAATTCTAGTGTCGTCATCTATAAGTCAGACCGGGGACTTTTCAGCCGACCTGGACGTCTATTCTTGAACAATGAGCGGCATAGATTTATGACGAATGATCACATGGGCGATCGTCGTTATATTCTTGACCCGTGCTCCGATATTATCAATCGCATGAAAATCATACGCCCCGGATCGCATGGTCCGACATAGGTGAGCAAAGTCGAATGAATTGGCGCGTGTGACGTAGAGAGGTTTATTTATTGAAATTTTTTTTAATACTGTCATTACACTGTCATAGAGAAATTATAATAAGTGAGTTTGAGTGGTTTTTTCGGTGTTTTTAATCGGATGGACATGGAAAACTATTATTTTTGGCACGTAATGATGGAGGATTTACGGGAGGCAATTTTCGGAAAAGATCCACCGCCAGTTTTTTGTGATTCTTTCTTGAACCGTATGGCTTTGCTTGTAGCATTTTTTTTCATCTCAGCCCATGTCTGAAAATATCAAATAATGTGAATTAAGTTAAGCAAAAAATAATTATTGTGTACACTTTAACAGTGCGATGTGCGACTATTATTTACCAACTGTTTGAAGGGCCTCTACGCGGTAGTATCTTATATTATTGATAAACTCCATAAATTATATCAAATTATGATTCAAAAGCTTACCTTTCTCCACATTCGCCAATCGTCTTTCTTTGCACCTCCTGGCACGGCGTTTAATTTAACTGTGATTATTTCCCACAGTATTTGGGCATTTTTAAAAGTGAAATCGGGACCAAAGGTACCGGCTCTTAATTTGGGATTTTGTTCCATATATTCGATCAGCATATTTTTTTGAATTCCGTTTGTGGGGGCACTTCTTTTGGAAGGAGTGACACGCGACTGACTCATATTTATATAATTTCAATGCTAACGAATTTACTAAACAGACTACCTTTTTTATTATTGGTAATATGACATAAAAAATACAATAAATAATTAATGACATAAAATTATGACAGCCGTACAAAAAATATATGCCAAAAATAACTAAAAAGTAGATTTTTTGTATCAAATAATGCTGGCAACAACGCAATAATTTTGAACGTTCACATGAGGGTTCAAGAATTAGTCGATTTCGACCGTGGGATCCGATAGATCGCACGGGATAGATCCCATCGATCGAGAGAAACATCGGATCGTATGATTTTCAAGAATAGGGCCCCTGTTAGATAACCCAAAAGTAAAGTTAGCTACATAAGGGTCGACATAGAACCGCTATTCTGTCGTCTTCTTTTTTAAAATGTTTATCCTCAAACCACAATTTTACTGCAGTTCTAACTATTGTGTTCGTGCAGTATTCAAATTTGAAAAAAAATGTAGAGAAAAGCTAACTAAACTTAGCTGTAGACAAATGTAAGATACAGAACACTCATATATTTTGAAAGTTCTTCAAACTTTAAATTAAATTGGCCTTTTTGTAACTGGCTATTAGCTATAAGTTCATAAAACATCTAAATCAGAAGTGGCTTACTTCATAATATTATGAGTTAGTGACGTATCTTTAGTGAAAGTTGCAAACATTTAGGAATTCTCAATTTCCAGTTTTCTCCCAAAATATTTGATTCTAGGTGCTCGCCCTTTTGAGAACCTATAGCTCAATCCAAACAACTGCTATACTTCTCCAATGCTGTACAAGTTGTGAATCGATCTAAATGTATTCTGAGGTGGCCTTTTCACAGTGGAGTACATTTAATACTTGCATATACACAGACGGCTCAAAAACCAAGGTAGGATCAGGATGTGGAGTTTACTCCGGATCACTTAGCCCTTAGCCTAAGGATTATGTGGGGAAAGGGAAAAAATACCAGCGTGGTATCTCAATCGTCGCAAAAGAGCTAACCAGAAAAAAAATCTGGCATAATAATCTGCACTGATAGTAGACAAGCCCTACTAACCTTGAATAGACAACGTATTATCTTAGGGTTAGCAGTAGAGTGCCACCAAGATTTAGCTAACTGGTAGATAATAATATCGTACTAAGGTGGGTGAAAGGGACTCTTTGGCCAGGATGGCGGCTGGACTGAAAATTTTGGGACCACGCGACACCCATGGTTTGACGACTTCGACAATTGCGGAACTAGCCAAACGTTACACCCATAGTCAATCCCTTAAGATCCCAAAGGATGCAGTTTTGCAGGATCAACCTGGGCGACCCTGTGAAGCTGGATACGAATAAATATTTGGCGATGACCAGGAAAAACCTACGTTTAACAGTGGGATTTCTGAATGGACACTGTCAACTAAGGAAACACCTCTATATTATGGGGCTAGTGGACACACCTCTATGAACAGGAAGATGAAACTGTCAGGCATGTCTTATGTGAATGTCTGGTTCTATCGTCGATAAGAGAGTGCCTGTTCGGTGAGACTTGGCCTACACCTGCCGATATTAAGGAGATGTCCTCTCTGGTGACCTGTCCTCCTTCCTGGATAAGACAGGATTTACAATGACCTAGGAGGGCGAGTCCTTGGGAGGATGTACAATGGGCCTTACTGTGGCCTAAGTGCTGTGGGTTTATACTCACCCTCCCTTCTCTATAGATAAGGTCTGCAGTCTGTTATCTTTTCCGCATAAACAGTTGTCATTTTTTCCTTCGATTTCATTCAACATAAATCTCTTGCTGGACTATTCCAAGCTACAGTTTTAGCATGAATTTTAGTTAGATAATTGTTGAAGGCCAACTTTCCTTCTTTATCTAATTTATCTAATACCGAACAGAAAAAGACCCAAATATATTTTGTAACTATAAAAATCCAGTGCCACGATGTATGTTGCCAATAAACTCCAGAACGACTGGCTAGTATGATATACAAAAATTATTCAATTCCCGTTAAGTATTAGCTTACACTATTGTTATATCTTTGTTCTTTCAGTTTACCACGATTTGAGATACAACACTTCGATACCGGATCCCTGTGCCAACAACCTTTGTTCGCATCTTTGTCTGATAGTTCCCAACGGACACAGATGCACGTGCCCGGACTCGTCGACTCCAAGTCAGAAAATTAAAGCCGATATCGTTTGCGATGCCGCTTCGGAAAGAGAAAGACCCTTGCCGAGAATCTGCAAATGCGAAAACGGAGGATTCTGCCAAGAAATGGAAGACACCAAAGAATTGCAGTGCAACTGTTTGCCCAATTACCAAGGACAATATTGCGAGATACATTCGGAACATAGTAAAGCTGGTGAACAGATCAACACCACCGTCATCGTTGTTCCTATCGTTGTTATATTATTAATATTAGGTGCTGCCATGGGAGTGTACGTCTTCATTAGGAAAAGACCTTTGTAAGTATTACCCTCAGACTAAGAATAACATAGCCTAACCTAATCTAACCTAAACCTAACCTAACCTAAACCTAACCTAACCTAACCTAACCTAACCTAAACCTAACCTAACTTATATTAACTTGTTGGTTTTATATTCCAGCAGTAAAGGATCGGGACTAGGTAGCCTGGCAAGTAGTCAAAGTGTATCGTTCAGGCAAGGTACTAATGTGGAGTTTGGTCCGAATTCGTTCAACAATGGAGGAGGTCCATCTGAAGCAGTCGACGTAGCATACAACTTAGATGCTATAGGTGGAAACTCTGGTAATAAAAACAGAGATTTCCACAATCCTATGTATGATGCTGTACAAAATAATCCGGAAGCCATGTCTAACGGAAGTGGAGGTTAGTGTTGATTTGCTTATATAACAAAAATACGTTATAATGTGTAGTAGTATTCATTTATTTCATTTTTAAGTTGGCATTACCGATACCATAAAGTTTAGATGGTTTGTGATGTTTTCTGTTCTATGTCAATTGTCTTTATGTCAGACGATGGAACGGTCGAGGAGACACGTGGTTATTTACAGTTAGGCAGTTGTGATTATGACGTCGTTGTATAATAAACTTTATAAAAAAAACGTAGTTAAAAGCGTTTTGTTGTGTTAACCACTACCAGACCTGCTTTCTAAAAATGTTATATTTTTGTTCTAGGTTTGTACGAAGTATCATCGGAATTGCCCAACAAACCAAAGGGCGACACATTCCTAGAACCTCCTAGCGCAGTAATAGCGCCGTCTAGTGTGAAACATTTACAATCGCCTCACGTTCAAGTCAAGCATCGTGAACTTGACCCGGCAACCCGAGATACTGGTAAAGATACCCAACAACTTGTTGAAGAAGACTGCTGATATAAAATTAAATTTCCAATCTTTAACATACCTTTCCACTACAATAAAAAGTAATATCAAAAATCGCGAGCTTTCTGTATAATAAGATGAAATTTACCGTCAACGAACCAGGTAGTATTTTTTGTTGTGTATAATTTTTTTAGTAATTTTATAGTAAAGTTTTTAATAAGAGAAAAAAATGCTAACTGGTTGGAGAAGTGGATAAGATATTTTAGTCAATAATATAACTTATTTTTTCAATGTTTGTTGAGAAATATATTTTTTTATTAAAGATGTAGTGAGACGATTTTCATGAAATGGAATTAGATCGGTAGAATTGATGATAGATAATGGGATGATATCAAGTGCCATGAAAATAGCGAGCAAATGAATGAAATGAAACGTCTGGTTCCATTTGCATTGAAAGTGAAAACTAAAACAAAACTGTAATCTTCCAAGGCTAGATTAATCTGTGAAATGTTTTAAAACCGCTTTGATAGTTTTTTGTGTGTAAATAATTTTAACTTGTTGTTTTATTAAATTTTAACCTAGACAAAAATGATTTTTTCACGGACTGATCAGCGTAAATATGTAAATATTCTAAAATAGGTGTATAATATCGAATTTATTTAATTAACATTCCCCTATTTGTCGATTTTATTGATAGTTTATAACATTCCAATTTCTTACATGTAAGAAATAAATAAAAGGAAACACCGTCCAGCGTTGTTGTAATGAAATTTACTGAAAACAAATATTAGATTCTGTTTTATTTTAGTTTAAATTTTATTGAATTGTTATTTAATTCTATGATTTTATTGATAATAACGAATATTTTCTTCAGACGAGTGAGACAGTTGTTAATAATCAGTAGAAAGTAACTTTTTAAAACAATCAATCTGATGTTGGAGTTTGATTAATTTTAGAAAGTTTACCGATTTTAACTCTTGTGATTGTCATTTTACGATTTTAAACCGTCCATAATTAAAGATAATTTGATTTATTTATGAAATATTTATCAAATTATTATTTTTTTTAAATTAGAATATGTAATTTTATCTCCTGATAGTGGAATCCTGATTTAATAAGGGATCATTGTCCTGAGCTTGTGTTTGGTATTGTAAAACTTATTAATTCAAATCTTAGAATTTGAAAGGAGGTACTACTTACCTTGTTAAATATTTTTTACATCTTTATCTACCAAAAATAACTCTTACATTCTTGGATCAAACTACAAAGTTTCCACTGAATATTATCTGTTTTTTTCTCTCTTGGCTACTGATTATTGAAAATTGTATTACTGTCTGCGAGGGTACTGCTGAGTGCTTGTAGACTAGAATTTGAGACGTACTTACAGCACGAAGTGTCCATTTTTTTTAAATATTCCTTATGGTCTTTGTTGCAACTATATGTAACTTTGTGTAAATATTTTTTGGGAGCAAAATTATCTGTTTTACAGAAGATAATATAAAAGTTGTTTATAATTTTGTTTTATTCTTTTACCTTTTTACACTTCTGTTTAACTATTTAAGGATAATTCAAAACAAACTCTACTTCATCCTTGTTTATGTTCAATTTTAATCTACATATAAAACTTGATTGACGATTGTTGGCATACGACTAGAGTCCAAACGACTGAAGATAGAGACACCATCTTTGGAAGGTAGATACCTTTTATGGTATAGGTGAGTGCACTAAAATAGGATTTTTTCGAAATTTAATCCTAACGGGGGTATTTATATTTTACTATGTATTTAATGTCAAGTTTTGACAGATGTCAGTTGAAATTGAGTTCTATAGAAAAGAAATGCTGCCAACAAAACGAACAAAAAAATACTAAAAAAGGTTAGTCCCATAAGGAAGCGTTTTTTCCAATACATTTTCTTATATATTTTCGGCCCCTTTACCACCCATGTTGTACCCGAAAAGTATGGAAGTCTCTTAAGAAATTTTTAATTTGAGTATTTTACATCTTACAGTTGACGAAAAACTAAACGTCAGCTGTCAACACATAAACGTATCTTAGATAGATATTGGGTTGGTATTATTCATTATACAGCTACGTTGGTTTTGCTTTGTTTGTGTTTCTGAGTTACTGATTTATGTTATACTATTTTTATCTGTTAGTGATTTGTGTTACTCTGATATGCTTGTATTATTGAAAATATCCTCGAGAAGAGAAACATTTTACAGCCTATCTAGTCTAGTAATAGATATCAGTTAGACATGGATTCTATAGTGCTTTTACCGACAGATGTACCTGGGGCAATGTTACAAGAAAATTTACGTTTAGAGGACCATTCTGTCAATGAGTTAAAACGATGGTTGGAGTTCAGGACGTGTACTCTGTAACAGAATAGAAAGGAAATTTCTTTCTATGTTAGGAACACAAAACAGTCTAACCCACAAAACAATCTAAAGTCTGGGATGTTAGACTGTTTTGTGTTCCTAACATAGAAAGAAATTTCCTTTCTATTCTGTTACAGAGTACACGTTCAGGTCCCTTAAACAAACTTCTCATTTCTGCATTTACCTCAGCTTCAGTATTATTATTAGAATAGGGTTTTAAATCTGACATTTAGTTTTTCGTCAACTGTAAGATGTAAAATACCTACACAAAATATCTTAAAATACTTCCATACTTTTCGGGTACAACAAAGGTGGTAAAGGGGCCCAAAATATTAAAGAAAAACCGAAAATCTATTGGAAATACTGCTTACTTATGGGACTAACCCTTTTGCACTATTTTTTTGTTCGTTTTGCTGGTAGCAATTTCCTTGTATAGAACTCATACATGCTATAATTTCTCTGATATTTAATTATTATTTACTGACGTCTACCGACACGGTTTCAAATGTATTGTTATGGCGACTTGATGCTTTTGCAGTGCAATTACTGCTGTAATTTTTGGACAACTGCATTGCTCTTATGAGACAATTTTATACATAAGGAAAATATTATATTAAAGACTTTGTTTCTGGAAACCTACAGTGAGAACAAACAATAGGTAAAAAAAACAACAGAAACCATGAGAGTATTTTTTGAACAATAATTAACATTTCAAAATTTCACCATTTCTGATACACGAGTATAATTAAAAATCTAAACATATTCAATATGGTGTGTCGCTTCTAATTTAAAATATTAAAACAATGAATTATTATCACTTTTAAATTAGCTGCAACAATCGGTGTTAACAAGTGACGTTTACTTTATCAGTTTTTGATAACAGATACTTTAATATCGTTCCACCTTAACTTACCTAATTAAATATAGGATACACTAGCACAATTTTATTACATTATTCGTTGACACCAACATTATTCAAGTGGGATTAATAGGAAGAAACTAAAATATGAATTAACCTGGTCACTTTTTGATCCAATATTTTGACGTGAATCGGCTTTAAATTTGCCAACCAAACAACTGTCCAGTTCAGTAGATAGCACAGACGATGCATTTTTATTGTAATATGTAAAATACTTTCTGTCTGCAATATTATAAAATGTATTGTTTATTTGCTTTTATTAATGGTCTCTTCTTGATATAAGAAACTTGGCCGGACAGCTCAGGGCACAATTTACACAGAAGAAAAAGAAGAAGATCCAATTGGTCCAAAAACTATACAAAACTTTGCTGCAACGTGTAGGATAGTGCGCTGAAGGACTAATTCGAAACTTATAAATAATTTGGCATGAATTAAACCTTGGTTTATTAACTATTTGGAATTATTTAAAACAATATAGAAGACTTCTCTATTGTCTATATCTGTAACCTACCGAAAAAGAAAACGATAACTTGAGTAGTAAATTATATAAAACAGTTCAGCAAACCAATATAACAGATGTAAAAGTGCAAGTGCTATATTTACTTCGTTTTAAATTATTACCTAAAAACTCTATGAGACTTTGGGTCATTCTTATTATTCTTTACAGTATAATGCGGAGCTGCATGGTGAATCCTAAAAGGTTTTTGGTTTCATTGCATCTCAAGTTAAATCAGTTTCTTAGAGCGTGAAATGAACTATACAAAACCATATTTGTCACTTTGATTATCATTGAAATTATATTGCGCACCTAACCGTGCGCGGAAAGCAAGCGAATATGGAAATAAGTCCAAATAAATAGTGTTATATTAGAGTGGTATAAATAAATTAGAACTGGTATATATAAATTAATAATTTAAGTGTGTATTTTATTAAACAAATAGAGAGTAGTTAGGTATAGTTTGTAAATTTATCCCACATGCAAAAACAGTATAAATAAATAAGAAAAACGTTACAATATTTATATTTTTTACAATACCTACACACAAAGTTGATATTTTATTTTATGGTGAGATTTTTTCTCACCCCGTATATTTTGTATACTTAATTAAATTGTTTATTAGAAAATACCGATGGCCTAGACTACCGTAGTTTGTTTATATTATGGCACGTTCAATGTCACATCGTTTCTGTGAGTAAGGTTGAATAAACAAAAGATAGAAATAAATACACAGCAATGCGTAGACGACGGGTTCAATGTATGATATTCACGATCAAGTTCACTATGTTACTGATACAGTATTAATGTAATTTATTTATAGTAATTAAGTGTTGTACTCTAATTAATTCATAGATAATATAGTTATGTCTTTAGTGTAAAAAGTGTTTTTTCCATAATACCCCACATATTAAATATTACAGAGTTATTTAATCAAATAATTAATTAGAGAACAATTCATTTTTTTTAGATTATAAGATTTTTAAATTTTAAATAAACCACTCGAGTCAACATCGAGAGATATGTCACAGTTAGAAAAGTCAAGCGATTGATAATAATAAACGTTATTGATTTTTTATAATATTTGTTATTAATAATCGTTCTTGTTGATGAAGCCAGAATTTTAACTTTGTTTTAAATATTGTAACGTTTATTTTTTTATTCCTACAGTCTAAAATGTAATTTATTTATACACTAAAACAACTTAACTGACTTATAACGAACGAACGAATAAAGCAAGAAATTTTAGTGGAGATTTGATAATTTTTCTACGAGGGTTAGAGAATAAAATAGATGAGCCCAGATTAGGATTTAAGATCCTCTACAGGGCTGGGATGGCGTTGTTTTTGTGTGGAAGTCGTATTGCCCTGGGTGAATTTAGTGAGGTTGGGAGATATGGCTCGGTGTGGCTGAAGAGTGCCAATTGGGGGTAGTGAGGCTTGGAGAATTCGCAGAGAACGGGCCCAAATTTGGGCGGCGTTTGGACATCGTGGGGAGTCGGGTACAGAGCTGTAGCTGTATTGTTCCCTTCCTGTCTGCCATTCGGTGTTCTAGGGAAACCACAAAAAACCTATAACCTGACAGAGCGCCGGGGTAGTTCGAGGAATTGTGAAGATTCCTCGAAGGAGTTACCCAGGTTTTGTTGGAGGAGAGATTGATGATTTGTTGTATCCCCCGGGATGGTATTTTGGAGTGGTCCTCGGGTGGGTTTTTTGATTCGATCTAGTACTGGGGTGATGTTTTTGTTTTGGTAGACTACATTGCTGGGGGTGAGTCGGTTTTGATATTTGCAATATCGGAGGATGGCTCGTTCACAAGATTGGATGGTGCTTGTGATGCTGGTGGAGGCGGTGCTGTTAAAAATAGCTTCGTAGTCTATGAGTGGGCGAATAAATGTTTTGTATGTGTGCAGAAGAGTGGAGGGGTAGGTTCTGCCGAATTTTCCTCCCAATGCCTTGATGAGATTGGCTCGTCTCCAGGGTGGACTATACGTCTGTAATCCAACAGAGGGTGTGAGTGTATCTCACCCCCCAGGTAGACGGCTTCGTTCCGGAGTTCGAGCCTCTCCCCCCAAAGCATTATTCGGAAGTTTCAGGGAAAAAGTTTATGTTTAAAAGTGTCTGGGTGTTTGAAAAAGATGAGTTGGGATGACTTATAACATAATTCATTTATACTTATACTGTTTTATATAAAAACGTAGAATTTATCAGTACAATGTCTGAACTAAAAACTGCCTCTCCGCCCAAGAGTATATATACACACGTCACTGCTTCTTGTCTGATCGAGAATCTATTCTTCCTACACATTATTCTTAGCGCACAATTTTCAAATGAACTGTAAACTCGACAAATGGACTTATTATAAATTCTTCTTAAATTGAAACTTTTCTTTTTAAAATGGTATTTTTTCAAATGAACTATAATCTCTTGCTTTACATATCGATCCATTGGAAAATATCCGCGACCTTTAATCTACCCAAATAACATCAGTGCCAAAGTAAATCTCATACAAAATAGATCATTCAACAAATTCCTTTACCAGATAACAAAACAACGCATCAAATATTTATAAAAATATATTTCGTGATTAATTAAATACGATTTTATTGCAAGGTGAATATGTGTTTAAGCTGAGTATACAAATTATATAACAATGTTTGGTCTGGTTTAAAAAAGTTGCCTGGGAAATAAAACAGTTACCATGGAAAATTTGGATCTTCCAGAACAATATAAATAGTTCTAACTAAGAAAGAATAATTTCTAAAGACCTATGGAAAATAATAATTACTAATTTCTTTTAATTCATGTAAAGGTCTTTTGCATACTCTTGTAATTCGTCTATCCATCTTGTTAGGGATCTACAAACTTCTCCAGGGGCTCTCCACGATTTTTATGTCTGATCTCTTAAATTATCCAAAGTATTTTAATTGTTCTCCAACTGAAAATCTCATCTCAGTATCTAAGATGAAAATCAATCAGTAGTGGAAATATTAAGTAGAGTATTCTTATTTTATTATTTTAATGACATCCCAGCAGGAGTGCCACAGGGAAGCGTTCTTTGCCCACTGCTTTACTTTCTAATAATAAATCGTTTTGCCTGCCGCAAAAAATGAGACAAAATGATACAAAACAAAACAGTGGCGAGTTGAAGAAAAAGGTAAAGTACTTGGGTCTAATGGACTAAATTCTAGTCTCCTAGGGGAAAGTGGTCCACACTCGGCTACCTTCAATAAAATCGACGTTGACTTGAATTTCGCGTCGAAATAAACTCAAGCAGTAAGAAAAAACAGTTGCCGGTCTTTGCAGATACCAGATTCAGTAATCGAGCAGATTTTATTTAACATAGTGTGTTTTAATGTTTCTAAGGTAAGTTTTTAATGTTAATTTCTTTCTTTAATCTGCTAGTTCATATCTGATAATAAAGTTGCAATTCATTATGCATATGATAAGCCGCAGAAGAATATCATGTTAAAAGACAAACCATACAGTCAAGAATGAAGGTACTCTTGAAGAAAAAGTCAAAAGAAAAAATCCTTGCTGCATGGGATGACTCAGGAATTGAAAGTGAAGAGCCTACTTTTTCAAGTAAATATACAGCTCGACAAGTTTTTAATACTAGTCAAGAATTAGAGCTCATAGCCTATATTAAACGGTGTTCTAACTTGAACTATGGCCTAAACTATCAAGAAATAAGAAAATTGGCATATGATTTTTCTTGCGTTCTACCAGATTCTAAAACACCACCAAGTTGGCACTTGAAGATCAAAATTTTTAATATATCTTTTTGTTATAGGTCTGGAATGGCGCCAACCCTAAAATACAAGTATAAGTAGAGCCATGGCTTTCAATAAACCAGTGATTGAAGACTTCTTTAATAAGCATGCCCAAGTTCTAGAAAAATATAAGTTTTAACCGGAACAGATTTGGAATTTAGATGAGACTTGCATTAGAACAGTTATGCCACCTGTTAAAGTTGTAGCCCCTAAAGGCAAGACAGAAGTGAACTTGTTACAGTTGTAGCAATAATAAATGCTAGTGGAGGAACAGTACCACCTATCGTGATATGAAATCCGGAACAATATCTAGGTGATGAATATCCAACGTCTGCCATTAGGAAATAAGACAGGATGAAAGACATCGGAACTGTTTCCAAAAGTGCTTCTCCATTTTGCAAACTTTGTGAAAGTTTTGATACCATTAGATAATCACGAGTCACATTTATCTGTAGAGGCTATTAAGCTTTGCAGAGAAAAGGGAATCGTTTTACTTTCTTTTCCACTGCATACCACTCACCAAACTCAGCTATTAGACGTAGACGTATTCGGACCATTTAAATCTTACTTTGGCAAAGCTCAGCATGATTGATTAGTTTCAAATCCCGCAAAGTGCCTTACTATTCGGAATTTGGCACAATTTGGCAAAACCGGCCTACGAAACTGCATTTACGATCAAAAATATAACAAGTTCGTTTAAAAATAATGGTTTGTGGCCAATGAATCGGCTAATATTTAGTGATGCAGACTTTTTGCCAAGTAAAGTAACTGACAAACCATTAGCAGAGTATCCAGAACATGCCGCGGGCTCCTTACAGGAAGAGTTACAAACCGAAACACTTTCGCCTACTCCATCGACATCAAAACAGGCACAAGAAATAATATCTAACAAAACACTCCCAAATGCATCCCCAGATGCTTCTGCATCAACTTCCATATTATGTCAAGTTAGGCCATATACTTACTCTTTTGATACAAGTTTCTTCCTCTTAACAAATATTCCTAATAAGTCACAGTTTCTTAAGATAATACAAGTTTTTGAATAGTCTTAAAAGTTTTTCCAAATTTGGCTTCTAACGAAAAATGGGCCGAATGTGGACCACTAAGTTGCTTGTCTACAAGCAAGTAAATAATCCACCTGGACATATCTATAAGAAGCTGCCTCCGCAGAAATCAGACACTTGAAGTAGTTCCACCAGAACAAGAACCCCTAGCTTTAAGATCGTACTACCAAAAATTCTGTATTTCCAGGCTACTTTTTCTGTTTTAGTACAAAAAATACAGTTTAATGTTAGGGGAGCGCCGGGAGCGTTTGGACACATTCAAAATTGCCACCTAATATGAGAACAGCTCAAAATAGATACATAAACCGAAGCGCATTTGACTGCTCTTAGTGCCCATGTATTAATCCACGTGTTTGTTTTAATATTTGCTGGTTTTTAACTGCGCTTTTAACAAACTGTTTTTGTGTTTTTTGAGTTTGCTGACTTATTGCCAGTGTTTGGTACGCTTTAACAATTAAACTTTGTTGTTATATTTAAGGCATATAAACATACTTCAACGAATTTTGTATTTTATTAGTCGAACCATGTTGCGGGAGGTTATGGACACGAAATTGTTACTGGAAACATACCTTACAAATACAAGAGATTGACAGATAGGACTTTTTCTGCAGAAGCCATGAGAATTGCAACAGTTGGTGTTTGGTCTGGAAAATATTCCGTTAGGAATAGTGCGCAAAAGCATGAAGTCAAAAAATCAACTCTAGCGTTAAATGCCAATAAAGCAAAGGAGGTTGGAATTGACAATAAGTCATTCTCTCCTAATTTCATCACATGTCAAGTTTTTCTACTGAATTGGAATCCTCACTTGCCTGTTACCTTAAAACATGCTCAAATATGTACCACGGCCTAACTCCAAAAGCTACAAGCAGATTGGCATATGAGTTCCAGGCTCTTGGAAAGCAAATAAATTAGCTGGGAAGCATTGGTTTACTGGATTTTTAAGTCGACAGTCTGAATTGTCCATAAGAACCACAGAGAACACAAGTTTAGCTAGAATTTCAAGTTTTAATAAATCTACGGTTGGGGCATTTCAAGCTAAGTTAGAAAATGTCCTGAAAAGGTACGACTTCACTGGACAAATTTACTTCACTTCAGACAAATTTAATTTGGACGAGACAGGTGTTACCACAGTCCAAAAAACGCAAAAAGTTGTTGCGACGAAAGGCCAGCATCAAGTGGGTAAAGTCGTTTCGCTGGTTACTCAAGTAGGCATTATTGGAGCAAATGGGACAGCACTTCCTCCAGTGTGGGTGTTTCCGAGAAAAAAATTTGACAAACATCGAATGCTAAACGGTATTCCAGAAGAGTATGGCGCAAGCGGCTTGGTACATTTGTCTGGATGGATGACCAAAACATTTTGTAGTTCATGTTCGATGTTCTAAAGAACGCCAAGTCATTCTCATAATGGACAATCGTGAATTCCATTTATCTGTTCCTGCCATTGATTATTGCAAAGAAAATGGTATTACAATTCTAACCCTTCCACCCCCACACTTCTAACAAATTGCAACCTTTAGACAGGACTGTTTTCGGTGCATTCAAAAGATATTTCAACCAAGGGGCAGATGACTGGATGCTGTCTCATCCAGGACAGACACTGTCAATTTATGACCTTGCATCAATATGCATGAAAGCTGCAACTCCATCCAATATCAAATCTGGGTTCCGCTGTACTGTAATTTGGCCATTTGATTAAACGATTTTTACCGAAGAAGACTTCCTTTGCTCATCGGTCCATTCAAAAGATGTTTCAACCAAGGGGCAGATAACTGGATGCTGTCTCATCCAGGACAGACACCGTCAATTTATGACCTTGCATCAATATGCATGAAAGCTTGGGATCGATCTGCAACTCCATCCAATATCAAATCTGGGTTCCGCTGTACTGGAATTTGGCCATTTGATAAAACGATTTTTACCGAAGAAGACTTCCTTTGCTCATCGGTCCATTCAAAAGATGTTTCAACCAAGGGGCAGATAACTGGATGCTGTCTCATCCAGGACAGACACCGTCAATTTATGACCTTGCATCAATATGCATGAAAGCTTGGGATCGATCTGCAACTCCATCCAATATCAAATCTGGGTTCCGCTGTACTGGAATTTGGCCATTTGATAAAACGATTTTTACCGAAGAAGACTTCCTTTGCTCATCGGTCCATTCAAAAGATGTTTCAACCAAGGGGCAGATAACTGGATGCTGTCTCATCCAGGACAGACACTGTCAATTTATGACCTTGCATCAATATGCATGAAAGCTTGGGATCGATCTGCAACTTCATCCAATATCAAATCTGGGTTCCGCTGTACTGGAATTTGGCCATTTGATAAAACGATTTTTACCGAAGAAGACTTCCTTTGCTCATCGGTCCATTCAAAAGATGTTTCAACCAAGGGGCAGATAACTGGATGCTGTCTCATCCAGGACAGACACTGTCAATTTATGACTTTGCATCAATATGTATGAAAGCTGCAACTCCATCCAATATCAAATCTGGGTTCCGCTGTACTGGAATTTGGCCATTTGATAAAACGATTGTTACCGAAGAAGACTTCCTTTGCTCATCGGACCATTCAAAAGATGTTTCAACCAAGGGGCAGATGACTGGATGCTGTCTCATCCAGAACAGACACTGTCAATTTATGACCTTGCATCAATATGCATGAAAGCTTGGGATCGATCTGCAACTTCATCCAATATCAAATCTGGGTTCCGCTGTACTGGAATTTGGCCATTTGATAAAACGATTTTTACCGAAGAAGACTTCCTTTGCTCATCGGTCCATTCAAAAGATGTTTCAACCAAGGGGCAGATAACTGGATGCTGTCTCATCCAGGACAGACACTGTCAATTTATGACTTTGCATCAATATGTATGAAAGCTGCAACTCCATCCAATATCAAATCTGGGTTCCGCTGTACTGGAATTTGGCCATTTGATAAAACTATTTTTACCGAAGTAGACTTCCTTTGCTCATCGGTCCATTCAAAAGATGTTTTAACCAAGGGGCAGATAACTGGATGCTGTCTCATCCAGGACAGACACTGTCAATTTATGACCTTGCATCAATATGTATGAAAGCTGCAACTCCATCCAATATCAAATCTGGGTTCCGCTGTACTGGAATTTGGCCATTTGATAAAACGATTTTTACCGAAGAAGACTTCCTTCGCTCATCGGTCCATTCAAAAGATGTTTCAACCAAGGGGCAGATAACTGGATGCTGTCTCATCCAGGACAGACACTGTCAATTTATGACCTTGCATCAATATGTATGAAAGCTGCAACTCCATCCAATATCAAATCTGGGTTCCGCTGTACTGGAATTTGGCCATTTGATAAAACGATTGTTACCGAAGAAGACTTCCTTTGCTCATCGGTCCATTCAAAAGATGTTTTAACCAAGGGGCAGATAACTGGATGCTGTCTCATCCAGGACAGACACCGTCAATTTATGACCTTGCATCAATATGTATGAAAGCTGCAACTCCATCCAATATCAAATCTGGGTTCCGCTGTACTGGAATTTGGCCATTTGATAAAACGATTTTTACCGAAGAAGACTTCCTTTGCTCATCGGTCCATTCAAAAGATGTTTCAACCAAGGGGCAGATAACTGGATGCTGTCTCATCCAGGACAGACACTGTCAATTTATGACCTTGCATCAATATGTATGAAAGCTGCAACTCCATCCAATATAAAATCTGGGTTCCGCTGTACTGGAATTTGGCCATTTGATAAAACGATTTTTACCGAAGAAGACTTCCTTTGCTCATCGGTCCATTCAAAAGATGTTTCAACCAAGGGACAGATAACTGGATGCTGTCTCATCCAGGACAGACACTGTCAATTTATGACCTTGCATCAATATGCATGAAAGCTGCAACTCCATCCAATATCAAATCTGGGTTCCGCTGTACTGGAATTTGGCCATTTGATAAAACGATTTTTACCGAAGAAGACTTCCTTTGCTCATCGGTCCATTCAAAAGATGTTTCAACCAAGGGGCAGATAACTGGATGCTGTCTCATCCAGGACAGACACTGTCAATTTATGACCTTGCATCAATCCGCTGTACTGGAATTTGGCCATTTGATAAAACGATTGTTACCGAAGAAGACTTTCTTTGCTCATCGGTCCATTCAAAAGATGTTTCAACCAAGGGGCAGATAACTGGATGCTGTCTTATCCAGGACAGACACTGTCAATTTATGACCTTGCATCAATATGCATAAAAGCTGCAACTCCATCCAATATCAAATCTGGGTTCCGCTGTACTGGAATTTGGCCATTTGATAAAACGATTTTTACCGAAGAAGACTTACTTTGCTCATTTGTCACAGACAGAAAAGCAACCCAACAACGCTTCTCCTCCAAATGAGTGCATAAATAAAAATGCAGATGGATCACTGCAACCTGGTACTTCTGCACAGCCCTTACCAGAGCCCCAAATTTAATTCGAAAACGAGCAGAAGCAAAATTTTGTACCACCATCCAAAATAAGACCGTACCCTAAAGCTCCCGAACGAAAACCAACTAGAAAAAGTCCAGTAAACAGAAAATCCATAATAGCAATCGATACTCTGGAACGTGATGAAATTGCCGAAAAAAAATTATGAAGAAGAGACCACAAATTTATCAAAAGAAAACACTTATGAGCGATTCTTCTTCAGATGAGGAAGAAGTGGTTTACAAAGACTCCTCCTCAGACTTGGATTTGGAACAGGATGAGGATGAGCATGAGAACCTTACAAAAGTTGAAGCCAACAGTTTCGTGGTTTGTAAAGTGTTTGGGAAAAAATCAGTTAGGCATTATGCTGCTAAAATAGAAGAAGTTGTTGAAGACGGCTACAACGTGAAATTTTCAAAAAAGCAAGTTGCATCCAACCGGTTTAGATATAGTGAAGAGCCTCCAGCATTTGTGTCATACGAAGAAGTGATTTTGAAGTTATATTGTCCAAACCCTCCCGGCGCTCCCCTACTATCTGTATTTCCAGGCTACTTTTTCCGTTTTAGTTACTTATTATTGATTTAAACTTTATACGCCTTAAAATTTGAGTTTTTGTAAAAAGAAGATAACAGAATTAAAAATAATTTAAAAAATAACAAGTTTACAATATTTTTCCAAACGCAACAATATAAAATAAATAAAAAAAAGAATTTACAAAACGGCATGCAATACCATAATTCACGTTGTGTTTTTAAATAAAATTTATAAACGATTTTTGTATAACATTGTCATAAAATCTAAAATAAAAATTTAAACAATTACCCTCGATTAACATCAACTATTGGTTGATCACAGTTAAAACCTCACGTTTACAAACTCACCTACCTTAACTGTACCTTTTCAAGAACTCCGAATGGAATTCCGCGATTTTGTTCAACATGATCTTCAGTTTATCGGGTTGCGGAAGAATGGTGGTTCTGAAATGATAAGTACCGGGTTTCTGTCCGAACCCCGAACCGGGTACTATGCAAATACCAGTCGATTCTAGCAGTTCGAAAGCGTAGAACGCGTCTGGAGCCAGAGATTTTTTCTTAGCCGCTTCTATAGCCTTGGGGGGCAATCGGATTTGCGGGAAAGCGTACATGGCTCCTTGGACGGGGTTGCAACTGTAACCCTCGATGGAATTAAACGTGTCGGCGACCATCTTCGCTCTTAATTTGAGAGAATCCAAAACTTCGTTTTTCTCTTTGATAAACAATTCGTAGCTCGGTTCACCTTTCTTCGGAGGATTCACTATAACGTCCAGAGTGGATTGACCTAACGTTGTCGAACATAACATGGCGCTGATGGCTTTTAGGTATTGAGCTTTTACCGCGGGATCCATATTTATGACTTCGGCGTATCCACCGCGAAGACCGCATTCGCCCATGAAACCCTTGGAGCACGACATGAAACTGGCCAGTTCCATGCTTCGGTACGGCTCTCCCATTTCGAACATCACCTAAAAATCGATGTAATAGTATAATAACAAATCGATAATATAGCCCAGGAAGTAGTTGTTTCTAATTTAGAAAACAGCCAAGCCTGGTTTGGTTATTATTTAATGTTTTTAGATCACAGAGGGTCCAAGTATATTTTTTTTTAATTCTTTGAATATTATTAATTCAACTTTATAAGACTGCAAATACAAATTGTTAGCCCGCATGAAGAAAATAGCGCGTGGAAGAAAAACTATTAAGAAAACCTTCTAGGGGACATTTTTAAACTATTTTATTTCCAACACCACGATTTATAGAGATGTAAATACAAAGTTTAGGTATAAAAACAGAAAAGGGAAATCTGAAATGTAGGTAGTTACTGAATTAACAGAAAATTTCTCTCTAGGGTGCTTTTGAATTCGTTTTTTGATAAAATTGAACTAAGATTAAATAATTTACAGAGTTGGAACATACAAGTTTTGTGTCCAAATCAAGAAAGAGGAGAGCAGACAAGCCAATAAAAGTAAAACCATCTTTCTGTGGTTCATTTGAACTACTTTATTTATAAAACCGTTGGAGCACCATTAATTGAAATTAATTTTTGTTGCAAATGGAAAATATTTATCCAAATTAAGGATTGGAGAAAAATCAATCATATTAGGTGCACTATTTTTTCTACTGCTAGTGTGCGAAAAAAACACTAAGCAACATTTAAATTTTGAATATTCAAAGTGCGGAAATAAGTTGAAAATACAAAGTTTATGTCCAAATAAAGAAGGACGAGCTAGTAACTGTTCTAATAAAAGAAAAACCATCTTTCTGTGGTACATTTGAACTACTTTATTTTAAAAATCAGACTAAAACTGTTGGACTATCATTAATTGAACTTTAAAAAATTTTAAAAAATAGAAAGAAGCACACAAAATAAAACAAAAAAAAACTTCTAGGGGAAATTTAAACCATTAATTGTAACAAAATCACTACTTAAATTGTAAGAAAATTATTGGATCAACTGAATATTAGCAATTTAGGTCCAAATGCAAAAAAGAAAGAACTGCAAAATCAGTACTTGGTGAATTAATAGAACATTCCAGTCTGGGGTACTTTAGAACTAATTTGTTCACAAAAATAAACTAAAATTGAAGCAATACAATGAAATAAGCTTTAAAAGGTTGCAAATACAAAGTTATTGTCCTTATAAAGAAAGGGAACACAGAAAAGCTAGTAGTTGTCCAAATTAATAAAAAAACTATCCTTCTAAGGTACATTTGAACTACTTTATTTTCAAAATCAGACTAAAACTGTTGGACTATCATTAATTGAACTTTATGTTGATTGCAAATACAAAATATTTGTCTGAATAAAGAAAATAGAAAGAAACACACAAAATAAAACAAAAAAAAAACTTCTAGGGGAAATTTAAACCATTAATTGTAACAAAATCACTACTTAAATTGTAAGAAAATTATTGGATCAACTGAATATTAGCAATTTAGGTCCAAATGCAAAAAAGAAAGAACTGCAAAATCAGTACTTGGTGAATTAATAGAACATTCCAGTCTGGGGTACTTTAGAACTAATTTGTTCACAAAAATAAACTAAAATTGAAGCAATACAATGAAATAAGCTTTAAAAGGTTGCAAATACAAAGTTATTGTCCTTATAAAGAAAGGGAACACAGAAAAGCTAGTAGTTGTCCAAATTAATAAAAAAACTATCCTTCTAAGGTACATTTGAACTACTTTATTTTCAAAATCAGACTAAAACTGTTGGACTATCATTAATTGAACTTTATGTTGATTGCAAATACAAAATATTTGTCTGAATAAAGAAAATAGAAAGAAACACACAAAATAAAACAAAAAAAAAACTTCTAGGGGAAATTTAAACCATTAATTGTAACAAAATCACTACTTAAATTGTAAGAAAATTATTGGATCAACTGAATATTAGCAATTTAGGTCCAAATGCAAAAAAGAAAGAACTGCAAAATCAGTACTTGGTGAATTAATAGAACATTCCAGTCTGGGGTACTTTAGAACTAATTTGTTCACAAAAATAAACTAAAATTGAAGCAATACAATGAAATAAGCTTTAAAAGGTTGCAAATACAAAGTTATTGTCCTTATAAAGAAAGGGAACACAGAAAAGCTAGTAGTTGTCCAAATTAATAAAAAAACTATCCTTCTAAGGTACATTTGAACTACTTTATTTTCAAAATCAGACTAAAACTGTTGGACTATCATTAATTGAACTTTATGTTCATTGCAAATACAAAATATTTGTCCGAATAAAGAAAATAGAAAGAAACACACAAAATAAAACGAAAAAAAACTTCTAGGGGAAATTTAAACTATTAATTGTAACAAAATCACGACTCAAATTGTAAGAAAATTATTGGATCAACTGAATATACGCAATTTAGGTCCAAATGCAAAAAAGAAAGAACTGCAAAATCAGTACTTGGTGAATTAATAGAACATTCCAGTCTGGGGTACTTTAGAACTAATTTGTTCACAAAAATAAACTAAAATTGAAGCAATACAATGAAATAAGCTTTAAAAGGTTGCAAATACAAAGTTAGTGTCCTTATAAAGAAAGGGAACACAGAAAAGCTAGTAGTTGTCCAAATTAATAAAAAAACTATCCTTCTAAGGTACATTTGAACTACTTTATTTTCAAAATCAGACTAAAACTGTTGGACTATCATTAATTGAACTTTATGTTGATTGCAAATACAAAATATTTGTCTGAATAAAGAAAATAGAAAGAAACACACAAAATAAAACAAAAAAAAACTTCTAGGGGAAATTTAAACCATTAATTGTAACAAAATCACGACTCAAATAGTAAGAAAATTATTGGATTAACTGAATATACGAAATTTAGGTCTAAATGCAAAAAAGGAAGAACTGCAAAATCAGTACTAGGTAAATTAATTGAACATTCCAGTGCTTTAGAACTGATTTGTTCAGAAAAATAAACTAAAATTGAAGCGAATACAATTAAATAAGCTTTAAACGGTTACAAATACAAAGTTAAAGTCCAAATAAAGAAAGGGAACACAGAAAAGCTAGTAGTTGTCCAAATTAATAAAAAAACTATCCTTCTAAGGTACATTTGAACTACTTTATTTTCAAAATCAGACCAAAACTGTTGGACCATCATTAATTGAACTTTATGTTGATTGCAAATACAAAATATTTGTCTGAATAAAGAAAATAGAAAGAAACACACAAAATAAAACAAAAAAAAAACTTCTAGGGGAAATTTAAACCATTAATTGTAACAAAATCACGACTCAAATAGTAAGAAAATTATTGGATTAACTGAATATACGAAATTTAGGTCTAAATGCAAAAAAGGAAGAACTGCAAAATCAGTACTAGGTAAATTAATTGAACATTCCAGTGCTTTAGAACTGATTTGTTCAGAAAAATAAACTAAAATTGAAGCACTACAATTAAATAAGCTTTAAAGGGTTGCAAATACAAAGTTTGTGTCCAAATAAAGAAAGTGAACACAGAAAAGCTAGTAACTGTTCTAATAAAAGAAAAACCATCTTTCTGTGGTACATTTGAACTACTTTATTTTCAAAATCAGACCAAAACTGTTGGACTATCATTAATTGAACTTTATGTTCATTGCAAATACAAAATATTTGACCAAATAAAGAAAATAGAAAGAAACACACAAAATAAACCAAAAAAAAACTTCTAGGGGAAATTTAAACCATTAATTGTAACAAAATCACTACTTAAATTGTAAGAAAATTATTGGATCAACTGAATATACGAAATTTAGGTCTAAATGCAAAAAAGGAAGAACTGCAAAATCAGTACTTGGTTAATTAATAGAACATTCCAGTCTGGGGTACTTTAGAACAATTTGTTCACAAAAATAAACTAAAATTGAACCAATACAATGAAATAAGCTTTAAACGGTTGCAAATACAAAGTTAGTGTCCAAATAAAGAAAGGGAACACAGAAAAGCTAGTAGTTGTCCAAATTAATAAAAAAACTATCCTTCTAAGGTACATTTGAACTACTTTATTTTCAAAATCAGACTAAAACTGTTGGACTATCTTTAATTGAATTTTATATTTGTTGAAAATGAAAAATGTTTGTACAAGTAGATAAAAGAGATTGTGGAAAAGACACAGTGTTGAAATAAAATAAAAAAAAGTTCTAGAAACTACTTTATCTCCAAGGTTTAAACGCATAAAAGGAAAAACTCCAAAGTCAGTCATTGCTAAATTCATAAAAATTCCCTTACACATTTCAACATTTGTTGATAAAATACTAATTTTGTGTTAAAATAAATAAAGAAGAGAGTGGATCAGTCATTACTTGTTAAAATAAAAGGAAATCTCTTTCTGTGGTACATTTGAATTATTTGATTTCCAAAATCTGTCTTAAATTGAGTGAACATCACTAAATTAACCGTATTGAGGTAAAAACAGCAAAGTCAGTCTTCCAAGTGATTATTCTTTCCAATACCTTGATTATTTTACAGAATCGCTTCACATTTTACCTTTTTAAAGGAAAAGAACTTCGAATTCGGATCGTACACGTTGTGCTGATAAACCTCGTCGGCCAAAATGAACAATTTTTCTTTTTTCGCGAATTTTATGATTTCCTGGATGTTTTCCTTGGTTAAAACCTGTCCGGTAGGATTTCCTGGATTGATGATGACGATAGCTCTCGGTACGCAATGTTTTTTTGCTTCTTTTATCGATCTCTATAAAAAAAATGGAATCATTTAAACGATTTACACAAGATTTAAAAAAAAAAACATTCACCTCTAATTCTTCAACGGTAAGACCCCAATTTTTGGATTCGTCCAAATAGTAACCGACTTGTTCGATTTTAAACTCTGCCAACGTTGCCGAGTACAAGGGGTATTGTGGAATGGGAATTAATACGCCTGGACTTTTCCCATCTATGGAACTGATGAAAAGTTTCAGTACGTTCTTGATTGCATCACTGGCTCCTGAAAATTAGAAAAAAACGTTTAACACGGTACACCCAAATAGTTTTACTGTTGCATACCACTGAGATATAATTATTTTATTGTTTTGTATGTTTTTTAATGGTTATTTAGATTTATGGTTGTCATTTATCACAGAAGAGGATATCTTTACGTTTTAATGTTTAATATTTGAGTCTGTGGGTTCAAGTAGGTGTTTTGCATAATTTGAATGATCCAATTGTTGAAATATCTATATGCTCTAAGTATTGATTGTATCTTGCTTCAAAATTTTCATTGTAATATGCAATGACCACTTAAGAGCATACAAATTTCAACAACCAGATAAGTCAAACTACTTGATCACACATACTCAAAAATAAATGAAATTCAAATGGATACTACACATTTGTGATAAAAAAATCAAAATTTAGATTTTCTTCAAGAACTTAAAATAAAAAGTTTTCATTTGATATATAGATAAAACATGAATGTAACACAAATACATTAAAATCTGTAATATCTATAACATCTACAATCAAGAAGGATTTTACAAAGAAATGTTCAAATCAACCAAATCTGAAATATTCTAATCATAGAGAATTTATAACTGTTGGATTTGCTTGTAAATAGTATAAGAATCTAAAATAAATTGGAGTTATTTGTGGTATGATTCAGTAGGTACTATCGGCTTCATAATAGCATATACATTTTCAAACTCAAATTGCTTACATTGAATTCATTTTAAGGATGACCTATTTATTGTGTGTAACCAATCACGGATAAATAAAAATAAATTTGAAATCAGTCAAACAGTTGCCCACGCCCACATCTTTAATGTTTGCAGCATAAGGTATTTTATTGACAAATTGCCTGTGTATTATACAGTACGGTTTTATTTGTTTTTTATTGCAACCTCTTTACTGATTCCTAAATCAGAGTTTTGGCGCCGATTAATTACTGTAGATGAAACTTGGATACACCATTATATATGAAATGACCATTAAGACTTTTGGAGCAGCAATAGATAAATATCCCTTTTTCACTCCCTTATTCTTGCTGACCTGGGAACATTGTTATGTACGAGGGTTGTCTGAAAAGTTTCCGACCTAACAAAGATACTAGACGTTTTTTCTTCAAATTAATTTTTATTTTTCTACATAGTCTCCTTGTAAGTCTATACACTTCTCCCAGCGATGCTCCCATCTCTTCAACCCGTCCAAATAGTACTCGGCGTCTTTCTCTGCAAAATAGTTGTTTACGAAGGTGATGGCCTCCTCAGTCGACGAAAATCTCTGTCCTCCGAGCGCAACTTTTAGCTAAGGGAACAAAAAAAGTCGCTTGGGGCTAGATCTGGTGAGTAAGGAGGGTGGTCAAGCAGTTCAAACCGTAATTGTGGATTTCCGCCATGGCAACCGCTGAGGTGTGAGACGGCGCATTGTCTTGGTGAAACAAAATTCTTTATTTTTTGCAAATGTGGCCGTTTTCCGCAATTTCTGCCTTCAGCTTGTCAAGTAATGATGCGTAGTATGCTCCTGTAACGGTTTTTCCTTTTTGAAGATAATCGATTAAGATAACTCAATGACTATCCCAGAAAACAGTTGCCATCACTTTCCCAGCCAAAGGAACAACCTTTGCTTTTTTTTGGAGCCGATTCCCCCTTCGCAGTCCATTTTTTTGACTGTGTTTTTGCTTCTGGAGTATAATGGTGTATCCAAGTTTCATGTACAGTATTAGCCGGCGCCAAAACTCTGATTTACTGCACCTAAACTGCGCCAACAGAGAGTTGGAAATGTTCATTCGAACACGTTTTTGGTCCAAAGTGAGCAAACGCGACACCCAATACGCGGACAGCTTTCTCATGCCTAAATCTTGATTGAATATGTAACAAACACGGTCTTTGGATATGTTTATAGCCTCTGCTATCTCTCTAATTTTAATTCGACGGTTGTCTAGCACCATTTGGTGAACTTGAGCGATATTATCGTCAGTGGTTGCAGTTTTTGGACGTCCCGAACGTTCATCGTCACCCAAGCTGGTACGGCCACGTTTAAATTCAGCAGCCCAAAATTTCACGGTGGTAAATGATGGTGCAGAGTCCCCGTACACAGCGTCCAACTCGTCTTTGATTTGCGTAGGCGTATTACCTTTCAAACACAAATATTTAATGACACCCACATCGACTCACTCAAATGATTGTCAAACAACAACTGCGCGTCCAAAATGGCTGAAATGTGAGTAACTTTCAAAGCATGCGCAAACACATTCTCCAACTTTTGCTTACGAGTGCTGCCATCTTCATGTTGAGGTCGGAAACTTTTCAGACAACCCTCGTACTTGTCCAAGACAAATTTTTGGTATTATCTGCCACAATCACTTATGAAACAGAAAACATTCTTATGGCTAAAGTTTCATCCACTGATAGACCTGTTCCATTTTTCAAAATTATCCACAAACTATAAGTTTTAAAAACAACGCCACCATCAGATATTCGTCCTTAGCATCCAATATTTACATAGATAAATATGAGTACTTAGGGCCTTAGGGCAATTGAAAAACATAGAGAAATACTGTTTATTGAAGCTTCCACATTAAAAATGTTTGTCCCTGACCCCCTAAACAAACAAACAGGTGTGTCGAACATTTTTTTCAGTGTAGTCTAAAATGTTCAACCAAGATAACAGAAACAATTAATCATTCTGTTGGTAGTATGCCAGTTTTGAATACAACTAAAATAGAACGTAAATTATAGAAATACTTATCTTCTTTAGCATTAACTTTTTTAGTTTATTATGGCTTCAAAATAGATAATAGAATACTTGAAACTCATTCAAAATAGTTTATAGACTGTTAAAAATTTGGAACAAACTTCCATTGGAACTTAAAACATCTGCCAGACAAAAAATTCCTTTTAAAAAAACATTTGTTTTACTTATTTAACTTCTGATTGGAAATACTCTTTACTCTATTATAGTAGTGCTATGCTATAAAACATATCCAGAAGAAGTAACAAGTGTTTTTAAGAATGAAGTCAACCAAAAAGCAGCAGAACTGTATTTACAAGTAAAAAGCAATCAAAATCCTTTCAGGAAACAAATTGTACCATCGATAGTTGGTTATAAATAGACTTACCTCCACTGATAACAATATTTTGCCAGTCAGACGGAATACCGTCTCTCTCTTCTATATATTGAGCTACGTGCCTTCTAATAACTTCAATTCCAGGCGAATCTGTGTAAGATCCGACCGAATCGCCCCTACATCCGGCCAAAATAGTTCTTGCGCGTTGTTTGGCGTCTTCTGGAAAACTGGGATCGTCCAATAGTTTCGGGTAAGCGACCAATGCTAAAACTTGACGGATGAACGTGATGGGGACTTGGCCCATAGCATGACAATCGCCGATGTTGGCTTTGATTACTTCTTTGAACGGTTTTTTAACACCCTGTAAATACAATTTATATCGGAACAAAATTTCAACTTGTATTTGGTTTTGTTATTAATTGGCGGCAACGTCTGTTGATAAAATTGTGCTACATACATATTATGATTATGTTACATAATGACGGTAACAATTAAAAAAAAATTGTCTCTATTTCAATCATATTAAGTTAAATGTTTAATAAAATGTTATTTATAGAACTTGTTTATTGTAAAATGTTTGTTATTGTTCAATTGATGTTGAAGATGAGATTATTCGATATGGTTATTTAGATGTAAAGTTGGCTATGTTTTCACAAACGAATAACAAGTGGTTATATAAAAAAAATTGATTTTATTTGGTTTATGGGTACAGTGGCATAGTTATATAAATATATTTCGGGTACTTTGCACTCTATGAAAATATACTGTTTTTTTTAGTGGCAGCTATTTTATACTCACTGTATATAATTAAAATTTCTTAAGTTCGATTTTGTGGCACATTTTCTTATTTTACATAATGATTTTCTACACAATGAGACTAAACCATCAGGTTCTTTATTGTACTATCGGGGTTTACAACCAGTCATATTTAATATGTTTAAATATTCTTTTTTATAATTCGCGTTATTCCACACTTGTCTAGGTTTTTTTTGTGTCCACAGTTGGTATTGTGTGCATTTTATTAGACAATGGACTGGGAAAGTAGTGACGTAAGTGTCAAACCAAATGATTCCAAACAACTTTTTTATGGTATGTTTTATAGGTGTTATCGCCTATTTTATTGTATTTTCTTGATTTTTTGGTAGTTAATTACTGTTCTTTCATTGGCAAGTATTCATTCATATGATTTACATATCACTTAAGTAGATAGACGAATAATTTCCGTAAAAATATTATAACATAACCTTCAAAGTTGTGCATTGTCATAAACTTTAAGAATACTCACTAAAATATTACTTTAAAAATATTTTGCTTATACCTATGTATTTAATTTTGATAGTTCAGTTAAATTTTAAAGTATAATAATAACAAAATAACTAAAACAAAAATTATTTTTGGAGATTTATATATAATGTTGCCGTTTGGAATCATTTCGTTGACATTTCAACAGCATAGAACACAAACTTTGACGTCACACTTTCCCAGTCCATTGTGAAATTAACCAAGACGGTGAGTGAACATAGAACCTCAGTTCATAACATAACCTAAAAGAAATTATGGTTCTGCCAATTGATAAATAAAAAGGTTTTAAAAAAATAAATTGTATGCTATGATAAAAAACGCTAACAATTATTTTTTTAAACAATACACATTACTTGGAAAATAAATCCTGACATATATGTCATTTTAGTAAGTACCAACATAATTTAATGAACACAAAAAGTACTACTTGTTGAATAATTTTATTTAAAATCATAAATGCGAATTATAAAAAATATTGTGTAAAACTTTTACCAAACCTCTAAAGTTAGGTTATTTAAGAATTTTGACATTTCACAATTACAATTAGTGGTATAAAACACTTGTTATTGTTAAAAAGAAGATACTTTTTTCTATTCCTTATTAATAAAAATAATTAAGTACCTAAAAAGTACATTCTATCAGAGATAAATAGACGTGGACAGTTTAAAATTACGCACGTGTCGCACTAGTCACGTTACCTGACCAATTTGCGGTGATACGTTTTCAAAAGTTACAAAAATACGTGCTGTGCTGCGTCACCCCACACGTGATATACGTGCTGTGCTGCTCACCTCACACGTGCCATACGTGTCTCAATTTGCGCCTTGGTTTATGGTTATATATATTATAATGATTTAAATTTAGCTAATGATTTAAATATTTGGCTATAGTTTATTTTACTTAACAGCTAACGTAGTTTTATTATTTAGATATGTTTTTATTTGTTTGATTATTATAATTAAAAATTTTTGTTTGTTTTATTGATTTTATCAAATATTTTAATTGATTTTAATGATTGAATATTATTTAATTTTATATAAAGTTTACTTTTTCTTTGTACTTCTATGATTGGGCGCCTTATCAGAATTTCAAACTAGCTCAGTTTACTTAATTTTAAAGTTGAAATTTAAAGTCTGACTCTCATCTTGGGTAGGATTCAAATTAAATATTATTTAATAACTAATACACAATAAATTTAATGTCAAGTATTTCAAAGAAACGTTACAAAAAAAATTATTAATTGGTTTTCACACGTTTAGTACAAATAAATAACGAATATCCGGATATGAAAAAATGGAGATGATATACAAAAATATTAATTTACAATTACAACAAATTAAAAACAAAAATACAAATCCTTAATTATCGGACGTACCTTGTATCACAGAGTTTTTCAAATATTGTCCTTGTCATGCGCAACGTAACAAACACTGAGATCGGCTTCTACTTCGTTTACTCTCGGAAATGGAACAGCGTACCCAAATTGACAAGATGGCTACTATGGTCCCGTTTTGGAAACGTCGCTCGAATTTAATCTTTAAAATTCTATGGAATCCGTATTTGTTTTGTACAATTTATTACTTTGGTAAGTAATTTAATAATAGTTGATTACTTTTCTGTATGTATTTTTAATATTACATGTATTACTTTACCATAAACAGCTTTTAATTAATTAAAAAAATTTCTTCTAGTTGATAATCAATTAATACATACGATGTTAATTGCTCTGCTACCAGGATCATAAGAGAGATGAATCATGGATTTTCCGGCCTTTTATAGCTTCTTGGAAAATGACAAAAAATGACGTCATCGGATTTCAACTGTTCGAATTTCAGAAAAAAATAACCTACATTTCCGAAAATCCAGGTAATAAATTTACAATTCTGATAGTACCTTTGATAATGTACAGATAGATCTCATCCTTATATTTGCTTAAATTCTGTTTGTATAATTTTATAAGTACTTTTTCCTAGGAAATTTTAGATTCAAAATACACAACTTCCTTGAGCTGTCAACTTATTTTAGACTTTCAAATTTTCAATTCACACTAGCTATTATATTTAAAATTATTCTAAATCCACTTAACTAATTCTATTTTAACTGATAACTTACTATTTTAAACTCTAACAACTACAATTTAAACTTTTAAAAGATTTTGTTATTTGTATTACTTATACCTTATATAAGCTGATATTTTCTGTGTTATCAAAGGTTAACATTTTAAAATTTATATAAACAACTTCCTCAATTATCCTACATACTTTTTGTTAAATAAATTGTCATTTGTTAATGTTTATAAACTAAGTTTTTCAATATCTATTTCACTATGTACTCTTAAAATGTTCAATCAAAAGTTTATGTGATTATGTCCAACACTATTGATATGGGAATTAGTTTAATGTATTTCACCACACCTGCTACATGTTTATAATTAATCTTGTGTCTTTTTTTTTTAGGTACTCACAATCTATTGGTATATTTGTTTGTACAATATCGAAGACTATAATTTGTCTTTTAATGATTTTGTAAGTACTTCCTTTTTATAATATTAATTTAAATACTTTACTAACTAAAATTACATGTTGATTTCTTAAACATGTGGAAACCATTAATACTTTTGATTTTTATTGTTTCAGATTAAACTGAGAATTTTGAAAAAGAACTAGGTGAAAATGCATTCATTATGGATTGGAAAATTTTGATTGTGATACAATAATTAAATATGGATCCTATACAAGATAAGATGTCAAATACATTCTTTATTTATTTGAATGTTTGTAATTGAAAAGTATAATATTGAAAATTTAAGATGTACTAAAGAAAAAGTAACTGCAGATTCAATTAAACTTATTAAGATATCCTTTTTTTGTAAATTATTGAGGTAAGTAATTTTAATTCTATTTTGTTCATTTACTAATGTGCATTATTTATTTTTACATGTTGACTTTCCAATATGACTACCTACCCTATATTGGCTTTTATCTCATAATGTTTGTTTATTATCATCAGATATGTAAGTTATACTACTTTGTTTTAGTGTAACTGTAGAGATACTGTTTGTTTATACAAATTCATACTAAGTATATTATTTTTAGGTCAGAAGATTCATCTCATTTTCTAACAAGATGTATCTACTAAGTCCAAATGGAAACCTGTTGTGACCAGAGAATATTGTTTATTTTGTGGCTTTTACTGTGATATTATGACCAAATTTATGATATAATCAAGTTTGTACTGTACTCAAGACAATACTTATTTTTGTGTAATTACATGGTTTAAGAAGAAAAGTGTATTTCAATATGCATATCCTTTTTTTAATTAATCCATTAGTGTAATGGCTATGATGGATGCTTAAAAAGGTAAGCTTTGTTTTTATTAGTAATAATGATCCATTACAATATATTTAAAAACTTTGTTTATATTTTCAGTTTATTTTTTAGCATTTCTAATTAATTTACCTAATTGCTTTTTGTACTTAGGGTATTCAAATTTCCTTTGTTCATTATTGGATTCTAATTTATGTTGATTAGAAAAACAATTTTTTCTATTATGCAGTCACTGCTTTTAATTTTGATTTCAATTTTTTTACTGTAGTATTTTACAATAGAAGTTTTTAACACATCAATATTTCTTAAGAAAAGTCTTTTTTGTTTCAACTGGAGCTTACTATTACTAGTATAACTGAAGTTTACTAATTAAAAAAAAAATTGAATTTGTAGGAGTTGATTTTTCCGCGTCAGCTTTGAGTTTTCCATTGGTTCTCTCAAGCCAAAATAGCAAAACTGATTCTGATAACTTTCAAATTAGGTTTTTCAAATACTTCCCAGATTAACAACTTATCTCAGGTCTCGGTAACAAAAACAATGAATGTTTTACTCATTCCAGTCCTGATAAATCTTTATGATTTTCCCTACCTGCACAAATTGTTTAATAATTGCCTTCAGACTTTGATGGTTTGTTTTCATTCAAATAGATGTTGAACTACTTTTTTTAATGAAGCTCTTTCCGCATTCTATCAAAGTATGAAACATTAAATATTGAAAAAAGTAAAGTAATCTAAGAATTTTCCTATTTTACAACCAAGTTCATCTTGAATAATTGCTCTTGTTACACTTGAGAACCCTTATATTCTCAATTTGGGTATATTTTATTCCTAAAATAATTGTGTGGAATGTTGTTTTCAGTATTTTTGTTGGCTTTAATTTTATTACATAAGATAAATGTAATTTCTCTATAAAGAATTAGTCCCATTCATACTCAGGTGAATTAAAATTTTCATTCACCTATTTCCCCGTAAAATAAATAAGTTACACTGCAAAATAACAGTTTCTTTGTCTTCTATTTTACTCATTAATTATACAACAAAACATCTTATTCAGAAAAATATAGTTCTGTAAATAACAAGTTTATAAATGTCACACAGATAACATGAATATTATATCCTATATAAGCTGTTTAATCTCTACAAACACAGCACTTTTTAATCTTGTTTTGATTTTTATTTATCATTCACAAATGTATTCAGCAAGCCACTGGGTAAATAATTTTAAAGTTATTGATACAAACATCAATGAAAATGCCAATTGAGGTAATTCAATCTGTTTTCAATAAATAATGAGACAAAAATCAATGAACATTTCAGCAGTAACTGTTATTTGTATCATTTGCAATAACTGATATATTTTAGTTCAAATAATTTCTGCCATACTCTAATATTAAAAAATAATGCTGAAAAAGATAATATATAAACTCCAAAAAGCGTGCTGATTGTATCATATTTAATAAAATTTATTTATATAGAAATTATATGATACACAATTGATTTATCTCAAATGCAATAATAATTTTTTATTACCTATATCTGAATTAAGTTATAAATATGACAGGTTTAAAACTAAAAAATCATTAATATTATGTATAAAAGAAATATTTAAATAAAATTTATTAACAGAAAACTTAATCTGTCTATTTAATTACTCAACAACAAAAAAGCCAATACCATTGGTACAAATAATCTATTATTTCAATTATCAAGGTCGTTTACAGACATTAAAAATCTTTCACAAACATTTAAATCTTTTGTAAACATTCAGTGTTCACTCATTATTATACTTTATTTTTATCTAGGGTTGTATTGAAAATAATGTTTATTCTAGTTAGCAAAAACAAGTGTTGTATTCGTGTACATATAAGAAAAATAAATGAAATCACATATTTAAATGATTATAAAATGGTACTTGATCAAAAATAATTAAATAATTCTTGGCATTCTATCAACCGGAATAAAACAAAGTCACGTAGGTATCGGAAAACACTAAAAATACACGAAAAAAAACTTACCTTTTCTAATTCCTTTTCGATCTCTCCGGCCCTTGTAACCAGGGGTCCTCTGACAGCATATTCCATTACTTTGATACATGGATTTAAATTATCGATAGTCAATGTAGGGCTATACGTAGCCATTCTTCTAAAATTTTGTTTTTCCAAGAGCGACCGCGATGGCGATCCCACACAACAAACAGCTGACTTCTGCCTATGGAGTGACGCACTGGGCTGAAATTTCCCATAAATATGAAGGGGAGATAAAAGCCGTGAAGTAGACATTGTTAATAATCGATATGATGTCACAGAATCAACAAATTATTATCGAGTATTTAATGTGCTGGTAGCTGGTACTTAAAACATACACACGATTAAATTAAAAATGTAATCCGGCGAATGCTAAAACGTTACTGAGAACGAAACCGCACTCGACTAATAAAAACAACAAATTTGTATTAATAACTTTTATTAAAAAAAAGATAACCGGATTAAGTAATAATTTCGAGAGAGTCAAAAAGTTATCTCGCGTGGTACCACACACATTTTACGAACTAAAATGTTCAAAAGCTGGCGCTGTATTATTGATTTTTATATTATAAAAGCAAGTTGATGTTTATATAACTAAGAATGCAATTTATGCACTCCATCGAAAGGTTCAATATCATTGGATATAATTCAAAAATAAAAATAGAAAATGTACCTATAAATTGACGATTTTTTTTTTGTATTATGTTTGATGGAATGCATTTTGAACTGTACCAAACTTATCGACCAGCTAAATAAACATTTCACGACAACCTAAAGATATGTAAAACCTTCTAAAGGACGGCTGTAGAGTAGAATTTACAATTCTTATTACATAATATACTTGAACGCACTGGCCTAAATGTTTTAGCAAAAGTACAGGATCGGAATAAGTAGAATACAAAAAATATATTATTGTAAATGTGTATTAAAACAAAAATAAAATAACAGCTAGGTAGGTACCTCTTTTATGTAAACAACTTCACCAATTTTAAACACTGAAACTAAAAATGTGGTCTAGTTTAAGTTTCATAATTAAAGCAACTAAATATTCGTAAAATTGCGATATCGTTATTATTATTTCCACTGGGAGATTAAAATTGCAATAAATTAATATTTATTCCTATACACGTTACCTATACACCACCTTTTATCTCTTCATTTGTATCATAAAAATTGTTGATTTATAAAGAATGTATCAATTTTTTGGTATCCTTGTAATACTTTTCCCATACATTTAATGAATACAGAATCATTGTTTAAACAACATTAATTCCGATAATAAAACTTAAACAGACTTTTTTTAAAAAAATTGCAAATTCATTTTCAATTCAATTTTCAATACATATAACGGGTATAAAAATTTTCTTCTTTTTTATAAAAGTTTTAAATTGTAGCAGTGATTGAAGTCGCGTTTATAACAATTTTTTGTTATAAACAAAATTATATTGAACAAAACGTTTAATAACTATTAATTATATTATTTAAGTAACTAAGTATATAATTATTTAAATTCGACAAACATTTATACAATCGAACCTAGTTTATTATTTTTCTGGGTAGGTAGGCAATATATTTTACAGCTGAAGTTGTCACACGTACAAAAATCTTGTCACTGACAGTGTCAGTTGTCAAACTGGACATCTCTATAAAGCTTCAAAAATATCCAATTTGCATTAATTTCATAAAAGCTTCTACTTCTGTAGTCGATATAAAATTCAAATGTACTGATAAGCGAAGGTCATCCAAATTATTTATATTAAAATGGCAGCCCCAGTGATAATTGCAGCAACCACTAAACACACAGGAACAGTAAGTCTAGTATTTAAATATTTTTAAATCAATTTATATATAAATATAATTTCAGCTTATTTTCTTACATGGATTAGGAGATACCGGGTGAGTAATATTAAGAAACATCATTTAAATTAGTGAATCTGTTAGTATGTAGAAGGTTAAATAACCACGAATTTAATGAATGATCATTTAATTTTTTTGTATATAAAGTCTATTTTGTATATTTTAGTCAAGGATGGGCAAGTGCTATGGCTGCAATTAAACCACCACATGTCAAAGTGATATGTCCAACAGCACCAACAATACAAGTAACTTTGAATGCAGGTTTTCGAATGCCTAGTTGGTTTGATTTGAAGACATTGGATGAATCTGGACCTGAGGATGAACCAGGTATAGTCCAAATAACATGATTTACCCAATGAAAGAAAGTTTTTTTATTGATATTAAATTTGTAGGTATTAAAAATGCTGCAAAGCAAATACATGCTTTAATTGAAAACGAGATCAGCGCAGGAATAAACGCTAATAGGATCGTCGTAGGAGGATTTTCGCAAGGAGGAGCTCTAGCTCTATATTCTGGTCTTACTTTTCCAAAGAAATTGGGAGGAATTGTTGGCTTATCATGTTGGTTGCCTTTGTATAAATCATTTCCTGCTATGAAAAAAACTGAAGATTCTTTACCAGTGAGTCATTTTATTCTATTTTATATGATATATTTTAATTTGTATTTTTTTAAGATCTTACAATGTCATGGTGATTGTGATCCAGTAGTTCCTTATAAGTGGGGCCAAATGACAGCTTCCTTATTGAAGGGGATGCTGAAAGATGTGGAATTCAAAACTTTCAGAGGTTTATCTCATTCGTCGTCTGATGAGGAACTCACTGATATTAAGCAATTTTTATTGAAAAATATACCAAGTCAATAGAAAATTATGTGTAAAATAACCCGTGTTCCTTAAATTACTTTTATTCAATTTTTCGTCACAGTGGATTCGAAAATACATTGCAGGAAATAAAAATATTGAACTGCTGTTACTTGAATTCTCTTTTCTGGTGATTATGTCCGAGACTTGTTTAAGATTGTGGATATTTTATTTTATTTTTTGGTTTATTTTTACAGTTATAGTTTCAACTTATATCTTGATAATGTAAAATGTATTTTCAAATTCCATTGTTTCTTTTTTTTGTCCAATAATTACAGTATTAGTAAAATACTTTCAGGTAGTGAAGCTGTTTAGTTAAAATCAGTATTGATTATAGAAAAGGCAGCTACCAAAGTGAAATTTTATAAAATTAGCTATCAAATTTCATTGGATCAGAACATTTTGCACATTAGTAGCCAATAGGCCGAAATACACTTTTTAATTCGGAGATAACTAAAAATTTTAACGGTAACTGTGTTGTTTTAATTTGAGATTTTACCAAATAAACATTCCTTGAAGTTCAAGCCCGAAAACCTCGAAATATATATGCTTTTATGTTGTTATTTGAACAGTAACAATAAAAATATTGAGACGAAAACATGTCGTTTTCTTGACCTTTAATTCTGATAGCAAAGCAAAGTTTGACGTCTGTCAAAAAAATTATTGCAGCTGTATTGATCAATCAGTCATTAACAATTATCAAGTACATGTTAAATTTTTGTTCTACAGTAATGAATTGGTCCACCAGAACCGGAAAGTGAGTTAAGATGGCGCTCGCGCTTCTCAGGAAATTTAAAAAAGCGCGGGCAAAGTTAAATCTTAGGTTAGATTAGGTGCCATCGTATGGCTTGGTCTGGCCCCGTTATGCTCTGCTTTGGCACCGTGTGGCCCGGTCTGGCCTCGCTATGCTCTGCTTTGGCACCGTTTGACCCGGTGTGGGCACGCTATAACCTATCAGATATCGCACATAACCTCAAATTTTGACTATCTTTTTTTAATTTTTCCGCAAAAACGGCCTTTCCTCCCGGAAATTTTGATGTCATTCCATAAAAAATACCTCAAAAAGGCCCTATGCAAAAAATTGTCGAAATTCATTAAGGGGTAATATTATAGAATTTTGCCACAAAACCTACCGAACTTGGAATATGGAAGTGGTTCTAAACTTTTCAAAGAAATGACAAGATTTAAGGCTAAAAGGATGCATAAAAAACACATCGTTTTTTAACTATCGTTACACACAAACTAATGGCCAAAATGCAGTTTACAGGGCGGACCTTGAATTTTATTTTAAACTTCAAAAAAGGATATTTTAGTGTTTCTAATTAATTCCCTTAAGGATTAAAGGCGCGGAACCTAACCAAATCTAACCTAACCAAAACTAACCTAACCAAATCTAACCTAACCAAAACTAACCTAACCAAATCTAACCTGCTGTTTGAGTGAATTTTAAGTTTGGTTAGGTTCCGCGCCTTCAATCCTTAAGGGAATTAATTAGAAACACTAAAAAATATCCTTTTTTGAAGTTTAAAATAAAATTCAAGGTACGCCCTGCAAAGTGCATTTTAACCCAAACGGATCACCAAACAAAAGTCTAAAATAATTGTTCTACAACCCACTGTTACACAGTTAATACAACTCTTCAAAACAATAATGGCGACTGAATACTTTGGCAGTTGGCACGTCACATTTCACATTTACCACAGAATATCAAACAAAATTTATGTTCTAAGGTTTGCCGTTGTGTCAAAAATTCCATGCTCCTGGTGCCATCTGCGCTTACTTTCCAAAAATAAGACAGAGATGTGACATTTCATAAACCTGTGAACTAAACAAGGATAGAGCTAGCAGGACTATTTTATTGGACCATCGACCAAAAATGTCTTTTTGGTTGTCTCTGATCACAGATTATTACCTAGAAACACCAATTTCTCAGATAACAAATAGAGAAAACGAAATTTGAAACTATAGACATTTATTTACAATTTTAATCTAAAATTACATCAACAGTTCCTAATCGATACTGTTTAGAATTCGTATTTCTAACCAAAAGTTGATCTGTACATCTCATTGTTAACAATTTCAATAAACCTACAGATGTTACATATCCTATAGCTTTACTTTTCCCTATTAAAAAGCTAAAATCGCCGTATTTTACGAAACCAAGTATTTCTCTTGCACACGATCTTCTTATTATCGCCGGTTCTGGCAGCCACAACTTTCTCATCTTACTCGTGTAATTCTTCAGCAATTGCTTATCTATAGGTATGACCTAAAACATGAAAGTTAATTTATCGTACCCACCCCTTACTTTGTGGAAATCCATCGTATTGAGAACGCTCTAAACAAACAAGTTCACTGTTATAATAAAATAATAGTATTTTTAAAAATTGAAAACTGAAAAGTAGAAAACTGTTTCTATCTGCACCCAAGGTATAGAAACTTAATAGTTTCTATACCAAGCTTGACCGTTTTCTATGAAAAAACAACTACTTCCTGGGCTATTACATTCCAATAGAAAACGTGATGGCGACTGACTTCGTCGATACTTTTTAAAAATGTCTGTAAGATGTAACCAAAATTTTCAACAAAATATTTAGTAGTAGTAAAAAATCATCAATTATTATGGAATCAACTTTATAAATCTGGTTTATCGGCGAAAATTTTAAACATGTGGAGCATTTTTAAAGAATATTTTAACACCTGGAACCACTTTCTTTAAAATCATTAATAAGTTTCTAAACAAGTTTTGTGGGGTTGTCAGAATTTGCAAATAATTTTTGATAATGATTTATCCTCTTAGATTTTAGTAATTTTCTGTGTATTGTTTTTTACTGTTTACAGAATGGACTAGTTTAGTAGGATCAAATTAATCAAAATGATAGCAATATATATTTAGGATAAGATACCTACTTACTTATATTGGTATTCATTTTGCAAGTAATTTTTCTCATTTCGTAAAATTTAGCAATAAATAATTAGTAAGTTTTAAACGTAGCGCCAACTAATAACCAATAATGAAGTGTGTTTAAAAGTCAACGTTGTCACAGTTTAGCTACGTTCGTTTCAAGTATTCTCAAAGAACTGGCGGCACAAAACACCGTGTTCTGTGACTAACTGATTGTACCAGTTGACAAGATATATGACAGGAGAGAAAATCGTGTTTATCTGTAATAAACCAACCCTATTCTTGATGGTGATATAATAGAACAGCCAATAGAAAGTGGGCGTGGTTCTATTGAAAATGCCAAAACCGTATTCTTGAAATTCGTTCTCTCACTGTACCGCTAGAAGGGTTGCTCCCCGAAAGAACAATTACTTCTATTGGTTATTTGTGAAGGAACTGCTATAACACCAAGAGAAGGTGTTAGGGATTTTTATTTTCGAACCAAAAATAGTATAGAAGTAATTTCTTTCATAAACCAAACACAACCAAACAACAAATTAAACTAACGAAAATGACAGAATATTTTGTTTAGTGTTTTACTCCTTATTTGATAAAGTGTCAATCAGAGAACAAAAATATCGATATGTTTATCTCTTTTTAATGACAACAAATAAGAGAGAGAGATAAGTTTCTCGGTTAATATTAAAGCATATCGACAACATCGCAAATTTTCTACCAATCTTATTGAAACACGTCACTTACCACTTATGACGTATGTAACCATTAAATTTAAATTTCAAAAGCCGATTATGGCTAGAGGATTAATTTTATAAAAATTTTATTTGTACAGTTGAACCACTAAAAACCTATTTTATAAGATGCAAATATAAAAAAAATCACTAAACTAGTCCATTCTCTCAACTAAGGACATGCATGTAAAGCCATTATTCATCCATGTTTTCACAAGAAAATAAACGTTAAAATGGTAAATAAATATGAATATAACATAATATAAAATGGTAAATAAAAGTATGAATGTATTGAATAGATGATTAATTTTTAAAATGTATTAATCTTACATATGGATGGAACATAAATTGATATCCACTCCTGGGAATCCCCCAAATCCAAATGGAGGTTTATAAGGGCACATTGTATGACACACAAAGTAAGGTTTAGTACAATAAATAATGTTCTTACTTACTTTCCCTCTTTTCTTCCCTCTTGCTCGCCTCCTCTTCAGTTTTTTCAGCAGTTGTTTGTGTTCTTTCCTTGTGGTCCTTCTTTCTTTTTCGTACACGTCGATACATTTAGGCTCTTCGGGTTCAATCTTGTAATCTTCCTCTAATGGTAGACATATTATGGAAAATTGTTGACAGAATCCTCTTCTTAACAACGTTATTTGCACCGGAATTAAACAATTATCTGGCAAATGGATTTTCCCTTTGTAATTTTTCTTTAGGGCACCCTAAAAAATTAATCAAAAACAAATCAATATCGATATTTATTTTAGGTACTCAAATTTTTACATACTTGAATATTCCTTAAAAGATTTTTATCCCTCAAAACGAAAAAGTCTGTGACAACTTTACAAGTTGAAGACCATTCTGTCAACAACATTCTCCAATTCCATTTAAAGGGACTACAAATTCTAAACTTGGTGAAGTTTGTCCTTTTATTCACTGGCAACTTAAAGAAGTTTTCTGTGCATTTTAAAGATATTTCTTTTTCCTCTTCTTCTCCAGCAACTGTATCTGGATATAAGATGTGCTGATAACCAGATTCAAATGATATTAAGTTGCTTTCTCTTAAACCTCCTGCTCTTGCACCCCACATTATTAACGCTAGCCATGTTGGTTGAGCCCATACAGATGGTAAAATCATATCCCAACCACTTCCATAACCTTAACAATAAAATAATGATATATACTGATAATTTTATTTATTTTGTTTAAACATACCTCTATTATATTTTGAATTTTTTATTCCCGGCCTGTGTATTAACATAATAGGAAACAATGCAGGAGGTTCTAATAAATCAGTACCAGGTACAAGTAGATTTTGTCTCAATTCATTTAAGGTTGCATTGGATATGTTTGTTTTAACCACTTCTTTTCGGACATCTGGATTCCAGAGGGGACTATTAGAAAAGTTATTACAAAGAGCAATGTCTGTTCCTTTCGAAGTTACATTTGGTAGTGATTTTGTTGGTTTTTTGGGGAAATTATACCTCGGATCTGATATTATCAGTGGCAAAATTATATGAGGAGAAACCTATTAATTAATTCTTTAATAATATAACAAAAGCATTTAACTGATATAAACTTACTTCAGATGGGGATGATGCTGATTTTAACTGCTCCCAATATTCATGAGAGCTACAGAATGGATCAGATTTTGATTCTTGAAAATATGTTTTTACCCAGTCTGGATGTGAGGGATCTTCTTTAACTACTTGAAAGGCATTTTGAAGGACTGAATTTGAAAGAGGGCCTGTCAACCTAAACCTACTTAAACTCCATTTGTTATCAGTTAATAATATTTTATCATTAGCATATTTTTTAGTATCATTGGTGTTTACTGAAAGTATAAAATTAAAATTGTTTATCACAATATCTAGAAACTCTGCATAAAATGCAGCATGGCACCACACCCAAAGAGTTCTTGTTTGAAGACTATTTCCAGGTTTCCAATGAAAATACACTGAACCAACAGCTCTTTCATTGTCTGGTCTAAAAATGGTTGTAGAACCTTCTCTTAATCCTCCTAAATAAGCTTTGGCACCTATACTTAAACCTACTACAGGACTTGTTAGTTTTTTAAATAGACTAATAATATCTTCAAATTCTCCAGAAAATTCCAGGCAATGGTAATAGGAAATATCCTGAATCAAACAATGATTTATTGTAGCCCTATAGCAAGCTCTAAAAGATTTGTCACATGGACAATAAGGAATTTTATATCCCCATTTTTCTATAATATGAAATCGTTTGGCATGCCAAATATGGGTTTTTAGCCAATTAATTTTTCTTTGTCTTCTGACATACTCGCTGTTTAAGTTAGACGGTCGTCGTCTATATTTTCTAGAAGGGCGCTTGTTCTTTGGAGGCAGCCCCGACTTTTTTCTTTGGCTTAGATGGATTTCTCTTAAACGTCTTGGTAGTCGTTTAACATTGTGAGACATCGCCCTACGTCTCATATGCCGTGGAAGTTTTTGAAAGGCCAATTTTACAGCTGAAGTAGTCGTGATATTTTTATTCATTAGTTGTATTTCTCTACATCTTGCCAACGCTATTTTTTCCAGTTTTAAGTATTGGGGCAAGTCAACATTTTCTGTTGAAAACTCGGACATTTTTTAAGTATTTTACACTACCAATTTTTATATACGAATTTTCTAACCTCAACCTCAAACGAACGTAAACACAACACGTTTTGTAATGTTTAGTATTCCGTTGGTCCTATACTTAAGAAAGAACTTAATTTCAGTGTCAACAATAAATATATTTTTAATCACTAAGCAATTTAATGCAAAAATCGTATTATTTAAGTTAGAGTAACATTTTAAATTATTTAAAATATTTGTTTTTTAGAAGAAATCTTTTGCTTTTTGTTGTGGATTTGGAAGCTTAGGCACAATCTTTTTACACGTGGGTTTGTTTACTAGTGGCCAACTGTCACTGTTTCTAAACATGTGGATAACCTTAATTAATAAATAAATAACAGCAGGTTTAAAACTTTAAACTATCTTGGTGCAAAATGGAAAATGATTCGTTAAATATTCACAAGCGTTTATACACTTTCAACAAAATACATGAAGTATTTGGTGATATTTTGAACTCGTATGTGTCTGATTTTTATATAGAGAACCATTGGAACAAGTTACCCAAATCCTGGCAGTATTATTTAGAAGATATAGACATTAAAAATCTAAATAATATTTTGGATTGGTCTCAAAGTATCCAGACGACGAAAATATGCCCATTATCTCTATTATGTCTAAGATGCCTTATAGTGAATTACACATTACCTAGAACATTACCTAGTGCTTCAACAAACACATTTAATTTTGAAAATAATAAATTTATCAGTTATTTTTGGAAAAATGTTAAACTAAAGAAAAGACATGAAATAGATGTAATGGCTAAACAGTGTTACAAATTAGCTGAAAAAACAAATTGTTTTTATATAGTAGACATTGGTTCAGGACTAGGACATTTAAGCAGAATGCTTTCATACGGTTATGGATTTAAAGTATGTACATTTGAGGCTATAGAAAAATTTACAGTTGCTGCCGAAGAAATGGACTCCAATTTTGAAGCTGCATTAAACAAAAGAAATATTAGACACAAAAATACATTTAAGACTGTGCACATCAATAATAAAATAACCATGGACTTGGGTGTAGATAATTTCTTAAAATTGGTAACTAAAGCTTTTAACATTGATAATGTAAAATTTGGAATTGTAGGTTTGCATCCTTGTGGAAACCTAGGATCTACTCTTTTAAAATTCTATGTACAATGCCCTAACATAACATTTATAAATATAGCAAGTTGTTGCTACATGAAACTTACTTTGACTCCGATAGATGAAGCTTGTTTCCCATTAAGCGCTTTTTGTTTGTCAAAAAATTTTAGATTATCTTACCTAGTATGTGAAATTGCCTGCCATGCCATTGAAAATTATGCTCAAAAATTACAAAACTCTGATGAATACAATAAGCTTAAAATCCATGCTTACAGAGCTGCTTTGGAAGATATTTTAGTTTTTCACAATCCTGAACTAAAACATTCTTATATAGGCAGTGCAAAGTGTGATAAAGACCTTACTTTTCCTAAGTATGTGGAAAAAGTCTGTGACAGTGATATATTTTCTAAGATTTCCCAGGATAAAATTTTATTTTATGACAATGTGATAACTACTAGTTGGAAAAAAGTTGTTACTTTTTATTCAATTAGATTGTTGATGGCACCTTTAATAGAAAATATCATTTTATTGGATAGGCTTCTTTATGTAATTGAAAATGGTAGTTATTGTAGTATAAGTCCAATTTTTAATTGTAATATATCTCCAAGAAATCAAGTTCTCTCTGCAACCAAGAAATGATAAAAAAATAACTTTATTATAAATATTTGTCAAAATTAAGAACATTAAAGAAAGAACTTGTTATTAATATGATGGACTTTCACAGACTAAGGGTTAGTACAATAAATTTGTTAAACTATTTTTGGTTTATGTAAAGGTATCTAGTGATAAATATATTTTATATTTTGATTGTATTATTATTATACTATTTATCCTAATCGAAAAATGACCTTCCGATGAGCTGACGCATAACTCAAAAACAAAAAATTACAGCCACTTCTAGTTTGCGTCGTTAAAAAGCCAAGAAAATTTCCTATAAATCCTGAAAATTTCAATTTTCTATAGTAATTTTTACCGATTTTATCCTAACCGAAAAATGAACTTCGTAAAATCGACTTTTTTCCATACATATACCTTCCTTCGAAAAAATGAAAATTTTCGAAATCTCTCCGAATGAGCTGAAAATCTGGAATTAGACTAATTTGACCCTCCTAAAAACGAATCTGCCCACAGAAAAATTCTAAAAAATTTATCTTGCCTTGTAGCGAACAGTGAATCGATCGTTAAGACATGGTCTCACGTTTCGACGCATAACTCAAAAACAAAAAATCACAGCCACTTCTAGTTTACACAGTTAAAAAGCCAAGAAAATTTCCTATAAACCCTGAAAATTTCAATTTTCTATAGTAATTGTTACCGATTTTATCCTAACCGAAAAATCACCTTCGTAAATAGACTTTTTTCCATACCTATACCTTCGAAAAAATGAAAATTTTCGAAATCTCTCCGAATGAGCTGAAAATCTGGATTTAGACTAATTTGACCCTCCTAAAAACGAATCTGCCCACAGAAAAATTCTAAAAAATTTATCTTGCCTTGTAGCGACTAGGGAATCGATCGTTAAGACATGGTCTCAGGTTTTAACGCATAACTCGAAAACGAAAAATCATAGCCATTTCTAGTTTACACAATGAAAAAGCCAAGAAAATTTCCTATAAACCCTGAAAATTTCAATTTTCTATAGTAATTTTTATCGATTTTATCCTAACCGAAAAATCACCTTCGTAAAATCGACTTTTTTCCATACCTATACCTTCCTTCGAAAAAATGAAAATTTTCGAAATCTCTCCGAATGAGCTGAAAATCTGGATTTAGACTAATTTGACCCTCCTAAAAACGAATGTGCCCACAGAAAAATTCTAAAAAATTTATGTTGCCTTGTAGCAACTAGGGAATCGATAGTTAAGACATGGTCTCAGATTTTGACGCATAACTCGAAAACAAAAAATCATAGCCACTTCTAGTTTACACAGTTAAAAAGCCAAGAAAATTTCCTATAAACCCTGAAAATTTCAATTTTCTATAGTAATTTCTACCAATTTTATCGCAACCCAAAAATGACCTTCGTAAAATCGACTTTTTTCCATACATATGCCTTCCTTCGAAAAAATGAAAATTTTCGAAATCTTTCCGAATGAGCTGAAAATCTGGATTTAGACTAATTTGACCCTCCTAAAAACGAATCTGCCCACAGAAAAATTCTAAAAAATTTATGTTGCCTTGTAGCGACTAGGGAATCGATAGTTAAGACATGGTCTCAGATTTTGACGCATAACTCGAAAACAAAAAATCATAGCCACTTCTAGTTTACACAGTTAAAAAGCCAAGAAAATTTCCTATAAACCCTGAAAATTTCAATTTTCTACAGTAATTTCTACCAATTTTATCGCAACCCAAAAATGACCTTCGTAAAATCGACTTTTTTCCATACATATGCCTTCCTTCGAAAAAATGAAAATTTTCGAAATCTTTCCGAATGAGCTGAAAATCTGGATTTAGACTAATTTGACCCTCCTAAAAACGAATCTGCCCACAGAAAAATTCTAAAAAATTTATGTTGCCTTGTAGCGACTAGGGAATCGATAGTTAAGACATGGTCTCAGATTTTGACGCATAACTCGAAAACAAAAAATCATAGCCACTTCTAGTTTACACAGTTAAAAAGCCAAGAAAATTTCCTATAAACCCTAAAAATTTCAATTTTCTATAGTAATTTTTACCAATTTTATCGCAACCCAAAAATGACCTTCGTAAAATCGACTTTTTTCCATACATATGCCTTCCTTCGAAAAAATGAAAATTTTCGAAATCTTTCCGAATGAGCTGAAAATCTGGATTTAGACTAATTTGACCCTCCTAAAAACGAATCTGCCCACAGAAAAATTCTAAAAAATGTATTTTGCCTTGTAGCGACTAGTGAATCGATCGTTAAGACATGATCTCAGATTTTGACGCATAACTCGAAAACAAAAAATCATAGCCACTTCTAGTTTACACAGTTAAAAACCCAAGAAAATTTCCTATAAACCCTAAAAATTTTAATTTTCTATAGTAATTTTTACCGATTTTATCCTAACCGAAAAATCACCTTCGTAAAATCGACTTTTTAACATACCTATACCTTCCTTCGAAAAAATGAAAATTTTCGAAATCTCTCCGAATGAGCTGAAAATCTGGATTTAGACTAATTTGACCCTCCTAAAAACGAATCTGCCCACAGAAAAATTCTAAAAAATGTATTTTGCCTTGTAGCGACTAGTGAATCGATCGTTAAGACATGATCTCAGATTTTGACGCATAACTCGAAAACAAAAAATCATAGCGATTTCTGGTTTACACAGTTAAAAAGTTAAGAAAATTTCGTACAAACCCTAAAAATTTCAATTTTCTATAGTAATTTCTACCAATTTTATCCTAACCGAAAAATGACCTTCGTAAATCCGACTTTTTTCCATACATAATACCTTCCTTCGAAAAAATGAAAATTTTCGAAATCTTTCCGAATGAGCTGAAAATGTGGATTTAGACTAATTTAACCCTCCTAAAAACGAATCTGCCCATAGAAAAATTCTAAAAAATTTATATTGCCTTGTAGCGACTAGGGAATCGATCGTTAAGACATGGTGTCAGGTTTTGACGCATAACTCGAAAACGAAAAATCATAGCCATTTTTAGTTAACACAGTTAAAAAGACAAGAAAAATTTCTATAAACCCTGAAAATTTCAATTTTCTATAGTAATTTTTACCGATTTTATCCTAACCGAAAAATCACCTTCGTAAAATCGACTTTTTTCCATACATATACCTTCCTTCGAAAAAATGAAAATTTTCGAAATCTCTCCGAATGAGCTGAAAATGTGGATTTAACCCTCCTAAAAACGAATCTGCCCATAGAAAAATTCTAAAAAATTTATCTTGCCTTGTAGAGACTAGGGAATCGATCGTTAAGACATGGTCTCAGGTTTTGACGCATAACTCGAAAACGAAAAATCATAGCCATTTCTAGTTTACACAGTTGAAAAGCCAAGAAAACTTACTATAAACCCTGAAAATTTCAATTTTCTATAGTATTTTTTACCAATTTTAAACTAACCGAAAATAACTGTAGCTGTAGCCATAGATTAACTTTATTGTGTTTTAGGCTTTTTGGCATTATTTTCAAATCTGAGACTCCCAAAATGGGAAGTATAGATTCAGGTTCATTTTCTTTGGTAAAAAATGTCTCCTTAGTTAGATCGTCGTTAATTACATGGTTTAAAATTGAACCAAATATTCTAATACGGCTCTGTCCATCAATGAAAGTATTATAATTGCCTAACAACTACTGTTAAGAGATAAACATAATTTTAGACTGTTGACCAACGAGATTTTTGATAAGTCCAATTAAATATATATAAATCGTCACCTTGCGCAGACGGCTGATTTAGTTTAAATATTATAATTATTACTAAATATGGCACATTTGGAAAGAAAAATTATCGTTTCTTCTAAAGTTGCTCCAGTTCCTCCTTTTCTAAGGTAAGCTTGTACCAGATTATATGCAAAATTCCCGGGAAACGCTATTTTAATAATTATATCAACATACATTTATTTAATCTTGTGTAATAAACAGATTTCATCATGATTTTAAACAATTGCAATAGGAAGGATCTATTCGGGTTCTAAGGTCTAGTAGGTACAGTGGCGGGTGATAATATAAATTTAAAACAAAACTTCACTGTATTGTAATAAGTTTAATAAATCTAAGAAAAAACAGTATTGACAAAAATATATGAGGTTCATTACTTAACGATTTTTTAAATATAACAAATTTACTGTACTAATTAATTTTGGTTGCTTAATAACCATTTATTCCATTTAAATCCTTTTTGCAATTTTAAGTAGCCTACGCCTCTGCTTTAAGTGGCCTAGATATTCCTTATTATGCGCATTTTAATAGATAAAAAATTGTCCATTGATTGATTCATTAGTCTAGCAAATAAATATGGCAAACTTAGTAAGGCAAATCGTTACTTCATTAAAGGCACCACCTCCTGTTGTTCCCGTATACAGGTGAGCAAAACATGATAATAAATACACATTTAAAGTGTTACAGACTAAGTACAATATATTTTTTTCCCTTTTACAATAAGTAAAACTATTGAATGGACAATTGTATATAACTCCACTCACCCCTACCGGTTATAAATAACTAAGGTTAACTTGTTTGCTTGTTTGTTTACAGGATTATGCTTTTTTTGGAGTTTTTGCAATTTTTCAATGAAATATAACCTTAAAATTATTTATTGTTTTAGTCAAGCTGTTTCTTTCAACAATCTCCTGTTCTTGTCAGGATCCCTCGGAATATCCAAAGAAACTAATAAATTAGTAGATGGAGGAGTAGTGCCACAAACTATTCAAGCTCTAGAGAATATCAAGCATGTTCTCGAAGCGGGAAATTCAAATTTAAATCAAGTTTTAAAAACCACTGTTTATCTAAAAGATATCAATGATTTTAGTGCTGTTAATGAAGTTTATCACAAATGTACGTACCTAGTAAGAATTAAACTATTATTCAAAATTCAGCATTCCAAACAAATTTTTAACGCATGTAAAACGTCACATGAGATTTTTAAATTTAAAATTAAAATAGTATATTAAACAACGCATTTCATATGGAATTCTGTTATGACACGAGTTCAAGTTTAAAAAACGAATCGCGAAGCGATGAGTTTTTTAAAGAACGAGTGCCACAACAGCCATATGAAATAAGTTGTTTATAATATTTGCTGTTTTATCATTTTTTGAATTAATTTATTATTTTTACGTAATACTGAAAATTTTGATTTTAAAAAGTATGTCGGTAGCACTGTGTTATTTATAACATTTGACAGTTTTGACATTTAAATTATGAAATGTTAATGTTTTAAAATATTTCAAATGACTAATAAACCAATAATAATATATTATATAAGTAAAAAATGATATTCATATTCACAAATACTTTCTTAAAGAACAATATAAAATTAATAATTTGCTATTAGCCACAAATGTCATTGTCAATAGTCTTGTCACTAGATACTTCACTCATGTCACCAACCATTTAAAACAAAAATTTGCGTGCGCAAAAGTTACATTACCATACGCAAATGCGTTTTATAATGGAGATTTTTATAAGTGCAAAATATAAAAATCTCTTATAACAATTTCGCGCATGCGCACTTGGTTTGTTTGGAAACATTTTTATGACCACGCCTTAAGTGACGTCAGACTTAGGTAGTCTATTGTATTTGTCAGAGCTGTGCTGTGTACGCTTCAAGATGTCAATGTTTATTTTATTTAATGTCCTCTTAACAATTTTAGGCCTTTGATTAATGTGCATTCAAAATAAATATTTCACTTATAAATACGATTTCCAGATTTTTAAAAACTTTCTAGCCGTCAAGACAGAAATAGTCACATTTTATAGTCCATTTGAAAAACAGAGATCGAGCATACCGTTCTCGAACCGTCCTCAAACCGTCAGAGGCCTGCGCACAAGGAAGTCCGACCACAGAACTTCTTAGAGAATCATCTGAATATGTTTTTTATAATTCTGTAAACTAAGAGCAACATTAAATACCCTGTTTACTATAGCAGAATATTTGTTTGGTTGTAGTTGGAACTTGTAGGTTAAGTGTGTATTCTTCTTTTTTAGATTTTAGTAAAGATCCTCCTGCTAGAACAGCTTTTCAAGTTGGCGTGTTACCACTAAACGCCGCAGTTGAAATTGAAGTGATCGCTGCCGTCGGAAACGTAAAAACTATCAGTTCAAATTTATAAGTTTAATTTAGAAAGTAATAAATAAGTAATAAAAGTATGTTTGTTTGTTGATTGTATTATATTTACGCCTCCTAGTGTTTAAGTAAACACATTTCGTGACTAAAATTTGTGGACACACGTGGGTATCGCTAACGACACACGTGCCGAAAGTAATTAAATATTAGATTATGTAATGCTTTAGTGGTTTGTAACTGGATTGGATCACTTAAATGCTAATTTCATTATAATAATAAGCAATATCTTATTCCCCAAGAGGAAGCTGCCTTAACGGTCTTGGAACCAGGCATTGGAGCCGAAAAGGGGTTCCTTTCAGATTATTGTTAAATGTTTGGAATGTTTTTATTCCAACAACCCTGTTTGTCTCCATATCCTCGATAATTAAAATTAGAAAAGCATATATGATGAGATAGAAGAGAGTTTTCGATAATGTGGACAGGTATAATTTAAAAATTAAAACTGCAATGAAAGATTTACATTAATTTAAACATTTTTCTTAAAAATCTTAAAATATATGAATGTTACAAACTTTAGATATATCAATTTTAGAGACAATAATCTTATAGCTAATATTAGGTAGGTACTTACTAAAGTTAAGTTATAAAAATATGTACAAGTTTCCTGAATGTAAGTTTAATATCTATAACTTAACCACATGTTAAAATCTTTATACAGCAATAAATTTTGTAATTAACTGGTTAAAGGAGGGTATCGGCTTAGGTGGCTGTTTTGGGCTAACCCTATAGTTGCTGATAATGGTGGAAACATCACAAATTTGAAGAGACACGGTGGCTGGAAGTCTAGCAATGTGCTTAATGATATATAGAGAATTGCCTAACAAACAAAATTAAAAATTACCAAGATCATTCAAAAATTATCAGATGAAAACAATCAATGTGAAACGGAAACTTTGCCTTCTTGTTCTGTCTTCTACAAAAATCATTTTAATATACCAAGCAATTCAAACAAATTGAATCCTTTCAGTATTAGCTATTGCTAGAATTTTAATATAAATATTACTATAAATAAGAATTAGAATGCTTCTGTTAATCGAATTTTGAACATTTAATACAAATAAGAATTAAAATATTCGAAATTTTGTTCTACAAAGAAATATAATAAAGAAATGTCTTAATTATTTGTTATTCTACACGGTTGTCAAAAAAATAGTGTACACAACACGATCGAAAACAGTTTTCGCGGACTTTCCTTTTGATAAACCAATACCTTCCTTTTTAATTTACTAACCCTACATTTAAAAACAAAAAACTAAGATCAGTTTTTTATTTATTAAAAGGTCAATAACCAATAACATAATTTAAAAGTGTAAATGTTGTAAACAATAACAAAACATTAATTTGCTTTATACAATAACTATCGCTACTACATTTGGAAAACTTACTGATATTTATAAGAAAATGCTATTTACCCTAATATTAAATCTTTGAAAAATCCTCTATTTAATTTACAATAAAACTCTGGTAAGACAAAGGTCAAGAAAAAAGATAAATCATTCGAGTTAGGTACCACTTAATCAATAAATAACTATTATTATAGGTACTATTATATTAGTAGTAACAATTAAGTGATAAAACTGATTTTTTTAACCGCGCATGTGGCCTGGCAACCCTGCAAAGTGGAAATTTCCGACAGTAAATCTCTTGGTTTCATAGAATTAGGTTAGGTTAGATTAGTTATTGATTGTTAACTGATTGCGAACAGTCCCAAAAATCTCAGACTATTCTCCAAATTATACTATATTTGTTTGGAGTTGGCAGCAAAAAACGTCAAACTTCAAACATTTTGCAGGTTAAAAGAGGGTGGTTAAAAAAGTTTATTTTGTTTTTACTTATTTTGTGCGATTAAAACAGTTATCATAGTCATGAATCCTAATGTGTATCGATGGTGAGCGGTTCCACAATGTAAGAATACATCAATAAAAACTCCGAACAAAATATTTGTTTACGTTCAAATGTCAATGTCAACAATATTTACGAAAGTACGACGTCACTGTCTTCTGATTGGTGTTTCAGCTAATATGGCGGATTTTTAAAATTAGTGCTTGTATTTTTACTAAAATAAATGTAATCACACATGTAATATAAAAATGATTAAATTCTTTAGAATCTCCGTATCTTATATAATCATAACAAATCAATATTTTAGTGATTCTTACTGACTGTCATCATGCCTATTATTCTCGTTAAAATCCAAAAACAACATATTCTAAATATCGTATTATGACTACTTATCCTTTACCTAAGAAGATTAAAATATGATGATTAAAAGAAATTTCTTAATACCGATATAAATAAGTACACACGTTAATGATTTAGGGTCTTGTTTTCATTTCACGATTTAATGACTTTTCTTAGCTGCCAACTCCAAACAAATGAACTATAGTGATAAGTCACCCTTACCCCTGACTGTTACTATCTCTTCTTGTATCTACTACACTCGCGTATGTATAGATATACTGGTAGTGTAATTTGTATCACTAACTCGATAGGAAACATGTCTGTATTAGAAAACCATTTTATTGTCAAAGTTTAATATGACTTTCGACGTTTCTAAATTATTTATGTTAAGATACTTTTACGTGAATACAAAATTACAAATTTCTAAAATGATATAAATGTTACATAAACTAATCGTTAACGGTATCTTTAGTGGGATCTTTTAGTAATTCGTTATTAGTATCGTTTAAATCTGATTGATTGTGAAACTTTTTGTCCACCCCTACGTCTCGAAAATCCATCGATTTTATTGTCCTTTGAAGTAGTATAGCGTCAGCGGCAGCTTCCCAAAATGTAGGTGGTGATCTGAAATCAATAATAATTAATCGTTACTAATTATTTTAGTAGATGATAGCCGGGGTACACATTAATAAACATTGATTTTTGCAAGTTTGCTTGTAAGTTAGACTAGTTTCCTACGAAAAAGAACTAGAATAAATTTAAAAAAGACAAATAGATGTACTCCGTTTTTTTTGGCAATAAATATGAAACTACCATTTTAGTTTAATAAGTTAACAATTAAATAACTTTTATATCGGGGTTATATTCCTTCAAGTGTCTAGATAAGACTATAATTTTTTTAGATTTTTAAATTTATATTGAACAATAACCCTATTTTCAACTTAAAATTAAAGTCAGAAATAATGGAGCTACAACTCCGGCAATATAGACTTTTTAATGTGAAATTTTCTCTTCTTTTAGGAAATTTTTTAATATTAGCTCTATCTTTAATAGTTTCATAGTTATTGCCCAAAAACGGAGACCACCTTTTTGCCCTTCATTTACCTTGAATTTGTCTGAATCAATCACAAAGATTTTAATAAAGACATTACAAAGGAACCCTGGATTATAATAATTAAAGCAAATAGAGCACACGGTTTCCAGCAAAGTGTATTTCTTTATTATACACCCTTTGAAAAAAAAATGTATATGTATGCAAAGTTAGTCAATATATCAACTTCATCAGATACGAACTAAAGTATTTTTGTTGGGCGTCTTTAACTTTCGCCCTTGAGAATACATTAAATTTTCATGATGGCATTACGCGATTGTTATCGGGCATTTTTACTTTTTTACAGTTGTATACGAGGTGTAAAACATGTTTCTGAAATATTTTTTTTAAAGCGAAGCAAAACAAAACGTCTAAACTAACAACTAACTAGGTATATTCATATTAATTTTACTCCCAACGGTTTTGGCACCTTTTGCTTCTCAGGGTCTCTTCTGTTTCTTCTAGAGTCTCTCTGGAAGACCTTCTGTATTTTTTACATGGTATAATGCCCCTCATTGTTGGGGCGATATATGTTTGGACCTACTGAACAACTCCACTGTCCTGCGAGGTCAACCGATACTTGGCAGTACTTTTTGAAAGTGCTGTCCAACTAACTTCTCGGTTCTCGTACAAGTACTGCTTGTCGTCCAGTCAAACAGCAGATGAGTTGTTACACACTCCTTGGCAGACTTCCATGGCCACCGTCATGCTGTCTTAAGTTACCAACGCCTTTCATGGTATCCCATAAGCGTCGATTTTAGCGCTTTAACTTTGAACGTTTGGTTCAACCCACAGCGCCAGTTCTGCTTACCAAAAATGGCCCACTTGGCACTCTGATTCGAGTCTCGCGGCTTCGAGCAAGCCGGAGATCTCACACCCATTTAAAGTTTGAGAGTAGGTTGAGGTCGTTTCGACCCCAATGCCTCTAATGCATTCGCTTTACCGGATGAAACTACCTTGCACCCCTTCCCTAATGACACCTATGACCACCGAATCCGGAAGTACGAATGGAATGGCAAGAACCTAGTTACTGTCTAGATCCGTATGCGACATCGAGTAGCAGCGGTTGTGTTAAAAAGTATTGTCGATAATACAGATTCCTTAAATTTATACCTAGTGCCATTTGTCTGTCAATAAGAAGTACTCTGCGATAAAATAGACAGCTACATTTCAACGAAACTAAAGTAAATATATATGTTTACAATCAAAAAATGATCATTTATTTATTTATTTTGCTTAAAATACAAGTCATGTTTCAAAAGATTATTTCTCAAACACTTGAAAATACGAGGGACATCAAATATGGGAATAATTTCTTGGTCATTGATTACAAAACCAAAATTTCTATTCTCTTCTTTTCTTTTTTAAGTATTCCTCCTTCGTTTCACTCATTAGCAGTCTAATAGCTCCGACATTATTTTCACTTTGGTCACAAACTGTCGATACTACCTTCAAACCTATTCTTTGACATTTGCAGATTAGAACCTTCAGCAAATTTTTTAATGCCATGGATTTATGAGGTTCTTCACTAAATGTAAAAGCTAATGGTTGCTTCCACTATTTATACAGTCCTTTCAGCATAAAAACGTTTGCATGATCTGCTAGTACAGGTTTTCTTTCTTTATAAATTACAATTTGATTTATTCACTTACCAGGTAAATTTAAAGTTGGAACTGCTGTTCTTATAAGACTTCTTTTGGTACCTAAAACTTTACAGTTACTAGAAAAATGTTTCTTACAAAATAATATATTTTTTATAAATATCTTCAACTGACAAGTCTTTATAATTTAAAGACTGTATCTTTAAAATCCACTCACTAAACACACTTGGTTCATTTTTTGGAAAACGATGAATTTTGCCTTCACGATTTGTACATGTAGGTACACAACATTTCCTTTTAGATAGGGGGGTTGATAGTTTGAATCCATTTTAGGGACAGAATTATTTGTAAGCTCAAAACCAAAGATGATATACACCAACAAAACTAAAAAAACTGAAGACAAAACTCCTGCTCTTTTCCTGATTCTCAGAACTACTGTCTCTTTTCTTAATTTTTTTAAAACTGTTTCTCACCAAATACAGATCTGTTAAATTAAAAAGTATTGTCGTTAATAGTATTAGTAGAGAGACCTCTTCCGAAAAATAGAACAATTAAAATGATCAGACACAACGATCAGCGCCATCCTATGGTTGTGTTAAAAATATTAATAAGTTTTGGCGGGAGTATATTTGCTTTCATTTCTATTCGTAGTTCCGTATTCGGTGCCTATGACCTGGCAAATGACTACTAGACGAGTTCTACTAGAAGAGTTCTATGTAAGGTCAATGTGGCCAATACAGTAAATTAAAATTACCAAAATGACAGAAGAAAGGGGAGTCACTGAAAGGGGTTATCTTTTAACATACTTTTTGCTTCTTTCAAATATAATTAATGTTTCATAGAATATCAACGAGGAAGAAAGGAGTGGAGATGGCATACGCTTTAAAAATGCAATTTCAAAGCGGCTCACTAGGCGGGCCTTAGTGAAGCTTCAAAATGGCCGTCCCGCCAGGAGCGGACTTGTTATAATTGTAGGCTCATAAAAGAATGTAGTAAAAATAAAAATATCCTTAAAACTTAAGAAAATATTAACTTATTTTTGTTTAAATATGAACCTTAATCAAGACTCTGATGTGATATATATTTTTTCTTGTCAATTTAACAAAATGTTTTTTTTTCGTGGGTCATATATAATTGCTCTAGTTATTAGACTAGTTTTCTGTGTAGACTAGTTACTGTTTCCTTGCGCCACTATAGGAACAGCTCTGTTAATTAAAGCTTTACAATTTAATTTTTAATGTTAAGAGATTATAAAGAAAATTGGCACTGACTGGGATTCGAACCTGGACAGTTTTATCCAGGGCTCCTTTCTTCCTCGTTGTATAATATAATATATTGTACCCAAAAGATAAAAAGCTGGTGTTTACTCAGGAAATTTTGTTTCTTATAGTTATCGGCAAATATCTCTGTGAACTGTCAAAGTCAACATCATATCATTGGCGTCATAGCCTGGTATAATATGTTTAATATTTATTTTATTGTGTTGGCTACACTGACCTTACATAGAACTCTTCTATTATAAACAAAGCGATTTCAGACATGAGCACACAAAATTGAAATTGACAGAAGCTTCTTATAAGTTAGGATATTGCCTTAGAACATAAAATAGTAAGGAAGGAGTTTGTGTTATATCTACAATGTTAAAATCTGGCGACGGAAGTCGGCCATATTGGATAACAATTTATGACTAATACTTTGTTTACAAGTTATAAAAATTTAGTTTTCTGTTAAAAATTTGGATTAATTATTTATTGGTAAGTACCTATTATTATAATAAATATACATTATATATACGTAAACTATATTTTTATGTTTAAATTAAATTAATACTTTGTATTGATTCCTAACCTATCTACTTAAATTATTGACATAGGCGTATCAATAATGGAAAGAGGATATTTTATTTTAATTATCATTAATTTACAATTTTTTGGTTAATCTCATAACTGTATATGTCAATTATTTTTATGTCTATGGAGTATTCTAAAGCAACGTTGTACAGTAAATGTATTTGTGTATTAATTAACACATTATTACATTCACAGTTTCCCACGGGATAAAAAAATTATAGGAGAAAAAGGTTAAATATTGTGGATAAAGATAACTGGAGTCCAGGCAAGAATAGCTTTTTAGGCTCACAACATTTTACAGAACAATCATTTGATAGAATTTCTTCAGTAATTGTTTTACTAGTACCAAATGCTATACCTACAATTAAAATCGCAAGAATGAAATATGTAAGTAATTATTATATCCACAAATTGCTTTAATAACATTGACCAAATCTATATTTTTCTCAAATCTATTTACAGATATTTTACTTAAACATATGTTTCACTAATATATACCTTTTCTATGCAGGTAAGTACTAACGACCCTTATGCTGAAAAGATAATAACTACTAGCAGTGAAACTATTTCACCAGCTCCTGTTCCTGAAACTCTACCATCTACTTCTGAAAGTCCTCGTAGGAAACAACTTATAAAAAGCATCTGTGTAGTATATTTAAAAACAAAAATTTATTATATATGTAAAAGTAAAATAAATAATGTAGAAAAAACTAGACATGTTTACACAAAATTCAATTTAAGGGCCAATAATAGTGGTAGAATGAAAAATTTTAATAAAAATTGTGTAGTATATAACTGGTTTTATTTCCTTAAATCTAGTACCCCCATTTTAGGCAATGTTATACTATTTTTTTTTCCTCTACTCTCCTTATTAAAATGGTTATTTTAATATATAATGATTAGTGTCCATACTGAATAATAATAGGTATGTTTCAATAAGGACATTATTTTTTTACCATTAAAAATATAGGACGCCACTGTTAAAAAGTAACTTCCGGTAGCCATCTTGGATAACCATTCCGGTCACCTGTCCTTGAACGAGCAATACTTCCTTACTATTTTATGTTCTAAGGATATTGCTTGCTAACAATATTTACTTATGCCTTATGTGCAAAACTTACTTTGACAAATTGTCAAAATTGACTCATAACCTGACAGTGCTACAATTATTATCATCATCCGAACTTTACGTAAAAATGAACGTGCTTTTGACAAGACACGCAGCAAAATACATTTACTGTATCCCCGAAGGACTGAAAGAATTAATGACGGACATATCTAGAGAAGTTTTGAGAAATAATCCGGAAAATATGTACCTTTTTATAGCCGACTACTTAGAAGCGTTGCTTATCACAAGAGAAAATGCTAGAATCGCAGCAAGGATGGTGCAAAGTATCACGGAAATAGCCGAAGCTACTTTGGAGTTCTTGGAACAAAGCGGTGACTATAATTAGATAATTGTCTGAACTTTATCAGGTTGAGTGTAATTATTTTCCTGCCATAACAAGTCAGCTTCTGACGGTGCAATTTCTCAATGCAATTTTGTTGCAGCAACTTCTTGCTGCAACACGTCTTGTCTTAAAGTTGCATGAGCGTTCACACCATATGTTCATACTGTTGCAGCAATTTCTTAGAAAAATATCATATTGTTCCCAACATTAAAAACAGCCACCACATTTTTAACATAACAAGAACTCAAATTTTCTAAATATAAATGAAAAATTTCAAGACATCGATTTATTAACATAATTAAAGCTCAAGAAAAGATAAAGAGATAACCTCGTAACGGCCATTTCAGTTAGTCATACCAACAGAAATTTTAGGTTTGTGACAAAAAGTCACTAGAAAAGTTACCAAGTTACTGCAAAATTAGAACCAGTTCTAAAACATAATAGAAATAGTCGATTTAAAATTATGAAATACATCATAGAAATTCAATTTCTATTATGTATTGCGCTTGCCTATCTTATTTAAATGGTTATTTTAATATACAGAGTGGAAAGTTTAACTGGAACAAATTCTGTAATTTAATAAATAAAGGTTGGTCGCAAAATTCCTGAAACACGTCAATTTTTATTTTCTATGGGGCATAAAATAAAGAGGTTTGTTTGTTTTCTTAATTATATTAAGGGTTGTAGCGACCCCCAACTTTTTTTTAATGAAAGGGTAGGTTTATCTTTTTTTTATTTTAAAGCTTTTTCAATTGCAAATACAAGTAGATATATTTTTTTTACAAGCAATGTGTTTTAGAAAAAAATAAAATACTACTTTAATGCAATAAATGTTCAAAATGCCCTCCATTTTGTTGCTGACAATATCCTAATCGAATATAAAAATTATCCCGAATATTTTCCAATTACTACGTCCATGTACTTACACTTTGTTTTTACTACTTGATAAGCCACAATAAGAAATCCTTCCTTTTTCTAACCTGCTATCAGGTATTTCACTAATTAAAACTTAATGTGATTGAATTGTCTTCAGGTATTTGTTTTAAATTTCTACAACAAATTTATAAGCCAATAAAATAAGAAAATGTCTTATTTAACCGAAACGCACCGTATCGAAATTTTACTGATGATCGGATATGGGTACAGAAGTCGAACACAGGCTGAAGTTGCTCGTTTGTTTGCTGAAGTTCATCCAGAATTGCCTCCAATTAATCGAAGTACGATTAGCAAAATTGAAAGTCGATATCGAGAGTTGGGCCATGTAAGAGATATTTCTCGAAAAAGACCTTTACAAATCGACGAAGAAACCCGGTTAAACATGTTGTTGGAAGTTGAAGAAAATCCTGTTACTCCAGCTAGGGAAGTAGCTCGCGTTCATGGTGTCAGTCACACAAGCATTTTAAAAGTTTTCAAAGCTGCCAAAAAGTACCCATATCAGATTCAAAACCTTCACGAGCTTAACGAAGACGATCCTGATCGTAGACTTGATTTTTGCGAACGATTTATGGCATTTATGGATGGTGGTCAAATTCCTTTGGAATGGGTGCTGTTTTCTGATGAAGCTACGTTCACATTACATGGACACGTAAATTGGCACAACTGCCGTTATTGGGCTGACGAAAATCCCCATTGGATGCGTGAATCCCATACCCAAAGGCCTCAAAAAACAAACGTCTGGGCTGGAATTATTGGGAATCGCATAGTGAGTCCTTTTTTCTTCGATGAAAATGTAGCTGGAGAAACATACCTAACTATGCTTCAAAATGAATTGGTTCCTACTTTAAGGATTTTATTTGGATCCCAATTTATTTGACCAACAGATGTGGTATCAACAAGACGGGGCACCACCACATTTTGCTCAAATTGTACGGACCTATTTCAACGAAGTGTTTCCGAATAGGTGGATTGGAAGAAAGGGCCCAATTGAGTGGCCAGCAAGATCACCCGATCTCACCCCATTAGATTTTTTTTATGGGGATATTTAAAAAGTAAGATTTATACTACTAAACCTAACTACATAGAATCAGAGACGAAATTATTCAAATAAAGCCGGAAGTATTACAAAATGTTAGGAATAGTTTTTATGATCGATTGGGATATTGTCAGCAACAAAATGGAGGGCATTTTGAACATTTATTGCATCAATTTAGTATTAAAAAACATTTCGGTATTTTATTTTTTTCTAACACATTGCTTGTAAAAAAAACAAAAAAAATACCTACTTGTATTTGCAATTAAAAAAGCTTTAAAATAAAAAAAAGATCAACCTACCCGTATATTAAAAAAAAAGGTGGGGGTCGCTACAACCCTTAATATAATTAAGAAAATAAACAAACCTCTTTATTTTATGCCCCATACAAAATAAAAGTTAACGTGTTTCAGGAATTTTGCGACAAACCTTTATTTATTAAATTACAGAATTTGTTCCAGTTAAACTTTTCACTCTGTATAATGATTTATATTAATAGTCCAGGCGTGCTGTACCAAAAAAATAAAAAATACGGAATATCTGAGACCTGGAATGTAACAGTTGGAGGTGGTAAAGGGGCTTATAACACATTAACTATTTCAATTATGATCATAAACTTTTTAGGGGTGAAAAAGGGTGAAAAAGGAATAAAAAACTGAAGTATTGCTGTTTGCGGCTAAAATTGACGTCAAAATGAAAAGTGCCCAATAGAAAAGTTGTAGATCATGTAAAAATCTAAAACTTTTCTTTTGGTAATTTTCTCACATAACCTCAATTTTTCGAGGAAAATGGAAAAAGAACGATTTTTCGTTTATAATTTTTAATTTTCCAACGGATTCGTCAATTTTGATGAAACTTGGTGAAAACTTACCTTTTTATGTCGAAAATAACCTCGAATTTTCTCAACCTTGTAACATAATAATTTTCCGAGAAATTTGATTTTTCTGGAAAAATCTCTTTCTTTTCAACTGTAAAGTTTGCTCGGAAAATATTATTGGAAAAGATTTTCCTGGGGCTCATTTTTTTCGTTTTTACGTCTACTTTCAGATAAAATAAAAAAATACACCTCTCATTTAAAAATGTGCTCAAAAATGAAAAAAAAACAAAAAATGAATTTTGCAACAGCTAAATTTGCAATAATTGTTAAGTTTTTGTTATAAAATTAAAAAATGCAAAAGCCGACTCTTGCATTACATTCTACGGGAAAAATTACAAAAGAAAATGTATTTCATTATTTAGTCGGATTTTTATTTCATTTGCAATATTATTATAAACACTCAAGTCTATTAATGAAGTTAATAATCCGAGCGGGGATTTCATGGTTTTTACTATTGTTGTATACTGATTTGTTTATATTATAAGGTTTTTCATGAGATAAATCGATTTGTTGATAATTACAAGGCCCAAATACCTTTCCATCAGAACCCTATAACCCAATTTTCATTAAAATTTCAATTTTCTTTGACTTTTTGGAATAATTTGTTTATTTTTATTATAATAATCGTTCGGTTTTAAGTAATTCGTAATTGTAATTAAAAAATATATTGAAAAGACAATATTTTGTTTGTTACGAATGATAGTATATTTTGTATACTGAAATGTTGCAAGGTCAAAAAGAAAACACAATGCCCTTAGACTAGTTAGAGTTGTCATGTCTACACTTTGTCACTTATGAAAGGTGGCTATAGGGCTCTGATGGAAGGGTATTAGGGCCTTGTAATATCAACAAATCGATTTATCGCATGAAAAACCTTTTAATATAAACAAATCAGCATACAACAATAGTAAAAACCATGAAATACCCGCTCGGATTATTAACTTCATTAATAGACTTGAGTGTTTATAATAATATTGCAAATGAAATAAAAATCCGACTAAATAATAAAATACATTTTCTTTTGTAATTTTTCCCTTAGAATGTAATTCAAGAGTCGGCTTTTGCATATTTTAATATTTTATAACAAAAATTTAACAATTATTGCAAATTTAGCTGTTGCAAAATTCATTTTTTGCTTTTTATTCATTTTTGAGCACATTTTTAAATGAGAGGTGTATTTTTTTTATTTCATGTGAAAGTAGACGTACAAACGAATAAAATGAGCCCCAGGAAAATCTTTTCCAATAATATTTTCCGAGCAAACTTTACAGTTAAAAAAAAGAGATTTTTCCAGAAAAATCAAATTTTTTGGAAAATTATTATGTTACAAGGTTGAGAAAATTCGAGGTTATTTTGGACATAAAAAGGTAAGTTTTCACCAAGTTTCACCAAGATTGACGAATCCGTTGGAAAATTAAAAACGAAAAATCGTTCTTTTTCCATTTTCCTCGAAAAATTGAGGTTATGTGAGAAAATTACCGAAAGAAAAGTTTTTGATTTTTACATGATCTACAACTTTTCTATTGGGCACTTTTCATTTTGACGTCAATTTTAGCCGCAAACAGCAATACTTCAGTTTTTTATTCCTTTTTCACCCTTTTATACCCCAAAAAAGTTTATGTTCATAATTGAAATAGTTAATGTATTTTTTTTTTCATGTGTTATAAGCCCCTTTACCACCTCCAACTGTTACATTTCAGGTATCAGAATTTCCGTCTAAAAGTACAGCACTCCTGGACTATAATAGAAATATAGGACGCCACTGTTAAAAAGTAACGAGCATTACTTCCTTACTATTTTATGTTCTAAGCATACAACCAACTGCCTACCTTAACCAAAACTAACGGCGACGGCTATGGATACTCCCAAAGTGTCATGGCGATACCTGAAAATGGATGCTTACCCCCTCCACATAGAGTCGATACTCCGATTTAAAGAATCTTCTCTTGTTTAGGTATGGACAAGCCTCAAACGGACAAAATAGTGGCAATAATCTACGAAACGTTTAAGAAACGAATAAAACCCGACGTGGTCACCATACAATATGAGCAACAAGGAGAAGACGTGGAAGAAGCTAATCTCATAACGGACATCATCGAACAAGCGGAAATACCTTCAGAACTGGCCGAAGAGGCGGCCAAAGTTATCCAAAACGCTTACAGGAAATTCAAAAACCGAAAGCAATTCGAAAGACAGTTACTTAGCGGAATGGTCGATTGGAGAATAGCTGCTAGGAGTGCTATAAGATTGTATCGACAAACCGGTGCCACTACCGAAGAGGTTAACAGAGCTGCTACTCTGATCAAAGCAGCTTATAAAGGTTACTATACTAGACGCATCATGAAGAAACTAGTGGACGAACAAAAGTTTTTGCATCCTGCATTGGAGGAAGAAGAACTTCCAAGCGAACAAATGCAGGAAGGGCCAGAAGAAGGAGACGAAGCATACGACTCGATGTATAGGGGAATGCGTAGGGATGATTCAAAGACTGTTAAAATCGATTATGATACTGTTATACCGCATGTGGATTTCGGCGATGTCATGACAGCTGAGGTAAATCTTGTTTTTCATCTACTTGAACCCGGTGGTAAAGCTTTAAGGGTTGCCTTTTATATTTCGGGATTAGAGAACAAAAACAAATATCATAAATCACTTTATTGGTTTTCAAAATATTCCCCATGAAGATCTATACACCTTTTCATGCGTTTGAACCAATGGACTAGTTTAGTGATTTTTTTTTATATTTGCATCTTATAAAATAGGTTTTTAGTGGTTCAAATGTACAAATAAAATTTTTATAAAATTAATCCTTTAGCCATAATCGGCTTTTGAAATTTAAATTTAATGGTTACATACGTCATAAGTGACGTGTTTCAATAAGATTGGTAGAAAATTTGCGATGTTGTCGATATGCTTTAATATTAACCGAGAAATTTATCTCTCTCTCTTATTTGTTGTCATTAAAAAGAGATAAACATATCGATATTTTTGTTCTCTGATTGACACTTTATCAAATAAGGAGTAAAACACTAAACAAAATATTCTGTCATTTTCGTTAGTTTAATTTGTTGTTTGGTTGTGTTTGGTTTATGAAAGAAATTACTTCTATACTATTTTTGGTTCGAAAATGAAAATCCCTAACACCTTCTCTTGGTGTTATAGCGGTTCCTTCAAAAATAACCAATAGAAGTAATTGTTCTCTCAGGGAGCAACCCTTCTATCGGTACAGTGAGAGAACGAATTTCAAGAATACGGTTTTGGCATATTCAATAGAACTACGCCCACTTTCTATTGGCTGTTCTATTCTATCACCGTCAAGAATAAGGGTCTTGTTTGTTTATTACAGATAAACACGATTTTCTCTCCTGTCATATATCTTGTCAACTGGTACAATGAGTTAGTCACAGAACACGGTGTTTTGTGCCGCCAGTTCTTTGAGAATACTTGAAACGAACGTAGCTAAAATGTGACAACGTTGACTTTTAAACGCACTTCATTATTGGTTATTAGTTGGCGCTACGTTTAAAACTACGAAAATCTCTGTCCTCCGAGCGCAACTTTTAGCTTAGGGAACAAAAAAAGTCGCTTGGGGCTAGACCTGGTGAGTAAGGAGGGTGGTCAAGCAGTTCAAACCGTAATTCGTGGATTTTCGCCATGGCGACCGCTGAGGTGTGAGAAGGCGCATTGTCTTGGTGAAACAAAATTCTTTTTTTTTGCAAATGTGGCCGTTTTTCCGCAATTTCTGCCTTCAGCTTGTTAAGTAATGATGCGTAGTATGCTCCTGTAATGGTTTTTCCTTTTTTGAAGATAATCGATTAAGATAACTCCATGACTATCCCAGAAAACAGTTGCCATCACTTTCCCAGCTGAAGGAACAACCTTTGCTTTTTTTGGAGCCGATTCCCCCTTCGCAGTCCATTGTTTTGACTGTGTTTTTGTTTCTGGAGTATAATGGTGTATCCAAGTTTCATCTACAATAATTAATCGGCGCCAAAACTCTGATTTATTGCGCCTAAACTGCGCCAACAGAGAGTTGGAAATGTTCATTCGAACACGTTTTTGGTCCAAAGTGAGCAAACGCGGCACCCAACGCGCGGACAGCTTTCTCATGCCTAAATCTTGATTCAATATGTGACAAACACGTTCTTTGGACATGTTTATAGCCTCTGCTATCTCTCTAATTTTAATTCGACGGTTGTCTAGCACCATTTGGTGAACTTGAGCGATATTATCGTCAGTGGTTGCAGTTTTTGGACATCCCGAACGTTCATCGTCACCCAAGTTAGTACGGTCACGTTTAAATTCAGCAGCCCAAAATTTCACGGTGGTAAATGATGGAGCAGAGTCCCCGTACATAGCGTCCAACTCGTCTTTGATTTGCGTAGGCGTATTGCCTTTCAAAAACAAATATTTAATGACAGCTCGATACTCGATTTTTTCCATTTTTACACTGAGAAAAATGGATTGAAGTCGACGTAATAAAATATTATGCAAATACTGTGAAATACTCTGCTTACAACTAATAAAATAGTGCGCATTACTCTAAATAGTGACAGGAATGTATATTTATTCTGCAGGGCATTAAACTTCATTGTGCAAGAAACCTCATCAAAACTTTATGTTCAAATGTCGTATCTTTTATCGTGCAAGAACTATTATGCATAGTAAAATTATGGATTTAACATCATAATTTACAGTGATCAAAGCACAATCAATTATGACGTCTTAAATTCACCATATAATATAGTTTTTTGCATAGAAAATTACGGTGCAAAGAGTTGCACCATAAAATTCGATGCAATGCATGTATATATTTAAAACTACGCAGAAAATTTTATAGTGACATTCCCGATTATTTGCATAATAAGTACATTAACCCTGAGGAACAATAAAATTTAGTGCGTATGCACGTTGAAGAATCGTGCCAGGTTGAAAAAATTATTGCTTAGCACAAAAATGTTTGAAAATTCACTAAAATGTATTGTACCTATGCACTAAACATTACGTGCATTTTGAGAATTCATAAAAAAATATGGTGCATATGCATATAAACATTACATGCATGCAACAAATCGGGGGAATCCGGGGGGGAATCTGTTCCCGCGCGCGCCGACATCGACACCACCGTGCCGCCGGATCCAACCAAACACCACACACCATTCTGTGCTGTGACCTCCGCGCGTGAGTGTCGTTCAATACTTCTATATTAAATTTTGCTGTGTTGTGTTGTGTGACATGGACGAGTTACTGAGAAAGTTATATTTAATTAAGTTTATGTTTAATCTAGATTAAGATTAACTTTCTTATGGAAAATAAATGTTTGTATGATTTTAAGATTTTTTAAATTACCTACATAGTACATATATACCTGCTCTAGACTCTGTGTGATTAGATTATTACTATGTGAATTTCAGCACTTTTTTCTGCACTGTACTGTGACATGTGTGGATATTTTTTAGGATTAGCAACAAATATTTGCACGGTGTTTCTAAACGGTGAAATTATATTCATAATCAGATTAGTCTTTGGACAGGTAGGTATCTTCAGTCAAAATTGATAGTCCAAAAAAAAAAAAAATTTACACAAAAAATCGGGCGTTTTTTTGACTCTCCTTAAACAAATCGTTCACTACGAGTATTTTTCGGTGAAGTCAAAAAAAACTACCAAATTTTTTTGTTTTACCTATCTTTTCTGACTGACACAGAATACCTCTCCGAACACTTTATTTGATTATACAGAGTGTAATGTAAGGGAAAGCTTTTCGAATTTTTAACAATGTCTTTAGTCTTTCATCCCAAACAACGTACAGCAAGAATTTTTTGTCGAAAACGAAAAAAAAAATCGACTCTCCATACAAATAAAACAAATCAGTTTGTATGAAGAGCCAAAAGTTTTTTTTGTTTCCCACAAAAAAATCAGGACGATGATCTGAAGACATTGTTAAAGTTTTCGGAAAGTTGTCTCTTACACCCTTTATTATTTATTTAATCGTCCGAAAATACCGTGTAGAGATTAAGTGCTGATCCTGAAAAATATCAATCCCGTCACGATATTAAATAGTGCGGCACGTAAAAGGATCATGCCCAGCTAAAAAAGCACTATGAAATTTAGTGCAGTCGCATATAAAGATATGCTTCCAGCAGCAAATAATATCATGCGCAGGCACGATATATTATAGGGTACGACCTGGTACGCATCAAAAAGTAAAATGCAAAGGCACATAATAGGATTATGAATGCATTATAATATAAAATGCTGTCAATTACGTATTTTAAACAGTGCACTTTATATTTTCGTTCATTAGAGTTATACAATATGATGTCTTGACCTATATCTTATAGTGCGAGCAGCAAATAAGTTTGTGACGTCGCTAATTGGCGGAGGAACCATAATTTTATGTGCACCACGGCAGAATAACTTTATGTGTAGGCACGATTGTTGAAAAAAGTGTGCATGCACAATAGTTTATAGTGCCTCATTTTTCTCAGTGTATAAAAACACTGACATCGACTCACTCAAATGATTGTCAAACAACAACTGCGCGTCCAAAATGGCTGAAATTTTAGTGGGTACCTTTCAAAGCATGCGCAAACACATTCCCCAACTTTTGTTTACGAGTGCTGCCATCTTCATGTTGAGGTCGGAAAATTTTCAGACAACCCTCGTATTTTCAAAACATGCATTTTTACAATTACAGCTGTTTCCCTATATAGTTATAAAACAAGAGTTTTTTATTATTCTTTATTTCTACAAATTCCACACCAAACGCTAACATTTTTCCTTCCCGGATTTTGAATTTGTTTCGATGATTTTATTTTTCGGTATTTAAATTTTAAGGTGGGTCAACAAACCAGCAGCTTAGGGAAGAAAGAATCGACTCCATCGGCCATAATTTCGTACGCTTTGAATAGGGTTTTGGACAACGTTCAAAAGAAGGTGAATAGAGGATTTTCCAGCATTCCTATGGACACGTCAGTTCGAGAAACAGAAGAAGTGCCCAAAGATGAACTTTGGCGAGTTACTGATTATCTCGATCACGATATCGGGGGTGCGTGAAGAGAAATGCAGTTTGAAAAGAAAATGTAAAATTCCGAGTTATCAATAAAAATAAAATAACAAAGTAATACATATTTAAGTTTTTTGGTACAACCAAAGTCTACTCTATTTAAAAAGTAGGAGGAGTAATATGAATTGAAGTTTTAAGTTGGTAATTCTGTAGATCTCTGATTGGTCAGATAGAAGTCAGTTTCATACAGCACAGCAAACTCTCGCGGTTTTTGCACCAAAACCAACGAAACTACAGTTTTCTTTTCTATGTAGGTAGTATTAATTATTGGAATTATTGCCGCCAAGTAAAGGAACTTTGATTCGAAGATGAATATTTGAACACGTTATTTATTTATTATTCAACCCAGCTGTTAGTAAATAAAAACCTCCTTTTTATAAATATTTCAGTATGGTCGTAGGAAAAGTGTAGTGTAAAACAAGCATGGAATGTCCATTTTCCACTCGAAGTGATACGAACTTTGTGCCACTCGTTTCGTATCATTTCTCGTACAAGATGGGTATTATATTCCATGCTTGTTGCACAATATTATTATACTATTGGATCAGTAGGTAATTTTTTCTGGACGATACAATATACAGTGTGTAAAAGCCAAATGGAATAAATTCATTATTTCGGTTACTGTACATATTTATAAAAAATCCCGAAACACGTCAAATTTAAATTATAACTTGACATTCTTTAACGTGAAAATGCAACCCCTACCTTCAACCCCCTTAGAATGACAGGTACAACCCCCAATTTTTTAAATGGGAAGTATAGGCTTGTGATATATATTTTGAAAGGTCTCTTCATTCTCTATTCAAAAATGTTATTGTTTTTAAATTTAATGCAAAAATTAACATAAAAAAAAATTAATATCATGTTGTTATCGAAATTAGCTACAATACAATCAAAAACTAAAATGTAATGCAAAACGTAATAAAATGTAGAACACGAAAAAGAACTATGAATGTTAATGAAGTAGATGTTCAAAATGTTCTCCGCGAACGTCTTGGCAACATCCTAATCTCAAATAAAACTGTCTTCTAACATTATTTAACATATCAGGCGTGATCGACCTAATCGCAAGCGTTATTCGTTCTTTTAAGTCATTTAAATCAGAAGGTTTAGTTTTGTACACATGGCTCTTCACATATCCCCATAAAAAGAAATCTAATAATGTAAGATCAGGTGATCGCGCTGGCCATTCAATCGATCCTCGCCTCCCTATCCACCGATTGGGAAATATTCTATCGAGGTACTGCCGGACATTAAGTTGGTAATGTGATGGTGCTCCATCCTGCTGAAACCTTATCGTATTCGCTGGAACTTGAGGGTTACCTGGATCAGGATATAAATTTGCCAACGTTGGAATGACATCATTTTGAAGTAGTGCCAAATAATTGTGGCCATTCAAGTTGCCCTCAATAAAAAAGGGACCAATGATATTGTTCCCTACAATCCCTGCCCAAACATTAACCTTTTGAGGGTATTTAGTGTGTTCTTCTCTCATCCAGTGAGGATTTTCCGTGGACCAGTAGGGGCAATTTTGCCGATTAGCATGACCGTTAAGTAAAAAAGTACACTCATCAGAAAACATAACGTCTTCTAATTGGATAATATTGTTATCCAACATGTCCATCATTTGCTCACAAAAAAAGTTCTCCTATCAAAATCGTCTTCCATGAGCTCCTGAGTAGGTATCATCTTATACGGATGCAATTTATTTTCTTTTAATATGTTTGCTATCGATGTATGGCTAGCATTTAATGTAGTGGATGCCTGTCTACTCGATGTATGTGGGTTTTCCTGAAACTCAAGCAACACATCTAATTTGAGTTCATCACTCAGTGCATTGGCAGCTGCTTTTTTTATCTGCCTTACATGACCAAACTCGCAAAACTGCTTTTCCATTTTACTTATTGTTCCTTGGGATATAGGCGGTAAATTAGGAAATTTCTCATGAAATAGGCGAGTTACTTCCTGTTGTGTTCGAATGTTATCTCCGTAACCAATCATTTGTAAAACTGTTATTTTATGCATTATCGTTAATCTAACCATTTTTCAGAATTGAATTGAACAAACTTTATACTTAAATTACAACAATGACAACTTAAATAAAACAATTTACTACTGCTTGTTAAAATAGCGTTGCCACGGAAATTCTTTAAAGTTTTTTAATGATTACCATCTAAAAACCACATTGCTATGGTTTTTGTTCACTTTCTCATTATCAAGACCTAAACGGGAAATAAGTTTTAAGTATATTGTAATAAGTTTCGAGTATATTTTAGCGAATTTCGGTAACAACATGATATTAATTTTTTTTATGTTAATTTTTGCATCAAATTTAAAAACAATAACATTTTTGAATAGAGAATGAAGAGACCTTTCAAGGGGGTTAAAGGTAGGGGTTGCATTTTCACGTTAAATAATGTCAAGTTATAATTTAAATTTGACATGTTTCGGGATTTTTTATAAATATGTACAGTAACCGAAATAATGAATTTATTCCATTTGGCTTTGAGACACTGTATGGTTTTTAAGTCTGTTGGAACAATCCTATTATTATATTCGAAATTTTATCGGTATTTCCCTCCTCGAGGGATAATTTTGCACCCATTTCCATTATACTTCTCCAAATATTTCTATTTCTATTTACAGATTTGTTAAAACAACTTTCTAAACATTTATTAAGTGAAGTAAGTCAATAACATCGTGCAATCTACTCTAGAAAGAAATTGTTTCATTGAAAATGTTCAACTTTCGCATTGTTTTGAACTTTAACCTTTTTAAAAATGTTTGATGTATATCATCTTAGTAGTAAACATTCTTCTGCACGTTGAAGAATCCATTGCAACTTGTAGTTTACTGTTGTAGACCATATTTATTATTTTTACTGACATTTTTCAAATGAAACAAGTTCAATACTTCTACAGACACACACTCACACTCACTAGTATGCTCTATCCATTGAAAACGCACGATTTGGTTCAACACTCACGTCAGATCACTTACTCCTCCTTTACCACTTCCTTGGCTGGCGATGCTGCGGTAGGTGTAGTTTTCATAATTTCCTCACTTTTATTCTCAGCGTTATCGATATTACCACCCAGCACACTATCTTCTAGATCTTCGATGAACTCAATACCGTTTTCTTGAATTTCCGAAGCTGTATGCTCTATATCATCCCCTAAAACACAAAACAAGTACTTACTTCAAGTATTTAGATGCTAATTAAACGTAACTTACCTACAGAACGAACCGTTTCAAATACCGGCGATGCTTTTGAGGTAAAAGCCTCTTTTGCACTCTCAGCTTCGGAGGCTAGTACGGTTTCAGCTTCGGAAACTGCTTCGGCAGCTACATCAGACGCGGTAGTGGCTAGCTCGTCTTTTTTAGATTCCAAATCTTCTTGCAAGTCTGTTGCTTTGGAAGAGGCAAAGTTGAACGTTTCTCCAAGCTTTCCCATGACATTTTCCACTCCATTTTCTGCGCTTGTGACGGCCGTTTGCACCGTGTCTTTCACTGAATCTATTCCCGAGGAAATACCTTCTTTTGCAGACTCTCCAACGTCTGCAACAAAACAAAAATGAGCTTGCTATAGAGTCGGGTTTGGGTTGCAGTTAATTGAAAGCTTCATGAGGGACGCTCCAGATGAAGAATATCTATTACTCAAAGCATTACTTGGAGTTGCTGGAGGTTGCCGAAGGGAAGAGATCTATAATTTAGAAGTTAGTGATGTGGAGGATACGGGTACTCAGCTAGTAGTTAAGATTAACCAGACAAAAACGCATATTCGACGAGCTTTCACTGTGATCAACAGTGATGAGGTTCACTATTTGGATGTGTCTAGAAAATACATGAATTTATGGCAACACGTCTCTCTGAAAGCTCTTTTGGTGGGTTATAGACAAGGAAAATGTCTGTCTCAAAGAGCTGGTATACATACGGTTGGCGGAGTACCTAAAAAATAGCTGAGTTCTTAAAACTAGACCAACCAGAAATGTATACAGGTCATTGCTTCAGGAGGACATCCTCAACGTTGTTAGCCAATGCTGGAACTGACTTAAAGTTCTAAAACAGCACGGTGGATGGAATAGTTCTTCAGTTGCAGAAAAGTATATGGAAGAATCGATTGAAGGCAAAAACAAGATTGCAAGAATGATCCAAAGGGACGAAACTTTTGTTGTTTGACTCAAACGAGTCCGGGAAATGACACTTTACTGTCCAGTATGATAAAAAACTATTTAAATCAAAAAGTTTAGTTTTGCACGTATTCCTGTTCGTATATTATCATAAAATGAAATGTAATGATAGTTTGGATTCTAAGTATCTAAAAAATGGCTGTCATCGACCTCAAACACAAATAGGCTTCGGTTTTTGTACAATTATTCCAGCTATCATGGCATCTAAATTAAAATATGCAGATTATAAAGGGATAACCACATAGCACTTGATTAATATCGGTGTTTCTGAAATATTATTCAAATCTAAAAGGTTAAATGTCAATGACTTTATCTATAACACGATACCTTGACTAAAAATATATATAATTGGAGCTTGTTAGCAGAACAAATTATATATACACCTCTCATTTTAATAACAATATTGAACAAAGAAACGTTGGAACAAATCTTTCACGTTTATTTAAAATAATACCTTTCTTAATAAAATTTGTTTCGATAAACTATCATCGTCAGAAGTTAAAAGGCAATAAACATCAACAATTTTAAATATTTTATTGCTATACTCTAATAAATTCTATATTAGCAATCAAATCAATTGAATACACCACCAATACATAGAAAAATATCAAAAAATGTGCACAAATCCAGCCAATGAAATTCTAATAGTATGTGTAGTAAAATCATTGGCTTTAATCACAGCTTACATTTATGTAAAAGGTTTCTAAATAGGAACAAAGAAAAAGCCAAGATTCTGACTTTAAATAGCCAATTTTTTTCAATAATATATTTAAAGCTTTAAAACACAAAATATTAATGAACTAGAATTGTATCTAAAGACTAAAGAGGCCAAGGTCATACTGTTTTTTTTTTAATTCGCCGGCTGAGTCAATAGATGGCGCCACAGGAAAATTATAATCACCCTTGTCCAATTTTTACCGATATAACATAGAAGAAAATATTTTTTATTTGAATTCTTATGATCATTTATTGTTTATGTTCATTGGAAAAGTACCATAGTTTTTCTTTAAGTTATTTAGTATATTTTTTGGATTTATTGTTACGTTCATTTTATTGTATAGTTAGTTAATGTTAATTTAGTAAATTTGCGTGGGTTAATAGAAAAAATAGTAACGAGATCAAGAATATTGTTCCACAGCCACTGTATAACAATTGAAGGGTTTGTAGTGTCCATTTTAAAGAGACTGCCCCTGTTAGAAGCTGTGGCAGACCATTACTTTTAAATTTAGATTACTTTGTATTACATGAATGTATTTTTATACAATAAACGCAATATTTATTATATTAATAATTGTGTTTCTGTTACAAAGAAATACGCAATGGTAATACGAAAATTTGAATAGTATAACCATAACCAAAAATTCGGGCCGCCTTGGATACAGCGACATCTAATGGTTCGGTGAGTTACTAGAATTCTATTTTTCGTTAGTTACTATTTTGTGTTTAAAATAACATTGGTACATGATACATATATACGTATATTACTAATAGGAATTGAATTTATACCTATCTGATTACAAAAGTGTCTGTGGCGTGTTACAATGTTTTATAACTTCAAAAAGTTAATGATTTTCCAGGATCGCGTGAGCATGCATGGTTTTATTTGATTTCTGATAATCATTGTACACTACTCGTTATATTTCCAATGAAACGTCCATTTAAACCCGGATTAATTGTCCGTAATATTGTTTTGTATTCCCAGTAAATTAGATATTGCTTGAACCACTATTACATTTTTGAAAAAGAAACAAACTACTGTAATTATTTTAAATTTTACTGATTTTTTTTCGAAAATATTTCTACTGTTACCATTCAAATTGGCTACTTCACAAATGTACCATTTCCACATTTTGTTTTAATTTAGTATATAGAGGGGTGCAGTTCTCATGCCTCCTGTCGTACTGTTTTCTGTATTGGGCTTTCCAACGACCTGTCAAAAATGGCGGCTGTAAGCAAACAATAGTATTGTTTTGTATTTTTGTCATAGTGCTTTCTTTATTTAAGTTAGTGCAGAAGTTTTTATTGTTTTGAGAAAATAGTTTTTGTGACTTTATAAAATAGATTTTATATATTATTTGGACTTGTTAACGTTATAAGTTGAAAAAATGTCTGTTACATGCCTTGTGATTGGTTGTGCAAGTAGATCAAACAGGGATGATGTAAAATTATTTTGTGTGCCTGCGGTTCTGAGCCACAAATTATGTGGTTTGTGACTTTGACAGTGTTATGTTCTAAGGTTTGCCCACAGACGACATCTTTATGTCACGTGATTTGGAAAGCCTTATATGATCCCAAGAATGATAAACATTTTACCAGGATTGCTTAATCCCATAAGACGTACGTTCGCCAAAAAATCGATCGCACGTGACGTCACTGCAGTCCTCGGCCGTATTAAAACGATTTTATGAGAATATTTATTATAAATTATAAGTGTTTAATCTTAAAATTCCAAATAGTGGTACGTTAGTATTACAGAAATCATAAAAATACTGTCTAATTCCTATTATTTCCATGGATTTATATGGTAAACGTTATAATGAAGGACTGCAGTGACGTCACACAGCTGGCGGACAAATCAGCCCGATCAGGCAATCCTGGTAAATGTTTATCGTTCTTGATATGATCCAACCTAACCTAACCTAACATAACTTAACCTAACCTAACCTAACTATATCTTTTGTACTAATCATCAAATTTTATAATAAACACTTATCAAATTTAATAAAAACATTTAAAATTGAATAAAAACTACAAATTACAAACATTATTTTAATTTACCTTGATATCTTTTAAAATTGGCTGGTACATGATGAAAATTCGCCGAAAATTAACTGATTTATCTTAATTATGCTGGGGCATTTTCAATAAAAATGATAAATCCTTTGTTTTATTTGGTAATTGTATAGTAGTTTTAGAAATAATTTGAAGAAAACAGCTGTTAATTTTATTTAGAAATTCAAAAAATCGCAGTTAAATAGAGCCCAAGAAGTATTGGTTGAGATCGAACAGGATTATAACACCTATCTTTGATAAAAGACCGTATAAAAAATTCTTGAATCGTCAAGTCTGGGGAGTGAGCAGGCCACTCAATTGGTCCAGCTCTCCCAATCCACCACCTCTTGAATCTATAAAAATCCCAAAGCCTATTTTTGCATTGAAACCCGTAGATGGCTACATAACAGCCTATTCTAAAAAATCAAATAACTCACTCATTTTTCTTCAAAACTTTAACAAATTTACATTTTCTCAAAGGGAAAGAGTTCGTCTTTCAGATAGAATAAAAATATATAGGGTGTTCCATTAAAAAAATCGATGATATTTGCATTTCAAAAACACCTTTTTTTTTAAACACCCTCTCTATGGTTTTTAAGTTCCGATATATTTGCAGTCAGAAACTTGTGGTACACCCAGTATTTTATATTCTTTGATCGCCATCTATTTTTAAAACAAATCTGAATAAATCAAAAATAATCAAACATGTTGCTTTCTACTGTATATACATCATAGTTAGCTCTTCATTTGCATGTTTTAAATTAACTCCAAGGAATTAATAACTTTGTATATGCTTTAGACAAGTTTAAGGGAGAGAATCGTGATTGTTGCAGACATGGGCTATATTTAGAAGTAAGTATTAATAATTTTTTTCATTCTAGTTAAACGTACCTCATCTGAATTGGTAAATACCCTTTATCGATTGGGTAAGTGAAATAAGTTTCTAATAATAGTAATGGAAAATACTAAAATGGTAATTTTGAAATATATATATACAGTGTGTAAAAGCCAAATGAAATAAATTCATTATTTCGGTTACCTAAACGGGAAAACTTATTTCCCGTTTAGGTCTTGATAATGAGAAAGTGAACAAAAACCATAGCAATGTGGTTTTTAGATGGTAACCATTAAAAAACTTTAAAGAATTTCCATAGCAACGCTATTTTAACAAGCAGTAGTAAATTGTTTTATTTAAGTTGTCATTGTTGTAATTTAAGTATAAAGTTTGTTCAATTCAATTCTGAAAAATGATTAGATTAACGGAAATGCATAAAATAACAGTTTTACAAATGATTGGTTACGGAGATAACATCCGAACACAACAGGAAGTAACTCGCCTATTTCATGAGAAATTTCCTAATTTACCCCCTATATCCCAAGGAACAATAAGTAAAATAGAAAAGCAGTTTCGCGAGTTTGGTCATGTAAGGCAGATAAAAAAAGCAGCTGCCAATGCACTGAGTGATGAACTCAAATTAGATGTGTTGCTTGAGTTTCAGGAAAACCCACATACATCGAGTAGACAGGCATCCACTACATTCAATGCTAGCCATACATCGATAGCAAACATATTAAAAGAAAATAAATTGCATCCGTATAAGATGGTACCTACTCAGGAGCTCATGGAAGACGATTTTGATAGGAGAACTTTTTTTGTGAGCAAATGATGGACATGTTGGATAACAATATTATCCAATTAGAAGACGTTATGTTTTCTGATGAGTGTACTTTTTTACTTAACGGTCATGCTAATCGGCTAAATTGCCGCTACTGGTCCACGGAAAATCCTCACTGGATGAAAGAAGAACACACTCAATACCCTCAAAAGGTTAATGTTTGGGCAGGGATTGTAGGGAACAATATCATTGGTCCCTTTTTTATTGAGGGCAACTTGAATGGCAACAATTATTTGGCACTACTTCAAAATGATGTCATTCCAACGTTGGCAATTTTATATCCTGATCCAGGTAACCCTCAAGTTCCAGCGAATACGATATGGTTTCAGCAGGATGGAGCACCACCACATTACCAACTTAATGTCCGGCAGTACCTCGATACAATATTTCCCAATCGGTGGATAGGAAGGCGAGGATCGATTGAATGGCCAGCGCGATCACCTGATCTTGCATTATTAGATTTCTTTTTATGGGGATATGTGAAGAGCCATGTGTACAAAACTAAACCTTCTGATTTAAATGACTTAAAAGAACGAATAACGCTTGCGATTAGGTCGATCACGCCTGATATGTTAAATAATGTTAGAAGACAGTTTTATTTGAGATTAGGATGTTGCCAAGACGTTCGCGGAGAACATTTTGAACATCTAGTTCATTAACATTCATAGTTCTTTTTTTGCATTGCATTTTAGATTTTGATTGTATATATTGTAGCGAATTTCGATAACAACATGATATTAATTTTTTTTATGTTAATTTTTGCATTAAATTTAAAAACAATAACATTTTTGAATAGAGAATGAAGAGACCTTTCAAATGATATATCACAAGCCTATACTTCCCATTTAAAAAATTGGGGGTTGTACCTGTCATTCTAAGGGGGGGTTGAAGGTAGGGGTTGCATTTTCACGTTAAAGAATGTCAAGTTATAATTTAAATTTGACGTGTTTCGTGATTTTTTATAAATATGTACAGTAACCGAAATAATGAATTTATTTCATCTGGCTTTTACACACTGTATAAATAGACCAATTAAAGTAGTACGTAGATACAAATTCCCACCTTTGAGAAAAAATTCAAAAAACGTCCCAAAATTCTAAAATCTCTTGGGAGGCTGAATTTTTTCGACCATATCTAGTAATATAATTCTCTTTTCCTGACTTTTCTTCTGATGTATTAGTTTCCTTTGTCATAAAATCGGCCTCTGTGTTTTCAACTTGATAGATGACCTTCTGCTCTATTTTCTTTAGTAGCTCTTTTGATTCAGTAGAGTTAACCAACGGTTTCCTTAGTGTCCCAAAGTGTTGTCAGTCGTGCATGGAATCGATCTTTGCAAACTGGGTCAGCAGCGTACAGACATGGAGAAGGACGAGACTAGCGTCTAGCGTCTAGCGTCTAGCGACTAGCGACTAGCGTCTAGCGTCTAGCGTCTAGCGTCTAGCGACTAGCGACTAGCGTCTAGCGTCTAGCGTCTAGCGTCTAGCGTCTAGCGTCTAGCGTCTAGCGTCTAGCGTCTAGCGTCTAGCGTCTAGCGTCTAGCGACTAGCGTCTAGCGTCTAGCGACTAGCGTCTAGCGTCTAGCGTCTAGCGTCTAGCGACTAGCGTCTAGCGACTAGCGTCTAGCGTCTAGCGACTAGCGTCTAGCGTCTAGCGTCTAGCGTCTAGCACTAGCGTCAAGCGTCTGGCGTTTGGCCAATAGCCTCCGTCTGGCGGCTGGCGTCTAGTGACTAGCGTCTAGCGTCTAGCGACTAGCGTCTAGCGTCTAGCGTCTAGCGTCTAGCGTCTAGCGTCTAGCGACTAGCGTCTAGCGACTAGCGTCTAGCGACTAGCGTCTAGCGTCTAGCGTGTAGCGTCTAGCGTCTAGCGTCTAGCGTCTAGCGTCTAGCGTCTAGCGTCTAGCGACTAGCGACTAGCGTCTAGCGTCTAGCGACTAGCGTCTAGCGACTAGCGACTAGCGTCTAGCGTCTAGCGACTAGCGTCTAGCGACTAGCGTCTTTATTTCCCCAATATTACTTCCTCTCGGCCCATCCACCTTTTTATGTTGAATATATCCTTCACGTTCAATGGGTAGGACCTTGACAGTAACGCTGCTGCTGATCCTTTCACTGTCCTGTACCCCTGCAATCACTCAAAGAATGATACCTCTGACGCTTTTCTTTAAATATCATAAAAAGAAATATTCTTTTCTCCCACTACGTCTTCTTAACAATATTTAAAGACCTTCCCAAAAATACGAAACATTCTTTGATGGTCAAGAAGAAAATGAACTTCATTTTGAGACTTTTATTGTTTGGCAAAAGGTAACAAACAAATATTTGGTTGAGTAATAATCTAAAACGATACCTACTTTTTTGTTAATACACATTACATTTTTTACTTAGTTTATATTACTTGCAAACAGACTTTGAGAATTTTATAGAAATGCCTCTTGCTGAATACATCCAAACTTCTTAAACACCTTGAATTTAACTTCTTTTTCTACCAATAGCATAGTGTAGAAACATTGGAAGACACTACAAGTGTCACAAACAAAGTTTTCAAGAGAACATTTTGAATGTTCTATTAAAGTTAACAATTTTTATAGTATATTATTTAATATTTATAGGTATAATGAGATAATATGAATGTTTCTCCAAATATAATAGAAAAATATTAAGTTCTAGTTGCTTTCATAATTTACAGGTCTGTAATTAGGAACGCACGGAAGACATTATCAAGTATCACGAAAATAAAAGCTTCATAAAATAAATATTTATTGTTTTGTACAAGGGATTTTTTATGCATGTTGTTCTGTTCTATGTTTTAACAATGTAAATGTTGGGCTTTGAATGATGCGGGTATATTGGTGGGTACTAATTAGGATGGTGTAGATTATAGTGTACTAATGTAACATTGGGATGGTACATGTAACAATTTGATAACCTATTTTAACATGACCGTTTTGATTTGTCACATTACAGGTCTTATTAAGAAACTAAGTCTCCATTCAAGATTTATTTTGCGTAGGTAACAATATTTAATATTATTTTAAATGATATTTCTTTACCATTTATTGACAAACGCACCTACAGGAATCTAAAGATAATGCTGCTTGCAATTTCTTGATCGTACAGGTAGGGTAATTAGAAAGATTTCTTTTAGGTTAAGGAGTTAATTAATACCCACCAAATGAACATTGTACCGATGATTATAAAATAGAAGGTACAAAAGAAGAAAAGACAGCCCTACATTTCTGTTTTATTTTAATACAGAAGATTTCCTTGTGTATAAAAATAAGGGCGGTTCAGAACGGCCACTTGCAAGCACTGATCAACGTCGTTTCTAATGATCAGGCTAGGTAAGTATCAAATCTCTAGATTTCAACCAGCAAGAGTTATTACAACTTACCATTTACCATTTACCAATTAGTGTCATTAGAAAGAGTGTGGATAAATTAATTACATCTACTATAAAACAATTCGCCTTTTCGAAAGTCTAGACGCCCTCTGGAGGATAAATAATTAAAACGTGTTTTTCTTCAAAATGTTTCATGGAAACACCTAATTACTTTAAATTATAATGGAATTGGATTAAATTCGAAACAAAATGGCGCAAACCGCGTGTTGAGAGTTTTTGTCGAATTAGAGATATGAATATAAAACGCATAAACATAAAATCATCAGCAAAGACTAAATAATCAGAATTTATACCATTTACCAGATCATTAATAAACATTAAAAATAGTAGAGGCCCCAAATTTGATCCTTGAGGGACCCCTGAATTGGCTTCATATCTTCCAGATGTATTCTTGTCATGCTTCACAACAAAGTTTCTAGTCTAGAAAATTCTAGAAAATTTTCGGCCAATCCAAACGTTTAAATCTTTTTAAGTAGAACATCATGATGTACCGTATCAAACTCTTTCTTAAAGTCGGTATACATTACATCTAACTGTATTTTTTTTCCAACGAATTATGAACTTCATTGCTAAAGATAAATAAATTTGTTTCTACAGATTTATTTGCCATAAATCCAAGTTGTTCTGATATATTGTATGGGTTAACGTAAGTAAGTATAGTATTGACTCACCCTATATTATAACTTAAAATTAAATATGTGAAAGAAGATCATAGAAATATCTCCATCATTAAAACTGAATGTCCAATTAAATGTTCAAATTGTTTTCCGTCGTTGTCCACACAAAGATGTAATCTTTTGCGATTAGACATAACAGCTGCTTCAATCTCAGTTGTTGAAATACTATTTATTGCATTTCTAATGCGCTGTTTCATGTCCTGTCGCGTGGTTGGTCGAGTTTGGTACACTAAGTCCTTCAATCTTCCCCACAGATAAAATTCCAGACATGTTAAGTCTGGAGATCTTCTGTTAGTGCCATCATCATTTCGACCTGAGTTCATGTCTGTAAAATTATCATTGTTGGCTAGTAAGAGTGCTCTTACTTTGGATCTTCTGTTATCGTACCTTACGTATACTGTATTTGAAAATCAAGAGAGAGTAAATTCCCAGAATAAAAACTAATTCGGTATGCAAACCTATAGTACAGTACGTGCGGTAAAACTTCAATATTTGTAATGCATTCTAAATTGTTTTTGTTAATTTCAATACAAAATTTATTAAATTTCTTGGACTATCACATTATTTTATGATCTTTCATTGTTACTACAGTAGTAGGCCTAAGAGGATTGACGTGCGTCATAGGCGTAACCAGATTAGAAAGGGATAATTGTTATTTAACGACCTCCGAATGGCAACAGCTTCTAATGACAGATATTTTGACTTAAATAGTGCTTAAGTTTCTAGAAATGCAGTTATTTGATTTTCGATAAACGTGACAAATAGTAGTGACTAAAAATGGAAGCAGTTTGTGAGTATACGCCAGTGAAAAAATTAAAAGTAGACCATTTATCGCTCAATGAAAAGAGTGCTGTAGTGAATGTGTACCACTATTTTAAACATCAAAATCCCTCAAACACTATTGACAGTGTAGTTGAAACAACATCTAAGGCAATGGGATATGGAAAATCTACAATATATAGAGTTCTAAAGGAGGAAAAATCAGGTGGAAGAACCTCACCAAAGCCGAAACCAGGTAGACAAAAACTATTAAAAGTCAACGTGGACGAGTTTTTTAAAAATGCTATTTGTAAGCTTGTTCATTCATTTTTTATAAACAAGCAAATACCAACTTTAGATAAAGTTTTGCAAGCCATTACGAATGATGTTGATTTACCCACAATAAGCCGGGATAAACTATGGAAAACGTTACATGAGTTAAACTTTAAATTTGAAAAAATGGGCAGACACTCAATGCTAATTGATTCTGAAGAAATTGTATGTTGGAGAAGACAGTACCTCAGAAGAATACAACAAGTTAAAGCTCAAAATAAAAACATTTATTATTTAGATGAAACATGGGTTAATGAAGGACATTGTGTAGGAAGAGTTTGGAAAAACAAAAATATAAAATCATCCCATCAAGCTTTTCTAGAAGGATATACTACTGGTTTTAAGGAACCTATAGGAAAAGGTAAAAGATTAATTATTTGTCATATAGGCAGTACAAACGGTTTTCTTGAGAATGGTTTACTCTTATTTGAATAAAAAAAAACCGTTGATTATCACGAAGAAATGAATGGAGACGTGTTTGAGGAATATTTTGAACAGATTCAATTCATACCAAAAGAATCGGTTATTGTAATGGACAATGCAAGTTACCACTCCAGATTACTTGAACCTTTACCAACCACTAAATGGAAAAAGGATGAAATTGCAAAATGGTTATCTTCTAAAAATTTAGCCTTTGATAATACAATGCTGAGGGCAGAATTGTTAACTATTGCTAAAAAACATAAGCAAAATTATAAAAAATATCTTCGTTTACCACCCTACTATTGTGAGCTGAATCCGATAGAATTGATATGGGCTCAAGTTAAAGGTTATGTTGTCAGAAATAACACTACTTTTAAATTATCAGATGTTAAAAATCTCTTCAATAAGGCAATATCTGAAGTAACAAGTGAAAATTGGCAAAAATGTATTAGACACGTTACAGAAATAGAAAAAAAAAATGTGTGAGCTAGATAACATAATTGATATTGCTATAGAGCCCATTGTAATTTCTCTAGAATCAGATGGTGAATCTTCTGACACAGAGTGCGAGGAACCATAACTTTAAAATTATTAATTTATGTACTTTAATTTTATTTTTAGATTTTTATTTTTTAAGATTTAATATTGTCGTATTTTTTGCATGTTGCTCGTCAAATTTTATCCTTGCGGTTGGTTTTTTTTTCTCATATACCTACTTAATTGTTTTTTAGCTCCTCATATTAATTTATAAGTAATTGTAATTATCTGTACATATTATATACATATTTTGTAAATAAACATATGCCTAAAACAAAATGCCTAAAATAATATTGACTTTTAATTCATTTTACCCAAATTAAATTACTACTTACGAATTATGTTTATCTATCTAAAATTGGTAATCTAGGTATAAATAACTAAAACAAATTAAATATTTCTATTTCCATATTAATTTAATTTTGAAAACGCACGTCTATGGTTTACCGCCTTTAACACTGATAACTGCAAAACATTTCTGAGAATTTACTCTCTCTTGATTTTCAAATACACTATAGTTCATGTTCTTGCTATTATCTAGTTCTGTTTTCATTACTTCTTCTACTTTTTGTGCCAGATTTATGAATTTGTCAAGGGATTTCTTCTCCTCTTCTTCACGTAATCTTTCAAATATCTTTGTGTCATATATTCCAGTTACAAATTTGTCTCTTAACACTGCCTCTAAATTTTCAAATTTACAGAGTATAATCCAGCACTTCTTAATCTTGCATACTATTCTATTCCAGTTTTATGGTTCTTTTGTTTTTCGCTATAGAACTTTCTTCTCTCCCTCCAGTATTGTTTTTCTAAAAGTTCCAAATACTATTTTTCCTTTGGGACTTTTGAAAATGTCATGAATATTCGCTATAAAATGCTGTTCGAAGTTTTCTTGTATTGCAAAGTCCACCTCTGGTATAAATTTGAAAGCCGTCATTTTCTTCTTATGTGTTTTTTTATTTTATTTGCTTTAATATTCGTTTACAAAATCCACTTTTTATCTTCGTCACCAATTTAGTACATTGCTAATGTAATAAAATTTATAGATATCAATGCAAAAAAAACGTTAGAATATGTAGAACACTGTTTAATCTAGATAAAGTATCCGAAATAAAGTAATATACAAGTCTGTTCGGTGTATCTTTGCACATGTATGAAAATATTCACGAACTATTTTTAAATTTTGTCTCATTTCTACTCACAGAATATAAAATGTTGAAATTAAGCCGCATGTCCAATATTTAATAATACATCAGACAAAGACAGTAATATAACAACAGTCTGTGATAAATTGTCATCATTAAACCTGCTTAGTTGTCAACTTTACAGCATTTTGGTGTTTACAACAATTATATTCATATTGTTTAATTTTCTATTACATTTTCTTGCCTTGAGTTTATAGATTTTCTCAAAAAAAGTTGTTGTAATAACGACTAACTGTTCACTTAGTGTTGGATTCCTTGATAAGTATTAATTTGTGAAGTTAAATTTTCTAACCTTTAATTTGACGTATTATTTTCGAATCTGGCTAAAACTCTGTCAAACGGATCGATAAAAAACATTATTTATTGTCATAAATATCGAGCAAATATAGAACAGAATATTTTTTCAAGGTTTTTGTTTTTAGAATAGGTATGCCTGGAAAAACGTTAAATTCTCAATCCCAGCAACTCGTGCTAAATTTGTATAAATATTTTGAGCTGGAAAAAAGGAACGGAGGACCCTTGGAACCTGTGATTTGGGTTCAAGAAATTTTGTAATGAATTGTATGTTGTTTAATAATTTACCGATCATGATATTGTTTTCGATTTGAGAGGGTAGCTGCTGCCTTAAAAATATCACGTCGTACAGTATTGTACGATTAAAAAACGAAAAGAAAGCAATCCTGTTCTTAAAAATTTAATGTCATCTGTATACGATGTAAATGTTTATATTTGTATTTGTATTTTTCATCCAGTAACTAGCTAAAAACACACAATTTAAAAAAACACGAGTTGCGATTAGGTCGATCACGCCTGATATGTTAAATAATGTTAGAAGACAGTTTTATTTGAGATTAGGATGTTGCCAAGACGTTCGCGGAGAACATTTTGAACATCTACTTCATTAACATTCATAGTTCTTTTTCGTGTTCTACATTTTATTACGTTTTGCATTACATTTTAATTTTTGATTGTATTGTAGCGAATTTCGGTAACAACATGATATTAATAATTTTTTTATGTTAATTTTTGCATCAAATTTAAAAACAATAACATTTTTGAATAGAGAATGAAGAGACCTTTCAAATGATATATTACCACAAGCCTATACTTCCCATTTAAAAAATTGGGGGTTGTATGTACCTGTCATTCTAAGGGGGTTGAAGGTAGGGGTTGCATTTACACGTTAAAGAATGTCAAGTTATAATTTAAATTTATTGCTATACAATAAAAAATCTAAGTATAAAATAACGCAGAAAAAAATGTAATATAGCGACTCAAACAAAGGATTTCACTTCATAACACAAAAGCTAAAATAATAAAAAAATCCTACCTTCCAATACCTTTCCTCCTTTTGTCAAGGTTTCCGTGACAGAACTTTTAGCACCGGCTACCAAGTTTTTTCCGTTTTCCATAAGGGGAGAACTGCTAGCGCACCCCATAGTATAGAAAGGCAATCAACCCTCTTTACGCGACGACGGTCAAACAAAAACTGACCACTGGAAAAATTACTTGTCCGTGGAAAATCGACAAGTCAAGTCGATTGCGTTTGCTTAAGTTTTATATTTTCAGTGTCGTGGATTATTCGTCAAAATTACAAAAACATTAATCCAATGAATTTTATCGCGTTAATATAGGTACAGTTTATCAAATTGATTGTACTAACCCTTACTTTTTGGAAGTCCATCTTATTAAGAATAATAGAAAACTCTTGGTTTTAATAAAACTTCCAATATTTATTTAAAAAATTTCTTTTTTAAACCTCAATTAAACAATTTTTTAAATAAATATTGGAAGTTTTGTTAAAATGAAGAGTTTTCTATTATTCTTAATACAGTTTATCAATTAAAATTAAATCATTCATATCTCAAATGTGACCCAACAATAATTAAAAGTTTGAGTTTAATAACCACGTAGGGCACCAATTTGTAACGCTAATAGAACCTTTCGGGCGCCACTTTGCAACACTAAAACTCACTCTGAGCAGATCCCGACTAGGAACTCCTCTCAAGGACTGAAAGTTAATGATTCAGGATGGGTGGCTATTAAAGTTATACCCTACAGTTCTTACAGCCGAGTGGGTCAGAGTTCCAGAAGGAAGTAAAATCATTTTTTTCTTCCATACTATAAGTAAGGCGTTAATTTTGCCAATTTTAATATTCAAAAGAGCGAAAAGCAAAGTGTTATATAGCCGGCCACTTGTTTAAGTCTTGTGAATATATTTAAATATCATTTTGTGTACCAAATCGATACAGAAAGAAAGCAGTTTGGGAATAAGGGTCAATCTTTACTACCTTCTTATGGAAAATAGTCGGGTGCAAAGAGTTGTTTGGTGGTCAAAGACCTAACCTGTTAATTTATTCATTCTACTTATCTTTGATATCTTAAACCGTGTTTACGTGGTGGCGCAAATAGAAAGTATTACAAAGAAAATTTCATTTTCCACCAAAATAACAGTAGGTACCGAATAAATGGGAGAAATTATTTAGTAAAACTGAATTATGGTTAACAAATATATAAAAAAAAACGTATATTTAAAATATTGTTGAGCAGTGTATATACCTATAATTCTTTGGATTTAACAAATATTTATGTTAGTCGATATATCGATATACGTATATATTTGTTTGGAATGATAAGTCATAAAAAAATACTCGCTTCCCGACCACCTGACACAGATCAAAGTGCAGGTAATTTATGTTAATATCGCCACAAGAAAATTAATGAAGATATCTCATACTTTAATGGGGTAAAATGCACTGCATAAAGTCTTCGAGTTGCTGCGAATAAACCAAAGAGTAGTTACCATACAAAAGGAATAACAAAAATTATTGAAAACTCCGACATTTTTATTTATTATATTTTTCTTTTAACAGTACAATCACGGGGTATATTTTTGTGAAAACTACCTAACCATTTATTACTATATTTATGTAAATATACGTCTTTCATAACAAATTGTTTGGTTTATACTAAATTTGTATATATAGACTCCTTCGGTAACAATTTGGTGATTTAATAACACAAATTACTTTTTACGATACATTTAAAGGTCAAATGCCACGCTAGAAAGTCAACTATAAAAATAAAACGATCTACAGGGACTTTTTTCAACAATCACTTACACAAACAGACTTTTTTCAATGATATACAAACATTGACTGGTTAGATTGATTGTTTTATCAATAATACTTTTTTCTACAGGGTGAATAACAACTTTCTTTTTCAAATACAACACCCTGTATACCTATTATCTAATATATGGATTATTTACAACAATCTATAGGTTAGGTTAGGTTAGGTTAGGTTAGGTTAGGATTTTTAATTCATTAAATACAATTGACTTTTCACAAAAGATTGTCCACTGATTTTTCAGTCATACAGGACTAAAGTTAAAGCCCTGTAACTTTGTCAATTTTTATGCTAGTAACCTTTTTAAAAATTGTGAATTCAACAAACTAAAATGCCTTTAAGATACGTTTTGCAAAATTGAAAAATATTGAAAATTGGCCAAGATACGTTAATTTGTTTGTAATATAGTTTTTTTTTTGAAAATTAGTATTTCCCTCAGAGTTATATTATTACTCTGAGGTATTTCCAAATTTAAGTGATCATCGAAAAAAATATTGCAAATATTACACGTAAAAAGCGACATTTTTGGTCTCAAATTACTGTCACTTTTTGCTCTAAATACAAAATAACTATCATTGTTGAACTCGCAGCAATTTAAAAATTTATTAGAAAACTTAAAATCTGTTCAGATATTTCCTCCATTCCATATAGTAAATTTATTAGCGACTGGTGAGAAAAAAGTATATGATTTTTTAATAAAATATATTCACGATTTAGATGTGTGTTTGTAGTTTGTTTAGATCGTAACCTTTGTCTAACCCATTTGTAATATACCTCCTTTCCGTGGCCTAGTCTTGTAAATAAGTAAAGAAAAATGTCCTGATGGGTCCCTGGACGAGAAGCGAGTGTCCCCGTTTTTTCCCTCTGTTGTTGGTTCTTAATAAACGTGTAGAGTCTGGCTAAATAGCTAAATGCTTAGGCCAAAACAAAAAAAAAAAATCATTGTTGAACTATTTATCAATGAGAACTTTTTTGTATCTACAATGTTTTTAAAATACATCAGTTATTTAGGCCGCAAGGAGTCTCTTTCTAATATGTTTTTAGTTGTTATAGTCTTTGAATTTTACGTAGAAACATCGTTGCTACAATAAACTTTAGAGCAATTTTGATTTATTTGTTCTTCTTAAACTAATTTTAATAAAATAGTTGCGGAAATTTTAGTGTCCATATTGTAGTAGCAGTAAAAACAAAGACATAGATTGTTAATCTACGTGTAGTCTATTTTTATGAACAAGAGAGTAAATCTACATCGATAATCACCATTTTTTTGGACGGAGTTGTCTGTAGGTACTCACAAATTCCTTTAATGTAGCCTACAATTGTATAAAGGCCTTTTCATTACTTAACTCCTTAATTTTTTTCCATGTACCACTTTTTATATAATATGCCGCCAAATTTTCAATATCAGAGGAAATTTCTTCTTCTAAAGAACTCAGTATTTCATTTTCTTATCAAACAATCTTGTTCATACAACATTTACATTTAAAATCAATATGTTTGACTTGCAACCTTAGCTACGAAAATTGAACAACATCATCATCACTTGATATTTAAATAAAAATTAAAACATTTCTTTATTTTATACCTACCTATTATAATTTGCATTTAATTTGGTGGTAATTATGATATGGTAGTAGATAAAATCTTGTGCATTGCACGTCTTGTTACAGAACTCGCCTGCAGCGAGCTATACTATGATTTGTAAAAAGTTTTGTATTATAAATTAGGTTTCATTACTCTCTCGTGAATAAAAATAGCAAAGAAATACATAGTAAAGAAAAAAAATTTCTTTCTATCGACAAATATGCTATGACTTTTTCCTAAAACCTTCGGGCAAGTTCGTATATAGAGAAATGTGTACTATTGAACCTGAAAACATTTCGATTTTTAACCTATCTACCAGTAATTTTGACATCCTAAATGTCAAAATTGTCTTTTTCAGCTGTTATTACTTATTTTGTTCTTGCTTTGTTTGCTGTTTTTTGTGCTTTTCTATTAATTGTGTGAAATGGAATTGGTAATAGCGAGTCTAACCGTTTGGGTATGGCAGATTGGTATAAATGAAGTAACTTGCGGAGAACAGTAAAGCAACTCGCAATTCTATTGCTATACCTTGTCCAGTATAAGTATAATTGCACGTCAAGGTCAAATCCGCGCAATCTCGCGCGGATTTGATGGAACAACCCAAAATCTATGTTGGCAGAAATGTCAGTTTACGTTAGCTGAGTCTATCCTGCCATCCTGAAGTATTTTATGATATTATGTTTATTCCGAAGTTCATGTGAACTTACAGTTTGTATTTGTATGAAAAGTTGTTTTAAAAATGTCTAAAACGTAACCTCAAACATTCAGAAAATGACAACACTTGTCAAAGGACGAAAAAATCTCTCAAAAGTTGCGGCAATGTACGAAGGTAATAATTTGCTAGCAATTCAAAATAGACTTGCAGGAAAAAGGCTGAAATGTACGAGTACCTTTAATGGAACTTACTTCAATACTTCTAGTTCTAAAATTCCTATAAAAGGAGTCATGAACTTTTATATGCCAATCTCAATCTTGTCAAAGCAATTTTAGATTGACTCCCTATCAAATACCCGAACGCACCTCGAATATTACAGAGTAACTTTACAAGAAGTTTCCCAATAGAAAGAAATTTATTTCCTATTCCGTTACAGAGTTTACACCTAGTTGTTTTTGAAAGTTAATGAGTTGTATAAAAAGTTGATTTTTTAATAGAAAATTTTTCTGTTTTATTTTTACTGTTACTAACACAATAATTTGCCCAAACGTAGCTTCGTAAAGTCATGACACCAAGATGGCGTTATGAATATGAAGTCATTTTAGGTATCTGTGATCATTAGCAAGATCTAGTAAGATTAAGTAACGGAGGGAGACAGAACAGGTACAGTGTTTTAAAATGGAAGTAAACATAAAACTTACTGTCTAAAAATTAGTAAATGTATTGCAGTGAACACATAAACAATAACAATGCCCTAGTTGTTCTTAAGTACTATCTACACTACGCTGTGTGCGGAAAGTATGGAACAAATTGATTTTTAGCTAAACATACCACTATAAGAAATAATCTTGAAACACGTCTATTTTTGGTTTTAATTTACCGCATTTTAAAATAATATTCTAATATACAGGGTGAATTACTTTCCGAGAAATGACGTTACCGTCATTTTTTTAAAAGGGCCACCTCCATTTTGTCTCAATTTTCGGGTTACTCTAGCTGAGCAAAAATAATGTATCACATGTTGATTTCAATTGGTACAGGGTAGAGAAACTACAGTAATTCACCCTGTCTATTAGAAAATTATTTTAAAATACGGTAAATTTCAGGATTATTTCTTAAAATTGCCTGTTTTTACGACCATTCGTATAAAACTGTTTTGAATTTGTGTGAATAATTTTGTCTGTCAATCTTGGAGGAGTTTTGCAAGATAACATTTTGGACACTATTTAATTAAAAACATGGATAAATTCTATAAAGGGAGAGTGGAGACAATAAATATATCATCATTGTTTACAGTGTTCCTGATCCAGTCACTACGTACTACAAGGTATTTCAAAAAAGAGTAGCCCCATCTATAGGATAGGGGAAAAACTGAAAAATAATTGGGTTTAAAAAGAGAAGACATTTTTTTACAGATTTTTACTATTTTGCTAAATCTACAGGTAACATTGTAATAACATTTTCCAATAATATGTTTTGGAAACTGATACATTTCATGAATTTGTTGTTATACGACTCTGATAGAGGGAGCAGCTTACATTTCGTACCAAACATTATTCAATATTACTTTTTTTAGAAATAGAATTATTAATTAAAATGTCTAGTAAACTTAAACATTTAATTTTACATCACGCTACTCGATACTCAGTGTACCTACCTTTTTCAGAATATTTTGATATGAAAATATCAATATTAAACATTTTTTGTTGCCTAAAAATCGTAAAAAATTTAAAAAGTTGTTTTTTCAACGCTCCTTATCTTGAAAACGGATACTGTTACAAACATCTGTTACTAAGAAAAACCCAGTTAGTTTATAGTTTTTTACATGTCCTAGAGAAAGGGTTTTCTTTTTCTTAAACACCCTGTATACACTCTTTTGTTATTATATGTAACCTAAGAATAACATCAGTCATAAACAGTAGTATACAAATTCAAAGATTAAATCTTTGAACTAATTAGTCATTCTAAACATGATAAAGAAAAGTTAAAATGCATTTTCCAGTTGATTAGTTACTTGATATTTGTGTTGGAATTTAATTTAATTAAATATTAATTTATTAAATTTTATCAATACACCAGATTATTAGAAACCTCACTGTTTGTATTTGTTTGAGAAATTTAATATAAAAAAATTTTTAGTCATTGTGGATAAAGTATAGTATTCTACTCGCGTATAATTATACGCCCATTGAATAATATACTATTAAATATAAGTTCAACTATTCTTTAACTATAATAATATGTCTATATGCCTTAAAAACTTCTTAAAAACAAGAAAATACACAATAAAAAAATCTTCAATGCAAATCACCATAAGGCAAAAGTTTGATTGGATAAAATACTATGACCTATCTCAAGCAATGGCGAACAGTGACGTCACAATAATGTGACGTATTGTCTAGGCCACAACAAGTTATTTTGACAAATTAATACCATAACAACGTTATTACGAACACAAACTTTTGCATTTTAACCTTTCCTGATTATTAGCTACGATTGCATATTTTGTTGCATCTTATTTCTGAGCACTATTACTAAAATGTACACTATGCTGGGATAACCTAACTTCCGTTTCGCCAGGATCAACTTCCAAAGAATTTTGAGCACGAGTAGGTTGGGGAGTGATTTGCGGACTTATTTCTGGAGTTATGTGAGGTGTCCTTTGCGGAGTATATAGAGAATGATATCTGGGCACAACACCTAAAAAAAAATTACAAAAAATTGGCATAAATGAGATCAATGGCAACCCACTACTAAATGGCTACCTTATGCTCTTGACTTCTAATGTAAAGTTTTATATTTTTGTGCTTGTACTATATTATTTGGGAAGGTACCTAAGTCTTTGTCCTGACGCCGCTAGAATCCATATGATTTTCATTATTCACTACAAAGATACATGCAAGAATTTTACAGTTCTTTAGACATATAGTATATACAAAAAGTACGAGGAGTAATAAACCCTAATTAAGTATGCAAAACCTTTACAGGGAGCACCATAAAATTTTTGATAAATCTCTTACTTTAAATTACATTTCTTCCGTAAATCTAAATACCAGGTAGATCGACCCCGTATTTGTTATAGTTGTAGCAAAGTTTAGGATTTCTTCATTGTTAAAGGATTAGCAGATAAGCAATAACGCAATGCAGTGGTGTGTATTTTGGGAAAAAAATACGTTTTAAATTATGTTATATTAAAAAATGAAAAGAAATAATTATTGGAATATATTTACTACTTACATTTTATTCTATATCCGACTCGGAAGAGGAAGAATCGTTGTTGACATTAATAATAATAGGGTCGATTAAATCATCACAAATATCGTCAATTTTCCACATATTTGCCTATACTTTGATAACATGCTCGATACAGTTTGTCCAATTTTCCTTACTAACATGACTTGCAGCACTCTCAAACAATTTCACAACATCGTTTATTTTAAAAGTAGTATTTGTTTTCCAACTTCCTCCTTTACCTGAGCCCATATTAATTCTATGGGATTAAGTTCACAATTATAAGGGGGAAGTCGAAGAACTGATAGACCACGAGAAGAAGCCATTTCTTCTACAATGTAGGTTTTGTATTTATTCTTGTTCATTTTTGCAATTCTGTAAAGTTCTTTCCTTAGTGGATCTTTTGGAAACTTAATATTTTTCGAAATAAGCCACTCCAAAAGCGCTCGTATATGAATGGTAACTTGCGTTGTCCATAACAATAACAGCCCCTTTTGGAATCAGATACAACATTTGAACAAATCATTCCTCGAAGACATCCCCATTCATATCTTCGTGATAGTCCCCCGTGCGTTTTGAAATAAAAGTTAATAATCCACCATCAACAAAACCTTCAGAACTTCCAACATGGACAATGATAAGTCTTTTTCCTTTTCCAGATGGTGGCTGCAAACCTAACGACAAACCTTCCACGAATGCCTGCCTTCCGCTTTTAATGTTTTCATCTTGCCAAGATTTGGAAACTGTATATCCAGCATTTATCCATGTTTCGTCTAAGTAGAAGATTTTTAAATTTTGTTCTCTGGCATGTCGAATGCTTCTTAAATAGTCTCTTCTCCAAACAACTATTTCCGGTTTATCTATCAAGAGAGATTTTCTATTATGTTTTGTATATCTGAAACCCACATCTTCCAAAAGTTTGCATAATGTCATTCTGGAGAATTTTGTATAGTCCGTATCTTCTTGCACTGATGTCATAATTTTGTCAAGTGTTGAATTTCCTTTCGTAAGTAAAATCCATGGACTTTACGCCTTAGTCTTTGTTTTAATGACTCATCGATCTCAATTGGTTTTCGGCCTCAAGAAGTTTTAGGAGGTTGAAGAGTTCCATTCTTGCTTTCTTTTAGTAATCTATAAATTGTTTATTTAGCAACACACAACATAGCAGCCGTTAATTCCACAATATCATCAACACTTGCACTTGGATCCTTATTTTTCAATGATATATAACAATTCAATATCAGAATTTTTTCATTTAAAGATAATGGACCTATTTTTGGTCGTTTAGATGGTCCTTGGCTTATCGACATTGTTTGGTACTTGCACAATTAACATTCAACAAATGTTTTAAATATATTCCAACTGTTTACAATATTATGAAAACCATACAACTTTATACAACTTTACTCAAAGAACTAATACTAAGAACTGATTTAATGTACCTACTTTCTTTTAAAATAATATTCCCGATAATGTTTCTAAGAAAACTGGGTTGTTTGGAAAATCCCTCTCAATAATCGAATAATCTGTAAATAGGTGTAATCGTATTAAGCCGATTACAGTAGGCCACTTGCCATTTAAAATTTCTGAGAAATATTCCCCAAACACTACATATAGGAGTAATACAAATAAAAAATATTCATTTTGCTTCTTTGAATTTAATAAAAATTGTAACGATATCTTGACTTTAATTAATTTTTTAAAAATATATTTCATTGTAATTTTTTTGTGACAATATTCAAAGTTTGAATTAATATTCTTACAAAAAGAAAAAAAAAATATATAAAATAATTATTGTTACAGATTGGTTTGTTTTCTATTATGAATAAACTGTGTTGCCTTTCTTAATCAAACTTACTAAAATTTATGTACCTCTATCACTTTTTTTTATTAAAATTAGTACATCCCGTTACCTCCGACCTAAATCGTATATTCTTTAGCATAGCTGCAACTCATTCGTTTAATACAAAATGTACCTTACGGTATACCCTCTTAAAATATATTTTGGTACGTCTATGAAATCTACTTAAATGAATGATTTATTACTCCTTGTCCTTTCTATATAGACTATAGATTGTGCACAAAGCCGAGGATCTGGACATGCGTGAACCCTGCTCCATTCATTGTAAATTGTTTATTTGTACCTGAAATTGACTTAGTTGATAACTAAGAGTTTACAACAATTCCCGATGAAATTTTAAATTCTTAAGCTTATTATACTGTTGATTTACCTGTTAGTCTTGAATCTGAGCTGATGGCTCTTTCCAGTTTTCCTCTATTGTGCGAACAGTCCCTTTTCCTCGGCCTGGATCTGGAACTGATATCAGAAGCGTTAGAGCTTCTGCGTTTTGTCGAAGAAGACCGGCAGTGTGTATAATGCGTAGGTAACTGATGAGCTGAACCTCCTTAAGAAAAACAAATTTATAAACAAAAAAGGTTGTGAATATGGACGATCATTTACCCTTTTTCGAAGTATCTTTCAAATTGTGAGCTGGTAATTTAACCGAACAAGAATGAGAACTTCTTCTTGCGCATTCATCTTGCGCATGATTCATTTCTTCGTCTACCCTTCTTTGTCTTTTCAATGGGTTTCTTCGCTTGTCTTTTACGCGAAGTGTCACCGGACATTCCAAGTGTAAATCCATCGCCATGGATCCCTGGCTACCGCAAGGATGTAAAGAATCGTTACTTAACCTATAAACCAAGTTTTGAAATTGTTAGTTGTACAAGCTTGTAGCTTAGTGGTTTAAAAAAAAGACAAAAAGACAAAAATACAAAATGACACAAAAAGACATAAAAAGACAAAAAGAAAGACAAATGACAAAAAGAAAGACAAATGACAAAAAGAAAAACAAAAAGACAAAAAGTGTAACATTATATGTTAACTAAAAACGTAGTATTTTTAAATTAATTATATGGCTAACACTAACACCATCTATTGTATAGAGTTCTTAACATGTTAATTATTATAAACGATTCCTGTCAGTAATTCCAACTTTATACACGATCTTTAATGTGGCATAGTCCAATACCTTAAACCACGATTCATTCTCTTATTGTCATTGGTGTTATACACAGCATTGGAATATAAAATTTCAAAGACACTACAAATTTAAAAGACTTTACAAATTTCAAGTTCAAAAGACATTACAAATTTCAAGGTCAAAGACATTACTGGGTTACTACCGAATTACCGCTGATTAGTTCTACATTGGTGGACTGTTTATCAGACCAACCCTTCACTGGACCAGCCCTCTCCTGGATCAACCAATGGATCAGATGTAAAAAAAGATAAGTCGACCAACGTAAATAAATGCATTTATAATATTATACAGCTGTCTCGTTTTTCTTTATTTCTTAAACGTAATATCAAAATCATTTTTGTATCAACTGTATTAGAATAAGTAGTTGTAAAGAACTGTTTGCGGATTATTTTTTTGTAACGTATTCTCAACTTCATTCATTTTAGCAACAAGGAAATCTATTTATCTTTTATCTGTTTGTACATTTTCATATCATTTTTTTTATCTTCATAGACAGTTTTTTCTGACATCTTTCTGTCATCTAATGATATTTATTTAAATCACTCAGGTTAAATTAACTTTCTTCATTAGTATCATAAAAAATAAAAAGATTTAAGTGGCGCCCTTATAATTTCTTGAAGAAACAAATATTGTACTATAGTCAGAGCTAATGAACTTACTCACCCCTAGCCGAGGTATTTAACTATCATAATTTTTGCTGTGATAAACATTTATACATTTTGTTAATTATTGAAATATCTTTTACAACTAATTAAAGAGGAAATTAAGATTAATGGTTGTTTTATTGTAAATTACATTTTTTCTTTTGGTATATTTTTTTTTAAACGTTAACTAAAAACTTGTATAAATTCACTATCAACATGTAAATCATATTACAAATTGACGTCCAACGTAATAATAATGGTTACAAAAGACAAAAAAGACAAAAAAGAAAGACAAAAAGGCAAAAAGAAAGACAAAAAGACAAAAAGAAAGACAAAAAGAAAGAGAAAAAGACAAAAAGAAAGGCAAAAAGAAAGACAAAAAGACAAAAAGAAAGACAAAAAGACAAAAAGAAAGACAAAAAGACAGACATAATAAAAATTAAAACAACTATACTTCACCTATAGTTGCCGGCGGTTTCATCAACGGAGAGCGCGTGCCTGTGAAGTAATCCTGGATTGAGCAAAGCACAAGCTGCAAAAGTCTTCGTTTTCGTACTAGCTTTGTGAGGAATAGGAGTACGGGACTGTGGAGACGTTTCTGTACCGCCAGAACGTTCTAAAACAAGATCAGGAGCGGATGGACTTCTATTAATAGAACCCTAGAAAAACAGTTTCTATGCTCTAATCACGGTTTGGCAGTTGGACGATTTTTTAACCAACATACCTGTGGAAGCTTGAGCAAATTCTTGTTCTGTTGCGTATCTAACGCAAGGCCCCTAGAAAAATGTAAAAAAGATTGAGTCAACGCCCTTCTGTCAGTCGAAGCAACATTCTGATGAGTATGTTGATGTTGAGTCATGGTCTGCACCTACAACATAATATATCAGAATTTCAATGTCTCATAACTGTTTGTTAATGAAGAATTGTTTGTACCTGAACAGCAGAGGTTTTTAAAGAACTATGTCTACTGCTGTAGCTACCATGGCCGCAAATACTCGGTGGACCACCGGTTGTACTAAGCTTGAATCTTGCTGGTACTACCTTGGCGGCGGAATCTCGGGCTTCGAATGTCATTACACAGGCAGCCACAACAATGAAACCTGTCAAAAACAAATTTGTTACACTGATTGAATCAGCATTTATTTGTTTATTTTTATTTACCCCCAACACCCATAACAATAGGTCCTGCATAAGACAAATTGTTGAGATGAAAACTTTTTGTTTCATTTTTCGTACGAAACGTGAAGTTTCCCTTAAACTCCGGAGTTGCCGAAAGATGATCGGCATAATAACCTGCAAAAAAAAAACAATAACAAAATACTAAATTGTATATTTAAACGCGCCATCTATAATCTAGTCGTAGAAATGCGGCACCATCTATCGGATATCTGAGAAACTTATACGCCAAAGCGCCATCTATCCTAAGATGCTTACATACTTTGGTACAAATTGTGGCCCTACCTATAGTGGCCATCGCTGCTCCCAGTACCATTAAAAGTAATCCTAGACTGAGAGCCTTGCAAGCGTTCCACAGACATTGGCCGTTGACTTTTCCTTTTACAACTTGAACATTCCACTGGGCTCCGGAAGCTGGGTGCGCTCGACGTACCACTTCCGATGCTCCGCCTCGAGTCCATCCGGTACCAAGGAATGCTCCTTGATGCATTCTGGGCTCTGCAACAAAAAGTAGTTTCATTCAACTTTTGTCAAATTTAGAAGAACCATCATTCATAATTATGGACAAAGTTTAGTAGAAAAAATACCAAATTCAACTTGGACCAAACACTTTTTAATAGAGTTGTTAAAATGGAGGTATATAGAGTTTTCAACAATGATACTTGAAGTTAAATTAATGCAGATTGTAAAGAGACATGTTACTAGAAATTTTTGGTTTCTGGTTTCGCTAGTTACAATTTTTAAAACGTGTTCGGATTTCTTTGTGCGCAGGCTTCTGTCAGTTTGAGGCTAATTTAAAAACGATAACTGGCGAAACCCGAACAAAACTATTATTTAAGTTTCTATAAAAAACTATTTGACATTTGATTTGAAAAAGTTTTATGAAAATTGACAGTGAAGAGATGTATGAATCTCAAGCTAACAAAAGGAATAAGAGTACTGAAAACAGAGAAGAAAGAAGCGAGAAAGCTGGAAGAATTCTAGTCTTGGAAGAGTTGGTTTGAAGAACTTGAAGGTAAGAATAGTACTATAAAGTTTTCATCCTCCTCTGGACCCGTATTCTTGAAGGTGATAGAATAGAACTCTCTCCAGGGAGCACTCCCTACATTAATTCACCTTTCTATTGGTAACACGAAAATATATTCTTGAGATCGATAGAAAAAAGTACAGTAGCTATAGAAAGAAACAAAATTAAAAGAATGTTCGAGCAGGATTGCCATAGCAATGGTTGTTGATTTAGTAATCGTATTTTTTTTTAATACGACGCCATACAAAATGACATACGAGAAGGTTAGGTTAGGTTAGGTTAGGTTAGGTTAGGTTAGGTTAGGTTAGGTTAGGTTAGGTTAGGTTAGGTTAGGTTAGGTTAGGTTAGGTTAGGTTAGGTTAGGTTAGGTTAGGTTAGGTTAGGTTAGGTTAGGTTAGGTTAGGTTAGGTTAGGTTAGGTTAGGTTAGGTTAGGTTAGGTTAGGTTAGGTTAGGTTAGGTTAGGTTAGGTTTTACCCTTGGTAAACCCATTGGATGAATTATCAGACAATAGGTTAATAGTTCTTCTCTTGCAGAAATAAAATCCACAATCGTGTGGTACTGTTGGAATTGTTTACTTTTTCGCAGATAAAAGTTTCTTATTAATTCTCCTTGGAGGCCAATTTCCTTCTTGGGATACGTATTACTCAAATTTTCGTTCCCCCCAAACAATTTTTGTCTTTGGATGTTTTATATTACATCCCTTCTTGTTTATTTTTAAAGAAAATTATCATTGGGCTTCAACTTTTTTACACCTGATGATGGTCCTATAGGACCGAAACTGGTTGCTTCAATTTAATAAACAGTTTGTGGGATAGAATTTGTGTTTCCTTTAAACCTTTCTGATTCAGCCCACATTTGAGATATGGATAACTTACAAGATTTTTTAATATTGTTCAATTTTGCAAGTTTAGCTTATTTCTTTTTAATTCAGTTATTTATGAATTATAATTTAATCCACAATTGAGTTGTTCTCCAATGGTTTATTTATTATATTTTTTACAATTAGATCATTCAATTATTTCTATGGAATAGTATTTGTCTTTTTGCTTATGCATATCTACACATTTTCCTCCGGTAAAAATCTGTTATAAAAAAGTATGTGTCACCGCAATTTCACATTTACACGAAAAAAAACAAAGTACCTAACTAATGAGAGAGAGAATGCTCGTCTAAGGATGCTTCAAGCCTTTGAAATATATTTCCCCATTCAAATGATGAGTAGAGGTGGCTGGCATACATGAAAGCATAGACGTAGATGAAAGCACAAAGGAACTTTGATAAAGAAAGATAAAGAATAGGTAAATCTGTTTCCAAAAAAAGGCAAGAAATATTAGAAATGCAGCTTTTATGGATGTTAATAGTGAGTTTTATAACGTTATAGTAAATTTAGAAACTTTATCAATCGTAGTTTTAAAAAATGAAAGAAAATAAGTAAATAAAATAATCTGGGTTTCATTTTTTGTACTTGTATTTTAAGGTCGTAAGGATATAATTTATATTTTCTACGCCCATGTCTGTAAACGTCAAAAATCGCACTTTTAACATTGCTTGTAAGTGACATTTAACAATAAAATGCGCGTAATAAGGTCTCATAACATACACGTGCTTTTAGATAAGAAAACTATCCGTGTTTAATCAAATTGCAATAAAAATTTTATCTACTTTTAGGAAATAACGTTACAAAACTATTAATATTAGAGACATTCCATTTAAATTAAAAGAGTAATGCCCCTAAATGTCGGCAACACCTTATACAATTTCTCAAAAATAAGTCTTTTTTTCTCATAGTATGTTATGGAAATAAACGTCATGTTATTAACACTGTCAAGTTTTGTATGCGAATGAACATTTTCTCAACTTCACCTACAAAAATGTCTTCTAGTAGTGAAAATGATGACATTATGAGCACTCCGCAGGAGATATTAGAAAAAGCTTAAGCTGCCACACAAAATTTGTTACCGCAAAAATCCAAAGAAAAATACGAAAAAACCTATCAAAACTTATGAATTGGCGATACAAGCACAACGTAAAATCATTTTCGGAGAATGTTTTCCTTGCGTTCTTTGAAAAATTATCAAAAACTATGAAACCATCTTCGCTATGGGCCAATGGACTAGTTTAGTGATTTTTTTTTAATATTTGCATCTTATAAAATAGATTTTTAGTAGTTCAACTGTACAAATAAAATTTTTATAAAATTAATCCTCTAGCCATAATCGGCTTTTGAAATTTAAATTTAATGGTTACATACGTCATAAGTGGTAAGTGACGTGTTTCAATAAGATTGGTAGAAAATTTGCGATGTTGTCGATATGCTTTAATATTAACCTAGAAACTTATCTCTCTCTCTTATTTTTTGTCACTAAAAAGAGATAAACATATCGATATTTTTGTTCTCTGATTGACACTTTATCAAATAAGGAGTAAAACACTAAACAAAATATTCTGTCATTTTCGTTAGTTTAATTTGTTGTTTGGTTGTGTTTGGTTTATGAAACAAATTACTTCTATACTATTTTTGGTTCGAAAATAAAAATCCCTAACACCTTCTCTTGGTGTTATAGTGGTTCCTTCAAAAATAACCAATAGAAGTAATTGTTCTCTCGGGGAGTAACCCTTCTATCGGTACAGTGAGAGAACGAATTTCAAGAATACGGTTTTGGCATTTTCAATAGAACCACGCCCACTTTCTATTGGCTGTTCTATTCTATCACCGTCAAGAATAGGGGTCTTGTTTGTTTATTACAGATAAACACGATTTTCTCTCCTGTCATATGTCTTGTCAACTGGTACAATCAGTTAGTCACAGAACACGGTGTTTTGTGCCGCCAGTTCTTTGAGAATACTTGAAACGAACGTAGTTAAAATGTGACAACGTTGACTTTTAAACACACTTCATTATTGGTTATTAGTTGGCGCTACGTTTAAAACTTACTAATTATTTATTGCTAAATTTTACGAAATGAGAAAAATTACTTGCAAAATGAATACCAATATAAGTAAGTAGGTATCTTATCCTAAATATATATTGCTATCATTTTGATTAATATGATCCTACTAAACTAGTCCATTATTCGATGCTGAGAACTATACTAAACATTAATAATAACATTAACATAATCAAATTATCCAAAACTAATCACCCCACTGAAACGGCGATCGGATGGATTAAAATGTAAAAAATGGAAAATCCTGTCTGCAAAACAAATTGATACGTATCTGAAAGATGTTCCAGACGATAAGCATTAGCTTCAGCTTCAGTTTCTAAAATGTTTCAGAATAACACATATAAAGGTGCTAATGGCTTAGTGTATATGCTCGTAGCTCACAAACGCGATAATATTTATTTCCTACGACCACATATGAAAGTGCTAGATTGCACACTTATTTGTACTTAAGAAAGTAGCTAATATCAATACACGTATTGAAAAGTAAATATCAATACACGTATTGAAAAGTAAAAAAATATAGTTCTATGATCTGTGACATTTACGTCAAATTTATCAATAGTAAAAACACATAAATGTCAAAGCAATTAATTAATTAATTTTTTTTAAATGTGTGTCAAATATTGTATTGTAATTGCCAATACAAATTTTTCTGTATAAAGTAAGAATAAAGAAAAAAGTTTCTTATAGGTTTTTAAATTTTTAAAAAATAAACATATTTTTATTCAGTATTATTATTTTTATAAAAACACTTTTAGAAAGAAGAACAGTTTATTCTTCTTTTTTATATTGTGTTTATGTTCCGTGCATGTATCGAATGTGGATTTTTGAAGTTATGTTTGTGTTTCTGTTCACAATTATCTTTGTGTCTATTATTATTACATTACTTTTCAATTAATTTCACCAACTGACCATTTTACTTTTAATTTTTATAGAGCCCACAAAAAAAATTAAAATGTCATTTAGCTAATAAAGAATTTTGATGTGAATTCCTGAGAAAGGTGGTTATTTGATTTTAATTAATTATATTTCCATGCAATATATAAACTTGTTTAAATCCTAATTTTTAACATGACTAACAATTAAAATAAATTTTATAAATAAATTTAAAAGATTTATTATAATAAGAAATATTGGGGTCGTAGGAAAAATCGTGTACACAACGCGTGGGAAAGTGTATTTCTTGCACTCGTTACGTTTCCGCACTCGCCACTACGCGGCTCGTGCTAAACTTCACTCGTGCGTAATACTTCACTTTCCACACTTGTTATGTAATATACTAATTTATAACATTTATTTAATCTATAAATACTGAGCCACAGCAACGGATGGCCGGACCAGTTAGTATTTTTTATATCCTGTATTATGAGATTATCAAATGGGATAACGTTAAAGATTCTGTTAGTATATAGGTTGTTTTTGTAGCTATCTGAACATACCCTACTGCACTGACGACTACAATAAATCTACCTTTAAAAAAATTCAACATTTTGAAATCTACGATGGAAAGCAACACATTTTTATGTGCTCTTCCTTGATATGGTCGTGACATTCGAGAAAATATTTGCTAGCGTGAATTCACATTTTCACCGAAAAATGAGTAAGTGCTTGTCGAGTAAATTGGGAAAATGATAATAATTAGGGTCTGGTGGATGGAAAAAAAATGTATAGAGGGGTTTTCTAAAGCCTGTTTTTCATTTTTCCATGTTGTTTCCGTATATGAACAAATTAAATATAATGAACTAGATACGAGAAGCCTCTCAATCTTGCAAATATGACTGGTGTGACATTTTTTTAATTAAATTTTGATTAGAAGGAGAAAGCGAGGGAAGCCGGTGGTTGTGAATATGAAAAACAAGTTGTGTTTTAGGCATAATGGGGAAACTAACAAGATCCAGCACATCTTTGGTTCCGTACAGGATGGCACGCCAAAAATTTTAATCAGCGCAACAATACGTAGTAAAAAAGTTAAATAATGTTAGGCCTTTTTTGTAAAATTTTCCTTTTGCTTTATTACTATTTTTATTTTTGATTAATTTTTTTTACATATTTAAATTCCAGAGTTTATGGACAATTAGCCACTTTCAAAACCGACTGACCTATATAACGGCACAATCTATTCTGTTTTAAATAAGGGAATCGATGTATCAAATTTATTCAATGTTTTTTCATACGAGATATCGGATTGATTAGATGTTTTGACCACAGAATTATGTATTTTTTGTCAAATATTTGTTTGGAATGATAAATCATTAAAAAATACTCGCTTACCGACCACCTGACACAGATCCAAGTGTATTTTATGTTAATATCGGTCATCTACCATATAAATATCGTATCTCAGTATATTCGTATATCCTAGGACGACATTTTGATCAATTTTTGATTTCATAAGTCTACTCTTGGTCCTATTTAAATTTTTTTTTACATCCCTACACGGTTTTGATTTGTTTATGTTATTTACGTTTATTTTTGTATTTTTCCATTCCTAAAAATTTATATTTTATTGTCGATTTATTTGATTGAATGAAACTCCTGAAGGCAATATTGGGTGTGATCTATGTATAAAATGAAGACTCAATGAAAGCAAACACTTTAATAGTGGAGAACTTTAAATTGTGGATAGGCTAGATGTCTTTTTATCTCAAGTTCTTCAAGGAAATCTAAATTTTGTTTTTATCACAAGTGAGTAGTATTTGGATGTCATTGCTATATAAGAGTGTAAGGTTGGATGTTCAAGTAGGTGTTTTGCATAATAAATGCTCTTAAGTGTTCATTGAATCTTCAAAATTTCTTTGTGTTTGACCTATATATACAGCATTTGGGAAAATTAATTTTGTAACCCAATTTGGGTAATTTTGATTTCATATTTAACAATTTTGTTCCAACATTATTTTGTGTTTTAAATGATATTACTGCTGATGTTGCCGAAGATATTATTTTTGAAATTGTATTGGAAATATTTCCACAATATGTAATATTTTTATAGCTTTTAATTTCTTTAGTTTGTTTTGGAAATATTAGTTGTAGTGACACTTTCTGTTCTTATTAATTGGAATGAATTGGATAGCCATTAGATGTAGCTATTTGTTTTATGATATCAGTTTCCTTGTCAAAGTTAATTTTGTCCAGTGGGATTGAAAATGCCCTATGTATAATATAATTATAAGCTGCTAATGCATGTGCTATAGGATGATTTGAATTATATGGTATGGTTACATCTGTTTGTGTTGGTTTTCTGTATATTGAATAATTTAGTAAATTAATAACTTTTTCAATTTTAATTGAATTATTTTCTTCAACTTCTAAAGTAAAATTAACTTTAGGATGCACGGTATTAATATAATTAAAAAATATATCTAATTGTCGTTCGCTACCTACAAATCCTGCTAACACATCATCTACATATCTACACCAAAGTACAATATTGTTTTCATAACTTTAAAAATTAAAGGTTATGTTTTCTAAATTATCCATAAAAATATTTGCTAAAATTGGAGAAATAGGACTTCTCATTGGAAGACCCTCATTTTGAATATATACTTTGTTATCAAAAGTAAAATATTTTTGGCCAATGCATACATTAAATAGGTCAATTATATCTGATATTATATCTGGATGGATATTTCTTTCATCTAATAACTTTTTAACTAGAACTATACATTCTTTAGCAGGTATTTTAGAGAACATACTAGTTACATGAAGATACTAATTTAGTATTATTTTGTAATATACATTTATTTAATTTATTTATCAAATGTAATGAATTTGGTACTGAATATTTAGATGTGTAATCATAATTATTTAGAATAGTATTTAACTTTTTAGCTACCTTTTAATCAGTCTAATTACTCTTTATATAATTTAATAGTTCCATAGTTTTATGTCTCTAATAAGATTTGCTATTTGCATTATTTCAAAGATTATTTGAATAAGTGCTCAAAGCTATTTCAGAATCTGTGGCTAAAATTTCTTTTGTATTATCAGTAAATTTGGGAGGTAGGCAATATTTTAAACCCTTTGCTAGTTTTTTTTCATAGATCAAGAGTTAGTACAATAAATTTACTAAAAAAAATTAAATAAAATTCACAAGGACATGTTGATATCCCATATGGATCTTGGATGTATACCCACCCCTGTTAAAAGTATATGCCAGCATTGTCTCTTTTAAAAACAACTATCTTCATTACTACTATCTTCAAATCTGTATTATTACTTATAATCACCCATCCATCGATAAAACTGTTGCGTATCGCAGTCTCTTTCAATGATCAAGGCTACAAGTGTCTCCTTCACGCACTCATAGATAAAAATCTTTATTTTCCTACGACTAATAGAACCCACAACTCACCTAAAATTAAGCTCGTACGCACAGAAATTCACGGTTTCACAACACATCTCTGCATCGAGTCATAATTAACAGCACTCAGTAATAAAATTGATTCATTTTCAACAAAGATACATTTCATACGTTTTTTTTTTTCGTTGAAGGATAATTCTTTCAACATCCCAAAGGACCCACGCGGGCAACAGGTACGATCATGCGCGCCGCGTCCGGTCCAAAGCGATTATCGACCCTCCTGCCAGAGAGGGACTCTGAAAAAAGATGTTATTGTGGACGCGCTTTTTATATAAATGAAATGGGGGATGGTGGGGACAGCTTAGGTCAGGAGGTTGACAAAGGTTGATGTCCTTTCAAACAAATAATTCTTTAGTATTAAAGAGTGGTCCAGCTTTTTATTGAGGATTTTTTAGAGGTTCTATCTTAACGATTATCTGTCAGGATTAATATTGGTTGCTTAGCTTAGTCAATAAGAATAACAAGAATAATGTTTTGTTTGTATAGTCGACAAAAAATTAAATCACAAATGATGCAATGTTCTGGTTTTTTTTTAATAATAATGTGTAATCCAGTTTTATCTGAAACGCCCCACGTTGGGCACCAAAAGTATACTGTTGGTAGTAAAACAATAGTTTTTTCTCGTTGAGAAAACGCACTTTGTTTTAAATGAGCCACTTGTACTGAAACAAAACTCGAACTTGACGCCATTTTCACTACCGAAAATGTTCTTGGAGTATGGGCCGATTGTTCAATCTTCAGATAAAAAGTCTATTAACTATCCAGAGGATAAAGTTATCTGTCTGTTTATTCGACGTATAATTAGTCCCCTATTTTTCAATGCCTTTTTATTCATTGAATAGTTATCTGACGGAATATTTGAACTCTGGCAACACGAACTTCAAAGTGGTGAAACAAATATTGTGGGGTTAAATTTTGTTAATTCTATAAAATTATATTTTGTCAAGTTATTTGTGTGAAACGTGTTGCCTATAGCGGTACGCCTACGACAACAATATGACCTCCCACAATATTTTCTTAAAAAAAATATGAAATTAAATTAAATTAAACCAGGCTGCTCAAAGCAATGAGACTCTTAAAAATTTTTATGCTAAAAAAACAAATAACGAAAGAGATACTTAATGTAGTTCCTCCGGTCTCTGTATGACGTCACCCGCTCAGGTTACGTGTGTAGGTTCGAGTTCTATGATTATTATCTCCGATCAAATGCTGTTTTTGTGAGGTTAAAGTTCTGAAAGTCACAGCTAATGGAAGCAGATTTAGAAGTGGTCGTTTTCTTTATGCGAATTTTGCGAATTAATTTATGTTTGAAATAAACAGAAATTCAAAAGAGACATTTATTATTCAATGTCGCTGAAAAAGATGCATTAGAAAGATTCCAAAATGAATTGGTGTTACAAGTGAGTACAATTTTTTTATATTTTTATTCCTATGGAACGTATCTTAAATTAAGATATAGCGTGTTCTTAGTTATAAAACAGTATTCTTCAATGGAAATGTATGAATGTGAAAATTCCTGAATATCCTGTTCTCTCTTCCAAGAACAAACTACATCAAAGTTGTAGCACGTCCTAATTTAATTAAAACCTTTATGATACGGATAAATTTGACAATAATTATGGATCTCGTACAAATGAATTAATGACAAAAAAAAATCAGTAGGAAATTCCAAAGTTCATCGAAAATGTTAAACATTTAAATAGAGCGATAATAATTGTTGAAATTCTAGAGTTTATCGAAAATGTCAACTATTAAAATAGAACAATAATAATTGATATCACCTTAAAAATGATCAGAATTTGGTTCATGCATGGATGTTGTAGAGTCCTGGTACTTAATTCTTGCTAAATATGTGTTGGAGCAAATTGGCCCCAAATACCTCAGATGTAGAATCTTTACAACTGTTGTCACCTTCAAATGGACAGGAATATGTTCCTTAAGGCTTAAATAACTTGCCTGTTCTCCTGGAACTGCTAGTATTGGATGCCAATACACTTTGGCCCCAATTTCTTGTCAGGTAGGTTAAATTTTTATGAAAATACACTTTTATACACACACTTTATCGATTTAAGCATTTATCTTGCATGATTATGCGTTAATTGTTTAATTTTACTTACAAAAATTTTAATTTTATCAGGACAAATTTCTTACCCTCCTTTCGCTTTCAGGAACAAAAAACAAGAGAGAGATTTTAGATTCAACAAAACCATGGTTACCGATAATTCTTTTGTTTTCCCAGCTTTCCTTTTGAACAAAAAATAAATAAATTTATGTTGGTAGTGAAGGAAAAGTTACTAAAAAATATCAGTTTTTATGTTGGTGACTGGTAAGCTCAAATGATGTTTATTGGAACTTTGTTGTACAGAATGATTTTATTTTAGTGAGATTTGGCATTCTAAAATTATTCCTCCTGATTTTGGGAGTGGTCACAAATTTGTCCTTAACATCTAGAAATTAAAACTAATCCATTATTTTCAAGGTACAATTTAAGAAATTTATAAAATTTATGGAATAATTATCTGGAATAAATTAAACTCAACTTGTAGTTTTGCTATTATCTTTCTATCTATTAATTTAGTTTCATAAAAAAAGATCGAACAAAGACTTACAATGATTTTTTTTAATTATTGTTTCCCCCCGAATGTTATACACCAATTCAGTATCTCTTTCATAATATTTATAAATAAACATGCTCATTTGTATACTACTCCTAATGCAATCGTAACAATATTTATCCCTCAATTAGCAGAGTTATTCGACAGTTAAGTCTTATCCAACTGTTGAAAAATTCAAGACCTTGCTATGCATCGAATAAAAGTTATCTATCTGTTTATCTGAAGATTGAACAATCGGCCCTAAAATGAATATATTATAAAATGAATAAAATGATTGGCTAGACTTTGCACAAAACATTGAAGATTAAGCGTTTTCAATGGACGAAATCACAATCATATGAAAGAAATAATCATCAATAAAGTAAAAATTCTTCTTCTGTAACAACTAATCTGTTCCTATTCCTATCTTTTTACGCAAGTAAAGAAAAATTTCTTGTTGCGTGTGCATTTTTTAAACATACTCAAGAAGTCCATTATCGAGATGACAGCACTGTGCCACGAGCTCATCTTGGAAATGAATCCGTTTCTAAGAAATAGCTGAAAAAAGCAATTTCCCGGCACAATTCACCGACATCTACTATTCATGTAAGAGATCTGTTTTTTCGAGCGTATTTACGTATGGTATGGCTAGTTTTGCCACGGGATATTTATGTGTGGACTCAGAGCTATCGTATAATATACAAAGTAAGCAAAAAATATCTGGTTACAAACGGCGAATGGGTCGCATCCGTTAATGGAACAAATATATTGTGTGATAATGCTTTATTATCGTACTTCTGACTTGTTTTTGACATTTTCAACGGCGAAATCTTTTTCGTTATTTTTGTTTTGATTTCGTTGGTGTTTAAAATGATCGAGTACGTAACAGAATATTATTAGTATTTGTATAATAAGAATAAAAATCGCTTATTATACTAGATGAAAAGAAGCATAAAACATAAGTAGATGAAATGAATACACCAAATTTAAAGTACGTTAGTTTTTTTCTTAAGAAAAGTAAGTGGCAAAAGTATCTATCAAATAAAACAACAGCTAACTATGAAGAGTACAATCAGCAAAGAAAATTAGTGAAGTAGAAACTAGAAACGGCGGAAGAAAAATCATGGAAGGAATTTGGAGAAAAACTGGAAATTAATAGTAAGGGAAACCTGAGACTTTTTTATAAGGTGCTGATATCTTGTGTCTTATGCTTGATTTTGAATAGTTTCCATATAATTTTTTTTTAATTATTAAAATTGATAATTATCTCAACACTAATTTGTGCACAATATTCTTGGTTCACCTGTTTTTTGCTAATATAAACAAATTTAATGGTTTTCCGCAATCTGGCATCGTCCATGGTCTATATTTTTAATAAAACACCCTGTATATTTTTTTGATTTTAAAAGCTCCTTAACAATACGATTTTAACGAACTACACCATGTAAAATCTATTATGAATTGTACAGGGTGAAATTTCGAAATTATTTATAATTTTGTTCAAGGTAGTAAATACATAAAACACTTGTCGTAATTGATTTTTTACATTAAAACAAATGCTCAAAATGTTCTCCAACCAGATATTTTCATCTGGTAGGTTCGGATGTTTTGCGTTGGGATATAAAATGGCCAACTCAGAAACAACTTCGTCTCTAATCATGCTTAAATATTTTTCTGCTGTCAAATTTCCATCTACAAAAATAGGACCAACAATATGATCACTTATGATACCTGCCCAAACTTTTGAGGATACTGAGTATGTGCCTCACGCATCCAATGAGGAATCTCCTCTGACCAATATCTACAGTTTTTTGACGTGAACTATCCACTTTCACATCATCTTCAACGAAGTACGGATTTCTCTTTAATGGTTTGACATATCCAAGTTCTCTGAATTGTGCATGAATTTTAGACACAGTACCTTGTAAACTATTAGTCAACTGTTTCATTAAAAATATAGATCTTGGACGATGCCAGACTTGCGTGTATCACCCTGTACATTTAAATTTAAAGCTCACATTTGAATTTCAAAGTTGACGAGTCTCAGCGTTTTTTATAATCTTCTATACTAACCCCATACAAATAATTATATTCCGTAAGTGGTTTCCACACTGTATATTATACAAGATTAGAGTACTAGGCTAATATACAGTGTGTAAAAGCCAAATGGAATAAATTCATTATTTCGGTTACTGTAGTAATCTCAAATAAAACTGTTTTCTAACATTATTTAATATATCAGGCGTGATCGACCTAATTGCAAGCTTTATTCGTTCTTTTAAGTCATTTAAATCAGAAGGTTTAGTTTTGTACACATGGCTCTTCACATATCCCCATAAAAATAAATCTAATAATGTAAGATCAGGTAATCGCGCTGGCCATTCAATCGATCCTCGCCTCCCTATCCACCGATTGGGAAATATCGTATCGAGGTACTGCCGGACATTAAGTTGGTAATGTGATGGTGTTCCATTCTGCTGAAACCATATCGTATTCACTGGAACTTGAGGGTTACCTGGATCAGGATATAAATTTGCCAACGTTGGAATGACATTATCTTGAAGTAGTGCCAAATAATTGTTGCCATTCAAGTTGCCCTCAATAAAAAAGGGACCAATGATATTGTTCTCCACAATCCCTGCCCAAACATTAACCTTTTGAGGGTATTGAGTGTGTTCTTCTCTCATCCAGTGAGGATTTTCCGTGGACCAGTAGCGGCAATTTTGCCGATTAGCATGACCGTTAAGTAAAAAAGTACACTCATCAGAAAACATAACGTCTTCTTATTGGATAATATTGTTATACAACATGTCCATCATTTGCTCACAAAAAAAAGTTCTCCTATCAAAATCGTCTTCCATGAGCTCCTGAGTAGGTATCATCTTATACGGATGCAATTTATTTTCTTTTAATATGTTTGCTATCGATGTATGGCTAGCATTGAATGTAGTGGATGCCTGTCTACTCGATGTATGTGGGTTTTCCTGAAACTCAAGCAACACATCTAATTTGAGTTCATCACTCAGTGCATTGGCAGCTGCTTTTTTTATCTACCTTACATGACCAAACTCGCGAAACTGCTTTTCCATTTTACTTATTGTTCCTTGGGATATAGGCGGTAAATTAGGAAATTTCTCATGAAAAAGGCGAGTTACTTCCTGTTGTGTTCGAATGTTATCTCCGTAACCAATCATTTGTAAAACTGTTATTTTATGCATTTCCGTTAATCTAACCATTTTTCAGAATTGAATTGAACAAACTTTATACTTAAATTACAACAATGACAACTTAAATAAAACAATTTACTACTGCTTGTTAAAATAGCGTTGCCACGGAAATTCTTTAAAGTTTTTTAATGGTTACCATCTAAAAACCACATTGCTATGATTTTTGTTCACTTTCTTATTATCAAGACCTAAACGGGAAATAAATTTTAAGTATATTGTAATAAGTTTCGAGTATATTTTAGCGAATTTCGGTAACAACATGATATTAATTTTTTTTATGTTAATTTTTGCATCAAATTTAAAAACAATAACATTTTTGAATAGAGAATGAAGAGACCTTTCAAGGGGGTTGAAGGTAGGGGTTGCATTTTCACGTTAAAGAATGTCAAGTTATAATTTAAATTTGACGTGTTTCGGGATTTTTTATAAATATGTACAGTAACCGAAATAATGAATTTATTCCATTTGGCTTTTACACACTTTATTTGAATTTACATCAGAGAGGTAATTTTTGTAGAAAACTAAAACAAATTGTCCAATTTCTATTTTTAATTTCGTAATTGCCATAATGTACAGTCGCTAAAAGTTAAAATGTTACAATCTGTAGCACTTCGAAACTTGGATGTTATTGTGAATTTAAATGCAGTGACCTCGCATGCCACGTTTCCTTTGACCGTATTTTTTTGTCGCCTTGGTAACAGCTTGTTGGCTCCCCATTCTGTCCCTGTTCCGATCAGGTGTGCTCTCCCGATTTATAAAATTCGTTCTCAGAAGAACTCTGTCATCTTCTCGCAGATTCTTGAATACAAAAACCAATGATAAAATAGAAAAAGTTTAGTTTTTGATAATAGTAAAATAATATCGTGTTAACGCTTCGTTCTTTTCAATCGGAATAAGTATTTGAACAATATAAAAGATTTTATAAAACAAGTACGATAACTTTGTAATGAATCCTTATTACATTTTTCAAATTTAAATTTCGCGCTTCTGTCACAGCTGTTAAAAGTCGCCGGCAAGGGGTATGAAGAAGAGAGAGGCAAACGACAACAACTGAAAGGTGAAGCAAGAATACATCCAGCGCCGGATTTCGTTATGAGGTTAAAATAAGCCAATTAAAATGATGCTTGTGGGCGGAGTTCCTACCGTTGATATTTTATGTGACGTTTAAACTAGGTATAACTGAAAGTAATTTTTAAGGTTTTAAGCAGGTATTTATTATTTTATGATTGTTTTCCTTTGATCTTGTCTTCATTTCATAGTCTTTAAAAGTAGGTAAACACAAGGTATTGATTTTTTGTGGAAAATTTTAACTAACGTGTAAATGGAAAACTTTGTGTTTTCCTCGTTAAATGAAGAATTCATTAATGTGAGTAACAAATCAAATATCTATTTTTGGCGTATAGGTAGTAATAAGAACAATTATTAAATTAAATCTACCAATTTTTTAGTCTGTTTTGCCACCTGGCTGGGGAACAAAAATTATGGAGAAAAAGATAATAGAAGGTGAAGATAAGTTCCCTAACGTTCAGTTGCAATTTTTTGTTAATTGCACGAACAAAAAAGTGTTTGGTAAATGGTTAAGAGAGTTTGAAAACTTAACCAATTCATCATACGTTATAAACAATACGGTTAATGAGGATAGAGAACGGATTAAACTTAAGTGAAATATTTAAACGATATATTGGTACCTATACATAATATATTGAATTTTTGAGATTATTAAAATTATTTTAAACATTTAAAAAGTTTTATTTACCATACAAAGTTTAAATTTAATTTTAGATGTCACCACTTTACTCGGTGCTCAAAAACTTACGAACCATCTTCACAAATTAAAACGAGAAATACCAACTGCCCTTCAAAATTAACAGTAAAAATTCATATTATTAGAAAAAAATACATGGGCATACAAGAAAAATTCCAACTTTTACAAGAAGCACCTTGTGAAATAACTTTTATTGTAACACACAATCAGGCAATTCAAATTATTTGCGGTTTCGGAAAGTTAGTAATGATGTAAGAGAACAGTTATTACGTTTCTACAAAAATGGACATACAGCAGGAACAGCATTAGAAATGATTAAGTGCAATATCCAGCTAACTTGTGATGACTACAACACAGCTTTAGCAGATAGGAATAGATGCCCAAGTTATAAATATTTGATTAAAACTGGATTTCGTTATGGATTAAAACTACAATAATTTACCCAAATCTATGAAATATTTCAACTCTCGGAGGTTGGAGGATGGAAATAAAAAATAAGTAATAAAAAATCCTCAGTATTTTTACCCTTAATTTAGTTACTGATAACCAAAACATGTATATTAATTAAATTAAACTTATTTAAAAAAAACCTGAAATTATCCCCTGGCATAATAAAAAAATACACCTTTATAATACATTTTACACTGCAATTATATATTTTTTTACTTTCTAGCCTAGAAAGCACAAATTGAAAAAGTGCGCCAAATATCCAAGCCACACCTACTAATATTTCTATTGGCCTATTTTAGCCTCATAACGGAATCCGGCGCTGGATGTATTCTCGCGAAAGGTGAACAGACCTAACCTCAATCTTCATTTTTAAGTTTATATAATGCTATTAGTGCTTGGGCATTGTTTATTAACAATTTTTTGCCAGCTAATTTATTTTTATTCCCAGGAAAGGGATTTTTTATTATAGTTCAAATTTACCGTTCAAAAACTTTAATTTTTACTTATTTTTCGATTTAAATTATTCCTCTTCCGATGCGTGTTGCAGATTTTCACAAAGTAGGAGTTGGTACTTACAATAAATTTTATTTGTATTTTATATATTTACGACGTAATTTTGCCCTAATAAACCTAATCGAATAATCATTAATGGATTGCAACCTTTACGGTCAAATCAATATTCCAGAAACGTTTATTTTATATATATACAGTGCCAAATCCCAGCGAACGATTCTACTGCAGCTCCATGTTTTAATAATACGAAAGGTTCAAATTAAATAACAATATCACTTCGTCATTGTAAATATTTTATAAGTGTAAGAGAGTGCGGGCTATAAGGAAATGTTTAAAACTCGTCGTTGATAGCCCAAACCCGTTTATTTAATCTTTATTTATAATAAATTTACCAAAAACGTTTTCTCTGTCAGACGTAGTTAAATCAAGATTTTCGAAAATAGTAACAGGTCGGCTGAAAAGTCCCCGGTCTACCATAGTAGGTAAAACACAATATTTTGACAAAATTCATTTTTTTTATTCAACATAGTTGCCTTCAAGGGCGATACAGCGATTATAGCGACCTTCCAACTTTTCGATACCATTTTTGTAGTACTCCTTCGGTTTGTCCTCAAAATAGGCTTCAGTTTCGGCGATTACCTCGGTATCAGAGCCAAATTTTTTTCCCGCGAGCATTCTCTTCAGGTCAGAGAAAAGGAAAAAGTCGCTGGGGGCTAGATCTGGAGAATACGGTGGGTGAGGAAGCAATTCGAAGCCCAATTCATGCAATTTTGCCATCGTTTTCGATGATTTGTGACACGGTGCATTGTCTTGATGAAACAACATTTTTTTCTTCTTCATATGGGGCCGTTTTTTCGCGATTTCGGTCTTCAATCGCTCCAATAATGCACAATAATAGTCGCTGTTAATTGTTTTTCCCTTTTCCAAATAGTCGATGAACAATATACCGTGTGTATCCCAAAAAACTGAGGCCATAACTTTGCCAGCTGACTGTTGAGTCTTTCCACGCTTTGGTGGCGGTTCACCGGCCGCAGTCCACTCAGCTGACTGTCGATTGGACTCAGGCGTGTAGTGATGGAGCCAAGTTTCATCCATAGTCACATATCGACGCAAAAAATCGGGTCTATTACGACTTAACAGCTGCAAACACTGCTCAGAATCATCAATTCGTTGCTGTTTTTGGTCGATTGTGAGCACGCGCGGCACCCATTTCGCACAGAGCTTCCGCATACCCATATATTCGTGAACGATATGTCCAACACGTTCCTTAGATATCTTTAGAGTGTCAGCTATCTCGATCATATTCTTTACGGTCACTCAAAATCATTTTGTGGATTTTTTTGATATTTTCATCGGTAACCACCTCTTTTGGGCGTCCACTGCGTTCACCGTCTTCGGTGCTCATTTCACCACGCTTGAATTTTGCGTACCAGTCAATGATTGTTGATTTTCCTGGCGCAGAGTCCGGAAACTCATTATCAAGCCAAGCTTTTGCTTCAACTGTATTTTTTCCTTTCAAATAACAATATTTAATAAGCACGCGAAATTCTTTTTTTTACATCTTTTTGAAAATAACAAAAGTTGCTTCACTAAAAATGCAATATCTCACAAACTAATAGTCCGACAGCTGTCAAATTTTTACACGAATCTTTTGAAGGTTGATACTATCTAAAAATGAAATGGATTTAATTCTAGTGTCGTCCTCTATAGGTCAGACCGGGGACTTTTCAGCCGACCTGTTAAAGACAATAAGAGAATAACAAAAATATCAATTTATTACGTCTAGAGGACTAACTTCAGGCATCTGGACATACTGGCATAGAAGGAAAAAGAAAGATGGACTTGCAGTCAGGAAAGGCGCTGAAGGAATATTTATAGGCCTGTGGAAAAAAACTCTGGAGCTTTTCGCACAGTGGTAGAAAAAATAATGTACCTAACACGTACGTAGGTTAGGTTAGGTTCAATGTGAGTGGAATTCACCCCTAAGGTTATAAATCGCCATACAAGCCTATCTTCCTTGCGAAGTCAATGATTGTCTGCGGCGAGACCTGTTTAAAGTCGTTAGGCTCCAATTGTGGTGCCTAGTAATTTCCAGGGCAGAGCAAGAACATAATATGTGTTCTGCAGTCTCGTCTTCCACACTGCAGAAGCGACAGTCTGAAGTTTGACTCAGACCTATTTTCTTCAGAATCTGCGTAGTTATATTTTTCGAGGGTGTGGAAATGAAAGCCTTCGAATGGATTAGTCATGGGATATCATTTTCACCTCTGTCAAGCTGGAGATAATATCTTCGGCAGTACTTCTGGTAATGCCAAAAAATGGTTCAGGTCCTATAGATCTAGACTTTTGGCAAGAGTGTCGGCTTTTTTGTTACCCACCACTCCGCTATGTCCTGGTGCCCAGAGCAAAGTTACCCTGTTGTTGGAACCAAGACGTTTTAAGGCTTTAATACAGTTCCATACCAGCTTTGAATTAAGCCTTAAGAGCTGCCTGGCTATCTGATACAATATGTATGTTTTTGTTTACAAGAGGGTAATTTATCAGCTCTCTTGCACATAATTCAATTGCGAAAAGCTCTGCCTGAAAGATAGTAGCATATGTGCCGAGGTTTACTTCCATTTCAACACTCGGTTTGCTACCGTACACCCCTGCTCCAACTGCTTCTGGAGTTTTAGAGCCATCAGTGTATATAGTACGTAGTCAGTCCCAGAGATCCCCTTTTCCTATTCGTCTCTCTTCGGAAAGAGGACTTTAAAGGACTTTTCTACGTGCGTAAGGATAGCTAGGATATCTGAGACCATCCCAAGCCTGTGATCTTTAATTTCACGCATCAGGCCCGAGTGGTCCCAGAGTTTCTCCCCTTTCATTTGACTATCCACCGACAGAAGCCTGTAGGACACCATCCTGGCCTCCTTCTCCAATAGTAAATGGAGTGGGGTTAAATCCAGGATGATCTCCATTGCTGCTGTCGGGGTAGTGGACATTGCCCCCGTAATGGCCACACATGCCAGTTGCTCAAGTCCAGATAAACTTGCTCTGGTGGATTTCTGAAGTCCCTGGAGATCACCGGGCCACCGAGTCATATCATTGGTTTTATTATTGTTTGATAAATCCAGTAAATCTGTTTGGGGTTCGTTACCCAAGATTTGCCACAGATTCTCCCGAGATTTCACAGGGAAATCTTGGCTTTATTTATTGTTCTTTTCACAAGGGCGTTCCAGGTAAGTTTACTATCCAAGATGATCCCCAGAGATTGTTGACCGAATTCCGCTAAAACGGAACTTTCAGCACTTGTTAGGTAAACTATTATTTCTGGAATATACACCTGTCATTTTTTGCACATTACAGTGACAAAAATAGTGGTATTTTCCATTGTCAAAATGCATGCAACACACTCAATTATTGATTTAAAAAAATATTACAAATAGACAAACTTATAAATTAAGATTTTCGAAATACCCGCGCACGCGCTGTCGTTGCACGTAGACATACATTTTCAGATAACAGGCTGTTAGTTAACAGAGCTTTAACAAGCCTTTATGCAACCAAACCCTGTAGTAACAAATAAATAACATGAAACCAACCCTTTTGAAATAGATTAAAGTTCAAGTTATTGCTCGGATTAACAATGTGCCTTTTCAAAGTTATACTGTTAATCATGTACTATCGTTGATAATCTATAAAACTTTTAATACTCGCAATGATGTAGCAAACTGAGGAATTTTGACCCGTGCTTAGAAAACTTTCGGTAAATTGCTAATGGTGTCTGGGATTTTCCAACCAACTAATCCGGATGGATATGTGTTAATATACACATCCTCGGCGAGTATATTTTATGGCTTAGTGCCGAACTTTTTGTTTGTTGTAAGAAAATTCATTTTTATCAACGTTTTCGGCGAAAGCAGCTTTTATTAAGTACCTTGAACAATGTTTTAATTAGTTGCGGGTGTGCTGCTCGGCAGCAGTCTTTATTTTCCACTCTGGAGAACCTTAAAAGTTCACTTAAACCTTCCCAAAAAACTAAAAAAAAACAGTATCTTTATTTTTGACTTTTTCTTTTCCGAGAATCCAGTATTAAACAGTGACTCATTAAACCAAAGGAAAATAATGATAATGATTTTTTTTGTTGTGTTTTATTTACTTTTTATTATGTAAGAGCTGTGTTTTATTTATTGTTTATTTTTATGTTTTTTAAGAGCTGTGATTTGTTTATTTATTTATATGTATTTGTGTTCTGTTTTATTTATAAATTTAACTATTAATGACATCCTTAGAAAAATAAATTGTTAGTAAAAGATTTGACCAGTTCTTTTTTTCATGTTGATGATTTTAATACATTTTTTAGAAGTTTGAAATAATGTTTTATTGAGTTATAGAAATATTGAATGTAAGGCTCTATAGTAATAATTTGATAGGTTTCAAAAATGTAAAATGTCCAAATATAATAATCTTGAACAATCTACAATAAAAGAAGTACAAAATATTTGGAAATTTTATATTTTTGACACATTTCAATATTTCCTAACACAATAGAATATTCCTTAAACCTTCTTAAAATATCACAAAAATATTTTTGGACTCTAATATTATTAGAGTATTCATAACATATTGTGCTCAGATTCTGAGATTATTCAAAATGCATTCTCAGAGTGTTCGATGAATATTCTAAGATTATTCATGAAACATTCTCATAACATTCAACAGAATATTTATAAAACGTGAATAGAATGTGAAGCTTAATCCGCTTAGAATGTCCATAAAACGTTCCAATAATATATAAAGTATGTTGTGGGAATATTGTAAGAATAATCCTAGCATATTTATATGCACAGATTCTGAGAAAATTAAAAACATTTGATACACATTCTCATAACATGTGATATTTATTCTCAGAACATTCAATATGTATAACTAGAATGTTCTCTCAGAATATTCCAGGAAAGTTAGTAGAATGTGGAAGTCAGTCTGCTTAGAATGTCCATGGAACGTTCCAATAATATATAAAGTATGTTGTGGGAATATTGTAAGAATAATCCTAGCATATTTATATGCACAGATTCTGAGAAAATTAAAAACATTTGATACACATACTCATAACATGTGATATTTATTCTCAGAACATTCAATATGTATAACTAGAATGTTCTCTCAGAATATTCCAGGAAAGTTAGTAGAATGTGGAAGTCAGTCCACTTTGAATGTTCATAGAACGTTCCAGTAATATATAAAGTATGTTGTGGTAATGTTATGAGAATATTCAGACGTTCCAGCAGATGCTTCTAGGAGTATTCTAATAATATTCCTTTGCTATCTGGGAAAGTTTACTAAAGCTAAACCTAAAAAACTAAAAAAAAAAAATAAAAAAAAAACTATTTCTTAGCTTTTCTTTCTATTCCCGTATACTTCATTTTTTTTATAACCATAGTAAGTAAGATTTTCGATTTTGCCCATCATTAAGACCTTTAAAAGTTTGACCATTTCAATTTTTGAATGAATAAATGTCAACTTTTAAAAACTGGTCTGTAATAAAATGTGTTACTTGTTTTTATATTTATCATTAACATTATCATCAAAACGTTTAAATTGATTATGCATTTTTTAAGAAATATTTCTTTTTTTTATAAAATTCCAACTGATTTCCAAGCTTTTAGACAGTCTATCCCACTTCCTGCAAATCTATTGAGACAGTAGAAGTAACAAAAAATAAATCTGAAATTATTGCAGCCATAAAAATAAATTCAAATTCACTCCACTTTTCAAATATAAAGCACGACTTGAGATAGAAATGTGACAAATTTACTTGTATCTGAGGCACATTCTAAAGTCAATTATTGATTATATTATTTTGTGATTACTCCACCCAATTGTGGCACCAATTTTACTAACATTTAACTAATTTTTCTCATTTTTATGTTTGCCTGGATTAATTCATGTTGAAATCACACATTCACACACAAAATAAGTTAAGTTTTTATAATATTAATTTGTAAAAACAAGTAAATAATTTCAATAACAGAGAAAACAAAAAAATCAAGCATATTTCTACTATAATAATAATGTTATTATATACGGGGTTGGGATAAAGTATGGAACCAAGTAAATATCTTTTAAACGAAAAGAACGATATTTATGAAAATTTGCAGGTAAGTGCAATGGAACAAAACGCATCTGATGTACATTTTTTTGACAATAATGTACTTCCGGTTTAACCGGAAATGCCATCAACTTCTTTAATTTAAATGGGACACCCTATATATTTTTAAAGATTTTGAAAGAGCTTATTATTTTGAATTCATACATACTGAGTTTAGTGTAAAAAAATTTGTAAAAACGAGGAATATAGCACTTTAACCAACCTCCTTTGCGTTTTTTGGACGACCTGCACGAAATTCGTCTTGGAGTGAACCACGGCCACGATTGAATTCACCATACCACTGGTCCTTGATGGAGCTTCATCGGCTAAAATTGAGTTTATCCATGCACTGTTGCTGAGTAAATCCAAGTCGAAAGTTGTAAAAAATAATCGAGGTGTTCTTGACGCTTTATTTTTTGTTAAATGTAAGGAATTCATTATCACTGTTGAAATTAACCTTTACTAGTGTCCACCTTGTTTGGGTCGTCTCCAGGCTTGTTCTCGTTACCCTATCTACAAGTTAATTGACGACGGCGACAAAAGAAAGAGCCGATAGGCCGATTCAAAGCTCTAAATTTTATCTTGGAATAGATTCTAGTATGCTCAGTATTTTACTCAGGGAATTAATAATTAATGCCGCAAAAATTAAAACTTTAGTTTCTGTATTCTGTGATTTAGGTATAAAATCATAGATCACATACATTTTCAATGCATTCTAACCTAACACTGTTTTTAAAAAATTGTAGGTAATTTTTTTGTTAAAAAAAGTATGTTAACACTCCTAAAATAATAAAGTAGCTAAAAAATTAAATACTATTCTAAACAATTTATGGTTACACATCTAAATATTCAGTACAAAATTCATTAGATTTGATCAAAGAATTAATAAATGTAACTTGCAAAATAATATTAAATTAGTATCGTTTGATGTTCTCAAAAATACCTCCTAAAGAATGTATAGTTCTAGATAAAAAGTTATTAGATGATAGAAATATCCATCCAGGAATAATATCAGATATAATTGATCTATTTAATGTATGCATTAGTCAAAATTATTTTACTTTTGATAACAAAGTTTATATTCAAAATGAGGGTCTCCAATGAGAAGTTCTATTTCTTCAATTTTAGCAAATATTTTTATGGATAATTTAGAAAACATAATCTTTAATTCTAGTTATAAAAACAATATTGTAGTTTGATGTAGATATGTTGATGATGTGTTAGCAGGTTTTGTAGGTAGTGAACGACAATTAGATATATTTTTTAATTATATTAATACCTTGCATCCTAAAATTAATTTTACTTTAGAAGTTGAAGAAAATAATTCAATTAATTTTCTAGATTTAAAAATTGAAAAAGTTAATAATTTACTAAACTATTCAATATACAGAAAACCAACACAAATAACATATGTAACCAAACCATATAATTCAATTCATCCTATATCACATAAATTAGCAGCTTGTAATTCTATGATACATAGGGCATTTTTAATTCCAATGGACAAAATTAACTTTGATAAAGAAATTGATACCATAAAACAAATAGCTACATGTGATGGATATCCAATATATTTGATAAATGAATTAAATATAAATATAAAAATATTATACAGGGTGTTTCTTAAGTAATCTAAAATATTATATGGGGCGCTTCGTTACTCAATTTTAAGACGAAAAGTTCATATAAACATGTGTGATAGGTGTTGTCGTTTATGAGATACAGGGTGTTGTACGTGAAATTAATTTTTCTTGGTGACGCTACTGATTTATATTTTTTTATTATTTTATTACAAGCAACATGTGTTAAACATAAAGAATAAATAATACATTTCAGAGCAAATGTTCAAAATGTCCACCTCCAGCTAAAATGCAAGAATCCGCTCGATGTCTAATGGATTGTCGAATACGTTCGAAGATACTAGGATTGTTACGAATAACATTACAGCCGTCTATGATACGATTTTGAAGATCTTGTACGTTTAATATCAGTGTTGTGTAAACAAGCGATTTCAAATATCCCCACACACAAAAATCCAGAGGATTGTGTCCAGGTGATCTAGGGGGCCACGGGTGTGGAGATCCTCGTCCGATGCAATGGCCTGGAAAAACATTATTTAAAAACTCGCGTACAATCACTGAAAAATGTGGAGGAGCTCCGTCATGCATGAACCACATGCGCCTTCTAATAATAATAGGTACATCTTCCAAAAGAAGTGGAAGTTTTTTTGCTAGAAAATGTTGGTATGTCTCACCGGTTAACCGTACAGAAAGGAAAAATGGTCCAATTAAATAATCATCGATGATGCCAAGCCAAACATTGACCGAAAATGTTTGTTGAAATCGTTTTACACTTATGGTATGTGGATTTACATCTGCCCATATGTGGTCATTATGAAAATTCATAATCCCATGTCTAGAAAAGTTGGCTTCATCCGTAAATAGAATATTGGCCACAAAATTCGGATTGTTCGCGATTTCACGTAAAATCCATTGACAATACTGTATGCGTAATGGATAGTCAGTAGGTAACAAATGTTGAACACGTTGAACGTGATATGGATACAATAAATTATCTTTTAGAATATTCCAAACAGTTTTGTTACTAACATTTACTTCATCTGCAACTTTTCTTGTACTCGTTTCTGGATGTTGGTCAATAATTTGAAGAAACTGGTTTTCCAATTGGGGATTTCTCACAGTTCTAGGTCGTCCAACAATATTCTTTGATTTAGCAAAAGTTCCAGTTTCTTGTAAACGAATATGTAACTTAGTAAACGTATCTGAACATGGTAAACGATTATTTGGATAACGCTGGGCATACGTACGTCTAGCTTCTAAGGCATTACCATTCGCTAATCCGTACAAAAAATGCATATTAGCCATTTCAACATTAGTAAACACTGGCATAGTTATTAACTAAACACAGAGTCAATCAAATAAAAATGTACGATTTTTGCGTTGGTTTTCAAATTTGACACTTGTCAACATTATTTCAAAGGCCACTTAGAATAAGCATGTTTTTGCTTATTACTTCTAAAAACCAGTAGCGTCACCGGGAAAAATTAATTTCACTTACAATCAGAACTGACTTATTACAATAAATTCAACACCCTGTATCTCATAAACGACAACACCTATCACACATGTTTATATGAACTTTTCGTCTTAAAATTGAGTAACGAAGCGCCCCATATAATATTTTAGATTACTTAAGAAACACCCTGTATATTGTGGAAATATTTCCAAAACAATTTCAAAAATTGTAACAGAAATATATTAAATTATTGTAAAGATCAGCATGATATAGTTTTTTCCTGGTTTTTCTATATCATTGCACAGTTATACTGATCTTAGAGGAAAGTACTTCCAGGATAATCCCTTAGGGCTAATAACATCTAGGGTTTAAAATTGTTATGTCTTATTACTTCCATACTTGGTCTAGCCTTATAACTACCTAATCAACATCAGGTACCTAGCTACAAACAAACAAAAAATGTAATTGCAATATGTCAATCTGACGATGCTAATTTCAGGGAAACAACTGTCATTGCTATTTAAAACTTAAAATTTTTGAATTAAAACGTTAAAACGAAGAGTTTTTTATTATTCTTTCCATCTTTTATTGTTTTAAAAGGGAAGTTTTTGTTACAAAGTCTACCAGTCTTGTGATTTATTTAAAAATCATCATAATTTCGTATTTTATAAATTTTTTTGGAGAAAAACTGGCGATACATTTTTGTGGGAATGCATGAGAGACAAATAATCGTTTTCATTAAAGCTTATAAGTGAATGATCCCGTTTTAAAAAGCTGTCAAATCGAGAGGGATTCGCCAAAAATGCAATCTGATCGGCCTAGCGAGGACGCTCGCGAATGGGGTGAAATGAAAATGAAGAGCGATATAGCCGGGCGCACTGACAACAAACAGGAACACGAGCGGGCAGGGTAACTGAGCAACACAGGACAGGCACATCAGTCGGGGTGCAGGTGGCACAAGGTGATCAATGCAGCGGAGGCGGCTGTAAAATGCGAGTCTCCGATGGTTACCGTCACCGGAGGAGGAGGGCGCCCGCAATCGTGGCTCTCTACCCTCGATCCGGAGCTAAGACAACACATACAGAACTGTCCGTGTCCTTGCAACCACATGGGGTACGGAAATGTCCTAGATTACCAGGTGAGTCGCACAAACATTCTAAATAGGTCGATTTTTTTATACATATCTAAATTCGACAACCGTTTTTTTTTTATTTCTTTAAAAATACTCCAATAATTATTAGATTTAGTGGCTTTTGAATATATATCCAAATTAGTTTGCAACTTGTTCGAAATTCTCGTGGAATTATTTGCATGCAAAAAAATTGAAAACTTTTAGAGAAAAATTTCCATAGCTATTGTATTTTAAAAGCAACAGCTACCGCAGATATTAAAAGTTTCCAAGCTTTTGATTGTTTATAATATATTAATAGAACAGTGTATTTCCTGATAAGAATATTAGAATAATCGTATTTTATTTGGAGTATATTCTGATATACAAAAATTGTGCATCTTGTAACTGAAATTATTAAATTAAATTATATTTAACTCATATTTATTATGATATACAAATATACAGTGAGGGTCATCTTGTTGAAAAGATATTTTAGTTCCCTCTTCAGCAATATAAAGCTTTTAAGTTTGGTGCATCAATTACAACTAGAGATAATGGATTTTTAAGATGTAGGTGCAATTTTGGTAATGTCTATATCACAAAACTTTAAGTAGAGTGAAGATAACAATGTCACATAATACACTGGTCACAAAAAGTATGGCATAGGTGAAAAAAGTTTTTATTTTCTTTTCATTTTTTTGGGAAATGATGGAAGATGAATTTTGAAATATGTTTCAAACTAGTTTATTTAATTAGAATTAAAAATCAAAACATAATGGGTATAAATAATGAAAACAATTATTCTAGAAAAAGCAAATAGTACAAAGTAACAAAAAAAATAAATAAATTTAACATTTTAGTATCTGGTATTGCCACCTCTGGCTCTAATAACATCTTTCATTCTCCGTGGAAGGCTTCTTATCAGGTCACTTATGTAATCCAAATCCAAACTTTCCCATTCTTCTATTAAAACATTTTCCAGCTCATCACAGTTTTCTGGAGCGATATTACCAGTTCTTATGCGTCTGTCCAGGTAGTCCCAAACATGTTCAATTGGGTTCAGGTCTGGACTAACTGCTGGCCAATCTAAAACTTGGATTACAACCTCTTGAAGGTTTTCCATTGTTATTCTGGCAACGTGCCTGCGAGCGTTACCGTACATTAGAATAAAATTCTCGCCATCTCCATCTCCATTGGAACAAATGGCACTACATTTTCCTCAAGAATTTCCCTTAAATACCGATCAGCTGTCAGTGATCCCCTACGAAACACAATTAACTCTGTGAGGCCTTAATCTGTTTCTACGTATTTACAGATATTCTAACATTACAAACGAATTCGCAAAGTCTGAATTCTTAAATAACGGTCATCTGCAAGATTAGTACACCTGAGAACTGGTCCTCTATTACAACTTGCAGGTTTTCTAAACCTTCTTAAGACACTGGACTTGTTGATTCCCATGACTTTAGCAACATATTGCTCAGATCGTCCATCTTCAACTAAAGTCACGACTTGAGCTGCTTGTTCTGGGGTTAAATTAAACAAACGTATTGCACACAATAAATTTTAAAATGTAAATACTTAATACAAGTAGGATTGCTTGGTCTTTGAAGGATTTGCATTTATAATGAACTCACTTTTCTGCCAACTCCAAACAAATGAACTATAGTAGTTAGTATAAGTTTTATAGATTGTAGTAATGAATATTTAAGATATTAATATATGTCCATGTAATTAGGCCAAAAGGGTCTGTTTAAATGAATAAACATAAAATTTTCCTCATCTTCATAGGAAATTTAGAAAATTGTCAAGAAAAGATTTAATATTTGACATTTACCGTTATGTATTATCCGGTTGAAAGAAACTTAATATTAAAATAGAACAAAACACATTTCTTGAATTATACTTATACTACACAAAACTATTCTACATAGCCAGCCATTTTATTCCTTACATACATTTTCTATATTCCGTATGACATATATACTTTAAATATGCACTAAAGCCCTCGAGGAGAAATTTTCCGCATCCGTTTTAGTATAAAAACCTTACTGTAATAAAAATTCCATACGCCGACATCTCATCTTTGATAAGTAAATTGGAAAGAGCTGTTCAGCGAATTTGATAACTTCTAAATTGGACTCGAAATTATATCTTATAAAAAAATACTATAAAGAGAGAAAAAAAATACCGAGTTTTTGTCTTTTTTTGCTGAAAAGGCAGAGTTGGAATATATTTAATACTTCAAAATACTGAGAATAAGAAATATAAAAATATAAAGATTAAATAAACGTACACTACTGCACACAAGAAATTTTAAAATGTAGGATTTATCAAAATTTATCCATTTTTTGTTTTTCAACAAAAAGCCGAATTAAACTGTGAACATTTTGGTTAGGTTAGGTTAGGTTAGGTTAGGAATGTGAACATTTTGGGCTTTTATACATCTGAAGAATACCATACACTCATATTAAAATATTCTGAAAAATGTGATCTTTTATTTTACACCAAAATTATATTTTTGTGATCTTAGGGGGAAATACATCCAGGATAATCTCTTAGGAAAAGTTTTTTTTCAAATTTTAACGTAAAGACTTGGCTTTATCCTTTATCCTGTCGATTTGTTATTCATCCTTTATATTCCTTTATCAGTTGTTAAATAAAAGTTTAAACAATTTAAAAAATTAGCTTTATTAAATTCAATGACGGCCAAAACAAAGCTAATTTTCTAAAATTAAACTGGAATTTGATTCAAAAGTTTCTTCGTATAAGGTTCTTACTTAAACTTCTGTTTTTATTTTAAACATTTTCGTAAAATTAATTTCTACAAGACTGTAGATATTGGTAGATATTGAACAGAACTTTCAATATTTCCAATTAATTCACCAAAATCCTCACGAGAAGCCACAGCCAAACACAAACCCTTACTCAACGACTCTGTTCAGTTATTGTTAACATTTCAGGAACTTACAATAATATGTTGATACTCCCGTAGATGGACACTTTGGCCGAATTTATATCTTCAATAACAATCCATCAATTAATTAACTAAAATCCAACAAATAAATTGTTAAATCAGCTTAAACGAGATTAACAACGTTTCGTAGAGATTGTTGAAATTCAATTTGAATATATTAAAATGGTTAAGTGTGTGAGTGTGAGTCCTTTTATTTACTGTGTTAACTTTGTGAGAAAAGCGAGCGAATTGCAAATCTTAATGAACTAGGTCATTAGTAGAGCAAGAGTTTGTACAGACACCTCAAAATTTCCTTTTGTGTTAAGCATCAAACAATTCAAGCGGTTAAAGGGGAAAGCGCGCGTAAGAAATTCGACAGAACGGCAACGTTTGTCTCGTCTCAAACTTACGGTATAGTAGCAAAGAACTTATTAATACTATAGTAAAATTAAAACAAAAAGCTTTGCACGTCATAGTTTTCAATGTCGTTATCCGTCAGTGAAAACAACACGATATTTAAAAAGTAAAAGTATCTCCCATTTAAAATTTAGTTATTTTAGAGCGACATTATTGTAAAAAAAGCGCTGTTGCCAAACAAAAAATATCGAAATAAAATATCGGATTATTGTTCTCTTCGTCTTCTCCAAATATTAAACGAAGACAACGATTAGTATCGAAAATGTAATTATCTAGTTGTAAACAACTATTATATTATAATTATTTAAGGTTATTTCTTGTAGTGCCAACTAAATTAAGGTACCGTAAAACGGGGCTACTTGAAAACTGCGAGGTAACTTGATAATTTCAGCCGCCACTGTTTAAGTCACGTGCTACTGATAGGTGGTGTGAAATATGACGTGTGTATGTGAGGGGAGCGTATCGACACCTGTTAGTTGATAGATTGTATGATACGCGGGAAGTTTGTTGTGCTGGTTAGTAGTGATTGTGTAGTGTTAAAAAAAAGTAAGTTTTATGTATTTTTTATATACCTGTATACTTCCTATTACACAAAGACACATATGAGTAATATTACACAGCAACACTTTTTTTTATTAAGAATTGTGTATGTCCTTTGACACCCTAACCTCAAAAAAATTTATTCGTGTTTCAGTAGCCAGTGGTGTAGCATTTTATTTTTCATCGTCTTTTCAGGGGTTACTTGAAAATGGTGCGAATTTACAAAAGAAAGCCAGGAAGTCGAAAATATCGAGACTACAATGAAGAATCACTACAACGTGCGTTACAATTATATAGGCAGGGTGGAAACTTAAGAGATTTGAGTGAACAATTCGAGATTCCCTACATAACTTTATATCGAAAAGTTAAGGGCTTGCACACAAAATCGGTTGGGGCCCAACCGGCCTTATCAGCTGAAGAAGAAAATCATCTGGCTCATGTGATAAGTATCGCCGCAGACTGGGGTTATCCCTGCGATTCAGATGACATTAAGGAAACCGTAAAAACTTATCTTGACCGATTGGGAAAACAAGTGAAGCAATTCCGGATCAACCGACCAGGCGAAACCTGGCTACAAAAATTTTTACTTCGACACAAAGATCAACTTTCGAAACGACTGTCGCAATCCATTAAAGAGAGTAGGGCTGCAGTTTCTCCGGAAGTAATTAATAAATATTTTGACCATTTAACAGAGAGCATGAAGGATGTTTTGCCAGAGGCAATCGTCAACTACGACGAGACCAATTTTACGGACGATCCTGGCCGTGTAAAAGTAGTTGTTCGCAAGAGTTCTAAAAGAGCTGAGAAGGTTATGGACACGTCTAAGGCAGCAACTTCAGTGATGTTTTCGTGTACAGCTTCAGGATATATGCTTCCTGTCTATATTGTATACAAAGCTGATCACCTATGGAATACTTGGACAGAAAACGGACCTTCTCATGCCAGATATAATCGCTCACGATCTGGATGGTTCCATGCCAGTATTTTCGAAGACTGGTTCGACAGAATAGTATTTCCATATTTCAAAACTTTACCACCTGGCCCTAAAGTTCTTATTGGCGATAACCTGGCTAGCCATCTGTCGTCTGCTGTTATTACAACATGTGACAAGAATAATATTCGCTTCATTCTTCTACCGCCTAATAGTACTCAACTGACACAGCCACTGGATGTAAGCGTTTTTAGACCAATAAAGGCAGCGTGGAAGAAGATTCTACAAGAGTGGAAAAACATAACAAGGGAACCATCAGAAAAGAAGTTTTTCCCCGCCTCTTAAAACAAGCACTAACCACAGTTTCAACCACTAATGAACAAAATATCAAGTCAGGATTTGAAGCGACTGGTATATGGCCATTAGATAGGTACAAAGTATTAAATAGGTTGCCTAAAACAGACCAACAGAATTTACAACAAGCCACAGAAATTGTCGATTCACTAAAGACAGTTTTCGAACAATCTAGGTTTAAAACCGCAACTTCTGTTGGTAGAAAAAAAAAGTTGTTGGTGGAAGCTGGTAAGAGTATTACACAAGAAGACCTCGCTGTCGCAGGTAAAATTATTAACCAAAAAGACATTCCTGTCGTAGATAACAATGTTTCCCAAATAGACCTAGCCGTCCAGATACCGTCCGGTTCAGAGATCAAAAAGAAGAAAAAAAGAAAGGCACCTTATTTACCATCGTCTTCTTCTGAGAGCGACATTAGTGAAGAAAAAATTACAGTTGATAGCGATATGGATCTAGAGCCTGAAACATTTTCTGATTTGGAAGAAATAGACAACTCTACGATTATTGCAGACAGTTCTGCCGAAATGAAAGGTTTCAATCCAGGTGATTACATTTACGTCGAAATGAAAACTCAAACTGGGACGAATAAACAATATGCCGCAAAAATTATAAACTGCGAGGAAAACGACACTTACCTGTGTAGTTTCTTAAGAATGAGCGATAAGATTAAAGGTGCTTACATTTTTCCAATGACTGAAGACATCGGTATCGTCGAAAAAAAGGAAATAAAGAAACGGCTACTCGAATACGAAGTTTTGAGAAGAGGACCAATCAAATTTAAAGACTTAATTTAGAATCGTTTTACCTATTTGATTTTCTTTATTTTACTTGAGAGTTTTCACTGAGTTTGTGAAAAATGATTGATATTTCAATATTTTGTGTTTCAAGTTTGTTTTTCTTTATTTTCCCTAAGAGTTTTCACTTAGTTTGTAAAAACTGCTTGATTTCTCGATGTTCCACGTTTCAAGTAGCCTCAATTGTGAGTATACTTGTATTTTAGATGCAGTTTTCAAACAAATATCATTTAGCCCCATCACGGGGCTACTTGAAAAAATGTGTTTCAAATTTTTTTTCTCTGGTATGGCAAGGGTTAGATTTGTTTCAAGTGTTACACCTGATAGCCCTTACCCCAAAGTAATCTAAAATAATTTTTGTTTCCCTGAACGTAGCTTTGTTGCAACGAGGTAGGATCTAAAAGATGAAAAAGTTTATCAAGTAGCCCCGTTTTACGGTATATGTTCTTATCAGACCAAAAAGAATAAGAACAATCATCTCGAATGAATTATCATTGTTACTTGGATGCTTTTAATCGTTTCAATTTTTAGAAAAAAATTGTTGAATTATTTATATTTTCTTTTATACATTATATTTTAATGTAGGAACCCACTCGAAATATTCTCAGCATAATTAGATGACTTTTTAAAATATCAATAATTATAAATTTCCTCTTTGGACCCAAATCTGTGATTATTTTTTCTATAGTAATTTCTACCACTTTTATCCTAACCGAAAAATCACCTTCGTAAGTAAAATCAACTTTTTTCGAAATCTTTCCGAATGAGCTGAAAATATGGATTTAAACTAATTTGATCCTCCTAAAAACGAATCTGCCCACAGAAAAATTCTAAAAAATTTATGTTGCCTTGTAGCGACTAGTGAATCGATCGTTAAGACATTGTCTCAGATTTTGACGCATAACTCAAAAACAAAAAATCATAGCTACTTCTAATTTACACAGTTAAAAAGCCAAGAAAATTTCCTATAAACCCTGAAAATTTCAATTTTTTATAGTAATTTTTATCGATTTTATCCTAACCGAAAAATCACCTTCGTAAAATCGATTTTTTTCCATACATACCTATACCTTCCTTCGAAAAAATGAAAATTTTCGAAATCTCTCCGAATGACCTGAAAATCTGGATTTAGACTAATTTGACTCTCCTAAAAACGAATCTGCCCACAGAAAAATTCTAAAAAAATTATCTTGCCTTGTAGCGACTAGTGAATCGAGCGTTATGACATAGGTCTCAGATTTTAACGCATAACTCAAAAACAAAAAATTATAGCCACTTCTAGTTTACACAGTTAAAAAGCCAAGAAAATTTCCTATAGACCCTAAAAATTTCAATTTTCTATAGTAATTTTTACCGGTTTTATCCTAACCGAAAAATCACCTTCGTAAAATCGACTTTTTTCCTTCGAAAAAATGAAAATTTTCGAAATCTCTCCGAATGAGCTAAAAATCTGGATTTAGACTAATTTGACTCTCCTAAAAACGAATCTGCCCACAGAAAAATTCTAAAAAATTTATCTTGCCTTGTAGCGACTAGGGAATCGATACTTAAGACAAGGTCTCAGATTTTGACGCATAACTCGAAAACAAAAAATCATAGCCACTTCTAGTTTACACAGTTAAAAAGCCAAGAAAATTTCTTATAAACCCTAAAAATTTCAATTTTCTATAGTAATTTTAACCGATTTTATCCTAACCGAAAAATCACCTTCGTAAAATCGACTTTTTTCCATAATATATCTTCCTTCGAAAAAATGAAAATTTTCGAAATCTCTCCGAATGAGCTGAAAATTTGGATTTAGACTAATTTGACCCTCCTAAAAACAAATCTGCCCACAGAAAAATTCTAAAAAATTTATCTTGCCTTGTAGCGACTAGGGAATCGATAGTTAAGACAAGGTCTCAGATTTTAACGCATAACTCAAAAACAAAAAATTATAGCCACTTCTAGTTTACACAGTTAAAAAGCCAAGAAAATTTCCTATAAACCCTGAAAATTTCAATTTCCTATAGTAATTTCTACCAATTTTATCGTAACCCAAAAATGACCTTCGTAAAATCGACTTTTTTCCATACATATACCTTCCTTCGAAAAAATGAAAATTTTCGAAATCTCTCCGAATGACCTGAAAATTTGGATTCAGACTAATTTGACTCTCCTAAAAACGAATCTGCCCACAGAAAAATTCTAAAAAAATGATCTTGCCTTGTAGCGACTAGTGAATCGAGCGTTATGACATGGTCTCAGATTTTAACGCATAACTCAAAAACAAAAAATTATAGCCACTTCTAGTTTACACAGTTAAAAAGCCAAGAAAATTTCCTATAAACCCCTTAAAATTTCAATTTTCTATAGTAATTTATACCAATTTTATCGTAACCCAAAAATGACCTTCGTAAAATCGACTTTTTTCCATACATATACCTTCCTTCGAAAAAATGAAAATTTTCGAAATCTCTCCGAATGAGCTGAAAATTTGGATTTAGACTAATTTGACCCTCCTAAAAACGAATCTGCCCACAGAAATATTCTAAAAAAATTATCTTGCCTTGTAGCGACTAGTGAATCGAGCGTTATGACATGGTCTCAGATTTTAACGCATAACTCAAAAACAAAAAATTATAGCCACTTCTAGTTTACACAGTTAAAAAGCCAAGAAAATTTCCTATAAACTCTGAAAATTTCAATTTCCTATAGTAATTTCTACCAATTTTATCGTAACCCAAAAATGACCTTCGTAAAATCGACTTTTTTCCATACATATACCTTCCTTCGAAAAAATGAAAATTTTCGAAATCTCTCCGAATGAGCTGAAAATTTGGATCTAGACTAATTTGACCCTCCTAAAAACGAATCTGCCCACAGAAATATTCTAAAAAAATTATCTTGCCTTGTAGCGACTAGTGAATCGAGCGTTATGACATGGTCTCAGATTTTAACGCATAACTCAAAAACAAAAAATTATAGCCACTTCTAGTTTACACAGTTAAAAAGCCAAGAAAATTTCCTATAAACTCTGAAAATTTCAATTTCCTATAGTAATTTCTACCAATTTTATCGTAACCCAAAAATGACCTTCGTAAAATCGACTTTTTTCCATACATATACCTTCCTTCGAAAAAATGAAAATTTTCGAAATCTCTCCGAATGACCTGAAAATCTGGATTTAGACTAATTTGACTCTCCTAAAAACGAATCTGCCCACAGAAAAATTTTAAAAAATTGGTCTTGCCTTGTAGCGACTAGTGAATCGAGCGTTATGACATGGTCTCAGATTTTAACGCATAACTCAAAAACAAAAAATTATAGCCACTTCTAGTTTACACAGTTAAAAAGCCAAGAAAATTTCCTATAAACCCTGAAAATTTCAATTTCCTATAGTAATTTCTACCAATTTTATCGTAACCCAAAAATGACCTTCGTAAAATCGACTTTTTTCCATCCATATACCTTCCTTCGAAAAAATGAAAATTTTTGAAATTTCTCCGAATGAGCTGAAAATATGGATTTAGACTAATTTGTCCCTCCTAAAAACGAATCTGCCCACAGAAAAATTTTAAAAAATTGGTCTTGCCTTGTAACGACTAGTAAATCGAGCGTTTTGACATTGTCTCAGATTTTGATGCATAACAAAAAATCATAGCCACTTGTAGTTTACACAGTCAAAAAGCCAAGAAAATTTCCTACAAACCCTAAAAATTTCAATTTTTAAAATAAATACTTTTGCATTTCCACGTTAAAAAACGTCAATTTATAATTTAAATTTGTGGCTGGTCCGAATTTTCTATAAATATATACAGTAATCGAAATAACGAATGTGGCTTTTCCACACTGTACCTATAATGATTTTATTTGTGTGTTGTTGAAATAGAGCATGAACGTTTCTACTTTATGATGTCGTCGAATTAGAAGTAATGGTACAAACATAATTTTATGTTTTGTCGAATGATCGGGCAAATTTTAACGGACGGTTTCACTAAAGTGTTTCTCTAAAATCTAATAAACATTCATTTTTAGATCAAAAACAAAGTCTAGATCGAACCCGATAAAAATGCTGATATCGCTAATAGTGCATTTAAATAACGGGAAACTAGAAAAGCATATGGAAACCATACACTGCTCAAAATAATTGAAGGAGTACGTATTTCTATTAAGAACTTTTGAACAAAACTTTACACGTTTATTTAAAAAATTAGCTTTTTTAATTCAATGGCAGCTGTTTCAATATACTAAACCAAATATTGAAGTAATTAGATATAACAATACAGGGTGTTATTTTTCCTAGGCAGCAAAGTAACCCTTTTGCTGCCTAGGCAGGAAAAGTAATACTTTGCTGATTGATATGTGTCAGCAACGTTAATATTTGCTGCCAATCGGAGAAAAAGTATTTTTTATATCCGGTTTATTTTGGCGGATGTGTATACATGTTAAAATTAACTTAATTAGCTTTCGAAAAATGTATTTTATTAAATTTTATCGGATGTTCCAATTCGCTTGACCGTGTCGAATCTACAATGAACATTTTCCCTGCATTTCAACACGCATCACAGGAGGAAGACATTTCAAATGGTTTTCCACGCTGATAGCACAACTGTCATTCCATTTTCCGGTAGTGAATAACAGACCGGCGTGTGTTCATTATTATCCGATATCAAGTCATTTCTCGAACGACTACTGTGATTGGTTGTTAGCTGTACTGTATTCTACAAATAGTAGGTATCGTTTACATAGTTACGGATATCGACGTAAAACGTCGTATATTGTTATATGGACTTCTGTCGAGCATAATTGTTGATTAAATGGATGGTTTTATCTCTATTCACGTACTATTTTCATGCCAGTGTCTTAATTAAAGATTTTACGATGCTTTTATAAAAGCGTTTAGTAGACGTTCTTAAATCATTTTATTACAATTATCTTCATTTTATTGTTAGAGGCTCTGTATATTTCCACGAGGAAAAAACTGCTTTTTCCTAAATATATTCGTTACGTAATCGTCAAACTACAAAAATAAATGAAACATGTGAATTCTATGCTTTTTGTTTTGAGTTTATTTACACCAGATTATGTAAAAGAGGGGATACATAACGCCAACCTATGCCTATGAACCGAAATTGATGCATATTTTCGAGTGGCCGCCATTTTATTGGTGTACAACATTGGTTTTGGTGCTCCTTCGATTTTGTGCAATGGACTAGTTTAGTAGGATCATACTAATCAAAATGATAGCAATATATATTTAGGATAAAATACCTACTTACTTATATTGGTATTCATTTTGCAAGTAATTTTTCTCATTTCGTAATATTTAGCAATAAATAATTAGTAAATTTTAAACGTAGCGCCAACTAATAACCAATAATGAAGTGTGTTTAAAAGTCAACGTTGTCACAGTTTAGCTACGTTCGTTTCAAGTATTCTCAAAGAACTGACGCCACAAAACACCGTGTTCTGTGACTAACTGATTGTACCAGTTGACAAGATATATGACAGGAGAGAAAATCGTGTTTATCTGTAATAAACAAACAAGACTCCGAGAGAACAATTACTTCTATTGGTTATTGTTGAAGGAACCGCTATAACACCAGAGACAACCCCCGAGACGCCCAACTACATGCAAAATTTTAGTTCGCAATACTTTACTGGTCCATTGCAATAAAAGGTGTGGGTAGATGGCGCGCATGTAGATACAGAGGTAAGAAAGGTACCTGGATATGACAATTGTTTTAAAAAAGAGCGCGAACAACACAGCTGTTCAAAAAGATGTACATACTACAGAGTTGTTTGAAAAATCATAAGACAAATCAAATAATCAAATAATTGTTTATTGAAAAATATATAAATATAGTGTTATATTATTATAATATAATGCTTTATTGGTACATTGGCTCCTTTGCAAATCTGAATAGTTTACAACAGCTTCTGTAACAGGTATTACTGCTTCACCTGCAATGCAAAGCAAAAAAATGATTAAACTGTGAAAATAAGTACAAATTATGGTTTAAAAAAAGAAAACTGTGAATCGATACTACATGAATATAATGTTAAATTATTAGGGCTACAAATTTTGGTCAACTTAACCATCGTTAGATGTGTAAGCATGTTAATATAATAGATGTTAAAGAAGAGCTTAACAATACTTACAAATGATGGTGTCTTATTAACTTAGTTCTTTTTTCAAATAATTTCTACTATATTGGAAATATTTACAACATTCTGCTTACAAATGATGTTATTATTATTGGTTGAAATTCAAGTAAAGGTTATTAACAATAGAAATATACAGTTTTCTTTTATGTTTTTTTATACATGATTATCATAAATAAGAGTAATCTGTTAACATACCTTCTATGCTAGATGCTAAGACATTTTCTTGTTGAAGAATTCTGTTTATAGGGAAAAAACTAGGAACAGCATCGACTCGAAGTTTCCGTGTAGATAAAATCAGGTAGCTTCTACGCACTTCAAACGGGCAGACAAAAAGTGTTTAAATAACTCCAACGGAACAAGTAAAAAAAATAATATTTTGACAGAGACAAATTCTAATCAAATTTAAACACAAATATAAACAAATATGGCGAATCGGCTAACAGACAGCAAATGTCAAGTCAACACGAAATGCACGGAATTAGAGATAAACGGAACAGCAAATTGAGTTGCAGCGCTACTACCGCCACCTGCTTTCACTTTTTAGATTATTAAACAAAGACGTATTTATGTAGTTCCAATGTATCAGACAAAGAATTCTTCTCATGTTCTTACCGAACTAATTTTCATATGTACTTGGGCGTCTCGGGGTTGTCTCTGATAACACCAAGAGAAGGTGTTAGGGATTTTTATTTACGAACCAAAAATAGTATAGAAGTAATTTCTTTCATAAACCAAACACAACCAAACAACAAATTGAACTAACGAAAATGACAGAATATTTTGTTTAGTGTTTTACTCCTTATTTGATAAAGTGTCAATCAGAGAACAAAAATATCGATATGTTTATCTCTTTTTAATGACAACAAATAAGAGAGAGAGATAAGTTTCTCGGTTAATATTAAAGCATATCGACAACATCGCAAATTTTCTACCAATCTTATTGAAACACGTCACTTACCACTTATGACGTATGTAACCATTAAATTTAAATTTCAAAAGCCAATTATGGCTAGAGGATTAATTTTATAAAAATTTTATTTGTACAGTTGAACCACTAAAACCTATTTTATAAGATGCAAATATAAAAAAAAATTACTAAACTAGTCCATTATTAATGGTTCTAACAACGGATGAAAAAGTGTTTTTGGTAGAGCATTATTTTCGTTCATACGGAAAGGGTCGTAATGATGGTCCAAGCTTAGAACAGGTGTCAATAAAATATCAACAATAGTAAAAGTGTGATGTTAGCTGTTGTTGAAAAATTTTATAAATATATATTAATAATTTTTATAAATATGTTTATTGACTTACAAAATCGATATTTATGAAGCTTGTTTGCGTCGAAATGGTGAACATTTTGAAACCCGAATAATAAGGGAGACACAACCCTTTAAAGGGGCGAATTGAAATTCTTATTTTTCTAATATCTTCCAAACGGCTTTGACTACGGAGTTCATGTTCCGGAAGGGATTATTAGATATTAGGATAATGGACTAGTTTAGTGATTTTTTTTATATTTGCATCTTATAAAATAGGTTTTTAGTGGTTCAACTGTACAAATAAAATTTTTATAAAATTAATCCTCTAGCCATAAACGGCTTTTGAAATTTAAATTTAATGGTTACATACGTCATAAGTGGTAAGTGACGTGTTTCAATAAGATTGGTAGAAAATTTGCGATGTTGTCGATATGCTTTAATATTAACCGAGAAACTTATCTCTCTCTCTTATTTGTTGTCATTAAAAAGAGATAAACATATCGATATTTTTGTTCTCTGATTGACACTTTACCAAATAAGGAGTAAAACACTAAACAAAATATTCTGTCATTTTCGTTAGTTTAATTTTTTGTTTGGTTGTGTTTGGTTTATGAAAGAAATTACTTCTATACTATTTTTGGTTCGAAAATAAAAATCCCTAACACCTTCTCTTGGTGTTATAGCGGTTCCTTCAAAAATAACCAATAGAAGTAATTGTTCTCTTGGGGAGCAACCCTTCTATCGGTACAGTGAGAGAACGAATTTCAAGAATACGGTTTTGGCATATTCAATAGAACTACGCCCACTTTCTATTGGCTGTTCTATTCTATCACCGTCAAGAATAGGGGTCTTGTTTGTTTATTACAGATAAACACGATTTTCTCTCCTGTCATATATCTTGTCAACTGGTACAATCAGTTAGTTACAGAACACGGTGTTTTGTGCCGCCAGTTCTTTGAGAATACTTGAAACGAACGTAGCTAAACTGTGACAACTTTTGACTTTTAAACACACTTCATTATTGGTTATTAGTTGGCGCTACGTTTAAAACTTACTAATTATTTATTGCTAAATTTTACGAAATGAGAAAAATTACTTGCAAAATGAATACCAATATAAGTAAGTGGGTATCTTATCCTAAATATATATTGCTATCATTTTGATTAATATGATCCTACTAAACTAGTCCATTGATTTCACGTCACCACCTACCACATCACATATGAATACAGGGTAGTTTAGCAACAACACTTTAATCTCAGGTAGTCTATGAATTGTCAGTAACGTTTAATGACAGTTAAATTATTTCATCTACACTTTTATTGTACTCGACAGTGAAATTTGTTTAACACTTCTCTTTTGCTTAATTCTTAATTTGTTTGCCCTGCATATAGCACACTATTCAAATTCTGAGTTGACAGACATACTTTTAGTGTTAAGGGAGAATTCGGGAAATTCTTCTGCTGCTGTAAGACGCTTCAGAGAAAATTATCCTTTGTATTGTTGTTGTTGTTGTTGTTGTATTGCACACGACGATATAATCGCATTATCTTCTTGACTGACGTCTCGACCCTAAAAAACCTCTGGAAATCGTTCTGTATCAATATAACTATTTATTTGTTCCAGATTCCACATTGCGCTCGTGAATTCCCCACCAGAGAAACATCCTTTAACGTGCCTCAATATTACAACGGCGTCCGAGACTACTACCACCCCTACGACTACCACCACGGCTCCATAGAATCTTGCTCTTGCAGCTCGGACAGCGACACCTCCAAATCAACCTTCAGAGGACCTTGGTGCATCTGCATAATCATCTGTTTGATAGTAGCAACTCTAACGGCCGGTTTGAGTTTACCTTTAGCTCTTGGTCCGCAAATTTCACCGCAAACTGCCGAAGAACGACTAGATATTATTAAGAAACTACTTAAAGAGCAACCCTTGATCGATGGCCACAACGATCTGCCTTGGAACCTAAGAAAATTCGTTCACAACAAACTGTTCAATCTAAATTTAAGCGCCATCAGCGAAGAGGAACCTTGGTCTACGAGCAAATGGTCGCACACTGACATACCGAAACTTCGAGCTGGTTTATTGGGGGCGCAGTTCTGGTCTGCTTTCGTGCCTTGCAAAGCTCAACACCTCGACGCCGTTCAAGTTACTCTAGAGCAGATAGATGTGATCAAGAGGCTGGTGGAGTTCAATTCGAATCATTTTTCATTGGTGAGGTCGACGAAAGAGATTAGGAGCGTTCACAAGGAAGGCAGGATCGCTTCTTTGATCGGGGTTGAAGGGGGACACGCTTTAGGAAATTCGCTGGCTGTACTGAGGACTTTTTATAATCTTGGTGCTAGGTGAGTTTGTTTGTTTGTTAATATTGACTGCTAAGATGATTATTTCGTTTAGTATATATTATACAGTGTGTAAAAGCCAAATGGAATAAATTCATTATTTCGGTTACTGTACATATTTATAAAAAATCCCGAAACACGTCTAATTTAAATTATAACTTGACATTCTTTAACGTGAAAATGCAACCCCTACCTGCAACCCCCTTAGAATGACAGGTACAACCCCCAATTTTTTAAATGGGAAGTATAGGCTTGTGATATATCATTTGAAAGGTCTCTTCATTCTCTATTCAAAAATGTTATTGTTTTTAAATTTAATGCAAAAATTAACATAAAAAAAATTAATATCATGTTGTTGCCGAAATTCGCTAAAATATACTCGAAACTTATTACAATATACTTAAAACTTATTTCCCGTTTAGGTATTGATAATGAGAAAGTGAACAAAAACCATAGCAATGTGGTTTTTAGATGGTAAAAATTAAAAAACTTTAAAGAATTTCCGTGGCAACGCTATTTTAACAAGCATTAGTAAATTGTTTTATTTAAGTTGTCATTGTTGTAATTTAAGTATAAAGTTTGTTCAATTCAATTCTGAAAAATGGTTAGATTAACGGAAATGCATAAAATAACAGTTTTACAAATGATTGGTTACGGAGATAACATCCGAACACAACAGGAAGTAACTAGCCTATTTCATGAGAAATTTCCTAATTTACCGCCTATATCCCAAGGAACAATAAGTAAAATAGAAAAGCAGTTTCGCGAGTTTGGTCATGTAGGGCAGATAAAAAAAGCAGCTGCCAATGCACTGAGTGATGAACTCAGATTAGATGTGTTGCTTGAGTTTCAGGAAAACCCACATACATCGAGTAGACAGGCATCCACTACATTCAATGCTAGCCATACATCGATAGCAAACATATTAAAAGAAAATAAATTGCATCCGCATAAGATGATACCTACTCAGGAGCTCATGGAGGACGATTTTGATATGAGAACTTTTTTTTGTGAGCAAATGATGGACATGTTGGATAACAATATTATCCAATTAGAAGACGTTATGTTTTCTGATGAATGTACTTTTTTACTTAACGGTCATGCTAATCGGCAAAATTGCCGCTACTGGTCCACGGAAAATCCTCACTGGATGAGAGAAGAACACACTCAATACCCTCAAAAGGTTAATGTTTGGGCAGGGATTGTAGGGAACAATATCATTGGTCCCTTTTTTATTGAGGGAAACTTGAATGGCAACAATTATTTGGCACTACTTCAAAATGATGTCATTCCAACGTTGGCAAATTTATATCCTGATCCAGGTAACCCTCAAGTTCCAGCGAATACGATATGGTTTCAGCAGGATGGAGCACCACCACATTAACAACTTAATGTCCGGCAGTACCTCGATACAATATTTCTCAATCGGTGGATAGAGAGGCGAGGATCGATTGAATGGCCAGCGCGATCACCTGATCTTAAATTATTAGATTTCTTTTTATGGGGATATGTGAAGAGCCATGTGTACAAAACTAAACCTTCTGATTTAAATGACTTAAAAGAACGAATAACGGTTGCGATTAGGTCGATCACGCCTGATATGTTAAATAATGTTAGAAGGCAGTTTTATTTAAGATTAGGATGTTGCCAAGACGTTCGCGGAGAACATTTTGAACATCTACTTCATTAACATTCATAGTTCTTTTTTGTGTTCCACATTTTATTACGTTTTGCATTACATTTTAGTTTTTGATTGTATTGTAGCGAATTTCGGTAACAACATGATATTAATTTTTTTTATGTTAACTTCCCATTTAAAAAATTGGGGGTTGTACCTGTCATTCTAAGGGGGTTGAAGGTAGGGGTTGCATTTTCACGTTAAAGAATGTCAAGTTATAATTTAAATTTGACGTGTTTCGGGATTTTTTATAAATATGTACAGTAACCGAAATAATGAATTTATTCCATTTGGCTTTTACACACTGTATATGTTAGCACTACAGACCTTGTAGGTCCATGGCTGATGCGTTTCCATTTCCTTTCGCATGGACTATCCGAGTGTCCACCACTTGGATCCGTTCCAAAATTTTCGTATTAATTCCCACTTTGCCTTTTAATAACTGAATCTTTCCATGGCTTGGTTGACGACTTGTCTCCATTTCTCCTTGTCCTTTGCCTTATATTTCCATATTCTGACATTAAGTCTTTGTAGATCCTCTTCAACCTCTGTTTTCCATCTTGTTCTAGGTCTGCCTCTTCTCTGTCTTCCTCCTATGGAGCTATCTAGCAGTACTTTCGGTAGTCTTCCTTTTCCCATTCTTTCTGTATGTCCTAGCCGTCTAAGCCTTTGAAATTTTATGATTCCAATAATACTAGGACCTTTATATAATTCGGTGTTTTCCATTTTTTTCAAAATCATGCAGGAAGACAGAGCGGCATCAATTACCCCAAAATCCAAAAAAACTTAAATTAAAAAAATTTTGTAGCATAGTTATTCCATCCTCAAATTCAAATTCAAAAATTTGCCGCGTAAACGACTGTTGACGTCACTACTCATATGTGTCATTGAAAGCGCCATCATTTTATTGTAAACAGTGTATCTGCGAGATTGTGCGAAGTTTTTTATTTATATTTATTCATCTCTTTTCTTTATTTTTGTTGATTTTCATAAAAATACGTCAGTTAGACATTTTTTAATGCAAAAAGCACAAAATAAGTATTTACGCTGTTGCTTTTACATTTCGAAATTCAGCTGCATTGAAACCTAACCTAACCCAACCTAACCTAACCATGAAAATGTCTAAGGATGGTAAATTATTTGACAATGCTTTCACAAACCCTACTGACGACATTTTATGATTGCATAACACAAATAAAACCAATAATTCACAATAAAATCAGAAATAAAGGCCGGTTCATGCAACGAACATTATAATTCCATTAACATTACATTATAATTACACTTTCACTAAAAAAATGTTGTCGTTCATGCAAGACTTCATTACATTATAAATTCTGTATTAGCGCATGCGTATATTGTCCACTATTGATACTTGAAACTTATGTTATGTTCTATACATCTGCTACAATATTCAAAAAGTTCAAGTTGTTATACTACTATTCTATTTTTGATTTTGTTCAAATATTTTTTATTGCTTGTTAAACCGGCCTTCAATATCAACATAACCTAAACATAGGAATTTTGACATAAATACGAATTCACATTTCCATGCTATCGTACTGCGCATGCGTTTTTACTGTTTACACCAAGGATATAATGTAATGTAAATGAAAAGTTGAAAGTTCCCAACTTCTTAGTGGGCTTAATGTAATTGTAATGCCTTAATGTTTTGCATGAACGCCTCTACTATAAATTGGGTGCTCAACTTTTCTTAATGATAATGTAATTATAATGAACGTTGCATGAACCGTCCTTTAAAGTCCAACTCTCTCAATTACCACACATTAAATGTAAACAAACTGTCATCGATATGAGTTTTGACGTCACGACCAATGAAGGTGCGTTTCGACTTCTCTATTTGAATTTATCGATTTTAACTTACTTTCAATTTGATATTATATAAAAAATAACCAGAATTGTTGCGTTGTAATGAGTTTAGGATTAAATATTTATAATTTACTATATGATTACTGTAATATTATTTGTGCGTTGGGCGACAATTTGTAATATTAGTTGTGCGTTGGGCGACAATTTGTAATATGAGTTACCTGTTGATAGTGAATTTATAAAAATATTTAGTTAACTTTAAAAAAAATAACTATATACCAAAAGAAAAAATGTAATTTACAATAAAACAAACATTAAGCTTAATTTCGTCTTTAATTAGTTGTAAAAGATACTTCAATAATTAACAGAATTTATAAATGTTTATCACACAAAAATTATGATAGTTAAATACCTCGGCCAGAGGTGAGTAAGTTCATTAGCTCTGACTATTGTACAATATTTGTTTCTTTAAGAAATTATAAGGGCGCCACTGAAATCTTTTTATTTTTTATGATACTACTGAAGAAAGTTGTTTTAAGCTGAGTTATTTAAATAAGTATCATAAGATGACAGAAAGATGTCAGAAAAAACTGTCTATGAAGATCACAGATGAAGATAAAAAAATGATTTGAAAATGTACAAACATATAAAAGATAATAAGATTTCCTTGGTGCTGAAATTAATGAGGTAGAGAATACGTTACAACAAAATAATCCGCAAACAGTTCTTTAAAAATACTTATTCTAATACAGTTGACGATATAGATAGATATACACGGAAATAAAAGAGAAAAAATATGGGAACAGTAAACTTGATAGATCACAATAAACTTATCTGTTACAATAGTGGACGATCCTTCGCCGCACCTTGGGGTCGCTACGGCACTGTCTAGGTGGTTCCAAATGATTATGGAAGATCACTAGTGGAGGGATGATCTGCCCCAGTTGTAGAGATAATCCAGTTAAGAATGTACATACGAGAGCTTAAAGTTTACAAGCTGTTCAAGTTTACGGAATCTCCAAATTCAAGAGATGCTTCTGGTTTACAGAATCTTCAATTAAAGAGTTGCCTCTAGTTTACTGTATTATATTCCAACTTTCTGAAAATTACCAGTGTCAAACACGTGTTACATTTACTTTTCTGGCACAAAAAGTACAAATCAGCATAGTCCGAAATCTACAGTTAGATGCTAACGTATTTTAATAGATTACAAAAGATACATTTTTACATTAAATTTACTTTTTAATAATCTTACACACATCAAAATTCCAGAAATGTACTTTTACCAGCCTTTTATAAAAAATTATCATTAATACTTTTAATTACCATAAAAAGATTCTTTGAATAATAATGAAATATGTTAAAATTCTCATCTGATATAATAAAATATAATATAACTTTCGATATTTTATAAATATCTTAACAAAAAGGAATTATAAAATTGGAAAAAAAAAACATACCTGTATATGACAGTAAATCAATAGAAGAAATGAGACTGGGAATAATTATTAAAACCTCTTGAACTCGATAATGCCGACTCATTAGTACACCTCGTAGCGTAGCTACTTTGAACTTCCAATTATAATTATAGAGACCGTATTCATTATTTTATTATTAAAAATGTTTTAGGATAGATGGAGCTAGCGGTACTAATTGAATTTAATATTTAGGATACCAGGTGCTTAAAATGTTAACAGGTACTGTTACATTACAAAGGAATTTCATTGATTTATTTCTAATGAAAACACCGAATTCTTCGAGCTCTCCAAATATTTTCCTCAGTACTTTTCTTTCCCATATTTGTTTCTGAGGTATAGGTAACTATAGGCCTAATCACAGTTTTGTAGATCTTGATTTTCGCGCTCCTTGATATATTCCTGGTTTTTAATAACCTATTTAACGCATAGATATGCAATTTAGTTTGAATACAATCTTTTGGTACTTTTGCAGATATTTAACGATAACCCATTCCTGCGACACCCCTTGGGCAACAGGGACCAACACGAAGAATACCCAAGACGGCCTTTCTGAATTCGGGAAGAGCGTTATCAAAGAGATGAATCGTCTGGGCATGATAATAGATCTATCGCACACATCTATGACCACTGCCAAGGCGGCGCTCAATATATCCAGAGCGCCTGTTATATTTTCCCATTCAAGCGCCTTTTCGTTGTGCAATTCATCCAGGAATGTACCGGATGATGTTCTTAAATTGATAGCGCACAACGGCGGAGTAATCATGGTAAATTTTTACACTTACCATGTTACTTGTAACGAAACTGCCACTATACAAGACGTCATTAAACATATTAATCATATTAGGACCGTCGCCGGTATTGAACACGTGGGGATCGGAGCTGGTGAGTATTTTCATGGAAATAAACACGCTTTGCACCAAAACTTTTGAACGCTCAAATGCATTGGCGACAGGTACTACAGTTCGTTCGCTGGATCTTTTCCCATGGCTGAAATTATTAACCTACTACTTTTTGTAGTACGTCTCTTTTCCACTCACAGAAACTAAAACCCCAAAATTGAACCGTTTGTTCCAATACAGCATAATATAACAAACAGAGATAGCCATATGACGAATGTCGATGATAGGTGTAACCTACACAATGAAAGTTCTGTGGTTTATCCGTGAATTTGTAAATTGACAGACCAAATACGTTGTTTACATTTTTATTTTAGATTTTTCGAGATTTTTATCCATTTTATTGCCCCTTGCACATAAATTTATTTCAAAAACAGTTGTTTTAACAACTAACCTATACCTGAGTGTTCGAATAATTGTGGTAAGTGAATATTATTTATCTACTTCTTATTAATTTATTTTGCAATGAAAACTAACCTTAAATTGACATATCATTATGATTCTAGATAGAACTCCATCAAACTGAATTATATGAAACACATTTTGCTTTCACCAAAGTAGAAAATATTGACCTAATTTTCTGGATAACCAGAACCATTGATAAATAGTTTTAGAATATGCGTGGGAAAAGGTTAAATTCGCAAGCACAGGAGCTGGTCCTGAATTTGTGGGAGTATTTTGAGTTGGAAAAAAGAAATGGGGGACCTTTGGAACCAATTTCAAGTGTTCAAGAAGTAAAATAAATATTATTTAGCAATATACTTTTATTAATCAATTTTTTGTGTTAGAGGGTAGCTGCTGCTTTGAAAATATCTCGGCGGACAGTATATGCTATAAAAAAAGAAAAAATAATCCAATTCAAATAAAATTTATTGTATATATATTTAAGCCTTAAATAAACATATTTAAAATATGAATTATTTATTTTTACAACCCATTTATTTTTCAAAGTTAAACTGTGTGGGTGGGACTGTCCAATAGTAATGGTTGCAGCCATAACCCTAACAAAGCAATTCTGATTTGCATAGTTTCTAGTGAGAAAGTTATTATTGATACTAAATATTATACAAGTAAATTTGTTTAATAGCAAGTTTGAAGAATAGCTCCATTAAACTCTGGTATACTATCAGTTTTTTTTAAACTAAACATTTAGGTAGCATATTGCTAAAAGGCTATAAAATATTTACAAATATCACCAGCTTTAATACAATAATAAATAACGTCCACCGTCACTTTAGCCATATCCTTATTAAACTATCAATCTACGACCTACGTGTTATTTATTGTATTGATGCTTAGACCAATTGATGTATCGCGTTTGTATATGGTTCAAGGTCATGGGAAAAGATCCACCGAACGAACTATATCTGTATATTTACCGAGAGATCTTTTTATTTTCTAGACTTAAACTTTTTTATTTTACGAAAAAGTACGAAAACCAACTGAAATGTGAAAAAATCACAAGTCCGTAGGACGAGTGATTTTATCTTTTATTTTATCCTAGCCAAATAAAAAAGTTTTCGTCGAAACTAAAAATATATCGATAAAATTTTAAGGACTCGTAGTATTACCTTTGATAAAATCTGTTCCAGGGTATGACGGAATAAACATGACACCCAGTGGCTTGGAAGACGTATCCAAATATCCTTATCTCTTGGCGGAATTGTTAGCGGATCCCGCTTGGACAGAAAAAGACGTAATATCTTTGGCAGGTTCAAATTTGCTGAGAGTTTTCGAACGCGTCGAAGAAGTAAGAGATAAATGGAAAAGAGAACAAGTGCGTCCTTTCGAGGACGAGATCCCACCCATGCACAATCCATGCTCTTCTTTGTACTCTTGACGACGGTTGTACAGGTTTTTAGGATATCGAAGGTTGAACAAGCTTTTTGGCCTGTCGTTTTAGCTAAATATATATATATTTGTGTACATTGCGACAATATTTTCGATGAGTCCGCTTAGGGTTCTAAATTAATCCTTTTTTTTAAAGACTGTTTTCTGAAAATTTGTCTCCACGGTGGCTTTTGCTTCAGGTTTAGCATATTCGGTTAAACACCCAAACCGTGGACCAATTTTGATGGTACGTTGTAAGAAGCCCCCGATTAAATGTAGCTGTTTTGATGAAACTAAACTTTGGCAGAAACAAATGTGTCTATCACTCCTAAATGTAAACTTTAACTTAAGCGCACAATTTTCCCCATTTATTCTCAGTAGCGGTCCATTACTAACACGCCTGCGCAGAAATTTGTCAAACTGAAGGTAATTAAAGTACCTCCAAAAGTCATTGCTTCGCTAAGAATATTTGTAGGCCTAAAATACTGCAATAAATAGAAGGAATACTCTTGGATTGTCATCCGAGTATGGTAGCAGCATGAATATTTTCTCAATAAGTTGACTGTGAACAAAGGTGACCAAATAATAGGCCTAAGTAGCGCAATAAAAACATTTTGGGTTTATTGGGGTTTTAAAAAAGTTTTATTGCGGTAAATAAAAAGACAATGGTTTAAAGTAGACTCTTTTTGTTTATAAAAACTGTTTAGCTTTAATACAAGTTTTAATGAAAAGCAAAGATTATTTAGACTTAAAGATTTTTTAGTTTTAATACAGTTTTATACATGCTTTAATCCTAGTAACTATAAAACCCTTTAGTTTTATGAAATACTGAAAGTTTCTTAGGTTTTAATGTGGTCATCGTCATGACTACCAAGTTTGTTACAGTAGACGCATTTTTAGAGTTTTCATTCCCCCAACAATAATTATAAAATGTGTTTGAAATTTTAAAATTATTAGATACTACTGTAAAATTTAGGTACGTGATTTTTGCTCAGCAACAATTGATAAATTTGAAAATGAAGGAAATTTTTGCCCATCTATTGCACATATTTGCCCATGAGATAGTTTTTTGTCCATCTTTTGCTAAAAGAAATATAAAACCAAAAGATGAACGTGTCACGGGACACAACGTTTCTTTTAAGTAATAATTCTTTGATGTATTCTCTTATTTTATTTTTGTTAAACAGTATCCGCTATCTGCCCACTTTTTGATATACCCTTTTGTTATATTTTTGTTAAAAAATGTCTTTTCACCATCTGACAACTTTTTGATGTACCCTCGTAGGCTTCAATAAAAATAACATTAAAGAACATCCTGGCGCCATCTATGTGGAAATAGCTAGAGTACATTTTAGCGCATTAGTAATAAAGTTCTAAAATTCACGGGCCAACTTCCATTTTAAATATCCAAACGTGTAGGAAATAAAATTTTCGATTACTCATGTTGGCCCAAGTTAATTTACCTCTAAAATTGTCCACCCCGATTTTGACGAAATATTTTTATGCTAGCATTTTTTACAAGCTTTCCAACGAAAACAAATAATAATAATAATAAGAAAAATAATAATCCCGCAGGCGTAGGGACTAAAAATTATTTTTAGGGTTGTAAAAAATGTAAAAAGGTCTGCTATTTATAAAACTATTCTATTTTTATTATGGTCTATTTGAAACAGGGAGATAATAGTCAAACCTAATTAAATGTAAAACTGGTTTTACTAATATTTTGAACAAATTTTGGTTACTTGAAGATTTATATTCATCAATAAAATTGTCTTTAAGTTAGTAATGGATCGCTGCAGTTAATATTAGCTTAATTCGAGTAGCAAATGATAGGGAAGTTATCGCACACACTTGCTTAAGGTTACAGTTGTCCTTATTTTAATAAGACAAAACCTTGTTTTATGGTAAAAATAGAGTTATTGTACTTGTGTATTGACAGTTAACGGAAACACAAGTGTTTTATACTTATAATTAAATCAAAATGTTGGGTAATCTACTGATTTATTTCATTTTCACTTTATTTAAGATATGCATCAAAATCTGACACTTCTGGAGAAGTAATTGAGTTATTGTCACTAATTTTATTTGAGACCTTAATATGACATAAATAAAGTCAAAGCTGTTGACTAATTTAAAAGATCTTTACACGCAAGAGTAACTGTCAAGTGTCAAGATAAGGATAAAAATGTACAAATGCAAAGCTCAAAAGTGGTTTGCGATAACTTCCTAGTGAAGTTATGAATTTACTCTTTATTGCATACAGCGCATAGACAAAAGAGAGTAAGATTATTTTTTTCCAAAAATTCCACTGCTGCTCTCCCGATACTTTATTAATAATTCCAAGAAAACACAGTTTACTATAGTATGTTTAAAAATCCTTTGTCGTTACGTCATAATCAGTGATGTATTCTGCTGTTTTACGTTTGTCTTATTATATTAGTTGAATGTTATTTTATTATTATTACCTATTTTATTTTTATTATAGCCATTGAATATACTTTTGAGGTTAAGTGTAAAACAACATTCAACTAATATAAGACAAACGTAAAACAGCAGAATACGTGACGTAACGACAAAGGATGTTTAAGCATACTATACTCTTTTTTATTTTTTTGGATAAATGATTAATCCAATATTAAATTACTTATTTCATAACACAGGGAATCATACAAAAGATTTTGTTTGTTAAATGTCTAGTTTTATGTTTCATTTTACCTAAATTTACGTTGTGAAAGTATAACCTTTTTAGAATACAGAACAGTTTCCACTATTTTATTAAATTTGACTTTGTTAGCTTATGAAGTTGTCATTGGTTAAGAGAATTATATTGTTAATAAAAAAGCGGGAGAAATTATTAAATTGCTGTTTATTCTGCATTCAAAATCACTTCACCACTAACAAATTATCATATTTTTCAACTTTTACATCTCTATCGATGTCTATCTATTTGTAACAATATAGATTTAATAAAATCTTTCAAAATGAAGCTTTTTAAAACATGTAGATGTTGTTGTATAGTTATCTTTGGTATTAACAGTTGGTAACAATTATTGTAATGTCAGTAGGCGGTGATGACATTAACATTTCGCCTCCTGACATCCAACCGAAGCAAATGTGCACCAAACAATAACCAGTGGCGTATCTATGAGAAGGGCCAAAGACATATATATATCAACCAAATATTTTATTTTAAATAAAATGACGGCCACTCGAAAATTTACATCAATTTCGATTCATACGCGTGGGTTGGCGTTATGTATCTCCTTCTTTTGCCTAATCTAAGGTTAATACCGAATATAAATATACAACATAATATGTAAAAACCTAAAAGAAACAGTAAAATGTAAATAACAATTGAATGATTCATAACTAAATAATTTATTTGACCCTGGTATTGTATTATTTTCTATTTTATACACCCAGGGGTGCAAAAAATCTATCCAAACCTGTTTTAGACAGAAGAGATGTCATTTTAAGATTGTATATTCAATTGAGGAGGGATTTAAATAATAAGAAACACAGATTATGGGAAAAATTATCTCTTTTTGCACCTAAGTGTATATTTAATTGTCTTGTTTATTTCTTTCAAACAAATCTTTCTAGGACACTTTCATTGCCAAGGTATACAAGATGATTCTTAATTAAGTGTACAAACAGAAACATTGTATAACGTTTCTCGAAAAATCGTTTTGATTTTAGGATTATAATAAAACCAATTATACCGTGGCCATATTTAGGGCGCGGCAAAAGTGTCAGTGGCACATGGTGCCAATAATAGAAGCCATTGTCCCATTTTTCAATAATTTCACTGCACCCCAGATAAAGAGCAGAAGGTTCAGATAATACGTTACGTACATAGTTTTTCTTTCTTTTTTTTGATGGACAAAAGTCATTATGTCAATAAATCAGTGTACTATTTCGCCTTTTAAAGATTTAATTATTGACGTTTTGTGTAATCGAACAACTATTATTCAAATGAAAAACTAAAAACCATTCCATGGGAACAAAGCGATGTCCATAACTATTTTGCAATACAAGGCTTGCGAATTTGGCACCCAACGTGGAGAAAATGCATTATTAAAAAATGTTTTATTGACTTTATAAAGGTGAAGAGCTTAATTATGTTTTACATAATATAGTACATATATACAATATTATATACAACAATGCTGTCCTTTTACATTTATATTGAGAATTATCAGGTTTTGCAGCTTAATGATACAATTGTTTTTATTATAATCCAAATCATTACTATCTTTCGTGAAAGGTAGATATTTTAGATACATTCTACTCTAAAAATATTATTATTTAAGCTTAAATGTACAATTACTTAAAGACCACCCTGTATAGTATATTCATAATTTTTACTGATGTCGATATTTCAGTTAAATTTGGGCAAAATGCATGCAAATGGTTTAGTTTATCAAGTTTTTTGTTTATATCTACCTACACTTTATTGTATATCTACGAAATGTGTATAAACTGTATATGTAATAAAATTATATACATAAATATCATCAAAAGTGCTGTGTACCTTATGACGATTTCAAAAAAAAATATGAACAGGCTGAGAGTGGAGACCAAAAAAAAAAGGAAATATGGGTCAACTATAAAAGAAATTTATTTATCAATGTAGATGTTTATGTATTAGGAAAAGTAGAATTCTATAGATGGCGCTCTGAAATGTCAATGTCATGCTAGCAACTAATAAAACAAAATCAGCTGCAATATATTGTTTTTCAATAAAAATGGTTGACTGCAGTTAAGATACCTGAGGCAATGGTATCGTTCTTTAGTATTTTGGGTTGTTAGACTAAATTTTGACTCTTAATATTTTTATAATGGGTGCTTTGGTTATGTTTGAAAAAAATTACAAGCGTTCAGTTAAACATTTAGTGTAGTAGGTTTGATTTATTGTTTTTATTTTATTTTTGATACTACTCACTCCTATACATAATCTGCAGGAAATGTTCGTTCGGATATTGAGTAATATTTTGAAATATTTAATACCAAATAACATACCCACTTCCATAATATATCTATGATTACATAAGAATATTAAATTGACATTTCAAATGGTCATTTCTACTTCTCCCAATAACTTGATAGTTTTTGCAATTAGTATCTACATGTAGTTTTCATTATACTTTGCTTAAATCGCTTATTTTATTTAAATAGTCATCGAATATGTTGTTCAACTATCTTTCTTTCATGGAACAAAATTAAGTATACGATGTTTAAAAATCCGTTCATTTTCCTACAAACCAAAATTCATCAATTGGATTTACTTTGTTGCAATAGTTTTTAAAACATTACGCTGGTCTGCAAGATAACTATCAATAATTAATTACAAATTAATTATAACTTGGCTGGGGCTTAAAGCTATAGGTAAACCTGGAAGGTCCTACACAAGCTTCCTATACAGGAGACATACTTGAGGAAACTCCTGCTAAAACTCAAGCCATTATATATTATATCTGTTGATAATGGAAGAGTCAAGAAAAACCAACAAAAACTGTGAAGATACATAGTTACTCATAATACATTTTTTTGCAGACCACTGTTATTAACATTCATTATTCTTACCAATTATTTGCTTTTCTGACAAATGTATATTTTATTTAAACGCAATTGAAATGATTTTTTGATCCTATTTCAAAAAGATATGATAAGGTATATCTGTTTGTGGCTTTTGATAGTTTTAATGTGCTGTTTATAGATGAAAATAAAATAATTTATTATAAGAGTAAATCTATAGAAATAAATTTATTTAAAAGGAAAAAAAAGAAGATTTATATCTTGTTGGGTTTGTGAAATTTATAGAAAAACATATTTACCGATGTAGATGCGTAGATATATTTTATATTGTATTTGACGAAATGTATTTTAATAGATGAAAGATACAATAAAAGTTAATTTTACATAAAGGCGTTTCATTTTTACTAAACCTAAGGATTTATACTAAATATAAAGTACTTTACTAGGAAATTACCACTAAAACCCGTACAAGGAATATTCAAAAAAAAAAATTTCAATTCCAAAAATATAATGTTTTCTCAATGTTAATAGTTAGGTGTGTAAAAAATCCTACTAGGAAATTAATTAATTTTATTGTATTTAGTATCACACGGTTTCTATGTCGATTTGAATATTCAACTTTTGGATGATTTAAATAGTCCGCCATTCGTGCTGTGACGTATATAACCCAAAAGTAAAGTTAGCTACATAAGAGTCGACATAGAACCGCAATTCTGTTGTCTTCTTTTTTAAAATTTTGATCTTCAACCACAATTTTCGTTTAACTTTTACTGCAGGCACGGTTACAAATTTTTTATGAGGGTTCTAACTGTTGTGTTCGTGTAGTATGATACAAAAACACATGCTTATATTTTATTGAAACGTCAAGCTCCTATAAACTGTAGAAAATGTAAGAACACTCATAAATTTTGAAAGTTCTTCAAACTTCAAATTAGATTGGCCTTTTTGTAACTGGCCATTAGCTATAAGTTCATAAAACATCTAAATCAGAAAGTGGCTTACTTCATATATGAGTTAGTGACGTATCTGTAGTGAAAAGTGAAAGTTCCAAACATTTAGGAATTCTCAATTTCCAGTTTTCTCCCAAAATATTTGATTCAAAAATTTTTTAAATATATTTTTGCAAAGTAGTGCTAATATACTTTAATAAAATACTAGAAACCGGTTATCGGTTTAACACCCCATTATATGACTGCCTCATAAGTCGTAGACCACAAACAAAATAAAACAGAAGAAGAAAATACCAGCTGGAATTTTTGGTTATGTTTACATTTTACAAGTAATCAAAAAATGCAGCCTAAATTAATAGAATTGGTTCCTAACAGGCAACTATTGGAGTCGAATTTTGATGGCTACAAGTTGTCACTTCAACCAATACTAACAAAGGTAGGAAGTCTACCGAGTCAAGTTGATAGAGTACTGTTAAATGCACATCAATACTCTATACTTCACGCTAACTTGTTCTGTTACCACAATCACCTAATAGCCGATCCTTTTGATGAAATAAACTCAGTGTATTACGTAGATGCGGAATTTAACGTATGTAAAGTATATATAGATCCACTTCAAGGTGCGCTGATGAAACCAATAGTAGTTCTGCAACTACCAAGGACTAGGGAAAGAAACACGGGCGACTATAATGTTACAATGAAATTTGTTTCGTCTTCACTGGCCGTTATAGGTGATGGAATTGGTTTTTTATATATTGTAGACACTGGTAATAAGAATGATGATGATTTGTTTTCCATAAATTTCTCAGATGAAGTTGTAGGCCAAGATGAACCTTTTCTTTTATTAGATGCTGTGTTATTAACAGACAAAGATAAAAGTGAGTTGCATGTATTAGCATTAAATCTAAAATCAGAAAATCAAAGATGTTTCACAATGTTGCATTGGATAACATTCACTAATGTACAAAATGTATGGGAACAAAATGCTATTAAGCAAATTAAAATAAAAGGTTGTGTTCCATATGCTTATCTGGAAAAATCATGCAAAGCTGTATATGTAGTGAGTGATGATGAATGTAAATTTGTATTAAATTCAGATGTACCAGTTGTGGAAAAAACTATTACACCAATAGAAAAAATTTATAAATGGTCACAAACCATAGAAGACATAACAATCAAAATTAAATTACCAGCAGGTACAGATAAAAAATTAATAAAAGTGGTGACTGAAAACACTAATATAAAAGTAAAAAATGGTGATAGTAATTTAATATTAGGAGAATTGTATCAAAGAATAGATCCTGATTTAACAACATGGAGTTTCACTGAAGAGTTATTAGAGATTATGTTAAATAAAGGAGAAGTAGGACTTATGTGGCCAGAATTAGTTAAAGAAGACAAAACTGGAGAACATGTAGTAGATACTTGTATAGTGGAAGAAGTACATGCAAGGCTGGGTCATCTTGCTAGTGAAAACGAGGTAAAATTATAATGTGTATTGATGGTTTAATCTTGTTATCTATTTTTATAGGCAATGCCTCAATCTGGTTTAACATTTAATTCCCAGCAAGTGGAAGAGTGTGATTTTGAAACTGATAAAGTGTTTACTTTTGAGAGGTTATGTGGACAAACAAATTCCACAACTCACAAAATCAATTTAGGATCCAAAGTTTTACTGTCATCCAATTTGAGTCCTGACCAAGTACCTGCTATAGGTATTCGTCATGATGTTGATATTTGTCTATGGCAGCCACAGAACAATGAAACATTTACAATCACTCATGAAGGAACTTTGTTAGCTTTAGGATACATCCAAGTAAAATAAGAAATTTTGTAAAAAAAAGTTTTTGTTCACTTTTTTTATATTTTTAGGCGTCCAAACAGAACCGAAAATATTTAGTTTGTCCACCAGACATGAACTACGCAATAATATGTGAAACTTCAGGTCATTTATTCATCTATTTGCAAAATAAAACAATCACCAGTACAGAACTTAGAAACAGGAGTACAGGGAGAAGAATACAGAAAATAGCACAACAGCAAGTGGTTAATTTAGGCAATGATGAAGTAATTGGGATTCATGCTTCTAATAAACATTTGTTTTTGTTGACTGAGAAATTTATTTCTGTATTAACTATATAAAATAAATATTATTTTTTAATCTTTTAAATAACTATTTTCAAATAAACCTTCTAACCTTGAATATATTTGTCACTGATGCCGGATATTGTGAAACTTTTTAGAATTTTTGTAATCATAGGCAAAAGTTTGGATTGGCATTACTCTCTTTCACTTGATAGGTGACCTCAATCCCACCCTAATCAGAAACCATTCCAGTAGCCAACTCATATACCTATTCATCTACTACCTTTCACTTTTTGGCTACCTCTTTCTAGGATAGATATAGATAGGAAAGCTAATGAAATTGCGACCACAGCTCCTAAATCGCATGAACTACGGAAGTCCTAGGTTACCCTAGCAGCATAAAAGGTTGTATCACAAGACCTTAAGGTCAGTTTCCAAAGGAAAACATCCTAGGTCTTTGATGCACCAAAATATCCTCGTCGTTTTTCCTTCTCTTCACATTTAATCCATTTCTACAGTGTTTCCTTTATATATTCCTCTTTAGAACTTCTAGTTCTCTCCCTAACCAGAAGTTCCAACAATACACAATAGTATTCTTTGCTGCAAAAAAGATCTCAGAATTGCCTAAGATAACCATTGGCTGCACCTTCCTATACTTCCCCATTTCCATAAATTACTTCCACAATAGGGTGTTTAAATCCAAATATATATTAAATATAATTGCATGATTTTTATTTGCTTCATTTGCCAAAAAATTAACAAGAATATTTTAAAATTTTTATTAAAAATAAAAACCTTGATATAATGTTCATTTTTTTTTCGGTACGTCAATGGAAACGGAAATTAAAATTGACAATTGGCCGCCATATGCCATATCCTTTCTGAATCTTCTTGTTCTAAGGGTGAACTATGATATACACTTGACAATTTTGACATTAAACTTGTACCTAACTTCGCTTCGAGTATCTGTGACGACACTTTTGAAATGGCGCAATATATAAAATAAAGGGCCAAAATGCAGTTTACAGGGCGGATCTTGAATTTTGTTTTAAACTTCAAAAAAGGATATTTTTAGTGTTTCTAATTAATTCCCTTAAGGATTAAAGGCGCGGAACCTAACCAAATCTAACCTAACCTAACCTAACCTAACCAAATCTAACCTAATCAAAACTAACCTAACCAAATCTAACCTAACCAAAACTAACCTAACCAAATCTAACCTAACCTAACCAAAACTAACCTAACCAAATCTAACCTAACCAAATCTAACCTAATCAAAACTAACCTAACCAAATCTAACCTAACCAAAACTAACCTAACCTAACCAAAACTAACCTAACCAAAACTAACCTAACCAACCTAAAATGGCGAGAGAAAAACACGCGAGTTAAAAACAACTAAAATGGCGAGAGAAAAACACGCGAGTTAAAAACAACTAAAATGGGGAGAGAAAAACACGCGAGTTAAAAACAACTAAAATGGCGACTGTGGATGCTCTTACATTTAAAAATGCTGTTTGAGTGAATTTTAAGTTTGGTTAGGTTCCGCGCCTTTAATCCTTAAGGGAATTAATTAGAAACACTAAAAATATCCTTTTTTGAAGTTTAAAATAAAATTTAAGGTCCGCCCTGTAAACTGCATTTTAGCCAAATAAAGTGCCGTTGTTTCTTCATATAGTACAAAGTATTTATAAGGTTTTAAACAGAATCTAAAAATTAGTTAAACACCCTATTGCATCCTGTATAGTAAAATGTACATTTTTTTACCCCCAATACAAACTTCTCTACTCTACTTGGTTTTCCTATGTTGACCTATCAGTAACTTTTTATTAGAACCAGCAAAATTTTTAAAATTGCTCAACCATTTACCCATTCTGGATCAGGATAATTTTATTGGCTTTAGAAATCTGTCCATTACTTTAGAAGTAATGTTCTAAAAATATATGTTACTTGTTCAATAAATTGATAAGTAAACTGAACATTTAATTGAACAAGAGGTATAAATAGGAATAGGGCAAAAGTTACAAACAAATATAAATCTCACAACTGATCTATTTTAATAAACACACAAGACAAAACTTAAAAAAATAAATAACGTTTATTTTATGTAAAAGTAAGAAGTATTTCTAAATAAACCATTTCATTTAACAATTTCCATACAAGCTGATTCTATATCAGGATACTTATAAGTGAACCCTAACGAAAGTGTCTTCTTAGGGATCACTTTTTGACCTTCTGTGAGCATAACAGCTCTCTCCCTGTCCAGTAAACAATTAAAAACAAAAGCTGGAACAGGGATTACAGCTGGTCTGTTAAGTGCTTTAGCAAATGCCTAAAAAAACAACTATCATTTTAAAAATATTTTTCAATAAAAACTTACTTTTGTAAACTCCAAATTTGTACAAGGTTTTGTAGCAACTCCATTTAAAACACCCTCAACTGAAGGATTTTCTATTGCAAAAACAATTAAATTAATTAAATCATCAATATGAATCCACGGCAAAAACTGAGCACCATCGCCAACAGGTCCTCCAAGACCCAAGAAGAATGGAAGATATAGTTGTTTAATCATTCCACCATCTCTTCCTAAGACAACCCCACTTCGAATAATCACTATTCTACATTTTTGTTTAGTATCGCTGTTCTGGAATTGAGCTGCTGCCTCCCAGTCTTTGCAAAGTTCGGAAAAAAAGTCGTAAGGTTCAACACAACTATCTTCTGTATATTCGTTTTTGCTATCTGGTTTATAAGCGCCTACTCCAGATATAACTACAAAAACAGAAGGTTTCTCTGGTGCTTTATCTATTAACGATGCCAGCGTTTTGGTGGTATTTACTCTAGAATGAATTATATTTTGTTTAAAACCAGAGGTCCATCTTCTGGATATATCCATTACGTTTTGCCCGGCTAAATTAACAACAGCTGTAGTATTTTTAGGAAGTCCTGATTGTAATTCATTCCAAGACACCCTTTGTATACCTGGCATGCGAGATATTACAGTGTTTGTGTACCCTTTTTGTTTTAAAAGGTTACAAAGAGATTTTCCAATAAATCCGGTTCCTCCACCTAAAAAAAATAATACAATAGATGACCGAAAAATAGTTACTTGATGTATTTACCGACTAAAACATTTCCAGTGGGTGACATTCTGTTAATTGTTTAAAACATTTAAAAATATATAAATATATAGTATACAAAATTATGTAAGGTTAATATTTATGTTTTATAAACCACAAAAATAGACTTCGTTCTAGGAAGCCAAAAAAAGGAAAAACACTGAGTTAATTGTCTTCTATGGTTTGCATTAAAAAATAAAAAAGAAGACTAATGACATATTACCTTAACCCTTTTTTTATGTGTCGACAACATTATTATAACCTAGTCGACAAGAAAAATTGTTTATCTATTATAACAGAGATTATAAAATGTTTATTTAGGAATTTCTTTGACGTATATTATACGCAAGAAAATACATTATGACTGAACAAGTAGAACTTTTATTTTTCGATACATTTGCTCATGATAATTCGGAGGTAAAGCGGCTTAATATTGCAAAAATCATGTAAAATTTTTGATTTATTTTAGGAAATCAATCTAGATTTGGTGCAATTTCCCAAGCCTGTGTACGTAGTTGAAGTAAGGATTATTCCATTAGGTGCCAGAGTTCAGGCAGATTTCCCTGGAGGTGTTAGATTGGGAGCTACTAATCCTAGTCAGTTTGACATTGAATTTTTTGTGAATGATCTTGGAAAAACAGGAGCTAGTACATTTGAAACTTTAGGAGGTTTTAAGTATGACCAGAATGGTTGTATTAACTTGGACTGTGTTCCAAATGAAACTGTTAGAAAAATACCCACAGATGGACTTGTGCTTAGAGGTACTCATTAATACTTAATAATTTATAATTGTTTATTGAAAATGTGTTATTCCTAGGATGGTATACTACCATAACACTTGCTGTTTATGGAACTCTTACAAAAAATATTGCAGAACAAATAATTCAACCAGTTGTTAACCCTACTATAACCAACCAACCGAATACAATAGTTGATACCCAACCAATATGTTCTGGCTCACCACTTGATGCTGAATGGCCACAAGATACCATCAATGCGGTTCCTATTGATTATACTGCCCAACAAGCCACACCTTACCAGGTACATTTTAAATAGTTTAAAGATTTTTTTAAATACTAGTGAACTTTATTTTGAATTGTAGCAATTTACTCAACCAGAACAGTTTGTCCAAGAATTTGATTATTATCCAGATGTTCCCAAGGACCCTAGAAGCTACCACCACACTCCTGAAACTGATTGGGATAACAAAATACGCAGGGAGGGAGAAAGGGATCTTCCAAGAGATGTACCATTCCAGGTAAGTACATTTTTAACCTATTTAACTGGAAAAAATAATGGAATCAGTGACATTAAATTAAGTAGGTACTGCAGATAAATTATTCAAAATTAATGATATGTTGATGATTTGATGAAAAAAATCATGAAGTGAGTGATTTTGATAACAATTTTATATATTTTATAATGAATTTAATACAATAAAATAAATAAATTGATATTTTTCAGTGCAAAAATGATTAGCAAAGAGTAATAGTGTGGGTAACTTTTATACATAGTTACTACTAATGACAAAATCATGATATGTGTGATTTTTATAATTAATTATTGGAGATATTAATAACTAACTAACTTTTTTTACTACTCCAATGAAAATAATTATAAACTGGGTAATATTGCCATTTTAAAGAGAAATTTGAATGACATTTATAATCAAATAAATTAATTACTAGATGCATTAATGGCAAATTGACCCTTTTTCTTACATTTCAATAAAAAAAATCATTATATTGGTGCCATTTATAACTAGTTATACAGATTATTGATGATATGAATGACAAAATGACCTTTTTTGCTATTTTGATGGAAAAATCATAAAGTTGGTGGTACCCTATCAAAGCATATATTCTCCATAGATAAACTGTATGTGCTCAGTGCACAGATCTTTTGAAATATTTGATTTGAAGTTCAACAAACTAAACATGTGGTAAAACTCCAGTAGTAGGTAGAAGGGTGAATTTGCCTGGTTTTGTAACATTTATTACTTACATTTGTGCAACATTGCCCCATTGTTTTGTTTCTCTGCAATTATTTGAATCTTAGCTTAGGTGCTGTACTTAAAAGGAGTAGAATGGAAAATTTGCGAATTGGAATTAAGGGAAAACGATCAAATTAAATAAAAAGTTGTTTGAAAAATGTTTATTATATTAAAATAATTAAAATAAAATCCTATGTGAGTCTAAGTCTATAAATTACATAGACTAAGAGAAGCCTAATCCAAAATTTCATGTAAATCTCTTAACAGTAAAAAGCTTTTATGACTGTACTACAGGGTGTCCCAAGAATGAGAGGCCAAAATTTGTGAATGAGTAGTTGGTGTTCAAATAATGTCAGTACTACATATATAACTTTTTTTTCTACAGACCTTTTTTATAGGGCTTTAGAAATTAAAAATACTTTTTTATTCATAACTCCACAACTATAATTTCGAACTTGATTAAAATTTGGTGGATTGTCAAATACATATATGCTGCAATTTCAAACAGTAAACCAGGGTTGTCTTTTATATTTCGGGATTAGAGAACAAAAACAGTTGCCAGATTACAACACCAGGGTTGCCAAATCCCGAAATATAAAAGACAACTCTCGTAGAAATAATTAAAATATTAACTGTGAACAATATAAAAGTTCCGCAATTGCACTTGATTATTTTAACTTTCTTTTTGTGTTTTTGTTCTTTATTTTTATCTTTTTGTAATTTTTCTCTGGAACTAATTTCGGCTGTGTCCCAAGTATCTTGATTCTTTTTGTTTTTTCCAGCATTTCCTGGATTTTCTAGGTATTTCCAAACTTTATTTTTCTATGTTCCAATTAGTGGTATATTGGCTCTATGATGAATTAATTTATATTTGGCACTACATCCAATTTGTGCTACTATTTCTTTTCCAATTTTTCTTGTTAATGGGTTTCTTATCCCTGTCTTCTTATAAAAGTGTTCTGTTTTATTATTTATAATTTCTGCCAACATTTTAAAACCACTTACTCATTGCCTCAGTTTTGGGAGATCAATTGAAAAATATATTTTTAATCAAGAATAATAAAAAACTCTTCGTTTTAACAAAACTTCCACTATTTATTTAAAAAATTGCTTTTTTAACCTTAATGACAGTCGTTTTGCTAGAATTAGCATCGTCAGATTGATATATGTCAATTTTTTAAATAAATAGTGGAGTTTTTGTTAAAACGAAGAGTTTTTTATTATCCTTAGTAAGATAGACTTCCAAAAAGTAAGGGTTAGTACAATAAATTTAATATTTTTAATCGTTATCATTTTCAGAAACATCCTTCGGAGCGCGACCACAATCGCTCGGAAAGCAGAGACCGCGAGAAGCGATACCTGAGATCAGAGAGCAAAGACAGACAAGGTCGCGATTACCGAGAAATAGACAGAGAACCAGACGTCAACTGGCAAGAACACGAAAGAACCGATCACGACTGGAGCGAGCGAGACAGAGAACGAACCCACGAACGAGACAGAGAGAGACAATACAAACACGACGACAACTATAGAAGATCTTACAACAGGAACGAAGAACGAGACAGAGAAGACAGAAAACGACCGCGAACTCCACCGACGACTCATTCGCCGAAAAGACCGCACACTCCACACGTGGAAGACCCCGTCGAAATTCCCACCGAATCCAACGTCGCACCTCAAGAAACCGCAGAACCCAACGAACCGCCAAAAGAAGACGTCAAAGCCAGCCCGGTGAAGGAAACCCCCGTCGAAGAACCTCCGCCACAATTGGACGTCGAAGAATTCGAACCGATCCTCAGCGACGAAGACATCCTCGACGACGTCGATCACTATCAAGAAGTGGAGTTCGACTACACGGCGTACACCAACACCGACGATATCGTCAAGTTGTACGTACCGGGGGTTAACCAACTCGTCAAATATCCGAAAAAGAAGAAATTTTTTATCGAAGACAACGTCATAGAAATAGAAGATAGTCTCAAAGTATCCATAGGCATAGCCGATGATTATTTCAAATCGAGCATCACGAAATACGAAGCGAACAGTTTCAAAGACTTGAACACGGAAATTAAAGAAGAATTCGTGCATCTCGCAGAAAAAGTGATGAACAATATCGGTACCAGTGACATTTTTGTGGATATAGTTAAATTGTGCGTGGACACCAAACCTTTGAACGTTGAAAATCTTTCTGTGGAGAATAAAGAGTTGGTAGAACAAGTTAAAAATATAGTAAACACTATTTTAGACTGGTTGAAGATAGCTGTGGACTACGATTTGGCTAATCTTCAAACTCAGCCTACGTATAAGATAAGACATCTGAAAATTGGTGTCCGTTTGACTGATTATTGTTGCACTAGCGGGGAATTCGTCGCGATTTTATGCCAGAGCGGTTTTAATATCCACAAGGAATTGTTGAATCTGTACGAAAAAGAATTTATGGCTTTGTCGATTAAGCTGATGATACTGAAGGCTCTGGATACGTATCTACGTCATAGGTTCTCGATAGAAAACGATCGATCTTTAGTCTACACGAAATTGATCAATTACATTCGACAGAATCCTTTAGTTAGGATAAAGTTCGCCTTAACTTCTATTATTAAAAAGTTAAACTTGTTCGAAATACTGCAAAAGCTTCGTTCTACGTTGATCGAAATCAAAGACGCTTCCAAGGATTTATCACCGGAAGAAACTGTGTTAATTACTAGTAGTTTAAATGAGATTTTACGGTACAGTCGTGATGGGTCGTTCGCCTTATCCCAACCAAAAAGATTCCTTCCGGTTGCTTCGCAATTCGAGATAATCCGCGACCAAGATAAGGATATCCTCTTGGATTATTTCAAGATGTTCGATCTGTTGGAATTGTTCGTGTTGTTGCTAACGCATCCCGGTACGATGAATCTACCGTTGGTGAAGAGTCCCATCTACGAGATCTTATCGAGGCTCTTGGATAAACAAGAAGGGTTGCTGTTTATTTCGGAAAATACGACCACTGTGAACGTTCTATTGAAATGTTTACTCAGAAACGAAGAAGAGATGCAGTACCAGATGCATAACGTTGAACTAAAGTCGCACAATTTAGGTTTGAGGTTAGGTTACAAACTACAAGCTTTGTACCACGTCGAATTGTTGATCCATAAAGGTAGGGAGTTGGGATATGATTGGGATCACCCGGATATAGTGGATAATTTACACGCGTTGTTTTGCCTAACGTTCTCTCCCTTCGGGAAGATCGCTTGCGTCGAAGTCTTAGGGATGGGGGACAACGTACGTTGTTTGTTACAATTCCTCGATTTTATTTTTTCCAAAGATAAACCCGAGGTGATTTTATCGCGCGTTAAAAGCGCCCCCTCTATCGGTTACATCGTAGATTTACTGTTCATGACGGTTACCGTCGTCTCGAACGTACCTCTACTAGAAAAACACGCTAAACTCCTATTACACGCCAGCAACTATCACGATTTATTCGACGACAACGAGAGTAACAAAATCACCGAGATGAAATACTATCTACTACCCTTCGAAAATATAACATCGTTAACTTACGACAATATTTCCACGTTCGTGGAAACTATCGTTAAACACATGGAGAATTTCCCGCACAATCTCGGTCCGATTATAACTTCTTTAAGGATAATCGAATACTTAGGGATCGATCCTCACAGCGACGATCGAGATTTATCGAACGATCCTCTAAATCACTACGTCGAACTGAAATACAAGCACGTGATCCTGCAGTTGTTCTCCTTGGACGGTACTTCGATTTTAACGAAGTTGTTGCAGAAGATTTGCGAGTACTACGAGCAACCGAGCATACATTCGTCGATCATTGCCGCCAGTCAAGGTTGGATGATTATTAATTCGGTGAAACCGTCGATTTGTTTACTAAGAAAGATGTTATCTTACGTGATACAGTGTCAAAATACCAATTTTAAGGATTTAACTGCTATACCGGTGCTGTTACAAACTTATAATTTATTAAACAACTTCCCCATTTCTTCCCCGGTATATTGTACGGTTCAAGAAGTAAAAGCTACTATTATCGATACGTTATTAGTGTACACTCAACCGGTTTCCGAGCAAGTCAACGAAAAAGATTCTCTGAGTAAAACTTTGTGGACTCAAATGTGCGGCTGCGTGATTAAATACATCACTTCCATCCCCCATACGTTTATATCGGGTTTGTTGATCTTTTCCGAGCTTTTGCCGCTACCGCTACCTCTGCAGACCAGAGAGGATCTGTGCGACGCCGAGATATCGTGGTTGATGAGTTTGCGGAAGCTGTGGTCGGCGCATTTGCATCCGCACGGCTCCGCCATACAGGATATGGTGAATAAACTTTGCGTATCGACGCAGCCGCAGTTGTTGAACCTGTTGAGGCGCATCTGCGTGCAGATTGCCGATCTGGCGGCTAATTCGGCGGTGATGATTGCTAGGGGAGTGTTGGATAACATTTACGATGCCGTAGTGCCGAAGGAAAACGCCAAGATCGGTGCGTGCAGCTCGCATATCGCTAGGTTGTTGAATTTCCTGGCTTGCTTGGTGACTCAGAATACCATCAAGTGCGCGGTGTTGCATCTGATGCATTCGAACAGCACGGTGACTTCAAAAACCGAAGAGCGGTACGTTAATTTGATTCCGGCGTTCGGACAGATTCTCAAGACGAGTTGTACCAGCAACAGTCATATCCAAGCGCAAGAATGCGTCTTGTGCATCATACAAAGTTTCTGCGACACCGAAATCACCTTGACTCAAACCGGTAAAGACTTGACTTCCGAAACGTACTTGGGAAATTCGATTCCCGTTAAAGAACACCTTCTGATGTACATTGCGATGATGGGAGAACATTTGACAAATGACAATTCGTTTGTGACGTACTTGTCGATAGTGAGGACGCTGTTGTTGTTGACGGAACACGATTACGGGTTCGCGCATCTGAAAGAAAGTTTGTTGAAGAAGAACGATTTGTTCGTTTTCCTCCTTAATAAGTTGGCGGAAAAGTTTTCCAAGGATAATAGGGAGTGTTTGTCCACTCTGAATACGTTGGTGGAGTTTTTAAGGGTGTGCGTCAGCACCGAGGAAGAATCCGATGGTAATGTGTTGTATGCTCCTAGAAAAATGAAACTTTCGTTGGAAGAACTCCGTAATATAGTCGGGTGGAAGAGCGGTGAGGAAAACAATGGGCATCCGTTAAAGATGTCGGAAAAACTGTTGAAGGTGAGTCAAAACATGAAAGAAAAATCTTAATTCGTATAGTGGTAGTTACGAGGGTTGCCTTTTATTGCATTTTGTCTTCTTGATATCAGTTTTTCCTCATCCTTGGACTAACGTATAATACGTGACAACTTGTTAAGTTTCCACTCATTTTTTCATGCAAAAGTAAATCAAAAAGAAGAGTTTGTAACATGCTCCCCACGTTGGGTGCCAAATTTATAACTATATTATTTGAGCTGATGTGTGGGAGCGCTCGCATTGTCGTGGTGAAGAGTGATCCGTCAGTAATTTCGTCAGGTTAGCTTGACAAGAGCCATGTAAAACCAAATCCAATTTTCAGTTTGTCAAATCTCTCTTTGTTGATCTTTTATACTTCTCCAAGTGCAAGCTTTGTTTGTAACAGACGCATTATAGAGTTACATTCAAAATACTAATCTCATCATCGAATGTCGTGTTTTCAACGTGGTCCGATTTCACTGCATTTTGTCTTCTTGATATCAGTTTTACCCCATCCTTGGAATAACGTATAATATGTGACAACTTGATAACGTGGTTTCCACTAATTTTTTCATGCAAAAGTAAATATAAAAGAAGAGTTTGTAACATGCTCCCCACGTTGGGTGCCAAAATTGTAACTATATTATCACTCTTAGCAAGTCCCGGCTAGAGACTCCAATTTAATGTTTCACTATAGTTCAGGTTGAGGTCAACACTATCTTTTTATTCGGAATATACCCTGCAAATGGATGTCCTTATTACGAGGTTTGTCTTTTATATTTTGGGACTAGAGAATAAAAATCAATATTAATAATCGAAAATCACTTTATTGTTTTTCAAAATATTCCCCATGAAGATCTATATACTTTTGCATGCGTTTGAGCCAATTGTCGAAGCACTTTTGCCACTCTGATTGAGGTATCTCCAAAACATACATGCTGAATGCAGCAACTGCTTCTTTAGGTGTCGAAAAACGTTGACCTCTCAGTTTGTTTTTTACGTACGGGAATAAAAAGAAGTCATTCGGTGCCAAGTCAGGACTATACGGCGGATGGCTCATCAAATCGATGTTTTGGGTGCTCAAAAATGCAGTTGTTTGAGCCGATGTGTGGGAAGGCTCGGATTGTCGTGGTAGTTGGTTTTCCTGATTTCTTGGAAGACAATTGGCTGCATTTTTGCAGAAGATAAGCTTAGTTAAACTTTTAAAACGGTTCCTCACCAACAAGAATGCCTTTAGCACCTACAATTTTGCCAGTGTGTCTATCTGTCCGTTGCCTTTGTGCTCTAGGCAAGTTGCCTTCTTAGGGTTTTCTCCAGTTTTCTGTCCCTTTGTGAGCTTAAGGTTTACCTCCAAGTGAGTTGCTACTGTTCTGTTATCCTGTATTTTATACCTTATCAATATATCTGTTTTTTATATTTCTCCTACTTGAACTCAAGGAGTACAGATTCCATTTTTGTCAGGCTAAGGAATAGTATTTGACCAGAAGCTGACATGTAATCAACAAATCCAAAGGCTACAATGGGTCTTTAGGAGATATAAGCGATTGGGTGGGAAAACATGGAGACATCTCAAATATGAAACTAGGATTCAAAGGTCATAAGACTAGTTTTTAAGGAATTTGGTGGACAAAAACTTAGTGGTTTGAGACTATTAAGCCAAGGACAGAATTTCACATATGTCTAAGGAAGTACACGATTATATTTCAAGCAGAAATTGTTGTTGCTCTAGGCTTATTGCCTTCTTAGGGTTTTATCCAAGAACTGTCTTGAAGCCATCAGTGTACTACACCATACTTCTGCTATTATTCTTGTTTCACATTAGCTGATAAGATACCATACCCTTTGTCAGCTTAAGGTTAGGTTAGGCCACTAACAAGGCTGAAGAACTTTATTAGAAGGGTTTAATAGACGAGTTGCTTTAAAATACAAAAATATCAGGTTTTCAAACCAGCAGAATTTTTAATATGAAATCTGAACCCAATTCCTAAATAATATTGTAAAAGTCTTAAATATTTAGTCTTATGTATAGTCTGTCTCAGAGAGAACTTTTTTGGATTATCAAGGCTCTTCAGTTTTAATAAGATTAGTATTTAATAACTTTCTTTTGGGGCGATTTATCTCTAACTGTGAAACCCTAAACAACAAATATTTAGATGCTGGAATGAATTCTTTCTATTTACTCATCGAAAACATATTTCCGAAAATATTTAAATCTATTGTTAATTATTCCAATTTTAATTTACAATAAATAATAAAAACATTTTAGGAAACTGTAGAAGAAAACGATACCTATGAAAGTTTTTTAGAAGGTTTAACGACTCTGCTTAAACTTCTCCAAGAAGGTGTGGATACCAACAAAGAATCAACTTTAACCGTCGAAATAAATCTACCAGCTCCCGAAAGCTTGTTGGTGCAATTTTCCAAACGAATGGTGTTTAGTTCTTCAGATGCTTGTGACGAAAGACTGACTACGACATATTGGTTAGGTCTGCCGTCCGATGAGGGAGAAAATGATTCAGAGCATGTAAGTACCAATTTAATTAATAAATAATAAGTTTTTATTGCATTGCAATAATTATTCAACATTAGAGAAACCTTGATACATTAAAATATTTTCAGAGTAAACCTCTGTTATTTCTAAAGTTTCTTCAGCTGCTAAAAACAAGATAACCCCAGATGAAATTTCTTTGTTGCTAATCTTTCCTTTGCCTTCAATAACAATTATTATACTGGCACTGTCCTTTTTTGGTATTGTGTAATTCTTTATGGATTTTGGAAGTTTTATCTCAACGATAGCAAATTCTTGCACAGGTGGTTTATATAACTTGGTATAATCATTTTCAATAACAGGTTTAAACAGTGTTTCTTGAGTAAAAACTAGAAATGTAAGTGTTGTTTTCAATATTGTTTATTAATATTGATATGTACTAACCTTCTGTGTAATCTAACATTGTAATGAGTGTCTGTACATCTCTCAATTTTGGTGTTAAACCTGCTCTAACGACATTATCCGATGACGCCATTATCTCAACACAGTCTCCATAAATATAAGCATGTGGTTTATTAGCTGCAAGAAATATTGCTTCTGAAGGTTGGAGTTTAATATAGTTTAAAAAATAAACCATCAATACTCCATTATCATTTGGAAATTGACAATTGAGTCTATCAAATAAAGATGACAAATATTTATCCTTTTCTGATTTGGAAAAGTTCCTAAACCTTGTTTTTAAAGATTCTATTGTCTGAGAAACTATTTCTTTATCGCAAGTTAATATTGCTCTAAAACAAATGTCTATTTTATTATCATAAAAATTTAAAGCTTAATACTAAATTATTTATTTTTAAAATTCACTTTACCCAAAAGATTTCTCAAGAAATTTCACATCATCTGTTTCATCTTTAGATTTTGTGATATTCTCCAATTCCGGAAGTTGTGCGATAAATTCTCTAATTTCTTTTGGTTGTCTGAAACCGCACAACGCCTCGAAAGGTGTAAGTGCTATAGCCATCTCCGGTTTATGATTTGGATCTTTATAAACATCTGGATACTTTTGGTGTAACTCTATAGCAAATTGTTTTGTAGGATGCGCTTGTATCGACAAAGCTTTATTAACAGATAAAATTTTAAATAAAAACGGCAATTGATCATTAAAAACTTTCACTACCTTTTCTCCCAAAACATTAGGATTCTTTTTTATGTAATCTGATAAAAGTTCTCCTGTTTCTTTTATTATAGATGGGGCGTTTACGTGAGTTCCCATCCATAATTCGGCGTAAGGTTTAGTTTTATCAATTTTAATATTCGGGTTTTGTTTTTCTAATAATTGCGCTACTATACTTTCCGAACCGTGTTTTCCCCAATCGTATTCTTGAACTTTACAAGTCAATTCCATTGCTGAAATGTTTAACCTCCGAATAACCTTTAAATCCTTGTTTTGACATTTAGTTTTAAATCTGTGACATTGACATTTAAAAGTTCTGGCTAAACTTACATCTACAGTTAAATTAAAATTTGACGTTTTACTTTACGTTTTTCAATCGTATTTTTAAATTTCATCAGTTTAATTCTGTTATTAAATATTTAAACACCGATTAAAATTTTAATTTATAACCTCCAAGCTTTGACTTTTATATTTAAATTTGTGACATTGACATTTTAAGATTATGGCTAAGCTTACAATTGTAGTTAAAATTACGTTTCAGATTAATTGCGATTTAATAGAAGTTTGTCGACAGAACTTGAGGCCGGACTTTAATATAATAAAAGAAATTGAAAAATTATGTAGGATATCAAGAAATGAAATTATCGACGATAAAAAGAGACTGGAAGATGTTAACCTAAAATTAAAGAAACCTTTTGGTTAGTATTTAATTTTACTTTTAAAAGGTGTTTATGAATATTATTTTTATTTAATGTTATAGTAACACCGATGAGAGCGAGAGGATTTGCACGAAGTGTTCCACAAAGACCAGATCTCTTTAGATCTCGGCCTCCAAATACATCTAGACCACCTTCTTTACATGTAGACGATTTTGTTGCATTGGAAACATGTGGGGCACAGCCCACAGGGCCGACGGGTTACAATAAACTGAGCAGAGAAGTTCTTGCTTCTACAAGAATAGCCAGGGGGCCAAGGGGAAGAGCGTTTGTAACGTCAGAACGATCTATGCAGTATAGACAAATGTGAGTGATTTGTTTAAAATTATTGTTGTGGTTATTTTAATTTTTTTGTTTTTAGGCCATGGTGGGGAGCTGGAATAGGAAGAGGACCTTATTAATAAGTTGCTTAAAGCATTTTATATTTTATTTAGATTTATATAAAACAATTAATGTAAATATAGACAAAAATCCAATAAAAATTAAACCAAAAATTCCACAACCTAGCAGTAATATTGCAGTTGGTGTATACTTCTCCAAAGGATTATGATCAACTGGTAAAATTGGCCAGATTATCAGGTGACAAAACATGTACAATAAAATACCAGAACCCAGAGTAAGCTGGATGTATCCCAAAGTACGATCTGAAACTCCCATTATTGGTTAAGATATTCCTCTTCGAATTTCTTAAAATCCTCCTCTGTAAAGGCAGTTTTCTTTTCTTTCTTAGGTTTAATTTTCCTAACAGGTCTTTTATTTACAGCCCTATCAATTATCTAAAAAAAATGAATGCAACAAATATTTTTCTTTGCCATTTATTTACTAACTTGTTTAACTAAATTTTTGTCTAATTGAACTTGACTTGCTTTCTTAATCAGTTCCAACTTCCTAATGTTTTCTTTGAGAATTTGTTCTTTTGATTTGAAATTTTTTCTTGCTTCAGATACTGTCAATTTTCTCTCAGTGGATAGTTTATTTACTTTAATACCTGAAACAGCAAAAACAGTTTTAATATCTAGCTATAAAGTAAAATTCCAAATTTACCTTTTCCTTTTTTGTGAATTTTCGTTATTAACTTGTGGTTTTGAGGAGTAAGCTTAAACACATCAGATTTGGTTTTTCTTTTACCTGAAACAATAATCTTTTGAATACAAATAATAATAATAGATTTTAAAATACTTACTAGTTTTATCATGTTGTGGATCAACGATTTGTAAACCTTTTCGAACAAGTGATGCACTCATTCTTGGACAATTTGTAATTATTCTATTTAAATATTAAAAAAATCACATTTATGTTTATCAAATCTAGAATTTTTAGGTTATGTTATATGACACTGAATTTGACATTAAATATGACAAAGAACAAGAATAATTACCAACACACTTTGGTATAATCAGTGAGGAAAACCCTTAGAACATAAAATAGTATTTTATGTTCTTAGGAAAAAAAAGAAAAATAAAATTTTTATTTAAATAGCATAATATAATTTTTAGAATTAATATTTATGATAAAAGTGAAAAGCAAAATCATTTCACCTTAGAACTTTTTAATTTTTTTATTCAGTTGGTGGCACTGTTGAAACTTTCGTAACCATCAAAAAAAGTAATGATTTTTTAGGTTAAGTTAATTCGTTTTTTATTTTTGTTTTACCATGTATAACATCAAAGGACCTAGTAAATTTGTTGCAAAAACCACTAGAAGAGGTAAATTAAAAACTAGTAATTCGTATAGCTTTACGTTTTTATATTCATTTACAAACTTTTAGGAGTTCCGCAAAATATTGAAAATTTGAGAGAGTTTAATAAAAAGGCTGGAGAACATGACGACAGTAATTCTAAAAAGTAAGTTACTTAACAGATTGTGTAAAAGAAAGCAAATAAAGAATTATCATTTTTATAGTGGTCCTAAACCAGTGTTCCATAAGAAATCAGCACCCTCTAGTCCAAAACATAAACACATTACACCACAGCATGAAGAAATTATAAATTTTATTCATGAATGTAAGTACATTTACCATCCTACGGTCTTAAATATCTTCTCAAAATAAATTACTTTATAGCATGGAATTCAGTTTGTGCAGAATTTGAAGAAAGTGCAGAATCAAATGAAGGTATAGTAAAAACTTAATTAATCAACACTTTATAGTAACCCTATTAAAAACAATAATTTTTTAGGGATATCATCAGTTTGTTACTATGAAGATGAACCCTGTTTGTTACTTCAAGATTTCAGACCTTTTGACTTAGAATCATGGTGGGGTAAAAGGTTATATGCTTATGTTACCAATCCAGAAACGCAAAAAAATTAGATGACAATTAATCTCATTTTTATATAATAAATTTTAATTTCAATTGTGTGTTGACTTGTTTTTTATTAGACATTAAAATTTGTTACTATTATAGATATACCTACTGTTATTTGTTTTATGCAGTTGTTTTATTTGCATGTTTTTGTTAAATACAATTTTTTAATGAATGATTTATTTTTTAATTACCTACCTTTCCAAACAAAGCTGTGATCCATGATTGGCCTGATATTGTCAGGCCAAACTTCAATTTCAACAAAATGCAAGCATTTTTTCAAACATATTTATCAGTTGTTGAATTTATTACATTTAATTGTTCCACACTGTATATGATAAGGATTGATTTTAATAAAAATAAAGCATACTCGCTTCTTGAACTAATTTTAAAACAATTGACAACTATATACATGGTGCCCAAGAAAGTGGTAGCAACTTTTGCACTTGATGCCAATACATACAATCAATTTCATTTAATCGAGAAAAAGTCACATTTAATGTTGAAATTTGTGTATTTTAGTAAATTTGAAAAGCGTAGTTGCAATATACCTTGTCCAGTATAAATATTATTGTACGTCATCTAAGTGAACAAATCGCTCTTTCTTCGTTCGTTTGCTACTGTCAACCAGTATGTTTATTCACTGTAAATTTGCTAAATGTTTAAATTCGAAGGCCGCAAGTTATTACAAATAATAATAATAAATGCTTTAAGAAAGGTTATGTAATTAATTTTATATCAAATACAACTCCTGGACTAATAAAATATAAACTTCAAACGAACATACCTCGTGCTAAAATGTTTTAGATGTTGATGTTGGCAAAATTGCGCTCTGTTGCCGCGTTCAAAAATTGTCAAATAAAAAGAAGAATATTAGAGAAACTTCGTTTGACATTTATTTGATTCTAATACTATTTTAAATGCTTGGCAACATAGTCCCATTCTGACAGCTGTGACGTGCAATTATATTTATACTGGACAAGCCATCCATATAGGACTATATTTCTAACATAGTCATTATGACTTTATGCATGTCATCTTCGTTACTTTCGTTTGACAATGTAATTATTAACCTCAATTTAAAGCAAAAGTAAATAATTTTTTCTTGTCTTTATCACAGAGTTTTGTATTAAATCTTATGATAGATTGTCAAAAGGTTGCTAATTACGAATAATTAGATTAAGTAGAATTACTATTAAAATATTTCAGGAATCAGCAAGTACGGCGAAAAAGGAATATCTAAATCGACTGAACAATATTTACGCCCTCGTCGATGAATTAGACTACAACATTTACAAATCATCTAAATTAGACAGGCAAATGCTAATGACGATTCGTTTGGATGAACTTAACAATCAAAGCATATCTAATCAATTGAACGAAGTGCAGATAGAAAATAAGCATCTTTTAAGTAAGATTTTATTCCCAAATTGAAAATATTTCCGGAAATAGTTTGTAAATTCTTCTAGGTATGATTCAATTGGATGACAAAAATGGAAGAGAAGTGCCTAGATCAAGCTCCAATACCTCATGCACCACCATGAGTTTGGTACATTTGCAATACAAGTATATACCCATAGAACAAAAGTAGTAGAATAATAAGACCCATCTTTTTTATTTATTCTAGATATGAAGAACTATTGGCCAACCAGAACGGTTTATTAAAAATGCTGGACTTAAGACAGAACGAAATTCGAAAATATCAGAAAGAAAACGCTAGAATGAGAGAAGAAATAGAGAATGCCAAATTTATTTTACAAAAATATGAAATGGAATTCAGTAAAATGTTCGAGCGAATTCAAAGGATAAAAAACAGGAAAAACAAAAGAGTATAACCACAAGTTACCAACAATAATAGTCCGGGAGGTAGCGTCAAATTTTCATGGGCGATTTTCTCTATGTGTGTTGCTGGTCAAGTACAAGGCATAAAAGGCTCAATATGCACGAGCTAAAGCTGACAGATAGTGTTTTATGCAGTTCTGTCTGGAAGAAGATAGAACCACTGTACAACTTACTGACTCTCCTAGAAAAGAACAAACTGGACCAGATTCTAGAGAGTAAAAGGACTACTACAATAGATATGAAAAGGTCGAGGTGGGAAAAATGTACCTACACAGTCCCTACATAATCTAATCTACCTGGTCCAGATCCGTGACTTAAGATTGTAGAAGACTGAAGGTCGTAATTTGCAGATGGCTAGATGATTAAATTATAACAAAACAATCCATGGAAACAAAACGATGTGCATTCCTATTATACAAAGCTTGCATATTTGGCACCCAACGTGGGGAAGATGTAGTATTAAAGTGTTTAATTGACTTTATAAATAGGGGGCGTTGTTTAGTGTATTGCCACGGGAGCAATAGTACCTAGATATGGCTCTGAAAAGCCTTCAATAGAAATTTCAACCTCGGTGAAATTTGACGCTACCTCCCGGACTACAACTAACCTTAGATATATTAAAAAAATCTAATTTTAGATTCACAAGTTGAAAGAAGAACGAGACACTCTACGACTTGTTCATAACAGGTTCGTAAGTGTTTTAACCGAACAATCTTTGGAAAAAGATATCGTTTTAACTGAACAAATACAAAAAACGTCAAATTCCGAAAAAGCTCTTCTTCTACAAGAAGTAATTTTACTTTGTTTACTTTGTTTTGGGTAAAATGGAAGATGTTGGAAAACTGAATTAATATTTTTCAGGTGCGTAAAAATAACAACCTAATGTACGAGAATTTTCAGTTACATCAAAAAGTTGAGTATTTAGAATCGAAGTTAAACGCCATCAGAGCAACAGAAAAGGATGGATCTACTTCAATGTCGCGCACGAGCTCAAACTGATTTTTTTACAATTAGGAAAAAGTGCTCGTTCAAACATTAATAAAATTCTTAACGATATGTTTTGTTTATTTATGTGAAAAACGTTTGTTTATTTTACTATTAGCATCTTCATTAGGGTGTGTAAACATTAACATAGATCTTACAGCTTCAGCGCCATTATATCGGCTTATTCCTTTTTATTTGAATGTATTATAAAGTTGACATTAAATTTGTCATAAATATCTGGCTTGTAAGACCAATGACTCAAATAAATTCATATAAACATGGTTTGCAAAGTGGAAAGTAAAAATCCTAGAATAAATTTAAAAAATGTCTTTAATGTAAGGTTCTTTTTTGAATTTACCGCGCCATACAGATGATTGCTGAACGCACCTTAACGGCAGTTACTTGTTCATGTTCTGTGTTACTTGTCACTGGTGCTACTTGCCGTCTGTCATTTGTCATTTTGTTTTCGCGCCAAGTTGGTTATAGACGCTAATTTTTTATAATTAAATACTTTACAGTAGAAGTTTTATTATTGTTCAGCGGTCATCATATTACATTAAAGAGTTTGAATATGCGAAGCTGAAGCGGGACGCTATAGTTTTAAATAAACCAAACACCAACATATATAATTTATTGTGTTAGAATTATACAGTTTTTATATCATATTAACATGGAAAATGTGATATCTATCTATAAAAATAAATGACTATCACAGATTTTATAATCCACAAAATATTTATTCACATCCAGTAGAAATTTTAGATAAATATATTATTTCTTAATGAACTATTTCGCCGTCAAGTCGTATCCATTTGTATTCGATACCTTCAAATTTCCGAACCTCCGTTTTGCCGAACTCAAGTCCCCGAAATCCGTCCACATCGGTTGCAAATCCATTTTATCTAAAACAGTTTCTCTTATTAATTACAAAAATTACTGTAGTTTTAAAATCGCTCGATTATTCACCGTGGGTTTATGCAGATCAAATAAGAATCAACCAATACAATCACGCCTAATTTTACATTGACTGTCAGAAAACACAAATAAATATCAAGGTTAGGTTAGGATAACAGCATGAAACAACACTAAGGCCGCACTACGGCCGCACTACGGCTAAACCGCTGTCGTTTTTAACCGCGTGCATTTGTGAGTCTAGAAAACGCTTGTATTAGTTTTTTAGACTTCATTAAAAACCAGTTTAGCCGTAGTACGGCCTTAGCCTAAGAGTTAAAAGTTGGTCAACTCTTATCTTAACGGACAGAAAAAGTGTGACGTCAAAATTTGTGTTTTATGCTGTCGAATTGTGAAATGTCAAAGAAATATTCCAAATGGCAACATTATAAATTCAGCTTTGAAGGTTATGTTATAATGTTTTTACGAAAATTGTTCGTATATCTACTTTAGTGATATGTAAAATATATGAAAAAATCAAGAAAATACAATAAACTAGTCAATAACACATTTAAAATACACATGAACAAAAGTTGTTTGGAACCATTTGATTTGACAGCTCGAAAAACTTGGCGTTACGTACTTCACTATTTTCTCAGTCCATTCTTATTTTATTTCAGTTGGTGTATAAACATTACCATTGATTTACATATGTTAAACTTTCTTATCTTATATTATTTGCCGTATAAACTCACGGTAAATAGTTAAAAAGACGGATCGAAAAGTAAAGTTTTTTGTCGTTTGACGTTTGACAGTTCTTCGCCGTGACTAAACAGACGTAAGACAGAAAATTATTTGAATACATTTAAAATAGAAACTAAAAGCAGTACGAGTTAAATTTAATTAATAAAATACTTGTTTAAGTGTATTTTGCACTTCTCTATAAAACAACAAAACTAATTCAAAGAATCAACGTTTGTTTAATATATTTCTATTCTGCTTAATGTTAAACTTAAAGAAACTGCGTTTTTAGTGAATTTAAATAATTTTTTAAGCACACCACAAGTTAACTAAGTTAAAATAAGAGAAACTTAACCAAATCTTCCCGACAGGCGGCCGATTAGCCATATTCCATTTGTACTTACTAGATTGTTTGTTTTGGATGCCGCTGTTACGTCCGTTATTGGAAAAATTGGAAAACAAACTGATGTTGGAATCCCGTCGTACCGTCGACTGCCCGTTCATATATTTGGGAACGTTTAAATATTGATTTCGTATCGTACCAGCGCTAGCTTTTGCCAATGGTTCTAAAATATCTTGCAAATTAAACTGACTTAAATTTATCTTCGCATTTTCTTTTTTCTTCTCTGACTGGGGCAATTTTATTTTACTTCTTGGACAAAACAAAAAAAAATATTTATTTATTTATACATTATGAGTACGTACAAAAACACAAACATGTTTAAAAAATTATCCACAATGTTTTACAAAGTATGAAAAGTAAGTTTTTAAAGCAATGGATTGCAGGTATTTATACAATGTTTATGAAATTAATATTTTATAAATAAATGACCCACTTGGTGCAATCTCTCTGGGAAAGGATCCAACATTTTTATATTTGAAACATTCACAGAAAATAAAAGATCTCAATACAACGTTTTAGTTATTGCTTTTTGGTTAGGTTAGGTTAGGTTAGGTTAGGTTAGGTTAGGTTAGGTTAGGTTAGGTTAGCCAAAAGCACTGATTATGTTTTACCCAGTAGAAGCACAGATTCTGGATTTCCTAGAAGATGGGTTTCTCCCAGAAGAAGCACTGCTTATTCTGATTGAACCAAAATAAGCAAAGATTCTGGATAAATTAGAAGAAGCTCTGACTCTTTTTGACCCACAAGAAGCAGTTTAGATTCTGTTATCAGGAAAAAACAAATTTTATTAATAAGATGATTAAACATACCCTAGAATATCTGCGAAATCGTCTTCGTATTCGAAGTTCGTCTCCAAACCCCAACTTAACTTCTTGCTGGGCAGCACTACTCCCCTACCAGCATTCATTTTGTTCATGTTGTTGAAAATGGACGGTAAATATTTACTCCCGTAATCGGATTGTCCAAAACTGTAGACAATTGGAGCTGCTTGCAGTCTGGCTTTCTCCGTAGTGTTATTATCCATGGGTTTGATCAAAGATTGGATGTTTATTTGTACAGAGGGTTGTAGATTGGACGAATTCCCAAGTTGCTTCACCAAAGATCGACCGTTAGCTTGGATATGTAGTTCCGTTTGAGGATTATTAGGATAGAGGGAATCTTCTTTGTCCAAAGGTGCTTGAGTTGGTATTTTTTTCGCGTGGGATTGCAAGGCACTGTTCGCTTGGATTTGGCGGGTGGGTTGTAGAGAACCGAACTGACCGATTTGAAAGTATGGATGTTTTAGAGCACCTTGAGCCGTAGGTCTATGAGCTGGGTTCCATTCCAAGAACTCGTCGATTAAATTGATACCGTTCGATCCGGCTTGAGGTACAACATCGTTGAGCGGAGTTTTGGCAAAATATGGAAATTTGAATCCTAAAGCACCGGCCAGTTGGTAGCTGTCCGGCCATTTATTCTGAAAAAAAGGATAAGTCCAACAACAATAAAGATTAAAAATTGTACCCACCTCATCTGGAGTACCCCTCAAAGCGCATATTTTGTACAATTGGTCTGTTTCCGTCGTCCCTGGAAACAGAGGTCTGTAGGTGTAAATTTCCGCGGCGATGCAGCCTAAAGCCCAAAGATCTATGGGGCTACTGTAGACGGTGGAATGTAGGAGAACCTCCGGAGCTCGGTACCATCTCGTCGAAACGTAGTCAGTGTAAGGAGGTCTTGAACGGATTTCTCTTACTAAACCAAAATCTGCTATTTTCACTAAATCTGGTCCCGAACAAAGTATATTTTCTGGTTTCAAATCGCGATGGAAAAATCCATGTCGATGGATGAAGGCCAAGCCTTGTAAGATCTAAAAACAGAAACAAAGAGATTTGGAGGAGATAAGATATAAGATAAGAAGAATTCATTGGGTTAGAAGAAAGAACAGGAGGAGCACCATATGGTCGGAGGAAAGAAAAGAACAATACAGTGAGATAATGAAGAATTACTGACCGAAAACAAAGGAAGGCGCATACAATAGAGCGTTTTTAAGAAAGTCTTTGATGGCCAAATTTGGAAATATTAAGTCTATAAGCAAGTCTATAAGCAGCTTTATGGAGTAGTAAAAGTAGTATTATTTTAATTTTTTCTCACTTTAAAACAAAATAGAAACTTTAACAATAATAATGTGTCTGTATAAAGCACTAAAATGTCTGGAAAATTTCACAAAAACAAGAAAATGCAAGGCAATACAAACATATTCAATGCAAACTACCATAAAGCCAAAGTTTGTTTGGATAAAATGCTATGACATATCTCAATAAATGGCGGACAGTGACGTCAGCATAATGTGACACATTATTCGTAAAATAACCTCTAAAAAAACGTTACAATATTTTAAAACCCCAAAATTGAGAAAGTTACGTCCTTGATTAACAAACCAAAAGATTTCACAAGCTTTAAATTAACTACAATAATGAGACATTTTGGCAACGTTGTAGAAGGCACAAAAATTCGATTGTTCTGCGAAGATGTATTGTTTTGTGTCAGCGTATCCATGTTCACAAACCTACCTCTGGTATTTGAAAATGAAAAGTGTATCGAGTTTTTAGATAAAACGTCCCCTATTGCACAATTTCGAAACAATATATTTTATATACTACTTTAAATCTTAAATAAAATCAAGATTCTTCGTCTTTAATTCATATTTAATAAAAGACTGTTATTGTAAAAGCTAGCGTGTAAATTCACGTATTGATTTTAGGTAATAAATTATTCATGGAAGTGTTTCTTGTAAATGTCAGTTATTGGATAGTTATTTTTCTAAGTTTCTCAAGGATTATCAATTTAAGAAAATGTCTCATTATCGTAAATAATTTAAAGACGAAGAATGTTGATCGATAATATCGACCAATATATTTTTATTTTCAACTTTCTTTTTTCAGTTTTTGCATATCAATCATCTTTTATTTACTATTGTTTATTATTTTTCAATGTAAACCTTAGACTAGGAAAGAGAGAGGACAGCGCATGGCAATGAAAACCTTATGCGTGTGAGTGAAGCCAATTTTCAAACGTTTGGTGGCAAACAAATTTGGAACGTCGAATTGTATTTTTTTAGTTTTTTTATTAATTTTCACCTTTTTCAATAACCTGAATAGACATTTTAAAATGGTTAATTGTGTAGCTTATAAGTGCAACAGTCACAGTGCTAAAAAAGAGCAAGGAATTTCATTTCATAGGTAAAAAGTATTTTACAACTATTTCCTTGAAATTTATTTTTATTAATATTACAGCTTTCAGGTAATAGATGTTTAACTAAATCACATATATTATGTATGATAACTTAAATTAATTGTACATACATTTTGAAAATTGTTTTCATTCAGTTTTAAAGATTATTTTTCATTTAATTGTTATTATTTGCTCATAGATTGAATAGTTTTCCAGTGGCGTGGAACAAAAACATATATTTAAAATAGATAAAATAGATTAAAATTGTAATATTTATTAAATAAATATGTTTTAAAATGATTGTTGTTTTTTTTTGGAGCAGTACATATTTAAAAACTTTTTTAAATTAGATTTGTAATACGAAATAATGAAAATGATTATTTAATAATCGTATAAGAAAAATCGTATGATACGCCTATGTCAATATTGTCCGCCATTAGTTTGGTGGTAATTGGGTTACACAAATTCATTCCAATGCGCAGTCCTCTCTCTTTCCTTGTCTAAGATGTAAACACAAAACAAAAATATTTAGGGATAAGATGACGTTTTCAAATCGCAATGATTGACACAGAACGATACATCTTCACAGGACAATAGAATTTTTGTGCCTTCTACATCGTTGCCAAATTGGTTTGCTGATCTTATCGTGATTTAATAAAGATATGATAAAGATTCAAGTCCTATATCGGGGATCAACATTATCTATCTACTTTCCAACTCTGGATATTCTTCAAACCTCGTAATAAAATTTCAATATCAGTTATTCAACTAAATTATTAAAATAACTAGTTCAGATTTTATGTCGGCTGTATTAACCCCCAAAAGATTTTTGCAGCAGTATATTTATGTAAAGTGTTCGCGTGTTAACAACCCCATAAACGAATAAAAATTTATGTAAATATAGTCTAGGTCTAGAGTATACTCATTTATTATGGTATATCAACGAAAATTAAGGAAGTTAAAAGATTTATCACATGTACTATTTTATTCGAAATAAAGATAAGGTAAAATAAGGTCAATACAAGGTAAGAAATACACAGCGGAAAAAATATTGAACTAAACCACTTAAAATAGTAGTCACGCATCAAAAGAGCTTTTACAAAAAATTATCTTAAATTCCATATTTTAAATTTTACTTAGTTTGACCATTTCAAAACTCTACAATTACCAGAGGTGGGTAAAATAGGTTTAAAAACCTATTTAAAATAAAAAATACTAAATAGGTGAGCAAAAGGTATTTAAAATGTTAAATAGAAAATAGATTTGAGAATTCTATTTAAAATAGAAGATAGAAAATACGTATTTCAAATAGATATTAAAATAGTAAATAGGTCTTGTGTAAAGGTATACAAAATTAAAAATGTGTTAAGGCCATTAGCTTTTAGTAGAAGCATTCTTTCAAAATTTTGGTCAGTCATTGACCTTCGTTTTGGTCTCATCACCATCCAAGCATATGAGAATAACCTTTCCACAGGTGCGGATGAAGCCAATGTATAAAATAAATAATGCCTAAAAACGGAATTTTTATTTCATTATATAAAATCTAATCGCTATATGCAAAAACCACCAATATGTAAATACAACTCAGCATTAACATTAAATAATAGGATAACAAGAAATTTTTAATATATTGTGGAATTTGTTGTTACGCTGAGATTTATTCACGTTATAAATAAATTCGATGAAGGGTTTCAATAATAAAAATACCTTTACATTAGGATAAGCATTTAACATGGAAATATGTTTATTAAAATTGAACAAAGTAAAGGATTATAATCAGACAACTTTAGTCAACTTTCAACGCCTCTACCCACTAGTGCTGCCAGAATGAAAACCGAATACAAAATGTAGTTAATAAATGGCGGGACATTTAAAAACCGAAAAAAAATACCAAGGAAAAATTGGAGCCCTTTGAAATCCTGATCGACCGCTCTCGCACATCGTCGATCAGAATCAATGACAGGATCGGAATCCGATTGTCCAAAACCTATTTAAAATAAAAAATAGGTCAAAACTTTTATTTAAGATAATAAATATAAAATAGGTTTTACGCATCTATTTAAAATAAAGATACAAAATAGGTATTTTCTATTTTAAATAGGTATTTGAAATAGAAATATTTCAAATAGTTACCCACCTCTGACAATTACTAAATAAATGTGTTTTCCTACGTCTATACTGAAATATTTCACTTGTAAATCTCTCACTGATTAGTAAGTAATGTAGATATTGTTCACTGGTTTCTATTTCGCACTAGTTGCTATGGAAAATAGTGCACAATAATGTAAGAATGATCTTATGTCTTCAAATAAAGAACCATTTTGACAGGTGGTTGACAGTATCTATAGCTTAAAGTCATTATAGTATTATAATATAAGTCACAGCACACCCTCCTAGCAGTTTAACTCTTATCTACAATTTGTATCCAAGTTATATTATTGCGCCCACCCACTTGAGGGCGTATCTGTAGCGTGACGTTACAGTATCGCCCAATCGGAGGAAACGTGAACTGTCATCACATATTTATAAACTAATCATGATTTGTCATTTCATTTTTAATTGTTAACCGTTAACGTTTGAATTTTGAATTGTGTTTCGCCTGTGCTTTTTCCGTTGATTATCGTTAAATTGATTAATTAGTTATTATTTGTGAAAGTTTCTTCCAGTTTATTGAATTTTATATTTTAGTTTATGAACTTTTTAATTGTTTTCTGTATTATAAGAGAATTAGAGCAGTGTAAGTATTGTGTGTTAATATTTAAATGTTAACAATTATTTCATAATTATATAGTGTAGCATACAACATCATACTATAATACTTTTTACTTTTTTTAGTATAATATAAGCATGGCATCTCGTAAAAGAACGTGTTGTGTTCCTAGTTGTACCAATCAAACAAGTAAGAGGCATCGTTTCACCAAGGATCCCAACTTAATTAATATTTGTATGGAATATATAAATAATCCTGTGTTAAAAGAGAAAACTCCAAAACAACTTTATGACAATTATAGATTGTGCCATCAACATTTTGACCAGCAGTTTCATAACGCAGGATTTCAGAAAGAGTTGAAACCAGGTGCATACCCAACTCTACTTTTATCTGGTAAGTGGATACAACTTCAAGTTATATTGTAAGTGAATAAAATTATTTGATTTCAGATACTTCAGTTATTCTACCATCATCCACAACGGTGTCTTTGGAAGCTCCATCTACATGTGGAGAAAAAGCCTGCAGGTTGATAATTAGATGCACTATCTTTTTTTGGTGCAAACAAGTGAATAAAATAGCTGCAGAGGCAAACACTCCAAATATGAAAAATATTTAAATAGGGTCAAGAATGCCTCCTACATTGACCCAATAAAAGTACAGGCACAGAAATCCTATATAAATAGAATCAAGAAAAAAAAGTAAATTTAATTTTTTATATTTCTTTTTTATTTATATATTCTTTATGTATATTTATTTAATATAAACTTGATGAACAACGTCGAAGTTTTCTTTAAAACCCAACTTTCCAAAAATATTAATAAAATTTGTATTGTAATGTGTAGTTCTGTGTTCTCGGCTGCACGTACACTAGCGCTCTCAACATGAGGCGGGTGGGCCCAGTACTAATATTATAGATCTGATAATTAATAGAAGAGTTAGCCTGCTAGAGGGTGTGCTGTGATATAAGTGAATTTTTACTTAAAATAACATGGAAAATAGTGATAGTTAGTTAGATGATTTAATACCGCTTGATATTTCATAAGCCGCAAATGATATGTGTGCCAAATTAATACCAGAAAAATGTAAAACAAAACACCAACTGGCATATAATTCGTTCATTCAATGGCGTAAAAAGCATAAAACAAATTCACTTTTTGAAAATATTCAAAGATTTAAGTTCTGCAGTTTTAGTTGAGGTACCTAACATAAAAACAAAAATTTCTTGAAAATTTACAATAACAGGACATTTTCATGAAATAATCTTTAAAAAATATACAGATCTTCGCCTTCGTATAAACTAATTTGGATACCTAGGAAAACAAGTTGCCGTCTATTTAAAATTACCCAACCAGGAATTATACACCAAATACTGTTTATGCAGATCTTCTGCAACAATTCTAATTGACAATGGATAAGAAGACATAACGTCTTTAAAAAGACAAAAGTTGCCGAGGGGTACATCGACGAATCATTGAAAAATAAAAACCATATAGCAAATAAAATCTTACGATCGATAGAAAAATTAACAAACAAACAAACAGTTAAGCAATTCTCCAAGAATGACATTTAATAACTGCAGTAATTTTATTACAATCAATCTTGTTAATGAGAAAAGGAGCTTTGATTCGAATATGAATATTTGATCACTCTATTTATTTATTGTAGTATCAACGTAGTAAATAAAAACCTCCTTCTCTTTATAAATATTTCAGTATGGTCGTAGGAAAAGTATAGTGTACAACACGCATGGAAAGTCCATCACTTCTCGTGCAATATCATTCCATCCTTGTGTCACAATATACTATTTCAACTTACCTGATATATAATATTCCTAACTACAGATTCCGGAAAAGGCACTCTTCGGTCTTTGATCAATTGATACAAATTTTCTTGCATATATTCAAACACAAAATACAAAACATCGTTTTCTCTGATAACTTCTTTTAATTTGACTACGTTGGAATGGTGTAATTTTTTCAAAGACTAAAAATTAAGTCAATTCAAAGTAGATACAAGTAGGTATGTATTGATCAAATAATTTCTATAGAAAGAATAGAACCCAGTTTGAGTTCAGAAAAAATAATAAGGGTAAGAAAATATTAAAATTGATAAGACATTCAATAATGAATGTTTTGTTGACCTACTATCTGTATAGGTCAGATCCTTATATCTAAATTTATTCTACATGAACTATTCTAATCTAAAACAAAAAGTAAATAGAAATTAAAGTAATAATAGTGTTGTTAAAATTATTTCTCGACTTTTTAACTTGTACCTACAGTTATATAAAATTGAGACAAAATATACTAAGTTATTATTTATTCGTTACAAAAGCATCAGATATTTTAATATTGAAATGTTTACTCACTTTGACTTCTCTCAGATTCATTGCTTCGTCCCAAGAATAATATTTCCGTTTCATTCTTTTAATAGCTACTTTTTCTCCTGTATCTTTTCTTTGGCCCAATACGACTGAACCGTAAGTTCCGTCACCTAATTGGTGAAGAATTGTATAGCGATTCATATTTTTTTTGAAATTTTGATAAATTTAACCTGCAAAATGAAACTTGACGCACTGACACTGACTTTTTACGTTGGGAAATATAACGACGACATGATTTTTTATGTGCAAATTAATTATACAGCTGTAGAAACAAATAATTAGAGCAGTGTTTGAAAAATTAATACATAATTTTATGTATCTATGATAAAATAAATTAGTAAAGTACTCACCAAACAAAATTATAAATTAACTACAACTAACACCCACTATATTTATCTACATATTCCCGTATATCTTTAACAAACATGTTAAATGTCTGCATGTCTGTTCGATATTTTCTCTTGTACTAGCAGCAACTTTACGGTTTGCGCCGTCCTTCTAAATATTGATTATTTTCCGATTTCCAGTAAGTTTTTCTCGCCAACAAACACTTATTACATTACTATCGTGTCACAGAGAACCTTACAATTTTTCGGATAATATAATAGTTTACATTCCGTGATTAGGTTTACCCCCAGGTGCAAAGTTGATTATTTTTGTTCTGCTCTGTTAAACATATGGATACAAACAAACTGGAGAAATATGTTGAATCACCCGGATCAAATTACTGTTGATATATGGGATTTTTGGAAATTTTTCTGAAGATGTTCTCTTAGCCCTTGTATGTATGTTAAGGGTGATAAGTGATCTATCAGATCTTTTGTGTCCTGATTTCTAGTCCTTCTATTACTATGTGTCCTAGGCGGGTCCATAGGAGGGTGACTGATCTTTTGACCCGATTCATATAGCTTGCCTAAGCATTCCCAAACAATCTTCGATAAAGAAGATCATGAAATTTTCCAGTGATTCAGAAAATTGGAATTAGAGTGTGAATATACAGTACCAGAAATTACAAAGAGTGTAAATAATATACTGGAAAATTTACTACCAAAAAAATTAGACTCTGAATATGAAAAGTATTGCAAACTGTTCATGGATTTAAAATTTGTTCATGGGGAAAAGTATAGTCAGTTAAATTTCAAAATTTTTCACTTTTTCCAAGGAAGGTATATGTATGGAAAAAAGTCAATTTTACGAAGGTCGTTTTTCGGTTAGGATAGAATCGGTAAAAATTACTATAGAAAATTGAAATTTTCAGGGTTTATAGGAAATTTTCTTGGCTTTTTAACTGTGTAAACTAGAAGTGGCTATGATTTTTTGTTTTTGAGTTATGCGTTAAAATCTGAAACCATGTCTTAACTATCGATTCCCTAGTCGCTACAAGGCAAGATAAGATTTTTAGAATTTTTCTGTGGGCAGATTGGTTTTTGGGAGGGTCAAATTAGTCTAAATCCAAATTTTTAGCTCATTCGGAGAGATTTCGAAAATTTTCATTTTTTCGAAGGAAGGTATATGTATGGAAAAAAGTCGATTTTACGAAGGTGATTTTTCGGTTAGGATAAAATCGGTAAAAATTATTATAGAAAATTGAAATTTTCAGGGTTTATAGGAAATTTTCTTGGCTTTTTAACTGTGTAAACTAGAAGTGGCTATGATTTTTTGTTTTTCGGTTATGCTTCAAAACCTGAGACCATGTCTTAACGATCGATTCACTAGTCGCTACAAGGCAAGATAAATTTTTTAGAATGTTTCTGTGGGCAGATTCGTTTTTAGGAGGGTTAAATTATTCTAAGTTCAGATTTTCAGCTCATTCGGAGAGATTTCGAAAATTTTCATTTTTTTGCTGTAGGTACTATTTCCACCTCGATACATTCGCACCCAGATTTATCAATATTCTTTACATTCTATAAAAAAACTGACTGCACCAGTAGATTAAGCATCTTCAAAAACCCCATGTCCCAAATTTTCAAGGTTTTTGACGACAAAATTATTTTAAGAAATTGGCAAGGCAAATAGATTTATCGTCTTGGAAAAGCCTATTTACCATATAAATATACCCAATACCTATAAAATTCCCAACATTTTCTTAAATGTAACTAAAATTTTTGTATAAACTTTTTTAAAGCTTTATTAATTTCAATATTTTAAAGATTCATTGAAAGTAATTAAGTTAATAATTTTTATATCACCCCTCGTAAAACGAGTAACATTTGTGACAGAGGACGCATGCGCGGCAAAACAGTGAAACAACCAAACGTCACAATCATTGATTTAAAAATATTTTATTAAAGTTGCAATTTTTTAGTTTGCAATAAAATTATGCTTATAAAATATTCGCCAACAATTCCAACTGAACAAAATATGAATTCAGTTATTGGATGAATTCGCATAGAACCTAAGACTCCGACGAAATGAATAATCAATGCGTTAAATGATTTCATATCTTTATATGATTAGGTACTTATAGATAACCTATTCAAGTTATTTGGTAGCTAAAATTGTTATTTTATATTCCAATTCTAAATGACTTCAACCGTAACAAGAAGACACCCAGAAAAACCTATTGGTAAGTCAACAAAAACCAAAGAGGATAAAAAAAGTACAAATAAAGAAGAGGCTGCTAAAAACTTGTAAGTTTAAACTGAACTGTTGTTTATCTTACTGTAAGATACATACTTTTTCAGTAAATATGGTCCTTTGCCACAATTTCCAGGACAAAGGATGTGGAGTAGAGGTATTTTAGTTATAGGAGTTTTTATTTATCTTTGGTATTTCTCTAAAAGTACCAACGAAACAATTCTATCAAAACAATCTGAGGTATATGTTAGAAGATCACAAATTGTAGACTGTGATTCTGAATATATAAAAGATATAAAACGATATGAAGGTTGCGAACCGAAGAAATGTGGAAGATATGTCAGTGACAAACTTGTCACTGAAGAAGAAGCTGATATTTTATTAAAACTTGCAGTGAGAAGTAAGCATTTTAGTTAAATTAACTCTTACAGTAACATATAGAAATATACATTATATTTTGCAGTAATGGCTCAAGGTGGTTCTTCAGGGGGAGCTTCTATAGTAGACCTCCATACAGGAGCACTATCCTATAGAGACAAATTTATAAACATATACCAACAAAACCCCAACACAAAGATTTTAACAGATACAGAACGCAACGTTTACCAATTGGTTAGAAAGAAGATCCAAGGCGCTATCGCCGATTCCTTTGGAATTGACATTAACAGCTTACATTTAACTTACCCAACATTTTTCTCTAGACTATCCAACGTTGATCCGAAAACAAGACACGATGAATATTGGCATGAACATATCGATAAAGTAAGTACTAATTCAAGTTTATTCTCAAATAATATTGTTTTTTACAGCGTACTTACCAAGCTTTCCATTACACATCTCTTTTGTACTTAAACGATTACGGAATAGACTTTAAAGGAGGTAGATTTATTTACATGAATAACATATCAACACCTACCAAAAACGTAACTGTAGAACCAAGAAAAGGCAGGGTATCCATGTTCACGTCCGGATCTGAAAATCCTCATTATGTGGAAAGAGTTACAGAGGGTTTAAGATTCGCTATTACCATTTCTTTTACCTGCGACTCGACTAAGGCCATTCAAGATCCTGCTATGTGAGGTTATGTAAAATAAAGGATAAATTAAGATGTTGTTTGTTTTTTTCTAACAGTTTTTATTGCTGCTGCAGGTTTCTTTTAAAGATGTAGTCTGGTTAAGAAGTCATTTAAATCGGATTTGGGTTAAAAAATTTCCTATTATTAACAATTTAAGATTTTAAAAAAAGGGGGTTTACATTTTTGCTAATAACTCATAAACTTTAATAGCTAGAACAAAAAACTGAACGGATTCTTAAAGGGCAGGAAATTTCCAACAAAAAATTTCCAACTCCCCTAATTGTAGCTCAATTATTTATAGGTCTAAATTAATGTTGAAAATGGCATAAAAAACGGGCGGCGCGTCACCGTCGCAACTACCAAATGTGAAATTATTTTGTTTTACAATAAGTAAATATTAATAAAAAAATTTAAAAAATTGTAGCACTAACAGAACATATCAGAGAACAAATTTCTGCAGTCAAAAAATGTTTTCCGTTATTTTTCACATTCTATCCATTATTTGCTGATTAAAAAATTACTTCATTGTTACTAACTTTAAATTCGTTACTGTGAGGAAAATAAAAACACAAGAATTTTTTTAACCCTTGGAATCCTTTATCATAAGGCTACTGAACAAAGTTACATAATAAAATTTGTAAAAATTGAAATTGTTATTAACAAGCAAAGTTAACAAATGCGATTTTAGATGTGAAAAATTTTAATTTTTTAAACAACTGTTTACAGTCGTTTATAAACGGTATAAACAATATAAATCCAATTTTTTTTAAATGTTTGTGAAGAATTGTTTAAAAAATTTTTATAAACAAATGGCTTGATTAACAATTTTTAAAAAATCTTTTTTGCCATTCTATTGTTTATTAAAAACCATGATTTAAAAAAAATATGTTTTCTTCAAAAAATTTTCTAATTGTTAATTAACGTTTATGTTTATTAACAATTGTTTAAATTTAATATTAAAAAATGAAAAAAATACAAAAAATCATAATTTTCTCTTCTCTACAAAATGGCATTTTTTTCGAATTTGTCAGTTAATTATTTAATTGTTTATTAATGAAACAATTTGTTATCAACAATTAATATTTTTTTATAACACCTCACAATATACTGTATATAAAACTCTCCACGTTTTTTTTTCAAAAATTAAACGTATACTATTCAGTCGTTTATAATACGCTATAAACAATATAAATCCACTTTTTTCAAATGTTTGTGACCAACTGTTTAAAAAATTTTTATAAACAAATGGCTTAATTAACAAATTTAAAAAATTTTTTTTGCCATTCTATTGTTTATTAAAAACCATGATTTAAAAAAAAATTTCTAATTGTTAATTAACGTTTATATTTATTAACAATTGTTTAAATTTAATATTAAAAAATGAAAAAAATCCTAAAAATCATAATTTTCTCTTGTCTACAAAATGGTATTTTTTTCGAATTTTTCAGTTAATTATTTAATATTTTATTAATGAAACAATTTGTTATAAACAATTGCATCAACAATTAATATTTTTTTATAACACCTCACAAGATACTGAATACCATAGTATACGTTTAATTTTTGAAAAAAATATTTTTCCACGTTTGATTAATATATAAAAAAAATTATTATTATTAAAAAATAAAAAAAAATGCGGAGAGTTTTTCCAAAAATTAAACGTATACTATGGTATTCAGTATGTTGTGAGGTGTTATAAAAAATACATTAATTGTTGATGCAATTGTTTATAACAAATTGTTACATTAATAAACAATTAAATAATTAACTGACAAATTAAAAAAAAATACCATTTTGTAAAGAGAAAATTAGGATTTTTTTCATTTTTTAATATTAAATTTAAACAATTGTTAATAAACATAAACGTTAATTAACAATTAGAAAATTTTTTGAAGAAAACATATTTTTTTTTAAATCATGGTTTTCAATAAACAATAGAATGGCAAAAAAGATTTTTTAAAAATTGTTAATTAAGCCATTTGTTTATAAAAATTTTGAAACAATTGGTCACAAACATTTAAAAAAATTGGATTTGTTTGGTTGTTTATTGTTGTTTTTAGTTTTTAATAATAATAATTTTTTTTATATTTTAATGAAACGTGGAAAAATATTTTTTTCAAAAATTAAACGTATATACTATGGTATTCAGTATGTTGTGAGGTGTTCTAAAAAAATATTAATTGTTGATGCAATTGTTTATAACAAATTGTTTAATTATTAAACAATTAAATAATTAACTGACAAATTCGAAAAAAATACCATTTTGTAGAGAAGAGAAAATTATGATTTTTAGGATTTTTTTCATTTTTTAATATTAAATTTAAACAATTGTTAATAAACATAAACGTTAATTAACAATTAGAAAATTTTTTGAAGAATACATTTTTTTTAAATTATGGTTTTTAATAAACAATAGAATGGCAAAAAAAATTTTTTTAAATTGTCAATTAAGTCATTTGTTTATAAAAATTTTTTAAACAATTGGTCACAAACATTTAAAAAAATTGAATTTATATTGTTTATAGCGTATTATAAGCGACTGTAAACAGTTGTTTAAAAAATTTAAATTTTTCACATCTAAAATCGCATTTGTTTACTTTACTTGTTAATAACAATTTCAATTTTTAAAAATTTAAAAATTTTATTATGTAACTTTGTTCAGTAGCCTTATGATAAAGGATTCCAAGGGTTAAAAAAATTCTTGTGTTTTTATTTTACTCACAGTAACGAATTTAAAGTTAGTAACAATGAAGATATGTAATTTTTTAATCAACAAATGGATAGAAATGTGAAAAATAACGAAAAAAAAATTTTCGAACACAGAAATTCGTTTTCTGATATGTTCTGTTAGTGCTACAATTTTTTTATTTTTTTTTTATTAATATTTACTTATTGAAAAAAAATAATTTGACATTTGTAGTTGCGACGGTGACGCACCGCCCGTTTTTTATGCCATTTTCAACATTAATTTAGACCTATAAATAATTGAACTACAATTTGGGGAGTTGGGACTTTTTTGTTGGAAATTTCCTGCCCTTTAAGAATCCGTTCAGTTTTTTGTTCTAGCTATTATAGTTTATAAGTTATTACCAAAAATATAAACCCCCTTTTTTAAAATCTTAAATTGTCAATAACAATAGGACATTTTTTAAAACGGATTTCGATATTCAGGAACATTTTTATATTTGTCATTTCGAATCGATTTACACCAAAATCAGATTTTTCGGATCGGTGCAACCCAAATCAGATTTAAATAACTTCTCGACCAGACTATTATTGTAGAAGATAAATGTTATTTTGATTTTTACCTAAATATACTTTTTTCTTAGACATTATTCACCCTAGTTTCATTTTTTTTATTTATATGGCCTGTTGCGCATTTAAATAATAAATATTTAGTAATTTCTATCATTGTTCTGAAACAGTTTTTCTGTTTAACAAAGAAAACTCGAAAGATACTGTTAAATTTAGGAACTCTATTGGGAGGTTTTCTGAAAAAATAAATTTAGACACAACTTTTATTTGTAGTGAAAAAATATATTACAAGTAAATTTTTACAAAAAAAAAACATAATAACAAACAGAACATATACAAATGAGCAATTAAAAGCACATTAGAAAAATGATTCCTAAAAACATTTTGGCAAATACATACAATCAACATTACTTGATGTATCTTAAGAATTCTTCACAGGCACTGCAGTAATAATAGATTTGACTTCAGAATATTGATGTAATCCATATTCTCCCATTTCTCTGCCATATCCGGATTCTTTAAAACCTCCGAATGGAGTTTGAACTCCAAGAATATTGTAACAATTTACCCAAACAACACCAGCTCTTAAACCTGCAAAAATTATCACGTTACAACAACCCCCAAAAATTCAAAAACTGAACTACAACTTACCTTGAGTAATATAATTGATTTTGTCCAAATCATTCGAAAAAATAGCAGAAGCAAGCCCATAATTGGTATTGTTTGCTCTTTCTATTAATTCATCCAAGTCCTTGAAACGAAGTAATTGTTGAACAGGTCCAAAAATCTACAAATCAATCAAAATTATTCTAACGTATTAATAAATATTGAACAAACAATTATAAAAGTAGTTAATCATATATTTTACAATTTGTAACAATCTACCTCTTCTTTAGCGACGATATGGTGATCTTCAACATCGCCAAACACTGTTGGTTCTACGAAATATCCCTTATCTCCATGTCTATTTCCACCGTGTAATAATTTTGCCCCTTGTTTGGTACCTTCTTTGATAATTCCCAAAATTTTGTTTAGTTGTGTTTCGTCTATTTGTGGACCTTGTTCGGTCTTTAAATCAAAAGGATCGCCTAAAAATTAAAAAATCTCCAGTTTCAATCATGCAACAACCACGTACTATAAAATGAACATTCATTTTTAATTTTCCCACAACATTCCGATGGTTTTTCTATGCCAATACATTAACAAATATGAAAATAATTGAAAAATGTTTCTACTTGTACCCTCTGAGGTTTAGAAACAATAAATCATTTCACAAAATCGAACTTGACCGTTGTCTAAAGTAAAAACAACTACTTCCCGGACCAAGTAGAGATTTAAGACCACCTCTGTCGTTTTACAAAAAAAGGGAAAGTCATACTACTCGCAGACTGGCAAATACTTCTCATTTCGCAGAGCAAGATGCAAAATGATTCTTTTACGACAACACCTATTTTGTGAATACAAAATCCAAGATGAAGTGCATGAAAGCGACATCTAACCGTTCATGTGCAAACCAACAGATCAAAGGTAACTGCTAATAGAAGATAACTGATTAATATAAATTTTAAAATACGAGGGACAGTGAATAAGTAATACTTAGACTGTAAACCTTATTCAAGGGCGCCAATTTGTAACCCTTTCTAGTCCCAAAAAGGTAGGGAGCCAATTTGTAACTAAAAAAATTCTCCAAAAGAGATCCCGGCTAAGAAACCCTCTCCAGGGGGTGGTTCGACTCCAAGTTAATGCTCACTATAGGAAGGATTGGGATGTATAAGTAATAAGGGCGCCACTATCTTTTGAACGCTATCGATTAAGCACATAGGGACCTTCCAAAAGCGGTAACTGGGCTCTAAATTAGCGATAACTTGACTCCAACTTAGCGGGTTGTATCTTTCAACAACCAAAAAGGAAATTCACAAAACTCAAAGCTCAAAACGGAAATCGTGTTTGTGTCATTTGTCAGAAGAAATGCGTTCGTTATTCAATTGCAAGCGAGGGACGCGTTCTTTGATTGGCCTCGTTCAAACAGGTAACCAAGCTTTGACTGCATCCTTTCAAATATATTACACGTATATTTTTATTTCATGAGCGGCAATCGTTACTTGGTTCTTTCTGAATTAATTTCACATATTAAAAAAAAAGCTTGAATGTACCAATTAATTATTTATGTTTTAAATTAATACATAAATGATACCCTAAGGGAGTGAAACTCCCATTTTTGCTGTGTAATATTGGTAATAATTTATCAAGGAAAACTAATTAGCATATTTGCTACTAGTTGTTAACCTTGAAACACGTTTAGTTCAGCGCTTTGTTAACAATATAAATTAAAAAAAATATTAAGAAATAGACAGATAAACTACCTAATTATCACTTACATTGTTATAATTAAATATTTTACAAAGTTTTATTATCTACATACTTAAAAATTACTTTTAAGTGTGTGCTGTCCACAAACCACTTCAGCAGATAAATTTCAAAATGAACATTGACAATTAAACATCAAAATGTTTATAAAATAGTCGATTAATTGATAAATCCATTTTTAAATGATTTATAATACTCGCATCAATCAATACATTTTATGAAATTTATATCAAATTTGATATAAGTTAGATGTAACCTAGGCGTCAGTAATAAATAAAATCAAAAATTATTTATACGTTGTTTTCTAAATAAAAGAAATTTAGATACTAACTGTTATTATAAAATAAATAAAAATGACTACAAGAGAATATCCATTTTTTTTGTTAAACGAATACCAACATGGACACAGGCCGCCTGTTACTACTAAAAAAAACGAAGAAGAATTTGGGTTATGTTGTCGTCGTTCAGCGGCAAACTTTTATCATCGTAATGTAGTTTGCAAATTAATAAACAGGCATTAAATATTTTTATTTGCAAGTGTACGCAGTGTAACTTTATAGTTTTGCATTTTCCATTATGTAGCGAGATTTTACAAGTTTTAAAAGCGAATTGAGAAGCGTGATCTTGCCGATTACTGTGAGACAGTACATCTAAATCTCTTAAAATTGAAAATAGCTCCGATGAAAATATTAATTTAGTTAAAAATCCTGTAGTAAATGAGGATTGCAATGAATTTTCTGAGTCTGAACAGAGTTCCTTTTATTTAGTGAATCTGATGATATTAATACCCAACAATACCAATTTATAGAACATCCAGATGTGTGTATACTTAGTACTGAGAGTGTATATCAGCCTGATGGAGAAAAGTTATTAGTACATGATTGGGTTTGTTTTTAAAAACATAATGTTACCCAAAGTTGTATAGGTGATAAGGGAAGAAAGAAAGAAATCATCAGATTTGGGTAGGTAACATTGACATAGTGTATAGGTATCTAAAAAATAGGGAACAATTTATATAAATGTAAAGTAATTTTTATGTAACAAGTAGATCACAATGTTCCGGACATTTTAATGTAACATATTATATGTAAATATTATATAACATATACTTAGGTGATAAGGGAAGCAAGAAATCATTTATTCTTATCAACGAATTTGATTTTTATGGTGGTATTTGACGACACAATTGAAAATTGCCAGTTTGGTAAAAAATCACAATTGAACAACTCATGGCTGTTGCTGTAAATGGAGCAGATTTGGATAGGTAGGTACATCCTGTAATTTAATGGTTACATAAAATACATGTAACAATGAAGTAACGTTGACTGGTGTAGGTATATAACATAATAATTACATAGAGTGTATGTAAAAAACAGGGAACAATTTATATAAATGTAAAGTAATTTTAATGTAACATATATGTAAATATTATATAACATTATGACGTAACATATAACAAAGTTAAGTAAAAAGTATGTAAACTTTATATAATATGGTTTGCTGGTTGCATGCTTTTAAAAAAGTAATATTTCAGTAGAATAAGAGATAATACTCACCGACAATACGCTTTTTAGCACGTTCGACGGACCTTTCCACAAATTCATCATAAATTTTATCTTCAATAAAAGTCCTAGTACCTGCGCAACACACTTGTCCGGAATTATAGAAAACTCCGTGGTGAGAGTGCTCGACGGCTTTTTCAATATCTACATCGGCTAGAATGATATTAGGACTCTTTCCTCCCAATTCCAATGTGGTTCTTTTCAAGTTAAATTGTCCCGACAAACTTTGAATTTTTTTACCCACTTCGGTCGATCCCGTAAAAGCGATTTTGTCAACCTTAAACCAAAAAAAAACTGTTCTACTCAATTCTTATTGAAAATCGGAAATAAGTTACCCTATAAGGTAATAGTTCACTATTTCAAATTAAGATGTCGCTAGATCCGGAATTCTTCAGTCCGAAATTACTATAGAACATAAACCAGTCAAGATTTGCCTGAACAAATTAGAGACCGACTGCCACAAAAAAAAACTTTCACCTAAATTTGTTTTGTGCTAAGATTGTAGAGATATAGATTATAGATATTATTACAAAGTCGTCAAATTCAGAAGCCGACCTATCCAAAACTTTAAATAAACTTAAAATAAGGTTCGAGAAGGCGTTTAGGTGATACACGCGTGCGGAAGTCAGTTATCAACTAGAACAGTCTTAATTAACAGGGAACTATTAGTGCGCGGAAAGTTAGAGAACAGTGAAATAAGTGCATATAAATTGTGCAGTGGTATAAATAAATTAGGACTGATATAACGGGTGTATATAAATTCCCTCTCTCTCTCTCTAATGTGTATGGAGTGTGGAATTATAAACATGGATTTATATATGTGGGGTTCTGAGAAAAAAGGAAGTAGAGGGCATAGCGAAAGAGAATGAAAGAGGAGCGGAAAATCTATTTAATATTTTTCTTCAATTCCGGTGAATATTTGCTGAAAAATATAAAATAAATAATTCAACATTCAAATAGCATGTCCAAAACACTATTTTGACAATATGTCACTTGAAAATTTTATGTGACGTCACTAGCTTGCATTCTGATCTGCGATACATACAAAACTCTGGAAAAGGTTATGTGACGTCACTAGCTTGCATTCTGATCTGCGATACATACAAAACTCTAGAAAAGGTTATGTGACGTCACTAGCTTGCATTCTGATCTGCGAAACATACAAAACTCTAGAAAAGGTTATATGACGTCACTAGCTTGCATTCTGATCTGCGATACATATAAAACTCTGGAAAAGGTTATGTGACGTCACTAGCTTGTATTCTGATGTGCGATACATAAAAAACTCTAAAAAAAGGGCTAAAAACCCAGTTAATGACAATGGATTAAAACAGTCATCTATAAATTAGAGAAATCATACATATGACGAAAAAAGAATCATTACTGTTAATTTACTGACACGTTCATGCTTACTTTTTCGTTTTCGACCAAGGCTTGTCCAGCGTCACCGAATCCAGGTACAACGTTCAATACGCCTGGTGGAAATCCAGCTTCTTTGGACAATTCAGCAACATATAGCGCGGTTAGAGGCGTTTGTTCAGCAGGTTTGAGAACGACAGTATTTCCCATACTTAAGGCAGGTCCTATTTTCCAGCTTAACATCAGTAATGGGAAATTCCATGGGATTATTTGACCGCATACACCGACTGGTTCATGTCTGGTATGAGCAAAGAATTTTCCATCAATAGGAATGGTTTTACCATGTACTTTGTCAGCCCAACCGGCCATGTAGCGAATACCTTTGATGGTTTGGACTAAATCAGTCCAAGCTTGAGAGAATGGTTTGCCATTATCCAAGGTTTCCAAACTCTATAAACATATATATAAACATATAAATCCATTGTTAAAATTACAATTGCCTACCAGAATAAAAACACTTCTAAGAACATTCTATCTCTTACAAATATTACAATTGAAAATATAAGTAACAAAATATTATAGTAATTTTAATAGTGGTAGTGAAATGAAATAATTTGACCAGAATCATTTTTTCAAAACTGAAAAATAGCAAAAACATTGAGGTTAGAAATTTTTATCTTTTAGAGGAGATGAAAATTTAAATATTTTGTATCAGCTGCATTTTTCAGTTTGGTGCTTGTATATTTCCAGGATAAATGTAAAAATGTACAGAAACAAATTATTTAAACATTTTCCTTTGTTGGGGCAAGAGTTTTTAATAAAACATTAGTATTGGTTTAGATAAATGTCAACTTACAGTTAGGAGGGTTGAATGATTATGCATTTCTACTTACAGCTAGATAAGCTCCATCCCTTTCCATCAGATCTGCCAATTTGTAAAGTAATCTACCCCTATCTGAAGCATCCAAAGTTCTCCATTCCGATCCGAATCTAAAGGCTTCATTAGCTGCTTCTACAGCTAAATTGATATCTTCTTTTGAACCTTGTTGTATTTCAGTTATAACTTGTCCAGTACTGGGGTTTATGGTTTGGAAAGTCTTACCAGATTTTGACTTGTGCCATTCATTATTGATAAAAATCTAAAATTAAATTAATAATCTTCATTTGCAAAACTAAAAAATTTCCAATATTTAAAAAATATACATACTGGATCTTGATGAGAACAATTTTTTGCTAATCTGAGAAAACTGGATAAAAGTTATAATTTTGAAATAATCATATTTTTTAGAAATCTAGTTTTTAGAAAATGTTTTATGGGCTATTAAAAATACTTCAAATTATTTTCTTTGGGAAATTCATTGTGGTAATAAAATATCATCCACTATATAGATTTTCTATTTAACAAGAATTATAAACGAAGGTGAAATGAATTCTCAACTATACTTTTTGATAGTGATAAGATAACAAAAGCGGCATATCAGTCTTTCAAGTTTAAGTAGAAATAATCTATAATATGTACTACATTTGTGCCTACTTTGAGTATATTGGCAAACAAGTTGTATATGCAAACATTAAAGATAAGAAACCAAAACAAAAAAATCAATGAATTTTGAACAATCATTCTAATATTGACCTTAAAATTTTTCAAGTATTTAGATAAGGTTCTTTGATACACATTTTTAAGTAAATGATTATATTAGAAAAATTTTACTAATTTATAAGGTATTAATATTAAAGATGTTTACAAATTTTATAAAGCCACTTTTTACCTAACATTTAAAAAAAAATTATGCCATTATTTGCAAACTCATTTAGTTATTAGGTATGTAAATATATATCCAAGTATATATACCTAAAGGATTTATTAAATCAAACAATAACATCAAATCATAATATATTTGGTTCTAAAACACATTACAATCATTTTTTTCAAGGTTAGTTGCTCTGTTTACATGGACAAATATTTTTAGTTCAGCATTACTAAATTCTTTGCTTACATTTTACATATTTCAACTGTAATTAATTATTAAATGATCAATGACAGATAAGGCTATTTTTAAATATTTTCACCTTTTAACCCAACATTATCCTGAATCTTATCCTGTTCAAGTAATTGGATGTTTTGTTTTGTAGCTCTGATTAGGTATATATTGATTTTGCTTATCACAGTATTTTAATTTTAATTTGTACCTTATTGCCATTTTAAGATAAGCAATCAAAAAATTATCTTATAAGTTTGAGAATATGATTTTAATCTCAGAAGCTTTTAAAAACATGTAACATCCTTACATCATAATAATATTGAACCTATAGGTACCTATTTTTATTTATTTTGAAAAAGATAATTAAAATGGCAAAATAAATACATGCTAATACTAAAATAAAAATAAATGAGCAGATGAGCACATGTGAAACTGTTTCTTCCAAGTGTAAAGTTTATTAGTCATAAAAACAGTTCTATATAGTTTAAGTATCTACTTTTTAATTAAATTAAATCCTTTTTGTTCAACAGTTTACAAATAAATACTGGATTTAATTTACCTACACCCCTAAAAAAGTGTACGCTACTGACATGTTATCAAGGATTATCACTGAATTTTTAATTCATTGTCATGCTAAACTAATAAAACGTAAATAGCACAGATAAGTCATAATAAACAAAAAAAATGTTTGGATTTTAAAATATGTATTACTTTTAATATATTTTATGCTAATGTAATTTAAAATGCAAAGTAAAAATAATATTATTTGTGTTATAAAACTTTAATGAATTACTGCAGTAATTTTGAAATTATCATTCATTCCTCCCTTAATTAAGTTCAAAAAGAATCTTTATTTTATTTTTCTCTAAAATCGAACATTATTTAAATGTTATCCATTATACTTTGGGGTGTATGATAGAAACAGGTTCTATAATATACCTACATTTTACACTCACATAGAGGAATTTTTAAAATGGTAATATATTTTATCAACTTACCCCGGAATAAAGTACATTGGGATTTTGTTGAGGTGAAGGCAAAGCTTGGGCACTAAAATTACATTTTTGGATGATATTTATAGAATTTTTTACTATTCGTAACATTTCGAATCAATTTATAATCCGCGCTATTTTAACCAAGATATCACCAAGGCTTACTCTAGAGAACTGACCATGAACTGACTTCAATTCAATCCGTGAGATGATTTGTGATTTCAATATCAAAATGTAAGCAATATTTTCAACCGGTTAATTGCGGTTAATGAAAATAAACAACATTGAAGTTGAAGATAACCACAGAACACATAAATTAAATTTCAAAACATTCTGTCAGAGTATGAGATGTCAAGAACGTGATGGCGATTACCAACCATTTACCAGGACGTAAAGTAAAAAATCACTTTCACACAAGTAATGTATAACATTTTTCCTACGACACACATTGTAATGGACTGGGAAAGTGTGACGTCAAAATTTGTGTTCTATGCTGTTGAACTGGGAAATGTCAACGAAATGATTCCAAACGGCAATATTATAAATCTCCAGAAATAACTTTTGTTCGAGTTATTTTGCTATTATTATACTTTGAAATATAACGGAGATATCATAATTAAATACACATAAGCAAAATCTTTCCAAATTAGATTTTTAAAGTACCATTTTTGTAAGTATTCTTAAAATTTATGACAATGCACAACTTTGAAGGTTATGTTATAATATTTTTACGGAAATTGTTCGTCTATCTTCTTTAGTGATATGTAAATTATATGAATGAACACTTACCAATGAAAAAACAGTAATTAACTCCCAAAAATCGAGAAAATACAACAAAATAGTTAATAACACCTGTAAAACATACCATAAAAAATTGTTTGGAATCATTTGGTTTGACACTTACCTCACTACTTTCCAATCCATTATCAGTTCCTGTATATTGAGTTGCCTAAGTAATCTTTTTTAAAAATAATTATAAATCAACTTTAAAGGTTTCGTTGCAAAATAGTCTTATTTTGTTTCTATAAAATAAAAATACAAGAAATATTATAATGAGTCTAATGTTAATAAACTTACGAGATACAAGTAAATATTTCTGATAAAGCAAATACATGTGTCTGAATGATTCAGTTGGTAGAATATTGTAAATTAGATTCTCGGTGTAAACTTTTTTTATAAATAATTATGTTTTAATCCAGTCCTCTTATATCCTCTTTCTAATAACATATGAAAGATACATCTGAAACTAAACATTTCTGCTAGTCTTAAGAGACTAGTTTTGTATCCTACTGACTGCGCCATGTTGAACAAATATAATCTTTTCTTGAATTGGACATATAAATAAAAGAATTATTTTATAGACAACTCTTTAATACTTTTATTTATTTACAGTAGTTATTAACCAAATATCTCATAATATTACTGTGATTCATATTTTAACTTATTCTATATTATTTACAAATATGTAGCTTATTACGTATATTTTTGTGTAAATTACACACTCTTTGTCACCAAATTCATTTTATAAACAAAACAAGGACTATTTTAGAGCTTTATTTTTAGATTAGATTATTCAAAGTAATCTTCAGTCTTAAATATTTCTGTGCTCCTTGCAGGTTTCTTGTCCACATTTTTTTTCTGAAATAAAATAGTACAGATAGAAACAATTATTTACTTTTTAAAGCTTACTTACAAAAAGAGGAGTGAATATCTGAGTAACTTTTGTAGTTTTATCAATACATCCCAGATTTAATTCTGATTTTTCAATTTCATTTTCTAGTTCGTCCAAGTTGGATTTAATGTGGGTTGTAAGTTTTTCAAGGGAGTCTATTTTGTTACAAAGCGCATTGAATTCTTCTTTATAATTAGGTACGGAAATTAAGATGTCATTATAATCTTTTCTGTCTTGGACAATAAAAGACATCATTGTTTGGAACTCCTCTAACCTTGTCAGCATCTTATCTATTGAACTGTTTATTGGATTCAACTGAAAAATATACACTCCCAATTGTAAACGATTTATCGAACTACCCCCGTAATTTATGTATTATTTACCTTTGAATCTATATCTACTTCACAGAGTTTTGAATAATCCTTTGCAGTTTTTTCCGTGTGTTCCATATCAATATTAATATTAATTAGGTAATTAACGATTAATTTTTTTAAAATAAACTACAATAAAGATAATTAAGTAAGGTTATCATATCAACAACTTCGCAGTTATCTACCGATAAAATTAGGCAATTATTCAACAACGTTTTTTTGCTTTAAAAATTAACGGTGACATTACTTTTAGGATTATTTTTGTTAAAGTCGCAAAATGTAGGTATTATCAAAAATAAAATTAGTAGTTTTAATTATTTACTATCTTGGATTACAAGTTATAAGAGTACTTGAAAAATACAAATGCGAAAAATAGACTAAATATTTGCACGTCAATGTCATTTATTGTTTGAAACTGACAATCACGCCATCTTCTGAACATTTTTATTTCCTTTTTTTCCTGCGACAGTGGAGTGATGGATGCTGGAATTTGAGTGAAGTAATTTAGAAAATTTGAAAATTTACTGGAAATGGTGTCTCCAAAAGCTGTTTTAGGTATATGTGCAGGTGTATCAGCCACTCTATTTTTAGGATATTGTATTTATTTTGACAACCAAAGACACAATGATCCAGATTTTAAAAAGAAATTGCGACAAAGTAAGTAACCTTATTTATATAGGTTATGTTGTTTTATAACACTTATTTTTTGTAGGAAGACGAAATAGAAGAGCTGCAGCTGCATCGACTGGCAAAAGAACAAACACGGTATTTCCTGATATGAAAGATCATGAAGCAGTACAAAGATTCTTTTTACAAGAGATTCAACTTGGTGAAGAATTACTTGCAGCAGGTGACCTTGAAAATGGAGTCGACCATCTTGGCAATGCAGTAGCCGTTTGTGGACAACCAAATGATCTTTTGCAGGTGTTGCAACAAACACTTCAACCTAATGTGTTCCACTTACTAATCCAAAGACTGCCAGCTGTGGCACCTCGTTTAATGAAGGCACAAAGTAGCACCCCAAGTGCATCTTTACAAGAAGATGATGTGGAGTGATTTATTAATGCCCCTTAAAATTTCACTAGTCTCATCATTAGATTTGTTATAGATTCGTGCCACTTCCCATTATTGCCCAACAAATGTAATAAACAGGTTTATTTGAGCAAATGCTTATTTTCATATTTTGTGTGTACTATCCAAGGTATCCTTGGACAATTCAAGAGAAAGTGATTATTTTGTTGTAAAATTTTATCATACTTAGTTGGAAAATATAAAAGTATATTTCTGATTTGGTGTTTATTAACTGCAAACATTTTTTTAGACAATTGACAAGAATTTCCTGTCTATATTGTATTATAATATAACAGGTAAGTATTTACAAGATTATGAATATTTATAAACTTTTTCCATTAATCTGAAAGTTAAATAAGATTTTAATAATATAATAATTAACCAAATTAGTAGGTACAGTATTATAATGATAATTTTTTTGCAATTCTTTCAAATAGTTGATTTTTTATAAACTTTAAAAATAAATTATTTTATTTCTATTCATATATAATGAAAAAGATTATCAAGAGACTAAAGAAAGTATTTAGTCATCAGATGACAAAGTTATGAATAGGTATTGAACACAATTCTGGAAAACATTTGTGACTTCTTAAAACTTTGTTTGGTATTTTGACAAAATGTCAACATCTGGCAGTAGATTAACTGCTGATAACTTATTCCCACAATATCTGTCAAAACTTTGGAAAATTAAGACACATTTTGTTAATAGAGTACTCCAAAGCTTTTAACATAACCAACAATTCAATTTGATGTAATAAAATTAAAGCTTTTGGCTTTATAAACAATAACTTGGTATTGGTTTTAAGAGTTGCCTTGCTGGTAATAACTAATATGTTAAAGTTCAAAATTCTACAGCAATGGAAATACTAGTTACTTCTGGTGTTCCACAGGGAACCTAGTTGGGCCTACTCCTTTTCAATTTATTTGTTAATGATATTCAGATGTGCTTGAAAATCTACTTTTTGCTGTTATAAAAATATTCAGTAATAGTAATGTTTAAAATAATGGAATGGTGCTGTCTTCTCATTTTTTTGTCAACCATGCTTTTATCAAGAAGACTTCCATATGCTTTGGAGAATTCATATCAGGAAATTGACAGTTCTGTCACTTGCCCAAGTTATCTATTTTTAGAACCTTGGTTGATCTGTTATTTTTGCATAAATTACTTGATTCTGAACAATAAAAGTCTTGTTCCATAGACGTGCATACTATGCTTTCCTAATCTAAGGTATGTTGTGTTAAGGTTAAATGTAATATTTTGATGATTTAATAACTTACAGGCAGCGCCACCCAGTTATTAAGAGCGAAACTAACTCTACCGAAGCTCGAGCTTGTAGTTACGAAAAAGTAGATTACTGTATGTCTTATATAATCATTTCCAGATGATGTAGCTGTAATATCTTTATATACATAGTTATATACAAAAAATAATAATTCTTTGATAATGATTTCAATTCAGATATTTTAATTAGTTGATGTGCAAATGTTTAAATAAAGAAAATTTAATAATTTGATTATTTAAAATCACCTACAGGCAGCGCCACCCATTTATTGATAGCGAAACTAGCTGTACCGAAGCTCCAGCTTTGAGTTACAAAAAAATAGATTCCTGTATGTATTACATAATCATCTCCAATATGATCGTTTGAAATGTCTGGATTCTAAATAGATTAAAGGCCACTACTACAGAACAACACGATTAATTATTGTTCTGTGATTAATGACGTAAACATAACCTTTGTACTATTTAAAAATCTAGTCAAATGTAAATATTGTAAATTTTAAAACAAAAATGATATATTTTTCGTTAAAAAATGAATTGCTACGTACTGTTTACAATAAAAAAGCTATACATAAAATACCATTAAGTTTAAAAAGATATTTTTCTAGCGAAAGTGTGTCCTTTGGAAATATTGTGAAAGAAGTTAAAAGTGCTAAACATCCAGAATATGTTCCAGTTAAGTATTGTACGTGTTAAAAATTTTTAAATAATAATTTCTTAGCAGTAAGTTTTTGACCAAATGTGTTTGTAGATATTAATAACATTCCACAAAGTAGTTTACATCATTTAAGATGGATGATGCAGAAAGATTTATTACAACAAGATATCTTCCTGTTAGGACCGCCAGGACCAAGAAAAAGGCATTTAGCTATGCAATATTTAGAACTAACTAATAGAGAACACGAATATGTTGCACTGAGCAGAGATACAACAGAATCTGATCTAAAACAAAGGAGAGAAATATCTAAAGGAACTGCCAAATATTTTGATCAGGTATAAATACATACTTTAATAATATTTTTTAAATAAAGCTGCAATCAATAAATATAGATCTATAAAGTATTTTTATTTTCAGAGTGCTGTAAAAGCAGCAATGCATGGAAGGGTTTTGATCCTAGATGGTATAGAAAAAGCTGAAAGAAATGTTTTACCAGTGTTAAATAATTTGTTAGAAAATAGGGAAATGCATTTAGAAGATGGAAGATTGTTGATTCCTGCATACAGATATGATAAATTATTAAAAGTTAGTTGACTAATTTACTTGTTTGTTTTGTTCTTATTGTATGTCAATTTTAAGGTGCATGGTCAAGAAGAATTAATTAAATGGAAATTAGTAAGAGTTGATGACAATTTCAGAGTAATTGCTTTGGGTTTGCCAGTTCCAAAGTAAGTTTTTAATTTGCAATTTTTGCTTTTTAAAGTAGATATGTGGGATTTCAATATTTCTGTTAATATTTCTTTCAAGAAAATAATCTATTTTAGGATCCCACATATTCATCACTGTGATTTGTTTATTATAATTTATTGATTCTCTTGAGTACTTTTATTATATAGAACAGGATTACTGATATATTACCTAATAGGTGTTGCTATATATTATTATAATGATTATATCCATGACCAATGACTATTATTACCTAATTGACTTAAATTATCATAATGAATTAAAGGCTAAATATTAGATTATGTATTATTATAATTTTTGTTAATGTAGGTATAGAGGAAATCCTTTAGATCCACCATTGAGATCTCGTTTTCAAGCTCGTGATGTTCACAGTATAACTTATCAGGTATGTGCTTCAGTGTTTGAGAGTAAATGGGGTATATAAATGATAGTGGATGGTGGATTAATAAAAATGTATTATATTTATCTAGTGTAGACAATACTCAAATGTAATTTGCAATTTTTTTCATATCACCTAACCTTATAAGCTAACAATTTATATTTAACTGCACATCTGCTACTGAGTTGGGGTGGAGGGTTTGGTGTACTACCCACTCATGGTTAACATTAACTCCAAGATAAATCAAAGGAAAATTTTGTCAAAAATAATATTTTTAATAATGAACTAGTTACACTAGTTGATATAATTGAAAATGGCTAACTCCTAATTCAAGTAGATATTTTCTTTACATTATTTGATAAAACTAACAACTGATTTAATTGTATTTTTATGTTTTGGATAATATAAAGTTTATTTTGTGTAAAACCCACTCTACTAAATGAGTTTCTTGCTGGTTTAAGTGTCTGTTTTTCTCAACTTTCTTGAAAAAGGCATTAATTATAAAGTTTTGTCAAAAAGCAAAATCCTGTTAAATTTTACAAACAGTAGATCAAGGTACTTTTGTACAAAATTGGTATTATTAGATTTTACTCGTGTATTTGATGCCAAACATTACAAGCTTATGATTGTTGAACCAAAAAATATGTTTAAGAATTGATTTATTTAAAATCAAATGAAGTTAATCAAAATAATTTTTTGCATAACCCCGTAAACGCCACGCAAAAAGAATGCGCCGTGTATCCGTTCTTAGACGGCGGTTGAACATTATTCCACTCTCATATTTAATTCCATTCATTGGAATCTTTATTTCCGGGGCAAATGTCTTGGCATGCGGTCGTGCCTGTCCCCAACTCGTGTAATCTTCGATCAAGGATCAAGAATGGTGTTGTCGCTTTAATGCAGTGCATCATCCCTCGTCTTACATATTCTTCGTTGCGACAACAACTAAAGGTAAGTGTATTAGTTTCTATAAAAGTTTTTGTAATTTTTAATAAAATTTCCGAGTTATTATCAATTTTATTAGTCAATAAATATTTACAATTGTTGAGGTTGGAAAAATGTTTCTGTTTCACTGTAATTTTAGTTTGTACGTTACTCTACAGGGTGTTTTTAAAAAATATATAGAAAAAGTAAAAAAAATTTGGGGTTTGCTTGATAAAAAAATTTTGTAACTACATCCGTTTTCAAGATAAAGGCTATTGAACAAAATGTGTACACATTTTTTACAATTTTTTCGAAAATACTGCATGAAATCCATGAATTTGTTATATACAGGGTGTTTCAAAAAAAGGTAACACCGTCTCTAGGATAGGTAAAAAACAGAAAAATAATTGGGGTTTGCTTAGTAATTTTTTTTTCTAACGCCATCCGTTTTCAAGATAAAGGGCGTTGAAGAAAATGAAAAATTACACATTTCTTACGATTTTGCCGAAACTATTGGCACCATTGCAATGAAATTTTATACGAATATGTTTTGGAAGCATCAAAATCTTTTTCTATTGGAGCAAAACTCTATTTATTGTTGACTTATTGTCATAACAATCAATAAATGTCAATTTTACATGGCAAATTTAGAGAAAAGCGAACTTTATCATTAGTTTATACCAGGAGCGATTATTACTTCATAATTTTCAAATCAAAATATTCCGAAAACGGTACATAATATCTAATTTTACCAAGAGTACCTTTTTGGTGCAGAATTAAACGATGTTTATGTTCACTTGGAGTTTTGACTAATAATTCTACCCTAAAAAAAGTTATGTTGAATAATACGTTGTATGAATCGTGTAACTAGCGCCCTCTATGAGAGTTAGTTATAAAAACAAATTCATGGGATATATCAGCTTCCAAAACATATTCGTATAAAATTTCATTGCAATGGTGCCAGTAGTTTCGGCAAAATCGTAAGAAATGTGTAATTTTTCATTTTCTTCAACGCCCTTTATCTTGAAAACGGATGGCGTTAGAAAAAAATTTTACTAAGCAAACCCCAATTATTTTTCAGTTTTTTACCTATCCTAGAGACGGTGTTACCTTTTTTTGAAACACCCTGTATAGACTGAAAAAGTTGTGTCCACATGTCAGATTGGTATTTCTGAAATGTTTCTAATGAAATTGGATTTGTATATAAATCTCCATAAGGGTATTTTTGAATTTGTATATCGTTTATATTTAAACAAAACCAATCTGTTCTGATGTAATTCCGGAGTAAAGCATAGCTCAGTTATTCGTACAAAAATTATAAACAGTTTAATTCCAGTTATATAATTTGAATTTGAATAGATACGTATTAGAGTGAAGTGAGGTTATGTCATTAGATTTACGGTTTTTTTACATTCAGTGAACGGAACGTCTCACCATGATTATGTACAAGATCCTCAGTAATTTCGTCAGGTTCGCTTGACAAGAGCCATGTAAGTCCAAATCCATCAAATATTTTCGGTTTGTCTTTGAATCCTTCGATTTCCTGTCAAATCTCTATCTGTTGATCTTTTTTTACTTCTCCAAGTGCAAGCTTTGTTTGAAACAGACGCATTATAGAGTCACATTCAAAATCCTAATCCCAGAATCGAATGTCGTGTTTTCACTGCATTTTGTCCTCTTGATATCAGTTTTTCGTCCTTGAAATAACGTATAATATGTGACAACTTGATAACGTGATTTCCATTCATTTTTTTATACAAAAATAAATCAAAAAGAAGAGTTAGTAGTTTGTAACATGCGCCCCACGTTGGGTGCCAGATTGCAACACCAGTGTTGCCAAATCCCGAAATAAAAAGCAACCCTCGTACTTATGTCCTTCAGGTGTAGTTTTTGGCACATTTTCATCCTTTTAGAATATTATCGCTATATTAACGAATACTTTTTCTTTTTAAGTAAAATGGTAACCCATTGGGAATCGAGCAAAAAACCTTTATACGTAAGAACCGTATGGAAAGAGGGTCAACATCACGTTATCTTGAATTGCAAAGAAAATACGGTGAAGTGTAAAAGTTCCACGCTTACTCATTCGATACATGCCGTAAGAACTGTCAAGTCAGCGCCATCTACCAATACAAATTTGAACGTATCGACGGTAAAACTACTGAATAACGTCGAACCCTTGTCTGATAGAAGATGCAAGAATCGCAAGGTTAGAATAAAACTAACCCCGAAGTCTTCGGGGAAAATTGTCACCGCGCAATTATCGTTGAACGTCGAAGTTGAAAAGTCGATGAAGAGTATTCCCTTAGGGTTGAAGTCTCAAAGCGTCGAATTGATCGATCAGAAAGAAAATTTACACGAGAATTGCATGAATCTCAAGAATTTTGGAGTGGAGAGTGAAGATGATTCGTTAACAGACAGGGTGTTGATGTGGTTGGACTTGGCTATGCAGAATGGAAACTATCCTAAACCTATAAATATAAACCCGCCGCTAGAAGCTTTCCATACTGAGCCTATAGCTAGAAAACGACACATTTTTACCAAACAACGTTGTTTTTCTTCGTATCAAAACAGCGATTATCAATTTAGTAAATATACGTTTCAAGTTGCGGGGGTTACTCAGAATTTACAAACTGCCTATTCTTCCAAAAATGATTTAAAAGCCTTAGACGAAAATGACGATGCTGTCGATGATAAAAACCAAGAAGAATTGGTGTCGTCGCGCTTAGAGGAAAACGTTATACCGGAGAATATTTTTATTTCCGAACGACCCTGTAGAAAATTCGGCGTCAAGAGACAATTGCACATTTTCCTGCCGAACCTGGAGAAAAAGACGACGGGGTTCAATGATAGCGAGTTAAACAAACAGTTCAATTCTTGTTCTTTGTTGGAAAATTCAAGGGAAATATAAATTTTTATTTTTCTGCTGTTAATGGACTATGATAGGTTAGGTTAGGTTAGGGTTGGGGTAAAGTATGGAACCAAGCAAATATCTTTGAAATGAAAAGAATAAAATATATGAAACTTTGCATGTAAGTACAGGGTGATCAATTAAGGGTAGCGAGCGGCCATGTCTCATAAGATATTGGTCGTATATGTTTAAGAAAAAAAAACAGTGGCGTGCCATTTTTTAATGTAATAAAATTATATTTTGGTCAATATCAACGGTTCAAAAAAAGGTAGATGATTATTTTTTTTTTCATTTAATTGTAGAAAAATTCATCCTCTTTTAAAATATATAAAAATGAATATACCATTACATTTGATTTTTTGAAAACAACTCAAAAATTGGCTACCATTTCAGTTAACGCCATCTAGCGGCGAAGACGAGAATCAAAAAGTCAAAATTATGTAAGCGTTTTGTAGTGTAAATTATGCTCGTTCATATGAGCCCAAATTTGTTGAGATCCGTCAAGCGAAACGTGAGAAATCTTGGTTTGTTTAAAAAAATAATTTATACCCTAAACATTAAATGGGACACCCTGTATGTTTTTGCAAAGATATTTGCTTAATCCCAAGCCAGTATTGTACAAAGTAATAAAGCATTTAAAAATGTATTTTTTGTTTTCTTTACTAGTCATAGTTATTTAAAGACATCTCACCTTGTAAGAAAATAATAAATAACAGTACTTTTTCAGTGTACATTATATTTATAACCAATTAGAGTCCTTACTACGATTTCTAACCATTTTTTAGCCATCGGAAAATTCACCCTGTACAACAATTGTTATCCTGATTTAATTGATTGTAAAATCGATATTTGTACGATGTGGAATTTTCTTTTACGATTTCTGTTGTTAATGACACCGGCTCACGAACATTATTATTTGGTTTGTGTGTAACCCCTCCCTATCTCGATCACGCCGAAAGCATGTTGGATCATCTATCTTTTATTTTTTAGTTCTATTTATCAATTTGTTTTTTTTTGTGGACATAATCTCATCATTTTTAGTGAAAATTTCACTTAAACCTTCCCAAAACTAAAAAAAACCATTCCTAAACTTTTTATTCTCCCCCTGTATACGGTATATCCTTTTTAATGCACCCTGTATGGTTTATTTTCCAGCTTTACCTTTCCAAGAACCTCAAAATTCCAGTTAAACCTTCGAAAAACAATACCGCACAATACAATAATGACAAGTGTGTTGTTTTTGAATGATATATCCAAATTTGTTATATATTATACCGGTTGTCTCATTTAGGGTGTGTTTAAAATTATCTCTTTTGGATGTATTAATACAGGTTTTAAAAATTTTATTCAAACTGTATAATTACTTTATTTGAACGTTTGTAGAAAAAATATTGTATGATATACGTGTTAAAAGTACCTTTTAAGGCACTCACATGCGTGCCTTAAAAATGTACTTTTAACATTTATATCATAAATAACTATTATTTTGCAAAAGTATGTACTCGGGAAGTGCTTAAATTACTTCAAATGTAAAAATATAGTAATTCTATATCACACAAGTGAACAAAACGGCATAGAAAACAGACCCTCATTTTTGACCTAAAAATTTTGTAGTGGTAGTGCTATAGAGCGGGTCACAGTTATTATGCAGCGTGGCCGGCATAGGCCAATGTAAATCTTATGGGCGAATATTCAACACTGTTGCCGCTTTGGTTACGGCTTGGACCACAATTAACTCAGCCAATTTATTTTCGTAGAAACGTTTTATTATGAATTTTGCAAAACAGATGTATTCTATATAATAAATATTATTAAAAAATGGAATTCAAATCTATTTATGTAGATTGTAATCAGTATATACCTGATCATTTGAGGGATCATTTAGATCTCTACTAAATCTTTCAGACAAATCCTAATCCTATTGCCAGTGAAAATATTATTTAATTACAAAGATGCTAATTATTTTTACCTACCTGTATGATTCCTTGATCCTCGTAAACCGTTATGTAATATTCCTGGAATGTATAGGTAAGTAAATGTACAGGTAAGTAATAACATAGGCAGGTACCTATCTGTTTCTGCTGATAAACGAAAGGGCATTATTGAAACAACAGCCATGCAGTTAGCAGCACCGTTTGAAAAATTTAAACAAGGTGAAAATCTTCATCGTCGAACCAAGAGGCTTTCATTGAATATTTTAACGTATACGTTGAATACAAAAGATGACAAAAGTGTGACAGCAAAAATAGAACTGATTTCTGAAATGACTGGCCTTAGTGTGAGAACAGTGTATAATCTGAAAAGCGAAGCCGCTACTGGACCTTTGACATCGCCAAAAAAACGAAGACGGAACAGCAGCCAGTCGAATTCAAGACTGATCACCTACGATGAAGGTATTCAATCGCAAATACGAAAAGCTGTGTACCAAATTTTTCTAAAAGTACGCTAAGACGCTTGCTTAACGATATGGGGTTTGTTTATGGAAAGAGAGGAAGAGTCTCGATTCTAATAGGAAGAGCTGATATAATCGCCTGGAGGCACAAATATTTAAGATCAGTGAAGAACTTCCGCGAAGAAGGATATAACGTAATATATATGGACGAGTCATGGATTAATGTGGGCCACAGTGTAAATTTTGAATGGAAGGACACTACTATAAAAAATGCCCGAGATGCATTTGTCAAAGGACTGACAACAGGACTGAAGGCTCCAAGTCAACGAGGACCGAGATTTGTTCTTCTTCATGCAGGCTGGAAAGACGGTTTTCTTGAGGGTGCAGAAAAAACTTTTCTGGCAAAGAAAGGTGCAGACGATTACCACGACAAAATGGACGCAGAAGGCTTTGAGGCCTGGTTTAAAGATCAATTGATCCCTAATTTGCCGAAAAACGGATCAAAGAATGTTGTAGTGTTGGACAATGCGTCATACCATTCGGCGAAGTTACCTTTTCCAAAGACAACTTTGAATAAGGAACAAATAAAGTACTGGCTACTGGAAAAAGAGATTTACTTCGAGGATGATTATTTAAAAACAGAATTATTGGCTACTGCAAACGCGTTTAGAGAGCAGTACGACCTAAGAAAAATAGACGACATTGCCACGGAACATAATATAACAGTCCTACGATTACCACCTTATCATTGCGAATTAAATCCTATTGAAATGGTGTGGAGCCACGTGAAAGGATATGTGGCTCGTAATAATAGTACTTTTAAAAAAGAGGATGTGGAAAAACTTATAAAAACAGCGTATTCGCAAGTAACCCCAATGCAGTGGTCTAATTATGAAAAAAAGGTAGAGAAGACAGAGGAAAAGATGTGGCAAACAGATCATTTAATGGAAGACCTTGAGCCAATAATAATAAATCTAAATGAAGACGATGAAGATCAGTAATATATTTCTTAACTCTCAAATGTTCCATTCAATTTTCATTTATTTTAGTTATTACCTGCTAATCATTGTCATTTTTAAAGTTTAATTTTAATTCAAGTTAAAATACGTAATTATTAATTCATTTACTTATTCTATATTTTGTTTGTTACAACAACCCGCCAGAAGAAGAAAAATCATCGAAACGTCGGCAAGATTTCATTAGCTTTTCTCTGCTAATCGTTCTCCCTTAATATTTAGATGACAGCTGACTTTTTTACCACTCTTCTTGTAATTTATGTATATATTATTATGATTGACATATTTTTATTATTAATTATATTATTATACTATTATTTCATAATTTGACAAAGGTCTTTTGTAAGGCCGCTGAATTTGTTTATTTCTTTATACGTGATAATTAAACGTATAAAATTTGAATATTTTAGCGGATTTACAATATTTTCCTTTAAACGCGTAAAATGTATCTAAAAGCATAATTATAAATATTCTTAATTACTCACTAAACGATTTTCAAATGAATAATTTAGTCAACATTTAAATCATAATAGTAACACAATGGCAAGTTATATTCCCGCGCCAGTTGGAACCAAATTCGAAGAACATGCCGATATGGCAACGCCGTCGTCCATAAACGCAATGCTGCATAATAACTGTGACCCGCTCTATAGCGGACTCCCTCATTGCTGTCAGTTGTGTGACGAGTCCATATATCTAAGGGATTTTCGTTACTCCAGAACTCAAAAACGGTTTATAATAGGCCTCAAGAAATATTAACAAAAAAAGTCAGAACGACGTAAATATTTCTAAAATTAAAAAATATACAGGATGTCCCATTCGAAAAATGGGATAAATGGGATTTAATAGATTTTGTTGAGCTTAAAAGTTATTTTTTAAATAAAAAGTGGCAGTTTTGTTAAATTTAATGTAGTTTGATAATATTTTCATTAAATAGTTCTCTCTTCAAAACCCCTTCACTCCGTAATTTTCATGATTCAGTTACGACTGGTTCTCGAGATTATATCAAATAGGCCTTTATAGGCTTAAATTTTCACGAACGTTTCAATTAAAATGACCATAACACACGTAATCATTAAGATTAAGATAATGATCAAACTTTCGTCAATGTTTTTGAATGTTATTAAGGTAGCATGAAAACCGCCAATATAGAAATTTCGTGTGAATTGCTTTCTCACGATGCGTCCCGATATAAACTTGTGAAATTGGATTGAATTGAATAAAATCGTAATCGTAAGATTGTAATGGGATGGTTTGAGGCGCCGTCGCGGGTTGGAGGACGAAAATTAATTAACTTGAGTGTACGAGGGAAATTCGTGTCATCTAAATCGTTTTTAAAAAGTTGCTATAGTAAAATTAAATAAAAAAACCGTCAATGTCGTTATTCATCAGTGATAACAACACAATATTTAAAAAATAAACATTTCTCTCATTTAAAATGTAGTTATTTTAGAGCGGCATTGTTGTACAAGATAGCGCTGTTGCCAAACGAAAAATATTGATATAAAATATCGGATATATTGTTCTCTTTGTCTTGTCCAAGTATTAAACGAAGAAAACTATTAGTATCGAAAATATGTCAATCTGACGATTAGCGAAACAGCTGTAATTGAATTTTAAAGCGAATTTTTCGAATAAATAGTGGAAGTTTAGTTTAACTGTTCAGTTATTTATTGTTCTTTGTTATTATCAAGTTATTAACGACTATTTCAGAATTATTTAAAGTTGTTTTTGTGCTGTTAACAAAATTTAAAAAAATCTGTTCTTATTAGAACAAAATAGTATATCTTGAGTGAATTATCATTGTTATTTGGACGCTTTTAAAAGCTGTATATTCCTTACTTAAGGACAAAGAAATATTTGAAGGTAGTGAGTCTTCTATGCGTACAATACTACATAAAATTTGCTTTAAATGGCAAAAAGACAATCCACGTAGAGGCCTAATGGAACTTCCTTATACTGTATGATAGCAAATACAGTTTTTAAGAACATATGAACAGCTGAGAGAGGAAGGATATTTATCAATCCATTTATGTTTAAAATAAATACTTTTGTGTTTCCAGTACTTTTATTTTCAAAGTAATCCTCAAAATATTTGTTCTTAATATGTTGTTTTATTAACATTGTGTATATAAACTGATAGGCTAGATAGTATTTATTCATTTGACATCGTCGAATTGGTTTTAAAGTATTTTTTATTTTCTATTTGACCATTAAAAATAAACAAAATAATTAACGCTTTTGAAATGATGCAAGATAACTGATTGAACTGATTCAATGGGGGAGTCCCTTCATGGTAGCCAACCTGAAAAAATAGATGAAAAACCACTGGCTTTTTTTGGGAATTATTCAACTTTTAGAGTATAGTTTTCACCACATTCAGTATACTGTAAAAGTTTTTCTTGTCACGAAGGCCTCATTTATTAGATAGTGGATAAAATGTTTTTCGTGGGATTTTCGGATGTTATGTTTTCACTAAAGGATAACCAATAGAAACCATTATCATATGTCATTTTCTATTTATTTGTCTGTCAAATGTCTAAATATATCAACAATGTTTTGACACTATTGGCGATCGCAGGGCGTCACCAGAGGGCGCCACAAAAATCCAAGATGGATGTTATAGCGGTGAACAACAAAAGTGTTTAGTGTGGTTTTAAGCTTGTGGCAGTGCATTTTTGTTAAATTTCTAGAGATAATTTACCAAAAAACAACTGTGAAATACGAATTTATTTTAAAGTGACTCTTTTTTAATACAATGGCAAACGTGGAAGTGACCATCACCGATATATTAGAATATATTGGCGAAAGAAGTAGACCTGTCAAGGAAGGTGAAGCTGTTTTTAGAGCTGGTCATATAATATTATGTGGTTTAGAAGAAGGGTCTTCCAACATAAGGTGTTTAGGTTTGCAGACATCAAGCTTGACATCTTCCCCCATGAAATAACAATAAGTTTGCATAAAGATGTTAAGCAGTGGAAGTGCCTTTGTTCATGCAAAGCAGGCATGTCAGGTTTTTGCAAACATATTGTAGCCACACTGATTTATATAAACAAGTAGGTCACTTAATTTTACAATCTTATTTTGTTAAATATGCATTTTTACAATCTTTATAGATGCTTTTATTAAAAAAAAAACTAAATATGCTTGTCACTTTTTGTTTAACACACTTTTTTTAATAATGTAAGTTTAAATACTCTATTAAAGGAGTACGTAAAGGTTTTGTTGTTCACCGCTATGCGCGTTCTCAAATTCACCAATAGATGTCGCACCCTTTGTCAACTTTCGCGAATAGCGGTAGATGTAGATGTTTTTATTCGTGGTTAAGGTGATTTTGTAGATTCAGTTTATTCGCAGAAATCAGCAAGTAGTTTTAAGTTATTGAATTATTCTTATTTTTTAACCAAAATCGTCTTGTACTTAGTTTATTGGATTTCTGACTCCTTTCAGTATCAATTTATCCAGATCATGTAATGAAATTCAAACAAAAGCAGAACACAGAACAAATAAAATTCCTTAGAACATAAAATAGTTTATGTTCTAAGTAAAAATCAAAATAGCAATTTAATGAAAATTGACAATGATGGCATGAATAAAAATTGTCAATTGCCACAATTCATTACTGAAAACATGACATACGAAAATATCCTACAAAAATCGATTTTTTCCAATATCTAATAAATGAGACCTTCGTGACACGAAAAACTTTTACAGTATACTGAATGTAGCAAAAACTATACACTCAAAGTTGAATAATTCCCAAAAAAAAGGTAGTGGTTTTTCCAGGTTGGCTACCATGAAGGGACTCCCCCATTATGTCATCATCACTGACAACGCATCAATCGAATCCCGGAACTGTATGCAGGGTTGCCAGAACTAGTGTTTTCGTACTAGATCTAGTGATTTTTACATTTAACATATTTAGTACATTTTAGCTTAACTTATATTTAGTACAAATGAGAAGATCTTGTTAAAATCGTCATTTGTAATTGTCAATTGCCATATTTGAATTGTAAACAACTGTAAACATGGCAGAAATTAAAGCTAAGAACATTTGTTATTATAAATAAGTCATTAATTTAAAATTCCCTCCATTTATTTAGTACTTTTTGCGTTCGGTGTTGGTGCTTTTTAGTCAGTTTTTCTTATTAGTACATTTTCTCCGGATTTAGTACTTTTTGTTTCATGATTTAGTACATTATTGCATTTTCGTTCTGGCAGCACTGACTGTATGTAATTGTTCCTGTTCTATGGTATAATTGTGAGTTCTATGATTACTAAACTTGATAAATCCCTATTTTTCTTACTAGTTTTGATTTTTGATATATGGCAACATTACAATTATAACGTGCAATGCTTTTTGTTTTAATTTTACTATATAACGGCAATTTTCGTCATTTTTTACACGGACACGAGGAAACTTTTTGGTCCAAGAAAATGACCAGATACATTTTTTTTCCTTCATTTAGTTCCTCATTTAATCTACTCCTTGTATACACCTTCTCCTCTTTTCGTTCATGTCTTTTTATTCCTAGTTCTTCAAGGAAACATAATACATATTTTGGATTGTCTGTAATTAATACAATAGACGACTGGACTGATATTGAATATCGGACTTAAAACTACATCATCGTATTTTAATTTTTGCATCCCATCAAAACTATTTTAAATGCGATTCATGAGCCTATTCGTTGTTCGAAATCATGAAATTTCATAACCTATTTTAAACAATCCATGACAGGACGCCAATTTGTATTCATGATGACGTCACTTGTTAAGGGGTGTCTTTATTGGTTGATGTTTCATTTCCACTTGACATCCGATGTTGCCAAATCACCTATTAAAAACAAGTTAACCGGAAATTTGTCTTCATAAAATAGTGATTGATGCCAAAAACTCCTTCGAAATGAATACTTCAACTCATCAATAGACATGGGACACGTTCCTGATTATTATCTAAGAATTAGCGGCGTGGGAAAGCCACGAAATTTGATTTTTGATCCTCATTTAAAACATTCTCAATATTCATTAGAAATTTGGCAACATGTTATGTTATTCTCTTTCTTTCTTTGTTGAGAAAAGTGTGTTGCTATGTTGTCACGTTATTAAAGCTAAATGTCCTCAAGTATGAATTACACCTAATTCTTAATATAAAATATCGAATATTATGAGCACATAATCATTGTATCTGAGAGAATATATAAATATAACAGTTTAGTAGTTCACTTCGTAATTAGTATTCAAAACAATATTTGAGAATATGTTGTGATTATTTCCTGAAACTTAATGAAATTTGCTGATTTATTTTGACAAGTGGCAACACTGTTGTTCTCTTCCCCTTCTAATTAAATCCTAACGTCACTTGCTATGTGCGGGAAAATTTCGAGCGTTTGAATATTCTTTTGAATTTATTGGTGATTTAGACTTCGTATGATCAATAAAAAAAATATTAAATCACCTAATATTCATGAAAAGAAATAGTCGCCTATTGCACGACAAAAAAAAGTTTTCTAAACCAGTGTTGCAAAGTAGATTTTGTATACCAGAATTATAAAAAAGTCAATAAGGTTAGGTTCATAGGTTAGTAGTGAAAAAAACTATGTTTTAAATAAAAAAAGGAAAGTTTTGTCGAAACGGGTTTTTTCAGTTCGTCCTATGAACGTTATGCTTTTATGCAATTTCCATGAATTGCGAAATGGCGTGAATATTAGAATTACTTTTTACCATAAAACGACTTAGCACTTTACCCCAGTTTGATAAATATTCAAAGTAATTTTAAGGAAACTTTGATCATTAAATCCAAAAATATATATCTACTCAACTAAAAAGACAGATGGAGTTAGTTTGTGTCAGGCGTGACGACGTCATATGCCCATTAAAACAAACAAAGTTGTATAACGTCATTACTTTTAATTAGAAAACTCACTACTACGAAGGGTGGTCGATTTATTCTAACATTATTAACATTTTTTTTTTATTTTTTAGGAATGGGTAGAACAGTTACGAAAATTGGCACCCAACGTTAGTCCGGAGAAATTGGAAAAAATCATTTCTTGTGCCTTCGCCCTTTTGTGTAAAGAGAGCATGGCTTTGGGATTACCCGATTTTCCGTTGGAAAATTTACCTCTAGGCTGCTTAATATTGGTTTGTTTTTATTTTGCAAACACCTAGTTAGTCAAATTGAGAAGAGTGAATAAATTTGCAACAAAACTTCCTGTATCAAGGCATTCAATTTGTTCTTTGTATCCATGGCAACGTATTTAACAGAGTGAAAAGAGTCCATGAGTTGTTCAGTTTAATGATGTTCTGATTTTCTGATATTGTGTTGGTAATAAAATTATCTCAGTTGATCAAAATTACATTAGCATATATATTTTAACTTGTTTACTATTTTTATTGCATTTTATTTCAGTCTTATGTTTAAACTAAATTTGTATTTCCAGCCTTTTGGAAGCCTTCAAAATTTTTATTGCATGTGTGTTTCATTTTAATTTCATTAGATGTGCCAATCAATTAATTTATGCTTAAACTAAATACTCTTGCATTTCCAGAACATACTATTTTCAAATTTCAATAATATTAGCTCTTAAAATGTTGTTTTATTAAAATTGTTGATAAAATTAGCCAGCTAGTGTATTCATTGTCAAATTTGTGTTTTAAAGTATTTTAATTTTCAACTGGATTAAAAATAACCAGATAATTAAGGTTTTTAAAATGACACAAGACAGCTGATTGAACCGATACAAATATGTCATCATCACTGACACCGCATCAATCGAATCTCAGAACTGTATGTAATTATTTATGTTCTATGGTATAATTATGAGTTCTCTTATTATTAAATTTAATAAATCCTGACCTTTCTTACTAGTTTCGAGATATGGCAACATCACAATTATGACGTGCAACGCTTTTTGTTTTAGTTATACTATACACACTTTATAAAAAATTTAACAGTTATTGTTGAAACAATTAGGTGTTTTGTACTTTGTTGTAAGAATTCTTCGTTGAATCACCTAATCAATATATAAGTAGGTACCTGATATCCTTAAAAGATATAACTGAAAAACTTAAAATGCAAAACATTTACTGGCAAGTATTAAGAAGAAATCAATGATCCATCTTCAGTTCATTTTACATCGTCCAATGTTCAGAAAAATTCCAAAAACCCAATTGCTATAATTATTTTTCATTTGAAATTTGTTATCCCCGTTTTAAAACTCATCAGTGTCTTCATATAGTTGGTTACTGTTATTTATGGTATTTTCATATTAAGCGTCTAGTAGGGTTTTAGCTCTGCACCAAGGATATTCACGCCCAGTCAGTGACCTATAAAATTATTCTTTCAGCAATATCATTTTTATAATAAATAGATTGATCAATATAACTTTGAGCTACATACATCTTCCTTGCTTATTAAATTTCATTATATTTGCTTCTGCTTCTGCTAGCAGAAGACCTTCTAAATCAGTGACTTATAAAATTATTCTTTCAGCAATAGCCTTTTTATAATAAAATAGATTTATCAAAATAACTTTGAGCTACATCCATCTTCTTTGCTTATTAAATTTCATTATATTTGCTTCTGTTTCTGCTAGCAGAAGACCTTCTAAATCAGTGACCTATAAAATTATTCTTTCAGCAATATCATTTTTATAATAAATAGATTGATCAATATAACTTTGAGCTACATACATCTTCCTTGCTTATTAAATTTCATTATATTTGCTTCTGCTTCTGCTAGCAGAAGACCTTCTAAATCAGTGACTTATAAAATTATTCTTTCAGCAATAGCCTTTTTATAATAAAATAGATTTATCAAAATAACTTTGAGCTACATCCATCTTCTTTGCTTATTAAATTTCATTATATTTGCTTCTGTTTCTGCTAGCAGAAGACCTTCTAAATCAGTGACCTATAAAATTATTCTTTCAGCAATATCATTTTTATAATAAATAGATTGATCAATATAACTTTGAGCTACATACATCTTCCTTGCTTATTAAATTTCATTATATTTGCTTCTGCTTCTGCTAGCAGAAGACCTTCTAAATCAGTGACTTATAAAATTATTCTTTCAGCAATAGCCTTTTTATAATAAAATAGATTTATCAAAATAACTTTGAGCTACATCCATCTTCTTTGCTTATTAAATTTCATTATATTTGCTTCTGCTTCTGCTAGCAGAAGACCTTCTAAATCAGTGACTTATAAAATTATTCTTTCAGCAATAGCCTTTTTATAATAAAATAGATTTATCAAAATAACTTTGAGCTACATCCATCTTCTTTGCTTATTAAATTTCATTATATTTGCTTCTGTTTCTGCTAGCAGAAGACCTTCTAAATCAGTGACCTATAGATTTTTTTGGTTTTGGGAGGTTCAGAAACTCAATGATGGTAGAGGGCATTTCCCCAAACATATTCATACCAATTGAGTTGGCATGATTGATAGCAGATAAGGGCGTATTTATTAAAATACACTGATTTTTCCAACAATGCAAAAATAACGCCTGTTTTCGTTTTGAACTATAATCTATCCATTAATTTAATATCTATCAATAAATGGCAAATCTCTTCACGCCGATAGGCTCCATATAATCCAAAAATAGTAGTAACTTTTATTATCAAATATCTTTCATCTAGCGCCTCAATTATTTTTTATCTTTATTATGTATGTAGTTTTGTTGTTATTTATTTAGTGCTCTCAATACGACAGACACAAAATAAGAGTAATTGCAATAAATTTCACCCAACTAAACCTGGTTTTTATATATATATTTTTTTAATTATAGGATCAAAATCCAACTTTAACTCCATACGACATTATATATAGGTTATACCCTTACAAAGTATTCTTAAAAGATGGAATAGACAATCTAGAAAAACTTTTAGTTGATTTGAAAATATCTCCTACTAAACTTGATGCGAAATCGGATGTTTTCCGTTATTCATCGTCGACGATTACGGCGCACTCTTACGTCGAAACCGACAACCAAAACGAATCGTTGAATCAGATATTTCAAACGATCAAAGTTGCCGATGTGTGTATAGTAGGCAAAAACGGATGCGGGAAAACTATGATAATCAACAAAGTAGCGGAAATACTGGATAGGGAAGTGGAAAATATAGTTTTGTATCAGGACATGACGTCGAGGGATTTAATTCAACAAAGAACGACGTTGGAAAACGGTGATACAGTATGGAAGTTTTCTCCTCTCGTGGAGGCGGCTTTAGAAGGAAAAATAGCCGTACTGGATGGTATAGATAGGATTCATCCCAGTACGTTATCCGTATTACACAGGTACGTATTCTCTAATAATCTTACTCTTTCCTGGCTTCTGGTTTAGGTTGCATTGCATCTGATACCATCTCTAGTACGTACCGGATGAATTTTCTCTGTATTCACCATGTAACATGTCTATCGTCATGTCACTTTGCACTTTTATCCGATCGTAAACGATATCGATTATTAACGTTAAAACCGACCCCGAATCACTGTTAACGCTACTGTACACGAGACACCCCTTATAGACGCGTAATTATGTAGCTGTTTGAATGAGGCCAAACAAAAAACACGCATACCTTCTGACAAACGACACAAACACGATTTCCGTCTTAAGCGAGACTATATAATTTTATATCCCATCTTGGAACTTCCCTTTTGGTTGTTGGAAGACACAACCCGCTAAGTCACCGCCAAGTTACCGCTAAGTTGAAAGCATCTTTTGGAAGGTCCCTATGTGGAGATAGTCCTTCAAACCATCAAACCATTTTAAGCTGATGTCGAGGCCACAGAAGCCTAAATCCAAACCATTTCTGAGTCGTTAATTCGGTGTTTTGTTTTAAGTAGCTTCTTTATTTGTTGTTTAATAAAACTAATTAACTAATTAATTAACTAATTAACTAATTTCTATCTTCCCCACCTTAGTTTTTGTGTAGTATCTTTGTTTAATCAAAAGCGTTCAAAAAGATAGTGGCGCCCTTATTACTTATACATCCCAATCCTTCCTATAGTAAGCATTAACTTGGAGTCGAAGCACCCCCTGGAGAGGGTGGCTCCCTGCTTTTTGGGAACTAATATTGTTACAACCAGCCATCGTTTCCCTTTCCAACAAGATGGGAAATGGAGGAAGCTCCATTAAAACTATGCTGGCAGCAGTGGGAGTGGTAAACATAGCTCCCATTATGATCAAACATGCTTCTCTGGTAGTTTTCTGCTGTCTTAACCATTAGACCACCATAGAACTTTTTAATAGCAAACATAGCCAATAAATATTTGTTTGAGTTTCATTCCCCATGACTTATCTCGTATTCTGCAAGATGTCTAAAGGTAGAGCTTCAATTTGTTACGAATCTTCTCCAAATGAACGTTTCATTTAAATCTGTTACCCAGTGTAACCTCATTCGCTTACTTAATAGTTTCTCCCTAGAGGGAGGTCATTTGGAGTCTACCAAGTTTCTTATATTATTGTATACAGTGTGGAAACTACTTTATTCCAACAAGTGGTTCCACACTGTATAATTTTCTATTTGTTTATTTTGGGGTTAGGTTATTTAAGATTTTGACATTTCACCATTAGAACTGGTGGAAAAAGTTTGTACATAACTTTTGTAAGTATAAGTGGAAACTCTTAAAGATTGTGAATGATCATATTATAAAACGTATGCCAAAATTTTACTAGTAATACATCCAGAATTTAGTAATATGGATACAGAAAATCAGTTAAAAAGTTTCATTTAAAAAATAAAAAAAATTTAGGTCAATAGCGTTCATCTATAATTTACTTAATGATTAGAAGATAATTTTTAGTCTAACCCAAGGTAATTTTGGTCGTACCTTAGATAAATTTGTTCAAACCGAAAATAAATTTGTTCCAACCCAAGATAAATTTGTTTTAACCTAAGATAAATTTGTTCTAACCCAGGATAATATTTAGTCTAACCCAAGATAATTTTGGTCTAACCTAAGATACTTTTGGTCTAACCTAAGATAAATTTGTTCTAACCCAAGATAAATTTGTTCTAACCTAAGATAAATTTGTTCTAACCTAAGATAAATTTGTTCTAACCTAAGATAAATTTGTTCTAACCCAAGATAAATTTGTTCTAATTTAAGGTAAATTTGTTATAACCAAAGATAAATTTGTTATAACCAAAGATAAATTTGTTCTAACCCAAGATAAATTTGTTCTAACCCAAGATAATTTTTAGTCTAACCAGAGATAATTTTGGTCTAACTTAAGATAAATTTGTTCTAACCCAGGATAATTTTTAGTCTAACCCAAGCTAATTTTGGTCTAACCGAAGATAAATTTGTTCCAACTCAAGATAAATTTGTTCTAACCTAAGATAATTTTTAGTCTAACCTAAGATAATTTTTAGTCTAACCCAAGATAATTTTGGTCTAACCTAAGATATTTTTGGTCTAACCTAAGATAAATTTGTTCTAAACCAAGATAAATTTGTTCTAACCCCAGATAATTTTTAGTCTAACCTAAGATAAATTTGTTCTAATCCAGGATAATATTTAGTCTAACCCAAGATAATTTTGGTCTAACCTAAGATATTTTTGTTCTAACCTAAGATAAATTTGTTCTAAACCAAGATAAATTTGTTCTAACCCAAGATAATTTTTAGTCTAACCCAAGATAATTTTGGTCTAACCTAAGATAAATTTGTTCTAACCCAGGATAATTTTTAGTCTAACCCAAGATAATTTTGGTCTAACCTAAGATATTTTTTGTCTAACCGAAGATAAATTTGTTCCAACCCAAGATAAATTTGTTCTAACCGAAGATAATTTTTAGTCTAACTCAAGATAATTTTGGTCTAACCTAAGACAAATTTATTCTAACCCAGGATAATTTTTAGTCTAACCCAAGATAATTTTGGTCTAACCTAAGATATTTTTGTTCTAACCTAAGATAATTTTTAGTCTAACCCAAGATAATTTTGGTCTTACCTAAGATAAATTTGTTCTATCCCAGGATAATTTTTAGTCTAACCCAAGATAAATTTGTTCTAACCTAAGATAATTTTTAGTCTAACCTAAGATAATTTTTAGTCTAACCCAAGATAATTTTTAGTCTAACCCAAGATAATTTTGGTCTAACCTAAGATAATTTTTGTCTAACCTAAGATAAATTTGTTCTAACCGAAGATAAATTTGTTCTAACCCAAGATAAATTTGTTCTAACCTAAGATAAATTTGTTCTAACCCAAGATAAATTTGTTCTAATTTAAGATAATTTTTAGTCTAACCCAAGATAATTTTGGTCTAACCTAAGATATTTTTGGTCTAACCGAAGATAATTTGTAGTCCAACCTATTTTTATCCACATTATTGGATATTGCTATTGTTGCAGACTGATTCAAGATAGAGAATTGCAGCTGTATGACGGTAAAAGATTGATAAGTAGAGATAGGTACGAATTTCTGCAAAACCATTTCCATTTAACCGAAGAACAATTGACAGAAAAAGGCGTGTTTTCCATTCATCCCGATTTTAAAATAGCGGCTATCGGAGAACCTCCCAACGTACATGTAACAACCGGTAACTGGTTATCACCGGAAATGCTAAGTATTTTCATCTTCCATGAAATGAAGACGCTCAGTAAAGAAGAAGAAACTCACGTAGTCGCTACTAAAGTAAGTTGTGCAATAACCTGAATTTCTAGTTTATCAGTTTTATTTATTTGTAATATTATTGTATATTTTGTTAAAATAATTTACGGTTTATAACGGAAACTACCAGAATTTTCTAATAATTTCTTATTATGTGTGTATCATTTTTATGTATAGGACAAAACACACTCGTGAAGAAACATTTGACAGGAATATATCATAAATTTCTCGAAGATCAGTGAAGATGTAGTTAAGAACAGTAAACAACTAAAAGGTTGAATTAAACTCTCATTATTTATTCGTAAAATATGAAATGGAATGACGGCCGTTTCGCTATAGAATTAGCATCTTCATATTGACATAAAATCACAAAATTAGTAAAATAAACGACTTTTATTTTTCAGTTTCAAAAGATGGCAAAACATGATTGACAAGCAGTCAAAATGCCAAACAAAAACAAAAACCAAATTAAAAATAAAATCATTGAAACTTTGTGTTCTGATTTTTATGTCACTTAATATATATTTGGTTACATAGATAATTTTTTTTAAAACATTAAAGTGTGTTTCTTGTACTACGTTTCCGTAATCTTACATAATATCTCACTTTCCTCGCTGGTTATGTAATCTACTATTTGTTTGTCTTTTTTTCAGCATGGCCCAATTTCGAAATCTCTCCAAAAAATTATAGATTTAGCTCACATTCTAAGACAAAGCACCGACCCTACGTTGACAAACCTATCCGGTCACTTATCCACCAGAAACATATTAAAAATAGCTTCTAGAATAAAAAAATATCCCACCGAAGATGTATACGGTATAATGGAAGAAACTTTTATGATCAAATTTCTACCGTCACTCACTCGACAGGTTTTGGAAAAAACTATGGAAAAGTTGGGTATCATCCATACAAACACAGAAGAAGATAGAAACGTACGTTGGACAGTTAAGAACGGATTTCTAACTATTGGTAATACTGTGGCTCCGATATTTAACCCTGAAAACTTGACAAAAGTACCCGAGACTCTATTCTACGACGTGCCGCAGCATGTACGTTTAATGGAGAAATTACTGCAAGATTTTCAGCTCGGATACAATTTGTTGCTGGTCGGTAATCAAGGTGTGGGTAAGAACAAAATCGTCGATAGATTCCTGCAGTTGTTGAATCGGCCGAGAGAGTACATTCAGTTGCACAGAGACACCACCGTTCAAACGCTAACCACCCAACCCTCGATCATAGATGGCGTTCTAGTGCACGAAGATTCCCCGCTCGTCAAAGCGATCAAATACGGACGGGTGTTGGTTGTAGATGAAGCGGACAAGGCCCCAACGCACGTTACTTGCATCCTGAAAAGTCTAGTGGAATCGGGTCGGATGATTTTGAGTGACGGTAGAAGGATTCAACGAGAAAGAACGTCAGACGATGTAATAGTAACTCATCCGGATTTTAGGATGATAGTTTTGGCTAATAGACCGGGATTTCCGTTTTTAGGAAACGATTTTTTTGGTGCTTTGGGTGATCTTTTCAGCAGTTATGCAGTGGATAATCCATCCGAAGAATCGGAAATTGAACTGTTAAAACAATATGGGCCTGATGTAGATGTGGGGATTATTAAAAGATTGGTGGGTATTTTCAGTGAATTAAGATTAATGGCCGATCGGGGGTTGGTAAATTATCCGTACTCCACCAGAGAAGTCGTCAATATTGTTAAACATCTGCAAGTAAGTATAAGCTATGTTGTAGATTTGCAATACGACAAATATTTAAATTGTAAAAATGGGTTTATTTAAATAACTATATGTGACGAAATTACATAAAAATTGACAACTAAAAATTGACATCTAAAACATCTGCCTAATCTTAACTATAAGATTGTACAACATGATGTATAACATTTCTCCCTTCTTTTAAATGTAATCATTTAAATATGTGGGTTGTCTGAAAAGTTTCCAACCTCAACATGAATCGATCGTTATGACATGGTCTCAGGTTTTGACGCAAAAATAAAAAATCATAGCCACTTCTAGTTTACACAGTTAAAAAGCCAAGAAAATTTCCTACAAACCATGAAGATTTCAATTTTCTATAGTAATTTTTACCAATTTTATCCTAACCGAAAAATGACCTTCGTAAAATCGACTTTTTTCCATACATATACCTTCCTTCGAAAAAATGAAAATTTTCAAAATCTCTCCGAATGAGCTGAAAATCTGGATTTAGACTAATTTGACCCTCCTAAAAACGAATCTGCCCACAGAAAAATTCTAAAAAATTTATCTTGTCTTGTAGCGACTAGTGAATCGATCGTTATGACATGGTCTCAGTTTTTGAAGCATAACTCAAAAACAAAAAATCATAGCCACTTCTAGTTTACACAGTTAAAAAGCCAAGAAAATTTCCTACAAACCCTAAAAATTTCAATTTTCTATAGTAATTTTTACCAATTGTATCTTAACCGAAAAATGACCTTCGTAAAATCGACTTTTTTCCATACATATACCCTCCTTCGAAAAAATGAAAATTTTCGAAATCTCTCCGAATTAGCTGAAAATCTGGATTTAGACTAATTTGACCCTCCTAAAAACGAATCTGCCCACAGAAAAATTCTAAAAAATTTATCTTGTCTTGTAGCGACTAGTGAATCGATCGTTATGACATGGTCTCAGTTTTTGACGCATAACTCAAAAACAAAAAATCATAGCCACTTCTAGTTTACACAGTTAAAAAGCCAAGAAAAGTTCCTACAAACCCTGAAAATTTCAATTTTCTTTAGTAATTTTTACCAATTGTATCCTAACCGAAAAATGACCTTCGTAAAATCGACTTTTTTCCATACATATACCTTCCTTCCAAAAAATGAAAATTTTCGAAATCTCTCCGAATGAGCTGAAAATCTGGATTTAGACTAATTTGACCCTCCTAAAAACGAATCTGCCCACAGAAAAATTCTAAAAAATTTATCTTGTCTTGTAGCGACTAGTGAATCGATCGTTATGACATGGTCTCAGATTTTGACGCATAACTCAAAAACAAAAAATCATAGCCACTTCTAGTTTACACAGTTAAAAAGCCAAGAAAATTTCCTACAAACCCTGAAAATTTCAACTTTCTTTAGTAATTTCTACCCATTTTATACTAACCGAAAAATGACCTTCGTAAAATCGACTTTTTTCCATACATACACCTTCCTTCGAAAAAATGAAAATTTTCAAAATCTCTCCGAATGAGCTGAAAATCTGGATTTAGACTAATTTGACCCTCCTAAAAACGAATCTGCCCACAGAAAAATTCTAAAAAATTTATCTTGTCTTGTAGCGACTAGTGAATCGATCATTATGACATGGTCTCAGTTTTTGACGCATAACTCAAAAACAAAAAATCATAGCCACTTCTAGTTTACACAGTTAAAAAGCCAAGAAAATCTTCTACAAACCCTAAAAATTTCAATTTTTCATAGTAATTTTTACCAATTGTATCCTAATCGAAAAATGACCTTCGTAAAATCGACTTTTTTCCATACATATACCTTCCTTCGAAAAAATGAAAATTTTCAAAATCTCTCCGAATGAGCTGAAAATCTGGATTTAGACTAATTTGACCCTCCTAAAAACGAATCTGCCCACAGAAAAATTCTAAAAAATTTATCTTGTCTTGTAGCGACTAGTGAATCGATCGTTATGACATGGTCTCAGTTTTTGACGCATAACTCAAAAACAAAAAATCATAGCCACTTCTAGTTTACACAGTTAAAAAGCCAAGAAAATTTCCTACAAACCCTGATAATTTCAATTTTCTATAGTAATTTTTACCAATTTTATCCTAACCGAAAAATGACCTTCGTAAAATCGACTTTTTTCCATACATATACCTTCCTTCGAAAAAATGAAAATTTTCAAAATCTCTCCGAATGAGCTGAAAATCTGGATTTAGACTAATTTGACCCTCCTAAAAACGAATCTGCCCACAGAAAAATTCTAAAAAATTTATCTTGTCTTGTAGCGACTAGTGAATCGATCGTTATGACATGGTCTCAGTTTTTGACGCATAACTCAAAAACAAAAAATCATAGCCACTTCTAGTTTACACAGTTAAAAAGCCAAGAAAATCTTCTACAAACCCTAAAAATTTCAATTTTTCATAGCAATTTTTACCAATTGTATCCTAATCGAAAAATGACCTTCGTAAAATCGACTTTTTTCCATACATATACCTTCCTTCGAAAAAATGAAAATTTTCAAAATCTCTCCGAATGAGCTGAAAATCTGGATTTAGACTAATTTGACCCTCCTAAAAACGAATCTGCCCACAGAAAAATTCTAAAAAATTTATCTTGTCTTGTAGCGACTAGTGAATCGATCGTTATGACATGGTCTCAGTTTTTGACGCATAACTCAAAAACAAAAAATCATAGCCACTTCTAGTTTACACAGTTAAAAAGCCAAGAAAATTTCCTACAAACCCTGAAAATTTCAATTTTCTTTAGTAATTTTTACCAATTGTATCCTAACCGAAAAATGACCTTCGTAAAATCGACTTTTTTCCATACATATACCCTCCTTCGAAAAAATGAAAATTTTCAAAATCTCTCCGAATGAGCTGAAAATCTGGATTTAGACTAATTTGACCCTCCTAAAAACGAATCTGCCCACAGAAAAATTCTAAAAAATTTATCTTGTCTTGTAGCGACTAGTGAATCGATCGTTATGACATGGTCTCAGTTTTTGACGCATAACTCAAAAACAAAAAATCATAGCCACTTCTAGTTTACACAGTTAAAAAGCCAAGAAAATTTCCTACAAACCCTAAAAATTTCAATTTTCTATAGTAATTTTTACCAATTGTATCTTAACCGAAAAATGACCTTCGTAAAATCGACTTTTTTCCATACATATCTTCTTCGAAAAAATGAAAATTTTCAAAATCTCTCCGAATGAGCTGAAAATCTGGATTTAGACTAATTTGACCCTCCTAAAAACGAATCTGCCCACAGAAAAATTCTAAAAAATTTATCTTGTCTTGTAGCGACTAGTGAATCGATCGTTATGACATGGTCTCAGTTTTTGACGCATAACTCAAAAACAAAAAATCATAGCCACTTCTAGTTTACACAGTTAAAAAGCCAAGAAAATTTCCTACAAACCCTGATAATTTCAATTTTCTATAGTAATTTTTACCAATTTTATCCTAACCGAAAAATGACCTTCGTAAAATCGACTTTTTTCCATACATATACCTTCCTTCGAAAAAATGAAAATTTTCGAAATCTCTCCGAATTAGCTGAAAATCTGGATTTAGACTAATTTGACCCTCCTAAAAACGAATCTGCCCACAGAAAAATTCTAAAAAATTTATCTTGTCTTGTAGCGACTAGTGAATCGATCGTTATGACATGGTCTCAGTTTTTGACGCATAACTCAAAAACAAAAAATCATAGCCACTTCTAGTTTACACAGTTAAAAAGCCAAGAAAATCTTCTACAAACCCTAAAAATTTCAATTTTTCATAGTAATTTTTACCAATTGTATCCTAACCGAAAAATGACCTTCGTAAAATCGACTTTTTTCCATACATATACCTTCCTTCGAAAAAATGAAAATTTTCAAAATCTCTCCGAATGAGCTGAAAATCTGGATTTAGACTAATTTGACCCTCCTAAAAACGAATCTGCCCACAGAAAAATTCTAAAAAATTTATCTTGTCTTGTAGCGACTAGTGAATCGATCGTTATGACATGGTCTCAGTTTTTGACGCATAACTCAAAAACAAAAAATCATAGCCACTTCTAGTTTACACAGTTAAAAAGCCAAGAAAATTTCCTACAAACCCTGAAAATTTCAATTTTCTTTAGTAATTTTTACCAATTGTATCCTAACCGAAAAATGACCTTCGTAAAATCGACTTTTTTCCATACATATTGTTACGGTTGCATTAGAAGTAGTATACAAATGAGCATGTTTATTTATAAATATTATGAAAAAGATACTGAATTGGTGTACAACATTGGGGGGAAACAATAATTAAAAATCATTATAAGTCTTTGTTCGATTTTTTTATGCAACTAAATTAATAGAAAGAAAGATAATAGCAAAACTACAAGTTGAGTTTAATTTATTCCAGATAATTATTCCATAAATTTTATAAATTTCTTAAATTGTACCTTGAAAATAATTGATTAGTTTTAATTTCTAGATGTTAAGGACAAATTTGTGATCACTCCCAAAATCAGTAGGAATAATTTTAGAATTCCAAATCTCACTAAAATAAAATCACCCTGTACAACAAGGTTCCAATAAACATCATTTGAGCTTACCAGTCACCAACATAAAAAACTGATATTTTTTTTTTAGTAACTTTGCTTTCATTGCCAACATAAATTTATTTATTTTTGTTCAAAAGGAAAGCTGGGAAAACAAAAGAATTTTCGGTAACCATGGTTCTGTTGAATCTAAAATCTCTCTCTTGTTTCTTGTTCCTGAAAGCGAAAGGAGGGTAAGAAATTTGTCCTGATAAAATTAAAATTTTTATAAGTAAAATTAAACAATTAACGCATAATAATGCAAGATAAATACTTAAAACAATAAAGTGTGTGTATAAAAGTGTATTTTCATAAAAAAATTTAACATACCTGACAAGAAATTGGGGCCAAAGTGTATTGGCATCCAATACCAGTAGTTCCAGGAGAGCAAGCAAGTTATTTAAGCCTTAAGGAACATATTCCTGTCCATTTGAAGGTGACAGCAGTTGTAAGGATTCTACATTTGAGGTATTTGGGGCCAATTTTGCTCCAACACATATTTAGCAAGAATTAAGTACCAGGACTCCACAACATCCACGCATGGACCAAATTCTGAACATTTTTAAGGTGATGTCAGTTATTATTGTTCTATTTTAATGTTAGACATTTTCGATAAACTCTAGAATTTCAACAATTATTATTGCTCTATTTCAATGTTTAACATTTTCGATGAGCTGTAGAATTTCATACTAATTTTTTGTTTTATCACTAATTCATTTGTACAAGATCCATATTTATTGTCAAAATTTATTCGTATTATAAAGGTTTTATTTAAATTAGCACGTGCTACAACTTTGATGTAGTTTGTTCTTGGAAGAGAAAACAGGATATTCAGGAATTTTCACATCCATACATTTCAATTAAAGAATACGGTTTTATAACTAAGAACACACTATATTTTCATTTAAGGTACATTTCATAGGAATAAAAGTATAAATTGTACTCACTTGTAACACCAATTCATTTTGGAATCTTTCTAATACATTTTCTTTTAGCGACATTGAACAATAAATATCTCTTTTAAATTTCTGTTTATTTCAAACATAAATTAATCTGGAAATCTACTTAACGAGAACGATCACTTCTTAATTTACTTCAATCAGCTGTAACGTCTCAGAACTTTAACCTCACAAAACACAGAATTTGACTAGAGGGAATAATCGCAGAACTTGAACCTACACCAGTAACCTGAGCGGGTGACGTCATACAGTGACCGGAGGAACTACTTAAGTATCTTTTTCGTTATTTGTTTTAATCATAAAAATTTTTAAGAGTCTCATTGCTTTGAGCAGCTTGGTTTAATTTAATTTCATTGGCGTCATATTTTTTTTAAGAAAATATTGTGGGAGATCATATTGTTGTCGTAGGCGTACCGCTATAGGCAACACGTTTCACACAAATACTTTAAGAAAATATAATTTTATAGATTTAACAAAATTAAACCCCACAATATTAATGGCGCCCAACGTGGGGCGTTATAAAATTAATCTAAATTTCATATCTAAAGACTTAGTTTATTAAATATTATTGTTGAACCGTGAGGTGATTTAAAAGTAACAATTTGAACATTTTGACCAAGTTTACATAAAATAAAAACAAGAGTAATAATTATAGATTGTTCCAGACTACTCAGAGACAATTAGAATTTTAGTAAACAAATGCTCAGTTGTATTTTTCTTGAATCATATTAACATTGCTTGAGAAAAATAATTCTAAGATTTTCTTTGAAAAATTTTATATTTAACTATATACAAAAACTCAGTACAATTCCTGAAATAGGGAAACATCATTGTTATTGGGTGTAATATCTAGGTCTAATTACTTAAATTAAAACTTAAAACTGATTTCAAAACTCTATTTCAACTTAATCTAACAAAATGGAACAAAACAAGTCCTGTAAGACTATAGGCCAGTTGAGAGTAAAGGAATTGAAAGAAGAATTGGAAAAAAGAAATTTAAGCAGTGAAGGGATTAAATTAACTCTTTTCAATAGACTTAAGACAGCTCTTATCGAGGAGGAAAAGGATCCAGAAACTTTCCAATTTCTTTTGGAGGAAAGAACCTCAAACCAAGAGATGGACCATGAAAAAGATGATGTCTCGGAAACAGGGGAAGAGACAGAAAATCAGACAATGAGAACCTTAGGGGATGATGTCTCGGACAACGCAGCAGAAGAGGTAGACAGACTCGCAGGTGGAGAAGCCACACCGGGAGCAACCAATCAAGACCAAAATTGGATGATGATGAATTTCCTCAGAGAGATGAATAAGAAGATGGATGAACAAAAAGAAGAAAGAAAGCAGGACATGATAGATTTAAGAAAAGATCTTATTAAGAAGATGGATGAACAAAAAGAAGAAATGAAGAAGGACAAGATAGATTTAAAACAAGATCTTGTCAGAGATGAAGGCAGAAATTACAAATGACATTGGAAGGAAAATCCAGGAGATAGAAGAAAAACTAAGAAAAAACGTGGAAGATTTAAGTGGGAGACAGGACATTTTGGAAGTGGAGATGGAAAAGCAGAAGGAAAAGATACATTTCATACAAGAAAACATACAGGGAGAATTCTTAAAGAATGCAGAGGTACTTGTGAAGAAGGCTCAAGAAAAAATTGGTTGCGAGACAGAAAAGGATATTAAATCTTTAACAAGGATCACACAACAAAACATAAGGGAGATCAAGGAGTTGGAGACAGGAGTAAGAAAGGAGATGAGCGAAGACAGAGAAGAGACAGAGAGGAAAATTTTGAGAGTACGAAAAGAACTTGAGAGGAATATTAAGGAGTTGAAAGAAGGACAGGACGAAAATTTGGTACAAATAGGAGTAAACGTAGCTAATAACAAAGAAGAACTAGAGGAAAAGATTATGAAAATTGGACAGGAATTCAACAGGATAAGAAGAGGTGGTAGTCATGGAGGTGTCAGTATAGAAGAGAGAGAAAAATACAAGAAAATCGAAGAAGAAGTTGAAGACCTACGAAGGCAGATGGGAACGAGACCTATCTATCCTTATCCAGCTGTCTTTGATGAGAGCATAAAATTTGAAGGAGATTGCAATAAAATCCACCCGAAGACATTCATAAAAATTCTTAAAAATCGAGTTAGAGGTCTTAATAATTTTGAAGACATAAAAGAAATTATTAGGAAAAATTTAGGAAAGGAACCTCAGCTATGGTACAACAGTAAAGAGGGGGAATTTCAAGATTTTGAAGATTTCGAGAGATCTTTCCTTCGAGTGTATTGGGGTGAGATCGTACAAGATGAAGTCCGTAAGAGACTATTCCATGGACAATACAATGAGCAGGGAGGAACTCCATGTACAATCACTCATTGCAACTTTTTTCACAAGCTAGACACTTGGAACCTGAAATGCGTGAAGAGGAGATTGTAAGCTACCTCGCACGTCAGTTCAGACCCCAGATATCCGAAACAATAGCGATTCAGAATATAAAGAGTTTTGAACAGTTGACCTCATACTTGATGAGGGTTGAAAGAAATTTAGTACGAAATAACAACAATAAAACTATCAATAATAACCAGGGGAACCAAAATTTGAATAATAATCATGGTGATAGGCGACAAAGCTATAATCAATTAGTAAATGAAAATAATAATAGATATAATTACAACTACAATAGAAATAGTCCCATGACCAACTATCCAAATTTTGCTTCAAACCAAAATCGTTTTAACAATAATACTAGGGGTAGTAACCCAAATTATCACAACTCTAACTACAATAGAAACAATAATCTTAATAACCAACGTTTTCAACAGAATGGTAATAACCAAAATTTTACAAATAATCAGTCGCATAATCGACAATCTGACACTAATAGTGGTTCTAGAAATCGAACCAATAACAATGATGTATCCAGGGGTTTCATAAGAAGCAGCTCTGATGTTAATCTGAGTCGAGGTTATAGAAACGACTCAGATAGTAACAGAGACAATTTTCAAAATAGACACGTCAATTTTCAGACGTGTGACAGGAGTGTTGAAAGGGGAACTCCTCCAGAGCGGTAATTTCTAATGGTAGTGGTGGACATCCTGAAGGTGATGCCACCGATACAAATTTTACTGTGATTGACACAAATCACTCACAAAATCCGAGTTTTCATTAGAGGGTGTCATGACTAGCAGTCTGTACGGTTATGTACATCCCAGGGAATTCCTCAAATCAGTAGACTGCCCTGAAAAAGAGGAAAATTTATTAGTCACTATAAAAGGTATTGTTGCAAATAAAAAAATTGATATTCTTATAGACTCAGGATCAGAGGTGTCTCTAATCAATGAATCACTCATAAATAAACTGAATTTAGGAGCTCAACTTATTAAAGTACCAAAGGTGAGCTTAATTGGGATCAATGCAAGGAAATTTGGTGATGTCAACAGGTCGGTAATTTTGGAAGTGGATCTAACAGGGAAGAAATTACAACTACAATGTCTAGTAGTCCCTAACATGGAGTACGAAATTTTAATGGGAGCTGATGAATTACACAGGAATGGAGCTGATATCAACTACAAGACCAAAAAAGTAATCATTAGAGAAATTGAGGTAGATTTCAATGAAGTTAAGAAGAGCGAAAATGAATCAAATTTAAATGAAGTTCACCATGAAGAGGTGAAGATTAATAATGTTAATAATTCTAACTATGATGTTCAAATAGAAGGACAAGTTTTAGAAGAAGAAGATGAAAATATGGAAGATTTTGAGGGAGAGATGGAATTAAACAATGATCATGATGAAAGTGACATGTGGAAAAGAGTGAAATTGGATTGTAGCAGGAATAAGAAAAGAGAGGTAGAAGAGTTGCTAAAATTATATGAAAATCTTTTTAACGAGGAATCTAGAGTTGCTAAGGATTATGTACACACATTAAAGGTAAAAGATATGGACAGTTTCCGAGTCAAAAGTTACCCCATTCCATACAAGTATCGGGACGACATGCAAAAGGCACTGGACAAGCTCCTGAAGGATAAGATTATTGAGTATAGCACCACTCCCTACATTAACCCCATAGTGATAGTTAAGAAGAAGGACGGAGACATAAGAATATGTCTGGATGCGCGAAATCTAAATCAAAAGAGCATACCAGAATATGAAGCACCCCTCACCATAGAGGCAATTTTAGGAAGAATATCCAAAGCCAAAGTGTTTACCAAGTTGGATCTGAAGCATAGCTTCTGGCTAATACCTTTGGCCGAGGAAAGTAGAGATTACACAGGTTTCATAGTCGATGGAGTAGTGTACCGTTTTAGAGTAGTACCTTTTGGCACCCAGTCAGCGACATCGGCGTTACTCAAAGCTCTTCACAAAATTTTAAACAAATACGAATTATTTGTAGTACATTACATAGACGACATCCTCATTTTCTCCGAAAATGACACATTACACCTTGAACACCTAGGGACTGTTTTGAAAGCTTTGGATGAAGCTGGATTAAAGCTAAACATAAAAAATGTCAATTTTTTAAGGAAGAAGTCATCTACTTAGGATATAAGTTAGATAAGGAAGGGGTCAGTATGGATCAAGAAAGGATCAAAGTTATCAAGGAATACAAAAGGCCAACAAATCTCAAAACCTTGAGAGGATTTTTGGGTATTTTGCACTACTTCAAACGGTTAGTACCAAATCTAACCGAAAAGGAACTACCACTTCTCGAACTACTCAGAAAGAATGTCAAATGGGTATGGACTAGAGAGAGAGAACAGGCATTTATTGAAATTAAAGAACAGTTTACAGAAAACGTCAAGATTTTCCATCCAGATTATAACAAACCATTCATACTGAGGACTGACGCTTCAAAGAACAGATTTGCTGGGACCTTGATACAAAAACATGAAGGAGGAGAAATACCAATCTCTTTTGTGTCGCGCATCACAAAGAAGTCTGAGAAAAACTACAGTGTGAGCGAGTTAGAACTTGCGAGTTTTTTATTCTGTGTGGGAAAGCTAAGATTTTTCTTACTTGGGTCCAAATTTATAATCGAAACTGATAATCAAGGTTTAACTACCATTTTAAAGAATAAATTTGGTAATGCAAGAATACATCGGTGGGCGTTACTTCTGCAAGAGTACACTTTTGATATCCAGTACATACCTGGTGTTAAGAACACAGTACCAGATGCGATATCGAGAATGGATGGAGAAAAAGCCAAGACCAGAAGGGAAAGGATGGTAGGAATCAATATAATGAAATCAGAAAGGGAATTTTCTCTCTACAAGAAATAGTGGAAGACCAGAAAAATCTGGAGGAGAAAAGAAAAACAAAAATGTGAAAAGAAGAACAACATCTACTACAAAACGGTAAAAGGATCGGAACTGTATGTTATTACAGAAAAGTTAGCAAGTAAAATCATCAGGGCGCTTCATGGTATCTATAATCATACTGGAGTCAGAAAAATACATAAAATACTTAGAGAGAATTACATAACAAAAAAGGATCTATCATTAGTCAAAAGGGAGCTCAGAAAATGTGAAGTATGCCAGTTTGCAAAGGAAAAGAATATGGTAAACGAAAATTTGGCAAAATCGATAGTAACTACACATCCTCTAAACATGATAGCGGTAGATTTTATTTCAAATCTTATACCTAGTGAAGAAGGTAATTCTAACATCTTTGTAATTTTAGACCTATTTTCTAAGTTTTTAACAGCCTATCCATGCAGAAGAACCAACAAACGAACAGTCAAGCAACTTATGACGAAATACTTTTTAGAAGTGGGAATTCCAGGAAGATTTTAATGGATAATGCATCTTATTTCAATAATAACAATTTTAAACTATGGTTAGAGAAGTCTAATGTTTTACCTGTGTATACTAGCATCCGACATCCTTGTGCCAATCCGGCAGAAAAGGGCTATTAAGGAACTGACAAAATGTATAAGGATATTGGTTCATGACCAACAACCAAAATGGGAGAAAAAATTTGGTAAGGATACAAAATTGTTATAATGACATACCTCATGACATCACGGGAAGAGCACCTATAGTCATCATGAAGAATGAGGCTCCGGATAGACCATGGCTTTCAGTAATAGATTTAGAATACCAGCAGATAATCCAGGAGACCTACAACAAAATTAAAAGAAATGCTGAAAAATACACAGAAAAAAGAAACAAGAAGATTAAGAAGCATATTACTTTTAACAAGGGCGAATTAGTACTTCTTAAGACGTTAAGGGTTCCAAACCGTAGTAAGAATGTATGTGCGAAATTACAGTTGCTTTACGAAGGCCCCTATTTGATTGATACAGAAAACGGTGTTAACAGCTATCACTTAGTACACCCTGTATCTGGGAAATCTAGAGGAATTTTCCATGTTACACAGCTGTACAGATATGTGAGTCCTTCTGATGAAAATTCGGTGTGTTTACCTAAAACATAAAATTTATTAATGGTTATTTAGTTATGTTACAATTACAATTATGTTAATTACTCTGTTTAAAATTATTTTTAAGGGAATTTCTGTTTTCTTTCATAATTTAAAAATGATACAGGTGTCATGACTGGTGAAATGTGAGAACGTTCTATTCTAATGAACTTAAAGAGATAAAGAGATTTTCAAAGTATTTGTCATTAAGGACATATTTTGAGATTTATAAATGTTGAGGAAGTACCTCAAATAAAATGAAGTAAATGTGATTTCACTATATTTGTTAAAGGCATATGGTGAGCTAAGGAAAAATTGTTTCTCTGAGAGAAAAGATCTCAGGAAAATTTTCAAGATATGAGAATAATAAGATAATTTAAAATATTGTCACGTTTGTGTGTGGACACATAACGAAATATTAATGAGAAAAGGAATCGTATGTAACGATTCTATTATGAATATTGATAGATAAATGAGTTTTAATGTAAAATGTTCAATAAAAAAAGTAATACCTAGTCAAAGTGTACCAAAAATCATGAACAGTACGGAAATTCTCATGTTGAAGAAGGAAAACTAATTTGTTTTATTTAAAAAATGTTTTAGGTAAAGCAATGTTAATAATGTCTATTAATTTGTTTGGTTTGTGAGAAAAACACACATTAATTAATTTTGTTAACTTGATTTAATTTAAAGTAAATTTAGGTTTGAATTTTCCTGAATTATTCTAGATTGACAAAGCCAATTATAATAATTACAAGAAAATTCAGAAATTGTTACGGTTGCATTAGAAGTAGTATACAAATGAGCATGTTTATTTATAAATATTATGAAAAAGATACTGAATTGGTGTACAACATTGGGGGAAACAATAATTAAAAATCATTATAAGTCTTTGTTCGATTTTTTTATGCAACTAAATTAATAGAAAGAAAGATAATAGCAAAACTACAAGTTGAGTTTAATTTATTCCAGATAATTATTCCATAAATTTTATAAATTTCTTAAATTGTACCTTGAAAATAATTGATTAGTTTTAATTTCTAGATGTTAAGGACAAATTTGTGATCACTCCCAAAATCAGTAGGAATAATTTTAGAATTCCAAATCTCACTAAAATAAAATCACCCTGTACAACAAGGTTCCAATAAACATCATTTGAGCTTACCAGTCACCAACATAAAAAACTGATATTTTTTTTTAGTAACTTTGCTTTCATTGCCAACATAAATTTATTTATTTTTGTTCAAAAGGAAAGCTGGGAAAACAAAAAGAATTTTCGGTAACCATGGTTCTGTTGAATCTAAAATCTCTCTCTTGTTTCTTGTTCCTGAAAGCGAAAGGAGGGTAAGAAATTTGTCCTGATAAAATTAAAATTTTTATAAGTAAAATTAAACAATTAACGCATAATAATGCAAGATAAATACTTAAAACAATAAAGTGTGTGTATAAAAGTGTATTTTCATAAAAAATTTAACATACCTGACAAGAAATTGGGGCCAAAGTGTATTGGCATCCAATACCAGTAGTTCCAGGAGAGCAAGCAAGTTATTTAAGCCTTAAGGAACATATTCCTGTCCATTTGAAGGTGACAGCAGTTGTAAGGATTCTACATTTGAGGTATTTGGGGCCAATTTTGCTCCAACACATATTTAGCAAGAATTAAGTACCAGGACTCCACAACATCCACGCATGGACCAAATTCTGAACATTTTTAAGGTGATGTCAGTTATTATTGTTCTATTTTAATGTTAGACATTTTCGATAAACTCTAGAATTTCAACAATTATTATTGCTCTATTTCAATGTTTAACATTTTCGATGAGCTGTAGAATTTCATACTAATTTTTTGTTTTATCACTAATTCATTTGTACAAGATCCATATTTATTGTCAAAATTTATTCGTATTATAAAGGTTTTATTTAAATTAGCACGTGCTACAACTTTGATGTAGTTTGTTCTTGGAAGAGAAAACAGGATATTCAGGAATTTTCACATCCATACATTTCAATTAAAGAATACGGTTTTATAACTAAGAACACACTATATTTTCATTTAAGGTACATTTCATAGGAATAAAAGTATAAATTGTACTCACTTGTAACACCAATTCATTTTGGAATCTTTTCTAATACATTTTCTTTTAGCGACATTGAACAATAAATATCTCTTTTAAATTTCTGTTTATTTCAAACATAAATTAATCTGAAATCTACTTAACGAGAACGATCACTTCTTAATTTACTTCAATCAGCTGTAACGTCTCAGAACTTTAACCTCACAAAACACAGAATTTGACTAGAGGGAATAATCGCAGAACTTGAACCTACACCAGTAACCTGAGCGGGTGACGTCATACAGTGACCGGAGGAACTACTTAAGTATCTTTTTCGTTATTTGTTTTAATCATAAAAATTTTTAAGAGTCTCATTGCTTTGAGCAGCTTGGTTTAATTTAATTTCATTGGCGTCATATTTTTTTTTAAGAAAATATTGTGGGAGATCATATTGTTGTCGTAGGCGTACCGCTATAGGCAACACGTTTCACACAAATACTTTAAGAAAATATAATTTTATAGATTTAACAAAATTAAACCCCACAATATACCCTCCTTCGAAAAAATGAAAATTTTCAAAATCTCTCCGAATGAGCTGAAAATCTGGATTTAGACTAATTTGACCCTCCTAAAAACGAATCTGCCCACAGAAAAATTCTAAAAAATTTATCTTGTCTTGTAGCGACTAGTGAATCGATCGTTATGACATGGTCTCAGTTTTTGACGCATAACTCAAAAACAAAAAATCATAGCCACTTCTAGTTTACACAGTTAAAAAGCCAAGAAAATTTCCTACAAACCCTGAAAATTTCAATTTTCTTTAGTAATTTTTACCAATTGTATCCTAACCGAAAAATGACCTTCGTAAAATCGACTTTTTTCCATACATATACCTTCCTTCCAAAAAATGAAAATTTTCAAAATCTCTCCGAATGAGCTGAAAATCTGGATTTAGACTAATTTGACCCTCCTAAAAACGAATCTGCCCACAGAAAAATTCTAAAAAATTTATCTTGTCTTGTAGCGACTAGTGAATCGATCGTTATGACATGGTCTCAGTTTTTGACGCATAACTCAAAAACAAAAAATCATAGCCACTTCTAGTTTACACAGTTAAAAAGCCAAGAAAATTTCCTACAAACCCTGAAAATTTCAATTTTCTATAGTTATTTCTACCAATTTTATACTAACCGAAAAATGACCTTCGTAAAATCGACTTTTTTCCATACTTATACCTTCCTTCGAAAAAATGAAAATTTTCGAAATCTCTCCGAATGAGCTGAAAATCTGGATTTAGACTAATTTGACCCTCCTAAAAACGAATCTGCCCCCAGAAAAATTCTAAAAAAATTATCTTGCCTTGTAGCGACTAGTGAATCGATCGTTATGACATGGTCTCAGTTTTTGACGCATAACTCAAAAACAAAAAATCATAGCCACTTCTAGTTTACACAGTTAAAAAGCCAAGAAAATCTTCTACAAACCCTAAAAATTTCAATTTTTCATAGTAATTTTTACCAATTGTATCCTAATCGAAAAATGACCTTCGTAAAATCGACTTTTTTCCATACATATACCTTCCTTCGAAAAAATGAAAATTTTCAAAATCTCTCCGAATGAGCTGAAAATCTGGATTTAGACTAATTTGACCCTCCTAAAAACGAATCTGCCCACAGAAAAATTCTAAAAAATTTATCTTGTCTTGTAGCGACTAGTGAATCGATCGTTATGACATGGTCTCAGTTTTTGACGCATAACTCAAAAACAAAAAATCATAGCCACTTCTAGTTTACACAGTTAAAAAGCCAAGAAAATTTCCTACAAACCCTGAAAATTTCAATTTTCTTTAGTAATTTTTACCAATTGTATCCTAACCGAAAAATGACCTTCGTAAAATCGACTTTTTTCCATACATATACCTTCCTTCCAAAAAATGAAAATTTTCAAAATCTCTCCGAATGAGCTGAAAATCTGGATTTAGACTAATTTGACCCTCCTAAAAACGAATCTGCCCACAGAAAAATTCTAAGAAATTTATCTTGTCTTGTAGCGACTAGTGAATCGATCGTTATGACATGGTCTCAGTTTTTGACGCATAACTCAAAAACAAAAAATCATAGCCACTTCTAGTTTACACAGTTAAAAAGCCAAGAAAATTTCCTACAAACCTTAAAAATTTCAATTTTCTATAGTAATTTTTACCAATTGTATCTTAACCGAAAAATGACCTTCGTAAAATCGACTTTTTTCCATACATATCTTCTTCGAAAAAATGAAAATTTTCAAAATCTCTCCGAATGAGCTGAAAATCTGGATTTAGACTAATTTGACCCTCCTAAAAACGAATCTGCCCACAGAAAAATTCTAAAAAATTTATCTTGTCTTGTAGCGACTAGTGAATCGATCGTTATGACATGGTCTCAGTTTTTGACGCATAACTCAAAACCAAAAAATCATAGCCACTTCTAGTTTACACAGTTAAAAAGCCAAGAAAATTTTCTACAAACCCTAAAAATTTCAATTTTCTATAGGAATTATTACCAATTATATCCTAACCGAAAAATGACCTTCGTAAAATCGACTTTTTTCCATACATATACCTTCCTTCCAAAAAATGAAAATTTTCAAAATCTCTCCGAATGAGCTGAAAATCTGGATTTAGACTAATTTGACCCTCCTAAAAACGAATCTGCCCACAGAAAAATTCTAAAAAATTTATCTTGTCTTGTAGCGACTAGTGAATCGATCGTTATGACATGGTCTCAGTTTTTGACGCATAACTCAAAAACAAAAAATCATAGCCACTTCTAGTTTACACAGTTAAAAAGCCAAGAAAATTTCCTACAAACCTTAAAAATTTCAATTTTCTATAGTAATTTTTACCAATTGTATCTTAACCGAAAAATGACCTTCGTAAAATCGACTTTTTTCCATACATATCTTCTTCGAAAAAATGAAAATTTTCAAAATCTCTCCGAATGAGCTGAAAATCTGGATTTAGACTAATTTGACCCTCCTAAAAACGAATCTGCCCACAGAAAAATTCTAAAAAATTTATCTTGTCTTGTAGCGACTAGTGAATCGATCGTTATGACATGGTCTCAGTTTTTGACGCATAACTCAAAACCAAAAAATCATAGCCACTTCTAGTTTACACAGTTAAAAAGCCAAGAAAATTTTCTACAAACCCTAAAAATTTCAATTTTCTATAGGAATTATTACCAATTATATCCTAACCGAAAAATGACCTTCGTAAAATCGACTTTTTTCCATACATATACCTTCCTTCCAAAAAATGAAAATTTTCAAAATCTCTCCGAATGAGCTGAAAATCTGGATTTAGACTAATTTGACCCTCCTAAAAACGAATCTGCCCACAGAAAAATTCTAAAAAATTTATCTTGTCTTGTAGCGACTAGTGAATCGATCGTTATGACATGGTCTCAGTTTTTGACGCATAACTCAAAAACAAAAAATCATAGCCACTTCTAGTTTACACAGTTAAAAAGCCAAGAAAATTTCCTACAAACCTTAAAAATTTCAATTTTCTATAGTAATTTTTACCAATTGTATCTTAACCGAAAAATGACCTTCGTAAAATCGACTTTTTTCCATACATATCTTCTTCGAAAAAATGAAAATTTTCAAAATCTCTCCGAATGAGCTGAAAATCTGGATTTAGACTAATTTGACCCTCCTAAAAACGAATCTGCCCACAGAAAAATTCTAAAAAAATTATCTTGCCTAGTAGCGACTAGTGAATCGATCGTTATGACATGGTCTCAGTTTTTGACGCATAACTCAAAAACAAAAAATCATAGCCACTTCTAGTTTACACAGTTAAAAAGCCAAGAAAATTTCCTACAAACCCTGAAAATTTTAATTTTCTTTAGTAATTTTTACCAATTGTATCCTAACCGAAAAATGACCTTCGTAAAATCGACTTTTTTCCATACATATACCTTCCTTCCAAAAAATGAAAATTTTCAAAATCTCTCCGAATGAGCTGAAAATCTGGATTTAGACTAATTTGACCCTCCTAAAAACGAATCTGCCCACAGAAAAATTCTAAAAAATTTATCTTGTCTTGTAGCGACTAGTGAATCGATCGTTATGACATGGTCTCAGTTTTTGACGCATAACTCAAAACCAAAAAATCATAGCCACTTCTAGTTTACACAGTTAAAAAGCCAAGAAAATTTTCTACAAACCCTAAAAATTTCAATTTTCTATAGGAATTATTACCAATTATATCCTAACCGAAAAATGACCTTCGTAAAATCGACTTTTTTCCATACATATACCTTCCTTCCAAAAAATGAAAATTTTCAAAATCTCTCCGAATGAGCTGAAAATCTGGATTTAGACTAATTTGACCCTCCTAAAATTGATTTGTGATTTTTCTATGTTTATCTACAATGTTCTATAAAAATTGCTTTTGATTGTAACTACGTTTTGCTTGCATATGTGTTGTTGTTATTTCAGAAATTCCCGAAGTCCGATTTGGAAGATGTCTTATTCAACGTCTTCGATTTCGATAGGTACAGCCCGGAATCGATAGAAACTCTAGGAGAAGTATTGGCAAGACATGGATTCTCAAATAAAAACGTTCTAACGGCCGAGTATATAGCTGCAAAGAGAGCAAAGGAAAATGTACAAATAACCATCAACAGATATAGCGGGTGAGTAAACTAAAATAGTTTTTGATTTCTGTGCGTTAAAATAGTATAAAAACCTTAAAATATGAATAGAAGCATCAATTAATCCCATCTTATGTTGTAAGTTGATTCATCGATAAAGTTTTTCAATATCGTTTGACATATATGTTGCAAACACATACAATAGGTGACCCTGTATTCAGTTTCATATTTATAAAAATATTTAGTTAACTTTATAAAAAAAATAACAATATACCAAAAGAAAAAATGTAATTTACAATAAAACAACCATTAATCTTAATTTCCTCTTTAATTAGTTGTAAAAGATATTTCAATAATTAACAAAATTTAAAAATGTTTATCACAGCAAAAATCATGATAGTTAAATACCTCGGCTAGGGGTGAGTAAGTTCATTAGCTCTAACTATTGTACAATATTTGTTTCTTTAAGAAATTATAAGGGCGCCACTGAAATCTTTTTATTTTTTATGATACTACTGAAGAAAGTTGTTTTAAGCTGAGTTATTTAAATAAGTATCGTAAGATGACAGAAAGATGTCAGAAAAAACTGTCTATGAAGTAAAAAAAAATGAAAATGTACCAACAGATAAAAGATAAATAGATTTCCTTGGTGCTAAAATGAATGAAGTTGAGAATACGTTATAAAAAAATAATCCGCAAACAGTTCTTTACAACTACTTATTCTAATACAGTTGACGATAAAAGAGATAAAAGAGAAAAAAATATGGGAACAGTAAACTTGATATACCACAATAAACTTATCTGTTAACAATAGTGGACGATCCTTCGCCGCACCTTGGGGTCGCTACGGCACTGTCTAGGTGGTTCCAAATGACTATGGAAGATTACGAGTGGAGGGATGATCTGCCCCAGTTGTAGAGATGATCCAGTTAAAAATGTTCGTGCATATGAGAGCTTAAAGTTTACAAGTTGTTCAAGTTTACGGAATCTTCAAATTAAAGAGATGCTTCTAGTTTACTGAATCTTCAAATTAAAGAGATGCTTCTAGTTTATTGTATTATATTCCAACTTTCTGTATATAACAGTAAACAATACAAGAAATGAGACGGAATAATTATTAAAACGTCTTGAACCCCATAATGGCAACTCATTAGTACACCTCGTAGCGTAGCTACTTTGAACTTCCAATTATAATTATAGAGACCGTATTCATTATTTTATTATTAAAAATTTTTTATGAAAGATGGAGCTAGCGGTACTAATTAAATTTAATATTTAGGATACCAGGTGCTTAAAATGTTAACATCTACTGTTACACCCTTGAACTTTTGCTATGACCATAAATAAATCGCAAGGTCAAACAACATTGACTTGTTGTTTAGATTTGGAAAATACGTGTTTTTTTCTCATGGACAACTTTATGTGGCCTGTTCACGTTTGGGAAAACCATAAAATTTGTTTGTGTTAGCGTTTGTTTGTTTGTGTTAGGAAACGACAAGTTAACCAAGAATATTGTGCACAAATAAGTGTCAATTTTAAAAATTAAAAAAATATATCTTACTTTACTAAGCGTAAATATAAAGTAATACTTTTACTATAGAAAATTTAGCAAGATTTCACCTCAATAAAATTTAATTTTAATTCAAAATAAAATAAAGATTGCAAAATGCTAAATTTTTGGTGACATGATGTTGGTATGACATGACTGTCACTGTAACGATGCAATGATTTTGTGACATACTAAAAACATGTACATTTCTTAATCTTTATTAGCGTCAATTCGCAGATTAAAATTGTTGATCGTCAATATTGACAACAATTAAATTTGAATACATGTCAACCATCTGTCAATACCAATACTAAAAGGTTAAGCTTTGCCAACGTTCAAATACAAATTTACCTAATCTTTACTGTTAAATAGTTCAAATTTGGATCGTATTTAAAACGCAAAAACTTATTATTATAAATATGTATTCTATATTTACACTTAAAAAAAGTGTTCTGGACCCCATTGTATTTAAATGTAATATTTTAGTTTAGATGTAAATGCACCAAAACACGGTAAAGAAGACCCGAAAAACGAACCCCACGTCGGAGGTAATACTTGGGCAGGTGGAACCGGAGGAAGAGATACAGCAGGTCTAGGAGGTAAAGGAGGGCCGTATCGTTTAGATAAGGGCCACAAAGTCCATCAGGTACATTTATTTTCTATCAAAAATTCCACTTGAGTTCATCGAATTTTTATTGTTCAAGTAGCTTTCGGACGAAGAAAAAAATTCTGTTCCCGATCACGTTCGCCAAGCGGCTAGGGAAATGGGGAAAAAAGCTTTTCAGGATAAACTGAAAGAAACCGGAATGAGTGGATACGATCATTCGGTGTATTCACAATTTTCTAACGCCGTGGAAAAGGAAGTTCAATCGTTGAGGATTATTTTAGGAAATTTGCAAGCCAAAGTCAAAGAAAGGCAGTGGTATAGGCATCAAACATCCGGAGAACTAGACGATGTTAAATTGATCGATGGTAAGTTGATAAAAACCAATTGCAGAACGTCTACTGTGATAACAATACATGAAATAATTTCGATAAGGTGCAGTCAATAAAAAAACTGAAAATGTAGAAAATTGTTTCCACCTATTGGAATGTAGGTCAATGTCCGTTGGGGAATATAGCCCAGGAAGTAGTTGTTTTTTCATAGAAGACGTTCAAGCCTGGTATAGAAACTGTTAAGTTTCCTTACCCTGGGTGCAGGTGGAAACAATTTTATACTTTTTCAGTCTACTGTGAACTACTAAATCTGAAGTTAATAAACAAACTTTTTATAATGCCAAGATCAGTAATTCTGTAAATTGAGGATGGTGAAGCCCAAAAACTGTTTCATGTTCTAGCTCCCATGCTATTTTGGCTGTTCTGGAAGCTAATTTTAAACTTTTTTGTATATTATCCTTTTATCGAAAACCCTTTCTTACTGCTATTTTGCAGGCTTACTTGGCGAAAAAACGATATTTCGAAGGAGGTCCGAGCAAGATCCTGAACTAGGTACACCGCAAATAAAACCCAAGCTCTTTAGAGTAGTTGTAGACGTTTCGGGAAGCATGTATAGGTTCAATTCGTACGATGGTCGCTTAGATAGAGAATTAGAAGCAGTAGTGTTGGTCATGGAGGCTTTTGAAGGTTTCGAAGATAAAATTAAGTACGACATAATCGGTCATTCCGGTGAGGAATACAACATATCGTTTGTTAGACAAGAAAATCCGCCTAAAGACAACAAAGAAAGGTTGGAGGTTATACGAGTAAGTTTATTTATATCTGTAACAATAATAATTACTTTAATCCGTTTATTTTTTAATTGGGAGGTGGTTTTATTGTTTTTTAGACTATGCACGCCCATTCTCAATTCTGCTGGTCGGGAGATCATACGTTAGAATCGTCCAAGTGGGCAGTGTCGACTATAGACGATGAAAAATATGACGAGGCCATTGTTATTATCTTATCTGATGCTAATTTACAAAGATACGGTATTCCACCATCAGAACTTGCCAAAGCCATGTCGGCCAAACCGAGCGTTAGCGCTTATGCTGTGTTTATAGCAAGTTTGGGGGACCAAGCTGAAAGGTGATTATGTATTCTATTATAATGCATATAAATTGTTTAGAATAGCATATACATGTTAAATGTGAATTTCGTTTACCTACCGAAGTTATAAAAACGCCCTGCTTCAACAACATAGGAGTGGCAATTTTTAAAGCGCCTACATTAAATGGTTTTTGGGGATTTAACTTACAAGCAATTTATTTCTCTTTTTTTTTAGATTGACGCAAAACTTACCGGCAGGACGAGCATTCGTTTGCCACGACACCAGAGAACTACCTCACATTTTGAAACAAATATTTTCATCCTCAGTTGTAAATAATTGAATAATTGACGATTAATTTGTAGTTTTTCTGAACGTTTGCACGTTTTATCCGACTTTTGATGAAAATAATTTACAGAAAAAAAAAGGAACGACACTTTAAAAACGGTAAACTTTATTAAATAAATACTAAAATATAATTAAATTAATATAATGTACATGAGGAACGGCAGAACTAAATTGTCCACTTGCGTCGTCTTTGCTTCCACCAAAGAAGTGAAAATTATGGCAAAAAATAATTTGGCAGTTTCGGTCGACGACAATAATTGAATAAATCCTGTAAGGATATAAAAATTAAGCGAATTAATAACAAGCACAGTAAGGGTTTTCCCGAATTTCATATTTTAGTACGTACACTTGTAGAGCTAGCCAAACTCAGACCACTTAGACAGCTCCTTAACTGAGCTAAAGGAATAGAAACCCGGAAAAACTACAGAAAAAGCTCTGATTGAGTACAACAAAGAAAGTATAACTCAGGAGGTCTAAGAAAGGATAAATGAATTATTAGTCCCAGGACAGAGCCTAGAGTTTTCTCAAAAGACCATACAAACGCAGAATACACAAAGGCTTACAATGCTATTACAGACTTACTACCTTGGATTTCAGTCAAAATCAAAAGATAATACATCAAGTTGTCAACTGAAAGAGTCTTGGAGTAGACTCAACAAGACGAAAAAGTGCCTGACTCCAAAAGAGGTTTGATCAAAACCAATTGCTATTCAAAACCAGCCTTATCCCAAGATACATTCCAAAAGCCTGGAGGGAGTACAGGAGGTTGTTATACCCAAGACAGGGAGACGTCCTATGGATGATCCAAAGTCTCATCGCCATTAAAGTCTAACGTCTTTTCTCCTTAAAACTATGGATAAACTAATAGATCCAGCAGAAAGGCTTACAATACTATTACAGACTTACTTTTGTAAGGTTCTTTTTTGAATTTACCGCGCCAGACACATGATGGATGAACGCACCTTAACGGCGGTTACTTGTTCATGTTCCGTGGAACTTGTCACTGGTGCTACTTGTCGTCTGTCATGATGACATTATGTTTTCGCGCCAAGATGGCAATCAGACGCTAACTTTTGTAACAAACTATTATGTATAATTAAGAATATAAATTAAATCCTATACAGAAGAAGAAGTTTAATTTATTGTTCCGGGGTCATCATAATACAGATCAGAAGTGGGATCCTGACCAAAAAAGCCCGATTCTGACCCAAAAAGCCCGATTCTGGCCATTTAAGCCCATATAAAAAAAAAATTGCAAGATGAGTAACGACGAAGCAAGGGGTGCTCCAGATCCACCCCAACAACAAGCAACTGTTTCAATTGAAGACATTGTGACCATAGCGATGGAAGCAGTAAGAGTGAGGGATCAAAAGAGATTTTCGGTTCAAGAAGTAGCTTCTCTGGTCCCTGAATTTAATGGCACTGGTGATGTGGAAGCATGGTTTATGAGAATTGAGTCAGTCAAAGCCAGTTATGAGGTCTCAGCAGACATTATGATTTTAGCACTAATAGGAAAATTAACAGGCAGGGCGCAACGATGGTTTCACTCTTCCCCAACACATGTTTCCCTAAGTCTAGAAGACTTAAAAACAGAAATGATTCGTATGTTTAAATGTAAAGAGGATAAGCTAACCTTAATGAGAAGATTTGAGAGCCGACGATGGAGAAAAACTGAGAGGTTCAGTGACTATTATTATGACAAAGTGTTTATGGGGAAAAAGCTAGGATTTTCCGAACAAGACCTAATTTCTTACATCATTGATGGTTTTGATGATACAACATTACAAATACAGGCAAAAATGAAAGAGTTTAGTAGTTTGAACAAGTTGCTAGAAATTATGAATGATATTATGTCGGTTGAAAGGAAAACACCACCAACGAGGCATTTTACGACAACACCTGTACAGAACAACACTCGCAATGAACCAACATTTCCTAAAAAGTGTTTTAATTGCTTTGGGACCTCCCACCTAGCTGACAGATGTCCCAAGCCCAGAAGAGAACGAGGTACTTGTTTTGGATGTGGTAAAGGAGACCACCAAATTAAGGAATGTCCTGACAGAAACATTAGACCACAAAGGCAAAATCAGCAAGCATTACCTGATTCAACTACAATGTATGTTCAAGAGAGATGTGATGTGATTCCAGCATACTTGGTAGAAGTTGGTCTAGAGAAGTATCCTTTTTTTAAAAACAATGCAATTGTAGACACAGGTAGCCCTATTTCACTTATTAGTAAAGATTTAATTTCTCAAAACAATATCATGCCTTACAAGGACAACAATAATTATTGTGGAATAAACAAGGCTCCTTTAGTAATTTTAGGTATTTTTATAGATAATGTAATTGTTCAGGGTATAAAAGTTGAAATTAAGTTTCATGTTATATCTAATGCATGTATGAACTATAGTATTTTGCTAGGTAGAGATTTTATTTCTAGTCCGAGAGTCAAAGTTTCATTTGAGAATGATAAAGTTCAAATTAAAAGTGTTACAGATAAAGATGTCTTCAATAATAATCCTTGGAATGAAATTTTATCTATAGATTTGGGTCCTGAAAACATTAATGAGCTAGACATAGAACCATCTCTAGATTATAATAAAAAGTGTGAGTTGATGAATTGTTTTTCAGAGTGTTATGAAAATGCTGAGAGAGGGTTAGAACCCAAAACCCATTTTGAAATGGAAATCAAGCTGAAACCAGGTAGCACACCTTTTTATTTTAAACCTAAAAGACTTTCTATACTTGAGCAGAAACAGGTAAGAAAAACAGTAGATGAGTTATTAGAAAAAGGTATTATAAAACCCTCAGATTCTGAATATAGTTCAAGAGTAGTATTAGTTCCCAAAAAGAATGGTGAGACTAGAATGTGTGTAAATTTTATGGAATTAAATAAACAGGTACAACGAGATAATTTTCCACTACCCATTATCGAGGAACAAATTGAAAAATTAAAAAATAAACGTTGGTATACAAAGTTAGATTTAAAAAATGCTTTTTTCAATATTAGAGTTAAGAAAGATTGCACTAAATATCTTTCATTTGTTACATCATTTGGTCAATTTGAATATTTACGAGCCCCATTTGGTTTTTGCAATAGCCCAAATGTTTTTGTCAGATTTGTTACTCAAATTTTTGATCAATTAATAAGAAACAATGAGATTATTTTGTACATGGATGATTTGCTAATTGCCACAGAAACATTTGATGAACATATTAGGATTCTGAAAAAAGTCTTATTACTGCTTGTGGACAATTTACTTGAGCTTCGTTTGGATAAATGTTCTTTTGCAAAAAAGCAGGTTCAGTATTTAGGTTATATTGTTAGTGAAGAGGGTATTACTATTAATTCAGATAATGTTCTTGCAGTTAAAGAGTTTCCGGTACCAAAGAATAAAAATGAATTACAAAGTTTTTTAGGACTTGTCTCCTACTTTAGGAAATTTATTCAAAATTTTTCAATTATAGCTAAACCTTTGTATGATATGTTAAAAGACAAAGCAAATTATTCAGAGTTTAATTTTGGGGTAATACAGCATGAAGTATTTGAAAAGCTCAAAAATATTTTATTGAGTAAACCAGTTTTGAGCCTATATTCTCCTACGGCAGAAACACAGCTACATTGTGATGCCTCATCTAAAGGCTATGGCTCAATGATTTTACAAAAACAATCAGATGGTCTTTTTCATCCTATCTTTTATTATAGCAGAAGAACTACAGATGCAGAATCTCGATATCATAGTTATGAACTAGAATGTCTTAGTATTGTTAACAGTATTAAAAGGTTTCATATTTACTTACATGGAATAAAATTTAAAATTTTTACGGATTGTGATAGCATTCGACTAACATTGCAAAAAAAGGATATAATCCCAAAAATAGCTAGATGGGCTTTGTTTTTAGAGGGATATGATTATGAACTCGAGCATAGGTCAAACTCTCAAATGCGTCATGTGGATGCCCTAAGTAGATGTCACAATATTTTGATTCTAGAAGGTAACACCTTCGAAAAAGTTCTTGCTATTAAACAGTCACTAGATCCTACTATTTCAGAATTAAGCAAAAGGTTGGAAAAAACTCAATTGCCTTTTTTTGAATTGCATGAAGGATTAGTTTATAGAAAGCATAAGAATGGAAAAATGTTATTGTTTTATGTGCCAAATAGTATGATTAATAACGTAATCAGGAACGCTCATGAAAATTATGCTCATGTAGGGGTTGAAAAAACATGTGAAGTAATCATGCGTACATACTGGTTCCCTAATATGAAATTTTATGTAAAAGAATTTATATCCAATTGTTTAAAATGTATAGAGTTTGCGCCTAAACATGGCAAAACAGAAGGTACGCTTCATTCAATCCCCAAGGGAACAGTTCCCTTTGATACTTATCATATAGATCATTATGGACCCTTAGTAAAGTGTAAAAATGGTGATAAATATATATTTTTAGTTGTTGACGCTTTCACCAAATTTATTAAGCTATATCCTTGTCGAGATACATCTTCATCACAAGTTATTAAGCATTTAAAAAATCATTTTATGTTGTACAGTGCCCCTAATAGAATAGTTTCAGATAGAGGATCTTGTTTCACCTCAGAAGTTTTCCAAAATTTTTTGCACAATGAGAGTATTAAGCATGTTCAAATTGCAGTTGGGTGTCCTTGGGCAAACGGACAAGTAGAACGAGTTAATAGTGTTATGGGCCCGATGCTGGCAAAGTTAAAAGAAAGCCCAGATACATGGAATAAGAGACTAGGTGATATAGAATTCGCCATAAACAATACGGTTAGTAGTAGTACAGGACAAACTCCCAGCATGTTATTGTATGGAGTGAATCAGAAGTGTAGGGATGGTGATAAAGTTAGATCCTATTTAGAAATGAGGAATGAGATTGAGAGAGTGGATTTAGTAGAAATGAGAGAGAAAGCAGAGGAGAAAATGGAGAAAGCTCAAGGTTCTAACAAACAATATTATGACAAAATACACAAAAGGCCAAATATTTATAAAGTAGGTGATAAAGTGGTAATTACCAATTATGTTACTGAGTCTGGAGTAAATAAAAAGCTGTTGCCCAAGTTTAAAGGACCATATGTTGTTGAAGAGGTTTTACCTCATGACCGATATGTTGTCAAGGATATTGAAGGACATCAAGTGACTCAGGTCCCCTACAAAGGAACTGTTGATGCTTCGCACATGAAATTGTGGCTCTCTGACTAAAAGTTTTTATTAATATACCAATTATGACTTTGATTACATATTATGACTAAATTATGAATTTATAAACCTTATGCCATTATGTATTATTTTATGCTTTATTAATATACCAATTATGACTTTGATTACATATTATGACTAAATTATTAATTTATAAACTTTATTATGCCATTATGTATTATTTTATGCTTTATTAATATACCAATTATGACTTTGCTTACATATTATGACCATTATGACCAAATTATGAATTTATGAACTTTATTATGCCATTATGTATTATTTTATGCTTAAGCTGAACCAAAATTATGTTAAAAAGAATAAGTTTATGTTATGATTTGCTTATTATGTGTGTTCTAACTCTGAGATTTTATCATTATGTACGAATTCTATTATGTGTTAAATTCACCTATTGTTATGTGTCTTCATTTCATTAGCATTTATTAATATTTGTAAGAATTCTATTTGAAATGATCGAGGACGATCAATGTCAGAATGGCCGAACTGTAAGGTTCTTTTTTGAATTTACCGCGCCAGACACATGATGGATGAACGCACCTTAACGGCGGTTACTTGTTCATGTTCCGTGGAACTTGTCACTGGTGCTACTTGTCGTCTGTCATGATGACATTATGTTTTCGCGCCAAGATGGCAATCAGACGCTAACTTTTGTAACAAACTATTATGTATAATTAAGAATATAAATTAAATCCTATACAGAAGAAGAAGTTTATTTATTGTTCCGGGGTCATCATATTACACTTTCTTGGATTTCAGTCAACTGAAAGAGTCTTGGAGTAGACTCAACAGGACGAAAAAGTGCCTGACTCCAAAAGAGGTTTGATCAAAACCAATTGCTATTCAAAACCAGCCTTATCCTAAGATACATTCCAAAAGCCTGGAGGGAGTACAGGAGGTTGTTATACCCAAGAGACATGGAGACGTCCTATGGATGATCCAAAGTCTCATCGCCATGCAAGTCTAACGTCTTTTCTCCTTAAAACTATGGACAAACTAATAGATCCAGCAGAAAGGCTTACAATGCTATTACAGACTTATTTTCTTGGATTTTAGTCAAAATCAAAAAATAATACACCATGTTGTCAACTGAAAGAGTCTTGGAGTAGACTCAACAGGACGAAAGGTTGCCTGACTCCAAAAGAGGTTTGATCAAAACCAGCCTTATCCCAAGGTACATTCCAAAAGCATGGAGGGAGTACAGGAGATTGTTATATCCAAGAGACAGGGAGAGGTCCTATGGATGATCCAGAGTCTCATCGCCATTAAAGTCCAACGTCTTTTCTCCTTAAAACTATGGATAAACTAATAGATCCAGCAGAAAGGCTTACAATGCTATTACAGACTTATTTTCTTGGATTTCAGTCAAAATTAAAAGATAATACACCACGTTGTCAACTGAAAGTCTTGGAGTAGACTCGACAGGACGAAAAAGTGCCTGACTCCAAAAGAGGTTTGATGAAAACCAATTGCTATTCAAAACCAGCCTTATCCCAAGGTACATTCCAAAAGTTTGGAGGGAGTACAGGAGATTGTTATATCCAAGAGACAGGGAGAGGTCCTATGGATGATCCAAAGTCCCATCGCCATGCAAGTCTAACGTCTTTTCTCCTTAAAACTATGGATAAACTAATAGATCCAGTATAAAGTCTTACAATGCTATTAGAGACTTACTTTCTTGGATTTCAGTCAAAATCAAAAATCAAAATCATAAGAAGAGAAAATCTTGGAAGTTTACACGCTTTAAAAATAACATTTTACTATAAAACAGGCAAATCTAGTGCTAAACTGAAAGCATAGAGAAGATACTAGTGGCTCTTTGCTTTTTCAACACTTTGCTTAAAACCATGCTCTGGAAAAGAGAACATAGAAACCTCACTGGTACAATGGATACTGAACATATTAAGGACCAGAATTAATACACTATATGAAATTAGGTCTTCAAGGAGAAGTACTACCGCTCCTGCTGTGGTCCTTGATAGTCGAAGACCTTGTATCAAAGCTGCATGACTGGTTTTATGATCCAAGGTTATGCAGATGACCTTGGTGCCAGAAGGAACGGTTCAAGATGAACTCAGACAAAAAATGATCTTATCATACCATCATTGGAGGCAATGACAAATTGCTCCACAGGAGCCCTAGAGGCGATGCTGGGTCTCCTTCCGATGCAATATTGTATAATAAGATAGGTTGCTGCTGTCTTACAACTGTAACAATGAATCAACCTGTTCCAGCCAAGTTTAACTTTGACACGTCGTTTGAAGTGATTATAGAAAACCACCAATTGGTTAAAAAAGTCTAACCAGAATTGGAAGAGGGCTCACTTGTGTGGTATACAGATGGGTCCAAGTTTAATTTTGACACGCCGTTTGAAGTGATTATAGGAAACCACCAAATGGTTAGAGAAGTCTAACCAGAATTGGAAGAGGGCTCACTTGTGTGGTATACAGATGGGTCCAAGTTTAATTTTGACACGCCGTTTGAAGTGATTATAGGAAACCACCAAATGGTTAGAGAAGTCTAACCAGAATTGGAAGAGGGCTCACTTGTGTGGTATGCAGATGGGTCCAAGTTTAATTTTGACACGCCGTTTGAAGTGATTAAAGGAAATCACCCAATGGTTACACAAGTCTAACCAGAATTGGAAGAGGGCTCGCTTGTGTGGTATACAGATGGGTCCAAGTTTAATTTTGACACGCCGTTTAAAGTGATTATAGGAAACCACCAAATGGTTAGAGAAGTCTAACCAGAATTGGAAGAGGGCTCACTTGTGTGGTATGCAGATGGGTCCAAGATCAATGAAAAGGCTGGATTAGGAGTGACAGGATCGAATATAAAGGTTATTCAAATCCTTTGGCAACGCCCCAATTATCTTTCTGGTCTCTATAGAAGCACTTGAAGGACAAACATCTATTCTTATGAGAGCAAGCTTAAGAGGCTCTGAATTATTTTATTAGTCAAAAATAGTCTGGTATTGTAAACAAACCTTTAAAAACTAGCATAAAACAAGGTTGCCCTGATGGTGCCAGATCACAAAATGGTTATAGTTAATAAAGAACTTAGGTTAGGTATTTTTAAATCACAGCAATACTGATGCAAGTTCGTACGTCCTCAAGTTATGGAGGAATACCCCATTAAGACTAAGAATATAACATATAAACATATTAAATTTGTAAATAACAAAAAAATAAACGTACCAAAATAAGTTAATATGTACAATAACCCAGTTTGAGCTAACATACACGCCACAGTTCCTTCAACAGTCTTTTTTGATCCTGAAAATACAAATTTATTCACGTAAAAACTAAATGAAAGTTGTTAAATCATGTTAACAAATTTCGGGTAGCAATACACTGAATCAATTGCTAAATTTTTATAAATATTTTGATTACCTGGCCAAAAAATCTTTCCGTAATTGGATCCGATTATACTTGCGGCCGTATCGCCTATTCCAATACTTAATATACCACTTAATAAAGGGACAAGATTAAAAGAAGCCGAATCGGTGACGTCGCAAGGTGAGGGATGGATCCACATTGGTAAGGAACATCCTGCGAGTAAATAAATTGGCGTTAGTGCTAGATACCCGTCTTTTTCGTCATTAAAAACTACAAAACCATCTTGAAGGTGGATACCCAAAGGTGGCATGCGCAAAAGACGTATGATCTAAAAATATAGAGTGGTCAAAAAAAATTTATATTCCATTCACAATCAAAAACTTGTAAATCTTTGAAAATATACTGGTTTTTTTGGGCCACCATTACAATTAAACTTTTTGTACTACAATTTAATGTAAAATTACCAAAAAAAGTTACCTCCAAAGCAATAAATACTCCCAAAATCACTCCACTAGCAAAATATAAAAAGGAGCATCTATATAATAATCCGGGAATGTAAACAGCAACTGCTAACAAATGAAATACTTTTCTTGTGCCAGTTGATGCTTTTTGAGCATAGAATATTTGATTACTTATAGCAAGGATAGCCACACCAGTGCAAAATATCCAGTATATCATTAGTTTGATCTAAAAATTAATTAGACTTTTATATTAAATGTAAATACAAGAAAAGCAATATTTACCATTGAGCTATCTTCAGTCATTTGGCTAAAAATCCACAAAATGGGACTTCTTTGTAGCAAAACATGTGAAGGGATTATTATAATAATTGTTATAATAGCAAAAGACAAACCATAAAATATTACAGCTTTTTTAATTTTAAGCAGATAGGAAAAAAATGCTATCATTCCAATTCCTAAAAGACCTAACTAAAATAAAAGAAAATAAAAATTTGATTTCAGTATTATTAACAAATTATGGCTCACCTGAATTATTAAAGTTGCAACTTGCATATTACTTTTAAATGGGATACTTTGTGATATATGATTTATAACATTTAAAATGGTAAAGTATAGTAAAAGTGTCAAGCTTTGACTTATAATTCCAGCTTCTCCTAATGTAAAGCATTCTTTAAACTTGATCAATATGTATTTATAGACATAAATATATACTATTGTTGAAAATAATCCTCCAAATGATGAAAACAGCAGATCTAAAATATGGATTCATTATTCTACAAATATTAAAACTATTATAAAATTACTTTTACAATCTAATATATTGATATTTTATGATAAATAAAGTTACATATAAACTGTTTATAAATTTACCTTTTCCCAAACAAATGTGGAATAATACAGTTACTACCAAAAGAGCTATTATAGTCCATGGTTGCAAAACGTTTATTCTTTTATTCTGGTATTTTTGAATGGAAATTATAAATGATATTATTATCATTCCTGTACATATTAATGAAGCTAATTTGTAAGTAGGTGTTGAAGTAATTGAATGTTTTAAGGTTGAACTAATTATGGAAATGGGTAATAAATAGTGGACCCAAAGACCAGTGTTACTATTTGGCCTGAAATTAAATAAAAGGTAAATATATATAAAACAAGTTTAAATAATAATATTCCATACCTTTGTTTTATGTTATTAGTAACGAAAAAATCCCCTTGCATGTTTATGAACATACAATTTAATATATAAAAAAACGAAGTTTTAATCTAACTTATGTTTCAATTTATCACATTTTATTAAGTATTTTAAAATATATATTTTACATAAATATCATTTTGACTTTTGCTATTTAACCTAAAATTGAACTTTGTAAACAAATGTTCGCGATAGTTCATTTAAAGCATGGTATTATACGTCATTTTTATTAATTTATGGTTAGTCGTGAATAATTTTGTTTTACGTAAGACATTTCACAAACGTCAAATCTAACGTATTCTAACCTAAAAGACAAAAATTGTGAATTACCAATTTGTTATTTTTAGGTGCAAACGTTAATTTTTATATTAAGATATGGACTAATATAACATTGTACATAAATCTACTTTACGCGGTTACTAGTTAAATAGTAGATCAATAAAATGAATGATGTCAAGGAGAATAATTCTAATTTTAAAAGTTATATTGGAGAATCAGAACTTGAGGTATTTTATCAATTAATAACATTTAAACGTATATTAAAAATTTTTAACGTTTCAGTCCATTACTTTGGATGATGTGCAACGAATAAAACTTTTAGATGGTATGTTCAAACATATTAGCTCTATAGAAAGTTGACATTTTAAATTTTTCTTTTAAAACTAATTTTTTAGGCGAATCTATTGTACAAGAAGAATCCAAAGTAATTTTGTACAAACCACTTAGCGATAAGCAAAAGTATGGAATTGGAAATTTAGCCATCACTAATTTTAGATTATCATTTATGACTGCTGAAGAACTGGAACCTTCAAACTGCTACCAACAAAATTTGTTACTAGGTGTTAATGAAATTTGCTTGTCTTCCATTGATCTTGTTTATCAAATTGGTGATAGGTCTAAGAAGAAATTACTGCCAGGACAAAATGTCACTGGAAAGATTAAAGATATTCTTATTATCTGTAAAAATATGAAAAGTTTTGAGTTTAGTTTTAAGCATAGTTCTAAAGAAAGTGGCAAAAAAATAGTCAATGCTTTGCTACATCATGCATACCCAAAAAGGCATTCTTTACTATTCGCTTATGATTTTAAGTAAGTCTTAACTTTTATTTTTATTTAATATATTGAATTACTTATTTTTATTTAATTTTTTTAGGGAACCATATGTAAATAATACTTTAAATAGAGAAGCAAGGTTTTTTGATAAAAAACCAGACTGGGAAAGAGAGTTAAAGAGAACAAAGTGTCAAAACTGGAGGATATCTCAAGTAAATTTCAATTATCAGATCTCTCCATTGTTAATAGAAACCATTATTATCCCCCAATCCGTTACTGATAATATTATCAAGGAATCTGTTGAAAAGTTTAGGAACAGATTTTGTCCCATATGGGTATGTTCCAAGTTTTTTATTTTAAAAATGTTACTGGTATATATGCATTTTAGGAGATGTAAATATAATAATTATTGTTTAGGTGTGGGGTACATTTAAAGGAGCTGCACTAGTCAGAATGGCTGATCTTTTACCAACTATTACAGATCGTACAGAAGAGAATAAACTGCTGGAGCACATACGCAAAAGTCATCCAGAAAAAAAACCACCTCATATCATTGATCTATCATCACCTACACCCAAAGATATTCAAAATAGTTTTATGAAACTCAGAGACCTGTGTACACCTGACAATACAAGGGTGTTCAAAAATCAAGATTTTAAATTTTATGGTCTTTTGGATAGTACAAAATGGCTGTTGTATGTTTCAATTTGTCTGGCAAAGGCACAGGAGGCAGCTGAGCATCTAAATGCGTTAGAATTAACAGTAGTTTTACAAGAAGGTATTTTTATATTCAAGTAAATAACAATTGAATGTTAATAAATGTATTATTTTAGGCAACGGTCAAGATTTAAACTGTGTGGTTTCTAGTCTTACCCAGTTACTGTTAGACCCGTATTTCCGCACTAAATTTGGTTTCCAATCTCTTATTCAGAAAGAATGGATTGCTCTTGGTCATCCATTTGCCAATAGACTTGGCCATATTTTAAGTAAAGAACTTGAACCATCGCCCATTTTCTTGTTATTTCTAGATTGCGTTTGGCAGCTCTTGCAACAGTTTCCTAAAGCTTTTCAAATAAGTGAAACTTATTTGACAACACTTTGGGATGCTGCTCATGTATCAATCTTTGATACGTTCTTGTTTAACAGCCAACACGACCGATTCATGGCTGAAAACGTAAGTACTTTGTTTTGTTTGATAAATATGGTATAATGTCTCTTTTCAGGGTTCCATGATATTACGAAGTGTTTGGGATTGGAGGGAACAGTTTACAGAAAAAGATATCGGTCTTTTTTGCAATCCTTTGTTTGATGACAGCTTATCCGAGCGTCTTATTCCTAAAACGGGTATCTCGGGTTTAGAAGTTTGGCTACAGTGTTATTTCAGGTAATTTTAAGTCATTTTTATCATTGATTGAAGGGAAACACAAAATCAATGTCACAGATTTCTATTTTAATTCAATAGCGACTAGTTTCGGCCTTTTAGAAGGCCATCATCAGGCTCAGTATAAAAATTGTTAAATTAAGTTCAAAAACATAGGATAAGGTAATGAGCATAATATCAACAGAAGTTGTTTAATATTACCTTAATCAAATAACTTTTATTATTATATTTTGTGTATTTGTAAGAGAATTTTAAGTTAGAAATAATTTTTATTATGTAATGTATCAATATTTTATTTTATACATAAATATGTTATTTAAACCTACTAGAAACTTCAAGAAAGTAAGTATATAATGTGTAAAAAGGAGACAGATATATTTTTACTATATTGTGTTCTGGAATGATCGACAGTAGACGAAGTGAGCATGTCTAGTCATATATAGGAAAGAGAGAGATGCACATAGTATTCTAGAAATGACTAATCCGTAGAACAATAACGAAGTTTCTGGAAAGTTTGAGACCTATAAAAGGACTTGAGCAGAGGTCGTTAGGAGGCCATAGAAGATCGCTTATAGTGAACAGTCGGTGAACAATCAGTTTTTAAAAGTAGTTAAAATAAAGTGTTAAATAGTGACATTAAGAATACAAGTTAAAGTAATCAAGCAGTAAAACAAAGTGCCAAAAAAAAGTGACATTAAGAACTAATCAAAAGTGTAATTAAAAAATATTTTCGGCGTATAAAAAAGAAGAGATTATAAGTGTACTTACTATTTATAATACAATTAAAAGAACTATAATCCAACAAACACTGAACTATATCCATTTGGAGAAACAAACAAAGAACAATTATATTACACAAGAAACCAAAGGTCTAACAACCACGACATTTTTCAACAGTTCGTTGGTTTCCGTTTTTCATAGAGTGGCGGCTTCTCCTATGAGGCAGGTGAGGCAGTGCCTCACCAATAATTTGCAAATTCAATAAATCACAAATTTATATTATTTTACTATTTGCATTAATTATTATATCATTTAGAATTATTATTAAATTAGTAAAATACAGTTCTGCCCTCACCCGCGGTCCAGCCGCCGTCAATTACCGCGTTTCGCTATAAATATCATCCATCTCATTTCTGCTTTAGGTGGTATATGGATATAGGCCGGCCTCTCTTCGGACGCCGCGTTCCGCTATAAATATCATCCATCTCATTTCTGCTTTAGGTGGTATATGGATATAGGCTGGCCTCTCTGCTGACGCCGCGTTTCTTTGTCTAGCGTATTACAATTGTTCTGTACTGTACGACACAGTCGAATCTAGCTTTACATAGCACGTAAAAACTGTGGCCTCTCCGTATATTTAATAGATATCTTTAGAGAAAAGGAAGTCCTGTGGAATTCCCCTCACCCAGATTATAAGAATCGGCAGTTAAAGCATGATGCGTGGCATGGAATTGTCACGTCAATGGAGATGGCCAAAGATAGCTAATCTATCTTGAACAGGTATGGCGTCTCTAAATCTAGTATTCCTTTTAGCTATTTTATGACCCACTGCATTTATTAACGTTTCAAAATCAGCACTTGACATTCTTGCAAAATTTTTAAAACTTCCGTTACAGCGTAATTCACCACTTAATGGATCATAATCATCTGCTTTTAATTGCCGAAGAAGCTCACTGTCATTGTATTTTCTACGCGATTCCAAAATTGGTCGTACCCAAAATCTTCTTTTTCTGCTGTGTGATTTTTCTTTTCTTCATCGTATAAAATGACACATGCGGCAGCAGCCAGAAGAACATCTTGTTCGTCAGCCATATCGTTTAAAACTGATGTTTTATATAGTGTGGAAGCTCTCTTGTTTTATAACATTGTTATTGAAACAATGTTATATAACTTATTATACAACATGTTACTAAGTGTGGATGCGCCTTAAGAGCGACTGCGGATTTTTTCCACCAAGCAGGACTCTACATCAGGGTCAGATAAAATTGTAAACATTTTAAAATTTTTGTAGTAGTTAGTTAAGTTTTATAATTTAAAAATAAAAGAATTTATTTGATATCCAATAATTACTATATTTCGATAATAACTTACCATTCCATAAATAACATTAATTAATTGAGCATTAATTCAACATCAAGTAAGTTCTTTTACAGTTAATAAAAGGCCTTTCGTTTTTATTATTTTCCTACTAATTAGTTTCATTATTAAACTTTCAATATTACTGTCTTAACTTAACTCTTTTTGTCTTTTTATAATAAATTTGTAATTCTACCTAATAATCCAACTAGAAACTTGCAGAACAAAGCACCCCTGAGAAAAAGAAGATCTTGCTACTATTAGAACATTTAAATAATATCAAATATTAATTAATCAAATTTATAAATAAATAAATTAAATCATAATATTCATTACAATATATTAGAAAACTATATGCTAAGTCAACCCTTACATAGAATTGTTTATATTTCTATCAACTTTTAGTTAATAATACATATTTAGACTTATTCAAATTAATTACTATAATTTTTCAAAATTTTTCATTAATAATTTTACCATATTAACTATTTTGTTGTTACTCAAGCAATTATGTTTTTGAACTTAATTTAACAATTTTTATACTAAGCCTGATGATGGCCTTCTAAAAGGCCGAAACTAGTCGCTACTGAATTAAAATAAAAATCTGTGACATTTATTTTGTGTTTCCCTTCAATCACTGTTTAGTCACATTCGAGAGATGGATGATTTATTTATTTTTTTCATTTTTATCATTCGTTAAAAAAATAGGTTAATTAATTAATTAATAATGATTTATTTGTTCTTGCAAAACTACAATATACCCTCATAAAGGTGTAGAACGGGTCACATAATTAAATAAAATGTTAAATTATAAATTTAAATCCTTACTCTTGCTACTATGGCTTCACCTTAAATTGTTTCCTTTTAATGGACCCTTTTTCGAAACAAACAACTGATGTTGGACGACCTGCAAGAAATTCGTCTTGGAGAGAACTGTGGCGACGATTGACTTCACCATACCATCGATAAACATTGGTCCTTGATGGAGCTTCATCGGCAAAAATTGAATTAAGTCCATCCATGCACTGTTGCTGAGTTAATCCACGTCGAAAATAATCGCACGAAAATGTTTAATTTCATTTTTGGGCCGAGATTAATCTTTTAAGTTACTGTAAACAACACAAATAACATTCGTATGTCAAAACGTTCTGAGTACGTATAACCTCAAAAATATCCAACTTTACGATAGAGCTGTCAGTTGTCAGATTGCAAAACCAGCGTTGCCACATCCCGAAATATGAAAGACAACCCCCGTAGTATTTTACTGCCGATTTTGGATAAATTTATAAAAAAAAACTTGTTAATTTTGAAGATTGTAGATAAAATGTAACTTTAATTAATTTTGACAGGTGGTTGCCAGATCTGGAGATTCGTAACGGAGGTAGACCTCAGGTGGATTTGTTCAGTCGATATATAGTCTCGGAAATATTACAAACACAACAGAACATAACGGAAATGAACGGCAAACTGAGCAAAAATAAAGATCAATATTTAGAATTAATACGAAAAGTAAATAGTTTTTTCCCATTTAGCCATAATTCAAGTTTAGTGTCTGGCGAAGTTACCAATAGCGTACTTTTGACTGGAGATGTGCTGGATACTCAATCCATACTTAATTTTACGAATGATTGAAGTGCCTGATTTTTATTTTTAATCACTGCACCAGAAGAAAAATTAAGTGATCATTTGACAACGACGACGACGAAAATTATTCTTTTTCCAATGTGTATTTTCATCATTATTCATTGTACGAATGAATAATCTTTGTTCTGGTGCAGTTAATTGAATATATTATTCTCCTATAAAAAATTCATTCCTTAACTGCAGTACTGCGAATATGAGATTTACTAACATTATTTTGCAGTATTCTTTGTGTATCTAAACAGAAATTTAGTAAATTTCCGATTATGTATATCATATTGTGATATACATAATCATGGTATACTTAATATTATTTAAGCGTAAAACAGTATTCAGCAAGTCAACGATAAATTAACATGATATGTATTTTTTTATGAAATGTAATATTCAAATTTAACTGATTTTTTTTTAATACCTGCAGTATTTTTTATGTGTTTAACTTGTATAACCATTATGTACAATTTATCTGATTCAGTGATAATTTTGTTTTTAAAACCAAATATGTTGAAAATTTTTATTTATGTTTTATTTATAAAAATAAACGATATTCATCCACGTGGAGCATTAATACCCAAGCGATTTCAAAAGTTCCTAGGTCCTATTGTAAACAATAGAGAGTATAGGTAGTCAAAGGAGAGAAATCTTTTGGAGTTCCCCGAGAGTTAAATAGCGAACCCGGGGAATTAAAATTGGACTAGGCAACACTGCATTTCCAGCTGGTATAGTCATATGTGTCTAGCGCGGCGGACGATGATGTTTTGCAAAAGATGTCGAACGGTATCGAATTTTCTCGATGCAAGATGTGCGGCTATAAATAGAGAAATTTTCAGAAAATGCTCGCAGTGAACGAGAAAGTGGACTTGCAAAGTAGCCAAATGTAAAAAAAACCACAGACTATAGAAGTGTGTTGAGGGTTGATCAGGAGCAGTTTTATGTTAAACACCACATTTAATTTGAGTTACTTTTAATTACTTATTTAGATGATACATAAAATTACACTAATAACGAGTCATCAGTTTTACTATATAGAATCAAAAGTGAATGCTTTGTTTACATTGTACAGTATTTATATTCCTATCTATGTATTCATAACATTAAACAATAAATGGTACTCTCGTTACACTGACCTCATACCAGTCAATGCACGCCCGCTCATGACCCTATATGTGATATTTAATTGTCGAGGTCAGGTCGTGTTAATACAAGGTAAGAACGTGCATAATAAGCATTCTTAATTTTCTTAGAGTATTTTTAATAATAGAAAAGGCGTTATACCGGTTGTCCCATTACAGAAGAACAACTTATTCTACCCGCTACCAAAGACATTGGGTGCGTTCAGCCACTCTATACTAAAACCAATAATGATTGAGAGTAAAGCGCGTTGTCATATCTAAATTTTACGTTATCAGTTTATAGCAGAATCAAAATATTCGCGAAAACTTCAAAGTGGGCGACATCTATTGGGAAGGTCAAATGAAGGTGAACAACACTGCAGTGTGACATTAACCTTATAATGTAATGTATTTTTTTTGTTTTTTTTTCGGACTGAGATGAAAAAACTCATGTGTAATGTATTAAAACAAGAAAAATCACAAAGTTCACACGTACACAGCAACAACGATAGATGCAAAGCATGAACTAAAATTTTGTTGTTCACCCTCGTAGCGGCCATATTGAAAATTGACAGCGCCATCTGGTGGTCATTGATTTTCGCGAATAGTAAGCAGTAGAGTTGTATGTTGTGGCAAATTATAGATAATACACAATACTAGTACGATTAAATGGTATTATTTATGACAAAAATCAGTAATGAGCTTGTAATGAGTAATACTTGTACATTTCCTGATTACTGATCGGTTTAAATTTATTATTTTCTGTATAGTGTTAGGTATTTATTACAACTAGTGGCAACGCTGTACGCAACGATATTTCTGTCTTTGTCACTTTACCGTAACTTCGTCGCAGGCCGCAGTAATGTAAATGCAAGCACGAGTGTATCATTGGTTTGTGAATTTAACAGTAAGAATTGTACGTTTTACAGGTAAGTTATGCCGGTATTCATAGTCAACCCTCAACTTGAGCACTGAGGGAGACTTGGGTAAGGGTCACTTAGCACTCAACCTCTTACTTGTTTCATAAACGTCACTTAACCAGCCCTTAAGTGAGTAAACACGTTTTCGGGGTTTTTAATGCATTTGTGTTGGTTGTGCTGGCTTATCTTACCGTTCTATGGTTGTGAGCATGCGCCAAATAATAACATACTTTTTGATATCTTCATTATTGAATTTGTCGATTGCTATGGGTGTGTTCGGGGATCACGCTTTCGAGCTATGTAGCGCCAAGAGCCATATAACGCAAACGAGGAATAGTAGTAGATAGCGGCAAATGGCGCAAATAGCGTGCTCCCCGAACACACCCTATGTCTAATCAGATGTTGTAGTACAAGTAGCAGTAAAACATTGGTGACACAGTTTTTGCTAAATCTAAATCATCTTTGGAATTCGCGTTCCTCAAACGTTTCCAAAGGATTCTGCATGTCCCTAATATATTTTTTAGGCAAACGATTTACTTCTTCAAATTCCTCATCACTCTCAAAAAGTTCATCAAATTCTTCCATTTTCAAAAAAAATGTATGCAAACTGTCTATAAATATAATAACTATTCTTCCTTAATAAAAAAACTACCTAAACGTAAATAACTATTTCTTATTATATATGTAATACCTATTTACTACCATAAAAAATGTCAATAATGTAATATAATAACCTATACAGAGCATAAGATATGTCAAATCTGTCGAATATAAAACTCTCAAGGTGCCCTCAAGGGTAGTCACGTCTTCACTTGAGTTAAGGGTGACTTGAGGGACCCTTAGATCTTGAGGGTTGTTTATGAAACACCCAAGTGCCCTCAACCTACCCTTACCCTCACACTCATACTTAAGGGATGACTATGAATACGGCCATAAGTCAGCATCGACGTGTTGTGTTAACAATTGGTGAAAGTAATAGTGCTAATAAGTGTTTAATTGGTGAAAATAATATTGATAAGTGTTTAGCGTTATATAATTATATTTCTACACCGTTCTCAAACTACTCAAAAAATGGGAGAGATAGAATTTTTCTTTCATTCTTAACCCTCTTAAAAATAATAAGCACGCCCCTGATTTGCTGTCAACTGGGCCTACTTCTACTCTCAGTCTTAGCGCTGGCAGTGGCGCTCTGTGAAGGCGCTTGAAGATGGTTCTTTGCTTTAAGATAATAAATCATGTTAATTTCCACCTATTATGTTTGCCCCAACATTAAATTGTAATTTGAATTTCCTTCCTTTATTATTGTTGATTTTATAAAAAATAAAACTTTGGTACACCAAAAAACCTAATTTCCGCCATACCTTACAAACGCATAAAAATTAATATAGGAAAGTAAATACAAACTTACCTTATTTTTCTATGAGGAATCAAATAACAATATAAAAAATGGGGCTTGCAATTAAAAAAAGAAGAAATCGTCGTTTTCTCAAGTTAAACTTAAACTCAATGTTGTGACCACCCTGTATAATTAATTTCTTATTTAAACACTATAACTTATAATTTAGGCCCCTAGGTGCAAAAGGAGTAATCATTTTTAAATTATCAATTAGTTAAATCCCAGACAACAATTTTACATTCTTTGCACATAATAAGAACATTCTTTTTGGAACAAGGATGATCTATTAAGATGCGTAAATACCGTTCAGTACATGATCAAAATGTGATAGTCACCTCAAAAGGCCGTACCAAATTACTTGACATGTATATGCAAAGAATGCTCTGAAGTATGTAAAGATCAAATTCTCAGCATTAGATGGTGATGGTAATATTCTATTTTAGTCCAAACAAGATCGTTCTTAGAATATGTCTTGATACTACTCAGTGATAAAAATGTTCTGGTAGTACGTAAATAGCATATTCTCCGTATTACCATATATTTTTACTGTACACAGTCTAGATTACTACTTGCTGTCTATCGCGAGTTATATTCTTCAAATATCAAAAGTAATCTTGTAACTTGCTCATCCAAACAAAAGAAATGAACATCGCACATTATATTCACGTCCCCAAAAGAATATTCCTTGCATCGTTTGTGCAACATATTCTTATCATATCACTTTCAACGGAATGATTGTTGGGTATTTAAAAATTACATGATACGAATATGTTAAGAATGTACCATAAAGAACATACAAATTTACAAGAAAAGGAACGTGAAATGGAATTGTTTAGCATATACCTGTCAGAATGTTTGAAAACGTAATTCATGGGCATATTCTTAGAATGTGAATGTACCATTAGTGTTATGTGGGATGAAATAATTAACATTTTATTGATCGTCTTTTTGTCATTTTTTTTCAAAAAAACTTAAATTTCTCTAAAACTGTAAATATTAGGTTTTACATAAAGTGGCCCTTAAATTTAATCGTCTAACCAAAAAAAGAAAAAACAATGTAGTATTCCATTTAAAATACTGAAGTTGGTGTCAGAAGTATCGAAAACCCCTGTATACCAAATTTCCTACATCTAGTACTATCCGTTCCCCATTAAACTTCTAGGTGAAGGTCGATATGGGACAGCCGGTATACCTTTTTTCAAAAAACACAATCTGTCGGAGAATTTCGAATATATCAGCTGACATTTAGGAGTAGCTTGAAAAATTATTTGCTATTCAACTTAATTTAGCAACTGACTCTAATAATGAATCCCAATTAATTTGTTACATCGGATTCTTTAAGACTATCACAATATGTGAAGAATTACTGTCTTGCAAACTTATTGTACGAAGAGATATGGTCAACGAATCATTTGGGATTAAAAATAATATTATTGCTGCGAATTTACAATGGAAACATTGTGTTGGGATTTGCTGTTGGATCCCAAGCCATGTCTGGTAAATGCAATAGTTTTCAATCGCTTGCGAATAAGGAATAATTACGATACTATTTGGACACATTGCATGATTCATCGGGAACCTTTAGCACCCAAGTCTCTAAGCTCTGATTTAAATATCGTTGTCCGCCTACCTTACCGGAAAATCAATCATATTAACACCAAAAATAGGGCGGAAAATTCATAACGCCACAATTTTTTATACTAGCATTGAAAAAGCGTGCCTTGGATTTGACATTTTTAAATCAGAAATGACAACGTACAATACTACATTTAAGATTACAATAGGTAATAAATGCTGAAAGTGTCCTCCATTATTATCAACACACAAGTAATATCTTCGCCTCAAATTTTCTATTGTATCAGATATTGTGTTATGACCATTTAAATTTTAAATTTCCGCGCGGATTTTTGTCGTAATTTCCACGGATCTATGGTTGTTTAGACAGCGCATAAATGAAAAGCTGAAAAAGTAATAATGGACTGGGAAAGTAGTGACGTAAGCGTCAAACCAACTGATTCCAAACAACTTTTATTATGGTATGTTTTATAAGTGTTATTAACTATTATATTGTATTTTCTTGATTTTTGGGAGTTAATTACTGTTTTTTCATTGGTAAGTGTTCATTCATATGATTTACATATCACTAAAGTAGATAGACGAACAGTTTCCGTAAAAATATAACATAACCTTCAAAGTTGTGCATTGTCATAAATTTTAAGAATACTTACTAAAATTCGAATTAAAAATCGAATTTGGAAAAATTTTGCTTATATGTATTTAATTATGATACTTCCGTTATATTTCAAAGCATAATGATAACAAAATACCTCAAACAAAAGTTATTTCTGGAGATTTATAATGTTGCCGTTTGGAATCATTTCGTTGACATTTCCCAGTTCAACAGCATAGAACACAAATTTTGACGTCACACTTTCCCAGTCCATTCACTTTGTTTTGACGTACATGTCAAGTTATTTGCAAAAACCAAATTTTAGTAAAAGTTGCTTGATATAACAGTTTTATTAAAATGTTAATTTAACAATAGAGAGAATAAACAATGTATCGACGATCAACATTATTGTAAAATTATTTACGACCCTAATTATAAATATTATTTAAATAATGGACCAGTATTCTACTAATATCGAACTAGATTGGATTTACCACACGAATACAGCATGGGCTTTAAAGAACAGTGATAATATAGCAAATAGGGATCTCGTACAGTCTATGTATGATATCCTGGTCCAAAACAAAGAAATACGAATTATTCCTTCGACGGTTTCTTCAAGTCATGATGTTCAAATACTGCCTTCTTTCCAATACGATCCGCCGACGAAAAATGATCTAAATAATTTTATTACTACTTTACTAACTTCTCAATTACAATTAGCAAAAGAAGTATGTTCATCTACACAGTTTTCTATTATTTTGAAGCAAAGGCTGTTAATTTTAAAAAGAATATATTATGCCTTACTAGTAAAGTATCATGACAAAGAAAAGGCCGATAATTCTGGTTGTGAACCTAGTACCAGTAGTTGTGCAGTGCCTTTGGCATCTAGAGAAGTAATATCAGGATCACAAGCTCTTCTGGAAGTAGGAGTTAAGACTGGTCTGAGTTTATTGTTCTCTCTACTGCAACAAAACTGGCAAGTTAGTGGAATTCTTGGTGAGACTTTTATTTATAAATAATCCATTCAACATTATTTCTTGTATTTTCACAGGCATTCCATCACTTTGCAATTCCGTACTTGAGACTGCAGTGGTTTTAATTGAGAAACTACCACCATTATGTCTTTCTAATGATACCCAGCTTACAACTTTAGGAATTAGTAGTTTAGATCAAGTTTGTAGTTTCTTAAAAATGGCAGTTTTAAATGAGAGTGCTGCAGATGAAACAGGAAAATTACTTTCATGTGAGATACTTTTAGGATTAGCACTACAAAGAGGTTCCTTAAGATATCTGCTGGACTGGATAGATATGGCATTAGATGCTTCATGCAATGATTTAGTGTTACGTAGTAAGTTGACAAAAAAAGTGATATCTCAGCTTGAAGGTAATAGAAAAAATAAAGAAAAAGTGTTAACAGATCAAATTGATGAAGAAGTTGTTATATATAAATCTGCCTTATTTTTGATGGAAGTTTTGGTTTCTATGGCCAATGATTACAGTGGGGCTTATTCAACGGTAGAAGCAGATCCTGATTTAGGGGTTTATGAGAAAAGTGATGTTTATGTTTGGGGAAGTAATTCATCTCATCAGCTAGCAGAAGGAAATCAGGAAAAGATACTTCTTCCCATTAAATCTAAGATTTTTAATCAAGTCCAACAAGTAAGATCAAACTTTTGTGGTACAACTGTTATTTAATACTTTACCAAATGTTTTAGATTGAAGCTGGACAGTACTGTACATTTGCTATTCACTGGGATGGATTTGTAAGTGCTTGTGGAAAAGGAAGTTATGGACGTTTGGGTTTAGGTGAATCTGCAAATCAATGTCTTCCAAAAAGAATATTATTAGATGCAGGTGTTAAAAAATTATCCAGTTCTAAAGGTAGTGATGGGCATACATTAGCATTAATGGAGAATGGACATGTCTATAGTTGGGGTGATGGAGACTATGGAAAATTAGGTCATGGAAATTGTGCCACACACAAACAGCCAGAACGTATTACAGGACCCTTTTTGGAAAAAAATGTTAGATATATTAATGCAGGTAATTTTTATCTAAAATTAATCTTCATATGAATATTCTTTTATTGCAAATATATCAGGTTATAGGCATAGTGCAGCAATAACAGAAGAAGGAGAACTATATACATGGGGTGAGGGTGACCATGGAAGATTAGGGCATTTAGATAATAATGCCAGACACATACCAACATTGGTACAAGATCTAGCACTAGTTGAAATTGGTTCAGTAGCTTGTGGTAGTTCCCACACCTTAGCTGTATCAAAAGACGGAAAAACCGTTTGGTCTTTTGGATCTGGAGAAAATGGAAAATTAGGACATGGTGAAATAGCAAAAGTATACAGACCAAAAGTTATAGAAGCACTGCAAGGACTGGTCATACAAAAAGTTTGTGCTGGAACCTCATTTTCAATGGCCCTAACAACCATGGGACAGGTAATATTGTATAAAAATCAATTGTTTCGATATTAATTCTGTTTGAAACATAATTAGGTATACACCTGGGGCTGCGGACCGATATTAGGTATGGGGTCGGCCGATGCTATATGTCTACGCCCTCTTTTGGTAGAAGATTTGACATCATATAGGATCATTGATATTTCTGCTGGAGATACGCATTGTTTGGCTCTTAGCGACGAGTATGTCGTGTTTGCTTGGGGAACAAACAGCATGGGTCAGTGTGGGCAAGGACACACATCTAGCCCCATCACCAGACCCCTTAAGGTTATCGGTCTGGAAGGGGTTCCCGTCAGACAGATAAGCGCAGGTGATATATTTTATTAATTTTAATAATGTTACTGTTATTGAGGTAAGTTTCGCTCTCCCATTTTAGGAACGTCCCACTCAATAGCTTGGACAACAACGTCGACTGAAAGCCAACAAGCCACCAAACACAGAACGTTCTGCCTAGATTTACATGAAACCACGTTTGGATTTTTAAAAATATTTTTAGAGAAGTATACAAAGACATTTAAATATGAAGTACCGCCTCTTCCATTTAAACTATCGGAAGAGCATCACAGATTTGTATTATTGACGTTAAAATTGTTGACTACACACTTGAATTTGTGCATACACGGAAATTTGAATACAAACGTACTGAATACTCATGCCAAAGCACTAAGAACTGTTTTATTTAGGTGAGTTGTAAATATTATTTAGCCCTTCCAATTTCTTTTCCAAAAAAATTTAGTAGAAGTAGAATGAATGAAAATGCATCTTTTCAACCTAAAAAATGGGATTAAACTTTACTGCAGATATGAAACATTTTTTTACAGGCAGTTAATCAATTTTGCATTCACATACACCTAATTGTCCAACTAGAAGCTTGCAGAACAAAACACCCCTGAGAAAAAGAAGATCTTGCTACTATTAGAACATTTAAATAATATTAATCAACTGTATAAATAAATAAGAAAAACATTACAATCATTTATTATTTTTAGATTAGTCGATTTGGATGCACCAACTGAAATCCACAACACCGCTAGAGAAGTCTTAAATCTTGGTGCGCCTCTGCTCCTACCTCAACTAAATGAAAGAGTGGAATTTCTGCATTTACACTTATCTAGCGGCAATCAGTTATCTCAAGGCCAGCAGATGCTCTTGGGGATTATATTGAACAGCCTCGAAGACCCTATGCACATAGCAGCGTTGTTAGGCTACAGCAGCATACCAGAAAAGATCGAAAATCTTCAACTTACCGGAACATTAATGCATACTTTACTGAAATCTTTCAGTAAACACACTGTAAGTAATTCGAGCAACGTGATATTTATTATTTATAATAAAAAATGGTACACCATTAAGCTCAAAATTTATTTTATTGAAATTCAGCATAAATATTGATTTAAAAGTGTTATACAGAGTGAGTTACTTTACTAGGCTTCAAAGTAGAAAGAATGGCATGAAAACAACATATTTGTACCGTTAAACATCCACTCTGAATCGTCGGAACCCAAGCTCTCTCTAGACTGGTAGTTGTACAGCGCAAAAACAAGTGGGGTAGGCACGCGACTTGTTGACGGCTTTTAATGGTCCGCTGTATTCTGTTGCGTGCAGGGATCTGGGGGGTTATTTTTTGTTGCAGTTTTTATATAACTCATAAAGTCGGTGTCTAGTGCGGAGGCGGAGAGTCCAGATTTTTATTTGGGGCAGTTAAGTATTAACTTTATTCCTGAGTGATAACTGCGGGTATCAGGAAATCGAGTGCGTGTATGTTTTGTGCACCCGTCTAGTGAGTGTATTATTTTACCAGATTTTTAGTATACTAACCCTATAATAATTAATTTTACGGTTGCTGGATTTTTTTCTGATCAGGTATTTACTGCATAAGAAATTCTGGACTGGTATTTCCAAGATAACAATACAAGAAATAATTTCTATAAGGTGCAGTCAATAAAAAAACTGAAAAAGTAGAAAATTGTTTCCACCTGCACCCAGGGTGACCGTTTTCTGTGAAAAAAACAACTACTTCCTGGGCTATATGCTGTATGTCAAGCTTGGTATAGAAACTGTTGTCATGACATTTCCAGGTTTTAAGGTTTGATACAAGGATGAAGTATTATAATTTGTAATATTATTTATGCTTAATTTCAATAAAACTAATTTGTTGCTGCCGGGTATTCGATTTTTTATGATAAATATAAGAAATCATTATTTTAATTTGTAGGAAGATACAATGGAAAGCATCGTAAACTACATGTCGATAACAACGAAATTCAAATGGCAGAACCCGGGCAATTCGAAAATCTGCAATCTCCAACGACTCCTCTCATCGCTTCAGAATCACATGCTCGCTCACTACATAACATCCTCCGATCACAAATACGGAGAGGAAGAAAACGATATTCTTGCTCCGCACGTTTCTCACGTCTTTCAGTTCGCCATGAAAATAATAAACCGGGCTGCCAATATCCTTATAATGTACCCGACGAGTTTGGAATTGTTGTATAACGTTTTACTGGAGTCGGTCACCGGCGCGATGTTATTTAAAATATTGAATTCCCTTCTACTGATGCCCGCTGATTATATAAAAAAATTTTATAATCTGCTTTTGGAGCTGCTCGATCCTCTGGATCGATTCAATCAGCTGCTGCCCAGGGAGTTGCTGAATAACGAAAAAGATTCCTCAAGTAAGTATCATTTTTACTATTTTTCTCTTTTCTTTAAATGAAAAGTTCTCGGAGCTAGGCCACAGCTAGTCGCTCCTTGTGTACTAAAGATCGAAGCTAATTATAGCAGGTTATTTAATAGCTAAGAATGACATGAAATGAAAGAAACAAAATTTAAATAATAAAAATATATTTTAAACAAAAAAAAAACATTAAAAAAGAGAAGGCTTGTTGAAACGTTCTACTGAAGTTTTCAACAGCAAAATATGGCAGTTTAGAGTTTTGGTTTTATTTGGGCAGATAGCAAAAAATTTAAAATAGCGACTTGTTGAAACGTTCTACTGAAGCTTTCAACAGCAAAATATGGTAGTTTAGAGTTTTGGCTTAGAATTTTTGTTTATTTGGGTCTCTGAGGTTTAGTATCCTTTTCAAACCAGGCTTGATCATTTTCAAAAAAAAACTACTTCCTAGGCGCGATGGCGATCCACCAAGTCGATACTTAAAGACTCTGTCGTTTTGCAAGTGAAAGGGAAGTTATACTACTCGTAGACTGGTTTCGACATTATTTTTTCGTCATCAGTACGAGGTAAGTACTTCTTCCCATCCCACAGAGGAGGATGCCGAATGATTCTTTTACGCCAGTATGTATATATGTATGAATTGGGGTGAAAAGTACACTGCGACCTATAGGATCTATTGTGTCCCCCCTTACTTGCCAAGTTCTGATGTTTTCTCAAATTTATAGCAGCTCTTCGAGTCCTATTTTCCGGAGGAAGTTTAGGACATCGTTGGGCGTCAAATCAGTTAGATCCCCTTCCTCTATTTCATGTGCTCCTAGGTATCTAGCCCTAGAATTTTGCAAGGCAGGGCATTTTAAGAGTATGTGTATTGAGGTTTCATCCTCTTCCTCACAGAATCTGCACTTTGCTTCATCTGCTAACCCTAGTTTCTTCATGTGGCTTTTTAACCGGCAATGCCCGGTTAATATTCCCGTTAAAATTCGGAGCCTTTTTTTACTGAGGTTGAGGCAGCTAAGAGATATCTTCTGGTCATAGTTCCCCACTAGTATCTTAGATTGCCTCAGTCCTTCCAGCTGATTCCAGTACTTGGAATTTTTCCTTCTCCATTTCTTCCCTTGGTTTTCCTAAGATTACTCTACTGCTGATCCCACAAGATGGTTCCGGTTCACATCCGAGATGTGGGGTTTCAGCACCTTTTTTTGCCAGCTTATCTGCTGTTTCGTTCCCCTCTATTCCTATGTGTCCTGGGACCTATAGGAAGGTGACAGTGTTCTTCTGGCCTAGTTCATTTAGTTTGCCTATGCATTCCCAAACCATCTTCGAATTGATTATATTTAAGTTCAGTGCTTTGATGGCTACTTGACTATCCGACATGATCACAATCTCTTGTCTACGGTAGTTTCTTCCAATATTGCATTCCACACATCTTTCGATGGCGTGGACTTCTGCTTGAAAGATGCTCGGGTATGTGCCCAAGCTTTCTGAGTATTTGGCTCTCGGTCCAAAAATTCCTATCCCAGTTCCCTCGTCTAGCTTGGAACCGTCCGTATACCATTTTATGGCATTCTGGTTTAAGATCTGTATGGTGTCTTCATCCCATTCCGATTTATTACTCAACTTTGTGATGAATTTTTTCACAAACTCGAATTTCTTTGGCATATCATCTTGGGGCATTTCCCAAGTTTGATCAAATTGAAGTGATCGAGGTTTTTCCCTCATAATTCCTTCTTTGATCATTCTATATATCGTTTTCTTCCTTACACTTTCTAACAGAATGTGCAGTGGGGTCAAGTTTAAAATCACCTCCATTGCAGCAGTGGGGCAAGTTCCCATTGCTCCAGTGATACATGAAGAGGCTAGTCTCTGAATTTTCGAGAGATTTTTCCTCGTCGTACTCAGATTAGCCCTTGCGCCCCAAGCCACTGCCCCATATGTGATTACTGGTCTCACTATTGCTGTGTACATCTATTGCAGAATACGTGGGTTGCATCCCCAGTTCTTCCCTGCAATGTTCCTGCACACCATGAGGGCCTTGGTTGCTTTGTGTATTACTTCGTCTTCGTGTTTATTCCAGAGTAACCTGCTATCTAGGACAAGCCCTAGATATTTTACCTCCGTTTTCCACTCGACGATGTTCTCCCCTATTTTTATGATTTTTAGATTAGGTTCCTTTTTCTTTGCAAAGGCTACTATTGTGGTTTTGGAGGGGTTGATGCTGAGTCCCACCGAGTCACACCATTGTTTTGCAATATTCAGTCCTCTTTGAACAATATCACAGAGGACATTTTCATACTTCCCTTTTGCCAGGATAACCATGTCGTCGGAATACCCTTGACATGGTATACCTTCCCTAGTCAATTGACAGAGCAAACTGTCCACAGTGAGACTCCACATAAGCGGGGATGCAACTCCCCCCTGTGGACAGCCTCTGGTCACATTAATGAAGATAGTGTCTTGTCCTGTCTCCATTTCTGCGATTCTTGTAGATAGCAGTTGCGACATCCAGATGAAAGTCGTTATATCTACTCCTTTCTCAATCAGTGCTCTTTTGACTGCCTCATGTGGCGCATTGTCAAAGGCCCCTTCTATGTCTAGAAAGGCACATACCACGGTCTCTTTTTTATTCAGAGTGTCTTGGATTTCGTCAGTCAATTGTGTTAAAGCAATATCCGTGGACATTCCTGCTTGGTACGCATGCTGACGGGGGTGCAATGGCACCTGTTCCAAGATTTCTGTTCTAATGTAGTTGTCTACAGCTTTTTCCATCGTTTTGAGAACAAACGATGTGAGGCTGATCGGTCTACCAAGGGATTTGGGGTGCGTAGTGTCCCGTTTCCCTGCTTTTGGGATGAAGGTGATTTTGGCCCTCCTCCACGCTTCTGGTATGTATCCCAGTTCAAGGATGCTGCGACTAATTCGGATCAAGTGTGAAATTATTGCCTCTTGGCCCTGTTGGAGTAGGGCAGGAAATATTCCATCCGTTCCAGGTGTTTTGAATTGCTGGAAGGTATTCATAGCCCATCCCAGCTGTTCCTCACTGCATATTCCATACGAAACAAAAGGGCCAAAAGTTAAAGCCAAAGCTTGTATCAAAAGTCAGAAAAATACGACAATAAAAGCAGCCGGTAGTAAAAAAACAGACAGCGGCCACCAAGCAGCTGAATGTGAAGAAGAAGCTGAGGACGACACTGAGGATATCTACTTTGTACTGTATTCTGATTATGAATAATTTTTAATATTTATTATCAATGAATAAATATTTTGAAATAGGTATGGTTTCATTATGATGCACTAAAATTGTAGAAAAATTTATAATTGAAGGGGTATAAGTATATTTTTCGAAAAAATTTCGCATTTTTTTAAATTCTCAAGCAGATCAAACATAATATTGAATAAAACAGTTAATTTAGTAACCGATAACATGTAAAACATTGCCACAACTTTTTGCTGAAATTTTTAAAATTCACTGAACTTTGGACATCAATTTCTCAGAAAGTTGAAAATTGCGCTTATACCACTTTTATTCCAGGGCCCTCAATTAAAAAAATATTTGTATTTCAGTTATTTTTAACGTGTGGATTAATAAATTTTCGATTAGAAGTGTTTAAATTAATTAATTTAAGGTTTAAAAAAACACTAACAAAAAATACAAAATAAAAATGGGAGGAAGAATGAAAATTTTAGGAATGGGTTTTTTAGTTTTCGGAAGTATTAAATGTAATTTTAATTCTCTCGGGACAGTAAAAGTAGAAAATAAAGATACAGGGTGGGTTAAAAAGGATATATACAGTGTACAGGGGTAGAATAAAAAGTTTAGGAATGGTTTTTTAGTTTTAGGAAGGTTTATGTGAAATTTTAAGGTTCTCATGACAGTAAAAGTGGAAAATAAAGATACAGGGTAGGTTAAAAAGGATATACAGTATACAGGGAAAGGATAAAATGTTTAGTAATGGTTTTTTTTTAGTTTCAGGAAGGTTTAAGTGAAATATTTACCAACGTAAAGGTTTATCCTTCTGCGATAGTAATAATATTTATTGATTGAAATGTATTATAATTATTTTTTTTTAATTTATTGTAGGAAGTGAGACACCAACTTTGGACCAGCTCGCCGAACAATCTTGGATCTGGATAATTGACCTGCAAAAAACTTGTTCTTTGGTAATAGGCCATTGTTTGGGCGGTATGTTGGTGGGAAAAGAGCAAACTCAGGTGGAAAATTTATGCCGCAACTGGATGTCGAACGAGATCTTCTTTTCCGGTGTCAAAGCGGAATTCTTGGACGTAGCGGCGTTGAAGGAATTATCATACATAGCGACGTCCAAAAATTCTGAACAAATTTTGATTTCTTTGGACAACTTACCTCGTTCGGCGGAAAGTATTTGTAGGATCGCATTCGAATTGCCTTGTCAATACGACGAGGCGTGTGCGGTGCCGCCTAACGAGATCAATACCAGAAATATATTTTTCAATAAATTGATGATAGATACGGAGATCGAACCGTGGGAGTCCAACGAAGACGATAAGAGATTGTTGGACAGAGTCACCAAGTGTTTTTTAATGACCGTTTTGACGCACACGGGTCTAACGTATCAAACGCCTTCTCATCCCGCCGTTAAAGAAATATACAAATGTGTGTTGAATCTTAGGGAGAAATTGATTAGATTGATCTATTGCGAAGAGTACAAGGAAGAATTTATGGGGAAAAATGAGGAAGAGAAAGCTTCGTACGAAAATTTCATGGAAGAAAATGGGCTTTTGAAGAATAACGAAGAGTGCAGTTTTAAATCGGTGTGTCAAGCAATATTGGAGAGATGTCTGTTTATCCTGATTTTTGTTAATGGTAAGTTTTTTTTAAGCTGTGACCGTGGTCCTTTTGTCCATCGTTTAACATAAATTTCGTAGAAAGAGAATTTTCCGGATAACCAATCATGTGCTTATTTTATGGAGAAAAACATACACTTCCATTTTTTATGCATATTTATTGAGCATAGTACTGCTTTTACTATCGAAAATTAAGTGAGCATTCACTAAATTTAATATTCTCAATTCTACATAATTATATAATGAGTAAAAAAATAATTTAATCCATAATTTAACTGTCAACTGTCATTTTGAGCTGTCAACTGTCATTTTTAACTGTCAAATGTCATTTTTAACCGGCAAATGTCATTTTTTTAGCTGTCAAATGTCATTTTCAGTTGTCAACTGTCATTTTAAGCTTTTATATGTTATTTTTGAGCTGTCAACTGTCATTTTAACTGTCAACTGCGTGCCGAGCGAAGCGAGGTTCGCAGCACAATATTTTTGATCTGTCATTTGTCATTTTGATCTGTCATTCGTTATTTTGAATTGTCATTTGTCATTTTCAACTAATTAGGTCATTTAAAATTTAGGATATTTGATATTTGGGATATTAAACTCGCTATTTAATATTTGAAATATTTGAAACATTTTATACTACTTGAAATCAAAACCAACATTATTTAAATTATTTAAACCATATTTAAATATAAAAATAAAAGTTGTGACCGTGGTCCTTTTGTCTATCGTTTAACAATACAGTAAAACATGATTAAAAGAAATTTCTTAATACCGATTTAAATAAGTACGTGCGCTACGGATTTAGGGTCTTGTTTGCAACATTTTACGATTTAAGGACTTTTTTTAGCTGCCAACTCCAAACAAATAAACTATAAGCATAAATATATCAAGTACTGCTTTTACTATCGAAAATTAAGTGAGCATTCACTAAATTTCATATAATTTAACTGTCAACTGTCATTTTGAGCTGTCAACTGTCATTTTTTTAGCTGTCAAATGTCATTTTTAAGCTTTTATCTGATATTTTTGAGCTGTCAACTGCGTGCCGAGCGAAGCGAGGTTCGCAGCACGATTTACGATTTAAGGACTTTTCTTAGCTGCCAACTCCAAACAAATAAACTATAAGCATAAATATATCAAGTACTGCTTTTATTATCAAAAATTAAGTGAGCATTCACTAAATTTAATATTCTCATTTCTACATAATTATATAATGAGTAAAAAAATAATTCAATCCATAATTTAACTGTCAACTGTCATTTTGAGCTGTCAACTGTCATTTTTAACTGTCAAATGCCTTTTTTTAGCTGTCAAATGTCATTTTTAAGCTTTTATCTGATATTTTTGAGCTGTCAACTGCGTGCCGAGCGAAGCGAGGTTCGCAGCACAATATTTTTGGTCTGTCATTTGTCATTTTGATCTGTCATTCGTTATTTTGAACTGTCATTTGTCATTTTCAACTAATTGGGTCATTTGAAATTAAGGACATTTAACATTTAGGATATTTGATTAAAGTTCAGCACGAGCCGCGTAGCGGCGAGTGCAGAAACTAAACGAGTGCAAGAAATACACTTTGCAACGAGCTATGTACACTATTTTTCCTACGACCACGTAAAAAATCCTTCAAAATAATTTATTTTTATTTTTAACAGGATGAACTAAAAGAATAATTATATAAAATATTTATTATAATTAAACAACAAAGCAATAGAATTTGTATTGGCAATTATAATACAATATTTGACACAAGGAAGATTTAAAAAAAAATTAAATGGTCCTTGCTTTGACATTCATGTGTTTTTACTATTGATAAATTTGACGTAAATGTCACAGATCATAGAACTATATTTTTTTACTTTTCAATACGTGTATTGATATTAGCTACTTTCTTAAGTACAAATAAGTGTGCAAACTAGCACTTTGATATGTGGTCGTAGAAAAAAAATAATTTAATCTATAATTACTGAGCTGGGTTAGGGTTACATTAATTCTGTATTTTTAGGTATAGAGGTGGATATGTCCAGCGACAACGAACAGGAAGAGGTAACGGAAAAAGCTTATATAGAATTTTACCGCGTCCACGAAGAATCCGCTTCTCTAAACGAATACAGAAAAATATGTCATTATTTACAATGTTTCATATTAAATGAACCCGTGGAAAAGACAAGATTATCCGATCCTAACGAAGCTAACGGTTGGTGCACCAATCCGGATATAGTTTATAGAGCATTGGTCCAACAAAAAGAAAGAGCACTCATAAGGCAGGTTAAAATGCTTTTTCTAATGGACTGGGAAAGTAGTGACGTAAGTGTCAAACCAAATGATTCCAAACAACTTTTTTTATGGTATGTTTTATAGGTGTTATTGACTATTTTATTGTATTTTCTTGATTTTTGGGAGTTAATTACTGTTTTTTCATTGGTAAGTGTTCATTCATATGTTTTACACGTCACTAAAGTAGATAGACGAACAATTTCCGTAAAAATATTATAACATTACCTTCAAAGTTGTGCATTGTCATAAATTTTAAGAATACTTATTAAAATAGTACTTTGAAAATCAAATTCGGAAAGATTTTGCTTATATGTATTTAATTATGATATTTCTGTTATATTTAAAATTATAATAATAAGAAAATAACACAAACAAAAGTTATTTCTGGAGATTTATAATGTTGCTGTTTGGAATCATTTCTTTGACATTTCCCAGTTCAACAGCATAGAACACAAATTCTGACGTCACACTTTCCTAGTCCATTGTTCTTGTTCGATAATTTGGTACTTTTAGGTTAGAAAGTGTGGAGCAATTGTTGTATCATTTAATAACTCGTGAAATTTCTCCGACTGTGTTGCATTGCATCCAACAACAACTATTAGAAAGTACGTTTGGATTTTGTAATATAAAGAACGACGACGCTTGTACGCAGTTACATCATTATTTGGAAGGTATCCAAGCGGCTCCTATCGACGTGCAAGATAAACTGAGGAGTGTAGTTCACAGGATTTATCAATTTCTAGCGCATTCTCTCAAGAGACAGATTTTTAGTAACTCGGAAAATAGACAGTTGATGTTGGTTACGGTTTTTTCATTAAGTACAAGGTAAAATAGTTAACTTTATAATAGTCCAGGCGTGCTGTACCAAAAAAATAAAAAATAAGGAATTTCTGAGACCTGGAATGTAACAGTTGGTAAAGGGGCTTATAATACGTGAAAAAAATATATTAACTATTTCAATTATGATCATAAACTTTTTAGGGGCTAAAATTGACGTCAAAATGAAAAGTGCTCAATAGAAAAGTTGTGGATCATGTAAAAATATGAAACTTTTCTCTTGGTAATTTTCTCACATAACCGAGGAAAATGGAAAAAAACGATTTTTCCTTTTTAATTTTTAATTTTCCAAGGGATTCGTCAATCTTGATGAAATTTGGTGAAAACTTACCTTTTTATGTCCAAAATAATTTCGAATTTTCTCAACCTTGTAACATAATAATTTTCCGAGAAATTTGATTTTTCTGGAAAAATATCTTTTTTTTTTCAACTGTAAAGTTTGCTCGGAAAATATTATTGGAAAAGGTTTTCCTGGGGCTCATTTTTTTCGTTTTTACGTCTACTTTCACATGAAATAAAAAAAATACACCTCTCATTTAAAAATGTGCTCAAAAATGAATAAAAAGCAAAAAATGAATTTTGCAACAGCTAAATTTGCAATAATTGTTAAATTTTTGTATAGAATATTAAAAAATGCAGAAAAGTTTTAGGTTTTCACATGATCTACAACTTTTCTATTGGGCACTTTTCATTTTGACGTCAATTTTAGCCGCAAACAGCAATACTTCAGTTTTTCACCCTTTTCCATCCCTAAAAAATTTATGATCATAATTGAAATAATTATTGTATTTTTTTTTCATGTCTCTTTCAGAATTTCCGTCTATAAGTACAGTCGGCTTTAGAATAGCATATACATGTTAAATGTAAATTTCGTTTACCTACCGAAGTTATAAAAAAGGCCTTTAAACGCCTACATTAAATGGTTTTTGAGGATTAAGTTTATTTACAAGGGACAGAGGGACAGGCAATTTGTTAATAAAATACCTTATGCTGCAAACATTAAAGATGTGGGCGTGGACAACTGTTTAACTGATTTCAAATTTATTATTATTTAAACCGTGATTGGTTGTACACAATAAATAGGCCATCCTTAAAATGTATTCAATGCAAGCGATTTGAGTTTGAAAATGTATATGCTATTCTGAAGCCGATAGTACAGCTCGCCTGGACTATTAACTTATTTACGTTTCTCTAATGATTTTATTGCAGGTATCTCGCCAACGATTTACCGATAGTTATAAACAACGATCTGGTGCAGATGTTGATGCGACTGATCAATTACAACGTTAATAACAAATTTTACAATAATAAAAGTGAAATTTTGAGCGTCGCGTCGTTGAGATTAACGAGAATTTTGGCGATTTCTTGTAGTTTATATTCCAAAAAAATCGATTCGACCACTTTGGAAAACGTCGTTAATATTTTGCACGAGCAATTCGTTAAAACTATTGAAGCGTACGAAGAGTGTTGTGGATTTTTTTCGAATTTCGGCGGAGATTGCGAACGGAGCCTGGGCGATTTTTTATTGTTCCTAAGGATCATTTGTACCAGTAAAGACGTGCAAAAATTGCTCGCTTCTAAGAAGTGGATATTCGCTCTTTTGTCGATTTTGGAAAATTCCAACTCTTATACCAGTTACTCGACGCAGCTTAAAATATTGAGGCCTAAACTATTAATCGTTCAGTTACTGCAGGTTATTTTACCAGGTAATCTCATTTATTTTATTGCCTAATGTAAATTAATGGAAAAAATATAAAAATCGCGACTAGTTTCGGTCTTAGACCATCATCAGGCTAAAAATGAAAAGGTACAGTAAGGTAAGGACAAGAACTATATGCCTCACTCATTTTACTAAGTATGTTGTCCAACTTTATATTTATTATTGTTATAGTTCTTGTCCTTACCTTACTGTATCTTTTTATTTTTAGCCTGATGATGGTCTAAGACCGAAACTAATCGCGATTTTTATATTTTTACCATTAAATTCGTTGTGGTTTGACTTGGTATTTTATTGATATTTTATATCAGCCACATTTGAGTTATGGATCATTCCTTCGATTTGACATTATTTTATAAAATTATAATTAATCACTGGTACAATTTTATATATACTAAATTAAATAAATTTATGTGTTCATTTTAGTTGAGTAATCAAAACATAATTGAACCTGGCATCAGAGTCAGGTCGTAATTTATAAAAAATAATGTCGTACCTAACAGTGACCCAAAAAACCCTCCGGTAGCAATTTTCACGAAATTTCATTCATTATTGCCCAAGATATTAAATATTTATTTATTTTTGGACAAAAAACAAACGTTTTGGACTAAATCCCAGTATCCCAAATTGTTTACTCGGACACTTTACACCTTTCTTGACAAATTTCGAAAAAATTTTAAGTTTGATCTGTTTTGCATGTAATTACTGCTCCATGTTGCAAATATATTTTTTGCAATTTTTAGGACATTTCTGGTGGAATTTTGAGCATTATCTGTAAGCTACAGAATCTGTAAGGTGTCTTAATTTATACAGATTTACACCTACAGACCATACAGATGTGCTCAGAATCACATTATTAAATATTTACGAATCTGTAAGGAAATTCGAAACTAACAGGTTGGGTTAGATATACATTACGTATAATTTTTACAGATTTTTGGTTTTAGACCTTACAGATTTACTCAGAATCCCACCATTAATTTCTTATATTTTCTCTTCCCTTGTAACAATATTAGATCCCGGCTATGAGACTCTCAAGGTTAGACTCTACAAGTTAATGCTTACTATAGAAAGGATTGTTGGTATGTAAGGGTTAAGGGCGCCACTATCTTTTTGTACGTTTACGATTAAACAACTGAAACTACACAAAGACTAAGACTAAGGTGAAAAAGATAGAAACACCTTGTAATTAGACTGAATTTGAAAGCAAAAAGAAGCTATATTTAATGTCAACCTGGAAATAGAATCTAATAGCATTTCTACAGGGGCCACGCCCTAAGTTTTTAATACACAAATTGCTCATTTTGTCCTTAAAAAAATAGTGAAATAAAAGGAAACTATATGTACAGTCGGCTTTAGAATAGCATATACATGTTAAATGTGAATTTCGTTTACCTACCGAAGTTATAAAAACGCCCTGTTTCAACAATATAGGAGTGGCAATTTTTAAAACGCCTACATTAAATGGTTTTTGTGGATTAAGTTTATTTACAACTCTGTTGTTTATAAAAAATAATTTATTTTACACAAAGAACAATAAAACAACCTAAATTTTTGATTATTATATCTATTTTTATTAGATATTACATTTTTCACACTGTCGTTGACTTCTCATTTTTAAAATGTCTTGCTACATTTTGATTTTTACCACCCTATTTATTTACTAAATAAAATATAAAATAAATAAATGTAGGGTCATTTTGATACGAACGTAACATAAAAACTTTAACAAAAACTCTTTTAGGATATTAAATTCAACATAAAAACAATTAAAATTAGTAACATCACGATTGATTAGAAACTGTTGGAGATTCAAAAATAAATATTTTTATATCTTATCTTTCATTTTATGGAGTGTTATTTATTATTTCTAACAACCTACCTAAAAGAAGGAAAACAAATGTTTTGAAAAGGGATTTTAATCCCAAACAAACATTTATTATAGAGGGTTCCAAACTAAGTGAAGTAAAAAAGGAATCAGTAGAGAGGTTGCAATAAAAAACAAATAAAACCGTACTGTATAATACACAGGCAATTTGTCAATAAAATACCTAATGCTGCAAACATTAAAGATGTGGGCGTGGACAACTGTTTAACTGATTTCAAATTTATTATTATTTAAACCGTGATTGGTTGTACACAATAAATAGGTCATCCTTAAAATTAATTCAAAGCAAGCGATAGTACAATTACTTCTAAAAGGGTTTAGAATAATCGTGAAATGCAAAGAATAAGAAAACATGAAGTACTTACTGTGATACAACCAGAGATAACTGCAAATAACTCGTCACTAAGGGTTTCGTTGAAAGAAAAGAAAGAAATAGGATTTGTGCCTTAATTTATAAGGTTGTTGACAATCGTTTCCGGTTCGACGGTTGCGTTCGTTTTGGTAAGGGTTCTGTTTCGGGTGCGTTCTTATTGTAAGGGGTCGGTTTGTTAGTGGTAAAGTTGTTTCTAATATACAGTGGGTCGGGGTTGATTTCAGGGTTCGTAAGGACGGTAAACTAAGGAAAGGTAGCATGGCGATAGACATGTTACACCCTATTGTTTTATTGTTTCATATAAAAATTTTAATTTTCAGTTATTTCGTTGACATTTCAAAATTTTTTTAAGGTCTTCAACCAGCTCATATTGATGACCACCTTAGAAAATATATCATAGGTAAATTGTTCAGTCAAATCGGTCAAGAAACTTGGAATATATCGAAAACTTTAAACGAATCCACTTCTACTGCTAGTTGCGACCTAACGGAAAGCGATTTTTTGGACAAACATATGTTCAAAGAAGGCGAAGGAAACGTTCCAGTTCACGATATGGGATTCGATCCGGAAAAATGTTATAATTGCACCATAGAAGGTAAAAAAATTAATACTTTTCTCTCTATTTACATTCATTTATCGTTTCATCTCTAGGTAATTTGACCCTCGTACACGGTACTGGTGGTAGAGGATATGGATTAGGTCTGCAAGCTATCAGATCCGGTTGTTATCAATGGAAGATACTTATAGTGAAAGAAAACAGAGGTAACGAAGGAACTTGTATCGGAGTGTCAAAATATCCCGTTAAAGATTTTAGTCACAGATCTACGAATGATATGTGGTTGTACAGAGCGTACAGTGGAAGTTTGTATCATAATGGAGAAAGAGATATGAGTTTTCAGAGTTATACTCAAGGTAAATTCCGATTCTATATTATATCATCCTAATAAACGTAATAATAACTGTATGTCTCACAACACCAGCTGGAATATTGAATTAATCGTTGGTCTACTCTGCTTTGCTGCATCCCTCTCTGATATACAAAAAAATACACATGACAGGTCGAACGAGAATAGACTTTTTTAGGAAAACTGTCAAAATTTCATGATATTTTAGCGATTAGCTTGTGAGTTATTTACGGTACTTTTGATATTTACCAAAAATAAAATAAAAGAATTTTGTTTTAATCAAAAACAACGTAGAAATCTAATAAAAAATTATTTTGGTTCATTATACCTTGCCTGTTATATTTCGGGATTTGGCAACCCTGGTTTTGCAATCTGACAACTGACAGCTCTATCGTAAAGTTGGATATTTTTGAGGTTATACTAACTTAATTCAGTTTTTATCGATGGTATGGTGAATTCACTCCAAGACGAATTTCGTGCAGGTCGACCAACATCAGTTGTTGTTCTGAAAACCATTGATGCTGTACGCGAACTGATATTGCAAGATCGTCATGTGACATTGATACAACCTTAGGCATTAGTGGGACCAGCATACATTCAATATTGCATAAATAATTGACGGTCAAAAAAGGTTGTTCGCGTTGGATCCCACACAATTTGTCAATGGCTCAGAAAAAAGCTCGTTTCGATTGGTCGAAGGAGATGCTCAAAAAATACCAAGGCAGGACTACTGCGTGCCGAGCGAAGCGAGGTTCGCAGCACCAAATTAATTATAGCTAACAATTATTAAATTAGTTTAGATTGATTTGGTTCTCTAATCCCGAAATATAAAAGGGTTTGTAATATTTAATATTGGGGGTTGTATGAAATAAACACTTTTACACTAAAGACATTAAACTATATTTACAATGACTGGATTAGAGTACAACACTTAATTACTATAAATAAATTAAATTAATGCTGAATCAGCAACATAAGTGAACTTGATCATGAATATCATACATTGAACTCGTCGTCTATGCATTGCTGTGTATTTATTTCTATCTTTTGTTCAACCTTACGCACAGACATTGAACGTGCTATACTATAAACAAACTACTGTGGTCTAGGCCATCGATATTTCTAATAAACAATTTAATTAAAAATACGAAATATACGGGGTGTTCACACCACATGTTTAATCAAAGTTATCTTTAGCCAATAAATCGTGGTAAGTCATTTGGATGGTATTATTAAATTGTTTGATACCGAAGACTTTCCAATACCAAAATCCCTTGCTAAGAGTTCTCACTGTACATTGTGGATTTTATACTGCCGTCAAAATTACGTCTTGTTGAATATTTTCATTAATTGCTTTGCTGCAGTTATTCATATTTCAATACTATCACTTTCGTCATGAGTGTTAAAAAAGTGTCTTCAATATTTCTCTTTTGGAGTATCTTCCAAATTATTGGCATATGTGCCTTCCCAAGTGCCTTTTTCTTTCTTGTTTGAGATAAAAATGTTAAATTTCCTAAAAGCTTTCTCACATATGTTTAATAATAAATGAGGCCGCCACTGGAAATTATGTACAAAACGGAAAATTTTACAGGTTTCAGAAAAGCACAACAAAAATGTTGTAAGAGTTGATAGAGTTAACTTGAAAGAAATAATCTTATGTAATTATCTTAAAATGGACAGAGATGGTTCTTTTCACAAGGAAAAGGAAGCTTGTGAACCTTCGGGCTCCAAAACTCCTAAAAACTGAATTAAACTTCTCTGCAGAGGTGAAATATCTAGGGATCACCTTTGACAGCAAGTTAACATGGAACTCTCATCTAGAAAATCGAGTCAAAAAAGCATATATTGCCTATGAACAATGTAGAAGAACCATTGGTCGTTTCTGGGGATTGTCACCAAGGGTCACGGAGCGGATCTACACTGCAATCATAAGACCTATGCTAACCTACGGCGCGATTGCCTGGGGAGTAAAAACAAACCAGCTGACAATCGTCCAAAAACTTGACCATTTACAAAGAACAGCATGCCTTAACATAACAGGAACCATGAGAACTACACAAAATAGAGCGATGGAGGTGATCCTCGGTCTCACCCCACTTGTGGCGCGAAGCTATAAACGAGATTCCAATGCTACAAGCTAACACAGAATCGATTTCACCATTATCTTGTACAAGATAATCACTGACAACGCTCAAAATGCATTGGCGACAGGTACTATATGTATCTTCACCGATGGATCTAAGACAAAAGAAGGTTCAGGATGTGGAATTTACTCCAGATCCCTAAACCTAAATATAAAATGGGCAATGGGTTGTAATACAAGTATAGCTCAGACGCTCAGACAGAGCTAACTGCCGTCTCCATAGCCGCAAAAGAGATTACCAAAAAAGAAATCACTGGCAAAAACATCCGTATCCTTACAGACAGCAGACAAGTACTATTAGCTCTGAATAGGCCACGGATCACATCAGGACTAGTATTAGAATGTCACATGGCCCTTACGGAAGCCTGCAACAAAAATGTAGTTTCTCTAGGCTGGATAAAAGGTCATGGAATTTCAAAAGGCAACCGCATAGCTGACTCGTTGGCTAGAAAAGCTACCTCCCAAGGCTCTTGGGACCCGGTAGTCTTGTCAGCTTGCCGGCATCAGCGGTGGTTGACCTAGTAAAGGAACGCTCTTTTGACAAATTCAGGGGAAGATGGGACGAAGAAAAAGGTTGCATACTATCCAAGGAACTTCTGAAGTATCCGAATAGCGGAGCAGCCAAGAATTACGTGACCATGACCAGAAAGGACCTGCGGTTGGTCACAGGTATACTTACTGGCCATTGTCACCTACGAAATCATGTGAACAGGTTGGGTTTATCTGACAGCCCACTATGTAGAGGATGTGAACAAGAGGATGAGACAGTTGAGCACGTCCTTTGTGATTGTCCGGCACTCTCTCAAATAAGACTTTCTGTATTCGGCGAGAACTGGCTAACACATGCCAATGGGAGCTGCCTACAGGCGACGTTATCACCTACTTTAAACGGGTAGGATGGTTGACGAGCCTATAGGTTAGGCTCAATCTCAGAAGGAAGCACAATGGGCCAAATGTGGCCTAAATGCAGTGGAGCGACCCATTCTTCCAGAATTACAGATACAGATTTCTTAAAATGGGTTTGGTTATGTATTTTTTACCGAAAACTAGTTTTTCTGGACTAAAATTAAAAAAAAGTACTTATAACACTGTGAATAATCATATAAAAAGGTTTACTTTGGAAATAGTGAAAAAAAAACAGTAGACAGGTAGACACGTGCTTTCTTTTTGCATTTCATTTGTACAGTTATATCCGCAGTCCAGCAAGCAGTACATTTTTGTCGCTATTCCACAGATGATAAGCTTATATACTACAAAAATTGTAGTTCTGGTAAAATTTTTCAACTGCCTACTTATCTATTATTTATTTAACCATAATATGATACTTTTAGGTGATTATATCACTGTGGTATTGGACATGGACGCGAAAACTTTGAGTTTTGGCAAAAATGGCGAAGAACCAAGAGTTGCTTTCGAAAATATCAACTGTACCGAATTATATCCTTGCGTTATGTTCTACAGCACCAATCCTGACGAAAAAGTGAAAATAACCGATATGAAAGTTCACGGTAAGTCGAAGGAATCTATTAATTCATAAATATTTGATTTCATCTTAATGTTACAGGTACTCAAAGGGATCTGCTACCGGGTGAACCGAATTTGGCTCCTCTGCATGCCGTTCTAGTTGAATCTTACATTACCCTTATTAGAAAGTTACATTTTGCCAGCACATGGACAGAAGACGTTAATCAAGCTTTAGTTGAAAGATTAAAAAAAATCGAAGGTCTATTCCCGGTTATCGATACGCACAATATGGAAGACGATGTCGATATGATGCCGGAAAAATACAGCGAATTAAAATCTGATATTCAGACAGATGAGTTGTGCGATACGGTCTGGCCGGCACTCGTAGTGATCGCAGGTACATTTTTATTTTTAAAAAGAATAAATACTTTATATCATTCTATTTTGTGATTCCAAAGTAGCAGGCACTAAATTCTCAGAAGAAATATTATTGCATTAAACCGAAAACAAGGTTGTCAGGTTGAGACTCTTAAGTGTTCATTAAATCTTATTTCAAAATTTCTTTGTGTTTGACCTGTATATACAGCATTTTGGACAATTAATTTTGTAAACACCAGAAATTTGGGTTATTTTGTTTTTACATTTAACAATTTTGTATCAACATTATTTTGTGTTTTAAATGATAATAATGCTGATGTTGCCGAAGATATTATTTTTGAAATTTTATTGGAAATATTTCCACAATGTGTAATACTTTTAAAAATTTTAATTTCCTTAGTTTGTTGAGGGAATATTTTAGTTGTAGTGGCATTTTCTGTTCTTTCCTCAGAGTAAAATATAAACATAGAGATGCCACAACACAATAACATACAGTTTGTAGTCAATAGCAATGAACCTATAATTGAGAGAGATGGAAAATAAAATTGACATCTAGAGGTGTAGGTAAACATAGCCTTATAGTGGCGTGTAATATATAAATGTTAGTTAAATAATTTACTCATATTCAAAATAATTCTTTTAATTAAATGAAAGAAAAACAAAAAGAAAACTATTTAAAAGAAACTTTCCACTTTTAGCTCCTAGTTTATAAGTAAATTATATAAAAGTTTGTTTTATTACTTCTAAAAGTAATTTAAGATAAATGAAATATTACAGTATATTCCTTTTATAAAAATGGACAATATACAGTCGGCTTTAGAATAGCGTATACATGTTAAATGTGAATTTAGTTTACCTACCGAAGTTATAAAAACGCCCTTCTTCAACAACATGGGAGTGGCAATTTTTAAAACGCCTACATTAAATGGTTTTTGGGGATTAAGTTTATTTACAAGGGTCGGTCATGTCCCGAATAAATAGGTCTATCTACAAATTCACACAAAATAATAATATCTACACATTTTACACCGCAGAGGTAGAATCCTAGGCGTATTTTTATACGTGTGCTTTCTGGTATAACTAAAGCGGATCCAAAAACATTTTTAAGCATAGTAAATTATATTTATCAAAAAAAACAAGTCTGTTGTTTATAAAAAATAATTTATTTTACACAAAGAACAATAAATCAACCTAAATATTTGATTATTATGTTTATTACATTTTTCACACTGTCGTTGACGGTTCATTTTTAAAATGTATTGCTACGTTTTGATTTTTACCACCCTATTTATTTACTAAATAAAATATAAAATAAATAAATGTAGGGTCATTTTGATACGAACGTAACAGAAAAACGTTAACAAAAATTCTTTTAGAATATTAAATTCAACATAAAAACAATTAAAATTAGTACTATCAAGATTGATTAGAAACTGTTGCAGATTCAAAAATAAATATTTTTATATTTTATCTTTCATTTTATTGAATGTTATTTATTATTTCTAACAACCTACCCAAAAGAAGGAAATAAAAAAAATGTTTTGAAAAGGGATTTTAATCCCAAACAAACATTTATTATCGAGGGTTCCAAACTAAGTGAAGTAAAAAAGAAATCAGTAGAGAGGTTGTAATAAAAACAAATAAAACCGTACTGTATAATACACAGGCAATTTGTCAATAAAATACCTTATGCTGCAAACATTAAAGATGTGGGCGTGGACAACTGTTTAACTGATTTCAAATTTATTATTATTTAAACCGTGATTGGTTACACACAATAAATAGGCCATCCTTAAAATTTATTCAATGCAGGCGATTTGAGTTTGAAAATGTATATGCTATTCTGAAGCCGATAGTACATAGAATACCGAAATATATACAAATTTGTGTACACATTATATCAACTCACCGAGTTGTCCATCTATTGGGAACTGCATATTTCGATAAATGTGTTCTAGTTTCTTTTATAATATCTTCATTTTTAAATTGCAAGGAACACAAATACGCGTATTTTGGTAAGGAATTTATATCTACACTTATGGCATGGTACTATACTTCTAACATATTTTTATCTGAAGAAAAATCTAAAAGGATATATGTATTTCATTATTTATTTTGATTTTCTTAATTGTACTAAATTTTAATTGAAATAGCTAATTGTACGCCAATGTAGTGAATAAGTTACCGGTGATAGGTTAGATTATCATTTTGCGAACTCTTACTAATTATACAAACTTTTCGGGTTTTCACCATTTTCAATATTGAAAATTAATAAAAACACTTAAATCCACAAAAATTCAGGAAATATCGAACAAAGCACTAATCACCTCTAGACAATAACAAACAAAGGCACTGATGCCAAATTTTCGGTGTTGGTATTTGATATAATTGGTGCAGAGCTTTTTTATCAGTATTATCAAAAGGTAAGAAAGTGAATATTAAAATGTATTAAAGAATATTTTCTCTGACTAAAAATCTCCTCTTAAAAGTAAAATAAAATTGTAGGTGAATGGGAAAATGTATTTTTAATAAAAAACTTAAAAGTTTTTTAATAAGTGTGTATTAAGTAAACTGTAAATCTAGAAACTGAGCGCTTTCGGCTTACAAAGCCATCATCAGAGTTTCTCGTCAAAAAAGATAAAAACCACTAAGAAGAAATGTATAAAACGTACAAAACATTATAGAAACAGACAAACCAACACAAATAAATAAGTAAAAAATAACAAATTACATGAAAATTACATCCTCTTTAGGGTGGTTAATTTTATTTTTACATTGTTGTGTCCATCTTTTCCGTTAAAACCGACCCCGATTCACTGTTAATGCTACTGTACACGAGACACCCCTTATAGACGCTAACTATTTATCTGTTTGAACGAGGCCAATCAAAGAACGCGTCCCTCGCTTGCAATTGAATAACGAACGCATTTCTCCTGACAAATGACACAAACACGATTTCCGTTTTGAGCAAGACTATTTAAAGACCCGTAAGGCAACCATATCTCCTTTCATCGACTAACAGGCCGACTGGAGAGCCTGAAGAAAAACTTTAAAGTACCTCATCTTGTGAATTTCCTTTTTGGTTGTTGAAATATACAACCCGTTAAATTGGACTCAAGTTATCGCTAATTTAGAGCCCAGTTAACGCTTTTGGAAGGTCCCTATGTGAAGACAGTCCTTCAAACCACTTCTGAGCTGTTAAGAAAACTATTACATCCCAAGCAGTCAGAACCATTAAAGAAACTTTCATCTCTCCACGAAGAAGCTGAAGCCGCCCTCCTAGACAGCACAGAAACCTAAAGTTAAGTCCACTTTTTACAACTCCAGTTCATTATCAGCAAGTACTTACAGTTTTAATAAATAATCAATTAAAAAAAACAGTTTCATTTATATACCTTAGACTATAAGTCTTAAGGGTTAGCGTGGTCGGTCTTTATTTCAAGTAGCTTCTTTATTTGTTGTTTAATTAAAGTAATTACAAGGTGTTTCTATCTTTCTCACCTTAGTTTTTGTGTAGTTTGTTTGCTTAATCGAAAGCGTTCAAAAAGATAGTGGCGCCCTTATTACTTATACATCCCAATCCTTCCTATAGTGAGCATTAACTTGGAGTCGAACCACCCCCTGGAGAGGGTCTCTTAGCCGGGATCTCTTTTGGAGAGTTTTTTTAGTTACAAAATTTCGTTTTTTCCTACTTTGTACTTACAAAACAGAACGTCTGTCTCGACGACAAGTAGTAGGGACTACTCTATGTTTATTTATTACTCTGAGGGTTGAGATTCTATTTATTTTAGCATTTCCTGTATTAAACACCCCCCATTCAGCGAATAGTAATGCAAGTAACAATATGTTTCATCAAATTCACATTTTTTCATAGGTCTAGATCGAGGTATGAGGATGGGAGGTTTGTGCAAGCATAAAAGTACCGGAAAGAAAGCAATAGTGCTTGGAATATTAAAAAAAGGCATCACAACGGTCAACGTACAATGGGAAGATGGCGGAGTATCGGATATCCTTCTTTCCAATTTAGAGTTCGTCGAACCGATACCGTTCGCTATAAATAAACTCGAAGGAGTGACACCGATGATTCTGATACAAATAGCCAGACTCAGCGGTGTCACTAATGAAATATCTCTGCCAGTTTTCGAGCTCACCGAAGACGAACAACTGTTGTTGCATCCCAACAAACAACAAAAGCATCAAGCGAGTGAACATATGAGGTACGTATTTTGGGATTTCCAGGAGGGTTCTCAACTAGTTATAACGTCACACTCAGGACCGGTTAATCAATTGCCAATTTTATCCATCAGTTAGGTATCCGACAGATAAAACTAACTAGCAGATAAAGTTCCAGTTTGTTCGGAAGCGGTTTATCAACTCGTTTTTATCTTCTAGTTAGTTAACTGATAGATAATGAAAGTTGATAATGCTAGGTAGGTAATTTTTAATTTCCAGGTTACCACATTCGTTTTTTTTTTATTCTCGATGACATCTCAATGTTTATTTGCAATTTTTAAAAGCAAATTTCTCTCATCTGCTGTGAAATAGCATCCTCTTTTCTTAATCGTACTAGTACTTTCCATTTTTCACTTTGATCAAACCCAAGTAAATTAGACACACCAAAAAACTTCGGAATCAAAACAAACCAACTCTTCTGCATAAAAGTGAGGTTATATAATAGACCTTAACCTCCAGATATCGACGTAACCGCCAGTTGAAAGTTACAGATAAATATTTGACACTTTAGCTGTCGGTTAAAGTTAACCTGTTGTTTGATAAACCGACCTTTCCAAAATAACTGGAAGTTAAGCATCAACTGACAGATAAATTGCTATTGATAAACCGGCCCTCACTGTGACCGATCAATCTAAGAAATCAGTGTTGCCAATTCCGAATAAATCTCTAATAAATTACTAAAAAAATACTGACGCTTTTTTTCATAATTTCCAATTATGCAAAGATGCTTTACGCTTGGAAATACCCTGTACAATAAACAAAATAGTGCATCATAATGGACTAGTTTAGTAGGATCATATTAATCAAAATGATAGCATTATATATTTAGGATAAGATACCTACTTACTTATATTGGTATTCATTTTGCAATTAATTTTTCTCATTTCGTAAAATTTAGCAATAAATAATTAGTAAGTTTTAAACGTAGCGCCAACTAATAACCAATAATGAAGTGTGTTTAAAAGTCAACGTTGTCACATTTTAGCTACGTTCGTTTCAAGTATTCTCAAAGAACTGGCGGCACAAAACACCGTGTTCTGTGACTAACTGATTGTACCAGTTGACAAGATATATGACAGGAGAGAAAATCGTGTTTATCTGTAATAAACAAACAAGACCCCTATTCTTGACGTTGATAGAATAGAACAGCCAATAGAAACTGGGTGTTGTTCTATTGAAAATGCCAAAACGGTATTCTTGAAATTCGTTCTCTCACTGTACCGATAGAAGGGTTGCTCCCCGAGAGAACAATTACTTCTATTGGTTATTTTTGAAGGAACCGCTATAACACCAAGACAAGGTGTTAGGGATTTTTATTTTCGAACCAAAAATAGTATAGAAGTAATTTCTTTCATAAACCAAACACAACCAAACAACAAATTAAACTAACGAAAATGACAGAATATTTTGTTTAGTGTTTTACTCCTTATTTGATAAAGTGTCAATCAGAGAACAAAAATATCGTTATGTTTATCTCTTTTTAATGACAACAAATAAGAGAGAGAGAGAGAAAGATAAGTTTCTCGGTTAATATTAAAGCATATCGACAACATGGCAAATTTTCTACCAATCTTATTGAAACACGTCACTTACCACTTATGACGTATGTAACCATTAAATTTAAATTTTAAAATCCGATTATGGGTAGAGGATTAATTTTATAAAAATTTTATTTGTACAGTTGAACCACTAAAAACCTATTTTATAAGATGCAAATCTAAAAAAAAATCACTAAACTAGTCCATTCGAATTGAAAGATATTGCATAAAAACAAATTTTTAGAGACATTTATTTTTTTTAGGGACTTTTCTGTCAGCTTTGGCGCCAAATTCAAATCTCAAGCAATGTGGTATCAAAATCTGCATTGATTTGTCAAAAAGATATCGATATTTTCATTTTTATCCAATATTTTTTTTGTATGTTCAGAGTACAGTGATGGTTTATCGGTGTTATTATAAAAATTGGTAAAAGTGACTCAAGGACCATTAAAAATAAAAGAGTAAAGTTTTACAATTTTCCTAAACCTAAAAGAGATTTAACTAAGTGTCTGGAATGGATAGCACTTTGTAGGAATGAAAATTTCATACCATCTAAAATAAACAAGGGTTAGTTTTAGTTGGTTCGGACTTTATATAGAATATAGGTTATGGTTGATCAGGTTGATGGCGTTTAAAATAAAATTCCCTAGCAATTTGTTTTTGCAATATCTGAAAAATTACACTATTATGCAGTTTGATATCGAATGAAAAGCAATTATTGAGGTTTTTTTATTCTAACTGAAAGTACTGAAAGTAATAAAAAGTGTCAATGTGTTTTTAGTGATTTTTTAGGGATTTATTCGGAAGTGGCAACACTGATTTCTTAACAGAAATCCTCTATTTGAACGGGAAGTGTGTCAAGTTGTGACAGGTTTGACACCATTAGATTTTTTCTGTGGGGATATTTGTAATCTAAGGTTTAAGCTACAGTATTTATATTGTAAAACAAAGAATTGTTTAAGAATTTAGGACAATTTCCCTCTATACTTTTGAACGAGTTTATTATCAGGAGATGGAGTACATTTTGAACACTTAATATTCGAGCTGGTTCTCAAATCTTTATTAATTAAATGCCAAACTAAAAAGGCGGATTTAGCGGATGCATAAGCATAATTATATTCATAAACATAACTTTAATGTACAATTCATAAAAGTTAAACTATGTAGTTGCAAATGGACTGATTTATCCAAGTCATAAACATAAGTCATAGTGCACAATTCATAAAGCATAACCTTGAAGTTCCCAACTTTTAACTTTTACGGATAATGATGTGTCGAAATAGAAAGTGCGCCTGCGTGGATTTCATGGAGCTGTCATACTTCTTGGTCTTCATGATCAATATTCTATTTTGATGAAAATACAGAAATAAATATCAATGAATGAGCAAATGAGGTTATAAATTTGAAAATTTGTTATTGTTGTTGAATGACAAAGGTTACAGAATACACTAATTTTATTTGTTCCGTGATAGATACAACTGTCACTTGTCACTAACACTTATGATTATGCTTATGCATTGAGGAACGGATAAATGACCGATCTGTTAAGCACTATGCGTTAGAGAAGTTGTTATAGTTATGATTATGCATTAATGAAAATGTTATGCTTATACATCCGCTAAATCCGCCTTAACCTTTATGCAGATGTAGCTCGGATTCGCAAATCCATGGTCAAAACCCCAGCGATCGACCGAGAACGATGGAATCCCTGACGAACGAGATGGTATCAAGTATAATGGGTGAAGTAAAAAGGATCAGCACCGAAAAAATAGCCAGTTCTCAAAGCGAATCAAAAATCGTCGATGGCGGCGATGCCAGATCGGCGGACGATGCCGAAAACTTGCAAACGAACCTGCTCGAAAAACGTTTGCTAAATTTGGAAGAAGAAACGCTGAGATTGGCGTTTTTACAATTCGTCGCTCTAAAAGCTTTGGGTATCTTCATCACTTCTTCGTCGTTTACGGAAATGTTTTTATCTAATGCTAAGGCGAAAGTCGAGGACATCGAGTGTATGGGAAAAGTTATGCACGCCATCGTTAAAAAAGGCATAGATCAATGCAAGTTGAGTAATATTATCATGGTGGCCGATATCGAACGGGCGCAAACTATTTTACACATGAGTTATGTTAAAAGCAGATCGTTCGAGGAGAAAAAATCGCCGCAGCACAACAGTACAACGACTTTGGAAAATTCCGCGATTAGTCTACCCATCACGACAAACGATGGTAAGTATAGAACATCATTTTATTTATTTAGCTTAATATTTTTTACATTTGAGTCTTTGAATACGTTGTAATCGAAATATTGGTTAAATCTTAGAACAAAAAGAAACAGGAAGGAGTCTGTCATATATTAACTTTAAGAAAAATTTGCGACGGAAGTCGGCCATCTTGAAGCTCCTTGTATGACTCATTGTTTATATTTACAGTATGCTGTCAAAGCAAAATTTACATATAAATGTCAAAAATGAGCGCATAGGCGTATCATTCGGTTTTTATAAACACAAAATGATTTACAACACTAAATGTATTCACATACTTGATTGGTTGGAATTTAATCAAAATAAAGACCCTAATATAAATTTTATTTTTTTACGGTACGGCATTGGAAACGGAAATTAAAATTGACAATTGGCCGCCATATGCAAGCTCCTTTCTGGACTCAAGGTCATTTTGCATATACTCCTTCCTGTTTCTTTTTGTTCTAAGGGTTAAATAGTCTTTGTATACATTTTAATCCAAATATTGCAGCGCCAATGTGGGCATTCGTAGAACTATACATATCGACATTGAAATATTTACGTTGTATAATAATATGTTGTGTGTCTGAGTGATTTCAAATAATAAATATTTGTAAAAAATCACATAAAAACAAACACAAAACAAAGGGAACTATGTCAAGATTTTTAGTTATGCGTATTGTCACCAGGCGGCGTAGCGCTTATTTTGTTCCGTCTATTAAAAAAGCTTTTTTCATCTCTAAATTCTTAAAACTACATTTACACTATTTATAACTTCATTGAAAACCTAGGAGTAATTTCAGAGTCTGGTTCACACCACTAAAGTTATCAGATTAGTTACTAAGGAGCGTGTTCCGAATCAAAATCTATGAAAAATCTCTTGATTGATTTGACGCGGAAACTAGCCAATCATAGTTTACCTTTATGTTCTGTAAATGATGCTTTAGAAGGTCGGTTTAGATCATGGCTAGGAATCTTATATGTAAATGAAAGTTCATTGTTAGTAGTTGAGGTTCCAACCGCAAAAACGCTGGTGTGCTGTCATATGTCACATGTGTCAAAGAATTTTCGTGTTTTGTGAATTTCATTGGTATAGTAAAGTTAAGTTCGGTTATTTACAGTAATTTATAGTGTATAAGAAGTATTTGTTACAATTTGTGATTAATTAGAGATCAAAATGGGTTTTTAATGTTGTGTTCCTGGATGCAATAACTCCTTTAAAACAGGATATCAAATGCATCGAATTCCTAAAGATGAACAAGTAAGTTGAATTAAAATATATAAAATAAAAGCCTTAAAATAATAATTTTTTAATAATATTTGCACGGTTATTCAATTTTTATTTTAAATATGCCTAACCTAACCTAACCTAATTGTTTAAATAAACCTTGAAAGTTTTATTAAACAGTTCATTAATTACTGTTTGTGTTGTGTCTAAAATACTTTAACTGTGAGAACTTTGGCATTAATTAATCATTTTAAGAGATAAACATTTTATAAATATTAATTGAACATTTAATTTCAGCTATGCAATCTATGGTTGTCATTAATTGGATGGTTAGATTTAAAAGAAAACCATTGTCTAGAATTCATGAATTACATAGAGTTTGTCATGCACATGTAAATAATTTATTGAATGTAATAAATATTTCATAAAGATGTATATTTGTGTATTATTGAAGAGACCTCAAGATTTTTCCCATCAAAATATTAATCAAAACCTATTAATATTTAAATACATTTAGTTTCCCGCTATATCTTATAGTTCTTGGTTCCAGACGCGAGGTGCCGCGAATATCGCTGAGGTATCGAGGTTATAATGGCAGTTTCCGATCTATCTCAGTATATATCTCTTATCTATGGTTTAGATGAGATGTAAATAATGTTTGTAAAAAAAACAAAAAGTTACAACAAACATATAAGTCAGTGTCAGGACTGTCAATTATTTTGAGATGTCAAGCTAAAAGGTGCTGTTTGAAAGTGGCTGCTATCTAACCAGTCAGAGATCTACAGAATTGCCAACTTAAATTCAAATTACTCCTCGCAGTTTTTAAATAAAGTAAAGCAATACATTTTGACAGATAAGTCATCACAGAACACTAACAGATAGAACAGAAAGTACTTAACTTTAGATAACACTCCTTATTTATGCCTAATAATACGCCACATTATTAGAAACGTCATTGTCGCCATTGTTGGAGATAGGTCAAAGCATTTTATCCAAACAAACTTTTGCCTTGCAGTATTTTATTATATATTTTCTTGTTTATGAGTTCTTATAGTGCTAAATAGACACATTATTATCCTTAAGGAATATTTCGAGTGGTATTTAAGGAAGTTTTATTTTGTTTTGTATGTAAAAGTTTGCTTTTGAGGTTAACTAATATTATTTTAATTTTTTCTCACCTTAAAACAAAATAAAGATTCTTTAAATATTACTCAAACTGTTCCTTAACGATAATAATGTGTTTATACAGCACTGTACTGTGAAAAACTCTACAAAATCAAAAAAAATGCACAATCCAAAAAAACTTTAACGTAAATAAACTACCATAAGGTCACATTTGTTTGGATAAAATGCTATGACATATCTCAAGCAAAGGCGACATTGACGTCACACTATTTATCATATAACACACATATTTGTATGTGTTCCGTGGTCGCTGTCATTTAGAAATGATCACCTTTACAGTTTTGTGTAACATACAGTTTTTTAATATTTGGTTCTAGTATACCCAATAACTCATCAAACTGAGTAAACGAAAATAATTAAAATATTTATTAGAATCCTTTAATCTCATTCCACCAACGAGGTTATGATAGTCTTCTTGAAGTTTGCGGTTCTTGAAAATTTTACGAACACTTGATTCCTACTTGAAATTTTGTGATATTTCCAAAGATTATTTATCTGGTACATGGGAATTAAATTATTCAAAAGATCACTCATGATTTCTTATTTGAAAAATATAATCAACTACCAACCTTTGATGATATCTTTGGAAATAAAAAAAAAGGTTACTTTTCCATGGATTTTCTGTGTTTCGCTATTTTCAAATATTTTAACTTTATTGTGAATCTGTCAACCGTCATTTTATTCGCAAACAATTTTGCGAATGTACATAAGCTCTGATGGCAACCATTGGCGCAATTTATAATTAGGCGGACAAATTTAAAACGTATTTATCATCAGATAAACAATACATGAAATAATTTCAATAAGGTGCAGTCAATAAAAAACTGAAAAAGTAGAAAATTGTTTCCACCTGCACTCAGGGTAAAGAAACTTAACAGTTTCTATACCAAGCCTAACCGTTTTCTATGAAAAAACAACTACTTCCTGAGCTATATGCCCCAGCGGACATTGAATTATATTCCAATAGAAAACGTGATGGCGACCGACTTCGTCGATACTTAAAACCATCACTACATCAGAACACTACTCGCAGACCGGTTTCGACATTATTGTGTCATCATCAGTACGAGGTAAGTAGTTCTTCTCATCCCGCAGAGCAGGATGCAGATTTGCAAATCGATAGAGATGGTTTTAAGTATCGACGAAGTCGGTCGCCATCACCTTTATAGCCCAGGAAGTAGTTGTTTCTCTAGACGTCCCATTACAAGGTGGAGGGTTGGATCAGTTGATCACTTACCAGGGGTATAAGCATGTCAATTGAGATGATCAACTTCTTCAACCCCAAGTGTAATTTTTACAGGAATTCATTTTGAAGTTTTTTCCTTGAATAAAGGCGTGAATGTTGTTTTGTAATTTTATATTTTCAATTTATTTGTAGGTGTTAATAGTAACGATTCCAAGAACGATTTGTTGTTCAAACAACCTAGACCGTGTAGTTCGGTGCCGAAGCCCCCATCTTCTTTGAGCGGAGTATCGAATGCCTTTCCTTATAGCGTTTTCAATACCCCACAATCATCTTCTTTGGGTAAGTGTAATATTGTATAAAAATATTTTCAATTTATGTAATTTTGTTTTACATATTGTAGTCTATATTTTAAATACAGTGAGCGCTTACAGGATGATCAAACAAATTTATAACTGCTTGCCCCGCTTGCATCGCAATTAATATAATAAATTTTATGACAAGGATTCTTTTAGTAAAAAAATAATATGGGCATACCCCCATGGGATGATAATAGCAACAGTAATAATTTTATTCTTTAAATTGTTATAGAGAGACTAGTTTACTAAATTTTTCTGAAAATACATTTAATTTGCTATAAAATGGTGTTTAAAAAAATTAATTTCCATAAAAGTGGAATTTCTTATAATTTAAAAACATTTCTGTCAAGATAAAACTGGCACACCGATCCTATAATTATTTATAGGCTTCCAGCAGTGTGGTGTAAAGGGTATTTCGAACGTATTTACATAAATATTTTATTTAGGTACCGGTAATTCTGTAAGAAGCCGACTATTCTCCGGTTCAGAGTCTGAAGATAACTTTTGGGGTGGTATCCGTCGAGCTACTTCGAATCCTGCGCCGCCTCCGATAGCCACTCCTCTTTTAGAAATGGGATTTAGCATCAAACATATTCAAAGAGCCCTGCAAGAAACGAAATCCTGCGGGGAATTGAACGTACACGCCGTAAACGCTTTGGCTACGTGGATGTTGGAACATCCATTTTTGGACGTCAGCGACGATGAAGGAACTTCGAACAGGAGCAATTTGTTAAGGTCGTTAATGGAACGGTCTCAAGATTCAGCACCCAGACCGCAAAGTTTGGAAAACTCGGAAATCGAATTTATTCAAAGAAGAGGTAAAATAATTCCGTTACAGTGGTTTGTTTAAACTATTTTTTTTGGATGATCTTAGTTTTCTTGAGTTTTTTATCTATAGAAACACTTGAGGCTTGAGTTTTGAAATGTATAGAAAACCTACCACTAGGGATATGGTAATAAATTATAAATTATAACTCAAACCATGCATTGAACCATAAGATAGATGCTTTCAATAGTTTGTTTCACTTGTTTCCTATCTTCCTCTGCTTGTAATAGTGATATAAATATTTTTTATATTTTTTTAATTTACACTTTCTGTTACTTGTCAAAATATTTTTCTTGTTTTACTTATACAGTCCCTCATTAGCAATTCTTGTAAGTGTTATTTGAGTTTATTTTGTTTTAAGCTTTCGCATTTGCGTCCGGAATGGAAGAGTTCTATACAAAGGAAATGCTGCCAATAAAACGAACAAAAAAATACTAAAAAAGGTTAGTTCCATAAGGAAGCGGTTTTCTCAATAAATTTTTGTTTTTTTTTTGTATATATTTTGGGCCCCTTTGCCACCCACGTTGTACCCGAAAAGTATTTTAAGATATTTTCAATTTTGGAGTATTTTACATCTGACAGTTGACAAAAAACTAAATGTCAGCTGTCAACACATAAACGTATCATTAAGGTATTAAGGTTAGGTTAGGTTAGGTTTGGTTAGGTTAGGTTATTCTACTTTTATCTGTTAGTGATTTATGTTACCCTGATCTGCTTTTAATATTGCAAATTAATATCCTCGAGAAGAGTTAGACGTTTTACAGCTTCAGTAGATTCGTTATTACAATAGGGTTTTGGATCTACACAATTAAGAACAAAATGGTTTTATTGATTGTGGCAAAATTCAGATTTTGGTTGCCACATAACTCAATCCAATAAACTTAATGGTATTCCGTCTTCGTTATTTAACTAAAGTTCTTGTACTATTATTTTTACAATTTTGGTATGCACAATGCTTCATCGCAATTTGTATTGTATAATCACAACGAAGATACAAATTCAGGGTAGAATAACTCTTCTCGGTGGTATTTGTAACAAAAAAAGCGGATAAGAGAAACACAAATCGATAAAAGTAGAATAATAAAAATCAGTAACTCAGAAACAACAACAAAGCCAAACAAACGATGCTGTATAATGAATAATACTACCTAACCTAACCTAACCTTAATACCTTAACGATACGTTTATGTGTTGACAGCTGACATTTAGTTTTTTGTCAACTGTCAGATGTAAAATACTCCAAAATTGAAAATGTCTTAAAATACTTTTCGGGTACAACATGGGTGGCAAAGGGGCTCAAAATATCTAAGAAAAAACAAAAATGTATTGGAAAAACCGCTTCCTTATGGGAACCTTTTTTAGTATATTTTTTGTTGGTTTTGTTGGCAGCATTTCCCTTGTATAGAACTCATTCATTGCAACTGATACGCTTATTAAGCAACCCCTTTTCCAGAACATTATTCTTCATCAAATCCCAGATCTGTACCCTTGGTAATTTTCTCACATAAAACCACATTTCCTGCATAAGATATTCGGTACTGGTATTCCCATCTCATTCAGATGACTGCTGTCGAACGTTTCTACATCAACTTTAATGTTTTTGTTACGTTTAATAACAAATATTGTAAATAAAAAAGGTTTAAATTGATTGTACTAACCCTTACTCTGTGGAAGTCCATCTTACTAAGAAAAGTTTAATTGTTTATTATTCTTAGTAAAAAAGGTTTTTTAATGAATTTTTACTATTTACTTTAAATTTTCAAGCCCTTAATATTTCTGAAACAGTGACGGTCACGGTCAAGCACTCTAGAAATACTAATCGACGTTTTTTTCAAAAAATGCCCCTATTTTCTTTTACCACTGTGGTTTTTAGTACTGCTGCCTAACCAATGTAATAACCGGAGGTTTTATGTACCAGGTTGCTAAGCAAGATCCGTGGGTTTTGTCACCCTTTGACCTCTGCACCACCTTAAAACACCCTAGTACCAAACTGGAGCACTTAAGCTGTAGAAACAAGAAATAAAACCTACGATGTGGGTTAAAAGTAACCAACCTAACCCCTCAGAGTTCCCAAAACCAACTGCCTGTCTGCTAGCATCCAATATTTTTGCCAACTTAGCGCTTTTTGTCCACCGTGACATGGACGAATTTCATTGTTCCCGTCCGGTACCATAAGCAAAATTGCTTATTTTTTAAACCCATTCCTACAACAGAACGTACCCCACGTTGGGCGCCAATTTGTAACAATACTAGTCCCAAAAAGAGATCCCGGCTATGAGACTCTCTCTAGGAGTGATTCGTCTCCAAGTTAATGCTTACTATAGAAAGGTTTAAGGGCACCACTATCTTTTTATACGTTTACGATTAAACAACTGAAATTACACAAAAACTAAGGTGAAAAAGATAGAAACGCCTTGTAATTAGACTGAATTTGAAAGCGAAAAGAAACTACATTTAATGTCAACCGTGGTGGTTGCTTCTTCGTCAAAAGGAACTGCTACTATAATGGGTAAATTGCTCTCTACTAGAGACTATATTTTCTCCTACTAGCGAGTATATCTTTCCCTACTAGCGTAGCGGGCTGTATCTTCTGTGATACAACCAAAGAATTGGATTGTCTAAATTCTGCAGACAACTTGCCACTAAGGGTTGCTTTGGAAGAAAGGGGATGAAACGAAGTGTTTGCCCTAATGTATAACTGTGTTGACAGTGGTTTCTGGTTGCGTTCGTGTTGGTAAGGGTTTTGTTTCGGGTACGTTCTATTGTAAGGGGTAGGTTTGGTAGCGGTGATAAGGTTGTGTCTAATATACAGTGGTAGGTTTGGTAACGAAGATAATGTTGTGTCTAATATACAGTGGGTCAGGGTTGATTTTAGGGTTCGGATGGTAAACTAAGGATGGCGATAGACATGTTACAGTCTGCATGTTTGGCCGAAACTGGTTACTGTTTTTATTTTTATTTTAAATAAAATTCCGTGACATTAACTTTGGGTTTTTGCTTTGGTTTATTGTTTTTTTTTCTGTTTCTGTAGGTTTGGGCCCGCGTAGAAGAGCATGTTCGGATTTACGGAATTTCTTGGAGCGTATAGATAGAGCTTTGCACGATCGAGTTAGAGAACGTCAACACGTTAGAGGTGAAGCTCTTCCTTTATTAAGAAATTCTTCGATGGAAGATTCCACCACCGACCCCAGCGGTTTTTCGACAAACGATGGGGCCGAAAGACAACAAATGCACAAATCTTACGTCAGCATCGAAAATCCGTGCGCCATCTGTCCCTACTGTAAACATCTGTCTCCTTACCTTGACGCTCATCTACTATCTTACCATCCGGGTTGTAACGCGCTTTGGGGTCAAGGAGTGTGCGGTTACTGCTCCGATGGTTATTACATACTCTGCTACAAATGCAAGAATAAATATTTGAGCAATACCAAATCGGCGAATTATCTGCAACTTCAAGCTCCCGATATCATTTTCAACGAGGACGATATGTCAGAGGCGGACGTTCAATTGACCAAATTCACTCTCCCGAATTGCGAAGATGTAGATTTAATGAAAAACTATCTGGAAACGACGGATCTAGCGGTGGCTACTTTTAGTGCCACAAGATATGATCCTCTTGGAGCGAATGCCGTTCTTAAAATCGCCAACGAAAAGGAAGACAAAGTCGAAACTAAAACAAGATCGGTTGGCAGTCAAGCGATGACTTTGAATGCTTCATTCGAAAGGATCGTCGCTTTGAAACACCTCACGGTTACCATGAGCATTCTTCTTTCCAGAACGATTATCTTGAACATTCTATCCATTTTATCGATGAACACTAATTACGTATCTTTGGTAAATTCTTTAGAATCCATAGGTTTGTCGGATATTACCAAGGTAGTTCGATTAATGACTTTGACAGCCATGAACAAAGTGGAAATAAACAATATAAAGAATAACCAAGATTTTCCAATTTTCCAGTTACCAAAAGGGTTTTCTCAGCTGGTTACTAACTTATCTAACGCTGCGAACAGTTGTTTGAACTATTTGAGCGTGAGCATCGCCGCTCTGGCTCACAACGACGTAAATTCCTCTAATTTAGTGGTTAATATGTGTACAAAAGATCTTATTATGTCAGCTTTTGGAGTTTCGGTGCCTAAATCCGGTTTTGCAGTTACTCAAGCTTTGGTTAATATACTTTCCACTCACGGTGGTTGCTCGCTGATGGAGTTGCCGAAAGAAGAGTTGTCGCAAATGCCGCATACCGACGCTAAAGACGCAGGCCCATTGACGTTGGTTAACGCCTTGTCTGCCTTTATTTTGTCGAATAAGGTGGATCACAGTTCGAAACAGTGGGCAGCTCAGCAGCTTTTTAAGGTTAGTATTGTAATATTTAATATTGGGGGATGTATGGAATAAACACTTTTCACGCTAAAGAATAATATACATTGAACTCGTCGTCTATGCATTGTTGTGTATTTATTTCTATCTTTTGTTTATTCAACCTTACTCACAGGCACGATGTGACATCGATATTTCTATATAGTATATTATACAAGCATAATCTTAATCCTGACTTTATTCATTGTTTTAGTGCCTAGCAACGAAAATCCAGTTAATGCACGGCTACCATTCGGATCAAATTAACTTCGCAGACTTGTCCGGTTTTATGCCCAAGCAATCTTCGATTTACTTAGAAGCTCACGACAATAGAATATCGTCTCTAGCTTGGCACGAAGACAGTAATTTGTTGGCTTCGGCCGGCTACGACGGCACTGTTCGTTTGTGGATCATACAACCGAAGAAACAACCCGTACTCGATTCCACTTTGGTGTTCCACGTTTCTACGGATACTTTCGGTAGCGAGCTACAAGACAGATTGATCGGTCATCTGAAATGGTCCTCTACCGGTCTGTTTATCGCCGCTGCTCTAGATAGTGTGGTTAATATTTGGCCAATAAAGAAATCGGAAAATATTAATGATTACAGCGATTGGTTTATCGAAGATCAAAAGGAGTTTATTACCGATTTAACGTGGCCGAAAAATAAAGGAAAGCAGACGTTGAATAAGGAATTCTTGCTGGTGGGGAAGATTGACGGATCGGTGTCTATGATCACTCTAACTGAAGATAACAAGGACGTAGCTGTGCTTCAACACTTCTTGATGCCCAAAGGTAAGATTCGTAATCATTACTAGGCTTTAGTCAACTTTTTAATGTTCCATTTGTTCCTGCATTGAGCAAGTGCTGGATGCACTTGTATAGGTCTCCATTTTAGGATTTTCTTAGTCTATCTTCCAATTCTGACTCTGGCAACGGTTCCACTTGAACGTTGTGATTATTTTAATGCGAGAGTTCCTTCATGTTTATTTTTCAGGAATGATTCAAATTCAGACTTATAATTTCCTCCATAATCACTATGCTGTTAAAGTATTTTGAGTCACGAAGCCTAAATTATTGGATATATGAAAAAACCGATTTCTGTAGGGTGTTTTCGTTTGTTATGTTGTCAGTAATGAATTGTGACAACTGACAATTTTATTTATGTCATTGTTGTCAATTGTCATTAATTGCTATTTTGATTTTGTATTGTTATTTGTTCTCTGCTCTGCTTTTGTAGTCACTCACGTGATTTGTTATGCAAACTACAAAATCCGTTTTTGCCACACAATATACGAGGGTTGTCTGAAAAGTTTCCGACCTCAACATGAAGATGGCAGCACTTAAACAAAAGTTGGGGAATGTGTTTGCGCATGCTTTGAAAGGTACCCACTAAAATTTCAGCCATTTTGGACGGGCAGTTGTTGTTTGACAATCATTTGAGTGAGTCGATGTGAGTGTTTTTATGAAAATGGAAAAAATCGAGTATCTAGCTGGCATTAAATATTTGTTTTTGAAAGGCAATACGCCTACGCAAATCAAAGACTAGTTGGACGCTGTGTATGAGGACTCTGCATCATCATGTACCACCGTGAAATTTTGGGCTGCTGAATTTAAACGTGGCCGTACCAGCTGGGGTGACGATGAACGTTCGGGACGTCCAAAAACTGCAACCACTGACGATAATATCGCTCAAGTTCACCAAATGGTGCTAGACAACAGTCGAATTAAAATTAGAAAGTTAGCAGAGGCTATAAACATGTCCAAAAAACGTGTTTGTCACATATTGAATCAAGATTTAGGCATGAGAAAGCTGTCCGCGCGTTGGGTGCCGCGTTTGCTCACTTTGGACCAAAAACGTGTTCGAATGAACATTTCCAACTCTCTGTTGGCACAATAAATCAGAGTTTTGGCGCCGATTAATTACTGTAGATGAAACTTGGATACACCATTATACTCCAGAAACAAAAACACAGTCAAAACAATGGACTGCGAAGGAGGAATCGGCTCCAAAAAAAGCAAAGGTTATTCCTTCGACTGGGAAAGTGATGGCAACTGTTTTCTGGGATAGTCATGGAGTTATCTTAATTGATTATCTTCAAAAAGGAAAAGCCATTACAGGAACATCCTACGCATCATTACTTGACAAGCTGAAGGCAGAAACTGCGGAAAAACGGCCACATTTGTAGAAAAAAATAATTTTGTTTCACCAAGACAATGCGCCATATCACACCTCAGCGGTTGTCGTGGCGAAAATCCACGAATTACGGTTTGAACTGCTTGACCACCCTCCTTACTCACCAGATCTAGCCCCAAACGACTTTTTTTGCTCCCTAAGCTTAAAGTTGCGCTCGGAGGACAGAGAGGTCGGAAACTTTTCAGACAACCCCCGTATTATTGTTCAATTTCAAATCAGCTCACGTATGTATTAATGCGCATTAGCTCAACGTTTTTCAAATTTTTTTTTCTACTTTTTCGTATTTGTGGCCCTTTACTTACATGTTTTTCAGACACCTGTCATACACAGAACCATGGAAGACAACTTTTTCTTATTCTGTGTTCACAAACATTGAGCAATATATTTTGTTATGTTTTAGCTGTGGTTATGTATTATGTATGTATAAATTAGGGGTGATAAGTACACTGCGACCTATAGGATCTATTGTGTCCCCCCTTACTTGCCATGTTCTGATGTTTTCTCAGATTTATAGCTTCCTGAGGAAGTTTAGGACATCGTCGGGCTTCAAATCAGGTAGATCCCCCTCTTCTATTTCATGTGCTCCTAGGTATCTAGCCCTAGAATTCTGCAAGGCAGGGCATTCTGAGAGTATGTGTATTGAGGTTTAATCCTCTTCCTCACAGGATCTGCACTTTGCTTCATCTGCTAACCCCAGTTTCTTCATGTGGCTTCTTAACCAGCAATGCCCGGTTAATATTCCTGTTAGAATTCGGAGCCTTTTTTTACTGAGGTTGAGGCAGCTAAGAGATCTCTTCTGGTCATAGTTCCCCAGTAGTATCTTAGATTGCCTCAGTCCTTCCAGCTGATTCCAGTACTTGGATTTTTCCTTCTCCATTTCTTCCCTTAGTTTTCCTAAGATTACTCTACTGCTGATCCCACAAGATGGTTCTGGTCCCAAATGTGGGGTTTCAGCTCCTTTTTTTGCCAGCTTATCTGCTGTGTCGTTCCCCTCTATTCCTATGTGTCCCGGGACCCATATGAGGGTGACAGTGTTCTTCTGGCCTAGTTCATTTAGTTTGCCTAGGCATTCCCAAACCATCTTCGAACTGATTATATTTGAGCTCAGCGCTTTTATGGCTGCTTAACTATCTGACATGACCACAATCCCCTGTCTGCGGTAGTTTCTTCCAATATTGAATTCCACACATCTTTCGATGGCGCGGACTTCTACTTGAAAGATGCCCGGGTATTGCCCAAGCTTTCTGAGTATTTGGCTCTCGGTCCAAAAACTCCTATCCCAGTTTCCTCGTCTAGCTTGGAACCGTCCGTATACCACTTTATGGCATTCTGGTTTAAATTCTGTATGGTGTCTTCATCCCATTCAGATTTATTACTCAACTTTGTGATGAATTTTCTCACAAAGTTGAATTTCTTTGGCATATCATCTTGGGACATTTCCCAAGATCAAAATGAAGTGATCGAGGTTTTTCCCTGATAATTCCTTCTTTGATCATTCTATATATTGTTTTCTTCTAGCTGTGGTTAAAATCGATTGGCATCAAGAAGACGGTCCTTTCGCTGTTGCATACCTAGACGGAACCATCAAATTAGGATGGATCGACAAAGAGACTCATATATCCTGCAAAGCGCACGATAATACGTTAACTTCAATCAAATGGGATCCCAGAGGTCTACTTCTAGCCTCAATTTCCGAAGACGTCACTTGCAAGATATGGAAATTAAACGCCGACAAACTTGTTCTTTTACACTTATTAACCCAAACTAACGAACCGGTTAGTTTAACCTGGTCGCCTCTTATAGGCGAAGGTCCTCTACCGTTACTCTTGGCTATAGGCAGCAACTACGGCACGATTAACGTATGGAAATTACCGGAACAAAATTTTAACGAAAACAATCCAGTTTTGGTACTGTCCGCTCAAGGACATTCCTACAACAGCGTCTCGAGTTTATGCATCGATAAATCTGGATTGTTACTAGCCAGCGGTTGCTTGAAAGGACCCAGTGGTGTCGTTAACGTTTGGTCTTTGCACGATGGAAGTCTCGTTCACACTACAACAGGTAATTGTTATATTATTTGACAGTGTGTGATGAAATAACGTTTGAATCGTTTGTAGGCAATGGTGGGATCACTTCGAACGGCATGTGCTGGTTGAACTTGACCGATCATCTATCCATCGCTTTTTCCAGATCGAAAACCATCCATTTGCTAAGCTACAGTACACAAGATTTGTTGAAGAATCTGCCTCTCGCCTCCGTTCGGTGTACCCTGATGAAAAAAGGCGTGCGGGGATTGCAATCGGCTCCGTTTTTTAAAATGTTGACCAACATGTTGCCGAATATGCTTCAGAAGCAGTACAACGGCGAAATACCGACCGTACAAACCGGGGCACATCTAATGCATTCCGTCTATCTAAAAAGTTTGGCCTACGTTGCTATCTTATTGGATTTGGATAAAGTTATTTGTTACAAATTGAGACCTTTTAATGATAAAGTTATCAGCGAGCCCATTCCCGACATGTATTGGTTACACACTCTAAGTTTGGCTACGAAAATGGCAGATAGTTTAGTAAAAAGGAGCGAGTTATCTGAAGACGTGATCAATGCCTGTAAAATTTTAGAGGAAGATGTTAAACCGTCAGCCATACAGAATTTGTTTTGGACTTTGAAGCAAGACGAACAAATTATGCAGTGGGCTGCTCAGAGGCCGCACGAATGGCAGTTTGGAGGTAAAAAAACTATAATCACTATTCAGAACAATAAAAAAATAAAAGGTCGAATTAACTTTCACTATTTATTCGTAAAATATGAAATGGAATGACGGCCGTTTCGCTATAGAATTAGCATCGTCACTATCTTCAACAACACGTTTTTTATATTAGTGTGGTTTGTTCTAGAATAATTTGTGGTACTAAATTTTCCTTCTAAATTGCCACCTGCTAAAAATACTATTTTATCAATTTAAAGCAATATCCAAAAAATATATAATCTTATGAATACGTTATGAATAGAAGGTAACAAAATCATCCTATTAGTTAAATTGATTGTACTAACCCTTAATTTTTGGAAGTCCATCTTATTAAGAATAATAAAAAACTCTTCGTTTTAACAAAATTTCCACTATTTATTTAAAAAACTGCTTTTTTAAACTCAATGACAGCCGTTTCGCTAGACAACTAGCATTGACATATGTCAATCTAATCTGACGATGCTAGTTGTCTAGCGAAACGGCTGTCATTGAGTTTAAAAAAGCAGTTTTTTTAATAAATAGTGGTAATTTTGTTAAAACGAAGAGTTTTTAATTATTCTTAATCCTATTAGTTCTTAATTTACATATTTTCTTAAAAAAAAATTGATAATTAAAATGGGGTATTTAATTTATACAGCGCTCTGTTCGTGTTTTTAAAAGTGGCAACAGTGCATTTAATCTTTATTTAATAATGAACTCATGGTCTTACCAATATTGCATTTTTGTTATAATATAAAATACTTTCTGTCTGCAATATTATTAAATTTATTATTTATATGATTTGATTAAATATTAGACGGTTTCCTACTGAGACAAGAAGCTCAGACAACAAATTATAAAAAAGAAGAAGATCCGATTGGTTTGGTGGTTTTTGCGGCTAGTAATTAAGGACTTTCTTTTTTCTTTTTGTTCTAAGACACAACCAAAGAAGAGACGGTCAAGTACATGAACATTATTGTTCGATTGTCCAATAAAATAGTCCTGCTGGCTCTATCCTTGTTTAGTTCACAAGTTGATGAAATGTCACATCTCTGTCTTATTTTTGGAAAGTAAGCGCAGATGGCACTAGGGGCATGGAATTTTTGACGCAACGGCAAACCTTAGAACATAAAGTTTGTTTGATATTCTCTGGTAAATGTGAAATGTGAAGTGCCAACTGCCAAACTGTGTTTTTTGTGGCGTTTTTAGAACAAGTTCAATAATTTGAGTTCTTATTTATAAACTGTGTAACAGTGGGTTGTAGAACAATTATTTTAGACTTTTGTTTGGTGATTAGTTTGTGTGTAACGATAGTTAAAAAACGATGTGTTTTTTATGCATCCTTTTATCTTGTCATTTCTTTGAAAAGTTAAGAACCACTTCCATATTCCACGTTCGGTATGTTTTCATTGCTCCTGTAATTTGTCCAATAGGCCATATATTATGTCGAGGACCACAGTAATGTTTATCTATATGTATTTTTCAATAAAGTATGTTTTTTTTAGTTTTGTATTTAATTTTTAATGAAAGAAATAAGAAAATAAACGAAAAGGGTTTGCCCGCGCTTTTTTAAATTTCCTGAGAAGCGTGAGCGCCATCTCAACTCACTTTCCGGTTCTAGTGGACCAACTCATTACTGTAGAACAAAAATTTAACATGTACTTGGGCGTCTCTTGGTTGTCTCTGATACTTATTTGTTTTTTACTGATTTATTGTTGTTAGATAACATAAAAACTTAACTAAAACAATTGGCTATGTTCCGTTTCCAAAGTTGGTGGAACCGAGTGGTTCACAAAAATGGCGGACTGGTAAATTAAGATCAATCGTCACTTGTCAAAGACAACATTTGGTGGCTACATAACCGTCCGCCACAGTTTGTTTACTACATTACACTAAAACATTGTTAAAGCGCTGTTGCCAACTCGTAAAATGCGAACAGAGCGTTTTAAACTTTAAAAAACAATACTTTATGGAGGAATATTTAGACAATTATGAATAATTTGTCAATTTAATGAATGAGAGAAATAATAAAATCAAAATAGGAGATTTCTCCGGTAATAACTAACTTCACTTCGATCAGGTAAATGCAAGGCGTACTTGTGGGGCTCAGACCGTCACGGACAACTGGCCGAGCTAGGCTACAGTGCGTCAGTACCAACAGCAGTGGAATCGTTTGCTACTGCTAGAAAAATAATTTGCGGACAAAATTGCACTTTTGTAATCGAAGCTAACGGAACTGTTTTGGCTTGCGGTGAGGGAAGTTATGGACGTTTAGGACAAGGGAACTCGGACGATCTGCATTCGTTGAGCGTCATCTCAAGTTTACAAGGCTTCGTTATCGTCGACCTAGCTACCAGCGTTGGATCAGATGGACACAGCTTGGCTTTGGCTGAAAGCGGTGAAGTGTTTTCTTGGGGAGACGGTGACTATGGTAAGTTAAAAAAATGCAGGGTGTCCCAGGAATAAGAGGCCAAAACATGGGAATGGGTAGGTAATATTTAATGTGAGGGGTTGTATGGAATAAAAACTTTTCACACTAAAGACATTAAACTGTATTTTCTATGAATTAATTAGAGTACAACACTTAATTACTATAAATCAAATTAAATTAATGCTGTAGCAGCAACCTAGTGAACTTGATCGTGAATATCACACATTGAACTCGTAGTCTATGCATTGCTGTGTATTTATTTCTATCTTTTGTTTATTCTACTATTACTCACAAACACGATGTGACATTGAACGTGCCATACTATAAACAAACTACGATGGTCTAGGTCATCGATATTCTTAATAAACAATTTAATTAAATATACAAAATGTACGGGGTGTTCACACCACACCAAGTTTTGGCCTCTCATTCTGGGACATTTACGTTGAAAGAATTTCATGTTTATTTCCTACAGGTAAATTGGGCCATGGAAACAGCGATCGTCAACGTAGACCGAGACAAATAGAAGTATTGCAGTTCGAGGAAGTGATACAAGTCGCTTGCGGTTTTAAACATAGTGCCGTGGTCACACGAGACGGAAAATTATTCACGTTCGGTAACGGCGATTACGGTCGACTAGGTTTAGGTTCGACTTCGAACAAAAAGTTCCCAGAGCGAGTGACGGCCTTGGAAGGATACAAAGTCGGACAAGTAGCTTGCGGTCTTAACCACACCGCGTGTGTATCTGCAGATGGAATGAGCGTTTGGACTTTTGGAGAAGGTGATTTCGGTAAATTGGGTTTGGGGCACCGTACCAGCAAGTCTACTCCCCAGTTGGTGGAAACTATGTGCAATATCGGCGTTAAAAAGGTAATTCTTACTTCCCAAGGGTGTTTCTAAATCCATGTGACGAAATTGAGAAGGTAATTGTAATTGCTCGTATGAAATTAAAATGGATTTTTCCTATAACAAAATTTCCTTGGCTCAGCCATAGAGCTAGTGACCAATTTGGATGTTATTATATTCTAATTTAGCGTTTTGATTGCTGCTTGGCTGTCAGATTAACATATATAATCCATTTATATCATTTTTGGCGTTTGAGAAAAATGGCACACTCTTTATGATTTTGATTCATTATATATTTTGATATTTAGGCTTCTGGTACAATTTGTATATAATTTTTTAACAAACACCTGAACACTTTTAAAAATCATCAAAATTATTGCAAGCTACAAAAATTTTCTTGCGATCTGTACATATTAGGGTGTTTATGGATAGGTCATAAATGATCTTTGCATTAATTTATATTTAATTCTTACTTTTTAATATGTAGCTACCTGTTGTGACAATATTATGTAGGGTTTATATTGTGTTTGGGTTAGTTAATCCCTAATTACAGGGTGGACTCTTTGAAAAATAACAACTATGACTATGTTTCAATAGAAATGTATCCTACTTTTAGTTATTTTTCATGAACCACCTTTCCTTGGGCTTTGAAGGATTTGCATTTATAACGAATTCACTGTGCTCCAAACAAATATAGTATAGAAAAAAGAAATCTATATATATAAAAATGAATTGCTGTGCGTTAGTCTCGCAAAAACTCAAAAACGGTGAGACCGATATTCAAATTTTTTTTTTGGTTTTTTTTTGCTGTAGTTTAGGGATGGTTTAGAAAAAAAAAATTTTTGGAAAACCCGAAAATTCAGCTAAAAAAACTAATTGTTTATATTTAAGAGTAAAAATTGACATAAGACAGTTATAAATGATATTCGAATATCAAAAATGACAGTTGACAGCTGAAAAATTACAGTTGGTAGCGGAAAAATGACAGTTGACATCTAAAATGACATTTGACATTAAAAATTACATTATATCGTTTGAAGGAAAGGGTGTGTCATTGTACTTCGTTGTCAAAGTTTTCATTTCTGTCATCCTATGATATGATTGGTTAAATCGTTAAAAAATGTTTTATGCGCATGGTATTTTCATTGGCCGATCCAATAACAAATGAACAGAACAAAGCCATTTATAAATATCATTAGATCGTTTGTGTGAGTGAGTTTTTTATAATTATTTATATAGTATTATGATCATAGTCCATAATTAAGTATATTATAAATATTATGTAAATTAAGAATAATCTTTACTATCTAATTACCCATCTCATCGATAGAAATGGTATTTAATAGTCAAATTTTCCAAATTTCTTTTTAAATGGTTAAAGGTTAAAAGTATTTAAAATTCACAAATTTTTAAAAATGAATGATATACTATTATTTTTTCACTAAATTTACAGTATCTTACATAGTTTTAACAACTACATCATTGTGATACAGACTATATTTTAAAAACCCATCACTGCGTGCCGAGCGCAGCGAGGTTCGCAGAAACAAAATACATACAAGTATACCATTTTTAAATTTCATTACATCTACCATTAATTGCTGACAATGAGATTTGACAGTTAAATGTGACTTTTAACAATTGATAGCTGGAAAATGATCTTTAAAATTAAAAATGACAGTTGACAGCTAAAAATGACAGTTGACAACTAAAAAATGACCTTTGAGAGTAAAAAAAATACATAAAACAGTTAAAAAACACATTTAAGAGTAAAAATTGACATAAGACAGTTATAAATGATATTCGAATGTCAAAAATGACAGTTGACAGCTGAAAAATTACAGTTGGTAGCGGAAAAATGACAGTTAACAGCTAAAATGACATTTGACAGTAAAAATTACATTAGATCGTTTGAAGGAAAGGGTGTGCCATTGTACTTCGTTGTCAAAGTTTCCATTTCTGTCATCCTATGATTGGATTGGTTGATAATCACGAATCAAAAGTTGTAACAAAAATTTTTCCGGTGATACGATGTTCACAGGGTCAGCTAGTATATCAATAAATATATAAAAAGGCAAAGGAAAAATTGTAAATGTCAGTATTGTTGTGCCCTCTATGAGATATTCTGAAAACAAAATTCAAACGGGAATTTCCCCAAAATTTTATTGCTTCTTTCTTAGCGCCCCTTCAATGAGACTTAACGATTTTTCTAATGGCAAACTGACTTTCAACATACATTTTTTTTAAATGAAGCAAATCATCCATGTCTCCAATGTGACTGTTCTCAAATAAAGAAAGGAAAAACCAATGTCAATGTCACAAACTTTGTTATTATAAATGTTGAAAATCTAAAGCGCTACTAGTTTCGGCCTACAATACGGCCATCATCAGGCTACAAAGAAGATCTCTGATCTGTTTGTAATGTGTTTCTTAGAGGTACTGACATTGATGTTGGTTTTTCCTTTCTTTATACATTTTTTATTTAATTTTCGTTATAATAGGTCGGTTGCGGAACTCACCTAACCATCTTTCTAACAAACAACGGAACCATTTTCGTTTGCGGCGTAGATCGATCGCCTTGGCAGCAACATATGCGCGAAAGAACCGACTGCCGACCCCAGCAAGTCGGCAACATCAATGAATACATAGTGGAAGATTTTGCCATCGGAACGGAACACTGTCTCTTTCTAACAAAATGTGGTAAAGTTTTCGGATGGGGAATAAACACCGAAGGACAACTTGGACTACCGCACGTGTCTATTGTTAGAGTACCGGAAATTATAACGGAATTATCTAACAAGAACGTTCAACAAATTTCCACTGGACGTACGCATAGCGCTGCTTGGACGGCCGCTCCATTGTCGAAATCTTCAAGGTTCGTGGGGGATTTTAATTAAAAAAAAAATTTATAAATCCTATTTTTTTATTTTAGATTCAGTAACTGTTTAAGTTTTGGTCTACCCACTGAAATTCCACCTCAGTACGATCATCTACAAGGAGCTTCGATAAAAGCCATCCAATCCAGATTGAAGTTCTTGTACAACGTTTCCGATATGCTATACTCCAGTTGGACCTTAATGCCGTTGTGTTCTCGACAGATCGATTTGCAAGTACCTCCCTTAGAAGGTTTAATTTCGCCGAAACTCAGAACCCTGTTGGCGCCCAGAGTGTATACGCTACCGTTCGTACGTTGTATCGGCAAAACTATGATCCAGGGAAAAAATTACGGGCCACAAATCACCGTCAGGAGGATATCGCAGGAAGGTCGTAAGTGTAAACCGATATTCGTTCAAATAGCCAAACAAGTAGTGGATATCAATCCCAACGAAATGAGACTGCCGTCCAGGGCTTGGAAAGTCAAATTGGTAGGCGAAGGAGCCGATGATGCTGGCGGAGTTTTCGATGATACTATAACGGAAATATGTCAAGAGATTACTTCGGGTGTAGTGCCTCTGCTGATACCGTCTCCTAATGCTATTAACGACGAAGGCTACAACAGAGACAAGTTCCTACTCAACCCTCAGTTGACTTCTGCGCAAAATTTGTCGTGGTTCAAATTTTTAGGTAAGTAAAAATGATTCTGCGATAAATCGACATGAAATTGCAGTAGTTACAGTACCTAACCTAACCTAACCTAACCTAACCTAACCTAACCTAACATAACCTAACCTAAATCTACTTGAAATTGCAGTAGTTACAGTACCCGAGTAAACAACTTGAAAAGTGTGGGGGCGGTAAGAGTGGAACTTCATGAAGAGATGGTTAAAAAAAACAACCAATCGATAAATTCTGAAATACAATTTTTGATTAAAAATTAATTCCTTTAGAGTAATAGAGCAAGGAAAAGTGTGATTTTTGCCAGAAAATATTAAATAATATAAATAAATATAACACTCAGGACCGGTTTTATCAATTACCAATATTATCCATCTGTTAGGTATCCGTCAGATAACACTAAGTTGCAGCCAGTTTGTTCGTTTTTATCCTCTAGTTAGTTAACTGATAGATAATGAAAGTTGGCAATGCTGATGGATGAATGTAAGCAATCTCATTGGTTGTTACAAGATGTCACGACAGTTTTGTTAGGTTATTGTTGATTGTTTTTGTTTATGCAAAAGTTTGTGTTTTTACTTTCTGAAGAGTTTTTGATTGTTGATGAACATGCATTTTTTGGATGATTATATTCTGGATAGCGACGAGGACGAGGATATTGTGCAAGTTCTTGAGTACGAAATTTTATTGTAAGTCACATTTAGAAAAATGTTTAATAACTAGTTCTCTTTGAATGTGTTATTGCGATTGATTTTCAAAGAACATCTGATTCCTAATTAAACGTGGCAACGTAGTTAAAGTTCGGTGACCCGGTCGTGATTCTTCTTTAATAATGGTTGCTGATGGCCGAGAGTGTAATTAATATAACTAACTGTAGGTATGCCATGTAGAACTCTGCAAAAGAAGGCCCTATAGAAAGAGTAGACAACTTCGAAAAGTGGGATGACCAGGATTTTTATGCAAGATTTAGGATGACAAAAGAGGCTGTTCTGTCAATATTAGAACTCATTGAGGATTCACTTGAGCTTTTTACTGATAAGTAGGTGATTTTCGATTTCCAGTTTGCCCCATTTTTATTCTCGATGACATCTCAATGTTTATTTGCAATTTTTAAAAGCAAATTTCTCTCATCTGCTGTGAAATAGCATCCTCTCTTCTTCGTCGTACTAGTACTTCCATTTTTCACTTTGATCAAACCCAAGTAAATTGGACACGCTAAAAAACTTCGGAATCAAGACAAACCAACTCTTCTGCATAAAGTGAGGTTATATAACAGACCTTAACCTCCAGATATCGACCTAACCGCCAGTTGAAAGTTACAGATAGATATTTGACATTTTAGCTGTCGAAAATGTTAACCTGTTGTTGATAAACCGACCTTGGTTCTGGTGACCAATAGGTACACACGAATTTAGAAATTTAATAACTTGAAAATTGAAGTAACTTACTTTTTATAATATTTTAACTCAAATTATATGCGGAAAATTGAGTTTTATATGCTAATTTAATTTATGTTGCAATACATTTTAATAACCTCACTTTTAGAATTATTTCTACCCATGGAACTAAAAATTTACCACGATTTTTATGACAATATACTGTTTCGACGTTGACATTTAATATAAGTTGTCTAACGTTGACATTCCAACATTGCCATATTTTTTTCACAATTGTTGTTTAGAATATTAATTACCAGTTTTTATTTATTTCGTTAAAAATTAGCATCGTCAGGTTCTGTTGTTGATATTATCTTCTATGCGAGTCTGTCTTTACACTGACTGGTTTCATTTCGAGGACAGTATCCCTTCGGGTTACGTTAGGCTTGGTTAGGTTAGTTTAGGTTGTGTTAGGTTAGGTTAGGTTAGGTTAGGTTAGGTTAGGTTAGGTTAGGTTAGGTTAGGTTAGGTTAGGTTAGGTTGGGTTGGATTAGGGTAGTATCGCCACCCGTCACTGAATTTTGCGTGTTTGTTTATCTTTGTTTTATCTTTTATAATAAGCAAAAAGACCGATTAGTTTCACATTTTATTATCAATTTTTTATATATTTATAATGTACAAATATTATGATCCTAATATTTGGGTTTTATTTAGAGATGTGACAACGCTGGTATCTACATGACATAACGCACCTTGGACAGTGAATGTTTTGTGCATTTAACCTACAAAATTTGAGTTTTTGATTTCATTTTTCTCGAAAAATACTGGATAACCCGCAAATTTGTTTACGAAAATTTACTATAGAAACCAGTCCCTTTTTAGTGTTAATATTTTTTTTGCGAAATTCGTGTTTCCCTATTCTACAGCGGACCCACGACATTTCCAAAATAACTGGAAGTTAAGCATTAACTGACAAATAAATTGCTATTGATAAACTGGCCCTTAGTGTTACATATCGCTTCTGTTTTCATAACAAATATTTTCTACATTTATGGATCAGTGCTTACCAGCTAGTTTTACAAAATCAGGTTTCATTTTTAAGTAATAAATTGAAACGTTTTATTTTTTTGGCATAAAATCCAGTACAGCTTCTTCCTGGGCTGTATGCCCCAATGGACATTGAGTTACAAGTCATGTAAAATGTATACAACTTTTATTATAAGAAATTTTCTGCTCTACAAATATATAGTGGAATTCTGAGCAAATCTGTAAGGTCTCTAAGCAAAAATCTGTAAATATTAACATGGTAAACCCTATACGTTACAGATTCTGTAGCTTATAGGAAATTCTCAGAATTCCACCATTAGTGTCATGTTCAGACACATTTTGCCTCTTGGCGATTGGGCTACTAGAACCTTTATCAACAAAGTGTTTCCAAATAAATGTAAATTCCACAAATTTGATTTGATTTGATACCTATTATATTTTTAAATCAATAAATACGTAAAGATCGTATGAAATTGAGAAAATTCTCTTCTATTTAAGGAATATTGTTTGGAGTGGCGATACGCACTAGGAAACCATTAGCTTTGCCCATAGTACCGATGATATGGAAATTAATAGTGGGAGAACCCTTAACGGTCGAAGATATAGAAGATACTGATTGTATGTACGTTCAAAGTTTGAGAAGTATCCGCGACATACACTTGTCCGGCGTAACGGCGGACAATTTCCACGATATAATTCCTTTGGAATGCTTCGAAGGTAGAAGTTGCACGGGAAAGGTAAGTTTTTCTGTTTCTTATATTACATTGGTGGATACATCTCAGGTATGACATTGAAAACACAATTTTTAATCAAAATTCAACTTTATTCATACTCGTAGTTTGCTTTTACACAATACGACTGTTTTGGTTCTCAAAATACGCTTCAGTTTAAGCAATAACTTAACAGAACAGAAGGAATTTATTGTACTAACACGTACTCTGTGGAAGTCCATCTTACTAAGAATATTAAATAAAACTGTTGAACAAACTCAAAAATTTTCTAACTAAATAAGAGAATATGTAAATGATTGAAATTATGTATTAAAGGACTAGTAAATAAAAATCCTCAATGCTTAGAATTATATGGAACTATTAAATTACATAAAGAGTCAAAACCAATTAGACCAGTAGTTTCGTATGTTAACACTCCTAATACTAAAGTAGCTAAAAAATAAAATAGTAAATAATTATGGGTACATATCTAAATATTCGGTACAAAATTTATAAGACTTAATAAAGAAATTAAATAATTGTAATTTACAATGTGATGTAACGTAAGTGTTCTCTAAAATACCTCCTGAAGAATGTATAGATCTAGTTAAAAAGCTATTAGATGAAAGAAATCTCCATCCAGGTATATTATCGAAAATAATATGGTCCACAGAGACATAATTCTACAAAGAGTACAAGAATATATTCCAGAATTTTTTAAATTCTTTAATCAATGCTACAGTGAAGCTTCAGTGCTATGTTTTGGTCAACATTGCATTTTTTCATAGAGGGGTGTTCAACAGGGCGATCCCCTTGGACCTCCCCTCTTTTATTTAGTAATTCATCCTTTAATTACTTCTTTGAAATCTGAATTTAATGTTTGGTATTTAGATGATGGTAGTGTAGGAGGCAATTTTGACGATGTACTCAATGATTTTAAGAATATAATTGACAAATCCGCAAATTTGGGTTTAACAATCAACACAAGCAAATGTGATATCTGTTTTCTCCAAAACTCAAAAAACTTTTTAAAAGAATTCCAAGCAATTGGACCGGTAATTTGACCCTTTTAGGGTCACCTCTCACTCAGGATAGAGTAGAATATACTCTTAAAAATAAACTTTAAAAAATAGAAAGTTTATGTAAAAATCTTACTGCCTTAAATTCACACTTGGCTTTTTTTATTAAAGAATTCTCTAGTTATTCCCCGCTTATGATACCTCTTAAGATGTTCATCTTGTTGGGCAGCTAAAAATTTTTTATCAAATATCAACATTTCGCTAAGACATACTTTAGAAAAAATATCTAACTGTACAATGAATGACACAACTTGGTCCAGACCAGATTCGGTGGTCTTGGAATACGAGATTTGGAATTCTTATCATATCCATCATTTTTAGGATCGATTAATGATACATGTGCGTTGATAAAATGTATTCTTCCTGAATATATTAATAAAAACGATTCCGACTACAACTTCGCCCTAAAATATTTGCCCTAAATATTTGCAATTTGTCTTCTTTGCCTTCTTCATGCCCAAAAAACCAAAGGGATTATGATGATTTCATGTGTAAATTTTTAATAACAAATAAAATCGAAAACACAAAAGATATTAAAACAAAAGTACGCCTCCTAGCATTCCAAGTAAAGGAAAGCAATGCATGGCTTAATGCTTTACCTTCTTCTCCATTGGGAACTCTTCTTGGATTTTTAGATTTTTTAGTTTTTGTCATTTATATTTGTAACTAATTATTTAATGATAAAATTGTTTTAGGTTGTTCCTATAGTTCACGGTGGTCGAAACATTCCCTTAACCTTCGAGAATAGAGCGCAATATTATGAACAGGCTGTGAAATTTAGAATGCAGGAATTCGATATGCAAATAATTGCCATCCGCGAAGGAATGGCAGGAATAATCCCCGTACCTTTGTTATCGTTGATGACGGCCGATTATATGGAACGATTAGTGTGCGGCATGTCGCAAATTTCAATAACGGTTTTGAAAAAAATCGTCAGGTATGTTTGTTTTGTCTTATATCATCGATCTAATTTGTTTTTATTCTACAGTGCATTTTTACTTTTAGTTTTTTTGTACAAGGACTATGATTTTATCATTTTGAATTTATGTTCATAACGTTTTTTGTTTAGTACAAATAATATTATGATGATAAACCTCGAAGTACTTTTTTATTTATAGTGTAATTTACAAATTGTAGGGGGTGTACTTCACGACTAAAGGCCTGTTAGGTTGTATCGTCCAATTTTATCTATATCCTTCCTCCTTGTCTCAACTTTCAAAGTATTTTTTGTTTCATCTTGTATTTTATTTATTCTATACACACTAGCTTAGGAAACTTTTGTTAAAATACTACATAAGGTAACTACATCACTGACATTAATATTAATTTCTCTAGCTCAAAGTTCTTCAAACACATTTCCAATCGTAGTGTTTTCTTCGGGTGTTAAATTGTGAAGTTTCATTTTGATACACTATTGGCCATATTAAATCACGCAACTAGCAGTAATATTACAATTAGTTTCGTTCTCTGCTTTATGAAACCCCTATCAGTGTGCTTATGAAACTGACTTGCAGATAACAAAAGATTTTTAAAACACAGTTACAAGCTCTTTGCAGATATCATACAAAAAAAGTACTTACCTTAAAAAGACATTGTTGCCAGTTACATCGCCTTAATCTGCGACGAGATTGTTGATCTGAGACATTATCTACCCTTTAGAGAAAGATACAATGTTTTAATTCTTTTAGAAATTATTAAGGGCGCCACTGAAATCTTTTTATGTTTTTTATCATACTGCGAAAGAAAGTGATTTTAAATTTAAAGATTTAGATAAATAAGTATCATACACCCTAGAACCCATAACATTTGAATAGTTTAAAAATAGACTATTCAATGATCTTTCCAAGTTTCTTAAAATTCCGGTTTATTGTTTCCACATCTTTTTCTTATGCTTATATTTATTTTTATGAGGTTGATTCCTCATAATAAGGGTACCTATAACCCCCCTAACAATCTGGGCCCTTTCCTGGATTGGTATTGGAATCGAGCTCCTTGTTTCCAAAAGCCTATTTATATTTATATTATATTATTTTCTGGGTTCATCTTAAAATATTTACTTCTACATGCTAAATTTTTATATATTCACATACTAAACTACTTGATAGTTTTCTTTAACACATAAACAATTTTTTTTAACTTTCTTTTTCAACCCTTTCATTTTACATTTAAAAATTTGCCCTATTTTACTAATTTAACATTGTTCTGTAACTGTTTAAGTACATTATTTACTAATAGTGTAATTACCATGTTCTATTATATGTCATAATTTGTCTTATATAACTTGACTTTTGTAATTCTTCATTCTGACACATTGTGTTCTTCTCTTAGAGCCTGAAGATGGTCTTGTGACCGAAACATGTCGCTGATGTAACATTATCGTTAAATTACACACTGTGGGTTGACTTTGAGTTTTATTGCTACTATTGCTACTTTTCTTGAAATTACCTGAGCGTGCTTACATTCTTTGCTGTATAGTGATTTTTGAAAATGACTTAGATTGTTTTTATTATAGGTATAGAGAATTAGATGAAAATCATCAACTTGTGCAATGGCTGTGGAATATTTTAGAGAATTTTACAGAAAACGAAAGAGTTTTATTTATGAGATTCGTATCGGGTAGATCAAGACTGCCAGCTAATTTAGTGGATTTATCTCAAAGATTTCAGGTAAAGTTTTATGGATGTTTTTTTATTCTGAAATAATAACACAATTGTCATGACCCGAATTGTGCGTTAATAATGCAAAACTAATTAATCTTGAAAACTTTACATAATAATTTTCCATTTTAAGGATAATTTTTAGTTTCTATTAAAATTTTTAACTCCAAAAATGTTATTTAAAATTGTAAAGCAGGATTTCAATGCAGGATCAGTGTTCTATGATTGTATTGGAACTTGAAGATGAGGAAGTTTTGCAATATTTAAAAAAGTTAAATATTTTATTGTCTTACCAGATTATATTATGGCATTACAATCTTATCGATTAATGTTGTTAACATACCAAGTCGTTTTAAATTTTAGGTAATGAAGGTCGACAAAACTCCGAACGGTCTGCCAACAGCCCAAACGTGTTTCTTTCAGCTGCGTCTGCCTTCTTACACTAGTCAAGAAATCATGGCGGAAAAATTGAGATATTCCATAAATAATTGTAAATCTATCGACATGGATAATTACATGTTAGCCAGAAATACAGACCAAGGTGCCGGTTCGGATGAGGAATGGAACTGACTCTTAGGATTCGTTTTAAATAAGGCTGATTTTCATAGTTATTTAATACGGTATAGATAAAACGAATTGTCGAATTTATTTATGTTATTTTCAGTTTTAAGCGATTTTGTTTCATCTATTACAAATAAAAACAGTTAAATATAAAGTTATTTCTTTGAATTTAAATTCTCTTGTTGATTAATCATCATTAGTCAAAAATGGAACAATTTAACGTTTATTCCCATTTGGTTTTTAATCTCCATCTTAGGCAAAAACTGATTTTCTGTTAGAAGCGCAAAAAAGAGAAGGCATATATATAAAATATCAATTTGCTTATGTTGTACAAAAGACGTGGACTATTATAGTTATTTTGTATCAGATTATAAATAAGAAGAGGTATGCGAAATTTTTAAATATTTTTCTTTATAAAAAGTTTTTAGAGGCATCATATTTGGATAAACAGTCATCTGTCAAACCTAAAATCCGAGATGCGATAGCTCTTCAACAGGGCCAGAAGTAATGGAGATTGGCAGAGCTACACCGAGAAACTCGCAATATATAAAGGAGATCAGAAAAGCTAAAAAAAACAGCTTCAGAAAATTCTGTGAAGAAATAGACGCAACACGCTCTACAGCAAGACTACACAAAGTATTGGCAAAAGGAAGAGTAGACACTGTAATGGCATTACGGAATCCAGATGGAAGCTTCACAGAAACCGAAAAAGAACGAGCTCTGGTCCTGTTAGAAACTCATTTTCCCGGAGGAATTGTCCCTTCGGGAAAAACAAGTGAGAAAGCTAAAAGACCTACCAGGGAAGACACCGCAATTGCAAAACACATATGCAGTGAGGAACGGCTGAGATGGGCTATGAACACCTTCCAGCCGTTCAAAACCCCTGGAACGGATGGAATATTTCCTGCCCTACTCCAACAGGCAAAAGGAAGAGTAGACACAGTAATGGCATCACGGAAGCTTCACAGGAAGCGAAACAGGACGAGCACTGCTCTTGTTAGAGACTCACTTTCCTAGAGGAACAGTCACTTCAGGAAAAACGAGCGAGCAAACTAGAAGACCTATCAGGAAAGACACTGCAATGACAACAGGGGCAAGAAGCAATTAATCCTCACATGGAAATCGCCTTGACAAAATCTAATGACCAAAACCAAGACGCACTGCAAGAATCGCAGAAATAGAGGCAGGACAATGTGACCAGAGGCTGCCCGCAATGGAGAGCTGCATCCCCATTCATGTGGAGTCTCACTGTGAACAGTTTACTTTGTCAACTGACCAGGGAAGAGATACCATATCAAGGGTATACCTTGCAAAGTATGAAAATGTCCTCTATGATATAGTTCAAAGAGGACTGACTATTGCTAAACAATGGTGTTAATGGGTGGTACTCAACATCAACCCCACCAAAACCACACAAGTAGCCTTCACAAGGAAAAAGGAACCTAATTTAAAACCCATAAAAATAGGGGAGAAGATAGTCGAGTTGAAAACAGAGGTTAACTATTTAGGGCGAATCCTAGATAGTAAGTTACTCTGGAATAAAAACGAAAAGGTGTGCAGGAACATTGCAGGGAAAACTCAAGAAACCCCGTCACCATTTGCTCAAATATCCAGGCCGCTCTAAAGGCGATTTGTAGCTGCAGGACCAGCACAGCACTAATCCAGGAATGCGCAAATATCCTAGACAGGCTGGCCTCAAGACGGGATGTAACCCTATTATGGGTACTTCGTCCTGCGCTGTTTCTGTTGTTATTTCTTCCTGGTAGGTACTAAGAGAATAATTCCTTAGTGGCCCCTTCTTAATATGTCATCAAGAATTTTTTCAAGTGCTTTTAACAGAAAGGCTAATTCGCCTGAAGGATCTGGTTCGGGAGTTATCCTGATGTGATTAGAGTAGATTGGACTTCAGCCACCTCGACCTTCTGCAGATCTATTGTGGATGCCCTTTTTCCTTATAGGATTTTGTTCAATTTGGTCTTCTCTAGTAGACTTATTGTCCTGTGTAGGAAATCCCTTGTGTAGCTACTAGCTCCTGGCTTGTCTTCGCCTAAAATGAGAAATCTTTGCCTCGATAAGATTTCACAGCTGCATAGTATATGCACTGCCGTTTCCTCTGTTTCTTGACAGAATCTACATAGTGGAGAATCTGCCAGTTTTAATGCATACATGTGCTTATTGAGTTTACAATGCCCTTTGAAAAGACCCACCAACATTCTGATGGTGTTTCTATCCTGCCTTAGTAGATACTCTGTTAGTTTCTGTGTTGGTCCCATGATGAACTCTTTCGCTTGCCTCATTCCTGGTGAGTTGTCCCACCATTCCTGAGACTTACCTAGCTTCCATTTATTTAAACATGCCTTAATCGTCGTTTTTGCCATGCCACGGAAAGGTTCTGGTCCTAGTAGGGCATTTAACGCGCCAGAATTAGTCTGTTGGTACTTCCTAATTCCGTTAGGGCTCTTATGCAGTCCCATACCAGTCTAGAATTGACTTCGATTGAGCTCAATGCTCTGCCTGGAACACTGTGGCGTATTTTCCCAGTCTCAGTGTCATTTTTGTTTCTGGCCTATTTATATATATTCCGGCTCCTGTGCTCTTGTTGGTTTTGGAACCATCAGATAATTTCGGCTTGAATGGGAGGTCCCTTTTGCCAAAGTCCTCTGTCCATTATAAGTTTTAAAATTTTTCTCAAAATTGTACCTTGGAATCATCTCGTCAGACGGTAATCCAAGGATCTGGTCAGTATCTAACTCTTTATACAATTTGAGGTATTTTGTTGCGTGAAGCCTCGTAATGGGTTTGGCCCTCTTAAGGAGTCTCCAAGCAACTGATTTGGCCTCTGCCATTACATGTAAATGTAGTGGAGTTAGGTTAAGTAGGACTTCGAGTGAAGCTGTTGGGTAGTCTTCATTCTTGCCTTTGAATGCTATTGAGGAACCTGACTGCTCCAGCCTGTTCTGTTTTGGCCACCGTACCACCGACCCATTACCATGGGTCTTATGACTCTTGTGTATAGCCACAATGTCTGCAAGTGGGTATTCCATGTGCACTTTTGGTCAAAAGTGACTCCTAAGTACTTTGCCTCTTGGGCATATGGAATTTCCACTTCGTTGAGTGCAGTTTTCTCTTTGTAAAGTTGACGATGGTCGTTTTTTTTGGGGTTTACTGCTGATGTATAAGGTACAAGTTAGTTATCACAAGATGGATCGGAATTAAATGAAGGTACAGACGTTTTTGATAAATATAGAGTAGGAGACTTGATCCATGGATTAAGGGAGTGGATTTATATAATTACATAGTACCGAACAGATAAGAACGACTGAAATTATTTATGTTTTATTTTCATTTTGTTTTATCGTTTACAAAAACAATTTAATAATTCATTTACTTATTGTTTGAAATCCGTGGTTCCGTTACTATCGATTACTCAATAGCAGCATGGTAAAAAATCTAGCTAGCTAAAATTCACAAATTTCTTCAATATGGTGAACCCAAAGCAAAATTGAAGCGTTCTTTATTAGCAAAAATGATCGTTACAAAAACTAAACAAACCAACCGACTATGAAGAAAGAGCATACAGCACACAAGATGAATATAGATCAAAATACTGATAAATGAAAAAAGGATGGAGATAAGCATTGACATTCTTCTTAAAAACTCGAATTCCAAAATTGTCTAACGGACATTTTTATTTACAGCCAACTACACCTCTATAATTGTTGCACAAACAATAACTATAGATTTAACAAAGTAAAAAAAAAAGTATAAGACATAATATGAATAAATATATATTTGTATAAACTTAACTAACCAATTTAAAAGCAGAACTTTATAAATATATATACTCCGTATGGATGGCTATAAATAAACATAGATAGAATCTCATTACAGTCTTAAATAATAAAAAAAACGATAACAATTATGCAATATCGAAAAGGAACAAGCAAATAACCCACTTAAATTGCATTAGAAGTAAACATGGAATGAATATATTATATAAAGATAAAAAATTACGAGTTTAAACAGTTACTACTTAAAACGCTTATAATGATAAAAATTAACCATTATCTATATAATAAATTTAAACTCTCAATTCATTGGAGTTTAATTTAATACAAATTCTATTTTTCTTTACTGTTAAAAGTAATTTTGTTTCTATTCAACGTGGTTGTCACGACGTTCTCGTTGATTAGCCTCGAATCTGTATCTAATTTGTTTCGTTTCTTAGATGGTTCATCGTCAGGTATATATTCATCAATATCTGGTTCTATGAAACCTTTTTTTTGGAACCCTCCATAATCCGACGACCCGAATATATTCTTTTTGTTGTCCTTGTTGAGAAAACCCTTAACTGTATCCATAATTCGGTCGAACAATCCCAAAGAGTCTTTTGTCTCCGATTGAATACTGTTGTATTTCTTTCCCATACTCTCCAGGATCTTTGAAATCTCTTGTTCAGTGGAGTTCTCCATGTCCAGTTCATCAAGTTTTCCATCAAACTCCTCCTGTAATAAATTAACAAAGGATAATCACAACTGATCTAACCTTTGAAATTAAAAAAAAAAATAGATAACCATGTTTCAAGTGTTTATAAAAATAAACTTTAAACTTTAACTTGCTACATTTAAATAAAAATATATATCTGAGATCATTAAATACCTCATCTTTGAAAATTAAGAACTCCTCCATGTTCAAATTGTCTTCAGCTACTTGAGGGCTAGAAAGTAATGATCTCCTGACTGCAACCTGTTCTTGTTCATTTGGTATCTGGGAGGAAGTCTTGCTCTCAAACAACTTCATATTTGGCAATGATACCAATAAGGCAGAAAGTAGAACGACCATCAAGCATGTAGATGGTGTTGCTTTAGATGTTGTAGAATTGCAAATCAATGCTTGAAGCTTATTAACATGAGCAATTAAAGTTTTGTTTTGTCTTTGTAGATCTCTGACTCTCTGTAATAAGTTTTTATTCTCTTCTGAACCTAATAATAAAATAAAAATGCTCTTTAGTCAAAGTACATAAATAAAAAAGCAAAAAATACAGTGACAAAATCACATTATTATGCCTACCTCTTCTAACTTTCTCTTCCAAGCTATCTACATACTCCTTTTTACGTTTCCTGGAATCTTGGGCAGAAATTTTATTCCTGATTTTTCTGCGAATCCTCTTTAGCTCTCTTTCATCATTTTTAGTAAGGGGATGGTGTGTAGGTAAAGTTATACCTTCCTTTGCCAATAGTCTTTTTTCTTCATTAGTTAAATTTAAAGGTGGATATTGATTTGTTGAACTAACAACATTAGAACTTTCTTCATTGTTTGGTTCAAATTTACGTTTTCTTACGTTTCCAGTAAGAGCAGCAACATCAGCAGCACTGTTAAGTATTTTGATGCTTTTTATATTCAATGGGAATAGAACGGGAGTACCATTATTTGAAATTTGTTGTACTTTAAGTATCTGAGGTTTTGATTTCATTTGGGTTTTCTTATACTGACTAGCGGCGGTGTTTATCATAGGTTTGGAAATACATTTTTTATTGTTTGGGTTCTGTATAAGAATTTGGGTTGGCAATTTAGAAACAAGTGGAGTAGATGTAGTGACGAGGGGTGTTTCTTTCATAGGTTGCTCTGGTATCGGTTCTAAAATGGATATTAACTCGTTAAAGCCATCAATGTTTCCCAATATGGTACTAGTATCGTCATAACCCTCAATGCTGGAACTGTTCTTATCGCTTTCTGAATAAAAACTTTGCGGTGATAAGACCTCATCGACATTAGAACTGGCATCGCTGGAAAGATTGATATCATCTTCGAAACTTGGGAAAAATTCATCATCCATATTGTTTTCCAATGAGAGCACGGAATCGAAAAATTCAGAGCTCATAAGCTCTGAATTTTCACAACTTAATGTTACATCCATAGTTTCCATGTCACTATTACCTTCTTCGCCGCTGGAATTTAAAAAATCGTTGATATTCATTATTTTTATCACTTTAAACTAATTCACCCATATTGATATATAAATAAGATCAATTACTGTACACGTCACGAAACGTCATCAAAGAAACGTCAAACCGTCACATGTCATAAACTTCTTCTTTTACATCAATCCAAGTTTGTTTGGATCTACAACTACCACTACAGTATAGATAGAATTTGTCTGTGGTATAAATAAATTAAAAAAATATTGATTGGGTTTATTTCTTCATTTCTCTAAAATTGGTCTGTATTTCAATTGCAGGATTATAATGAAAATATAATACATACACAAAAAAATTAATAAAAAGTTTGTTAGGTTGAAATAAGAAAACTCGTACCCTCGTACCTATAGTCACAATAATATAATAGGCATGATGACAGTCAGTAAAAATCACTAAAATATTGATTTGTTATAATTATATAAGATACGGAGATTCTAAAGAATTTACTCATTTTTATATTACATGTGTGATTACAGGTTCGTTCCAACAGACAATCAGGGATGAGTTTCGGATTGTTTTCAAATTTGTTTCTACGCATGCGCGCATTTGATGAAGTTTGAAACTAATCCACAACTGTTCTGTTGGAACACTGTAGTAATAGTTTGACATTTAACACATGACAGTGCAACAAGTGTAAAATATTTTCCCATTCCGAATTTTTCGGGCGAACACCTATTTCCTCAATTATTTACTCGAGAACATGACTGGATTCGTCTTCACCGTGGAATGCACCAATACTTTCGTATAATAAATCGCTGTTGCCAATATTTTCATCCTGTACATATTTATATTAAATAGATTTCCTCACGATATAAATATATAATACGCGAAAAAGGTTAAAAGTTGAATTAAATGGTCAAACACTTGGTTTCGAATGATCAAATCTCCTTTGCGCATGCGTCTGATTTATAGTTCCTAACAAATTCATAAACTCTTATGATAGTTTTCAAACCGTTTGCATGTAACGTTGGAACAGCTTACTATCAGTCACCAAACTGTCACAGATTGTTGTTGGAACGCTAAAATGCACATACGCATGCTCACAACAATCTCTGATAGTTTCGGACTCTTGTTGGAACGAACCTTATTTATTTTAGTAAAAATATAAGCACTAATTTTAACAATCCGCCATATTAGCTGAAACACCAATCAGAAGAGAGTGACGTCGTACTTTCGTAAATATTGTTGACATTGACATTGGAACGTAAACAAATATTTTGTTCGGGGTTTTTATTGATATATTCTTACATTGTGGAATCGTACACCATCGATACATATTAGGATTCATGACTATGATAACTATTATAATCGCAGAAAATAAGTAAAAACAAAATAAACTTTTTCAACCACCCTCTTTTAACCTGCAAAATGTTTGAAGTTTGACGTTTTTACCACAGAATCCACAGATCACACGGGTCGCAGTGTGGTATAAATGGTATTTACGAATCGATGATGTCATAGATAGACGCCATTACTATTTTAGCGTTTTGGCGTCAAATTTAAAATGCATTTTTAAAAAGTAAATTTCTCATTTAAAAACTCTTTTTTTGCAAAAATAACATTTATCTTAGATAAAGTATATACGTGAAAACATCGTGGATCAGTTTTTAAAAATCTGTCATCATGCCTATTGTTTAGTCTTGTTTTGAAAAAATGATATTTTGTTTCTAATACCATTTTAAAAGATTTTTTTAGTTTTTTAATAGTGATATTGTATCATTAAATTAACAGATCGCTGTAGACTGTAATTCTATTTATATGCTAAGTTTTTTTTAAAATATACTCTTTATTATTCAAAAAACGATATTATAAAGCCTCGTAAACAAATTTTTTTAATTTCTGTAAGCATTCAATCTTAATTTTTTCAAATGCTTTTTAACGTAAACCACGTGGTCTCATACTTTCTATTAATGAAAAATGTCAAAGTCGAATATAGCTTGAAAAACGTACATTCTTAAAAAACTTTAAATCATTTTGAAAGCAATGTTTTTGTATGCATATATACCTGTTTTAAAATCCGTCAAGTGGAACTAGAAGCTTATTGTATTTGAATGTAATTAAATTTATCTTTCAAGTATTTCTGATTTTTATTTGATAATGATATTTCATATGTTTAATACACTTTTTACATATTGTGTGAAATAAAAATGGAAAATAAAACAGACAGCATCCAAATTTTAAAACAATGGGTGATAGAGCAACCCCACTTGACAATTAATGTGTGTAAGTATTTTATTTTCCTTTGCGAATTTTTGGCATATATTTCATTTATAAAAATACATCGTTAAAGTAACTTTTTTTAAGAACTTAGTTGCAAATATATCTACATACAGAACATAATATGGGTACTTGTTTTACCCGAATATCGATTCATTTTCAGCGGATGTTTTACTAAAAAAATTTTTAATCGCTTCCAACAACAGCATAGAAGTCGCCAAAGAGCTAATAGACTTGTTTTACACTATGCGTTTAAAAACGCCGGAAATTTTTAGCAACAGAAATTTCTATGATGCAGAAATTCAAGATAGTATTGACATAATGTAAGTACCTATAAATAGTGTGTAAAAGCGAAGTGGAATTATTTCAATATTTGGATTATTGTAAATGTTCGTAAAAAATCCAGAAACACACGTCAAATTTAAATCTTAAATTGACACTTCAACGGGAAAACGCCACCCCTTCCACTGAGTTAAAGATAGACGTGTGCAACCCCCAATTTTTAAAATGGGAAGAAGTATAAACTTGTGACATATCGTTGCGGAAAGGTCTTTTCATTATATATTAAAAAATATTATCGCTTTCACGTTTATTGCAACAATTTAAGGTAAAAATAAATGAAAATTTGAGGAAAACCTAAATATGTCAAAGTCTTTACATTAACAATTGCTTAACGCTTTATTAATTATTATATAAATATACCTACTGTTTTTACACATTCGTAACGCCCTAGGGCATTTTTAGCGTTACCGGTCATAACAGTGAAATTATGAGTCATAACACCTGCTGAAATCATTTTTTCGTAAAAAATAAAATCTTAAATATGTACCAAGGATATTACATCGTAATAGGCACTTGGTACATAATTAAAAAACTATTATAGTTTAGTTATTTTTACATCTTTTCTTCACTGGATAATTGCTATAATTTTTTTCTCCAGTTAATAAATTTTCAGTTTTATTAATTATTAAAAACAATTTAAGAAAGTTATTTCTTGCTTAAGATCAACATTGATTAATTTTTATTAAATAAAAAACTATAGTTCAATATCTATTGGTTTAAAATCCAATTGATATTTTAGACGACTGCGACAAAAAAAATTGTTAGTTATTTTATTTGCAAGTAACAATAATCAATGAGCATTATTGTATATAATCGAAATTATTATTCCATTTCACCGTTACACATCCACACTTTGTATGTACCCTCGCTATAATGTTTTACAAATAAAATTAATGCATTTTAGAGATATTCTAAAGCTGCCAAAGCTACTTGGTAACTATCAAATATTAATTGCAAGAATAAATTCATCCAATTTAGATAAATACCATTTCCAATCGGCTTTGAAAATGTTTACCATTTTCGATGATGTATTGGCCACGGTAGACGTAACATTTTCTCAGGGTGATATTGTTTTGATAGATTTGTATGGATTTACGGCAAGACACTTACCCAGAATATCTATTTCTTTAGTTAAAAAAATCATAGACTACATACAGGTACGTATATACTATTTATTTATCATAAAAAATGGTATACCTAGAAGGAATAAAAGTAGTAACACTCGTTCTTTAAAAAACTCGTGTCGTAACAGAAAGCCATATGAAATAAGTTGTTGTATTTTGTATGTAAATTACGAAAATTTGATTTTAAAAAGTATGTTGGTAGCACTGTGTAATTTATAACATTTGACAGTTTTGAAATTTAAATGATCAAATTTTAATGTTTTAATATTTTAAAATGAATAATACACCAATAATAATATAAGTAAAAGATGATATTCATATTCACAACTACTTTTTTAAAGAACAATATAAAATTAATAAATTGCTATTAGCCTCAAATGTCATTGTCAATAGTCCTGTCATTAGATACTTAACTCATTTTGCCAACCATTTAAAACAAAAATTTGCGTGCGTAAAAGTTACATTACGATACGCAAATGCGTTATAACAATTTAATTTATAATATTTACCATATTAATCTTCTGTAGTGAATAATTCCTTATCTCATACTTAGAGATAATTACTTTGTAATTTATTTTTAGGAAGCCCGTCCGGCAAATTTAATATCAATTCATTTCTTAAACGTACCTACTTTTATGGACAAAATATTATCTTTAGTTAAACCATTTCTACGAAGTAATGTATTAAAACTAGTGAGTATGGTCCAAAAAAATCATTATACAACAGATCTTTTTACTGTTTTATTTCCAGATAAACTTTCACCTTCCAAATTCGACCACTTTGTTCGAGCATATTCCGAAGGAATTGCTTCCCGAAGAATACGGTGGCACTTGTGGCACAATAGCCGAATACAAATCAGAATGGCTTAAGATTGTAACTCAACATCAAAATATTATCACGAATGATGATTATTGGAGAATAGATGAAAGTAAGAGGGTAAATAAAAGTAAATACGCAGAAAAGTTTGGTACTCATGGTACTTTTAGGAAGTTGGATATAGATTGATGCATTTTTTATAAGAAATAAAAGATTTTGAAGTTGAATCTAATACTTTTTTTTTTTACCTACCTCAAAAAAACTTTAGGATAGAGCTGTCAGTTGTCAGATTGCAACACCAGTGTTGCCAAATCCCGAAATAAAAAAGCAACCCTCGTACATCTCCTAAATCGAATTTTTGCTCCCTAATTTCCACAATGGAAAAATTAGGTTTTGGTAAGTAAAGTGACGCCATTTAGGACTTCCTAGGATAGGAATTACATGTCTGAAACTTTACCCCTGTTGAAATCTACACTTTGGAGTATCAGATTGGGAAACGTTGTCTATCAACCCCTAAAATTTCATTATGGGATCCATTATTAGTTATCATATGACAAAATATGAAAATAACGGAATACAATTTTTAGAATGTGTCATGCTTTAATGCAAAATTGTCTGGTCATTTTTATGCACGAATATTTCGGAATATTTCACGAATAAAGAAAATCCATAAACTGTCTGTTGGATTTGGTATTTTTTGGATCACTTTCATTTATACTGCAACGGGTGATGGAAGAATGTGACAGGTGCGAGAGGAATGCATGTATTTTGATGTATCTGCTTGTCATAAAGGGTAGAGTCCGTAAATGAGGAAGAAGATTTTGACAGGAACTTGACATGATATATAATTGTTTTAGGTTGGTAGTTATTCGAGAAAAATCGAGATGTCAAAATTTTTTATATAAAGCTGGTCAATCGCGTTTAGAGAGGGAGTGTTCGTTCAACCTTGGTGAAGTTTAAAAGTAAAAAAGTGACAGTAATGTTGTAATCAGTATTCAAACAATTTGTAAATAAATTGTATTTAAAATCCTCACAAGTGTTGCAATACTTTCCTCTATATATCGTATAGAGCACTTAACCATTTTTTTCCATTTTTGACGTCTACCTGACATTTATTTGTGTTGTTTACTGGCATCTAGCGACACGGTTTCAAATGTGTTGATATGACGACTTGAAGCTTTCGCAGTGCAATTACCGCTGTGAGGTTTTCGATAATTGCATTGCTCTTATGAGACATTTTATACATGAGGGAATTCATGAGATTAAACCTCCCAGTTTCTTGAAATTTGTAATAATTAATATAATATACACTATAACCTTTTTTAATAAAAAAACTCGCTTCTGATTCATTTTGTATCTAACAACATATTCTACTTGCTGTCATTAACTTCCGAGGGTTAATCCGAGATAAAAATAAGAATCTGCGGTATAGTTCAATATATTCATTTATAATTATTGTTCTATATAAAATTAAAAAATAATACACACCGGATAAACAATAAAGTAGGTAAAATTTTGTTTTTTTTTTCACACAAAGAAAAAAAAATTGTAAAGCATTAATAAATTAACTTAACAATAATAATTACAAAGTTTTATGTAAACTTAAAGTATCTTTTAATAGTTGATTACGAAGATTCCACAAAGCTGCAACTACGTTGTCGTGTTGATCATTCTTGCGACCCAACCAAACAGAGACGTTTTTAATTTTTTCCGGGTCTGGTTCGGGAGTGTTCTCCTGAGTGGCCTGTAGAGTTCTTTCCCAAGGAGTGACGTGTTTGTTTTCGGCTTGCAAACCCTCAATGTATCTAACAAAGCAATTTAATATCAATAAATTAGAGATACCTGTCTTACTTGTTGATTAATCAGCACAATAAACGTTTTAAATAATATTTACAACTTACTTGATATACGCTTCGGAATGTAAAACACGTTGGGGACGTGGAGGAACAGAAATAAACATAGGTTCTTGAGGTTTTTGAGCATTTGGTGATAAAACGGGTGGCGCTGAAGAAGATAAAGTTAGTTAAGTGTAAAAATTGCAACTTAATTTACATTGGTACAAAACTTGATAGTCACTTAGCTATTCTTTTCTAAAATTAGTAGTAATTAATTTGAACCATCAGTTTTCATAAAGTATACAAGTAAATACACTCACCGACTTAAAATTCGAGGCTGATTTCTTTGAATTTTTTTGCAACTTGTAAATAAAAAACTGTACTTGTAGGTTTACTATTCTGACGTCTCAAAATAATTTCATACTCCCCTCATATACAGGGGAGAAAAGAAAACAATGTAGATGTGCACATATTGAACTTTATCAAGATGTCTAAATTCCAACACTTCGTTTTTTTTATTTACCCAGATAACGATCTGTGGTGTGAACACCCCCCGTATATTTCGTATATTTAATTAAATTGTTTATTAGAAATATCGATGGCCTAGACCACCGTAGTTTGTTTATAGTATGGCACGTTTAATGTCACATCGTGTCTGCAATTAAGGTTGAATAAACAAAAGATAGAAATAAATACACAGCAATGCATAGACGACGAGTTCAATGTATGATATTCATGATCAAGTTCACTATGTTGCTGATACAGCATTAATATAATTTATTTATAGTAAATAAGTGTTGTACTCTAATCCATTCATAGAAAATATAGTTTAATGTCTTTAATGTCAAAGTGTTTATTCCATACAACCCCCAATATTAAATATTACAGATCGTTATTTAAATGACTGTAGAGAGTAAACCATGGCTAGGAATCTTATATGTAAATAAAAGTTCATTGTTATTAGTTGAGGTTCCAACCGCAAAAAACGCTGGTGTGCTTTCATATGTCACTTCTGTCAAAGAATTTTCGTGTTTTGTGAATTTCATTGCCATTTTGTGTTTATAGTAAGTCAAGTTCGGTTACTCTTTACAGTAATTTATAGTGTATAAGAAGTATTTGTTACAATTTCTGATTAATTAGAGATAAAAATGGGTTTTCAATGTTGTGTTTCTGGATGCAATAACTCCGATAAAATAGGATATCAAATGCATCGAATTCCTAAAGATGAACAAGTAAGTTGAATTAAAATATAAAAAATTATTAAATCCTTAAAATAATAACTTTTTAATATTTCATGGTTATTCAATTTTTAATTTAAATTAACCGTGAAATTTAATTTTTTAAATAAACCTTGAAAGTTTTATTAAAGTTCTTTATTTAATGTTTGTGTTGTGTCTAAAATACTTTAACTGTGAGAACTTTGGGATTAATTAATAATTTTAAGAGAGAAACATCTTATAAATTTAATTTCAGCTAGGCAAACTATGGTTGTCATTAATTGGATGGTTAGATTTAAAAGAAAAACCATTGTCAAGAATTCATGAATTACATAGAGTTTGTCATGCACATGTAAATAATTTATTGAATGTAATAAATATTTCATAAAGATGTATTTGTGTATTATTGAAGAGACCAGGAGATTTTTCCCATCAAAATATTAATCAAAACCTATTAATATTTAAATACATTTAAATTTCCCGCTTTATCTTATAGTTCTTGGTTCCAAACGCGAGGTGCCGCGAATATCGTTTTGGTGTCGAGGTTATAATGGCAGTTTCCGATCTATCTCAGTATATATATCTCTTATCTATGGAGTAAACTACAAAATGCTAGTAGAGTGCTGTGGCCACCTCACAATTTGACAACTGTCAATATCTATTACATGTCAATTGCAGTTTAATTGTCTACATAACAAAGATTCTTTTTTTGGCAATAATTGCTGTTTGAACTATCACCATATCATGGTTTCAACGGCTACTGATGCAGCGCGAGCAGTTGCTCTAGAACAAGACAGTAAGTCTCAATATTATACTGCTAGAATATTAAATGTTACAAGGTGTAGCGTAAAACATTTCAGTGAAACTGGTAGTTTTTCGAGACAACGAGGATCTGGCAGACTACGAGCTACAAGTGCTCCAGATGATCGTTTTGTCTGCTATCATAGCTCAAAATCGTTTAGAAGAAGTACGTCAAGTAGCTGTTAACGAAATAACTATCCAAAGGCTATTAAGAGAAAATGGATTACGCTCCAGAAGACCTGCAACTGGCCCGGAGTTACTTAGAAATCACAGAACAGCGCGTTTTCGATTTTCCAGGGAGCATCAATATGGGAATGTTGATGACTGGAGTAAGATTTTATTTTCTGACGAGTCAAGATTTTGTTTACGTTCACCTGATGGTCGTGAAAGAATATACCGAAGAGGCGAACGGTTCGATCAAGCAAATTTTTCTAAAAGACTTAGTTATAGAGGAGGATCGGTAATGGCATGGGGTGGCATACGCATGGACGCTCGTACTGATTTAGTCATTGTTGGAGGCGGAGCAATGACAGCTGACGGATATATTCGTGATGTCCTAGAACCACGTTATTCCATTTGCACCATTTGTAGGAAATTAATTCACGTTTATGCATGACAACGCTCGTCCACATATTGCAAGGACTGTATCTCTACATTTGGACGAAATAGAAATTCAAAGGATGAACTGGCCATCACGTAGCCCAGACCTCAATCCAATTGAACACGTCTGGAATATGATGGGTAGACAAGTTCGTAACCGAGTTCCTACTCCAACTAATGTAACTCAATTAAAAGATGCTTTGGTCCATGAATGGAATCAGATTGCCCAGATGAAGATTCGACATTTGCCACGACGTATTGGGGGGAAACACCCGGTATTAATATTCGAATTTCTAGTTTTTGTTAATGATTTGCTTATTATTGTTAATAATTTTTTTTATAAAACTATGTTTCATTTTCTTTAAACCGTCACATTTCACAAACAAATCAAGATATCCGTGTTGAAAATAAATCAGACTTATTGATAAAGTTTAATATGTGCACATCTACTAGCAGAATTAACTACAGGGTGAGTCAAAAGTAGAGGAAAACATTGTTTTCTTTTCTTCCCTGTATATGAGGAGAGTATAAAATTATTTTGAGACGTCAGAATAATAAATTTAAAAGTACTGTTTTTATCTACATTATCGCAAAATATGATAGTTGGTGTTTCATTTACTTTAGAAAATTCAATTTCTTTTAGGAAATTTCTTAAATAAACAACTTCTTTTGTAGCTCTGGAAAGAGCAACATAAAGTTGCAAAAAAAAATCAAAGAAATCAGCCTCCGAGTTCGGAAGTTAGAGCATTTTAAATAAATCAATATTTCGAATGGATCAAATTTTAAGACGGTGAGTGTAGAACAATCAATTCAAGAATCCCTTCAATTTTTGTTCATAGACAGTGAAATGGCTAGAAGGAATTTAAATCCATTCACAAAATTGTTTTTATTATAATATAAATAAGGTTACCTGTAATGCTTGACGAAATACTCCCAGAAGTTGTGTTGAAAGTATTATTAGTCGCTGTTTGCAAATAAAAAGGGAAAAATTAGTGTATATTTAAAAAAATTTAATAATCTGGTGCTAAAAATTTAAACTACATACCACATACAAATTATAAAATACACCAAAAAGCTACACTTACAGATAAGTACTACAAATCAAATCCATTCTAGCCAAAATTCTACAATGTGCAATAGTACCAACGCTAATTATTCTACAGCAGTTTTACATTTATAAATAATAAAAAGTTACTAAACAAAACTTTACAACATAAAATTACTAAAATTTCTAAATTATTTTCAACAAAATATATCATGCAACTTTTTGTACTTTAACTTAGCATTGGTACTAAAAACTAAATATCTAAAAACGAAATAAAATTGAAAATAATAAAACTCACGAGCATTGGGAGTAGCGGAGGGAGTCGGACGACTAACAGCTGCAGGCTTACTGGAAGGCTTGAAGTTCCTACCACAACATCAACATGATACTAATTTGCATTACGCTACTACTGTACATTTTATCAACAAAACTCATTCTCAAATGATTTAATCTTTGTTGCTTTATGAACACTTACGTTAACAAACAAATCAAATAGACACACCAAGTGTGATTTTCTAAAGAGCTTAGTCATATCAAAGTAAAAAACAAGATGAACTAATCATCAAAAATGTTACTTCTTAAATTTCATTCTTTGGCAGTTCTTCATTTAGATTGTTTTCACGTTAAAACTTTCAATGGTGCAGTAAATGAAACACTTTAGTTACGAGTATTTGGTGCCTACTTTTTTGGAATCACATTATAGTACCTATATAACAAAGAAATAAGAAGAAAATGGAAAAACAAAATATATGGAATGCGCAGATCAAGAATATATATTTGAAGAGATGGGCAGGTTTGGATATCTGGGAGCAATGTTAGCACAAAAACCAAACATAGAAGAGGAATTTTAAAATAGAATTGTGAAGGGCAACAAGTCATTTTATATAGGGTATTAAGAAATAAAAGTATATCAAAATAAAGCTGCACCAAATGGCTTTAAGACCTACAGTAACTTACGCAACAGAAACCTGAACATTAAATAAGAAACGACAAGAAATTTTGCAAGTATGGAAATGGAAAGTATTTGGGGGAAGAATGAAAAACGGTGCAGGTTTGAGAATGATGTGGAAAGAATTGGAGAAGTTATATGGGGAGTCCAATATATTATGTGTGATAAGGGGCCAGCAACTAAATGGTTAGTATATATTCATAGGGTGTCAAAGGGCAAATTACCGAAAATAATAATATCCAGTAGAATAGGAAGAAGCAAGAGAGGTTGACCACCAAGAAGACAGTGGCGGCTCGTGGTACTTGAAAGTGGTGAGGCACAGTTAAATTTTTTTTTAGGAAAGTTAGAATTTAAAGTTAGTCTAGTGGTCACTCTACTTCGTCAGTTGTGTAATACCATTTGTAAAAATTTTTAAAAAAATTAAAATTGTTTATAAAGCTAGGGCTATGTTATCAAACAATTTCATAAACTTGCCAAGAAATTAAAATTTCGTCTTCAATTTTCTTATTTACAACAAAAGCAAATGAATTCGTTTTGAATAGTTTTGGATGCCCCAAAAAAAAACCGATCTATTATCATTATCATGTTCTAAAAATGTTTTTAAATTTGTGTCATATTTGCTAAAAAGAATAACTAGCTCTTTAAAATTCCCGCGATTTAATGATTCATTCGATTCATCATGCCCCCTAAAAGGTAACTTGCCTACAGAGATGTCATGTAATATCTATCAGACTTCAAAATTTGTCCATTCTCTTTAACCCTGGCATTAAAATTTTCAAAAGTAATGTAATATTTTAGAAAAACCACCGAGATTCACTGCTCACCGAACCGAAAACTATAATAAAAAAGTGTAAAAGTCAAATGCACTGTGCACTTTTAACTTTTAACCCTCAACTTGTTAATCTAAAAATAGCGGCGTCCGCAGAGAGGCCAGCCTATATCCATATACCACCTAAAGCAGAAATGAGATGGATGATATTTATAGCGAAACGTGGTAATTGACGGCGGCTGGACCGAGGGTGAGGGCAGGACCGTATTTTACTAATTTAATAATAATTCTAAATGATACAATAATGAATGCAAATAGTAAAATAGGAGAAGCTGCTACTGCAAGAAGAACATGGAGCCTAGGCTTGACGCGCTAAATATTTAATGTTGATCTAATTAATTTCTAGATTCCTAATTAACGTGATTATTTTACTCAGACATCTGTAAGTTTTCTTGAGCAAATTGCAATATGCTAACTTGCTGGTAATGAGGACATTGTATATAATATGTATGAAATTAGGGGTGATAAATACACTGCAACCTATAAGATCTATTTTGACCCTCCTTACTTGCCATAGTCTGACGTTTTCTCAGACTTATAACAGATTTTCTGGTCCTATTTTCCTAAGAAAGTTTAGGACATCGTCAGGCTTCAAATCAGGTAGATTCTCCTCTTCTTTTTCATGTGCTTCTAAGTATCCTAGAATTTTGCAAGGCAGGGCATTCTGAGAACATGCGTATCAAAGTTTTGTCAATTACTATGTTATAATTAACTAACTTCATCTGAGTCATCACACAGAACCATAAATATGCTAGATTTTCACTTTAATCTTCCAGTTAATTATTTAGACTACTATTTACAAGATGGCAGCTCTTTAGAAAATCCATCACCTCTACTAACGCATACATTTTTAATACCTGGATATTCAGGTTTATTTTAGATACCAAAGGAAGATGTTTATAAAAACTATTTAGACTTTTGAGTGTAAAAAATAAATGAGTTTTGTTTATGTATATAAAAAATAAGTAAAATAATCAACGGTTCATTCAATAAGAAAATCGATGCTATTCAAGCACATGCCACTTGTAAATGAAACTGTGACAAACCAGAAAAAAATTCGGCGACCGTTGAAACGGCTGGTAGCAATACTGGCATCACTCGATTACCCATGAAATTCCTGTTTCAACAATTTATTTTTAAAAAATTTACGAAAATAGCATGTTTCCGTTCATTTTATTGCTTGTTTGATATACAAACAAAAATATTACTCTTTGCCACCTTGTAAGTGCCCTTAATTGATTTTATTATATACCAAAACATAAAAACCTTATCATTTGACAACCATTGACATTTACTTAATACTTAAATTGATGAATACAAAATCATAGACTAAATTATAACTCACTTGCTACGATTTTCAGGAGGTACACTTCTACCATTGCCCTTGTTGATGTGCATATCACGAACGTGTCTTATCAAACGAGTCATATTGGGGAACGGTGGCACATTCTTCTTAGCCCTGTTGCAGTTACGCCAATAACAATTGAATTCGGTCAACGCGTTTTCCTGATAAAAAGCTTGGACATGTCCTTGAGATTCTTTATCTTTCACGCAATGTTCAATAAGATCAGATACCTCTTCAAATTGATAGTCACAATTGTCCCAAAGGCATTCAAAAACCTGGAATTAAAATGTATTTAATCAAAAATGGTAAATTATATAAACTTAGTGGTTATTTACTTGATCAACAGGTGGTGGAGGTGGTTGTGAAGGTGCAGGACTTCCACATTGTTCTTGTTCTATTAGTAGCAAAGCCTTAGTTTCTTCATTTAATTTGGATGCTTTTTCCTCCCATTGTTGCTTCTCATGTTGAGGCAATGATTTCCATTCGCTACCAACGATTCGGCTGATATCACCAAATGTAGATTCTGGATTATTCTGAACTACTTGCTTACGCACCTCACGCGAGTACAGGATGTAACCAGTTACCACTTTATTTTTATTTGATTTCTTCATGTAAAAGAAAATCAATATTTCAAAAAGTTTAAAAGACGCACATAAATTGATAAAAAAAATGTGCATTGTTTAATTCAGTTTTAAAAAGTGGGATATACACACTAAAATATTGATTATAATTAACATTTAACAACGTAACATTGCACTTTTAACTTTACCAAATTGCTATCCAGTTTGTTTACTTATCCTGGATCTATTCACATACCTTTTTAGAAGTAGGAACAGGGGTTGGTACAGGGGTAGTTGAAACAGGAGTACTTGGAATAACAGACGGTATTTCTCCAGAACCAACTGATGGTGGACCACCATCTAGAGAATCTTCCATTGTTACGTCCATGTCATTCATTTTAGTTAATTGTGGGGATGACTCCTGAAAAGCATTATATACACCTTATGACTTTATACCCATATACATAAATTCAGCCCCCTACTTATCTACAAAGAAAAGGAAAAAATACTCTGTATAACAAAATAATAGCTATATTTTAGTTTATATCAGATAATCTAAGACTAACTCTTTATAATATTTAGAATACAGCAAAAGTCTGTCATATTCAGCATTTGCATACTAATTGTAATTAAATTATACCACCTAGTGCTCAACAAAATGTATTAAAAATGATAAATTATTATTAAATTTTTGTAGAACTTAATGTCAATTCTTAGTTTGTGTAATAATAATAATAATACATGCAATTTATTTTATTCAATATTAACAATGGAGGTTTAAAGATATGGTTTTGTTGTTTAATTAATATAATACTATTAACTTATCATTTATAATTTAAATAATAAATGAGAATGCATTTATGACAAATATTAATATAAGCTTTAGAAAATTCTTTCTAAATTATAATTATTTATAAATTATATTTACCTAAAAAAGACTACACCCATACTTGACTGCAACAATATCACAAATTCTCTGTGAATAAAAATCAATTACTTAACTGCTAACAATAATAAATGAAATGTAAAAAAGCTTATATAAATATTTAATAAACAAATATTTTAAGCAGAGCAGTTTTTCCTTTTAAAAATGGAAATAGATTGTGGCTTCTATGAAACAGATGAAAAACAATTTATACAAAAAAATCTTACTGCATTTGTTAATAAAAAATGAATACAATATGTCAGCTATATTTACAACAGACAAAAATCATTTAACTAAATTAATATAATGATAAAATTTGTGAGTCACGAATAATATAACCAAATAATGAAGCGAATTTTTTAAATTATTAATGTAAGTATATAATTTCTTAATAACTTGATTTTAATTATATTTATACAATTTTTTATCTAAATTATAAATTAATTTCATTAAAATAATCAATTTAATGAAGATAAATACTGATACTGACAAATAAAAAATATAAAAGACAACGCCTTGTTACCCCGACTAAACATTTTTACAAGATCATGTATTCCCTGTATTCCACAAAAGCCACACAATATCTAGATACATTTTACGCGATTTTTTACTAAAAACCTTTCGAAATAGATCTAGTATTTAGCCCACAAACCATTACATTTAGCACCGATAATAATAGAAAGTTATTTTTACATTTTATAATAATTATAAACTCTACTTTATAGGTCATTAAAAAAAGGTTGAAAATAGAAAAATTACATTTCCAGGAAATGGAGCACTATCCATTGCAGATTCCATGATGCCTCGACTTCCACCGATTGTACTTATTCACATTATAGAAATACAACAATTAATTTGAAGAAAAACAACACATTTCACAAAAAACCGTCAAAAAAGCTTTTTTTATCGTCATTCCACCATCATCGTCAGCTTACATTTTTGACAGAAGTTGAGGTTAGTATAGGATAATGGCGTTGGATAGCGCGCGCAATTTAAAATTTTTACATGTAAAATTTTAAAATGTAGCGAGTTTGAAGTTCAATTCAGAAAATGTGTATTAATTAAAAAATATATTTGAATTAAGAGCAGTTTACTGAGCTTTACGTTAAAGATTAATATTTTATTGATTAAGATATCGTAATTTAAAAATGTTTTGTAAAAGCAGACAACAAAGTTTTACAGAATTTTAATTTTGAAAAATTTGTATCGGTTTTCAATTGATTATTTGGAATGTCTAAAAAAACGCCAAGTAGATTTGTATACGAGGTTTTCCAAAATTATCATAAATGCAAGCAAAATAAACGAATCTGGTAAATTTATCAATAAAATTTAATTTCACAATCTTAAAAAATAACTACTCACCTGTTTATATAGTTTGATTCAATTACATTAAAAATTATTGCAGAAAAAAATTAAATTAAATATTTCATAATTCTATGTCAATATTAAAATTAAAAATTATCTTCCCCAACTTTTTAAAACTGAAAAACAAACTTGTGCACTAGGTTCTACATTTAGAATAGGTATCAAATTTTGTAGAATAAAATATCTCGAAGGGTATTAGAATAGTTAAATATCAGTTTATATGAAATAAAGTAGTTAATTGCTTTTGTAATAAAAAAAATGTTTTTCAAGTAGAACGCGAATGCAAAATTTAATACCTTATTTTAAAATTCTAAATAAAAAATATAATTAAAACGTTAATATTGACGAGTTTATGCAGTAAATCATCTCTCGTTCCCTGTGCATGCTTTAAAAGAGAAATATCATTACCAAATAAACTGGAGAATTTATTTAAAATGTTCGCAAATTTCTAAAAAATCTGTGTCATATTAACGCTTTATTTTAGTAGGTCATATGAAACTTTTTACTTTACAAGCAAATACCAACTTTAGATAAAGTTTTGCAAGCCATTACGAATGATGTTGATTTACCCACAATAAGCCGGGATAAACTATGGAAAACGTTACATGAGTTAAACTTTAAATTTGAAAAAATGGGCTGACACTCAATGCTAATTGATTCTGAAGAAATTGTATGTTGGAGAAGACAGTACCTCAGAAGAATACAACAAGTTAAAGCTCAAAATAAAAACATTTATTATTTAGATGAAACATGGGTTAATGAAGGACATTGTGTAGGAAGAGTTTGGAAAGACAAAAATATAAAATCATCCCATCAAGCTTTTCTAGAAGGATATACTACTGGTTTTAAGGAACCTATAGGAAAAGGTAAAAGATTAATTATTTGTCATATAGGCAGTACAAACGGTTTTCTTGAGAATGGTTTACTCTTATTTGAATAAAAAAAAAAACCGTTGATTATCACGAAGAAATGAATGGAGACGTGTTTGAGGAATATTTTGAACAGATGATTCAATTCATACCAAAAGGATCGGTTATTGTAATGGACAATGCAAGTTACCACTCCAGATTACTTGAACCTTTACCAACCACTAAATGGAAAAAGGATGAAATTGCAAAATGGTTATCTTCTAAAAATTTAGCCTTTGACAATACAATGCTGAGGGCAGAATTGTTAACTATTGCTAAAAAACATAAGCAAAATTATAAAAAATATAATATTGAGGAGATAGCCAAAAAACGAGAAATTGAAATCCTTCGTTTACCACTCTACCATTGTGAGCTGAATCCGATAGAATTGATATGGGCTCAAGTTAAAGGTTATGTTGCCAGAAATAACACTACTTTTAAATTATCAGATGTTAAAAATCTCTACAATAAGGCAATATCTGAAGTAACAAGTGAAAATTGGCAAAAATGTATTAGACATGTTACAGAAATAGAAAAAAAATGTGGGAGCTAGATAACATAATTGATATTACTATAGAGCCCATTGTAATTTCTCTAGAATCAGATGGTGAATCTTCTGACACAGAGTGCGAGGAACCATAACTTTAAAATTATTAATTTATGTACTTTAATTTTATTTTTAGATTTTTATTTTTTAAAATTCAATATTGTCGTATTTTTTGCATGGTGCTCGTCAAATTTTATCCTTGCGGTTGGTTTTTTTTTCTCATATATCTACTTAATTGTTTTTTTAGCTCCTCATATTAATTTATAAGTAATAGTAATTATCTGTACATATTATATACATATTTTGTAAATAAACATATGCCTAAAACAAAATGCCTAAAATAATATTGACTTTTAATTCATTTTACCCAAATTAAATTACTACTTACGAATTATGTTTATCTATCTAAAATTGGTAATCTAGGTATAAATAACTAAATCTTTCTATTTCCATATTAATTTAATTTTGAAAACGCACGTCTATGGTTTATTGCCTTTAACACTGATAACTGCAAAACATTTCTGGGAATTTACTCTCTCTTGATTTTCAAATACACTATAGATGCGGCAAAAAGTAAATATACAAATAAAAGATTTCAGTGGCGCCAATTTACTAATTTTCCGAGGAAAAAATTATGTACAATTCGTCAGAGCTAATGAACTGAGGCATATTTTTAATACTTTGTGTGTAAGCAAGCATCCTTTGCTTACTAACTACAGAACCTTATTATTTTATATTAATTAGTGGCAAATTTATATACTAAATTTTATTATTTGAATATCAAACACCTGTTTTATTATTAATTAGGATACATAAATAATATAAAAGAGGTTTCAATATGACCCATTAAAAGTTTCTTTTTCGAGCATCTCAAAATCAACCAAATTAAAATTGAGCATTCCAGACCTACCTTTGGTGGATTGAGCACCCTATTGAAGAAGTAGATTTCGTCTTCGGTAACGTCAGGATTGTGCATGTATTTCTTAAGACTGCCCGGAGTGAGTTTCTTGACTTGCTTGTTGATTTCATCGTACATCGATGCACATATGTAGACGTCAGATTCTGGTATTTCCGTCAATCGGTCTATAAATCATCATAAATGTCGTCAATACTCACCTTATTTCTTTTGTTATTTAAAAAAAAAATCGGCGAATTGGGAAATAAAACTAATATTAAACCGTTTATTTTTCTCTAGATTGCATATAAATAATTTCCAAAAACCACAATAAATTTATTTAATGTTAAAACTATAAAAATGCAACTAGTTTCGGTCTTAGACCATCATCAGGCTAAAAATAAAAAAGATACAGTAAGGTAAGGGTTAAGACAAGAACTATAACAATAATAAATAAATATAAAGCTGGGCAACATAGTAAATTGAGTGAGGCAAAAAATTAATAAAGAAAAGCTTACCTGATCATGTAAAAGTGAATGCATTTGAACAATATTAAGTTACATCAGTCAAAATTATATGAATATGTAGGTAAATAAAATATAAAATATAATAACTTGCAGAACATAGAGGGACAAAACGGGATTTAAAAGAAAACAACCAAAAGGTCAAAAGAAAGGACGTAAAATAAAGAAAGGATAGAAACATCTTTATACCTAAACAATGTAGGAACATGGAAAGAAGAAATAAGGGAGTTAAATAGTGAAGGATAAAGTTATACAGAATCTTTAGAATATACAGAGTAATGGACTAGTTTAGTGATTTTTTTTATATTTGCATCTTATAAAATACGTTTTTAGTGGTTCAACTGTACAAATAAAATTTTTATAAAATTAATCCTCTAGCCATAATCGGCTTTTGAAATTTAAATTTAATGGTTACATACGTCATAAGTGGTAAGTGACGTCTTTAAATAAGATTGGTAGAAAATTTGCGATGTTGTCGATATGCTTTAATATCAACCGAGAAACTTATCTCTCTCTCTTATTTGTTGTCATTAAAAAGAGAAACATGTCGATATTTTTGTTCTCTGATTGACACTTTATCAAATAAGGAGTAAAACACTAAACAAAATATTCTGTCATTTTCGTTAGTTTAATTTGTTGTTTGGTTGTGTTTGGTTTATGAAAGAAATTACTTCTATACTATTTTTGGTTCGAAAATAAAAATCCCTAACACCTTCTCTTGGTGTTATAGCGGTTCCTTCAAAAATAACCAATAGAAGTAATTGTTCTCTCGGGGAGCAACCCTTCTATCGGTACAGTGAGAGAACGAATTTCAAGAATACCGTCTTGGCATTTTCAATAGAACCACGCCCACTTTCTATTGGCTGTTCTATTCTATCTCCGTCAAGAATAGGGGTCTTGTTTGTTTATTACAGATAAACACGATTTTCTCTCCTGTCATATATCTTGTCAACTGGTACAATCAGTTAGTCACAGAACACGGTGTTTTGTGCCGCCAGTTCTTTGAGAATACTTGAAACGAACGTAGCTAAAATGTGACAACGTTGACTTTTAAACACACTTCATTATTGGTTATTAGTTGGCGCTACGTTTAAAACTTACTAATTATTTATTGCTAAATTTTACGAAATGAGAAAAATTAATTGCAAAATGAATACCAATATAAGTAAGTAGGTATCTTATCCTAAATATATATTGCTATCATTCTGATTAATATGATCCTACTAAACTAGTCCATTCTAGGAGCACTACAACATGAAGTAATCAAAATATACAACAGAACTACTTTGCGAGTAGTGGACTAATTAACAACAACATCTAGACAATCAAGAAACAGAAGAAGAAAGCATCAAGACAAGACATTTAATAATATCAAAAGGCAAATCCAAGAAAATGTAGTTAACTATACTAAAACCAATAATGATTGAGAGTAGAAGTAGGCCTAGTTGACAGCAAATCGGGGGCGTGCTTATTAATTTTTGAGAGGGTTGAGAATGAAAGAAAAATCCTTAGTACAATTGTTTCAAATATTCACAAACCGATAATACGCTTGTGCTTGCATTTACATTACTGTAAATTACGGTAAAGTGACAAAGACAGAAATATCGTTGCGTACAGCGTTGCCACTAGTTGTAATGAATACCTAACTATATTATACAGAAAATAATGAATTTTAACTGAATGAATTTTAGATATGACAACGCGCTATACTTTCAATCATTATTGATTTTAATATAGTTGCATTTTTATAGTTTTAACATTAAATTTATTGTGGTTTGACTTAGCGTTTTATTGATATTTGATATCAGCCACATTTGTGTTATGGATCATTCCTTCGATAATAATAATAATGTGATGAGAGTCGCTAACTGCTGAGGGAGGTCGAGATGCTTCAAGAACCTAACCGTATACAGTAGCGTACTATAAATTCTTTTGCTACTACTACAGTAGTAAAAGGTCGAACAATCAATCATAATTAGTCATCCCAAAATAAGATTATAATAAAATTTAAGTTATTGAAAGAATAATTCAATTTACAGTAAAAAAGCGTGGGATGCTAACATTTGCAGTTTTATTGGTAACTACCTATCAGGAAGAGTTATGAAATGTAGCATCAGTTTTATTTAAAATTTCACTTTTTAAAACTGAAAAAATAAACACCATTCTTAAACTTTTTTTACTTTCCCCCCGTATCTTCATTTTCCACTTTTACTATCCCGAGAACCTAAAAATTTCTCTTAACCCTTCCTAAAACTAAAAAAAATCAATCTTTAACTTTTTATTGTCCCATTGTATAAATTATTTTTTTAAAACCTCCCTGCATCTTTATTTTCCACTTTTATTGTCCCGAGAACCTTAAAATTCCGCTTAAACCTTCCTAAAACTAAAAAAAAAACACCGATTTATCACTTAGTTTTTTGTGGACATTTCTTACAAACCATTTCGTGATCTTATTATTTCATTTACAGCTGTTGCATGGGATTTTTCCTGTTAACTTAGAGCAATTGTACAACAAAATATATAAATTCAAAACTTCTAACTGAAAATTTATCAAACCTGACGGCCCTAATAATAATGGGAAACTGTTAAGCAAAATTTAAAAATAATCAGACTTTTAGAAACCGGTGAAAAATAATCTCAAAGATAATTAGTTACAAATCAAGCTAATAAAAAAAGCGTGTTAGAAATTGTTCGTTTTTCATTATTAAAAGAATGGACTGGAAAAATTTTGACATTCACGTTTTAAATCACTGGGAAATTTCAATATAGCCCGCCCAAACTTTAACTGTATCCCCAGAATGTCCTTAAATAAACTTTGCCAACCAAATATAAACTAGTCTTTTCAAATCCACCATGGTTTTGTACTTACATATAACCCAGTCATTCAATTCTAAAACATGGCACTTTCCAATAATACTGACAATAGGACTGGTTTCTTCTACGCTTGATAAAAATACTTCTTGTTTGTAGAATAACCTGGTTGGATTGTGTGGTATATCCATCGGTAAGATGAACCAAGGACCTCGAAAGTAACTTTTACCACTGTAAGAAAAAAGAAAGTTAAAAACTTATGGTGGAATTCTGAGCATTTTCTATATAAGCCACAGAATCTGTAAGGAATAGAGTTTGCCGTGTTAATATTTACAGATTTTTGCTAACAGATCTTACAGGTGTGCTCAGAATCCCACTATTAATTAGATTTAAAACAATATTATTTGTCAGTAAATAAAATTATGTCCGATAATCAATTTGATTTCCGCAATAGTGTCAGTACTACAGACGCTGTACTTCAACTCACTCAAACCATTACGAAATATCTGGATACGGGTTAAAAATGCCTGGCAGTTTTTTTTTATCTAGAAAATGCTTTTAACATCTCATGGATCTCTGCTGAATGTTTTAAATATCTATGATGTCAGGGGCATTGTGTTGAAGGTTTTTGAAAGTTACTTAACTTCGAGAAGACAACTAACAAAAATTGGTAATTGGTATAGTGCTTTCTGAGGTAATTATTGGCATACCACAAGGTACCGTTTTGGGTCCTTTACTTTTTACGATATACATAAATTCTTTAACTAATATTTTTACTCAAAATGGCATGGTAATTTCTCATGCTGATGACACAGTCATTATAATTAATGGCAAAGAAGAAGTAAAAGAAAAAACATCTACAGGACTGACTAAAATAAAAAACTGGCTCGATTCTTTTAAATTCACCTTAATTGTGGATAAAACTAATCGTCTTATTATTAATAAAATAAAAATAGAGGGAAAGAAAAGAAATAAATGAGGTACCTTTTACTAAATATTTAGGAGTCATTATTGACAAAAATCTTAACTATAATTAGACTTTCTGATGCTATTAGAAAATTAATACGTAAATTTTATATAATTAGAGAAATATTAAATGAGCATTTATTGATTTGTGTCTGTAAAGCTCTATTGGAATCTTTATTAAGGTATGCGATATTGGCTTGGGGAAGTCTATATGAAAATGCACTAAAACCCCTAAAAACAATTCAAAACTATATCTTAAAAATCATTTTTAAAAGGAAAAAAAGATATCCTACTAGTCAACTTTATAATGAAAAAATTCTTTCAGTCAGATCTTTTATATTTTGAGTGTTTGTTCATACATGCATATGAAAAATTCATTTAGTGTACACGTAAATTATTCCTACTTTACCAGGAACAATTTTAATAACAATTTTCCAAATTCCTAACAGTTTAACAAATTTAAATCTCAAATCAATTGACTATCTTGGTGCCAAAATATATAACATTTTACCTGGATCAGTGCGAGTGATAACTAACCCAAAGACATTCAACTATAAATGTAGAACTTACATTACTGCAAACTATGCAAAGTTTGCAGCACTGTTTTAATTTTGTTATTTGAGTCTATCGTGTTGGTAACAATAACTTACTGTATCTTAAACTAATTCTATGTTATTAATGTCCAAAATTGTTAATATTCTGAATTACTTTATGACATTTTTTTATTTCTTACTGGTGCATACAAAAATTTAGTTTTTTAGGCGCCAAGTTAGCAAGTTTTTGATTTCTTACAGTTAAGTAATATTTTGTAACTTTAAATATTGTATTTATTTCGTAATATATAGTATAATAACCAAAAACGGTTGATAAGACCATGTCGTCAAGATAAGAGAATAAAATTATTAGTATACTAGCTGGCCCAGCTAGTGGCTCAGTAGTTATAGATAAAATTAGCAATCAGTCAGTACATTTGTGAAAAATTGGACAGCAGAGGACAAGTTGACGTAATTTACACTGACTTTTGGCTTTTGATAGAATTGATCATAAAGTGCTAAATCGAAAAGTTACGAGCTTGGGATATGCTAATATTTTTATTGACCTTTAAGCAGTTTGTATATTGTAACGGTTAGTCTTCTAATATTTATGTTGCTATTAGTGGTGTTCCACAAGGATCTAATTTGGAACCTCTATTATTTTTACTATTTATTAATGACCTGTCCTATTTGTTGTCAAGTGAGAAGTTAATGTTTGCGGATGATCTGAAGTTATATACAGAAATATCTGAGGTTAATTATTGCCATTTTTTTTGCAGAAACAAATAAATATACTTCATTATTGGTGCATTGCTAATTATATAACTCTTAATGTATCTTGACTTACGGTTGAATGTCTTCTCCATTGCTATTTTCTTATTCTATAATTGATTCAGTCTTAGAGAGAATCAATACTATCAAAGACTTGGAAGTATTTTTTGACCATCCATAATTTTTAATAATCACATTAATTCTACTGTCAACGCGGCTTACCGCTTATATTTTTTTATAATTCGTAATTGTAGGGAATTTAATGATGATTTGGCGCTAGTTTCTCTATATTATTGTTTCATTGGGTCAACATTAGAATACCCTTCTTTAATTTGGAATACCATTTATGTTAAATATTCAAAGATTGTTGAAAGAATACAGAAAAAAATTCTTGAAGTGTATGTCCCTCAAAAAAAAAAAACAGAAACGTTTTCAATGAAAGGATGTGCTTGTGAAGAATTGTTATCGATGTTCTGTAATATTCTTACTTGGATTGTTAATTTTTTGTTGTCCAGAATAACATCTAGGCAGAATAAAACCTTCTTATGTAGAAGAGCTCAAGCTAACATTTTATTGAAATCTCAGATTCATTTAATGTACAATAACGCTAATAAATTGTCAAATGTCTGTCACTTCTTGTGTTCACAAACTGCTATAAAGAGTTATTGTGATTGTCTCTGATTTGTTTGGTAATTATATTTTGATTTAGGTATAGTAAGTTATTAACCCTATTTTATTTACTTTTTTTTAATTATGTGATAGATATATATTTTTTTCATGAGTATTATTGTATTCTTTTACTATATTGCTCTGCAAATTGGTAACTTGTGGACAATAAAGCTTATTATTTATTATTATTATTATTATAAAATTAATTTTTTACTCATCTAAATATAACCAAATTACTATTCACTGTGAAAAAATGTACACGATATTGAATAAACTTACTCTTTAGTCTCCCAAATACTATCAATTTGAGCTATAATTTGTTTGCCACCCTCTGCTACCACATAAACATAATCGCCAGTCTTAATTACACCCGAACAAACCGTATTGAACTGTTCATAGTATGTATTACCGTCATCTATGTCCATATTATTATAGGCCAACACATTCTGAAATTAAATAACAAAGGGTTATTAAAACTTAACAAACAGCAGATTTATTTTCGACTTACCGATTTCTCTTTTTCGACGAACGTTTCCAACTCTTCCAATTCTTGTAGTTCGTCTTTATGTTTTTCGATGCGTTCACGGAACACGGACATCACTCTCTTAGGTTGAATCGGAACATCCCTCGGTACTAGTTTTATGGTCGGATTATCAGGATACACTTTAATTTTTTTGAATAGTCTAGTCCTAGTACGATACCTCGATTCACATACATATACATCTTTGTCGTCGTAACCTGTTAAATTAAATATAGTGAGCAAAAGTAGAAAATGGTTTCTATATTACATTCATAGATATATAATTTAAATAGATCCAACTGTTTACATTTTAAAGCGATCACACTTCTTTTTCGAAAAAAACACCAGTTGTCGAACTTGAGTTACGTTCCCTAGATTTACTGACGATGTTTGAAAACGAACAATATGATTTATATTAAAATAAGAGTATTTTTACGTTTAAAGTTTTGTAAACTACATTCATTAAATATTTTCTTTTTAAAATAAGCATCTTATTTTATCTTTTGGCTTCAAACATTGCTTTTTAGTACATTAATACAAAACAATTAAAATTTATTAGGAAATGCGTTGGCAACGCTGTGGGGTTGGACTTACAACAAGATGATTATTTCATACCATTTTTGGATTTACAGTGTTGGGGTGCGTACAGTTGGAGGTGGTAAAGGGGCTTATAATACATGAAAAACTTTTCATAAACTTTTCAGGGGTGAAAAAGTGGGAAAAACTGAAATATTGCTGTTTGCGGCTAAAATTGACGTCAAAATGAAAAGTGCCCAATAGAAAAGTTGTAGATCGTGTAAAAATCTAAAACTTTTCTCCTAGTTATTTTCTCACATTACTTCAATTTTTCGAGGAAAATGAAAAAAAAAACATTTTTCGTTTTTAATTTTCCAACGGATTCGTTAATCTTGATGAAACTTAGTGGAAACTTACCTTTTATGTCCAAAATAACCCCGAATTTTCTTAACCTTGTAACATAATTTTCCGAGAAATTTGATTTTTTCTGGAAAAATCTCTTTTTTTTTCAACTGTAAAGTTTGCACGGAAAATATTTTTGAAAAAGGTTAATATGGGACTCATTTTTTTCGTTTTTACATCTACTTTCACATGAAATAAAAAATTACACCTCTCATTTAAAAATGTGCTCAAAAATGAATAAAAGGCAAAAAATGAATTTTGCGACAGCTAAATTTGCAATAATTGTTTAATTTTTGTTATAAAATATTAACTCTTGCATTACATTCTACGGGAAAAATTACAAAAGAAATTGTATTTCACTATTTAGACGGATTTTTAGTTCATTTGCAATATTTTTTATAAACACTCAAGTCTATTAATGAAGTTAATAATCCGAGTGGGGATTTCATGGTTTTTACTATTGTTGTATGCTAGTTTGTTTATATTATAAGGTTTGTCATGCGATAAATTGATTTTTTTAAAGGTACAAGGGCCAAATACCCTTCCATCAGTTCCCTATGGCTCAATTTTCATCAAAATTTCAATTTTCTTTGACTTTTTGAAATAATTTGTTTATTTTTAATATATAATCGTTCGGTTTTAAGTAATTCGTAATTGTAATTAAAAAATATATTGAAAAAACAATATTTTTTTTGTTAATATTAGGCAGGTCGTCGAAAATGAAGATAATTACACCGAGCACGAAAGCGAAAATGAGGAAATTGAAAAAGATGATGAGTGTCATGAAAAAGTAGAGAGTGAAGACCAAGGCACTGTTACAAAAAAGCTAGACTTAAGTGAAAGTATATATCAATCATTTTATTAATTAAACACAACATATTTTTTAATTAACATGTAAAGCTATTTTTTTTTAAATAAAATAATTAAACTAATTTATAAATAAATTGATTTTCCTTGTAGCACTTGTATTTAAATAGTATACATATATTAATTTTTTTATTAAAATTAAACTAATTATTTCAAAAAGTCAAAGAAAATTGAAATTTTGATGAAAATCGGGCTATAGGGCCCTGATGGAAGGGTATTTGGGCCTTGTAATTATCAACAAATCGATTTATCTCATGAAAAACCTTATAATATAAACAAATCAGCATACAACAATAGTAAAAACCATGAAATCCCCGCTCGGATTATTAACTTCATTAATAGACTTGAGTGTTTATAAAAATATTGCAAATGAACTAAAAATCCGACTAAATAGTGAAATACATTTTCTTTTGTAATTTTTCCCGTAGAATGTAATGCAAGAGTCGGCTTCTGCATTTTTTAATATTCTATAACAAAAATTTAACAATTATTGCAAATTTAGCTGTTGCAAAATTCATTTTTTGCTTTTTATTCATTTTTGAGCACATTTTTAAATGACTCTGAACCCAGTATTCTGTACAGTGATAACGGAACGAATTTTCATGGAGCTAACAATCTCTTCAAGAGCTTTGACTGGGAAGCAATTCAGAAGATTGAGAATGTGAAGCAGATTGAATGGAAGTTTAGTACCCCGACGGCAGCGTGGCACGGAGGATGGTGGGAAAGACTGATTCGTTCCATGATGGATCTTCTCAAACGTACCATTGGAAGTGGATCAGAGAAAAAGCAAGAATTCAAAGTCCTGCTTCTTTCAGTTGAGGAAACCCTAAACAGTCGGCCCCTTACCTATGTTACTGAAGATGCGGATGACTTGGCACCCCTGACTCCCAATTCATTTCTGTTTTACCCTCGTGATCAAAGATTTCCTGAGGAAGAAGCAACAGAAGCCTCGTTTTTATGGTCTCGAGCGGATTACGTGCAGTGGTTGAAGGATGATTTTAGACGACGATTCCGGGAGGAATACCTTTTTAAGTTAGTGGATTGTGCAAAGGAAAGGTCTTATCGACCATTGAAGGAAGGTGAACTAGTACTGGTGGAATGTGATACAAAGAAAAGCGAGTTTGCTGGCCAATGGGACGCATCATTAAGTTGTTTACTGGAAAGGATGGAATAAGCCGCATTGCCCAAGTGAAAACTACAGATACTATCATGGAAAGACCCATTCAGCGATTATACCCCTTGGAAGTGGACTTGGACAATGACCTTGGAAAACCATTAATCAAGGAAGAGAACGGACGTGCTGTGAAGGTCCCTTGGTACTTACGATTGGATCTGGAAGAAGCTTCTTCGAACCTTCTTGGTGGGAATGTGTTAGAAATGGAGTCATAGTCACGCAAGATTTGGTAGTTTCGACATTGATCATTAGAATTTTTAATGAGCGAGGGTTTATATTTTAAGGAAACTTCCTGTATTTGTCTAAATTTTTTGAGAATTGTCAGAATTATTTTGTCACTGTCAAAAATAAAAAGTAATTGTCTTGTCGAGTCTGATTTTTAGATTAGATTCATTCATAAACGATAGAATTCGGGTAGATTTCTATTCGTTTTCAACATGAGAGGTGCATTTTTTTAACCTCATGTGAAAGTAGACGTAAAAACGAAAAAAATGAGCCCCAGATAAACCTCTTCCAATAATATTTTTCGTGCAAACTTTACAGTTGAAAAAAAGAGATTTTCCCAGAAAAATCAAATTTCTCGGAAAAATGTTATGTTACAAGGTTGAGAAAATTCAAGGTTATTTTGGACATGAAAAGGTAAGTTTTCACCAAATTTCATCAAGATTGACGAATCCGTTGGAAAATTAAAAATTAAATACGAAAAATCGTTTTTTTTTTCATTTTCCTCGAAAAATTGAGGTGATGTGAGAAAATTACCAAGAGAAAAGTTTTAGATTTTTACATGATCTACAACTTTTCTATTGGGAACTGTTCATTTTGACATCAATTTTAGCCACAAACAGCAATACTTCAGTTTTTCACCCCTTTTTCAGCCCTAAAAAGTTTATGATCATAATTGAAATAGTTACTGTATTTTTTCATGTATTATAAGCCCCTTTACCACCTCCAACTATTACATTCCAGATCTCAGAAGGTAGGATAAGGTTAATGAATTTTTTCTAGAGATTCGAAGTAACATGTGAGGCATTTATGATTGCAAACAGGTCGTGTCTTTCTTTTATTCCTAGTCTGAGGTTACGTTACACCTAAACCAAAAGTACTCACCTTCCGGCTTCATAGTAAAATAATGCTTGACGTTCACCACGCAACACCTGCCTTTTATTTCTTCCACTGGCGCAGCAACGTACGAATCCGATTTGAAAACTTCGTTTTCCAAAAATTTCCTCGTCGTCACGTGATATGTTTCGGCCGGTCGAAAATAATAGTTTCCGTAGATCATCTGTTGTCCGTTGTTTTCCCACAATCGCTCTATACACAGTATGTGGGTTTCGCACCCTTTTTCTTTCGCCTCCAGATACACGAATTCGCCCACTTGAAAAGTCCGTTTGTTGTTTTTACGATTGTCTTCCGATGCACAGCCGTTCGTTTCGTCACTAGATTTTAGTCCATCGTCCTTTTTATCCGTTTCGTTATTTACACTAATTTTTTTATCGTCACTTTTATTATCTACTTCATCACTAACCGAAGTACGTTCTATACTTTTTCTTTTACTATTACTTTCTTCTTCTTCTAAATTATCTTCGTTATTATTAATAGATTCCTTTTCTTCCACCGCATCTTTATTGTTAACCAATTCGTATTCGCTGCTAGCGGTTTCTTCTTCGCCGTTTTCTTTCTTCTTATCATCAGCATCGCCGATATTTTCATCTTTCGTATTGTCGAAATCTTCGTTGTTGAGTCGAACTTCTTCGTTAACGTTTATTTCTTTTAAAACGGAATCTTCCGAACTTCTGGTTTCCGTGTCGTCTTCGATGGATTCTTTGAGAGCTTTTTCCGCTCGGATGTCATCTATGGCGGCCCTGGCGTCGACTTCGGTATAAAGAAGAGCGGGCGATGCTAATAGTTCGCCGTTTTTAACCAATTCGTCTCTTTGTTTGATAAAATACAGTTGCAATTCTATGGAATCTTCGAAAACTTGGGAATCTGTTCTGGAAAGGTTCCTGGCACGTTCCATGCAAGCGAAAAAGTCTTCTTGAAACACGTCTAATCGTTTGTACAGACCTTTGTCCATTCTCCTTTTGATGACGTCCAAAGAGAGAGCTCGTACTCTGAAAATAGTGAGATGTTAATTTAAGTCAAATGTGATAAATCTGATTGTACAACCTTACAGGTAAGGAGGGAAAATTTTGAAGGAGTAATTACAGGCAAAGAGCAGATACTTGAATTTTCCTAATGGGAAGTGAGTCAAAAAAAACTAAACCAATGAATAAATTATCGTTTTTTATCATAAAAATATAAATTACATTTTTTCATAAGAATACAGTGCAAGGAAAAGTATGATTTTATTTATTTATTTATTTAAGGCTGGGCATTGGGAGTGAAAAAACGTCCTAAAAAGAGAGCGAATAAGTGTACCCGAGAGGTGCTGCCTCTTGCAATGAATTGGCCAATATGAATTGGCTATTTGTATTTACATTAAACGATATTAATTTATAGATTTTACACAATATTTTTATTTATATATGTTTTTTTTTCTCAAATCAAAATTATAAATAGAATATTTATTGGGGTATTATTTTTAAAAAGGCAATCATTCAAGTTTTTTCAAGTGTAAAATGTAATCATTTGTTTATCTTAACTAAGCAATAACGAGTAGGTAAGGACCGAACAGCGAAGGAAAATATTTATACTACATACCGGATGGTCATTAAAAACTCACGATATACATATTCATATATGGCAATATTTTGAAAAGCTCTTTAAAAGGGAAAAAAGAAGAAAGCAAAAATTAAAATTTACCAAAAAGCAGTTGAGCGGATTATTTTAAAAATCTTAAGTGTTTAAATATATTCGGTTACCATTACCTATACATATTCATAAAAAAAAATGAAATAGGTTCCAAAAGTTCAAAGTAACGAACTGGAAAAACTAAAATGGTCAAAAATTCGATTAACAGTATTCGATTTTTAGTAAAAAAATTTAAGAAAATGATGCATAAACTTAAAATAAATGAGTAGCAGCAGTAACTACCAGTTCATTTTAAAAAATTAAAAGGAACTACGTTTTACCTTTTAAATGGATTAAAAAAATTACACGATTAATAGATCCACTAAGAACTAATTTTCGACCTTTTTATGTTTTTTTTACTTATTAATCCAAAAATCTAGTAAAGGACTCCAGTAAAACTCCACTAGTAAAAACATCGTCCAAAGATATTCTAAGATATATTCTATGGACGATAATGGCGATATTTTGCTCAATATAACATTGAAAGTAATTGAAAAATATTGAAAGTTTTCAGGAAAAAACTTACGAAAATATTTCTCCTATTATAAAAATTGATCAACGGATTATAGGAACTTGATATCAGAGAAAGGAAATGCACTGGTTTATGTTGGTGGATATTTTTTACGTAGATGTCTTTAATAATTATTGTATACAGGATGGTATAGGAAACATATTTTTTAAAGATTTTTCCAATGCAGAATTCTCCCTCCCATATGGCAATAAAGATTATTTACTTTCATTGTTTACAAGAGTTCGAATCTACTATACAATCAAATTTGTAAACTGACAAATAAAAGATCAACCTTTAAATAAAGAATATCCAAAATAAAAATTTTTGCAAAATATATAATAAGTGAAAACAATGATAACAGTAAGAGTTTGAGATTATGGAGGTCGATATCATTAGTTTTTATGAAATAATTGAAGATTTTATTGCACGAAAATTGTTACTTTATTTTAGAATAGAGTAAGCAAGTCTACCTTATTCTTACTACAAAGATAAACCCTTACAAGGTTTGCAACATGTTTACCAAATGTTATAATAAATGGAAACTTTCAATTTTTCAATCAAAATAATCTTAACTATAAATAATATAATATTTTAACAGAGATAAACTATTGTACATGAAATCAACATATTTCCGCATAAGCAAATAAAGAGCCTTAAACATTGTGTCTTTTCTCTGAATTCCCTTTTTAAGTATTTTACCCTTTTACCTGTCCCAATTTAAGCAATCAGGTAATTAATGTTAGTTATTACAACGAAAAGTTTCTTCATTGTTGTTATTAGAATATTATATGTAATAATCGCAATAAAAGATAATACAAAAATATAAATAATGAATGTGATCAAAACATCCCACGCTTAACCCTCGTAGACGCACTTTCGAATAAACATACCCCATTGACCCTCGTATAACGTATTTTTGCTATTGTACCGATGATTTACGACCGCTCACAAAAAAAGCGGCAAATTTTACTACATCAAAGGAGTTACCAGACTTGTTAGAATATCTTTGGACTATGGTAAAAATACTTATAGAGGGTTAAAATTTGACTAGAAAAAATCGCAGGTACTTTACTTTGTTAGAATGAAATGGATCTCTGGCACAAGTGTCTTTCTTTTCGTTTATAAAATCTATCTTCTACGGTGTTTCAGAACAAGCAAAACTTTTTATCAAGAATGACATTTTTCACTAAAACTAATAGGTATTTAAACATTTTTCACCTATAGGATACCCCATCCGTGGACACGCTGTATATTAGTATTAATATTATAGTATATTAAATTAAATAAAGATTTGCTAAATTCCTAATGCGGACCTGATAAACAAGATTTAATAGATGTTCTATCACAACGCCCTCAATTAGACAATGCTCACACTAATTTGGGATACATTTGTAAAAAAATGGCACCATTTCTGATTTCATAAAAATTACTTTCAAAGAGCTTTTAAGGAAAAAAACGAATTTATTGTAATTTTTAAAAACACTGACTTATGAGTAGATATATCATCTATACAAAGAAGAAATATTTTTAAAATCATATCACGTTTAAGTGAGATATTAATCATTTTATGAAATGTAAAAATAGACAAATTTCGGAAATTTTTTCTGGATGATTCCTTGTACTCTCAAGCTTCAAAATTCTTTATTGAATAACTTTATATATCTAGTATAATACTGATTTTTTTCAATTTTTATTGCCTTATAGTTTTTGCTAAAAGCTCTTTGAAAGGACGTCGCGTTTGCCTATATTAATTACACTGCCAATGCCCGGCCTTAAGGATTATATCATCTGTTGTACAGATGACCAACCACAAAACATTTCTTCGTTTAATACCAAAGAAAATGTTGAAATGGAAAACAAGAATATTTTTCAAAAACAGTTCTTCGATAACCTTAATAAAGTAAAATAAAATATATTTCCCAACATTTTTGTTAAGAATTTTCAGTTTTTGCCCAGCAGCATGAACATTATTTATTTGAAACCACCAAAGTTATTTGTATTTTAATTTTTCATCTAGATAAAGATTGTAACATGATATGTTAACTAAAAACGTAGTATTTTTAAATTAATTATATGGCTAACGCTAACGCCATCTATTGTATAGGGTTCTTAACATGTTAATTATTATAAACGATTCCTGTCAGTAATTCCAACTTTATACACGATCTTTAATGTGGCATAGTCCAATACCTTCAAACACGATTCATTCTCTTATTGTCATTGGTGTGATACACAGGTATGTTTCTTGATTTATATTTTTGGTAAAAGATTTTAAAGTACTTTATAATCAGAGGAGAATTTTCACATTTATAATTATTTCAAGTATATTTTGAGGGCAATTTAAAAGTAATAATTGTAAATTTTTTTATAAAAAAAAAAATACAAAATGGCGAGTTGAGTACATTTTTGTTATCTTTTGTTATTACTGTAATATATCCTACATTACAAATTTAAATTTCAAAGGCAATCCCAATTTCAAAGACATTACTGAGTTACTACCGAATTACCGCTGATTGCTTCTACATTGGTGGACTGTTCACCAGACTAACCCTTCACTGGACCAGCCCTCTCCTGGATCAACCAATGGATCGTAGATGTAAAAAAAGATAAGTCGACCAACGTAAATAAATGCATTTATAATATTATACAGCTGCCTCGTTTTTCTTTATTTCTTAAAAGTAATATCAAAATCATTCTCGTATCGTCAACTGTATTAGAATAAGTAGTTGTAAAGAACTGTTTGCGGTTTATTTTTTTGTAACGTATTCTCAACTTCATTCATTTTAGCACCAAGGAAATCTATTTATCTTTTATCTGTTGGTACATTTTCATTTTTTTTTTACTTCATAGACAGTTTTTTCTGACATCTTATGATACTTATTTAAATAACTCAGCTTAAAACAACTTTCTTCAGTAGTATCATAAAAAATAAAAAGATTTCAGTGGCGCCCTTATAATTTCTTAAAGAAACAAATATTGTACTATAGTCAGAGCTAATGAACTTACTCACCCCTAGCCGAGGTATTTAACTATCATAATTTTTGCTGTGATAAACATTTATAAATTTTGTTAATTATTGAAATATCTTTCACAACTAATTAAAGACGAAATTAAAATTAATGGTTGTTTTATTGTAAATTACAGTTTTTCTTTTGGTATATTGTTATTTTTTAAAAGTTAACTAAATATTTATATAAATTCACTATTAACATTTAAATCATATCACAAATTGAAGCCCAACGTCATAATATGTTATGGTTACAAGATTTTGCTCTTTAAAATTGCATATTTTATATTTATAAATAGATAAATTAGAAAATTGAACAAACTTACTTTTTCCCGTTAATTTCTTCATGTTCCGGCAGATCCAACATGGAATCTGAGTAACACCTGCAATCGTCGTCTTGATAATTGTAAACGTTGGTGAATAGATTGAGAAAAATGTCCTGAACGGCTGCCGTAACGTCAGGCACGGTATTTTCATCTTCCTTAAGTTGCATCTTGGTTTGAAAGAGAAACCTTTGGAGGACGAGGGCGTCTCTGTATAACTGAGAATCGGGTTCGTTATACTTGCAAGCGTTATCGAACAGCAATACGAAATCGGTAGCCAGTTCTTCGATATTTTCGTAATCGTTCGATCGGATCTTTTGCGATATTTTTTCCATGTCGATGGGATTAGTGATCACTTCGTAATAATCGGGGTATTCTAATTTTGAAGGTAGTCGCATGAACGCTTGGGACAGTTGACGATTGTCTTTCGGGTCGCGGTAGTATCTGATGGCTTCGAAGAATCCTTTTAATGTTTTTTCCAAAGGAGACAGTATCCGCCTTGGTTTGTATCTAAATTAAAAGATGTTAATTTACTATTTATCACAAAAAATTGTAGACCAAGAAGAAATATAAACTTGTTTTATTGAAATTTATCTATGAAAAAAAACAACTACTTCCCGGGCTATATACCCCAACGGACATTGAATTACATTCCAAAAGAAAACGCGATGGCGACCGACTTCGTCGATACTTAAAACCATCGATTTGCAAATCTACTTTTCATTTTACTATTAACTGCACCTTGTATCTGAAATTATTTTCAGTATTTATCTTTCGATTAGCATAAATGTTCATTTAGTGCTTCTGGATTAATATTGAATATTGGATTTTGAACTACATCATCGTATTGTTACAGACCCTAATTAATTTTTACTTCCCTTCAAAACTATTATAACAGCGATTTATGAACCCATTCGTTGTTCGAAATCATGAAATTTCATAACCTATTTTAAACAATCCATGACAGGACGCCAATTTGTATTCATGATGAAGTCAATTGTTAAGGGGTGTCCTTATTGGTCTGTTGATGTTCCATTTCCACTTGACATCCAATGTTGCCAAATGGTTGTGTACGGTTGTGACATGTCCAGTTTTTCCTAATGCAGTTGCCAGAAAGCAACACAAGGGTTGCCAAATTCCAAAATATAAAGCAACCCTCGTATCCTGTAGCTGGAAGAGTAATTGCTATGTCATCTGTTTATAGAAGAGCTTTTGGGCTACATTCTTACCATCCCCACTTGGTGCTTCCATTGATCCATGTGCATGGTTACTCTAGGCTGGATAAAAGGTCATGGAATTTCAAAAGGCAACCGCATAGCTGACTCGTTGGCTGGAAAAGCTGCCTCCCAAAGGCTCTTGGGACCCGGCAGTCTTGTCAGCTTGCCGGTGGTTGACCTAGTAAAGGAACGCTCCCTTGACAAATTCAGGGGAAGATGGGACGAAGAAAAAGGTTGCATACTATCCAAGGAACTTCTGAAGTATCCGAATAGCGAAGCAGCCAAGAAATACGTGGCCATGACCAGAAAGGACCTGCGGCTGGTCACAGGTATACTTACTGGCCATTGTCATCTACGAAAACATCCGAACAGGTTGGGTTTATCTGACAGCCCACTATGTAGAGGATGTGAATAAGAGGATGAGACTGTTGAGCACGTCCTTTGTGTATTCGGCGAGAACTGGCTAACACATGCCAATTTGGGGCCAAAGTGCAGTGGGGCGACCCACCCTTCCAGAATTACAGATACAGACCCATGTGCATAGAATTGACAGACTTGAAAGAGCTAACTGGAACCAAGCACAGCATGCGGTAATCTTCCCAGATGAATCTAGATTCTGTCTTGGGAAGCACGATGTTTTACAACGATGGAGAAGAATACGTGGAGTGCAGGAGAGAGGTCGCAGTTCTCCACCAATCTTTATATTGGTCTATGACTGCAGATAGCTATATGCAGGAAGGAGCAGAACCCGTAGTTGTGTCATATTCTTCCAGTTGTTTCTAAAATATTTGAGCGAGTTGCTTACTCTCAATTGTATGTTTTCTTAACTAATAATAATATTCTACCTTCTGAGCAATCTGGATTTCGGAAAGGTCATAGCACCACTACAGCTCTATTGAATCTTGTGGACAATGTTCTTGAGGCTCTTGATAAGAAAATGAGTATGCTGCTAGTTTCTTTGGACTTTTCTAAGGCTTTTGACTTAATTGATCATGATTTATTATGTGCCAAACTTAAGTATTATGGTGTGGATGCTGCTGCTTTATCATTTTTTAAGTCGTATTTATGGAATCGTAGCCAACGAGTATGTGTTCATGGCAATTATTCATCTTCTAAGGTTATAGTTTCTGGTGTTCCACAGATATTAGGTCCTCTGTTATTTCTAATTTAAAAGTTGTTAAAAGCAGTGCAGTACAGTTATATGCAGATGATACCCAACTGCTCCATGGTTTTTGTCCTTCTAATGTCCAAAATGCGAATGTTTCCGTTAATCAGGATCTAAAGGCAATCTTACAATATTCTAAGGAACATAATTTAACAGTCAACCCATCTAAAACAACTGCTGTTTTATTTTGTAGTAGGGCTAAAAGGGCAGTTGTGGAAAACTCGGTGGAGCTTGAACTTGATGACGTTAGAATACATTTGTCAATTGAAGCAAAAAATTTAGGCTTACTATTAGATCAGTCGCTTAGATTTAAAAGACAGCAGTGTTATATAAGAATGCGTTTACTTTATATTAACAAACATATTTTGAAATTTAAAATGCGTAAAAAGCTCTGCGAGTCTTTAGTTCTTTCTGTTCTAAATTACTGTAATGTCATATATTATCCGTGCCTTGATAGTGTTTCAAAAAATCAATTACAGCGCATACAAAATTCTTGTTGTAGATACAGTCGACAGAAGCAAACATGGTCCGCGGAAAATATGCCAACTAATTTCAAGGTTATCACAATCAGTCAATCACGAGCCAATGTTAACGATAATATCAATTTTAGTGGCTGCATAAGTGAGATGAAAATACAACTACAGCGGCATAATTCTTTGTCAATGCCACGACATTCATCGGCTATGTTTGAAAGATCGTTTAGCTATAATCTGGTGAAATTGTATAACTCTTATAGTTCATATATGTCATACCCGTCATTATACAGTTTTAGGTTAAATATAAAGTCTGGAAAGTCAGTAAATGCTAATAAGTTTCTGTATTATTTTTCGTTTCTTTATTTTATATTATAAGTCATTTTTCATGTTTGTAAAATACTAATTATTAGTCTGTAAGCCTTGAAGGTTAATAGTTAATGAGTAGCTCTCTAGCTAATATTCGCCTTCTTGGTGCAAGTGTGTATACATTTGTTAAATAAAGGCATTTTATTATTATTATTATATTTTCAAAATGTTCCCAATCTTTTTCAGCCCGACCGATGATGGATTTTTTAGAGGATTTCGATATCAACCTTCCTCTATGGCCTACCAGATCTCCCGACCTATCACCTGTCTTAGAAATGATAGGCAGAAGGCTACGCAGATTACCTAACCTTCCAAGCACACTAGGTAATTTAAGGCATTAATTGCAAGTGGCCTTGGATGCTATAAATTCCGGACATTATTAAGAAAAGTAAGGTTTTAAGGTTTGATACAAGGCTGAATTGATTGTAACTTGCTTGGCTATAGTTGGCTAAACCTGTATGCTCAATTTCAATAAAAAAAACTTGATTTATTTCTTCTGGGTGTACCATTTTCTATGATAGACAGTTTAAAATGAAATCGGACTTGATCAAGACAATGCTTACGGTTTTAGAACGATGCGTTCCCTCTTCGGTTTTTCCGGTGTTACGTTGACGGGTTTTAATTGAGTCGCTTTTGTTAACAGGTACTTTTCCAGATTATTGGCATCTTCGTATATGGGCGAATTTTCTTCGTTAAATTGCCTACAGTTATTGAACATTAATTTGAAGTCTTTAACTAGATCCGCCTCACAACTGTATTGTTCGGCTTTAATTTTTGCTTCTATTTCTAGAAAATCTATCGGTTCCGATATTACATCGTAATATTCGGGATAAAGTTTTTTCGACGGTTTTTCTATGAACGCCAGCATCGGCTTTCGACCATCTTCAGTCTAAAAACAAAAACAAAAAAACATTTAAAGTATATTTATCGAAGACGATTTTAGACAAACTTAGAAAAGAAATGGAGAAGGAAAAATCCAAGTACTGGAATCAGCTGGAAGGACTGAGACAAGCTAAGATACTTCTGGGAAACTACGACCAGAAGAGATCACTTAACCGTCTCAATCTTAGTGAAAGAGGCTCAGGATCTTTACGGGAATAATAATCCGGTCACTTGAAGAGATTCTTTTAGGAAGAGGATGAAACCTCAATTACACACGAAATAAAAGAGGAAGATCTACCTCATTTGAAGCCCCACGATGTCCTAAAATTTCTTGGGAAAATAGGATTAGAAGAGCTGCTTTAAGTCTGAGAACACATTAGACCTGTGGCAAGTAAGGGGGTCACATCAATAGTAATAATGACCCAATAGTCTTATGTAGTTTTCTGATAATAATTTATTATTCACCAACCACAAAATAAATAAATTTCTTAGATAAAATATTAAAGCAAAGTTCTCCAAATGTTTTTACTCTCACTAAGGTTCTTAAAAAACAGTTTTTTAATTATTGACACTTTATTTTTTGTTTACCTTTGTTTAACTAAGTTTATTTGTATAAATCCACATTTAATCTTTTCGATACTTCAAACTACATGGAATTTGTCCTGTCCCGCCTGTCGACGCAACACCCGGTATATCGGTTGCATTTGTTAATTGTTTGTACCTTTTATGTATTTAAAAATAATTACCGTGTAATCCAGCATGCATTTGGCCAAAAGGTGTAAGCGTTTCTTGAGGATGGTCGAATCTTTTGGTGGACGTCCTCTCCTGGGTTCGTAAGCTCCTGGAGGAGTATTTTTCGGTTTAGGCCCCGGTTTTCGTCGAACGACCGTATTTTCTGTAAACAACTAAAAAAAAAACCACACCAACGTCTTTAACAATACTTTATTTGATGTAAGTAATTGTAATAGTTAGCAGCATCGGCAAGCGTTAACAGATTAACTGATCAAATGTTTTTAAGCCCGTTAAAACTTGTTATAAGAAACATTAGATCACTAGCCAAGCAATAAAAAAACAGAAAACGATAATTTATCTACCAAAAAGTGTTTTTAATATGCAGATTTAACAAATTGCGTTAAATAAATATTATTTTGATAGAGAAAGATGACATCTTTCTGTCATCTTATGATACTTATTTAAATAACTCAGCTTAAAACAAGTTTCTTCAGTAGTATCACAAAAAAAAATAAAAATATTTCAGTGGCGCCCTTAATAATTTCTAAAAGAATTATCCCATACTGTAATCGTCAGTTTTTACCTAAACATGCTACAAAAATCTTATGGCTAACTATTTAACGAAGAAAATTCAGATTTTTTTAGTTGCCATGGTAACTACACAAAATTCAACCCCAATCGTCGACTTGGATGAAAATCAAGGTCATCAAGATCATCCCTCATGAGGGGATATCTTGGATGGAATCATGTGCAGGGATATGAAGGTTACAGAGAAAGATTTTGTTAAGGTTGCTGAAGGGTCTCACCGACTGAGATGCTGGTAAGGAAAAGAACCTAGGATCAATGAAAGGAAGGTGGAGTTCAGGGAAGAAATAAAGTCGTAACTTTTGAATGACTCTAGAAACGAATGAGAAAATGAGGATAAGGAAAGATAGAGAGAAAAGGGATTTAACAAGGTGGGTGCAAACACAGAAGAGTTAATTATTATGTTACACAGGTGTTAAGACTGGGGATGACACAATCTTTAGATGTCCCAGATGGTTAAAGAAGTAGAGGAAGAGGCAGAAGAAAGAGTGGGAAAGGTAATTAATAAGGAAAGAAGTAGGAAAAATGATTAGGGACACATTAAAACAGAAGAAGAAAGAGATAATGAACCAGGATGTGGTTGGGAATTCAGAGATGTATAAGGAGGTGGACTGGAAGATATTATAGAGTGGAGATTTTAAATTAGTAAAATTTCTAACTGATAAGAGAGATCGGCATTTTCTGGGAAAAGAAAAGATAACCATACATTGTGAAGAAGGAATTAGAAAAAGGATGTTTTATAAAAAACTGGAACAGGGTTGATTTTCCTAATATTGTTTTGCTTTACTTTTTCTATATTATGAGCATAGTCTCTAGACATTCTGATATTAATTATATTTGTCTTTGATATCTTCCATGTTTCTGTATAATAGTGACTTTTTTCGCACCTTATTTTCATTGGTTTTTATCATTTTCGTTATATTATATTAACACTACTTTTTTATACAATTAAGAAATAAGTAACGGCTGGAACGACCCGAGCATGTTGAACTATGGAAACAAGACGTCTTTGCATATAGAAAACATTTTTGGGAAAAACAAAACCCAAATAACAATAAAAATAATAGGTTAAGGATTAAAATAATATATAAACAAGCAAGTGCGTTAGCATACCTTTCGGTTTTTGTTAGTAACTCTTTGTGTTACCTGATCAACATCAAGTAGTTCTTGAACTTTGGACTGCATCAATTTTTGAAGTCTCACCGCATCCTAAAATGATTTTTTTTAAACGATAAACAATGAAAACGATCAACAGGCAATATTAAAAGAAAATCAATTAAAGAATCAAGTTGGGTGATTCACGAATCAAGTATTTGATAAATTTGTTTACGACAATTACCTTGTAAAGTTTGGAGTTGGGTATGTTGTACTTTTTGGCATTTTCAAACATTATAGTCAAATCTCCGGCCACTTCGCTTAACGTGCCATAACATTTGTTGACTAGCTTTTTCCTAATTTGCCTTAGAGACATCGGATTTTTTATTTCACGAAAATAGTCCGGATAGAACTTCCGTGAAGGTAACTTCCAAAATGGATCAGACATTGGTCTGCCATTTGTACCTGTAGCGGTTCGGACAATTTCAAACAGTTTCCAATGAGGATTTTTAAGATCTACCACTGCATCAACCTAAATGAAAATAATATGGTAATAATTTTAGTGTAAATGCTGCTAATAACATTTTATTACACTTACTTCATCGATTTCTGTCTCAGAACCTTCTTTATTAGAAGCCAGTGATCGAAGGCTTCCACTTTTGATTTTCCTATTTTTGAACTTTACACCATCATTAACTGGTGATATACTTGCACCAGTTCTGTGAACTCTATTGAGCCTTGGACTAACCCCTACTTTATGTACACTTGATACACTATTTCTATTTACACTACCACCACTAAGTCTTTCTCGTACTGAAATTGGTGTATGCCACCTAGAATTTACACCACTACTAGTCCTTGTAGAATTCAATAAACTACTACTTCTAGTTATGGTTGGTGTATATTTAATTGAATTTGGGGTCGATTTATTTGAGTTTAAGCTGGTTCGACTCGAATTAAGTGAATTTCTTGCTGAATTTCTTAAAGGTGTACTCGAGTTATTTCTTATTGGGGTAGCTAATACTGGCATTGTACCTCTGCGCTGATCAATTTCAATCCTTTTGGCTTGTACAAACTGAAACATATAATTAGATACATTTAACAAAAATAAATTAACAGGTTAATATTACCTTTCGCAGAGCCTTGGCTTGTTTGTAAATGTGAGATCCTGGTTCATTGTACAGACATGCATTCTTACACATTAACAGCAAATCTCTCTCCATCTCTACAAGAAACTTGTATTTATTATTCTGCACTTTAGTTGTCACTGTTTTTAAATCAACAGGTTGTTCAATAACCTCATAATAATCAGGATATTTTTTCTTGGAAGGAAGTAATTGGAATGCAGGATGCAGTATTTTATTGTTTTCATCTTTTGCATTTAAGACAGCAGTTAAAAGTTCTTCAAATGGATCATCTTCATCGTCATCAGCATCATCATTATCATCTTCATCATTTGAATTATCTTTATCACTATCTTTATCCTTATCATCATCATGATTAACATTGTTCTTTGTTTCTGCTTTATTTAAACTGCGCTTTGATGGAACTGGTGACTGTTGTATTTTTTTGTTATTAGTAGTTGATTTTTTAGATGGAGGATCATCTTCTGCTGTTAATAACCTATTTAAAAAAAACTCACTTGAGTTTCCTCAAAGGATAAAAGATAAAAGAAACTCTAATTCCAAAATAATCAAAACACCTAAAACATTTCATACTTACTTGTTTTTGGTTATTATAAATAGATCAAGAATTTCTACAGCATCTTTATACTCTTGAGTATTTTTCTTATAAAAAGATTTTGCATTGTTAACCATCAATTCTATATCACACTGTAAATCATCTATATCTTCATACTCATCCATTTTTAATTTTTGATGTATCTTTTGAAGATCTATAGGGTTCCTGACAACATCATAGTATGAAGGTTCTTGTCTTCTTTTTGGTATTCTAATAAAAGATTCACTGAGCAGGTTTCCATCATCTTTCTTATGATTTCTTAATACCTCCACTAATTGATGACATACTTCCATCTACAGACAAAATAATAAATTATACAAGTAAAGTCTGTTGCATAAAATCAGGAAAATTGAAATCTACATAATTTTTAATGAAACACTACAAGAAATATTAATAATTTGTTGTAAATGTTCATCATTTTAATTTTAACCAAAATAACATGTAATTTAGTTTAACTCTAACCTGATATGATGCATAATAACAAGAAGTGATCATGTAAAATTATTTTAAAAAGTACTAATTTATAAATTCCAAACAAATACTAACAGGGTCAAATAGTTTCCTTCTTTTGTGAGCTGTAGGGCCACTGCTTGTAGATGCTTCTGTACTATCTAAGGAGTCTTCTTCCGTATATCTAGGCAAAGAACCTGCCCTCCGTCTTTTACTCATGATATACCTAAAAAATGAAATAACCCAATGTTGACATTTTCTAAAGATTAAAGTTTTTTCACTGAATTTTGATAATAAATAAAAGACTGTATAAAATGAAATGTGTAATAATGTAAACTGTACTGTAAATTATGGATTAAATCTCTAAAATAAAACAATAAACAGCATACCAATCTTTTTTGCTGCCCAATTCAAAGAGGTTACCTTTCCAACATTGATAAAAGTGCTACAAAGTAGTTACACTATCATTGTCTTCATAGATATTAAGTATTGACCAAAGTACTAAACCACATATTTAACATGCTGAAATAGAATAAAATACAAAAACACAAATTATATAAATAAGGCGCGACAAGCGACTCATCACTCAATTCGATATTTATACAATGGCGGCTAACGATGTTTAGATAGAGTGAAAGCATTTACGGCCTACTATGTTAAGGAGAGATGGAATGATACATGGGACAAATGAAAAACGCCATTTTGATGTTTAGCGCCATAGACAGAAAGTAGGCGGTTTTCAAAATATGAACGGTTTAAACCGGTAGATACCAAGTCGTTCGAAAGTCCCTAAAAAATAACCACACGCGTTGACAAACAAAACAACTAAATTTGAAATTTTCAAAAAATGGTATACGTGATGCAATAGTATATTACATAACAAGTGTGGAAAGTGTAAGAAATACACTTTCCAACGGGTTATGTACACTATTTTTCCTACGACCACGTATAAAGTATAAAATCCATTAAACAATAACATACAATGAAAAGATTATCAACACACGTACTGAAAAGTATTTCAACACATGTATTGAAAAGTAAAAATCCTTAACAGGATGACATGAACTAAAAGAATAATTATAAAATATTTATTATAACTAAAAAACAAAAGAATAGAACAAAACAGTTTTTACTATTGATTAAATTTGACGTAAATGTCACAGATCATAGAACTATATTTTTTTACTTTTCAATACTTGTATTGATATTAGCTACTTTCTTAAGTACAAATAAGTGTGCAAACTAGCACTTTCATATGTGGTCGTAGGAAAACAAATAATGCGATCGTCCGTCGTTAAAACTTTAATAGTGCCAGTAGATGAAAACATTATACAAAATGAGTTAATTTTATTTTAACAAATTCTTATAAAACTTGCTAAAGAACCTGATTATTGTGATTATGTGGAGTCCGAAAACCTGAAAAGGCATATATACCTAGTCTGATATAATAAACGTTTTGCTTTGCCATAAATAAATACATAAAATATTTAATTTTAGTTGGATTATTAAAATTATTGTATAAAATCTAGTAAGAGTAGTTCATGTAACTATATATAAAAAAGAAGAGGAATTAAACTTTAATTTTTTCATTTATAATTATTATTATTTATCTATACCTACCGCCTACCGCTACATAGCAATCAGTAAAACAAATAATATGGAATGCATAAATAAGAAACTAAAGATTTTTAGGAATCTTTAAATTATGGATGTATTTACTTGTTCAGAGTGTAACAAAGACTATACCCTTTTAATTAATCTGAGAAGACATGCAAAAACCTCGCATCCAGGTGAAGTATTTGTATATTAATGTACGTTTTAACTATTTTGTTTTATTTACAGAAAAAGTTGATATAATAGCCCCTCATAAAACGTACAAGTATGAATGTGAACCATGCAACAAAAAATTTAATCACTTGAGAGATTTTAAATGCCACAAAAATAAACATCGGGTTTCTACTGAAGTAAAAACAGTATCAAAACATAAATGTCCACTGTGTAGTATAAAAGGTTCTAAAGTAAATTTGGCAGCACATTATGAAACTTTTCATAATTTTTTGATAAAAGCAAACATTTTTGAATTTTGCTCATTTGAGGATTTTAATTCTTGGAAAAGTGAAGTTGAAAATAATACAAAAGCACAGTTTGTAAAAGAGAGAGGTACAGTTTCTTTTAAAAATAAAACAATTATTAAATATAGTTGTCATCGCTCTGGTTATTATGTGTCAAAAGGAAAAGGTTTGCGTCGTTTAAAGAGAAAGGGTTCAAACAAAATAAATGGATTTTGTCCTGCTTCAATGACAGTACATATACATGAAAACAATATTTTTAAGGTATCTTTTATAGAACAGCATGTCGGTCATGAAAATGAAGAAGTTGGCAATAAAAGTTTAATGAACATAAAGAAAAAATGGAACAATAGACCAAAAGAATGTGTACCTACTGAAAACTCAGGCTATGGTATAAAATTAGCCAAAGATGAAGGATTTGTACCACCAGTTACTAATATAGAATATGATACTGCAGTTGCTGAGGGGAAAGAATATATAATATCCCAGTTAATTCCTCACCTATATAAAGTAGCTGAAAATATTGTTTGTATTGAACAAATAAATGAGTTTAAAAAACTATGTTCTCCAATAGCATCAGCTATAGCAGCAATTGGTAATAGATTTACAGAAATAAGGAAACCAGTACCTTACCTATGAATTGGAATCACACACGTTTGAAATTTGGTTAACAAATATTGAAATTATTAAAACATCCTGTTTCTGGGACCTGTAATAAAAATGTCTTCACCAAAAATTTTCAAATTGTCCATAATATGGAGATGGGTGCCATACTAAATAAGATTTAATATTATTTTATAAGTAGAACTATTCAAATAAATCTAACGAGAAAATTATTTTTATGTACCTACTGTTGAGCAACTTCAAATATATTTCATAAATTCAGTTTGTTTGCATTCCTTCCTAAATTCCAGAAATATCTCTTTTAAATTTAAATAAAAAGCAGGGTAAAGGTATTTTTTTAAAATGTACTGGATCCATAAAAAATTGCAAAAGTTTTTAAAAATAGGAACATTTTCGGATTCATAATGTAAATTCTTCTTTTTTAGATGGTATCAAATTTAGTAAGATAATTTACCTAAACAAATATTTATTGACAGCAATGTTTTGACTTGACATCCACCTGTTTCTGTGTCGGTGTTTTGTACACCGATAACGGTTGTATAGACAGTGTAGGTTACTTGTGGTAAATATAAACAAAAAGTGAAAGAAGAACATGAATTGTGTGGTGCATTAAGTGCACTGTTTTAAAATCATTGGACCCTATCGAAAAACCGTGTTAGTACTTAATAGAATAAACCTGATAAAAAGTACAAAATGTTCACCAATACCTGTCCATTTATAAAATAAAACGAGTGTTCATAAAAAAGTTGTTAATTATTAATATGATCTGAACAAAAAGATAACCAGATTGGAGAGAGGTAAGTTTTAAATTAATATGGTTCTTATTTTAGTATTTTTTATAATTACTATTATTGTAAACTTATTTTTAGATATTACTTAAATCAAATTCATGCATTTGAGTTTTCTAAGTAGCACCTAAACTTCTGACCTTCTTTGTCACAATTCTTTTTTTTATCTATCTCATTTTAATAGGTAGGTCAGTCAACAAAACATCTTTTCTTTAAATTATTCTTTATTTATTAATTGTAATGTTTAAATTTATGTTAATTTTTGGTGTTAAAGTCTAATATTTTTGACCCACTTAATATAAACTAATCTAACTTTTTTATTAGCATAACTATATGCATATTTTACTGTTATTTATGAATAATCAAAGTATTACAAATGTAATGTATTTTCACTAAGGATATTTATTTGCTATTGCATATTTTTTATTTATTCTATATACAGTTTTTATAACTAGTTATATATATTATACCTTTTAATAATTTATTCAATTAATATATTTAAAATGTCAGTTCTAATAAACATTTACATTGAAATAAACAGCAGGCTATATTGACAAGTTTTCTTTAATTTAAATCATGTACATAATAACATATACATTAAAATAATGCTTGAAATTTAACAAATACATGCAAAACAAATATGTTGCTTCTCTAAATTAGGGTGAGAATAACTATTTTATTAATAAATATTTTGGTATTCAAAAATTTGACCTAACTAAAAATGGGAATTGTTTGGAGTAAAACTAATTTTACTAGAGTGACAACACAAGATAAAGCAATTCTAAAATTAAAACTTCAAAGAGATACATTGAAACAATATCATAGAACAATTGAACAGTCAGTAAACAAAGATAAAGATTTAGCCAGAAAATTGTTAACCAGTGGTCAAAGAGAAAGAGCTAAACTTATTATTAAGAAGAAAAGGTTTCAAGAGCAGCTCATGTCCAAGTTGGATATAATACTGAATAACCTGGAACAAATGTTAAATGATATGGAATTTATTCAAATTGAATCACAGGTTGTAGAAGGTCTTAAAATAGCTAATGAAACATTAAAAAAAGTTAATGCCGCTATTAACATTCAAAACATTGAAATTATGTTGGATGAGACCAAAGAGGGAGCAGAAAAACAAAAAAAAATTAGCGAACTTATTAGTGGTCATATGACTGAAGAAGATGAAGAAGCCATAGAAGAAGAGTTAATAGATATGCTAGAGGAAGATTTACCAGATGTGCCTTTAGAGGAAATTAAAATAATTACAAGTGATGATGATATTACGTACAAAAAAATTTTAAATGATACAAAAATGAATGACAAAGAGCTTGCTAATTAAATAATCAATTCAAGTTTATATTTATTTAATAATTTAAATATGGAATATTTTATAGTAGTTAAAAATGACACTGGATTGTGAATAAAACATGGACAATTATTAGAACTTGTAAATCATCAGCAATTGTGCTATAGTTGTTAAAAAGATTTAACATGTCATTGTTAATATTAATATTTAACATTTATATATGTGTTATTTCATTATTAACATATTCTTTGAGGATATTTTAATCAGTGAAGTAACATACATTTTTTAGAAGAATATTAAACAAGTAAATTTTCTAGTTACAGCTGTTTCATAAACCATAATTGTAGAGTAGTGTAAACAGGATAATAAAATTTTAGCAACTGCTATTAAGTATATGCATGTTGTTATAGTATTATAAAATCTGTAAGTTATTGTTTTATGACCAACAAATATTTGATAATAGTATGAAAACAAGATACTTATGTTAATCGAGATATCAGAAGCGCGCTAAAACAATATTTTTCTTGGGTTATCTTGAACAAAAACAAAATAAAGAAGATAAAACTTGATTGGTATTCAATAGTAGGATACTGAATTTTCCCCATGTTGTATTATTATATATTGACAGGGTTATATCTTAAATAAACAATTTATTATGATTATTTTACGATTTTGTTACGCTACTGAGTCACACTTTACCTACAACATTATCGAATTTGATAAAACCGAATTTACCTGTACATTTAGTTGATAAGCATGGTGATATCATTAACCGCGTAACATTACGTTTTTTTTAGAACTGCCGTAACAAGTGAATTTTAATAATAAAAATTGTGATCTTTTTGTTCTTAAATAATATGATACCACACGATAGAAATACGGGATAGCATTAAATTAAATGTAAGTGTTAGAAAATTAAGAAATCTACGGGAAAAGATGACATTTTTGATTAGTTAAAAAACAATAAATGCAGTCGATAATGTGAATGTATACGAGGGTCAATTTAAATGGTTTTAGGTTTGCGAAAAACAACGGGTGATCATATCTATAAATATAAATAATGCGACAAAATGTATTAAAACGTTTCTTAAATTTTACTTTGTTTACTATCAAGAGCTCTTGATGCATAGGCTTAGCATCAGCCAGGTATTTGAGGCAGACGTATTTGTTTGTCTTGTAATATTTCTTGTCAACTGTTAGATCTTGATCAAGTACATTTAATAGATATTTACATTACTAGTACACAAAAGAACAGTGAAAAGATAAAATGTTAATATATTTATCGGCGTCTATTTTTGAAATTTGCATTCAATGCCAAGATGGCTGGCATGTAACCATAGAAACATAATATTATTGTTTTTAAATATGTAATATACTGTCAGTGATTGTCATTATCCGATTTTACTCTTAAAAAAGTTGTTGTTGAATAATACTGGAGCTGTGTAACAAGTGCCCATATCTTGAGTTTTTGTCCCCTGGCAAAGCTTCCAGCTCTTTCTTAGGCAGTGCAGAGATTTTTATTTATTATTGTTATTTTAACCAGTTGATGAAAGGAAGCCCCCACATCCAAGCTGGTACACATACTGGTTACAGTATGTGTACCAGCAGAGACAACATCTGGTACCAGACAGGTTCCCATGGACACAGCCGAAGTAAAAACAAATTTATGTAAATAAAACCTATAATATATTTCTCGACAAAATTTAATACAATAACCAAAATTTCTAAAACAGTAAACCGTTGACTTTTATTGTATAAATTTTAATAAAATTCATCAACGTTGAGTGTTCTTATCAGTATAAGATTACTTGATGGCGCTAATTGATAACATTACATTCAATTATAAAATAATAACTTTATTGATAATAAATACGTGGGTGTTTATATAACGCGACTTTCCTCATGACCTAATGATAATATGTTTTTTGATTTTAAAATGGTAACGGTATTTGCATTTTCTAAACCAATAATGTGGTTACTTTAATAGGCCTTTTCAGTAATTTTTTTTTTCCTGCAGAAAATTGTAGTATTTTATTAAAAAAATTCACCCGTATATTTTTTGAGCTGTATTTCTGTCCTAAAAAAATTATCAAAGTTGTGGAAAGCAAGGCACGCTTTGAACGTACCTCTTTAGCGACTTCAAAGAGTCTACGACCTTGAAAACGACAAACCGTTATTTCCTCAGGAATTGTTAGGTTTGCTTCCTTGGTTTTTGACTTTGGACTAGTTGTAACCTACGAATAAATAATAAAAAGGAAGGAGTATAATACGATTTGACGATGTCCGCAATGGTTCTTGCATATGGCTGACTTGAAGTTTCCGGTTACCAGTGGTGTCACACACAGGGTATTATAAACTTATGTCTCGTATTAATTATTAAAAAAAATAACTGTTTTCCGCTTGTAATTATATGTACAGTAATATACATTGTCATAAAGTTGTAGGCATATAAATTTACATTAAAAACTTCTAAGCAGGTAATTATAAATAGTTGACTTAGTTGGTCTATATAAAAAATAAAGAAACGTCTATGATAACAATGTGGTTGTCATTAAAATATTTTGTTAATTTTTAATAATTCAGATAAATAGAACCCTCCAGATGAAAAGTAGATGAAAAGTAATTCCCATTCAAGAGTTGGGTTAACTACTTAAATCAGAAAACAATATATAAAACAGCATGAAAAAACTATACATGTCAAATGTCACGATTCAAATGAGTCATATTTGGTTTTTCAATATGGCCGACTTCAGTCGTGATTATTTGCTAGATTAAAATATGACAACGTTTCCCCCTTTCTATTCTTTATTCGTAGGTTGTAACACCTCTACATCCTATCAATATTGATGATGGATATAATGTTATGACTTATGTCAAACAATGGTTACAGTAACGTCACAATAATGTGGAGTAATACAAAGGAAAAATTGAAGGAAAACGGGTTATAGGAAGCAAGAAATATTCATGGATCAAAAATATCTGGAACTGGATGAATCCAGACGCCCATTTAGTATTTGGAGCCGCACAGAACCCCGAGAACATTTCGCTGTAATTGTTGCCAACATTAATTGCAGTCGATTTGGCACTTCAAAAAGAGAGCTATCTACTCTCCCTCATATTACGTAAATTTTTCTTTATCCTACGTAAGCAAGTCCTTTTTTGTTATAAAATAAAAATAAGGGGTCATTTTTCAGTCCAACCAAACCCGTCCCTTCCAGAATGCATCCCTCTAGGAGCGGTGCATTCCGGGAAGAACTTCCTCCATCTCGTCCGATGGGGGCCTCAGTCCACGGGCTTATGCACTTCCTTCCACTATCTTGGTTCGGAGATGGTTTCCAGGTGTCTTCTGTTTGGCCCGGGATGGTGCTTTGCACCTTTATCCTCGTGTCTTCTTTTTAGGCGTTCAGAGTTTTCGCTGTCTCTAAACCTTGGATAGTGGATCCACTTGTTAAAGCTGTCCCTATTCAAGAATCTGCGCATCTCCCTAAGGATGGACAGAATCTTTTATAGGTGGTTTCTCTTCTGTCTGCTTCTTGACAGATGTTGTTTCTTCTTAGTTGTCCAGCTGTTTCCTTGGTCTAGGATGTCTCCTTTAGTCCTCTGCTGTGTAGTATGTTAATTCCCTAAGTGCTGTGTTCGGGTGTGTCCTGAGTTCTTCAAATCTTCTTCTGGCTCTGGCTTTCATGATTTCTTCTGTCTTCTCCTGGTCTTGCCTTCTTTGTGATGTTGTTTTCCACGTGTTCTTTGAAGGTTAGTCCTTTGTCCAGTATTACTCCTAGGTATTTGGCCTTGTGTTTCTCCTCCTATGGTAATGTTTTCTTCTGGTTTTTTCCTTCTTTTAGTAAAGTAGACTGCTTGGGTTTTTTCTGGGTCTATTTGGATTTTCCATGTTGTGCACCATTCGTCTATTTGGTCCATAGTCTTCTTATCAACATTCTTGGTTGAATGCTTCTTGTAACGATAGCCTTGTCATCTGCATAAAGAGCCATCATTGTGTTGTCTGTCTTTGGAATGTCTGCCGTGTATATGTTGTAATGTACCGGTGAGAGGACTGCTCCTTGTGGTACTCCGGCTTCTGTTGTTCCTACTTCGGATTTTGCGTTTCCTATCCATATCCTGAATCTTTTATTTTTCAGATAGCTGAGTAGTAGTTTCGTCAGTTCCCTGGTGTATCCTGCTTCTCTCATCTTGTATATCAGGGTCATTTGGCAGCTATTAAAAACGACTGCCATTTTCCACACGTGCTAACAGAACGTGTTGTTTGCGTTGAAAATGTTGCACAGAAAGTGAAAGTAAATATCAACACCGATTAGTTATTGTTGAAAATATTCTTATTGTTTATTACTTCGTTTTTCAATAACAAAATATACGTTTTTAATACGTCATAATAAATTGTAATCCATACTGAACATTATTTCTTTTATTACAATTATTATAGTTGATATTTGTTTTTTTATATGTTTGTTGTTTTTATACTGTCACGTGTTTATACCTGAAAAAAGTTTCATGTTACAATGCAATGATTGAATAATTCATTTTGTAGAAATTGGTTTTTTACTTTACCCAACGGTTTCACTTTGTAATTGGAGAAATTCTGCTTGGATGCAATCATAATCGATTTATTAAAAAGTATGACTAATAAATATGCATATTAATGACAAAATCCGATCAGACAATTGATTAACAATTGATTTAACAGCGGCAATTTGTTAATTAAGCGCGAGGCCACGGTGAAATAATAAATATTGTTAGAGTAGAAACAGTGACAATCTAGTTTGTTTTAGTATTATTTAATTCGGTTTGTTTTTTACCGAATAACTGACAGGTATGGAAATAATACAGCCACAACACTGTACCCGAATCAACAACCACCCAAATAAAACACTTTTCTGTCCCCCCTATATAAATAAACCATAAGTCACCCTCAACAGCAGTACGATCAACCGCCAAAAATGGTTCCTATGATACAGTTAAAATATTATTTTCATTACTAGCCTATGTACCTAACTTTATTGACTTGTTAAAGTTGTTCATTATTAACCAAGGTAGAAAAATACAGAGCCTACTTGATTAGAACTATAGTTTAATCCATTTGACAGAATGTGAGGTTAAGTGATGCAAAGACAAAATGAATAAATATTGTAATTAAATTGATTGTACTAATCCTTACTTTTTGAAAGTCCATCTTATTAAGAATAAAAAAACTCTTCGTTTTAACAAAACTTCCAATATTTATTTAAAAAATTGCTTTTTTAACCTTAATGACAGCCGTTTCGCTAGACTTAGCATCGTCATTAAGGTTAAAAAAGCAATTTTTTAAATAAATATTGGAAGTTTTGTTAAAAAACTTTTATTATTCTTAATAAATATTGTGTTTTACATTTGTCAGACGCATGGATATGGTTTTTAAGCAAATTTTTAATACTTTAAAAATTAATATTTAAAAAATAAAATGCTAGTAGTGAATAAAATGCTATATGAAGCCACGGTATAAAAGTGTATTAATTTCTTTAATGGACCTATTTAAGATAAATAAATAAACATTTTTATCGTAATAACAATAAATTTTAAATAATTTACAAATTCAATTTACATGTACACGAATAGTAAATGGAAAACTACACCAAACATCCGTTAAAAGAGGAAAAAAATACCTTAAATTTTATTTTAGCAAATACCTATCGATTGAAGTTATTGACATTTTATTATGCAAGATTAAATATTTCAAAGTCATGACCATAAATAGCTGGCATTGAAACAATATTAAGAATATATATTTAACAGCTATTTTCAAACGCTTTATAATGTTTTAGTAAAACGTTTAATATTTTTACATTGTAGATAAACCAAACTCACGCAGGCATTTATAACGATTTAGATTTTAACGAAATTCAAAGTCCACCAAATATGTTATAAAAAATAAAAGTTATTTTGTAATTTTAATTAACTAATATTAACAAATAAATATAAAAAACGTATCTCAGAAGTTTAATAGCTACTTGTATGCAAAAACAGCGCAGATTTTAACCATTTTTTAGTAACATCTTATCATTTTAAAATAAAAATGTCCCAGCTGTTACAATAATATTTTTTTTATTAATAATTTATAATGGTTTTTTTAGTTAAGACTGAATAATAAATAGCAGCAGTGAAAACGCTAACAGAAAGAAGCAAAATGGAACATCAACAATTGATAGAAGAAATGCCCATAGTGGAGCAGATGTCGACGCAGGACAGACTAACGCTTGCGAGAAAAAGAAGAAACCTTCAGTTAAAAGTTTGGTTGCAAAAAGAGAAGGAACATAAAAAGAATTCCAAACACCAAAAATCCAATAAACGAGGAATATCTTTTAACGACAGTGTCGTATTGTTAGAAGCGGCAGCTAGAAATGATATAGATGAAGGTATAGGTGGCATATTTATAATATTACCTACATCCAAATTTCTAATTTTATAACCAAACATATAGTTTAACCATAGAATAATATCTCGCTGCTTCTGTCAATTTCTTTTTTGGTTGTGCTTGTCTGAATCTGAAATCCGCCTTGTTTATAATAAGTGACAGTACTGTCGTGCTCACAGAACACAAAAAATGTTTAATATTCTCTGATCATGCTTCACTTCACTTTGAATACTGTATTCAAAATGTACTAATAATAAAAATAACGTAAAGTGTTTATATCTACTATTTTTCTTCATATAACAGGAATTTTTTTATTTTTCTCGGTGTAACAACTAAGTTATCTGTCAATTTCACCGACTTTTGCTTCTTGTTAGTTGAGGTATTCTTTGTTTACATACTTGGTTAGTATATAGCTATGTGTGCATTTACCATTACCCACTACATTGTGAAATTTTTGTTAAGACATCACTAATTATTTATCGTCAATGACATTTCATCATCAGATTCAGATGTTGTTACATTTTGTTTTAATAGATAGGCTATATAATGTTGATTTAGTATTTTCCAATGTAGCAATGTCCAAGAACTAAAGTAATAAGAACAGTATTAAAGCCTAGATGTTATTAGCCCTAAGGAATAATCCTGGATATATTTCCCTCTATGAATGTATTTACATTAACATGTTTATACATGTAATATACCATCTTGGCGCGAAAACATAATGACATAAATGACAGACGACAAGTAACACCAGTGACAAGTAACACAGAACATGAACAAGTAACTGCCGTTAAGGTGCGTTCTGTCTGGCGCGGTAAATTCAAAAAAGAACCTTACATGCACTAAAATTATTATTCGAAGATTTAATAACACTTCCAGCACATAAAAATGAAAAAATTAAATCAATATGGCTTCACCACAACCGTCATGTCATGTGAAATGGAAGTGACTGGTGTTTTGAAAACTGCTATTTAAAAAAATAGAATGCCAGTTGTGTACACAGCGACCTATAGGATCTATTGTGTCCCCCCTTACTTGCCAAGTTCTGATGTTTTCTCAGATTTATAGCAGCTCTTCGAGTCCTGTTTTCCTGAGGAAGTTTAGGACATCGTCGGGCTTCAAATCAGGTAGATCCCCCTCTTCTATTTCATGTGCTCCTAGGTATCTGGCCCTAGAATTCTGCAAGGCAGGGCATTCTGAGAGTATGTGTATTGAGGTTTCATCCTCTTCCTCACAGAATCTGCATTTTGCTTCATCTGCTAACCCTAGTTTCTTCATGTGGCAAAAGGCAATGCTCCGTTAAAATTCGGAGTCTTTTTTTACTGAGGTTGAGGCAGCTAAGAGATCTCTTTTGGTCATAGTTCCCCAGTAGTATCTTAGATTGCCTCAGTCCTTCCAGCTGATTCCAGTACTTGGATTTTTCCTTCTCCATTTCTTCCCTTAGTTTTCCTAAGATTACTCTACTGCTGATCCCACAAGATGGTCCTTCCAGCTGATTCCAGTACTTGGATTTTTCCTTCTCCATTTCTTCCCTTAGTTTTCCTAAGATTACTCTACTGCTGATCCCACAAGATGGTTCTGGTCCCAAATGTGGGGGTTTCAGCTCCTTTTTTTCCCAGCTTGTCTGCTGTTTCGTTCCCCTCTATTCCTATGTGTCCCGGGACCCATAGGAGGATGACAGTGTTCTTCTTGCCTAGTTAATTTGATTTGTCTAGGCATTCCCAAACCATCTTCGAACTGATTATATTTGAGCTCAGCGCTTTGATGGCTGCTTGACTATCCGACATAATCACAATCTCTTGTCTGCGGTAGTTTCTTCCAATATTGAACTCCACACATCTTTCGATGGCGCGGACTTCTGCTTGAAAGATGCTCGGGTATGTGTCCAAGCTTTCTGAGTATTTGGCTCTCGGTCCAAAAACTCCTATCCCAGTTCCCTCGTCTAGCTTGGAACCGTCCGTATACCACTTTATGGTAGAAAAGTGTGTTATTGTCTTGGTGCATAATTACTATTTTTTTAATTACAGTTCGTAGGTTATTAATGAAGGGTGTAAGTCCAGATTCCAGTAACGAAGACGGTTTGACAGCTCTACACCAATGCTGCATAGACGACAACGAATCCATGTTAGTATTATTATTGGAATACGGTGCGAACGTAAATGCCGAAGATAGCGAAAAATGGACACCTTTACATGCAGCTGCAACCTGCGGTCACCTCAGATTAGTCAGGTAAACTTAAGTAACAAAAATACATTTTTAAATCAAAAAGGTTTTATTATGTAATAAAAAAATTCTCTTAATGTACTTTTGCATTCTTTCATCAACATGGTTTTTGATTTTGTGTGCCAAAAAAACTATTTGGATAAATCACATGGAAAAAATCTTATCCAAAGCCCTAAAAGATATTTTGGAACTCCCTCTGTTGCAATACTCCATAATAATAGAGGCTGCAACTGGGGCCTGACGACTGCAACAGGCATAAAACTTAAAATCTGGTGACAAATCTTCCACTAGTCTCCTAGAATCAGCGATTGAATTCCATGCCAGTCAGGTTTGACTTTGACAAGTCGTTTGAAGTGGTTATGGGAAACCGCCATATGGTTGGAAATGTCGAGCTGTAGCTGAAAGAGAGCTCATTCGTGTGGAATACAGATCTTCCACTAGTGTCCTTGAATCAACGATTGAATTCCATGCCAGTCAAGTTTGACAAGTCGTTTGAAGTGGTTATGGGAAACCGCCATATGGTTGGAAATGTCGAGCTGTAGTTGAAAGAGAGCTCATTCGTGTGGAATACAGATCTTCCACTAGTGTCCTTGAATCAACGATTGAATTCCATGCCAGTCAAGTTTGACAAGTCGTTTGAAGTGGTTATGGGAAACCGCCATATGGTTGGAAATGTCGAGCTGTAGTTGAAAGAGAGCTCATTCGTGTGGAATACAGATCTTCCACTAGTGTCCTTGAAACAACGATTGAATTCCATGCCAGTCAGGTTCGATTTGACAAGTCGTTTGAAGTGGTTATGGGAAACCGCCATATGGTTGGAAATGTCGAGCTGTAGTTGAAAGAGAGCTCATTCGTGTGGAATACAGATCTTCCACTATTGTCTTGAATCAACGATTGAATTCCATGCCAGTCAAGTTTGACAAGTCGTTTGAAGTGGTTATGGGAAACCGCCATATGGTTGGAAATGTCGAGCTGTAGCTGAAAGAGAGCTCATTCGTGTGGAATACAGATCTTCCACTAGTGTCCTTGAATCAACGATTGAATTCCATGCCAGTCAGATTTGACTTTGACAAGTCGTTTGAAGTGGTTATGGGAAACCGCCATATGGTTCGAAATGTCGAGCTGTAGCTCAAAGAGAGCTCATTCGTGTGGAATACAGATCTTCCACTAGAGTCCTTGAATCAACGATTTAATTCCATGCCAGTCAAGTTTGACTTTGACAAGTCGTTTGAAGTGGTTATGGGAAACCGCCATATGGTTGGAAATGTCGAGCTGTAGCTGAAAGAGAGCTCATTCGTGTGGAATACAGATCTTCCACTAGTGTCCTTGAATCAACGATTGAATTCCATGCCAGTCAGGTTTGACTTTGACAAGTCGTTTGAAGTGGTTATGGGAAACCGCCATATGGTTGGAAATGTCGAGCTGTAGCTGAAAGAGAGCTCATTCGTGTGGAATACAGATCTTCCACTAGTGTCCTTGAATCAACGATTGAATTCCATGCCAGTCACGTTTGACTTTGACAAGTCGTTTGAAGTGGTTATGGGAAACCGCCATATGGTTGGAAATGTCGAGCTGTAGATGAAAGAGAGCTCATTCGTGTGGAATACAGATCTTCCACTAGTGTCCTTGAATCAACGATTGAATTCCATGCCAGTCACGTTTGACTTAGACAAGTCGTTTGAAGTGGTTATGGGAAACCGCCATATGGTTGGAAATGTCGAGCTGTAGATGAAAGAGAGCTCATTCGTGTGGAATACAGATCTTCCACTAGTGTCCTTGAATCAACGATTGAATTCCATGCCAGTCAAGTTTGACTTTGACAAGTCGTTTGAAGTGGTTATGGGAAACCGCCATATGGTTGGAAATGTCGAGCTGTAGTTGAAAGAGAGCTCATTCGTGTGGAATACAGATCTTCCACTAGTATCCTTGAATCAACGATTGAATTCCATGCCAGTCAAGTTTGACAAGTCGTTTGAAGTGGTTATGGGAAACCGCCATATGGTTGGAAATGTCGAGCTGTAGTTGAAAGAGAGCTCATTCGTGTGGAATACAGATCTTCCACTAGTGTCCTTGAAACAACGATTGAATTCCATGCCAGTCAGCTTTGACTTTGACAAGTCGTTTGAAGTGGTTATGGGAAACCGCCATATGGTTGGAAATGTCGAGCTGTAGATGAAAAAGAGCTCATTCGTGTGGAATGCAGATGGGTCCAAGATAGTTAAAAGGACTCAAGTGGGAATGATGGAGGTACACGATATAGAAGTTAATGTTCAAGAGACAAACATCTATATTCTAACAGGTAGTGAGTTAGCTTTAAAGGCTCTGAGTTGTGAGTTGCTCAGAGTACTTATCAAATATAGAATGTGCCCTCTAGAAAGCCGTTTAGCTTCGCTAAAAGTATTGATGTTCTAGGTGGACACAAAAGATCTTGGTAGATCGAACTGTAGAGAACTCTAACCCAAATTATCTCCACCGCAGTTGTATTATCATAAAGTATAAAAATATTATTAAAAAATCTGATATCGGCTTGACCAGTAACCAAATTTATTCGTTTTCAGGATTCTTGTATCGAGAGGAGCGAATTTGTTGGCAGTTAACGCGGACGGTAACATGCCATATGACATTTGCGAAGACGAAGCAGCCTTGGACTACATAGAAAGCGAAATGGCTAGACGCGGAGTCACTCAACAACTCATCGATGAAACTAGGGCAGCAACCGAGGGTCAAATGCTTAAAGATTTGAAGAAGCTAGCCGCTATCGGTGGTAATTTGGAATATCACGATGCGCAAGGAGCAACGCCTGTAAGTGCCAACTGCGTCTTTAATAATTATTTTTATGTGCTGGGTTCATCATCCGCAATTTAAGGGGTTTCAACACCAAAAACTTATTTGTACCAATTAAGCTGTGTTAAGTGTTGTTTGTGTCCTCAACAAAGCCCCCAAAACGTTTTATAAAAGAAAGAAATAAATAAAAATATTTATACCTTCCCCTCTGAGGTTTAGAATAGTTTCCCAACCAGGCTTGAACGTTTTTTAAAGAAGAAACAACTACTTCTTGGGCTCGGTTATAAAAAATTTAAACGCTTGACTTCCTTAAATTGATTGTACTAACCCTTACTTTTTGGAAGTCCATCTTATTAAGAATAATGAAAAACTCTTCGTTTTACCAAAACTTCTAATATTTATTTAAAAAATTGCTTTATTAACTATAATGACAGCCGTTTCGCTAGACTTAGCATCGTCAGATTGACATATTGAAGTTACATTTTGTTTGTTTGTAGCTAGGTACCTGATGTTTATTAGGTAGTTATAAGGCTAGACCAAGTATGGAAGTAATAAGACATAACAATATTAAAGCCTAGATGTTATGAGCCCTAAGGGATTATCCTGGATGTACTTCCCTCTAAGATCAGTATAACTGTGCAATGATATAGAAAAACCAGGAAAAAACTATATCATGCTGATCTTTACAATAACTTAATATATTTGTGTTACAATTACGTTTTATCTATGTATAAAATGAAGACTCAATCAAAGCAAACACTTTAAAAGTGGAGAACTTCCCAGATTTATTTGTTCATTAACAACTTTAAATTGTGGATCTGCTAGATGTCTTTTTATTTCAAGTTCTTCAAGGAAATCTAAATTTTGTTTTTTGTTACAAGTGTGTAGTATTTGGATGTCATTGATGTGTAAGAGTGAGGTTGGATGTTCAAGTAGGTGTTTTGCATAATTTGACTTATCTGGTTGTTTTAATCTATATGCTCTTAAATGTTCGTTAAATCTTACTTCAAAATTTCTTTGTGTTTGACCTATATATACAGCATTACACTTTGGACAATTAATTTTGTAAACACCAGATTTTTTTAATTTAGGTAATTTTGTTTTAACATTTAACAATTTTGTACCAATATTATTTTGTGTTTTAAATGATATTAATGCTGATGTTGCTGATCAATTTCTTTATCAAAGTTAATTTTGTTCATTGGAATTGATATCATAAAACAAATAGCTACATCTAATGGCTACCCAATTCATTTAATAAATACATTAATTAATAAGAAAGAACAGAAAGTGTCACTAAACCTAATATTTCCTAAGCAAACTAAAGAAATTAAAAGTTATAAAAATATTACATATTGTGGAACTATTTCCAATAAAATTTCAAAAATAATATCTTCGGCAACATCAGCATTAATATCATTTAAAACACAAAATAATATTGGTACAAAATTGTTAATGTGAAAACAAAATTACCAAAATTAAAAAAATCTGGTGTTTACAAAATTAATTGTCCAAAGTGTAATGCTGTATATATAGGTCAAACACAAAGAAATTTTGAAGTAAGATTTAACGAACATTTAAGAGCATATAGATTAAAACAACCAGATAAGTCAAATTATGCAAAACACCTACTTGAACATCCAACCTCACTCTTACAAATCAATGACATCCAAATACTACACACTTGTAATAAAAAACAAAATTTAGATTTCCTTGAAGAACTTGAAATAAAAAGACATCTAGCAGATCCACAATTTAAAGTTGTTAATGAACAAATAAATCTGGGAAGTTCTCCACTTTTAAAGTGTTTGCTTTGATTGAGTCTTTATTTTATACATAGATAAGACGTAATTGTAACACAAATATATTAATTATTGTAAAGATCGGCATGATATAGTTTTTTCCTGGTTTTTCTATATCATTGCACAGTTATACTGATCTTAGAGGGAAGTACATCCAGGATAATCCCTTAGGGCTCATAACATCTAGGCTTTAATATTGTTATGTCTTATTACTTCCATACTTGGTCTAGCCTTATAACTACCTAATAAACATCAGGTACCTAGCTACAAACAAACAAAATGTAACTTCAATATTTCAATCTGACGATGCTAAGTCTAGCGAAACGGCTGTCATTAAAGTTAATAAAGCAATTTTTTAAATAAATATTGGAAGTTTTGGTAAAACGAAGAGTTTTTCATTGTTCTTAATTGCTTGACTTCCTGTTCTTAAAATACAGTTTGACCTAGTTTTTATTTTCGGTTTATTTAAAAATATGCAGGATTGATTTACACCTAATTAATGCCAAATTGCATTACAAGTTTATAGTAAATAGTGAGCCATCTCTTCTTCGCAAAAATCCAGTAAGACGTCGAAATACTTAGCATCAGAATTCAATAAAAGTTTCTGTTATAATTGTTGTTTTTTTTAGTTACATATTGCAGCAGCCAATGGTTACGTTTCCGTGGTCGAGTTCCTTCTCGATCTAGGCGTTAGGACGGACGTCAAAGACAAAGACGAATGGCAGCCTAGCCATGCAGCTGCGTGTTGGGGACATGTAAGTAAAAGTAAATTTACTTTTAAAAGCGTTCAAGTAATACTGTTTTTTCAGCCGGAAGTGTTGGAGCTGTTGGCACAAGCAGGAGCGAATTTAAATGCCAAAAACAAACACGATGAGACTCCATCAGGTATAAATTATGACTCGGTAATGTACACTCTTATTTGATTATGCATTTTACAGATATTTGCGAAGATCCCGACATAAAAGAGAGGATTCTCGAATTAAGAACGGAACAGGAGATAAAAAGGCAAGCGGAAGCAAAAAGGAAAGTTCGACGGTCTCAAAGTAACACCCGAACGCAGTCGGTGAGACGGACGTCATTGCGAGATAAAGGGTTAACTGCGAGAAGAGACGCCGTAGAGGAAGCTCGATTGAGGCTGGAAGCAGAAAGTAATGTGAGTAAATTGTTTATTATTAGATAGATGTGAAAATTTTGGGATTTATAAACGACATATCTACGAATTGGTTTACGAATTAAAGTTTATGTTCCGTGCGCAGTGCCACCTGTAGGAGGATTATTTAAGTTAAGTGAACCTGCTTGGCGGGAAATTTAAATATTTCGAAGTTTACTCCGTACGTAAAAAGAAAAAAATTAACAATTTAGGATTTAAATTGAAACGTTTAAAGATATTCTTTCTTTTTATACTGCAACGGGTGACAGATGTGTGACGGATGAATGTGACAGATGCGAAAGGAATGCATGTATTTTGATGTAGCTGCTCGGTCTTCTTGCTGGTTTTTTATTTGATCTTTTAGCTCTTCCTGTTGACCCTTTACCTGACTGGACAGCTCGGACGTTGCTTTGTGCATAGGATCATCGAATTCCATCGAGTCAGGGACAATATTTATACTTAAATAGTACTCACCAAATCCAATTCTTCCAACTCTCCTCTGAGCTCAGCCACCAACTTCTTTCCAGGCATTCTCGCTTCTTCATCCCACACCTGACACCAATTTGCACTGCCCCCTCCTTAAGTTCATTCCTCCCGGAATGAGATAACTCTCCGGAGTAGAATCCTGTTCATCTTTGGAGTTGGTCGAACTCTCTACCCGAAGTTGCTGTACCTCCCTACTGTGGTCATCCTGATATAACTACCAACCTAAAATAATTGTATATTATGTCAAGTTCCTGTCAAAATCTTCTTCCTCATTTACGGACTCTACCCTTTATGACAAGCAGCCACATCAAAATACATGCATTCCTCTCGCATCTGTCACCCGTTGCAATACGTTTGTATTATGTCTGTCACATAGTGGGGTTGATGTAGAAAATAAAAAAGATAATTTAGTTACATAAAATGCATTTATTTAAGTATAGAGTTTAATGCAAACATGAGAAAAAGTTTCCGAAACTAACCTAACTAACAAATAGTTGATATTGGAAATGGGTGATGGGTTGATTTGAAATCCTCACAGCCAACAGCAGCAGAAGTCTTGCACTGATATTGTAATCTGTGAACCTCGTGAGGATTTTCTTCGCTCCAAACGTGACTGTTGTGTATATTAAAATAACTGTACTTCTGGTTTTTCAAAGGTACATAGTAAGGCTTCTAGGTTATCTGAATGAAGTCTGTGAGAGATAAGATATTTTCTTAGGCTATAGTACAAAGGGCAGATTTGAAAAACGTGTTCTAATGTTTCCGGCTTTAACAGGTTGCAGATTGTGCAAGTTCATTTCTGTTTGATTTTATAAGTGCAGTTATTGACATAGATAGAGATTGTACGAGGGTTGTCTGAAAAGTTTCCGACCTCAACATGAAGATGGCAGCACTCGTCAACAAAAATTGGGGAATGTGTTTGCGCATGCTTTGAAAGGTACCCACTAAAATTTCAGCCATTTTGGACGCGCAGTTGTTGTTTGACAATCATTTGAGTGAGTCGATGTGAGTGTTTTTATGAAAATGGAAAAAATCGAGTATCGAGCGAGCTGTCATTAAATATTTCTTTTTGAAAGGCAATACGCCTACGCAGATCAAAAACGAGTTGGACGCTGTGTACGGGGACACTGCACCATCATTTACCACCGTGAAATTTTGGGCTGCTGAATTTAAACGTGGCCGTACCAGCTTGGGTGACGATGAACGTTCGGGACGTCCAAAAACTGCAACCACTGACGATAATATCGCTCAAGTTCACCAAATAGTGCTAGACAATCGTCGAATTAAAATTAGAGAAATAGCAGAGGCTATAAACATGTCCAAAGAACGTGTTTGTCACATATTGAATCAAGATTTAGGCATGGGAAAGCTGTCCGCACGTTGGGTGCCGCGTTTGCTCACTTTGGACCAAAAACGTGTTCGAATGAACATTTCCAACTCTCTGTTGGCGCAGTTTAGGCGCAATACATCAGAGTGTTGGCGCCGATTAATTACTGTAGATGAAACTTGGATACACCATTATACTCTAGAAACAAAAACACAATCAAAACAATGGACTGCGAAGGGGGAATCGGCTCCAAAAAAAGCAAAGGTTGTTCCTTCGGCTGGGAAAGTGATGGCAACTGGGATAGTCATGGAGTTATCTTAATCGATTATCTTCAAAAAGGAAAAACCATTACAGGAGCATACTACGCATCATTACTTGACAAGCTGAAGGCAGAAATTGCGGAAAACGGCCACATTTGCAGAAAAAAAGAATTTTGTTTCACCAAGACAATGCGGCGTCTCACACCTCAGCGGTTTCCATGGCGAAAATCCACGAATTACGGTTTGAACTGCTTGACCACCCTCCTTACTCACCAGATCTAGCCCCAAGCGACAGAGATTTTCGTCGAATGAGGAGGCCATCACCTTCGTAAACAACTATTTTGCAGAGAAAGACGCCGAGTACTATTTGGACGGGTTGAAGAGATGGGAGCATCGCTGGGAGAAGTGTATAGACTTACAAGGAGACTATGTAGAAAAATAAAAATTAATTTGAAGAAAAAATGTCTAGTATCTTTGTTCAAACTTTTCAGACAACCCTCGTATCTGTATTGTTTGCTCTAAGTTGAGCTAGTAGTCTTTTTAACTAAAATGGTATAGTACTGGTCATAATTTTCCCTGTCAAGTAGGAGAAATTTATATGTGGGGTGGTAGGTGCTATTAATGATTCTGTATAAGTCTTCCTGGGCAGTTTTATTTTTGAAATTTGTTAGTATTGTCTTGTTGTCAATGATATTTAGTTCTATATCACAGTATTGCAGTACACAGTTTTTTAGTAGATACAGCCAGTTTTATTTTGAGGATCCTACACTAGATTCTTGCAGTTTATTTAAACGTATGAGTGCTCTGTGAACATATCTATCTTGATTTGTCTTTTTTAATCTAAGTAGCAATTCTATGCTCTGTTTTAAGATAAAGTAACCCATTTTGACAAGATTAATTTCTGTCCTATCTAGCTGTCGATATTTGACAGAAGAAGCAGCTTTTCCAAAAATTATTTTGGATTCTTTCTACCTCTTCCAAGTAGTGAAGACCCCATATGCCACCTTCATAAATAAATGTGGGGATTATTACATTATTATATAAAATTTTAATAGCAGCAATCGAGTTTATTCTTGAGTTATAAATAGTTTTAAATACCACTTCTTGTGATAACCTTTTTTTTGTTCACGTTGTTTTAGATTGTTCATAAATGAGCCAGTTTTTCAATTTAACTAATTCAATAAAATCTACTAATTTTCCTTAACACCGAAACATTTTCTGACACTAGTGTATAATTAGGAAAATATTAATCGTTATTTGTAATAATAAAAAATTTCATGTTTTGGAATATCCTGCATATACGGGTATCTATTGTACTATAGAAGTATTATAAATTGAAATTATATTCCAGTCAAATCTGCAGAAGCGAAACGTTTATGTAATTCAGTTTTCTCTCATTAATTTAGTTATTATTAAGCCAATTAATTTTATGTATAAGAATTGATTAGGTTACTTAAAATCGGTGAGTTTGTACGAATTACGTCCGCATACCAAGAAAGTTTTTTTGTTAAGAATGTAGAAATAAACATTTTAGATTGTGATCAGATAAGGTTCTGTAACGCTAGCAGATAGATTTTTTTTAACATAGTTATTGAAAATATCGAGGTGAATCAGTGCGATGGATTTTAGTTATTATGACCGAGAGATTGTCTGTCATTGGTTTGTCATTCAAAGTGAGTTTTATTTTATTTATCTTTGACTGTTTTAATTTATGTACAAACAAGTTCCAAAGCGAGAACTTTCTTTCATCAAACCTTTTGGGGCTGGTCGCCACCCCTTCTCGGCGTGATCATGTTTTTTTTTCCCAAATGCAAAATTTGATAGATTTGAAGTCATAGTATCTTCTTTAAAGAACATAATCAAACTTTTCATTTAAAAATTGAGTGAGATATGATAAATATAAGGTCAGTGTTTAATTTTTTGTGAGTAAAAATTAATGAAAGCAACCCCTTAACTACCCATCCCCCTAACTTAAATTGATATTCACCCTTCTGCAATTCTCTTTACACATGTATTGTTAATACGTCTAAGAAGTTTGAGCAATTTAAAATGCCCAATTTAAAAATAAATAGAGCTTAAATTAAAAACCAATTTTATATTTTTCACGATGTCACTGACAGTGACACAATACGATTTTATTGATTCGGTTATAACTGCACGATTGCATAAAAATTAATTCTTAACTCTTGCAATTTTTACATATTATATCACGCTTGAGCGCAAAATTAGCTGGTCATTTTTATTCTCGAAGTCATTGGAATATTAAATTGATTGTACTAACCCTTACTTTTTGGAAGTCCATCTTATTAAGGATAATAAAAAACTCTTCGTTTTAACAAAACTTCCAATATTTATTTAAAAATTGCTTTTTTAAAAGACTCAATGACAGCTGTTTCGCTATGAAGCATCGTCAGATTGACATTTAAGTTACATTTTGTTTGTTTGTAGCTAGGTACCTGATGTTTAGGTAGTATTAAGGCTAGACCAAGTATGGAAGTAATAAGACATAACAATATTAAAGCCTAGATGTTATTAGCCCTAAGGGATTATCCTGGATGTATTTCCCTCTAAGATCAGTATAACTGTGCAATGATATAGAAAAACCAGGAAAAAACAATATCATGCTGATCTTTACAATAACTTAATATATTTGTGTTACAATTACGTCTTATCTATGTATAAAATAAAGACTCAATCAAAACAAACACTTTAAAAGTGGAGAACTTCCCAGATTTATTTGTTCATTAACAACTTTAAATTGTGGATCTGCTAGATGTCTTTTTATTTCAAGTTCTTCAAGGAAATCTAAATTTTGTTTTTTATTACAAATGTGTAGTATTTGGATGTCATTGGTGTGAAAGAGTGAGGTTGGATGTTCAAGTAGGTGTTTTGCATAATTTGACTTATCTGGTTGTTTTAATCTATATGCTCTTAAATGTTCATTAAATCTTACTTCAAACACAAAGAAATTTTGAAGTAAGATTTAATGAACATATTGTTATGTCTTATTACTTCCATACTTGGTCTAGCCTTAATACTACCTAAACACCAGGTACCTAGCTACAAACAAACAAAATGTAACTTAAATGTCAATCTGACGATGCTTCATAGCGAAACAGCTGTCATTGAGTCTTTTAAAAAAGCAATTTTTAAATAAATATTGGAAGTTTTGTTAAAACGAAGAGTTTTTTATTATCCTTCATTGGAATATTTCACAAAGAAAAAGAAAATCTATAAGTTGTCGCCATATATACTGTCTGTTGGATTTGATATTTTTTGATTCACTTTCAGTTATAATTTTTTCAATCTATAGATTGCAATCTGACATCTGTCACAAAGATTAATAATTAATAGTTTGTACCATAGACAAATTTAATATATTTTTATTTGTCTATGGTCTATACGTTCTCTGTGGTTTCAGCTGTCAAAAAATTTCCACATGAATATCGTGGCGCCATGAAAAAATTTCTTGAAATTGTTTTAGTTACCATGGCCATTAGACAAAGTTAAGGCATGTTATTTGTTAAAAAGTAGATTTCCGGAATTCTTTTTTTCTTGAAATATTCGTGTCCAAAAGAAAGTTTCCAGGAATAAGTTAAGCTTGCTTGGTTTTCAGTAAGAAAATTTCACACCATAATTTGGAAAAAAAATATTCCATCTGTCACAAAGGTCCACATGAATATCGTGGCGCCATGAACAAATTTCCGCAGTCGAAATTAAGGCATTTTATTGGTGAAAAAGTAGAGGTGTAAAATTTTCTATAAAATTTAACTCCTGCAAGGAAAATGAATTGACAATTTTCTTTGTACTAGTTAAATTACAATTGATAATTGAAGCAATTCGTGCTAATGTTTTCCTAAACATACGAAAATATCAAAAATGCACACAACGATAATATTCAAGTTTCTGCAATTATTTTTATTTTAATGTTTTTTGTCAACATTACAAGTGTACAATTAATATGTAAAGTTATTTAATGGGGTGTTAAACTAACAAAATTATGATGTTTTTCAATGTTAATAATTAGGGGTGTACAAAATCATACTAGGAAATCAATTAATTTTATTGTATTTATTATCACACGGTTTTTATGTCGATTTGAAAATTCAACTTTTGGATAATTTAAATAGTCCGCCATTCATGCTGTGACGTAGATAACCCAAAAGTAAAGTTAGCTGCATAAGGGTCGACATAGAACCGCAATTCTGTCGGCTTCTTTTTTAAAATTTTGATCCTTAAACCTTTTACTGCAGGCAAGGTTACAAATTTTTTATGAGGAGTTCTAACTGTTGTGTACAAAACAAGATTTATATGATAGTGACATTATTCAAATTTAAAAAAAAATGTGAAGAAAAGCTAACTAAACTTAGCTGTAGACAAATGTAAGATACAGAACACTCATACAGTCGACAGAAGCAAACATGGTCCGCGGAAAATATGCCAACTAATTTCAAGGTTATCACAATCAGCCAATCACGAGCCAATGTTAACGATAATATCAATTTTAGTGGCTGCATAAGTGAGATGAAAATACAACTACAGCGACAAGGACACGCCCACCCAGGGTTCATGTTTGCTTCTGTCAACTGTATATTTTGAAAGTTCTTCAAACTTCAAATTAGATTGGCCTTTTTGTAACTGGCTATTAGCTATAAGTTCATAAAACATCTAAATCAGAAGGTGGCTTACTTCATATATGAGTTAATGACGTATCTGTAGTGAAAGTTGCAAACATTTCCAGTTTTCTCCCAAAATATTTGATTAAAAAAAATTTTAAATATATTTTTGCAAAGTAGTGCTAATATACTTTAATAAAATACCAGAAATCTACTTTATATAAACGAAATGGATTTAATGATGATAAATTCTTAAAAATAAAAAATGTTCATTTTTTCCAGAGTCTAGACCTGGAAGGAAAACCATCCTACGGTTATCCATCGATCAACACCACCACCACCACCACAACGACTACAACACCAATACAATCACCAACGAAATCCATATTGAACAATAACCATCTACCCGATCTTAGTACAAACGAAAACCACATATCACCACCAAATAGCACTGCCGTTCAAATAATCGAAGACCGACGAGCTCCCGAAGGAAAAGACAACGACTCCTTTTCCGACGTCGATGATTCCAGCAAAGAAAAATCCTACACAACAGACGTCAACGGAAAGGTAACAGTCCACGTAGTGGTTACCATAAACGGTAACGGCACGCTGGCCGATCTCAAGAAACAGAGAACGCAAATTAGAAACAGCAGCAACGACGTCAGTAGTCTAACCTCGCCGGTAGGGAGTATCTGCGAAAACGACATAAATCCCAATCCGGAAACGGATATATTGAGATTGACGGGTACCACAATGGAGGAGAATGTCGAGTACGTCAAACCGAAAAGGTGTTGTGTCATCATGTAAAAAAAATCCGTTAGATAACTAAAATTTTAGATCCACTTCCGCTATTCCATTATCGAAGAGCTTCAGTACCAGTACACTGCCAATGTTAAAACAGTTAGTTAGCGCGTGCTCTATCAGTAAATCAGAATTTTGTTTATTTATCCTCTTCATGGAAGCGATTCAATAGGACGTATTATTGTGACGTCACTGTTGTCATTCAGGTAGGTCATAGCATTTTATCCAAACAAACTGTTGATTTATGGTAGTTAAGATTTTTGTATTGCGTTAAGGAAAATTTTGAGTTATTTGTTTTGTTTTAAGGCGAGAAAATATACTTAACCTCAAAATAAAAAAAATTCTTGTCAAACAGAACAATTATCAATAATATCCATAGTCTCAATTCCTACAATTTACTTAGATAATAATTTAAGAATTCCTCCACTACGTCTATATACCTCTTTGCTTATCCTTGACATCTGTAAGAATTATAGTTATATAAAATGTTGGGTAAGCTAGGTTGAGGAGAGGTACTCCAAGTTTCTACTGAGCCTATAATATGAGAGCTAACACATCGTTCAATAAGTCCCGGGATTAACTAGGAAAAACACGTTTTTTTTGAAAAATTATTTTTTATTCTTCAACATAATCAACTTTAAGTGCAATACAATCATTCCAACGCTTTTCTAACTTTTCGATACCATGCTTGTAGAAGGATTTCTCCTTGGCTTCAAAATAAGCTTCAATCTCAGCCATTACTTCCTCATTCGAGCCAAATCTTCTTCCCTGGAGCATCCTTTTGAGATCAGCAAAGAGCCAGTAGTCGCTGGGGGCTAGATCTGGAGAGTATGGTGGGTGGGGATGCAAATCGAAGCCCAACTCGTTTAATTTGGCCATTGATTTGTGGCACGGTGCATTGTCTTGATGAAAGATTTTTTTCTTCTTAATGAGGAGTCGGTTTTTCACGATTTCGTTCTTCAAACGCACCAATAACTCAATGTAATAGTCGCTATTGATGGTTCTTCTCTTTTCGCGTCCCAAAAAACTGACGCTAGCTGCCTGTTGCGTTTTCGGACGCTTCGGACGACTCTCACCGGCTGCACGCCACTCAGCTGACTGCCGATTCGACTCTGGAGTGTAATGGTGGATCCATGTTTCGTCCATTGTCACATACCGACGCAAGAAATCCTGTTTATTGCGAGTAAACCGTGCCAAACAGGTGTCTGAATCGTCTATTCGTTGTTGCTTTTGTTCAACTGTAAGCAAGCGCGGCACCCACTTGTAAAATACCTTTTTCATGCCCAATTTTTCATGTAAAATCGTAAATGCACTTCCAGCCGATCTCAGCAATCTCAGAAACTTTCGTTTGCGGTCATCCATCACTATTTTCAAAACATGCTTAATACTTCCCGAAGTTACTGTTTCATTTGGCCTCCCCGAGCTTTCTGCATCACTTGTATCAGTTCGACCTCGTTTGAAATCAGCATACCACCGAAAAATCGTTGTTTTCGATGGAGCAGAGCCTGGATACTATTACTGAGCTTGCACTGTATTTTTTCCCATTAAATAGCAATGTCTTATTAATACACGATATTCGTTTTTTTTCTATTTTTTGAACAAATGCAAAAGAAACTTCACTCTCACCACAGTAGCTTTGTTGTTTATGGTTCCATTGACACATGTCACTTGAAGGTTGGTACTTTTAAAAAATAAGGTTGATTTGACATGAATCACGCCATCTCTGGGTTAGTCCCGGGATTTATTGAACGATGCAATACACGGATCATTAATTTCTGAAATGTCAAAATTATTTAAAGGGTGTTCATACCAGAGACGCCCAAGTACATGTTAAATTTTTGTTCTACAGTAATGAATTGGTCCACCAGAACCGGAAAGTGAGTTGAGATGGCGCTCGTGCTTCTCAGGAAATTTAAAAAAGCGCGGGCAAACTCTTTTTCGTTTATTTTCTTATTTCTTTCATTCAAAATTAAATACAAAACTAAAAAAACCATACTTTATTGAAAAATACAAAAAGTGGTTTTATATGAAACATAAATGATGTAAACAATATATTAAACTTATCATATGCATAAACATTATTGTGGTCCTCGACATCCTATTGGACAAATTACAGGAGCAATGAAAACATACCAAACGTGGTTCTTAACTTTTCAAAGAAAACAAGATATAGACTAAAAGGATGCATAAAAAACACATCGTTTTTTAACTATCGTTACACACAAACTAATCACCAAACAAAAGTCTAAAATAATTGTTCTACAACCCCCTGTTACACAGTTTATAAATAAGAACTCAAATTATTGAACCTATTCTAAAAACGTCACAAAAAACACAGTTAATACAACTCGTCAAAACAATAATGGCGACTGAATACTTTGGCAGTTGGCACATTTACCACAGAATATCAAACAAACTTTATGTTCTAAGGTTTGCCGTTGTGTCAAAAATTCCATGCTCCTAGTGCCATCTGCGCTTACTTTCCAAAAATAAAACAGAGATGTGACATTTCATGAACTTGTGAACTAAACAAGGATAGAGCTAGCAGGACTATTTTATTGGACAATCGAACAAAAATGCTCATGTACTTGACCGTCTCTTTGGTTGTCTCTGTTGAGAGCTTGGCCGTTCCAAACGGTTATCTTAAAAGGCAGAGCATATTTACAAACTTTAATTTTCGATATTTGTTCCCTGGAATTCTTTCACTATATTGTCTTCCTTTTCCTAACGTAGTATCATTTGTGTTCTGTTCTTCCTTCGTTGGTATCACTTTTCCATGTTCATGGGCTTCCAACTCTGTTAAATAATATTTTTCCGTTAATAATAATAATAATTATAAATAATCTTTTCTTGGTGTTCCTTTTTTCTAGCGCCTTTAACATAGTTTAGCAGTTGTTTTCTTTGTTTGACAATTTCTTTGGTGAAGTCTTCGTTGATGTAGATTTGCGTTCCTTTTAATTTGCTTTTTCCCTTAAGAATGTCCCTCCATTTAGTTTTAGTAGTATTGGTCTGTTCTTCAGCTTATTGCAAACCTAATCATCGTATCTTAATATCTGTGACTACATTCTACATTCATTTTAGTGTTAAGTTTCCTCATTACTTCTTTCATTTTTTCTTTTAGTTGTTCTGTGTTTTCACTTCTTTCGTCTTCAATGCCCATTATTTACAAGTATTTTTCTCAGATATTTTTCAATCTGAATAAGCTTATATTCCAAGATTAATCCCTCTATTTGAGAAAGGACATAATCTATTTTGAATTCGATTCTAGCATTACGTTTGTCCATACATTCAAGCTTTGTCATTATGGCTAGTGTAAACTAAAATCCCAACCAAATAAGTTTAATCTCTGATTTTTCTAGATCTTAAAAATAACAAAGTCTTTGTCGTATCAGAATAGGGATAACTTGTTATTTCAGCAAATTCTGAGCTATTTTGGCTTGGAGATTTATTGTACTAACCCTTACTTTGTGGAAGTCATTGTAATTTAAAACCTAATTTTTTAAATAAACTTTGAATTTATGTTTAAACGAAGAGTTTTTTAGTATTTTACCAATTTTTTGCTTTTTGAACTAGTTGCACTTAATAACTGTAAAGATGTAAAACATTTGAATAACTGTAATAATATTTTTGGTTTGGTGGATTGATTTTACCGTCTACTTTCTCCAGAATCATCTTCCTATCTATTTATGTTTATATAGCACTATAATGTCTCAAAAACTTCACAAAAACGGGAAAATACTCAATACAAAAATCTTCAATATAAACTAATGACCATAACGCCAAAGTTTGTTTGGATAAAATGCTTAAACAATGGCAACAGTGACGTTTCTAATAATGTAGCCTATTGTAAACCCAAACATGGTGTCTATGTTGAGATTTTTTAAGTATAAAGTCTTATTTATATCTGCAAAACAATAAAAACATGTCATTATTAAAATTTGTAGAATGATATGAACATATTGTGCTTTAATTACTAAAAAAGAGTCTACAAATTGAAAGAAGCATTTCCTTAAATTATTTATTTCCTCAACATATTTATTATGAATGTTTTTTTATGTTTATATAGTAAGCAATTTTCAATTTGTAGCTCTCTCTGTATGTTCTAGGAAATGTACTTAAAAAGTATGGAAATGTAGTTCAAACTCAAATGCCTTTAAAATGTTTTATTTTGTTATGAATTTGAACTGTTAAGTTTTTTTTTCTCCGTCGAATTCTATTTTCTCCTTATTTCTGATGAGATATTTTAAAAACAATCCAGAATTCTGAACGTTTAATAAAAAAATTTTTAATCCAGTCCGAATGTTTTGGATTGTCGTTGTGTTCCACAAGTTTTTTATGGCATATGTATATTTATAGATGAAATTTATCTTAAGATGACGCATGACAAAAACGGGCTGAGGAAGTATTTGCTCAATATGGTTTCGTAATGTTTTGGTGCTTATTCAAAATTGTCGAAATTTTATTAACAGGTTGGCTGATGGTTAAAATGAAATATTAATAAAGATTTTATACTCCATTCACCATCGAGGAAAAATAATGAAACCTAATTTATTATTGAAACTGTAGCAAAAATGGTCCAAAAAACCTAGTATTACATTAGGCAACCCTCTCTATAATCCCTGGTTGGGTCACCTTAAAATAATTCGTTTTGGTGATTGTGGGTTACAAAAATAAAATATATATAGTAAATTTTTTTTTATGATAAATATATTTAAATAGAAATTATTTAGAAAAAATTTCGCACTACTTGATTCACATTTGAATTATTTTAACTAATTGCAATTTTGATCTCTTTTTAGAATATATCTGGGTAAAATTTAAATTACCCAAGTTTATCTGTTATATTTTTAGTTGGTTTTTTATTAAAACATGTTAAACAAAACATTTTATTGCAACATTGTTTCTATTTGGGAAGCAAATTTGTTTTTTCTACCATCCATTATTACTTTTTGTAGCATTCAGAACAACTTTCTTCAGTTACATGTTTTTGCAGTATGTAACGGATTACCTGTTCCTTTAATTTTGTAATTTTAAGGGATTTCTACATTTTTATATAAATATTATTATAAAAAAATGAATATTAACGATGCTAGTCCTTAATATGATTTCAAATCATAGTTTTATGTATATGTCTTGGCATTAATAATCTGATAAATTATGTCGAATCAAATTGTAAAATATTCGAGAAATTAAGCAACAACAAAAATAGCAGAGTATTAATCAATGTCGTGTTATATTTAGGAATATTATTTCCCCCGAAGATTAAATTAATTTCAGATAGGTAAATTAGGACAAAACATCAGGAATTATAAGAAAATAAATCGAATATTAATTAAACTGACAGTAGATTATTCCTCTAAGAAGATGGTCGCTGATTTCAGATCTAGTGACATTTTATTGGGTAATATAAAGCAAGAGAAATTATTAAAAAAGACACCTAAAGTTTTATCTATTAGTTCTGATAGTCAACTTGTTAAAATGAATTTTTGTAATTTTGTGACATGTAATAAGAAAATTACTGATATAAACTGAAATATTTTAGAATAAAATACCCCTGTTATAATCTTTAAATAAATTCTAAATATTAACATCTTTAAACCATCAATTTTTGAATAAGCATCAGTAATCCCGAACTAATCCCGAGATAACGAATATTACCTACAAATTTTTAAAGTACCTAACATAAAATAAAACAATTGTTATTTATCTCTAAGCATCTCTAAATCAAAAAAAAGTAGCATTATTGGATCCTAATTCAATATCTCGTATAATTAAGATTAGTACGGGATTATTAAATATTATAAACTTTCAGCAGTATTGTGAAATTTTTTATTCCTTTTAAAGGGTTGTGAATTTAAAATTGTTAAGAAATTTTCTCGAGTTTCTCATATGAAAATTTAAAAAAAAAATTGGTTAACATTGTCAAATTAAATTGTTTATCAAAAATAGGAATCTTGAGAATAATTCTATTTAACAATATGTGATATATTTATATGTTAAATTGTCGAGCCACTCAGATCGGTGACGAAATTTTACAAGGAAGTTGGTATGTGGCTTGACCAGATAAAAGCACAACATTCCTTATACACTTTACATTTTTTTAAGAAGTTCTTTATAGTTAAGTTTGTAGGTAAACCGAAGAATACCCCAACTAACAAAAAGCGAAATGTCAATTTCTTTGCTGTCGTGCATTCAGAAGAAAATAAAAAAGGTAGGACGTTTCACAGGACACACGCTTAATGTGTACAAGCCCGAAGCGAAGGGTTCATATCCAGTCTTCAGGATATCGACTCACGCGCCCCTTTTCCAACCACCCCCGGTCCTCCTGGTACCTGACTGTACAAATATCAGTTCTTCGGTTCAAAGAACAGACTTGTTGTCCTGTCCGTTGAACCAGTTTGATGCTAGGCATCTTTTTCTGGTATTCTCTTCTTGTTGTCTCTCTCGGTTTGGCAGGCTTCTTTGGTCATCTCGTAAATCGCCCTAGTCTTTTTCTTTGAGTCATCTTCTTCTTGGTGTACCTGTAACATACTTAGATTTTGATTAGTGTGGTAGAAGCTTCGGTCTAACGTACTTCCACTGCCCATCGCCCGGGTCGTAATCTAGCAGGTGCCTGAGTTCCGCATTTGGATGGTCTTCAAGTCTGACAAAACCCATCTCCGCTTTATCATTCATAAGATCTAGAATTCTTTCGATTTCCAGATCTCTGAAGATGTCTTGGTTGCAGGGTGCGTTCACTGCCTGTCGGATACATAGGTTCTGCTGAACTTGTACCATGTTCCTGTTGGTTTCGCATGTTTGCTCCCAAGTCAGGATCGGCATGATTACGGTCCGGATGAGCAGCAGTTTTGTGCGCAGTTGCGTCCTATCAGACACTGTAGTTGAGACCTTGCTGTTTTAGCTTTCGCTACTACCGTTTGGACATGCTCACTTCTTCTGGTGTTGGTTGTCTTCTCTTTTGACACAGTATGGCCTGTGTTTGAAAGGACTGCTCCTTGAGGCACCCCAGCTTCCAATTTCGTGTATCTGGTGGTTGTGTTGTTGATCTTGACTCTGGAGAGTCTTCCATCAAGGAAGGATCCTAGTAGTTTTACTAGGGATCTCGGGATGCCAAACTCGTCCATTTTGAAGAGAAGACCTTCATGCCACACTCTGTCGAACGCCTTGCTTACGTCCAGTGATTTGGTTTCTGCTGAAACCTTCGCTGATGTGCTCCACCAGCCGCAAGACTTGGTGCTATGTAGAGTGTTTTGCTCTGAAGCCAAACTGTTCGTCTGGGATTAAGTTGAAGTTGTCGCAGATGCGTTGAAGTCTCTTCTTGATAACCCTCTCGGCTATCTTGGACATCGCAGGCAGTAGGCTGATCGGCCTGTAGTTTTGGGGAAAGAGTGGATCTTTCCCCGGCTTCCTGATCATGATGAAAATGCCTTTGCCTCAGAATTCCAAGCCTTTTTGATATACCTTCATTATATATTTTACCAACTTTTTGATGTATCCTCGTATTATATTTCCTGGCGCCATCTATTAAGCAGGTATTTACCGACTATCTTTTCACATACAGGGATCTGCATTACCGCCACGCATTCCATTTAAGGTGTCACCCATAGCATTTAACGGTCAGCATTTTTTTGCTTCTTTTTAGTTGGGTTATTCAATTCTTCGGTTAAACAATTTTAAAAATGTCTTCTATACCATTGCTCGCCTTTGAAATTGCCGCTTTAAAATATTATTTGTTGCCCTTTTTATAGTAGTATATTTGTAAAAAGTAGTCCTTAATTTTAAAAACATGGTAAAATTTATACAAAAATTTGAAAATTTATTTTTAGTTCGTCAATTATAAAAAAATTATTGTTCAAAAAAACGGATTTAATTTTTTTTTAACTCTATAGCGTTCAATATTAATTGAATATATTTTTTTGTTACGATTATTTTTTGCCATAGGATGCCTTTGTTGCGTTTTTTGTTACAGCTATAAAATAGTGCCTTGTAAAAAATTTTAACATGTTTTTATATTTTAGTCACAATGTTTATAGATATTTATATTTTTGTTATTGTAAATATACTTTTTTTTATATTATTGGTTATAGGTTATAATGTGCACAGTATTACAGCAGCCTTTTTTCATGTTTTAAGCGAATTGTATCTAAGGATGAGAGATATTTAAAGATTTTAGAAAATAAATATTTTTACCTAAACCAGTTAAAATGCATTGTACTTATTTCTTCTTTAATTACTTTTTATTTTATTCATTATGAAAGTTTAAAATTCACTTCCTTTGGCTTGTAAGAAAGACAGAGTTTATTTTAACGATTTAATGGTAAGATCTCTGCTTATAGTAGAATGTAAAGTATTCATATCTGAATAAACTCAAGTGAAACTCGTATCTTCTGCCATCAATTTTTTGGCAGTGACATCATTAATAAATAACTTGAAAAGAATTGGACCCAAAACGGAGCCTTGAGGTACACATCACTATCAACCTGGAAAGTTTTCAGAATTTTTACCATTTGTGTGCACTAGTTGTCTCTTATTTGGGTGATAAGAACTTAAACACTCTAAAGAAAGACCACAGATGTCATAAAATTCGATCTTGTGGTTAACGCAGTAAAAAATCGTGGTATATCGATGTAAACTATAGGAAAACATCAGATCTATTATTATTTCACAAAATTAACTAATGGGAAAATTTCAAGAACAGGAGCCCGATTTTCTAACCTCACTTTCGTGACAATGACAAGAATGTTGATAGTAACAGCGGCAACATTGCAGGAGAATCAAGCTCAATAAAAAATTACTGTCGATATTTTCTAGGACATTCAGTATCTCACTAGTTGCCATCGACTCTTTTGCTATTGTTAAGAAAGTGACAAAATTTTACTCAAACCAACTCGATTTTGAAAAAACTACTAGGGTTGTCTGAAAAGTTTCCGACCTCAACGTGAAGATAGCAGCACTCGTAAACAAAAGTTGGGGAATGTGTTTGCGCATGTTTTGAAAGGTATCCACTAAAATTTCAGCCATTTTGGACGAGCAGTTGTTGTTTGACAATCATTTGAGTGAGTCGATGTGAGTGTTTTTATGAAAATGGAAAAATCGAGTATCGAGCTGTCATTAAATATTTGTTTTTGAAAGGCAATACGCCTACGCAAATCAAAGACGAGTTGGACGCTGTGTACGGGGACTCAGCACCATAATTTACCACCGTGAAATTTTGGGCTGCTGAATTTAAACGTGCCCGTACCAGCTTGGGTGACGATGAACGTTCGGGACGTCCAAAAACTGCAACCACTGACGATAATATCGTTCAAGTTCACCAAATGGTGCTAGACAACCGTCGAATTAAAATTAGAGAGATAGCAGAGAATATAAACATGTCCAAAGAACCTGTTTGTCACATATTGAATCAAGATTTGGGCATGAGAAAGCTGTCCGCGCGTTGGGTGCCGCGTTTGCTCACTTTGGACCAAAAACGTGTTCGAATGAACATTTCCAACTCTCTGTTGGCGCAGTTTAGGCGCAATAAATCAGAGTTTTGGCGCCGATTAGTTACTGTAGATGAAACTTGGATACACCATTATACTCCAGAAACAAAAACACAGTCAAAACAATGGACTGCGAAGGGGGAATCGGCTCCAAAAAAAGCAAAGGTTGTTCCTTCGGCTGGGAAAGTGATGGCAACTGTTTTCTGGGATAGTCACGGAGTTATCTTAATCGATTATCTTCAAAAAGGAAAAACCATTACAGGAGCATACTACGCATCATTACTTGACAAGCTGAAGGCAGAAATTGCGGAAAAACGGCCACATTTGCAGAAAAAAAGAATTTTGTTTCACCAAGACAATGTGCCGTCTCACACCTCAGCGGTTGCCATGGCGAAAATCCACGAATTACGGTTTGAACTGCTTGACCACCCTCCTTACTCACCAGATCTAGCCCCAAGCTACTTTTTTTGTTCCCCAAGCGTATATTCAAATTTGGCATTGGTGCAGTTTTGAATATTATACTTCCTTTTTTACTCGCATCTACAGCAAGGTGGAGTACTCTTACCACTATTGTGGACTCTTGCTGTGGATCCGCTCCTCCATAAGATGGCTGAACTGCAGAGCTACAAAGTTCAACTCTCCAAGAGAGCAATAAAAATCAGTGTGGAAGATGTCACTATAAGAGGCCTGGTTGTCAAAGGATGTCCACAGAGAGAGGACTCTCACTACTACTGTGGAACTTGGTCTTAGACTCTTTAGTAGAGAGACTTCTACACTTATGCAGCTGACCTAGTGATTCTGCAAATGGGAAGGTTTGGGGAAACATTGTGCTAGAATACAAGAGGCCCTCAATATCATAGAACACTGGTGCAAGGATCACTCACTGTCATTAAACCCAAATAAGACAGAGATGGTCCTTTTCACAGTTAAAGGAGGCTTGTAAACCTTCGACTCCAAAACTTCTCAGCAGAGATGAAATGCCTAGGGATCACCTTTTACTGCAAGTTAACATAAAACTGTTGTAGGCTCAAGAGGCAAGTAAGTGGCGAAAAATTATAATCCGAAAATAAAAATTTCAGGATTTGCTTCTCAGTTGCCATTCCTTAAGAAAGTTAAATTATTTCAAAATTTAGACCCTCCCTATTTATTATGCAACAGTGGAGGAGCAAATGCCATTCCCACAGTTCTCCAATAACTTTAAATATTCTTGCAGGAAAAGAAAATAGTAGTGGTAAAAAAGATTAAAAGTTTTAATATATTCAACAGTATATACAAATTATCTTGCACAAAATTAACAATTTATAAATACAAAAAAAAGAATTATACACCTATATGAAATGATAAAACAATAAATAAAATATAGAATTTCATTATGTACATTTTACTAATTTTCTTAAAGCAAGATTTTCAATATACAAAGATTAAGAGAAAAAAATACAATAGTTTAAAAAAAAACCTCAATATATACATGCATTATTTAACCGTCTTTAAAAAAAGATTAAATTGTTTTATAGTTTATATTAAATATGTCGTTAATATTTATTTAAAAACATCGGTTATTTTTTTCAACAAACCTGGTGTGTAATCATTAATTTTCAGGACTAACCAAGTAAAAAGGATATAATCCTTGCTTAATAAAAACTAAGTCAAATAATGAGATCGATAATGTTGCCATATTTGAATTTTGTACGAATTTCTGTACCATATTTTCTTCAACAAAGTACAAACAAATATATGAACTAATCTATATTTCTATAAATAAAAAAAAAAGCCTATTTGCTGATTTTTTAATCCCAAGTAACAGATCTGGTCATTAGGAAGATCTTAAACTAAAATTGACCAAGTTATTGTTTGTTGCAATAAAATATAAATTCCATTAACTAAATTAACCATTGTTTAGATATAAACAAATGCTACATGTTTATGCTGATACATTCAACTAGACATTTTTATTTTTTTCTTCTTCCTTCACAATGTAATTTCTTCCACTACATCCAATTTGCACTAATAGAGATCTAGCATGGCAAAACTCACTATATCCAAATTTTTTTAACTTTAGAATAATTTATTTTCCAATGAAAGTCCAGTTGCAGCTTCCAGGATTCTGCAGACACATGTAAATGACATCCAAACGTGGCTGAGCAAATGGAAAATCAAGACAAACGAAGCAAAATCCGTCCAAGTGATCTTCACTCTAAGAAAAGACCATCAGTGTCCTCCTATTTATATGAACAATGTACCACAAGCTACTAACACGAAATACTTAGGCATGCATCTAGACTCAAGGCTCTCATGGAAAGACCATTTCATTAAAAAACGCAAACAAATCGACCTGAAAGTAAAAGACTTATACTGGCTAATTGGTAGAAAATCCAAATAAACACTTGAAAACAAGCTCCTATTCTATAAAACTACAATCAAGCCTATCTGTATAGCGATCATATAGAAAAGCCAGTCCAAAATACTAGCTGACGCACCTAAATAAACAAATAACAAAGAAAACGTGATGGCGACCGACTTCGTCGATACTTGAAACCATCTTTTGCAAATCGATAGAGATGGTTTCAAGTATCGACGAAGTCGGTCGCCATCACGTTTTCTTTGGAATGTAATTCAATGTCCGTTGGGGCATATAGCCCAGGAAGTAGTTGTTTTTTCATTGAAAACGGTCAAGCTTGGTATGGAAACTATTTAGTTTTTTTACCTTGGGTGCGGGTGGAAACAATTTTCCACTTTTTCAGTTTTTTAAAATTTTTGAGTTCAATTGTAAAGAAGAAAGAATATTAGGCCTTAAATGGAACCCAGAATTAGATGCACTAGATTTTTTCATTAAATTTGACTATGAAATAATTTCAAAGGAAATCCTGACTAAAAGAAAAATACTACAAATTATAATGTCAATATTTGATTCATTAGTGTTTGTGAATGATTGCATTAACTTCTTGAAGAGTCTTCTAAGTATTCTTCAGTATTTCTGTTCTTTTGTTCTTTACATACTGTGCTGTACAAGGTGACGAAACAGTTCCAAAAATCATAACTCTTCAATTTTTGGAACAGATGGTTGAGAGAATATTTACCAATATTGAATAAAAGAACCAAATGGTTAGAAAACACAGCTAATATCAAAATAGTTGAAATTGTTATACTTATGTACAATCAGCTTCCACAAAATAATTGACCAATGGAAAAGATTGTCAATGTTTATCCTGATAAAGATGGCAAGATAAGAATAGTAGATATAAAAACAAACGTGCCATTGGAAAAATTTGTCCATTAAATTTACTTGAATCGGCCACGTCCTAAATTTCAGCTGGGAGAAATGTTAAATTATGATTGATTTTGTCATTTTTATATTGTTTTTTTGATAGTTTTAAAAGAATGTCAAAGATTGTCGAATGAATTAATAAACGGTTTAAAAAAGTCAATATAGTTTTTCAAATTGTTATATTATACTCTAAATATCTTCGATAGCTTTCCAAAATGATCTTCTATTACCTTTTTATCAAAAACTATATTGACTTTTTTAAACCGTTTATTAATTCATTCGACAATCTTTGACATTATTAAGAATAATGAAAAACTCTTCGTTTTACCAAAACTTCCAATATTTATTTAAAAAATTGCTTTATTAACTTTAATGACAGCCGTTTCGCTAGACTTAGCATCGTCAGATTGACATATTGAAGTTACATTTTGTTTGTTTGTAGCTAGGTACCTGATGTTTATTAGGTAGTTATAAGGCTAGACCAAGTATGGAAGTAATAAGACATAACAATATTAAAGCCTAGATGTTATGAGCCCTAAGGGATTATCCTGGATGTACTTCCCTCTAAGATCAGTATAACTGTGCAAATGATATAGAAAAACCAGGAAAAAACTATATCATGCTGATCTTTACAATAACTTAATATATTTGTGTTACAATTACATCTTATCTATGTATAAAATGAAGACTCAATCAAATCAAACACTTTAAAAGTGGAGAACTTCCCAGATTTATTTGTTCATTAACAACTTTAAATTGTGGATCTGCTAGATGTCTTTTTATTTCAAGTTCTTCAAGGAAATCTAAATTTTGTTTTTTATTACAAGTGTGTAGTATTTGGATGTCATTGATGTGTAAGAGTGAGGTTGGATGTTCAAGTAGGTGTTTTGCATAATTTGACTTATCTGGTTGTTTTAATCTATATGTTCTTAAATGTTCGTTAAATCTTACTTCAAAATTTCTTTGTGTTTGACCTATATATACAGCATTACACTTTGGACAATTAATTTTGTAAACACCAGATTTTTTTAATTTAGGTAATTTTGTTTTTTGTTTTAAATGATATTAATGCTGATGTTGCCGAAGATATTATTTTTGAAAATTTAATGGAAATACTTCCACAATATGTAATATTTTTATAACTTTTAATTTCTTTAGTTTGTTTAGGAAATATTAGGTTTAGTGACACTTTCTGTTCTTTCTTATTAATTAATGTATTTATCAAATGAATTGGGTAGCCATTAGATGTAGAAAGAACAGAAAGTGTCACTAAACCTAATATTTCCTAAACAAACTAAAGAAATTAAAAGTTATAATTACATATTGTGGAACTATTTCCAATAAAATTTTAAAAATAATATCTTCGGCAACATCATCATTAATATCATTTGTAAAAACAAAATTACCTAAATTAAAAAAATCTGGTGTTTACAAAATTAATTGTCCAAAGTGTAATGCTGTATATATAGGTCAAACACAAAGAAATTTTGAAGTAAGATTTAACGAACATTTAAGAGCATATAGATTAAAACAACCAGATAAGTCAAATTATGCAAAACACCTACTTGAACATCCAACCTCACTCTTACACATCAGTGACATCCAAATACTACACACTTGTAATAAAAAACAAAATTTAGATTTCCTTGAAGAACTTGAAATAAAAAGACATCTAGCAGATCCACAATTTAAAGTTGTTAATGAACAAATAAATCTGGGAAGTTCTCCACTTTTAAAGTGTTTGCTTTGATTGAGTCTTCATTTTATACATAGATAAGACGTAAATATATTAAGTTATTGTAAAGATCAGCATGATATAGTTTTTCTATATCATTGCACAGTTATACTGATCTTAGAGGGAAGTACATCCAGGATAATCCCTTAGGGCTCATAACATCTAGGCTTTAATATTGTTATGTCTTATTACTTCCATACTTGGTCTAGCCTTATAACTACCTAATAAACATCAGGTACCTAGCTACAAACAAACAAAATGTAACTTCAATATGTCAATCTGACGATGCTAAGTCTAGCGAAACGGCTGTCATTAAAGTTAATAAAGCAATTTTTTAAATAAATATTGGAAGTTTTGGTAAAACAAAGAGTTTTTCATTATTCTTAATAAGATGGACTTCCAAAAAGTAAGGGTTAGTACAATCAATTTAATCTTTGACATTATTTAAAACTATCAAAAAAACAATATAAAACTGACAAAATCAATCATAATTTAACAATCCACTTATAGAACCTCAAGATGGTAGAAGACTAAAAAGAAACTGGCCAGCAGACCTACAAAACGGGTAAAGAGGACTTGTCGCTGGAGAAAACCTCATCACGCCACAGTAGAGCTCAAATGCTCTGAAGCCTCCATTAGCTTAAAGAACTGTGCATGTTTTAATTGCGAATAAAGTGTACATAGAACAAAAAATTAAACTCAATAATCAAGTGTTTTATTTTTTTATCACAATCGCTATTAGGATATGATAGATGATATTAAAAAATTATTTGCTACTATATAACAGTTTTTCATCAATTTCCAAAATTTTCCAAAAGTAGATACAGTAAGTTTTGCAATTTATTATCTGTACTGGTCTTTTAAACCTCATTGTAAATCTTGCCCATATCTAATTAATTTTTATTTTAAATAAAAATCCAGCAGCAACAAGTAAAAAGTTCTAGTTTCCTTTAAATTATATCTAAAGCCTAAACCTAACTGAAATATAAGGCACGTGAACTTTAGCACCAGAAACTACTACTTGGGACAACAACAAACCTCAATTCAAAATCCTACCATGATATTTCTATCCACGCGACTATCACACATCCTGTCAGACTAAAGTTGCTGTAGCCGTATTTTGTGTAATCTGCTCCACGACATTTTCTACGTGTCTGTATTTTTTTATTTTCTTCCATTCTCCATTGTTATAATTCATTTGGAAATGAGTTTCCACCAGCATGGTCAGATAAGTCGAATCGGGTTGAACGACGTTTTCTTGATCTTCGGAAAGTTTAATGGTGACAATATTGCCTAGATGGGGACAAGGATTGTCTCGAGAACCGGCCATGAAACCAAGAATAAGCGCCTTTTCGGGTCGAGTAACTTTGTTCGCCGTACGAAACATGTCTTGAGCCTCCAACATTTGTTCTCGCTAAAACGCACGATGTAATAATGCAAACATTTATTTCTATTGACAAATATACTCACCGTAAGAGCGAGACCTCTTCTTTGTAAAACTGTGGCCGTAGGCTGAGGTTGAATTCTAATATGTGTAACAGTCTGTTGTGGTTGTTGTTGTTGTTGTTGTAAAGGCCTTTGGGTAACGACCACTGGTGTGCCGATAATATGTTGCGTTTGTACTTGTTGTTGCACTTGCTGGACGTTTTGTTCTGTTGAAATAATCGTCCGTTGGCCCGAAGGTGTCGTGGTCAACAGCGGTGGTACGGGTCGCATCGTATGGATAAACTGTTGAGTGACTGCAACTGTTGGTTGAGGTGTAGGAACTGACGCCGGAGTAGAGATTTGTTGAGATTGAGGTGTAATAGGAACAGGAGTTGGCGTTGACGGAGCGGAAGATTGCAAAGATGGTTGAGATACTGAAGATGCTGGCGTTGCAGGTGCTAAAAACAGGCATTTATTACAGTGACCATTAAGAGTAAAAGGTGAAATAAAATCAAAAATATACATGCAATTTTAAAAAAGATTATAAATGTCAACTTAAAAACAATTAAAAAATCACCCTATGGTAATCACGTTCAGAATTTGATTAATAAACTTGCTTGAAAATAACAATTTTGAGGGTAACAAGTTTCAAATTCACTTTTCCAGTTTCCTTATCAACGTCTGTTACCTTTATTGATTTTTTTTATAAACTGTAACATTCTGTTAACTATAATACAAGGGTTGTCTGAAAAGTTTCCGACCTCAACATGAAAATAGAAAAAATCGAGTATGGAGCTGTCATTAAATATTTGTTTTTGAAAGGCAATACGTCTACGCAAATCAAAGACGAGTTGGACGCTGTGTACGGGGACTCTGCACCATCATTTACCACCGTGAAATTTTGGGCTGCTGAATTTAAACGTGGCCGTACCAGCTTGGGTGACGATGAACGTTCTGGACGTCCAAAAACTGCAACCACTGACGATAATATCGCTCAAGTTCACCAAATGGTGCTAGACAACCGTCGAATTAAAATTAGAGAGATAGCAGAGGCTATAAACATGTCCAAAGAACGTGTTTGTCACATATTGAATCAAGATTTGGGCATGAGAAAGCTGTCCGCGCGTTGGGTGCCCCGTTTGCTCAATTTGGACCAAAAACGTGTTCAAATGAACATTTCCAACTCTCTGTTGGCGCAATAAATCAGACTTATGGCGCCGATTAATTACTGTAGATGAAACTTGGATACACCATTAAACTCCAGAAACAAAAACACAGTCAAAACAATGAACTGCGAAAGGGGAATCGGCTCCAAAAAAAGCAAAGGTTGTTCCTTCGACTGGGAAAGTGATGGCAACTGTTTTCTGGGATAGTCATGAAGTTATCTTAATCGATTATCTTCAAAAAGGAAAAACCATTACAGGAGCATACTACGCTTCATTACTTGACAAGCAAGGCAGAAATTGCGGAAAAACGGCCACATTTGCAAAAAAAAGAATTTTGTTTCACCAAGACAATACGCCGTCTCACACCTCAGCGGTTGCCATGGCGAAAATCCACGAATTACGGTTTGAACTGCTTGACCACCCTCCTTACTCACCAGATCTAGCCCCAAGCGACTTTTTTTTGTTCCGTAAGCTAAAAGTTGCGCTCGGAGGACAGAGATTTTCGTCGAATGAGGAGGCCATCACCTTCGTAAACAACTATTTTGCAGAGAAATATGCCGAGTACTATTTGGACGGGTTGAAGAGATGGGAGCATCGCTGGGAGAAGTGTATGAACTTACAAGGGGACTATGTAGAAAAATACAAATTAATTTGAAGAAAAAATGTCTAGTATCTTTGTTAGGTAGGAAACTTTTCAGACAACCCTCGTAATAACTTTTTTAATAATTACATTAATACCACAACAAGCACCATAGGAAGTTCATAACAATAGATTATTATTAATAATTTCCAGAATTAGTTCAACATTTGAACTCGACCGCGGTAAGATCGCATGTTTATCGTATCAAGCCTTTTCATAGAATGTGGCCATTTTTATCCTGACACTCCTGTGAAACAGAAGGTGAGCAAAGAAATTTTAAAATCCTTTTTAGTAAAATTTAACTAATAATATCTATAAATATCGACCGTAATATATCATATCAGGTAGGAATTTTAACGTAAGCATATTTTAATTTGCAATACAAAATACAAAATGGTGAGTTTGAAAGTACATTTCTTAAATTTGTAATAATTCGTTGTTATATGATTAATAAAAGGTTTGTTGTATCTTTTGTGGTTGATAAATGTAAATTTTGCTAGTAAACTTTGGTAGATGGAATAAGACACAGCTGAAACAATTTACAATGTTATGCCTAAACGTTTGATGAAACTATTATACCTGCTCCTTGCTAGGAGCAAGGTTATTCTATCTACTTTGTGTATTTGATAACCTTAACCTTTAGCCAAGCCTTTGGCAACCTCTTGGAAAAGTTTTATTACTATGGTATAAGAGAATATAATATCCCTAATCCAACCATTTCTGCAAAATTAGTACCAGTCAGTTAAACTCATTAAAAAACAAATAAAATCCCTTTGGATTAATAAATTTTAAAAAACTTTGAAGAAATTGCTCTTTGTCCATTGTTTCTACTATATCAAAACTACTTGGAGCATTTCAATTAGTAGGATGGAAACTCTCAGATGACTGTCTAATTTTTAAAAGTCAAATCTACTAATGAATTTTTATATTTTATAAATAAATTATTCTGTTGAATGGCTATAAACAATGTAAAATAGTTAATGAAACCTTATTAAAGAGCTTATTATATAAATGAAAAATAAAAATAATTAAGCATAAGGCAATAATTTCTTTTCTATGAAACAATAATTTTAAAAAGAAAAAAGAATTAATACCTGCAGCTGGAGTCGCAACAGGCTGAGGAGTAGCAGGAGCATAAGATGGAGTTGGAGCTAAGCCAGCAGCATAATCTGGAGTTGTAACAATGCTTGTCCCAAGTGGAGGACTTTGTACAGTTGTATTTTCTGTTGCCTTTTTGGCAGCATCTTCGATTTCTAAAAGCAAATAGATTAAATGATGATTTTTATTTTTGTAGGAGACTAGGATGTATTTACCTTGCAGTTTCTTTCTTTTTTTAGCAGCAGCATACCCTAAAGGTTGATCTGCAATATCTAATAGTTTAACACCACCTTCTTTTCTTCCTGCAGGTCCTCTTGATAATGGAGGCCTGTTAGCATTACTATTTAATGCAGACCGGAATCCAGATGTTGGTACTCTGCTTGGTATTCCCTTAAGAGGAGCTAAAATATGCATTTCATAAGATATCTACATAATAAATTAAACAAAATTTCTATAAATAATTTTTTAATATCTACTTAATTTTTACTTACAGCTGTAACTTCTACATATATGTGTAATATAAAACAGGAATTAGTATATGGATATTTAATATCTTACTTGTATCAGTCATCTTTCTTGGCATACCCCTGGACCTAACAGGTATGACAGGGGCACAAGATTTTTTATTCAAATTTGATACTGCATCCATAGATTTTTGCATCAGATCTGCTCTCAATAGGGCTGATTTGGGTTTCTTTTTTATTGTGAAGTGTTTTAATGGTTCAGGTTTATGTCCAACCTAAAAAAATATTCTTCTAGTATTTTAAATTTTTAACATTGATAATGCTATGAAATTTATTTATTATTAAGCTAAACTAAAAAAAGTTAATATAAACACACTAATTATACTTACAACTGAAACTAAAGCTCCCTTGTTTAAATAATGGCATTCCATAGGCAACATTGTATGGTCATTTTGTTTGCGAACAAGTCGCCTTAAATCAGTCACTAAATCATTAAAAATAGGTCGAACTTCATCTACATCTGATATTTCTGTATTTAAAGATCCAGTGGAAGGGTAGGTCTTTAATGCATCAGCTAACATTGCAACCCATAACTCAGAATCTCCTAAAGCTACTTCCAGAATCTGTTCTAGTTCTGTCTTCCACTTAAAATTAAATTATTGTTTAGAAAAACCTGGTGTATTATTTACTACAAGTGCATTCCAAACCCTAGTATCATTTAGATTTAAAAAATTTGACAACACGTTAATAATTTATATCAAATAAATTAAACTTGTTTATGTTTTGACACATACAAACATACCTCTTCTAAATTTCTGCGCGGGATATGAAAAAAACTGAGCAATAATTTCAGTTTGACCTGAGTCTGTAAATCTGGGAAGCAGTCTTTTATATTTCTCAATACTTCTGCATTTAATTGTGAACATATTGAACCTCCTGTCCAAGAATCGTTTGAAATTCCGAGTTTATTGTGAAGCCACAAAGAAGTATCACTGTCACGTACATTCGCCATTTTACAAACCTGACATATGACATACATCAAAGGTCTGAAGTTAGCTGGTATTTTCTTCCATTTCTTCTTTCCCTATATAAAAGTTGTGAAGTGGTACAGCCATCATCCAGATTTGCCTTTGAATCTTGAGGCCTTTTATTTATTTTGACATCAATGTTGAGGCAGTGACGTTTTAAATTTAATGTTTTTGTTATCTTTCTACTCCTAACCAAAATATGCCAACATTCTAAACTACATGTCTTAGTTTAAATATTCTTTTAATAATTACATTACCAATAATCTTGATTTTAATTATGTTGTGCCACTACAGTATAATACATTAGTAATTAATCCAAAAAACTTTCAGTACTTCATAAAATGTTTAAGTTGGAATCATACATTACACCGATTTTATTGAGTTATGTCAACAGATATATAAATAACTTTAAACTAGAAGATTCACAGGTAGATAATTTCAAATATTTTATACAGTTGTACAGTAAATTATTACATTCAATACATATATCTTATGTCTCACCGTGAGTTTTTCCTGAAATTTGTCTATTTTAGGTTTCTTTGTGGGGTGGAGATGCATCTTTCAATAATTTGGAGTTAAATTTACAAGTATTGGAACAAGAACTTCAGTTACCATTTAGTTTTGTGTCAGGAAGTATTAGAGAACTACTTATACATGTACCATGGACCAAACTGGCTTCAGAACCTATTACTATTACTATAAATACTATAGGTAATCATTTTATGTAAGCACATTGAATGAAGGTTTAAAAAAACATTATGGTTAATAGTTTATAAGTTGTAGACACTTTTTTGTCATTGTAAAATGTAGTTGATTTTATAATTGTACAACAGATGTTAAATTTACTTTTAGAATGCATTTTAAATTTAAAAGGAAAAGAAACAAGAGGAAGAATTGATGCAGCAGCAACTGGAAGAGATAAAAAATCAGGGCATCATGGGTAGGTAACTATTAATTTATTAATAATATTGTTTACTTGTTGAATTGTGGGTAAAAATTGAATTCTGTATTTTACTGTAGTTAAATATTAATTAATTACTACTATAATGAATTATTAAATTTTATTTTAGAAAAGAAATGGAGGCACCACAGGGATATGTGCAATTATTAATAAATAAAATAGTCAGTAATATTTGTATCTATTGTAATAATTTAATATTGAAGTATGTTGAAGAAGATATAGTATTGTCTATAAATGTAAGACATTTAAAATTTGAATCTGCTAATAAAACATGGGAACCAGCATATATAGGTAATTATCAATAAAACTATTTTACTTTCATTGTGAAATGTCCACTTAAGTTTGCTGTGTATGTGAGACTTTTTTATTATAAAATTTATGGAAAAAAATCTGTAAGGTCTAAAATTTGAAGCAGCCATAATCTGTTGTAATATCAAGTATGAGGTACTTAATATTAATAATAATTTGTATAATATATCTGTTTAAATATTTGTTATTTCTACTGGCACATAATTTTGCTGATATTTTAAGTATTTATACTTCTAATTTATATAAAATTGCTTTAAAAACCAATTTCAGATGTTTCTCCTGCTGAAGTTATTCTTAGAAAAGTTATAACTATAAATGATTTAACTTTATGTTTGGACAAAAGGAATGCATCTGGTAAAATTGAGGTTTACCAGGAACCAATGTTATACAAGTGTTCTATGACCATGCATTTGCTCAAAAAATACCATTCAGCTACAGCTAACATAGCATCCACAACTCGACTGGACATCTACTGCAATAAGTAAGAATTTTTATTTATAATGGCACATTGAAACACTTTATAGCTATATAATGATATTGATTAGGACTTATTGGTATCTATGGTAATTATAATTCCATTTTAAAACAGTACCTACTCCCTTGCTAGGGAGGATAGGAACCTACCCTCTGTCTAACGCGCCTTTTATGTCTATGAATACCTCCAAGATGGACTCTTTTATATCCAATGGCCTTTCTATACTACCCATTCATTCAATTTTACATATAACAATGCTTAAGGTATGTTTTATTAATTACTTTAATCTGTGATTCCAACACTGACCCCCCATTTTGAACAATTTTGATTACTACAATAAAATTTTGTGACATTGAATTTGGTTTTCCCTTCTTATGTATGATTTACTTAATGTTAAATATATTTTTAATTTGATCGTAGAAAAAGTATAGTGTGCTGCGCGTGCAAAAATTTCTGTATGGAATAGATTACTTTTTGCATTATAATATACTATTTCAAATTACTATTGCAGCATGGAATTTAGTATGACAGAACAACAAGTACCAATGTTTATGAGATTGTTGATGCTTTTGTATGCACTTCAACAAAAACAACTTAAGCCTGAATCAGATGGAACGGCAGATAGTACTAGTACTGCACAAGACTCACGAGGTACGTTAATCAATCTTTAATACATTTTTCTAGATCATAAGTGTCATTTTTGTATTCTTTTATTAATAGCTTAGTTGTAATCGTAGAAAAAGCATAGTGTGCAACACGTTTCTTACTTTCACACTCGTAAGAAAAGTGCGACTTTTCCCACTTGTTTTATTATATTTTAATCTTTGCATAAAATTTCATGGATTTTATTTTAAATTCACTAAAGAGACAATGATTGATTTTTTAAACTCATTTAGATTCTCAGGATAATTCGTTAGGATGGACTGGCTGGGCTTGGTCGTATGTTTCCTCAGTTCTGCCTGCACCATGGGATGATAACTGGGACGATCAATTTTTACAGGATCATAAAGGACACACGCTGCACTTTGGCATTTACGTCGATAATCTTTCAATTACATTCAAGGTACACATAAAACTCATAATATTATGACAGTCCAATCAATGTATCGTTTAAAAAGTTTTATAAAATTTTAATAGGTTTCAGAAACGACCGCAGAACGCACCAGTTATTATAATCACAAGAAATTACGATATACGCCGATGTTAAGTCTACAACTGCAAGGGATCTACTCTGAAATCATCATCCACGGTCTCAAGTGGTTTAACGCGACTGGTGGTGTTAGCCAAGCAATATTGTTACCACTCGGGTTATGCAGTTGTTCACATACAGAGATCGTTGACGAATCCATCCCGATTAACTATTTGAAAATGGGTTAGTTCTATAAAATAATAAGGTTTGGGGGGTGTTTGTGGCCCAATTTTTTTAAATTTATTTTGACCTGAAGACGAACTTCGAGGGTAGACAGCTGTAAAATGGGACCCCTAATTGTTAATAACAATTTAAAAGTTTGAACAATCAGAACTTTTTTGTTTATAGAGATAGAGATGACCACCGAAGATCAAATTGTTCCTTTTTTAATTTAGAAAATCTACCAGATTTTTTTCTCTATTTTGCTTATATAGACAAGGGCCGAAGCCTTTAAAAATGGTAAAAAATGAAAAAAAAAAATACAGTACATTGGAAAAAAGGGGGAATATGATCAAAATGAAAGGATCGGTCGATCCGAGTTCGGAAAGTGGGAGGGGGTGAGTTTTTAAGGGTAAAAAATGGTTTATCTTGATTTCCGGCTAAATTACACGTCCTATGCGAAAAAGTTAAATAGCAAAGTTGTAGGTAATAAAAAGATCTACAACTTTTGTATTCGCAATTTTTTTAAAGAACTTCAAATTTTGGGTGAAAAATTCAAAAAACCAAGTTTTTGGTTTTTTATTTATATCTTTTTCAAAAAATTTTCTTTTTTTATGAAATTTGGTGAAAACTTCCCTTATTATGTCCCAAATATACTGTAATTTATTTGAATAAAAATATTTATTTTTTTGCCTTATTTTCACTTAATATCAAAAAAGCACCCTAATTTTCAATCGAAAATTCTGACGTCAAAATAACAGCTTTTTTCAAAAAATTTGAGGGCTTTTTGTTCGTTAAAATATCTACTTTCTGATGGTGTATAAATATATACATTACTATAGGAAATGTTCTCAGAAAATGCGAAAAATTGAAAAAATCCTAAATTGGAAATTTTTTGTATCATTATGTACAATTTTTAATAATTTACACTTTAATTACTCAAAAAACGTAAGATTTCATGTTTTATTGATAAATGAAAAAATTGCAAATTAAAATATACTTCAATAATTAACAAAGAAATAAGTTTATAAAGTTAATATTTAATAAGACATCTACAATCTTTTGGAAAAGGTGTATAATCTTATTTAAATAATATTTATAAATGTAAAAAAGAAAAAATAATACTAAATCAATTAAGGTTTCAAAAATGTCAATTGGCAAAAATTAAATCATCCTTCATTTTGGCAAACTTCCCACCCACAGAAGGAGCAGCAGAACAAAATTGTTACAGAGCATATTATCAGCTTCAAACTTGGTTGGGTAAAGAATTGACAGCAACAGATTGGGGTTAGAAGCAACATCAGCGTGGAATTATGCCCAAATTTACAGAAAAGGATTTAATTCCGAAAGTATTGCTCAAAACTATTTGCTGCAGCTGTGAAACTGGATGTAACAGTTTAAAATGTGGTTGCCAAAAACATGATTTAAAATGCACTAATTGTCAGGGTTAAAATTGCTCCAATGTGGAAGAAAAAGTCTACGAGGAAGTAAATAATTCAGATGAAATTGTAGATGAAGAACCAATGCAGACTGGAAATTACATTGGAGACGAAGATGATGGTCTTGAAGATTTCGACGATCAACTAGAGTTGGAAAGGTTTGTCGAATCTAACGATGAAGAAATGCCTTCAAAGAGACAAAAATGAATGAATAATGAATAAATCATCCTTCATTTTGGCAAACCTCCCACCCACAGAAGGAGCAGCAGAACAACATTGTTACAGAGCATATTATCAGCTTCAAATTTGGTTGGGTAACGAGTTGACAGCAACAGATTGGGGCTAAAAGCAACATCAGCGTGGAATTATGCCCAAATTTACAGAAAAGGATTTAATTCCGGAAGTATTGCTCAAAACTATTTGCTGCAGCTGTGAAACTGGATGTAACAGTTTAAAATGTGGTTGGCGAAAACATGGTTTAAAATTTATGCACTCATTGTCAGGGTTCGGAAAGTTGCTCCAACATGGAAGAAAAAGTCTACGAGGAAGTAAATGATTCAGATGAAATTGTAGATGAAGAACCAATGCAGACTGGAAATAACATTGGAGACGAAGATGATGGTCTTGAAGATTTCGACGATCAACTAGAGTTGGAAAGGTTTGTCGAATCTAACGACTTCCTAAAATTGAATGTTCTTGTCCTCTTTATGATGTTTTTAAATATTTCAATATCACTGTTACTGTCACCGGTAAACGCCTGTAAGTTAAATGGGAAAGTTGTGGGTAATAAAAAGATCTACAACTTTTGTATTCGCAATTTTTTCACATAACCTCAAAATTTGGGTGAGAAATTCAAAAAACCAAGTTTTTTGTTTTTTATTTATATCTTTTTAAAAAAATTTTCTTTCTTTATGAAATTTGGTGAAAACTTCCCTTATTATGTCCCAAATACACTGTAATTTATTTGATTTAAAAATTTTTATTTTTTCGCCTTATTTTCACCTAATATTAAAAAAGCACCCTAAATTTCAATCGAAAATTCTGACGTCAAAATATCAGCTTTTTTCAAAAAGTTTGGGGGCTTTTTGTTCGTTAAAATATCTACTTTCTGATGGTGTATAAAAATATACATTACTATAGGAAATGTTCTCAGAAAATGCGAAAAATTGAAAAAATCCCAAATTGGAATTTTTTTTTATCATTATGTACAATTTTTAATAATTTAAACTTTAATTACTCAAAGAACGCAAGATTTCATGTTTTATTGATAGATAAAAAATTGCAAATTAAAATATACTTCAATAATTAACAAAGAAATAAGTTTATAAAGTTAATATTTAATAAGACATTTACAATATTTTGAAAAGTTGTAGAATCTTATTTAAATAATTTTTATAAATGTAAAAAAGAAAAAATAATACTAAATCAATTAAGGTTTCCAAAATATCAATTGACAAAAATTAAATCATCCCTCATTTTGGCAAACTTCCCACCCACAGAAGGAGCAGCAGAACAACATTGTTACAGAGCATATTATCAGCTTCAAACTTGATTGGGTAAAGAATTGACAGCAACAGATTGGGGCTGGAAGCAACATCGGCGTGGAATTATGCCCAAATTTACAGAAAAGGATTTAATTCCGGAAGTATTTAAAATGTGGTTGGCAAAAACATGGTTTAAAATTTATGCACTAATTGTCAGGGTTCTGAAAGTTGCTCCAATATGAAAGAAAAAGTCTACGAGGAAGTAAATGATTCAGATGAAATTGTAGATGAAGAACCAATGCAGACTGGAAATAACATTGGAGACGAAGATGATGGTCTTGAAGATTTCGACGATCAACTAAAGTTGGAAAGGTTTGTCGAATCTAACGATGAAGAAATGCCTTCAAAGGGACAAAAATTAATGAATAACTGAAGAATTTCAGATAAGGTATTTATAAATAACAAGATTAACGTTTTTGAAAAAAAATATTATGAATGACGTAATCAGAATTAAGTATCTAAATTCAATAGTACGATTTACATGTATGTTTATATTGTTTGAGATTTTCTATGACATAAATGTAATTCGAATTAAATACTTTCCAACTTAAAAAAAATTGCAGCAAACATATTTTTTTGATGAAATTGTACATAATGATAAAAAATTTGGGGTTTTTCAATTTTTTGCATGTTCTGAGAACATTTCCTATAGTAATGTATATTTTTTTTACACCATCAGAAAGTAGATATTTCAACGAACAAAAAGCCCCCAAACTTTTTGACAAAAGCTGATATTTTGGCGTCAGAATTTTCGATTGAAATTTAGGGTGCTCTTTTGATATTATATTATTATCGACTCTGGTCTAATAGAAAAAGTTGTACATATAAAGCATTATATATTTTCAGGTTCAGAGACCGATGGTCATAAAAATGATTCTCTTTTTGATGCGAAAGCAGTAGAGAATAAGGGGAAAAAGAGACAATACAATACTTCTTGGGATGTGCACATGACAATGTATTCGGAATCCGTTCTCTTAGAGCGTACTCCAGCTTTTGCTTTTGATTATCTATACCAAATGGATATGCCCAGCGACACATCCAGCGATGTGTTATCAGAGATGGGAAGTGATTATGAATTCAGGTACACAATTCTTCCAAAAAGTAATATTAAAAAAATTTAATGAAATTTCTTGTACTATCCCCTTACTTTTATGTAAAATAATCAGCTTTTCTAATTTAATAACAGCTGTTTTATTTTGTAATCTATTTCGGCTTTCAGCAATTTTATGGAAAACTCCAGCATGAGGATTTGTTTTGGTCCGTTTAAATTACGGTTGTGTTCTGGATTTTTTCACCGATTAAGTACGTTGCAAGTGGCGGGTAAGTTAATGCATAAATTGTTTATTATTAGTAGTACTACGAAAATTCGTTTTTTTTTCCAGCTTCTTACTACGATTACCCTCCTTATGCAGTACAAAAGCCCGATAAATCACTGCAAGAGCTCCATCCACCATCCGAAGAAGATTTCGATGCCCTTAACGAGTTTATTCCCGGTAGAAGTATGAGAATAACATTTTTCGCTCCGATTATAGAACTAGAATTAATGGATCATCTTTACTTTCAACCCACCAAAGGGATGTTGTACAGGAATAAGAAGGTATGTATCTTTTGTCGATTAAGTAAAATGTTATTTACAGTTACCACTGAATATAATCTATTAGCACATATATAATTCGCACTAGTATGAAATAAATATCATTAGAGGGGACAAGAGTGCCAACATGCGCAACTAATAGAGGTTCTATGCATGCGCTAATAATTTCACACTCATGAGAGTTCTAGAACTGCGGGAGAACGTTATTAGGGTCGCTATAATGTCCAAATTAGGGAAGACTGTTGCTGCATCATTAAAAACAGCCCTTGTGAACTGAGTCAATCTATATAATAAATTTTTTTGATAAGCAGTGGTTGTTTTTTAAACTACAGCTGATAAAAGCAGTCTGACTTCAGATCTGAAATCAGCACCTTGAGAAAGTGACATAGTGTGAAATAGTGAGGGCGCCACAACAAAATGGCCGTTCATATATAAATTTTCATATACATATACATATACATATACATATACATATACATATGGGGTACATGGAAGGAAAACAAAGGTGGACCTGAACCAGAACTTGGGTAACCTATCCACAATTTTCCAAGCGGAGGTTTTCGCAATGGAGATGTGCCTGCAGGAGATGCTTAAGCGTGACTGCAGGAACAAAACTATAAAAATCATTTCCGATCGCCAGGCAGCACTAAAGTCACTGGATCAAATCGGATCGACTCCAAGTTAGTTTGGAAGTGCCTTCAGGATCTAATACGTCTAGGGGAAATTAACAAAGTAAGCTTACTTTGGACACCTGGGCATACCGGCATTGAAGGTAACGAAAAAGCGAACCTTCTAGCCAGGAATGATGTTGAAGGAATATTTATATGCCCGGAGCCATTCCTAGGCATAGTGAATAGCGTAGCCAGAGGAACAATATCAAATTGGGTAGAAAAGAGGTCTCAAGAGCTGCTGAATGTGAGCAGACAGGACCTACGAATAATAATAGGACTACTGGCTGGATACAGTCGCCTTAAGAGCGCACCGACAAAATTTTATTTCTCCGCTTCCAAACGGCTTTTCTATCCCAAATATTCCCATTTTTCTCGTTTTTTATAAATTATTAGATATAGTAGACAAAAAGTAACTGAGTCCGTCCGCTGTGCAAGGTATAAAATAGGTTTTTGTGCAAGAGAGATAGCAAAGTATGTAAAAATTTTTAACCCGTTTTTAAATCGTTATTCTGTCTGTCCATTTTGTGAAAAAACTAATCCACTTTTTTGAAATCGGTTTTTTGCAGCTATTTATTTGTTTCATTAGCCACATCAGAAAGGTATTCAGATTGTAGTAAAATAATAAAATAAAAAATATGTTGTCAGACCCTTTCCCGCCTAGATTTCAATATACTCTTTACGGTACATTTTGAATTTTTGAAAAATATTCAGTAGTTATCTCTAAAACAGGGCAGAAAGATTGCATTGAAAGTCCTATGCCCAAAAAAGTGTAGGTATGCTCTTAATAGGCATATGAGAACAATTGGACTGGGGCAAAGAGTGCGGACTGCAGATTCAGTCAGGCTGAGGATGAAACGGTGGAGCATGTCTTGTGTAATTGCCGAGAGCTCGAAAGAATAAGGATCAATAAATTTGGTCTGCATCAACTCGAGCTCAACGACTTCATGGAAGTGTCGCTAACGACCCTGATGATATTCATTAGAGGCATAGGGCTGATAGAACGACTCTAACCTAGGGGTAGCTCTTTCCCATGAACAATATCAAAAATGTGTGAAAAAAGGGACATGAATGAGATTGAGGTAAGTAGTTCTTCTTATCCCGCAGAGCAGGATGCAGAATGATTCTTCTACGCCAATACCTATATAGTGAATACAAGAATCCAAGATCTCCATGGTCGATCTCCATAACATTTTCTATTGAAATGTAATCCAATGTCAGATGGGACATATGGCCCAGGAAGTAGTTGTTTTTTCTTTAGAAAACGGTCAAGGTTGGTTTAAAAACTACTAAGAGTTTCTGTACCTCAAAGGGTGCTGGTAGAAATAGTTTTCTATTTAAGAATAATAAAAAACTCTTCGTATGTATCATAGGGCATTTTCAATTCCAATGAACAAAATTAACTTTGATAAAGAAATTGATATCATAAAACAAATAGCTACATCTAATGGCTACCCAATTCATTTGATAAATACATTAATTAATAAGAAAGAACAGAAAGTGTCACTAAACCTAATATTTCCTAAACAAACTAAAGAAATTAAAAGTTATAAAAATATTACATATTGTGGAAGTATTTCCATTAAATTTTCAAAAATAATATCTTCGGCAACATCAGCATTAATATCATTTAAAACACAAAATAATATTGGTACAAAATTATTAAATGTAAAACCAAAATTACCTAAATTAAAAAAATCTGGTGTTTACAAAATTAATTGTCCAAAGTGTAATGCTGTATATATAGGTCAAACACAAAGAAATTTTGAAGTAAGATTTAACGAACATTTAAGAGCATATAGATTAAAACAACCAGATAAGTCAAATTATGCAAAACACGTTCTTGAACATCCAACCTCACTCTTACACACCAATGACATCCAAATACTACACTCTTGTGATAAAAAACAAAATTTAGATTTCCTTGAAGAACTTGAAATAAAAAGACATCTAGCAGATCCACAATTTAAAGTTGTTAATGAACAAATAAATCTGGGAAGTTCTCCACTTTGAAAGTGTTTGCTTTGATTGAGTCTTCATTTTATACATAGATAAGACGTAATTGTAACACAAATATATTAAGTTATTGTAAAGATCAGCATGATATAGTTTTTTCTTGGCTTTTATATATTATTGCACAGTTATACTGATCTTAGAGGGCAATAAATCCAGGATAATCCCTTAGGGCTCATAACATCTAGGCTTTAATATTGTTATGTCTTATTACTTCCATACTTGGTCTAGCCTTATAACTACCTAATAAACATCAGGTACCTAGCTACAAATAAACAAAATGTAACTTCAATATGTCAATCTGACGATGCTAAGTCTAGCGAAACGGCTGTCATTATAGTTAAGAAAGCAATTTTTTAAATAAATATTGGAATTTTTGGTAAAACGAAGAGTTTTTTATTATTCTTAATAAGATGGACTTCCAAAATAGTAAGGGTTAGTACAATCAATTTAGTTTTCTATTTTTTTTTTAATTTTTGACAGTGATATAGTTGAAAAGAATATATGAATTGAAAACTGCATAGAAATTTATAAATTCAGAATATTTTCCAAAAAAATGTCATTTTCAATGAAAATAATTTTAAAAACTTCACAAATTAAAGATAAAAAAAATATTAATGATAATATTTCAAGTGAAATTTTTTTAGAGTGTAACATTTGTACTGTAATATTTTTACAGAAAATAGCTAGTGTTCCGATCTCCTCCAAACCTCTACCATTGCCAAAATTAACTATCGAATGCCAGTTTTTGGACATAAGCTTGTCATACCCGATGTACGTTAATCGCCTGGTCCATACGACGTGTCAACTGCCAGATCCGCCTCTAAAACTCTTCGATGCATGCTATTCCTACAACAATATAAAAGTAGTAGGCCTCTGTAGTCGATTGATAATAAATTCCAATCAACAAACGACGATTCTCACACCTTCCAGTCTTTCTTATTCGACTAAAAGTATCAACAAACCGCTTTATTGGACAAATTCCGATATAACACACGAAGAAACCACTTTCGAATCAGAAAGTATTACTTTGAACGGAACCAATGCGAAGATGATGGTCGTCATGTACATCATTGGAAAAATGTTAAAGATGGATTCAGAAGGAGCAATCGGCGTCATGAATAATACATCAATACTCTCAGATGCTTCCAAAGATCGTGGTGAGTAATTTTACATTTTTTTCCTACATACATTAATATAAATGATAAATGAATCTCCATTTATTTTCGTTCTAGGTTTACCTTTTATGGAACTTTGTGTCGAGTCTATAAGATTTAAAAAAGTAAAAACTAATTCGACAGTGTCAATAGATGTGAGTTTAGGTTCTATAAAAGGTTTCATATTTGAACCGGTTCATAAAAATCTAGATGAATTTTCGCACTCTGATGATATTCAACAAGTCTTATTTATATCTGGACCTGAACCCAAAACAGAATACGTTGAAGAGGATACGTCAACAAAATTGTACGTTTTTTTACATTTTTTTAACATTATTTATAGACCAGTGCCGAAGCCTTTAAAAATGGTAAAAAACGAAAAAAAATTACAATAGAATGAAACCCATTGGAAAAGGAGGGAAATATGATCAAAATGAAAGGAAAAATAAATTACGGTCGATCCGAGTTCGGGAAGTGGGAGGGGGTGAGTTTTTAAGGGTAAAAAATGGTTTATCTCGATTTCCGGCTAAACTACACGTCCTATGCGAAAAAGTTAAATGGCAAAGTTGTAGGTAATAAAAAGATCTACAACTTTTGTATTTGCAATTTTTTCACATAACCTCAAAATTTGGGTGAAAAATTCAAAAAACCAAGTTTTTGGTTTTTTATTTATATCTTTTTTAAAAAAAATTTTTTTTTACCTTATTATGTCCCAAATACACTGTAATTGATTTGATTAAAAATATTTATTTTTTCGCCTTATTTTCACTTAATATCAAAAAAGCACCCTAATTTTCAATCGAAAATTCTGACGTCAAAATATCAGCTTTTTTCAAAAAGTTTGGGGGCTTTTTATTCGTTGAAATATCTACTTTCTGATGATGTAAAAACAAATATACATTACTATAGGAAATGTTCTCAGAAAATGCAAAAAATTGAAACAAACCCAAATTCGAAAAATTTTTTTTAACAAGGACAAAATAATAAAAACTTTAATGAAAAGATTACAGTCACAAGGATTTTCCTGTAAACAAGTTGAAGAAGATGCTGATGCTGACATAATTAAGACCTCGATAGAAGTTGCCAGAGATACTAATAAAACTGTCATAGTTGTGGGTCAAGATATTGATCTTTTGGTCCTTTCTAATCAATTAAATTCAAATAATCATGACATTTATTTTCTCAAACCGGGCTCTGGAAATGGAAAGGATCTATTTTTCACGTCTAATAGTTTCAAACATGAATCCTTCAAAAATATTGTTGCATTTCTGCATTGTTTTTCTGGTTGCGATACAACATCTGGATTTGCCGGAAAAGGAAAGAAAAGTATCGTTAACTCATTATTAGACGCGAATAATTTATCAAATTTGGCAAATGTTTTTTATAAAAAAGATGAAAGTAAAGAATATATTAAAAAAAATGGATTACAATTAATCAAATCTATTTATACATGTAAAAAAGAAAAAATAACACTAAATCAATTAAGGTTTCAAAAATATCAATTGGCAAAAATTAAATCATCCTTTATTTTGGCAAACCTCCCACCCACAGAAGGAGCAGCAGAACAGCATTATTACAGAGCATATTATCAGCTTCAAACTTGGTTGGGTAACGAATTGACAGCAACAGATTGGGGCTGGAAGCAACATCAGCTTGGAATTATGCCCAAATTTACAGAAAAGGATCTAATTCCGGAAGTATTGCTCAAAACTATTTGCTGCAGCTGTGAAAATGGATGTAACAGTTTAAAATGTGGTTGCCGAAAACATGGTTTAAAATGCACAAATTTATGCACTAATTGTCAGGGTTCTGAAATTTGCTCCAATATGGAAGAAAAAGTCTACGAGGAAGTAAATGATTCAGATGAAATTGTAGATGAAGAACCAATGCATACTGGAAATAACATTGAAGACGAAGATGATGGTCTTGAAGATTTCAAGGATCAACTAGAGTTGGAAAGGTTTGTCGAATCTAACGATGAAAAAATGCCTTCAAAGATACAAAAACTAATGAATAACTGATAAGAATTTCGGATAAGGTATTTATAACAAGATTAATGTTTTTGAAAAAAAATATTATGAATAACGTAATCAGAATTAAGTATCTAAATTCAATAGTACGATTTACATGTATATTTATATTGTATGAGATTTTCTATGACATGAATGTAATTCGAATTAAATAAACTTTCCAACTTAAAAAAAATTGCAGCAATCATATTTTTTTGATGAAATTGTACATAATGATAAAAAAAAATTTTCGAATTTGGGTTTGTTTCAATTTTTGCATTTTCTGAGAACATTTCCTATAGTAATGTATATTTTTTTACACCATCAGAAAGTAGATATTTCAACGAACAAAAAGCCCCCAAACTTTTTGAAAAAAACTGATATTTTGACATGTGAATTTTCGATTGAAAATTAGGATGCAATTTTGTTATAAAATCAAAATAAGGCGAAAAAATAAATATTTTTAATCAAATAAATTACAGTGTATTTGGGACATAATAAGGTAAGTTTTCACTAAATTTCGTAAAAAAAAATTTTTTTTGAAAAAGAATTTTTCACCCAAATTTTGAGGTTATGTGAAAAAATTGCAAATACAAAAGTTGTAGATCTTTTTATTACCTACAACTTTGCCATTTAACTTTTTCGCATAGGACGTGTAGTTTAGCCGGAAATCGAGATAAACCATTTTTTACCCTTAAAAACTCACCCCCTCCCACTTCCCGAACTCGGATCGACCGTAATTTATTTTTCCTTTCATTTTGATCATATTTCCCTCCTTTTCCAATGGGTTTCATTCTATTGTAATTTTTTTTGGTTTCAAAAATTATCGACCCTGGTTCATTATTTTAAACTCCATTTATTTTTAGAATGAACGAACCTCCACCATTATTCTCGGCAACCGTTCAATATCCAATAACACCCGACAATCAGAAACATCCTCCAATTTTATTATTTAATCTCCAAGAAATTAGAATTTGCGTGGATCCATTGCTTTGTAAATGGTTGCTATATACTCCAAAACGATTTGGGCATAAATTAAAAACGTTGGGTATGTCCGAGTTTGGTTAAAATATCTATTATTTTTTTTTAATTAATATTTTTCCAGATTCTAAAACTAGGATCAAACATATTATATCAGAACCGAGCGGTAGTGTCACCGAAACTGTTCATAAAACGTCAAACCAGATTGAATCAGTCCACAGTAGTTCTGACAGAGAAGCGTTTTTCGTTCCACATAAAACCGACTATAGCAAAGATGATACTATTGATATACAAGAAAAAATTTATAATTTCTTAAAGAAGTGGTTTGACGTATGGAAAGGAATGTTTCTATATGGGGACGTTTCTCAGTGTACCATTTATTTTCCTCTGGTCTCACTGTCTGCAATCGGCTCTCAGGGTAAGTCAAGACATTTGAGTAAGTCCGGTAATATTTCCTTTAGGATCTAATCTTTTTTAATGTTGTTTCATTCTAATTTTGTCGTATTGTTATTGGCGTTGTTTTCCTGTGAGAGTTAAAGAGAAGCAAAACGATTGCGGTTGAAAACAGTCACATTATTTTGTCCTTGCAATATCGGTCTGCGAGTAGTACGACTTTCCTTTAATTTGCAAAACAATACGTCACTGTCGCCATTGTATCCAAACAAACTTTTGCCTTATTGTAATTAATTTGCATTGAAGATTTTTATACTATTTATTTTACTATGCCTCAATGATAATGTGTTTATATAGCACTATAATGTCAAAAACAAGAAAATCCACAATACAAAAAACTTCAATGTCCACTAACTACCATAAGGCCACAGTTTGTTTGGATATAATGCTATGACGTACATCAAGCAATGGTGACAGTGACGTCACATTAATGTGGCGAATAGAGATGACCTTATAGTATGTACAAAAAGTACGAGGAGTAATAAACCCTAATTAAGTATGCAAAACCTTTACACCATGAAATTTTTGATAAATCTCTTACTTAAAATTACATTTCTTCTGTAAATCTAAAAACCAGGTAGATCGACCCCGTATTTGTTTCAGTTGTAGCAAAGTTTAGGGTTTCTTCATTGTTAAAGGATTAGCAGATAAGCAATAACACAATGCAGTGGTGTGTATTTTGGGAGAAAAAAAATACGTTTTAAATTATAATATAATAAAAAATGAAAAGAATTAATTATTGGAATACATTTATTACTTACATTTTATTCTATATCCGACTCGGAAGAGGAAGAATCGTTGTTGACATTAATAATAATAGGGTCGATTAAATCATCACAAATATTGTCAATTTTCCACATATTTGCCTCTACTTTGATAACATGCTCGATACAGTTTGTCCAATTTTCCTTACTAACATGACTTACAGCACTCTCGAACAATTTCACAACATCGTTTATTTTAAAAGTAGTATTATTTTCCAACTTCCCCCTTTACCTGAGCCCATCTTAATTCTATGGGATTAAGTTCACAATGATAAGGGGGAAGTCGAAGAACTGATATACCACGAGAAGAAGCCATGTCTTCTACAATGTAGGTTTTGTATTTATTCTTGTTCATTTTTGCAATTCTGTAAAGTTCTTTCCTTAGTGGATCTTTTGGAAACTTAATATTTTTCGAAATAAGCCACTCCAAAAGCTCTGCTTTACGCCAACGACTTGTGGGCAATGCTTCTCGTAACCGTGTATGGTAACTTGCGTTGTCCATAACAATAACAGCCCCTTTTGGAATCAGATCCAACATTTGAACAAACCATTCCTCGAAGACATCCCCATTCATATCTTCGTGATAGTTCCCCGTGCGTTTTGAAATAAAAGTTAATAATCCACCATCAACAAAACCTTCAGAACTTCCAACATGGACAATGATAAGTCTTTTTCCTTTACCAGATGGTGGCTGCAAACCTAACGACAAACCTTCCACGAATGCCTGCCTTCCGCTTTTAATGTTTTCATCTTGCTAAGATTTGGAAACTGTATATCCAGCACTTATGTTTCGTCTAAGTAGATTTTCAAATTTTGTTCTCTGGCATGTCGAATGCTTCTTAAATAGTCTCTTCTCCAAAAAACTATTTCCGGTTTATCTATCAAGAGAGATTTTTTATTATGTTTTGTATATCTGAAACCCACATCTTTCAAAAGTTTGCATAATGTCATTTTGGAGAATTTTGTATAGTCCGTATCTTCTTGCACTTATGTCATAATTTTGTCATGTGTTGGAATTTCCTTTCCCGTTACCTCTAACCTAAATAGTATATTCTTTAGCATAGCTGCAACTTATTCGTTCAATACAAAATGTACCTTACGGTATACCCTCTTAAAATATATTTTGGTACGTCTATGAAATCTACTTAAATAAATGTTTTATTACTCCTTGTCCTTTCTATATAGACTATAAGAATCGACGTAGGTTGATCGTCATCATGTTTACTTTTGAAATGTAATTGTTGGAGCATATAGCCCAGGAAGTAATTTGTTTTTTCCCAGAGGATGTAAAAAGAAAACCTTTTGAATCAATTATTGAAAATATTTACTTACTGCAACGAGCCATAAGAACAATGGACTGGGAAAGTAGTGACGTAAGTGTCAAACCAAATGATTCCAAACAACTTTTTATGGTGTTATTGACTATTTAATTGTATTTTCTTGATTTTTGTAAGTTAATTATTGTTTTTTCATTGGTAAGCGTTCATTCATATGACTTACATATCACTAAAGTAGATAGACGAACAATTTCCGTAAAAATATTATAACATAACCTTCAAAGTTGTGCATTGTCATAAATTTTAAGAATACTTACAAAAATGGTACTTTAAAAATCGAATTTGGAAAGATTTTGCTTATAATGTTGCCGTTTCACATTTCAACAGCATAGAACACAAATTTTAACGTCACACTTTCCCAGTCCATTCCAGACCTTACGACGTCACTTGCCTCAAGGTCAAACGAGTGTTCAAATTACCCTAATAAATCTTAACTTTTTTATTAAACATTGGGACTTTAATTTTCGAAAAAAAGCTGCACAAGGTGAAAAATTATCGTTAAGTTTTCAAGTACACTTATTTGTTTCGAGATTTAGGCATCAACTGTAGAATACATCTTCCTCTGTATTGATAATTAAAGATTGACTATGTGTTGTTGAAAAAAATGGAATTTTATAGGATTCGGAGAAAATAACTGAAATTATTTGAATTCAATCTTATAACAAGCTGTAGTATGTGAGTTACAATATGAATAGAGTCGGGATTAACACCTATACTAGCAAAGGCGTTCCTCAGGGTTCTGTTCTTTGCCCTGTTTTAGTTCTCATTTACATAAATGATCTCCCAGATACTGTTGGTCGAGATAATACAGTTATTTTCGTAGACGACTCTTCATGAACAAAACCAAATTAAACTTTCACAATTTAAATATAATGTACATTGAATTCCCAGGTTCCCAGGTCTTCTTTTCAATGTAATTCAACATATAGCTCCTAAAATAAAAAGTATTTTGACTATAGGTAGATAGATATTATTTTATATTGAGTAATAGGCGATTGGACTGATTTTGAATATTGGTCTTTGAACTACATCATCTTATTGTTACAGCCCCTAATTAATTTTTGCGTCTCATAAAAAGTATTGTAAATGCGATTTATGAGCCTATTCGTTGTTCGAAATCATGAAATTTCATAACCTATTTTAAAAAATCCATGACAGGACGCCTATTTTTATTCATGACGACGTCACTTGTTAAGGGGTGTCCTTATTGGTCTGTTGATGTACCATTTCTACATATCCAATGTTGCCAAGTCACCTATTAAAGGTTCGCAGCACCAAATATATCTAAACTAAATTAAAAATAATGTCATTTCAAACTCAGAACAGGAAATATTGACAATTCCTTAGGTATATCAAATTTTGGTATAAAACAAGAATTGCTTGAATAATTGTGAAAAATGTGTACTGTCAAATGCAAAATTTAAACGTTTATAAAACCTTTAATATTATCAAATTTGGTTCAAAATGGTCAATTTGTAAACGTTATAGAAAGATGTCTCATCAGGAAATTAAGAGTATTTGTTCACAATTTATCTTTAAATATTTATTGAAATTGACTGAAAGACATTTTTTTCCGACTATTTTCAGATGATAGTAAATTTTTGATACTAAATATCAATTAAATCTCGTGGTACTGTCTTTTTCTAGAAGCTACAACTGATTGAGAATTTATTTCTGGCAAAGTTAGGGTAAAAGGCAAATAAGAATGTGCCGGTGCTATTTGTAACTTGTATCTTTAATCTGCCTTGAAGAGACAGAAATGCGGGATGGTAAAAGTATTATTTGTCTATTTTGCAGGTATCCAGGAAGCTGTAGATTCAGCTGTCAATAAAGATCGCCCACCGGATATAATGGTAATTACCTTACCATTCGCAAACATTCGTAGCGCTCATAGGCAAAGCATTAAAAAATATCTAACTTCCTTACCCATTTCCCTGCCAGACACGATATGGTCTTCTGAAAAATCTAGTTTTCCATGGACAATGTCTATTTCGGATATGAGCTGTTATACCATTCAGTTTGGTAACAAATTGATATTTTTAAAACCTGTCTCTCTAAGCGCCACTGTAGGACTGTCTACGAGACCAACTAAAGCGGAAAGTGACAGTACAGATACCATCAAATCTGATCTCGGTTATTTAGGAGTTTGTGTACACATCGACATGACACCAATTATTATATCCACTTCCGAAGTTCAGGTGTATTTGTTTGCCAGTATTCTCTACGGTAAGTTTAAACAAAATGTGATGCGTTTGGTCTTACTAATGTTATTTTGCAGGACTGTTGGAAGTAGCGTCGAATTTGATGCCGGAAAAAACAATTAACTCGATTAATTCAATGGCTAAAACACAAGATGTCCTACCAGTCGTAAATAAAAACAGTTCGACGATATCTCCGACCGTTTTGCGAGAAAATACTCTGGATTCAGTGAGCGATAAGACACCGCCTATATTATCTCAACAAGATGCGGTCGATGAAAATGTTAAATTAACCGCTTGGGTGCAATGGACCGTAGCTAGATTTACCATTGAGTTACTTTCTAATGAAAATAGGGATGTAACCAACGATTTGGAGTCGTTACAGCCCAGACTAAAATTAGTAGTGGACGCTGAGGATATTGTTAGCTCGTTGGATTTTCAAAACGTATACTTGAAAATCAAGAGTAAAATTGGTTCAGTGTCTATTCAACATTACAAAAGGTATGGTATAGTATAACTAAAATAAGTTGCTACAAAGGGTATCGCCTAGCGGCAAATTTTTCTTTGGTTAATAACGTAGTAACGCATTTGGTACAAAACCGTTTTCACTTCAGGTCGATCCTAAACTGTCTTCTTGATTATAATAAGGAGATCGAACCTGTGTCATTGCTGTCTCTCCTTTTTCTGTTTTTTACAATCCTTCCATTTGTCTTCCTGATGTGCTTCATTTTTCTTGTTTCTTTTGGTAATGTAAAACTTTTTAACTCTTTTCAACTTTTTAATTCTCCTCTGGGACACAATATTCTTAGTATGAATTTGGTCCCACGTTTCTATCCACTTGAATTTAACCCGCACACCCATCATATCATAACTCTCTTATTCATCCATTATTCTTCACTTATTCATGGATGTTTAAGTTTTAAATTCGGTCTGAAGACCGAAACATGTCGCATTAAATTTGTGAACCGTACTATTAAAAGTTGTGGATAGACTTTGAGTTTTATTACTGCGATTATCTACATCATCTACATTTGAGAGATGGATTACCTTTTCAATTTTATAGTTATAATCAGAATAATCTCTTAATTTCTCTTGAACGATTTCTAAAGTCGGTACAATATTTTCTTGATATAAATTATAAACCGTTCGCTGTATAACATCTTTTGTAGCATCGTCAACATTTGCAAATTTTGTTTTTTTGTTGTTTTTCCGCACCTGCGAATTATCTATAACGTCACCGCGCTTAATAACTTGAGAAATAGTGTAAATAGAAATTTTAGTTAACGTATTAATTCGCTTTATTATGACCGCATCTGATTTTTTATTATCTTCATTTTTCAAACACCGATACATATTTAAAATAACCCTCTGACACTGAATGTGTAAATCTTTATTGCAAAATTCGCTACTAACCTCACCTGTTGGCAATATCATATCTTCTGAATTTAAATTTTGATCTGGATTTCCATTTTCTGATTCAAAAGGTCTCCAAAACGCTGCCATAATATATGTAACTAATTTAAGGTTATCAATTAATATGGGCAAAAATTACAATACGTAAACCAATTATTAAAAATGAATTACCGAAACAAAGATATATCTAAAGTTATACTAAACAACCCCTAATAAAAATCTGGACTCTCCGCCTCCGCATTAGACACCGACTTTATGAGCTATATAAAAACTGCCGCAAAAAATAACACCGATACCCCTGTACGCAACAGAATACAGTGGACCATTAAAAGCAGTCAACAAGTCGCGTGCGTACCCCACTTGTTTTCGTGCTGTACAACTACCAGTCTAAAGAGAGCTGGGTTACTTTTTGGAAGTCCATCTTATTAAGAATAATAAAAAAACTCTTCGTTTTAACAAAACTTCCACTATTTATTTAAAAAACTGCTTTTTTAAAACTCAATGACAGCCGTTTCGCTAGTTGTCTAGCTTGTCGAACTTTCTTTAAATTTGTTAAAGTGACTTATTGCCGTACAGGAGCGGATTATTGATTTTATACAATAAAACTGTTATACTGTTTCAAAAAAGTACAAAGTACCTTAGGTATTTAAAAGGATTACAGTGTAAACCGTTAATAAACTCTGGCATTTCTATAGTTTGCATTGCAAAATTTTGTCGATTCATGTCTTGGGTCGATATCATGGGTTTGGTCTATTGTTATCCAAATTTTGCTTGTGCCTATATTTATTCTAGTGTATTTATTTGGCACTGATATGGCAGTAGGCTCAGCACAGCTACTTTGTACGTTTCTGCTATATCTTCAATGGCGTATTTCATGAAGCGAGTTTTAAGCTCATTAATATGGCTAGTAGTTCTTTTTTTCTTGAGATAACCCCACAGAAAAAAATCCAAGGGCGTAAGGTCCGAGGATCTAGCTGGCCACTCGATAATACCTCTTCGTCTAATCTATTTATTGGGGAAAATTTCATTCAAGTAATTTCATACAATTAAAGCATAATGGGGTGTTGCTCCGTCCTGCTGGAACCAGATATTTCCATCTACAAAAATAGGACCAATAATATGATCACCTATGATACCTGCCCAAACGTTCAATTTTTGAGGATACTGAGTATGTGTCTCACGCATCTTATGAGGATTCTCCTCTGACCAATATCTACAGTTTTATCTGTTTACTTCCCCGTTCAATGTGAATGTTAATTCATCGGAAAAAAGAATTGGACCAACAGCTATTTCATTTCTATTCAATTTATTCATATTTCTTCCGCAGAAATCTGGATAGTCTTCTATTAGTTCTTGTACAAAAGTCAATTTTTATGGATGAAGTTTTTCTTTATGGAAATACCTTCGGACAGTTGTGTGACCACATTATTTTGACGAGAAATTTGACGTGAACTTGACGTTGGATTCTCCACGACACTAAACATAATATCCACTTTCACATCATCTTCAACGAATTACGGTTTTCTCTTTAATGGTTTGACATGTCCAAGTTCTCTGAATTGTGCATGAATTTTAGACACAGTTCCTTGTGAAATATTATGCATGTAGTGACTTCATTTTCGTTAGGAGTTTTTATCTTTTATTTGATTTCTGTCATTCATTAAATGTCAATTTTGATGGATTAGAAATATTGCAATAATATGCCTGAATTGCTATGGCCTTGGCGGAGAAGTGAAGTAGAACACAGAACCAACCGGCCTCAGTTTGTTTGAACACGTCAGCCAAGTTTTTAGGAATCACGTCGGGGTCACCAAAAATGTGGAGCTGTTTCAGTTAAATGCCGAAACATCAAATGCAAAACAATTTTATAACTCAAGCTTCTGCAGACCAAAATTAACGTTTATTTTCGTAAAGATATAATATAAAATTTTTCTTTGAAAAAGTATAATTAATTATATTATATAAATATATTTCTCCTGGCAACCGTCTTCCGGGGAACCCAACATCTCTAAACAAAATTTACCAGACGTGATTCCTAAAAACTTGGCTGACGTGTTCAAACAAACTGAGGCCGGTTGGTTCTGTGTTCTACTTCACTTCTCCGCCAAGGCCATAGGAATTCAGGCATATTATTGCAATATTTCTGATCCATCAAAATTGACATTTAATGAATGACAGAAATCAAATAAAAGATAAAAACTCATAACGAAAATGAAGTCACTACAATGCAACTGAGGATCCCTCTGATTAAATAAGTCCCAGCGTTTTTTATAATCTAAACTAACCCCACAAATAATTTTATTCCATAATTGGTTTCCACACTTTATATAATCAAAATCCAGTTACCACTAACAATTTATAACTTCAAATTGTCTCGACAATTTTATTGCCAATTGTGATGAAAACCTATTTTAAGTTAAAGTTATTGAACCTTGTCTCTCTCTTTCCAGTTAAAATATTCTAGTATAATAATTTCTCCTTTAGTCTCTTCTGTATCAATTCTAGATCTTCTCTTTATTTATCTTTAAATCTGCTTAATCATCTTCATTGGTTGAAGATCTTAATTAAGTGAACCAATATTATGGAAAAAAATTGTTTTTTCTAGGTTAACGCCCAATTCAAAATGGGAGCCAGGTCCTTTTTCCGGAGTAGTGATGCGTTTACGTGAAGATATTGACACAAATCAACGACACGAAGATAACGGCTTTATAAACGTAACCATAACAAGAGCCAGCTGTCAACATACTCATACCTTATGGGGCGCCGTTCAAAAACGTTATCACAAAGATCCCAAAGCAACGGATTCTCTAAATACTCAACTTCTTTCTCAAAGCCGTTACATAACGGAAATTGTAGTTAACTTACAACCCATAGGTAAGTATTGGAGGTGGTTAATATTTCAGAATCGAAAATTTCCAATACAATTGACATTAATGTCTGTTCTATCTTTCAGATTTCATTATATCATTGAAAACTCTACGCAGTTTCTATTTGGTGATAATTCCGCTTCTAGAAATACCGTTAAGCAAAGAACCAACAATTCTAGATGAAAGTACGTCGATATTAAACGCTAACAATCAAAATTTACCGTTGGCTTATTTGGAATGCCAAGACATTCGCATAGTGATGCCTTCGGTGGAATTGCAAGGTACCGGTGCTCTACATGACGTTGTTATCTTCCAATTGAAAAAAATCTGTATGAGTCCTTCGGCTGTGAATCCCATCTGTCGGACACCGCTTCGACCGGACATTTACGAACAAGCAGCTCAAGCTAGAATCTTAAACGTACCCGGTAAGAAATTAGTGGAAATATTTTTTTTCCCCGAGAAAACGTTTTTAAAGATTTCACAAGGTTTTAGTTCTGTATGTTCCTCGAAAAAAACAATTTAAAATTTTTCCTGGGTATCGGTCAAGCAAGTTAATGCTTACTATAAGGATTGGTGGTATATAAGGGTTAAGGGCGCCACTATCTTTTTATACGTTTACGATTAAACAATTGAAACTACACAAAAACTAAGGTGAAAAAGATAGAAATACCTTGTACTTAAACTGAAATTACAACGTTTCAGCCATGGGTCATCATCAGGTATATAAAGAAAAAAACTGAAAAATTCTTAATTAAATCACAAAAACTTACAAAATCACTCACTAAGCATACATCTATAATTATATTAGTTTAAAATATTTGAAGAAATCGAAGTGGAATAAAATTGTTAAAATATACAAAACAGTAAAAAAATTTGAAAAAATGTAAAACTATCACATACGCGGGTAATAAATATTTTATATAAATTCAAATCAAAATCAAGATGGGTATAAGAGACAAGACCACACAAATTACTAAATTAAAGGAAAATAAATTGGTGATAAACACTCCAAATCAGTGTGGCTGTTAACACTATACAAATCTCTCTTTATTTCGACCATTTCCAGTGTAACATTAATAGTTTTCAAAAAGGCAGGGAGCCAATTTGTAACTATATACTGTTCAAAAAGAAATCCCGGATATAAAACTCTCAAGGTTAGACTCTCCAAGTTAATACTTACTATAGAAAGGATTGGTGGTATATAAGGGTTAAGGACGCCACTATCTTTTTATACGTTACGAATAAACAACTGAAACTACACAAAAACTAAGGTGAAAAAGATAGAAACACCTTGTAATTAAATTGAAATTGGAAGCAAAAAAAACTATATTTAATGACAACCGAACACGCTGCACCCTTAAGACTTATAGTCCGTGGGTATATAAATCAAACTGTTTTTAAAGAATATTTGTTTATTGATAAAAAATTGTAAATTGCCACAGGATATGTAAACGGAAATGTTATAAATGGACTTGACTTATCTTATTTGGTAGAGTGATCCAGTAGTCTCGGCTTGTAGTTGAGTGTTGGCTGATGGTGGTTGCTTCTTCGTCAAAAGGAACTGCTACTATAATGGGTATATTGCTCTCTCTCTACTAGAGACTATATTTTTTCCTGCTAGCGAGTATATCTCTCCCTACTAGCGGGTTATCTCTCTGTACTAGCGGGCTGTATCTTCCTAAAAGTCATAAAGTGGATCAGAAGGAGTTAAAATGTTATGGGTGTTGATGTTGGTTCGCTTTTAGGTCAAAAGGACGGCAAATATTTTACCTCAAAAAGTTACTTAGTATTAAAAGCTTTCCAAAATTAATGTCCCATATTCAATAACAAAAATGAAATAAAAACAGTAAATTTATGATTTAATGAAATACAGAGCTATGTGTGATTGATTATTAATGAGTTTTATTGTTAGCACAAATCAAGAAGTTATAAGCTGATATAATTAGTTTTTTATAAATATAAATCTTCTAGTAGCGCCAACTTTTCAGTAAGTAAAAGCTACTGAAGATTTTTCGCGTGTTTTGTGTTTTTACTTATTTTTTTTTTAATGGATGACATAAATCTTTTTCTTGACCATGTTAGCGATTGGCGATATTGGGTGTGTTCGGGGAGCACGCTTTCGAGCTATGTAGCGCCAAGAGCCATATAACTCAAACGAGGAATAGTACTAGATAGCGCCAAATGGCGCAAATAGCGTGCTCCCCGAACACAGCCATTGTAATGGCCAAAAGAGATTTCACCAATGGGACAATTTAAACTGTTGGGATAATCTTGAATTTTTTCATAGATTTCGTTTAACAAAAAATTCGGTTGTACAAATTTTAGCCTTCATAGAAGAAAGACTTTTACATCAATCTGAAAGGTATTTTATTGTAAATCATTTCGGCAACAATGAAATTTTTTAGAAACAATCCGATTCCGCCACTGCTACACCTTTTGTTATCCCTCAGATTTAATTAAAAACTTGTAATAATCTTTTAAAATCTCGAAAAAACCAAACAAGATACACAGCTGATTAGTGATGGGAAATACCCGGGTATTTATTCTCAGGGATAAATATCCAGGGTATTTACCCAGGTATTTACCTAAATTGGGTATTTTAGTGGGTAATTTCTTCTGGTGACTTTTTTTTTCATTGTCCTTCCTAGATTTATTCCGCAACTTCCAGTTATGCGACAAATAGGTTATTTTTGCAGCCCTCCCTGCTTTATGCCTATTTCTTTTGATGGAATGAATCCAGCTGAATGTACTAAATGTTATTTCAGTTGCTGCAGAGGTTACTGGTGCTGTAAGAATTCTGATAGCAATATCAGCGATCAAATTCGTATCACCAATCTAAGGGACCAGTATCTTCAGCTCCTTCCCAAATAAATCTTTTGGACCACATTCCTCGTTTGTCTCTATAATCTGATAATTCTATTTTAATTCGATCAACGGGCAACTTCATGCTGGAGCCGAGGCTGCAGATCAATTTCAGTGCATCAATAATCTCGGTTGGACTCAGACGACAGCCCTTAGAAGATGGATCCAGCAAGTTAGCTGCCAGGTGTATTTTTCCCAAGGCAAATTCCTTTCTTTCGGCGATCTTCTTCAGTATATTTTTTTCTTCCCCTTTTAATAATGGCCGCTGAGGTAAAAACTCAGTTGATTTCAGTATAAACCTTATTAATGAGGGGCTCATCAGATTCTAGCTTGGTGATTAGGTCCACTATAGGCTTCAAAATCATGATTGTTTTTTCGATACGTTGTCAAAAAATTGCATCGTCAAGTAATTGATTTTTGAATTGAATTTGAAAAACCAAGGTACACACTGACAGCTCAGGAAAGAAGTGAGGTTATGAATTGTTGACTATGACATGTGACTGTGACTGACTGTAATTCACAGAACAAAAAATTCCTAGATAGGCAAATATTATCTTATGTTAAAGGACATTTACCTAATTCCTAACCGTCTTAGGAACAAATAGGACAATTTTTTGAAAATACCCAGTTTTTGGGTAGGTAAATATGTTTTGAGTAAAAATCCGGGTAAATACCCAATTTTTATTTACCTACCCACTGGGTAAATACCACCGAATACGGAACTACGAATAGAATGGCAAGAACCTAGTTACTGTCTAGATCCGTATGCGACATCGAGTAGCAGCGGTTACGTTAAAAAGTATTGTCCATAATACAGATTCCTTAAATTTATATCTAGTGCCATCTATCTGTCAATAAGAAGTACTCTGCGATAAAATAGACAGCTACATTTCAACGAAACTAAATATATATGTTTACAATCAAAAAATGATCATTTATTTATTTATTTTGCTTAAAATACAAGTCATGTTTCAAAAGATTATTTCTCAAACACTTGAAAATATGAGGGACATCAAATATGGGAATAATTTCTTGGTCATTGATCACAAAACCAAAATTTCTATTCTCTTCTTTTCTTTATAAGTATTCCTCCTTCGTTTCACTCATTAGCAGTTTAATAGCTCCGACATTATTTTCACTTTGGTCACAAACTGTCGATACTACCTTCAAACCTATACTTTGACATTTGCAGATTAGAACCTTCAGCAAATTTTTTAATGCCATGGATTTATGAGGTCCTTCACTAAATGTAAAAGCTAATGGTTGCTTCCACTGTTTATACAGTCCTTTCAGCATAAAAACGTTTGCATGATCTGCTAGTACAGGTTTTCTTTCTTTATAAATTACAATTTGATTTATTCACTTACCAGGTAAATTTAAAGTTGGAACTGCTGTTCTTATAAGACCTCTTTTGGTACCTAAAACTTTACAGTTACTAGAAAAATGTTCCTCTCAAAATACATATTTTTTATAAATGTCTTTAACTGACAAGTCTTTATGATTTAAAGACTGTATCTTTAAAATCCACTCACTAAACACACTTGGTTCATTTTTTGGAATAGATGCATTTTGCCTTCATGATTTGTACATGTAGGTACACAACATTTCCTTTTAGATAAGGGGGGTTGATAGTTTGCATCCATTTTAGGGACAGAATTATTTGGAAGCACAAAACCAAAGATGATATACACCAACAAAACTAAAAAAACTGAAGACAAAACTCCTGTTCTTTTCCTTATTCTCAGAACCACTGTCTCTTAATTTTCTTAATTTTCTTAAAACTGTTTTTCACCAAATACAGATTGATACAGATCTGTTAAATTAAAAAGTATTGTCGTTAATAGTATTAGTAGAGAGACCTCTTCCGAAAAATAGAACAATTAAAATGAGTAGACGCAACGATCAGCGCCATCCTATGGTTGTGTTAAAAATACTAAAAAGTTTTGGCGGGAGTATGAATGAATGAATGAATGAGTTAGGGGTGATGATTACACTGCGACCCATAGGATATATTGTGTCCCCCCTTACTTGCCATATTCTGATGTTTTCTCAGATTTATAGCAGCTCTTCGAGTCCTATTTTCCTGAGGAAGTTAAGGACATCGTCGGGCTTCAAATCAGGTAGATCCCCTTCCTCTATTTCATGTGCTCCTAGGTATCTAGCCCTAGAATTTTGCAAGGCAGGACATTCTGAGAGTATATGTATTGAGGTTTCATCCTCTTCCTCACAGAATCTGCACTTTGCTTCATCTGCTAACCCTAGTTTCTTCATGTGGCTTCTTAACCGGCAATGCCCGGTTAATATTCCCGTTAGAATACGGAGCCTTTTTTACTGAGGTTGAGGCAGCTAAGAGATCTCTTCTGGTCATAGTTCCCCAGTAGTATCTTAGATTGCCTCAATCCTTCCAGCTGATTCCAGTACTCGGATTTTTCTTTCTCCATTTCCTCCCTTAGTTTTCCTAAGATTACTCTACTGCTGATCCCACAAGATGGTTCTGGTCCCAAATGTGGGGTTTCAGCTCCTTTTTTTGCCAGCTTATCTGCTGTTTCATTCCCCTCTATTCCTATGTGTCCCGGGACCCATAGGAGGGTGACAGTGTTCTTCTGGCCTAGTTCATTTAGTTTGCCTAGGCATTCCCAAACCATCTTCGAACTGATTATATTTGAACTCAGCGCTTTGATGGCTGCTTGACTATCCGACATGATCACAATCTCTTGTCTGCGATAGTTTCTTCCAATATTGAATTCCACACATCTTTCTATGGCGCGGACTTCTGCTTGAAAGATGCTCGGGTATGTGCCCAAGCTTTCTGAGTATTTGGCTCTCGGTCCAAAAACTCCTATCCCAGTTCCCTCGTCTAGCTTGGAACCGTCCGTATACCACTTTATGGTATTCTGGTTTAAATTCTGTATGGTGTCTTCATCCCATTCAGATTTATTACTCAACTTTGTGATGAATTTTCTCACAAAGTTGAATTTCTTTGGCATATCATCTTGGGGCATTTCCCAAGTTTGATCAAAGTGAAGTGATCGAGGTTTTTCCCTGATAATTCCTTCTTTGATCATTCTATATATTGTTTTCTTCCTTACACTTTCTAGCAGAATGTGCAGTGGGGTCAAGTTTAAAATCACCTCCATTGCAGCAGTGGGGCAAGTTCCCATTGCTCCAGTGATACATGAACAGGCTAGTCTCTGAATTTTCGAGAGGTTTTTCCTCGTCGTATTCAGATTAGCCCTTACGCCCCAAGCCACTGCCCCATATGTGATTAATAGTCTCACTATTGCTGTGTACATCCATTGCAGAATACGTGGGTTGCATCCCCAGTGCCTACGCACCATGAGGGCCTTGGTTGCTTTGTGTATTACTTCGTATTCGTGTTTGTTCCAGAGTAACCTGCTATCTAGGATTAGCCCTAGATATTTTACCTCTGTTTTCCACTCGACGATGTTCTCCCCTATTTTTATGATTTTTAGATTAGGTTTCATTTTCCTTGTAAAGGCTACTAGTGTGGTTTTGGTGGGGTTGATGCTGAGTCCCACCGAGTCACACCATTGTTCCGCAATGTTCAATCCTCTTTGAACAATATCACAGAGGACGTTTTCATACTTCCCTTTTGCCAGGATAACCATGTCGTCGGAATACCCTTGACATGGTATGCCTTCCCTAGTCAATTGACAGAGCAGACTGTCCACAGTGAGACTCCACATAAGCGGGGATGCAACTCCCCCCTGTGGACAGCCTCTGGTCACATTAATGGAGATAGTGTCTTGTCCTGCCTCCATTTCTGCGATTCTTGTAGATAGCAGTTGCGACATCCAACTGGAAGTCGTTCTATCTACTCTATCTACTACTTTGGCGGGAGTATATTTGCTTTCATTTCTATTCGTAGTTCCGTATTCAGTGGTAAATACCCAGCGCCCATTACTACAGCTGATGCAGAGTAAAATGTCATCTGTCAAAAAAAAAGTATAGAATTCATTAGTAGAGTCACACAAACCACAGAAAATACACTGTTGCCTTATCTCCCATAGTGCTGAGTATTCAGTAAGTACTGAATGAATAAAATACTTTGTGAATAAACACAAACTGATACAGTTGTGCATTTTATTATAATTTGACATTAAATTATTCTGCTTTGACTTGGTGCTTTGTTGATATAAATTATTAATTTTTAGGAAGTGAAGTAGAAGATAGACAATATCAACTCGACCTTATAGGAATCTCGATATACACAGGTGTTTGGGAAGATATTAACCTAGTATTTTTATCATCGAGTTTATCGTCTACTTTAAAAGGTTTGAGCGAGAATCCGGCCTTGGAATGGAACAACATCGATAGAGGACAACCGAATTTTTCGCATCCGATATTAAACCTTTGGCACATCACCGAAAAATTCGACATATCTTTAGTATTGGCCCCAGCGATGGTGTATAAAGAAACCACCGTCATATGCGGACATTCGTTAGAAATTAATTTCGTCAGCGATATCGCTGTTAATTTGTCATTACAACAGATTAAACTGTTGTCGGCTCTGTCGAGCGAATTTGTCGCCTTAATGGAACCGCTGATCGTCGACGAAAATTTCCCTAGACCTAAACTGATGTTACCCTATTCGAGATCGCACGATATGACGTACTACGAGGAAGAAGTTGAAACGAGCGAGCTGTTTAAGGATTCCGGCATCGATACGTCTGATATTAAGAGCGTGTTGTCGTCGAGGTTGTTGAAAAATTTCAGCGACAACGAAAGATACATCGTGCCGAAATCGGACATATCACTTTTAGGACATTCTGTTCCATTCGACATTCTTTTTACTGCCGGAAAGATAAGTTTAAGACTTTACCAGGTCAATCTTCCCGCAAACGGTAGTGTTCGGACGAAAGGCAAAAGGAAAAAGTCGCATAAAGTAAATACGGACGAAACCGGATACGAAGCTGAAGAAGAAGGAATGACAGACAAAAAATCCACTTACAATCAATATGTGCCTCTTATTTATACGTGCGTTAGCCAACCTAATATATTTTTAAATATAAAGCAATTGATACGAGTAATGCAAGTAACTTGTTTCGATTTAAATTTAAAATTAGGCGGTATGGATTATCTTCCGATAAATCACGTTCCGAAGGAAGAGGATTATCCGACGAATATTTTAGAAACTAGATCCGGAATACCGGATAATAGCACCGGTATTTATCCGGCGTTTTTTACTCTAAAATTTTCCAAGGGGATTAGTAAAAATGCTACCGTCGACATTGAAATCTCCAAGCCTACGAAAATATTTTGTTCGGCTTCGAAATGGGGTTATTTGTTAATGGTAAAAGATAAGGTAAGCTTTTAATGCTGTTATTTACATCAGTTCTAACATGTTTGCGTAAAACTTTGTATTATTTTGGTGGATTATTTTTTTCACCTGTCAAAATATCATAGTTTTGTGATTACGTCCAATGAAAACGCTTAATCTTTAATGTTCTGTGCTAAATGCTAGCCAATCATTATGTTTTATGCTGATTATTTTTTTCACCTGTCAAAATTTCACAGTTCTGTGATTTCGTCCAATGAAAATGCTTAATCTTTAATGTTCTGTGGTAAATGCTAGCCAATCATTACGTTTTATACTGATTATTTTTTTCACCTGTCAAAATTTCACAGTTCTGTGATTTCGTCCTAATCTTCAATGTTCTGTGCTAAATGCTAGCCAATCATTACGTTCTATACTGATTATTTTTTTCATCTGTCAAAATATCATAGTTTTGTGATTTCGTCCAATGAAAATGCTTAATCTTTAATGTTCTGTGCTAAATGCTAGCCAATCATTACGTTTTATACTGATTATTTTTTTCACCTGTCAAAATTTCACAGTTCTGTGATTTCGTCCTAATTTTCAATGTTCTGTGCTAAATGCTAGCCAATCATTACGTTTTATACTGATTATTTTTTTCACCTGTCAAAATATCATAGTTTTGTGATTTCGTCCAATGAAAATGCTTAATCTTTAATGTTCTGTGCTAAATGCTAGCCAATCATTACGTTTTATACTGATTATTTTTTTCACCTGTCAAAATATCATAGTTTTGTGATTTCGTCCTAATCTTCAATGTTCTGTGATAAATGCTAGCCAATCATTACGTTTTATACCGATTATTTTTTTCACCTGTCAAAATTTCACAGTTCTGTGATTTCGTCCTAATCTTCAATGTTCTGTGATAAATGCTAGCCAATCATTACGTTTTATACCGATTATTTTTTTCACCTGTCAAAATTTCACAGTTCTGTGATTTCGTCCTAATCTTCAATGTTCTGTGCTAAATGCTAGCCAATCATTACGTTTTATACTGATTATTTTTTTCACCTGTCAAAATATCATAGTTTTGTGATTTCGTCCAATGAAAATGCTTAATCTTTAATGTTCTGTGCTAAATGCTAGCCAATCATTACGTTTTATACTGATTATTTTTTTCACCTGTCAAAATATCATAGTTTTGTGATTTCGTCCTAATCTTCAATGTTCTGTGATAAATGCTAGCCAATCATTACGTTTTATACTGATTATTGTTTTCACCTGTCAAAATTTCACAGTTCTGTGATTTCGTCCTAATCTTCAATGTTCTGTGCTAAATGCTAGCCAATCATTACGTTTTATACTGATTATTTTTTTCACCTGTCAAAATATCATAGTTTTGTGATTTCGTCCAATGAAAATGCTTAATCTTTAATGTTCTGTGCTAAATGCTAGCCAATCATTACGTTTTATACTGATTATTTTTTTCACCTGTCAAAATATCATAGTTTTGTGATTTCGTCCTAATCTTCAATGTTCTGTGATAAATGCTAGCCAATCATTACGTTTTATACTGATTATTGTTTTCACCTGTCAAAATTTCACAGTTCTGTGATTTCGTCCTAATCTTCAATGTTCTGTGCTAAATGCTAGCCAATCATTACGTTTTATACTGATTATTTTTTTCACCTGTCAAAATATCATAGTTTTGTGATTTCGTCCAATGAAAATGCTTAATCTTTAATGTTCTGTGCTAAATGCTAGCCAATCATTACGTTTTATACTGATTATTTTTTTCACCTGTCAAAATATCATAGTTTTGTGATTTCGTCCAATGAAAATGCTTAATCTTTAATGTTCTGTGGTAAATGCTAGCCAATCATTACGTTTTATACTGATTATTTTTTTCACCTGTCAAAATTTCACAGTTCTGTGATTTCGTCCTAATCTTCAATGTTCTGTGATAAATGCTAGCCAATCATTACGTTTTATACTGATTATTTTTTTCACCTGTCAAAATATCACAGTTTTGTGATTTCGTCCTAATCTTCAATGTTCTGTGCTAAATGCTAGCCAACCATTACATTTTATACTGATTATTTTTTTTCACCTGTCAAAATTTCACAGTTCTGTGATTTCGTCCTAATCTTCAATGTTCTGTGCTAAATGCCAGCCAAATATGAAACCTATAGAATGTACAATTAAAAGGTATACCATTTTGTAGCTGAGCAGACTATTTGAAGTTAGCAGGTATATTGGCGTTAGGTTCTTACACTCTTAATAATTGCCTGCAAGGCTATTGGTCCTAATAGCGATTGTCGATTTTTAAAAATTCAAATTTTAGCCCAACTGGGAATAGAGCGACAAAGCGGTCTAATCTAAGTAGTAACTAATGGAGGAAATACAGAATCTGGGTTTGGCACGTTAATTTTTACAGGTTATAGCTTACAAATCTTACAGATGTGCTCAGAATCCCACTATAAGTATTCGGTTCTGCAGCAAAGTTTGCAACACGACAGTTTTTTTTAATTAATAATTTGAAATAGCTTGCTCAGGATTTTTTTCGTTAACCAACTTTTTATTTATTATTTAGGGTGTTACCCTATTACCCTATTATTTACTAATACTTTTTAGAAAAGATCCATTAAAACGCAAAGTCAAAACCACAGACTTTTGTTCAAGTAATGTACAATTACTGCAACTAGTTTCGGTCTAGATCAGACCATCATCAGGCTGTAAAAAACACAATAAAATTATTTTCTACTACCGTTAACTGTTTTACATTTCTTGCTTACCATTTTATTGTGTTCTTTACAGCCTGATGATGGTCTGATCTAGACCGAAACTAGTTGCAATAATTGTACATTGAATACTTGAATAAAATTCTGTGGTTTTTGATTTTGCGTTTTATTGGATCTTTTCTATTGGATTCAACCACATTTGAGATGGATGCCCTATCTAATTTAATACTTTTTAGATACAATAAAAGTGTTAGAAAATAGACAAATTACTTTTTTTAGGTTTTAGACGCGATTAAAGGAAACAAAAAGGAGATTATAGTTATCCCTCAAAATATAGATGAAAAAAGTTCCGCAGACACAACAATGTCTCTACCTATCACCAGTAGCAAAATTAAAAGTGGCGACACTTACAGTAAATTCCAAGAAATTAAAGATTCTCTTGGAGGAACTAACACCGTCAACGTTAAATTTAGTCAACTTATTATTTCATTAAATTCTGATGCTGGACATGAGGTAAGGTTAGGTTAGGTTAGGTTAGGTTAGTTTAGGTTAGTTTAGGTTAGTTTAGTTTAGTTTAGTTTAGTTTAGTTTAGTTTAGTTTAGGTTAGGTTAGGTTAAGTTAGGTTAGGTTAGGTTAGTTTAGGTTAGGTTAGGGTTTTTAATAGATTTTATCTATTAAATCTTTCATCTGCTAATTTGGATTTACACACATAAACATTTTTTTAGATTCATCTTGGGGTGGAAAAAATGTTTTACAACATATCCCTGCTATCGCGACCCGAAAAATTATCCATCAAAACAAACTTACATTGCTTAACTTTGTCGGTCGTTCACGGTTTGTCGAAGAAACTTTTATTGAATCCTTGGACCGTATCCGTAGACGTCTCAATTTTCTGGGAATCTTGGCAAACGCACGATAGTGATCCACAGGTTAAAATAACTATTGAAAGTGATTGCATTTTGGTCGACATTGGCCCTGAACAGTTACAGTGCGTAGACGTTGTGCTCAAAGAGATTAACGAATTTGTTTCTACAATGTCCTTCGCGGTAAGTTTACCAACCGTTGCACTCTACGAGAAATATATAAATATTTGTTATCAGGAAAACGTTAAAGATGAAGTAGTACTTGAACCTTTATCCGTAAGAAGTTTTGAAAAGGATCAACATTACAAGGACGATCTGAGGGCTGGCGCTTTTCAATTCATCGATGCTGTTTCAGATAAAACGGAGGAGCTGCCTCTACCATACCAGGTTTCTCTTTTATTCTTTTTTTTAATTTATACAATAATTTTACAATGATGGGACGTTTATTATTTAGGTGACATTTTGGAATAAACCCATCTCGGCAATGGCTTGGCGATATCCTCAACCTAGAGCACTAACAAAAGTAAGGGTGTTTCCCGTTCCATATAAAATGACTTTAGGATCTCAAGACGACTTACAAGTACTCTGTCATTTAGAATACTGGTCAGAATGTAGACAATCTTATTTGCCTTTAACGCAGTTTTATTTGTCTGAAAGCGATGTCTGTCATTTAACTTTACCAGGAGGAAATCCTCAACCAGTTGTGGCTTCGACATGGAGGGTGGTAAGTTCAAAATACTTTACAGTTTCATTAAGAAATGGACAGTACCATGAGATTTACACCTCATGTTACTTCTGTTCTTTAAAAAGCTTATTGTCAAAAAAAACTAAAAAATAGAATATTGTTTCTACGAAAAAACAACTACTTCCTGGGCTATATGCCCCAACGGACATTGAATTACATGCACCTTATCTGAAATCATTTTCAGTATGTATTTGTTACCTTTGATCTGTTGGTTTGTAAATTAACGGTAGGGTGGCGCTTTTACGACTTTTTCATGGAATCGTAAATTCACGGTTTATGTATTGGCGTAAAAGAATCATTCTGCATCCTGCTATGCAGGATGAAAAGAACTACTTACCTCGTACTGGTGATGACACAATAGTGTGACAAAATAGTGTTCTTCCCGTTGATTTGCAAACCGACAGAGATGGTTTTAAGTATCGATGAAGTCGGTCGCCATCGCGTTTTCTATTGTTTTCTATTTCTATTATATAGCCCAGAAAGTAGTTGTTTTTTTGATAGAAAACGGTAAAAGATCTGTATACAGTGTGTAAAAGCCAAATGGAATAAATTCATTATTTCGGTTACTGTACATATTTATAAAAAATCCCGAAACACGTCAAATTTAAATTATAACTTGACATTCTTTAACGTGAAAATGCAACCCCTACCTTCAACCCCCTTAGAATGACAGGTACAACCCCCAATTTTTTAAATGTGAAGTATAGGCTTGTGATATATCATTTGAAAGGTCTCTTCATTCTCTATTTAAAAATGTTATTGTTTTTAAATTTAATGCAAAAATTAACATAAAAAAAATTAATATCATGTTGTTACCGAAATTCGCTACAATACAATCAAAAACTAAAATGTAATGCAAAACGTAATAAAATGTAGAACACGAAAAAGAACTATGAACTATGTTAATGAAGTAGATGTTCAAAATGTTCTCCGCGAACGTCTTGGCAACATCCTAATCTCAAATAAAACTGTCTTCTAACATTATTTAACATATCAGGCGTGATCGACCTAATCGCAAGCGTTATTCGTTCTTTTAAGTCATTTAAATCAGAAGGTTTAGTTTTGTACACATGGCTCTTCACATATCCCCATAAAAAGAAATCTAATAATGTAAGATCAGGTGATCGCGCTGGCCATTCAATCGATCCTCGCCTCCCTATCCACCGATTGGGTAATGTAAGTTGGTAATGTGGTGGTGCTCCATCCTGCTGAAACCATATCGTATTCGCTGGAACTTGAGGGTTACCTGGATCAGGATATAAATTTGCCAACGTTGGAATAACATCATTTTGAAGTAGTGCCAAATAATTGTTGACATTCAAGTTGCCCGCAATAAAAAAGGGACCAATGATATTGTTCCCTACAATCCCTGCCCAAATATTAACCTTTTGAGGGTATTGAGTGTGTTCTTCTCTCATCCAGTGAGGATTTTCCGTGGACCAGTAGCGGCAATTTTGCCGATTAGCATGACCGTTAAGTAAAAAAGTACACTCATCAGAAAACATAACGTCTTCTAATTGGTTAATATTGTTATCCAACAGGTCCATCATTTGCTCACAAAAAAAATTCTCCTATCAAAATCGTCTTCCCTGAGCTCCTGAGTAGGTATCATCTTATACGGATGCAATTTATTTTCTTTTAATATGTTTGCTATCGATGTATGGCTAGCATTGAATGTAGTGGATGCCTGTCTACTCGATGTATGTGGGTTTTCCTGAAACTCAAGCAACACATCTAATTTGAGTTCATCACTCAGTGCATTGGCAGCTGCTTTTTTTATCTGCCTTACATGACCAAATTCGCGAAACTGCTTTTCTATTTTACTTATTGTTCCTTGGAATATAGGCGGTAAATTAGAAAATTTCTCATGAAATAGGCGAGTTACTTCCTGTTGTGTTCGGATGTTATCTCCGTAACCAATCATTTGTAAAACTGTTATTTTATGCATTTCCGTTAATCTAACCATTTTTCAGAATTGATTGAAGAAACTGTATACTTAAATTACAACAATGACAACTTAAATAAAACAATTTACTACTGCTTGTTAAAATAGCGTTGCCACGGAAATTCTTTAAAGTTTTTTAATGGTTACCATCTAAAAACCACATTGCTATGGTTTTTGTTCACTTTCTCATTATCAAGACCTAAACGGGAAATAAGTTTTAAGTATATTGTAATAAGTTTCGAGTATATTTTAGCGAATTTCGGTAACAACATGATTTTAATATTTTTTATGTTAATTTTTGCATCAAATTAAAAAACAATAACAATTTTGAATAGAGAATGAAGAGACCTTACAAATGATATATCACAAGCCTATACTTCCCATTTAAAAAATTGGGGGTTGTACCTGTCATTCTAAGGGGGTTGAAGGTTGGGGTTGCATTTTCACGTTAAAGAATGTCAAATTATAATTTAAATTTGACGTGTTTCGGGATTTTTTATAAATATGTACAGTAACCGAAATAATGAATTTATTCCATTTGGCTTTTACACACTGTATATGAATTTAAATATCTTAATTTTCGTATTTATGTTATTATTAACGTATCGTATTTTAGGTAATAACTATGATCAACAGTAACGAAGATGAATCCAACAATGTTTTAATATCACCTAGAGCTCTTGCCGCTTGCATGAGAATAGATTCATACTTTAACAAATCGCTGATACCAAATATGACGGCTGCAGTGTACGTTACCAAAATCGATATCTCTCTGTACAACTATTTCAATAAACATACGCTAATCAAATTACCCGACTACCTCGAGAACTACACGCCCGATTACATGTTTCCAGAAAATCAACGATTTTTAACACTTTCCTTATACAATATAACGGGCTACTTACTAAATTGGGAATCGGATTCGATCGCTTTGGAACTGAACGCGGCCATCAAATGTAACGTTCTGGATTACAATTTTTTGACGGAACAACCGTTCGTCGAACCTTTTACCTGTAAACTGGAAGCGACCGTTTCCGACGACCTTAAATGCAACTTTATTTCTAAGCCGATACAAGTTAAATTCGGACCTAACATAGCGCATTGCTTGGCAGTCGCAACTCAAGTCTGGGATCAGAATTATACGAAGGTAGAAAAAGAGAAACATTTTTTGATAATGACCAAGTTTATCATCTGTAATGATACTGTTAGCAGCATAAGATTCGGACAAGTTGATACCGATGAAGATATACTCTTACTATCGAGACAATTCCATTTGTATTCGTGGAGGTCTCAGAAAAAAAGGCAGATGCTCAGAATAGCGCTTGAAGAGAACGAATGGGTAAGTAAATCTTTAAAAAAAATGTATTCATACGTCTCTTGTTCTAGATTTTTTGCAAAATCTAGAATTAGCTTGATAATATTTCGCCGTTCAATCTCTCCATCACTATTGACCATGCCTAGAGTGGTCTCTGTCCTACTTCTCATATCAGAACTGTGAATAATGAGGTGTTCTGCTGTTTGTTCAGTGCCACCACATTTTCTGTACAATGTATCTTGGACTGTAATTCATTTTTACGAAGGTAGCTTCCCACTTGACAAACACACCTCTGCTAGAAAGCTTTAGGTGTTATCCAGGTTGATATGAGGTTGCTGCGAAGAACTTAAAAGACTGACGATTCACAACCATAGGCCTTTTTACTGTCAGATATAGCCAATACATTTGTTTGGGTTTCATTCCCATTTCTATAATCTATATTATAAAAGTAAGCTTCTTAATTTTTTACACACCATTCCAAAAGCTTCCAAATGTTTCCAGTACCCCACCAAAATGAGTTAAGTCTTCCTTTTAATGTATCACTCGTAGTAGCGGAGAATTTAGAAGAACTTACTCCTGCAGGTAGTAACCAATCTATTGCAAGTGATAATGAACCAAAAATTCCAAAACCTTCTGCTTTAGTATTTGGTGCACTTGTAAATATATTCTATGTATCTAATTTTACAAATTTTCTTTATTTTAATAGAGTATTTACTTTCAACATATTCACGACAAGGTGACCAGACACCCCATGTTCTCCAAATGAGCGTTCGATGTAAGTCTTCTATCCAGCGTAACCCCTAGTTGTTGGACTTCATTCGCTTCCTTAATAGTTTTTCCATAAAGGGAGGGCATTTGGAGTTTATACAGTTTCCGCCTCCTGGTGAAACTAATAACTGTTGCTTTACTAGGGTTGACCGAAAGTTGTTCCTTGTCACATCGCCTGGTAACAATGCTAAGTGCTCGTTGAGTCATTTTAGAGATGACCTCATCATGCTTTCCTCTTTCCAATATCACCAGATTGTCTGCGTAGGCTTGTACCTCTATCCCCTGGTTGTTCCTTGTCACATCACCTGGTAACAATGTTAAGTCGTTTTAGAGATGACCTCTTCATGCTTTCCTCTTTCCAATATCACCAGATTGTCTCTATCCCTGATTGGATCTGGGCTTCCACCAGTAGCTACCACAGAAGAGGGGAAAGTACTCCTCCCTATGGACAGCCTTTGCCCTTATTTCTACGCCTACCAGTGATGTTAGGATCAACCTGTTCTCTAGCATCGCGCTGATCCAATTACATATTGTAAAGGATATCCCTCAAATTTTTTGCTATCTGCCTAAATAAACAAAAATTCTAAACCAAAACTCTAAACTATCACATTTTGCTGTTGAAAACTTCAGTAGAACGTTTTAACAAGCCGCTATTCTAAATTTTTTGCTATCTGCCCAAATAAACAAAAATTCTAAACCAAAACTCTAAACTACCATATTTTTCTGTTGAAAACTACAGCAGCATTATAGAGAGTAAGGTAAAAATGCTCCTTCTATATCAAGGAAAGTAGTAAACGCAATCTCTCCATTAATCATGGAGTGATTGATCTTGTGGACGACATCGTCCAGCTCCGTTTCTGTTGATTTTCCCTCCTGATATGCATGCTGGTTGGTACTGAGAGGATGTTCCCTCAGAGAGGGTTCTTGGGTCCTGGGTCTTTTATTAGAAAAATCTTTTCCTCTGCTACCCATTTTTGGGAATCTGCAAGTTGAAAAGGTACGGCTGCTCCCAAATCTTTTATCGCTATTCTGTAGCCATCTCCCCATATATCTACCTCCAGTTTATCTAGGAGTTCATGCCATCTAGTTTTCTTCGAGATATTCATTAGCTTCTTTAGTAAACGCAATCTCTCCATTAATCATGGAGTGCTTGATCTTGTGGACGACTTCGTCCAGGTCCGTTTCTGTTGATTTTCCCTCCTGATAAGCTTGCTGGTTGGTACTGAGAGGATTTTTCCTCAGAGAGGGGTCTTGGGTTCTGGGTCCTTTATTGGAAAAAGCTTTTCCTCTGCTTCCTCTGCAAGTTGAAAAGGTACGGCTGCTCCCAAATCTTTTATCGCTATTCTGTAGCCATCTCCCCATATATCTACCTCCAGTTTATCTAGGAGTTCAAGCCACCTATTTTTCTTCGAGCTATTTATTAGCTTCTTTAGTAAACGCAATCTCTCCATTAATCATGGACTGATTGATCTTGTGGACGACTTCGTCCAGCTCCGTTTCTGTTGATTTTCCCTCCTGATATGCATGCTGGTAGGGACTGAGAGGATGTTTCCTCAGAGAGGGGTCTTGGGTCCTGGGTATTTTATTGGAAAAAGCTTTTCCTCTGCTTCCCATTTTTTTGAATCTGCAAGTTGAAAAGGTACGGCTGCTCCCAAATCTTTTATCGCTATTCTGTAGCCATCTCCCCATATATCTACCTCCAGTTTATCTAGGAGTTCAAGCCACCTATTTTTCTTCGAGCTATTTATTAGCTTCTTTAGTAAACGCAATCTCTCCATTAATCATGGAGTGATTAATCTTGTGGACGACTTCGTCCAGCTCCGTTTTTCTTGATTTTCCCTCCTGATATGCTTGCTGGTTGGTACTGAGAGGATTTTCCCTCAGAGAGGGATTTTGGGTCCTGGGTCTTTGATTGGAAAAAGCTTTTCCTCTGCTTCCCATTTTTTTGAATCTGCAAGTTGAAAAGGTACGGCTGCTCCCAAATCTTTTATCGCTATTCTGTAGCCATCTCCCCATATATCTACCTCCAGTTTATCTAGGAGTTCATGCCACCTAGTTTTCTTCAAGCTATTTATTAGCATCTTTAGCTTATTCTTCATCTCCTTAAAGACTGTTTTTATTTCCAATAAGCTATCATTTGTCTCCCTGCCTACTCTGGTTACTCTTCTCTTTGCTGTTAAGGAAAGAATTTTCTCAAGTGATTTCAACAAAAATGAAGTAAGACTAATTGGCCGGAAGGATTTAGGTAGAGGGCTATTTTTTGCACTGTATATTATCATGTTATTATTATCAGTTTCTGGTAGGTCTACACTTTGAAGCTCAGTATTATTTTTCCTCCGAACCAAGCAAAAAGTCAATAAATAACGTGTTTCAGATGTGGTCAAGAGATTTCTGCATTTTTGAAGACGGCGTTGATGTCCTGCAATTCAATGCAGATCACAACATTTCAGTATTCGTTTCTATACAATCTTTATCAGCTTCCCAGAAAAAGATTACCATATTCGGCCAACTAATAGTATCCAATATGTTATTAGAGCATTTCGAGATGAAAGTCGTTGAAGCCGTTAACGAAAATAAGGATATCGAATTTAAAAATACTCCCACCATTTTAGTACCTTCGCACAATAACACGCCCTCCATATTTATCAACCGTCACAAAAAGTATTTTTTACGGTTAAGATTTTTCGGATTGGATTCGGCTTGGACTGGTGACATTCCGTTGATCGAACATTATACGGGTAGTCAACCGTGGTTGGTGAAAGGTGAGCATACTTTTATAAATTTAATTCATAGTTTAGACTTAGTTATTTGTGTAACTAGTGGATATATGTTGGATTAATGCTTGAAATCATGTTGGGTTCAACAAATGTATCAAATTGTTGCTAAGTAAATATTTTTTATTTCTTGGGAAGGTATTCTACAGATTTCTTCTGCATTAGTTCTGACCATAAGGTCGATGGCTGTAATAACGCTGATATGAAATAAGCTGTACCTTTAAACAAAAGGTAACCAGCAGGGATTTGCCTTGGTGGAACAAGGAGCTAGTCAAACTGAGAAAAAGAGCTGGTCAGCTCCTCAACTGATCTAAAAGTATAGGAACAAAAAAGCTCTGACTGAGTACAACAAAGAATTGTCAAGGTCTAAGAGAACATCTTGGAGGAAATTGGGCGAAGGCATTAGCTCCAGCAAAACGTCTGCAAAAAGTACTCGCAAAAGAGCACACTAATGGGTTTGGCTTACTTAAAAAGTCGTACGGAGAATGCACTGAATATCAAGCAAAAAAATTTAAATATTTGACAAATATATTACATATAAAACAGTTAAAAATTCTTTATCATGCCCTAGTTGAGAGTCATATTAGCTATTGTATCAGTATTTGGGGAAGCACACTTAAAGCACACTTATTGAAACAATCCAACGCAGAATTTTAAAAATAATTCTTAAAAAACCGATGCTGTACCCTTCAAATAGTCTTTATATTGAGTCAAATATGCTAGATATCCGACAACTGTTTTACCTAAGAATAGTTAGCTATTATCGAAAAAAAAAACAATTTCATAGAGCCAACACACAATTATTCTACTCGCTCTATGCAAAAGAAAAATCACCAAGTGCCCTTCAAACAAAAGTCTATTGGCCAGCGATCATTTGCTTATCTAGCCCCTAAGCTCTATAATAATACTCCACCTGAAATAAAATGCAGCTCAAAAATTCACATATTTAAGAATTTACTAAAAAAATTCCTCCTAACTCAAGATCGTCATACAATTTCTAACTTAGTTGAAAATATTTAGTCCAAAAGTATTTAATAAATAAGTAGGTAGTTTTATAATTTTTCCAGTGTGTAGCAAAAATACACTCAGTGATAAATTTGATAAACTTTGTTGTGTTAATTTTATTATATGTTATTATTGTATATTATTATGTATTTTAAAATGTAAAAATTTAAAATCGAAACAAGTGCATCGGCGCTTATCGATCTTTTACTTTATTTTAAACTGCTTATTATATTATAGTTAAACTGTACTTGATTTTGTAATGAAATAAAGTTATATATATATCAAGCAAAAAGTCTTAGAGTGCTATTACAGAATCACTTTCCTGGATCTCGGTCAAAATCAGAAGATAATCCACCAAGCTTTCAGCCAAAAGAGTATCGGAGTATTAAGAACAGTAAACAACTAAAAGGTTGAATTGAACTTTCACTATTTATTCGTAAACTACGTTTTAAATGCAACGACGGCCGTTTCGCTATAGAATTAGCATCGGAGTAGATTCAACAGGGTGAACAGCCATCTGGCAGATAAAATCTTTACAATTAACAAAGTTAAAGGCTTTTAGCCTTTTAAATCGCCGGGTAAGTAAGTTATTTTTCCAGCCTTCCTCCAAAATGGATTGGATCAGTTAGAGCCGTGTTCATAACGTCTTTTCAAAGCCAACCTTATCTTCGGGTACATACCCAAGGCCTGGAGGTAGGCACAGGTGGCTTTTATACCCAAGACTACATTCCCTGGATGATTAAAAGTCTTATCACCCTTAAGCCTAACCTGTCATCTCCTCTAAACTATGGAGAAACTAATAGATCATTACATAAGAAGCCAGAATCTTGCGAGATCGCCCCTTTTCAAAACACAGTTATTTTCCTATCCAACAGGAAAATCCACTATAAGTAAAACTGAAAAAGTAGAAAATTCTTTCCACCTGCACCCAAGGTAAAGAAATTTAATAGTTTCTATACCAAGCTTGACCGTTTTCTATGAAAAAACAACTACTTCCTGGGCTATATGCCCCAACGGACATTGAATTACATTACAATTTTCTACTTTTTCAGTTTTGTTATTGACTGCACCTTATTGAAATTATTTCATGTATTGTCCACTATAAGTGCTCTACAATGCTTAACTGAAGGCATAGACAAGACACTGGTGGCTAAAGAGATAACCGGTGATTAATTATAATATAAAATAATGATAAACTCAACCTTAGTGTAGTTAGTATTCACTACTAACTGTGTGGTGTATGGATTCACTTTTTTTCTAAAAAATTGATAGAATGATAGAAATTTTTACTATAACAAAAGGTTAAACTTTTGGTACGGTAGATATAGTACACGATCTTGGATTTCATTTTATTTTTAGTGCCTTTACAAGAACGCGGCCAATTCCTAAGTATCTGGTGTCGTATCGTTACTCAAGAACTAAATCAACAGAAGAGAATTCTGGCTATTTTATGGCCTTTATTTGCGGTAAAGTCCAATTTACCCGTCGATTCGCAAGTTCACATTGAAACTCCAACTTTGAATGTCCATCTCGACTCTAACGTGAATGGTAGGGGACGGATACAACAACTCTATTGTCCTGGAACTATAGATCATTCCCACCAGCTTACCTTTAAGATAGAGTAAGTTTTTTTTATTTCAATAAAAACAGAAAATCGAAGTCCAATTACTCTTTTGGTCCCCCTGACCTATGTTGCTACTGAATTAATAAGAAAAAACTATAGTCCGTACAAAATTTGTTCATAGCTCACTGCAAGTTTGACCCTCATTAGAGAACTGAAATACAGACAGTTAATATGATATAATAACAAAAACGAACCTAAAACAGCTATACAACTTTTAATCTAATTATGTAGGTATTTTGAGTGGAATAGACTGACCAGTGTCGTAGTTTTATGACTTTTATGACCGTTTTATGACTTGGACGCACATTTTGTGTTATCGACAAATTATGAACGGACTATAATTATCTTTCCAATTTAACCTTGCAAAACCCTATATTTGGAAAAGGCGAACATTGAAAAGGTTCCAAAATTATATAGGGTGTTCCATTAAAAAAAATATAAGTTATTTCAATCCTGTCGATATGGGTGGCCAAACATATTTGGCTGTGCAATTTTTTCCCCTATATAATACGACAAATGAGTAATTGGATTTCCTGTCACCCTGTATACACATGTGGTTAATAAACAGTAGAGATTTTGAAAAAAAAATGGATTTTTATCTCCAATTTACGATGTATTAACTTTGGTTGTTATTTTTCAAGTAACAACGAATCGTCGTCAAATCCTTACATTCCATTAAACTACAGTCTCGTTGATCAACACACGTTTTTTAAAAAACCGGAAAATGAAGATATAGAAACGATTTTGTCGGCATTGCGTAACTTTGATGATAAGACTTGGCCATATTTCGGAGATGAATTGGACGAAATCGATTGGGTAGTTGAAGATCAACCTTTGACCCACGTTCAGGTACTAACAACGTTATTCTATTTTTCTTATTTTAGTTTAAATTTAATTGTCTCTCCTTCATTGATTCATTATGACCGGTGGGGTGTATAGCCCAGGAAGTAGTTGTTTTTTCTTTAGAAAACGGTTAAGTTTGGTTGGGAAATGATTCTAAACCTCAGAGGATGCAAGTGGAAATATTTTACGATTTAGATTATTGAGTTATTTTTTTTAAAGACAGTCTTGATGTCTACCAAAATACTGAAACTCCAAATACTAATTTGTGCTAAAATGTATGTACTTTAAGTATATCTTGGCCAATTTTATGACCATAATATTCAAGTCAACCTTGATCAAAAAATTTAGAATAGGCCTCTCCTAATTTTAATGGTAAAAAATTTAGATAAAAAAGGTATATTTCACATTAAACTAAAAAATAAACTAGAAGATATAAAATTTATAGAAAATAATTTATAAGAAATTAAAGATTTTGATATTTCTAACCCTAAATAAGCTCTAACAAAAATAATTAATGATGTTAAAATTTTTATAAAAAGAGGTATGAGTCTTTCCATCAAACACTGTCACATCTGAGACTTCTTTACATGTTGTTATGGCAAAAGTCTATTGACTATATCACTATATCTTGTTTTTTGATTTCCTATTTTTAGAGGCCTTTATTGGCCTTAATGACCTCATCGTCGCTCATTAGGTCTACCTATTCAGCAACTGTTATTCAGCAACAGTCCCCATTTTTGGACTTTTAATCTTTTTCCTTTTTTCCACATTTGAGTTATGGATAACCTCTACAATTTTTTTTTTCCTTTGTATCTGAGTAATCATCCATTCATATCTGGAGAAAGTTGATAACTCGAGCAGAGTCCTGAATGCCCTAGTAAGGCTACCTTCATCCAGAGGTCGCCTGGATGCCACCATTTAGGACCTAACCTAACCTAACCTAACCGGACCTAAACGGACCTAACCTAACCTAACCTAACCTAACCTAACCTAACCTAACCTAACCTAACCTAACCTAACCCATCAGCCATCTATCCATAGGCTATAATTGAATATTTTAAATAACAGCAGATTTAAGATTTCCAAATACACTAATTTCTTAAAATAACATTTTTCACATATTAATTTTTGATACAGTAGAACTAATTCGAAATTTAGGGGACACATTGTCATGTTTGCTAGTTTTTTCAATAAAATGAGAAACATTGCAAAACAACTAAGGATTGAGCGATAGACAGGCTTGTTTTTGGCGTTAAATTCGAATTTTAGAGGCTTATAGAGGTCTCAATTTGAATTGTGGAGATTGATTTCGGATTTTAGAGAATATATTTCGAATTACAGCAACAAAATTCGCATTCTAAGACTCGACTAGAGAATAATTCGAATTCTAGAGGCTACACTATGGGCCAAAAATATTTTGTATTATCGGTATACCTTTTTACGAATATTAGAGGTTCTAGTGTATAAGCTTAACATTATTTTATTTGTTCTTAGGTTAGATATCAAAACGCCTGTCCTTATTCTTGCTCTTTGTTAGTTGAACTGCTACCTTGGTGTTTAACTGTTAACACCTTAGGGGTTCCGATATCTCTAATGTCCAACGGTACAGAATTATGTAGAATACCACATCACGGAATTGTAGCTCCTCCTAAACTAGAGGTTTGTATTCTTAACAATTACAGATAACTATAAAAAAATTACAGTTCACTTTCAATCGTTTTCATTTAAGGATAACTTTCATTTGAGTATATTAATGGGTGGCTCTTGGTATTACTCGGAACCACTTCAACTCGCCAAATCGGACTGGAGCCAAGCGTTTTATATGCCAAAAATAACGGGTACCATTCCGCAAACAGGTTGCATTAAAACTGTCATCATTTCCGATAACAATATATGTAGCGTTTTAATATCGAGCTTAGTTGCCAACGACATGCGATTATTAAAAGTAAGTTATACCAATTATTTATTTATTTTGTTTGTACTATTTTTTATTTTGTTATCCAGATTTCGTCTACGCATGTTTTATCTAACCACATGGATACACAAGTGCAAGTTATATGTCTAGCAGTACTGGAAGGTGATCAGATTTTTAACTTTCCCGACAACCTTGAACCGTATAGTTTTACGTTGCCTCCGCATTTAAATAAAAGGTATGTGGTGTGTATTTTGTATATTTAATTAAACTGTTTCAATGTCACATCGTGTCTGCAATTAAGGTTGAATAAACAAAAGATAGAAATAAATACACAGCAATGCATAGACGACGAGTTCAATGTATGATATTCACGATCAAGTTCACTATGTTGCTGATACAGCATTAATTTAATTTATTTATAGTAATTAAGTGTTGTACTCTAATTCATTCATAGAAAATATAGTTTAATGTCTTTAGTGTGAAAAGTGTTTATTCCATACAACCCCCCAATATTAAATATTACAGGTATGTGCATAGGAATAAGGTTAAAAAGAACAAAAATTATAAGAAATTTTCAATAAAAATTACAAGGTTTATACAGGGCTGGTATAAAGTATGGAACCTTCTAAGTATCTCTTCAATGGCTTAATTTGTTTAAATGAAATTGTTCATCATCTTCTAAGATGCTCCAAGATGTTCCAAATTTACTGTACCATTTGTGGTTAAACCGGAAATTAATTACAACTTTGTTATTTTAAATAGAACACCCCGTATGTTTTTACTGTTTGGAATTCCTTGTGAAATTCTGCATACAGTAAAACTTAGGTTTTTGTGAGTAATTTGTTGTGCTGATATCATCATTATGGGTATGTATGAGAAAGATTAGGACATCGTCGGGCTTCAATTCAAGTAGGTTCTTCTCTTCTATTTCATGAGCCCCCAGGTATCTGGCCCTGAAGTTCTGCAATGCAGGACATTCCGAGAGTATGTGTATTGAGGTTTCGTCCTCTTCCTCACAGAATCTGCATTTTGCTTCATCTACCAATCCTAGCTTCTTCATGTGACTTCTTAACCGGCAATGCCCGGTCAATATTCCCGTCAAAATCCGGAGCTTCTTTTTACTGAGGTTCCTAGAAGGGTCTTGGCTTGTCTTAATCCTACCAGCAGATTCCAGTACTTGGACTTTTCCCTCTCCAATTCTCCTCTTAGTTTTCCTAAGATTGCTCTACTGCTGATCCCACATGATGGTTCTGGTCCCAGATATGGGGTTTCGGCTTCTTTTTTCGCCAGCTTATCTGCTGTTTCATTCCCTCCTATTACTATGTGTCCTGGAACACATAGGAAGGAGGGTGACAAGGTTTTTCGTTCGTTTAGCTTTCCTAGGCATTCCCAAACCATCTTAGAACTGATTGTATGTGAGCTCAGTGCTTTGATGGCTGCTTGACTATCGGACATGACTACAATCTCTTGTCTGCGATAGTTTCTTCCAATGTTAAATTCCACACATCTTTCGATGGCACGGATTTCTGCTTGAAAGATGCTTGGATATGTGCCAAAGCTTTCTGAGTGTTTGGCTCTCGGTCCAAAGACCCCTATTCCAGTTTGGAGCCATCCATATACCACTTTATGATCGTTATGGGTAGCACTACCAAAATGTCCATCTTCATTTGGACCTTTTCAATATGTGTATCATCTACATGCCCAACAACTCTAGGAAAATTGTATTTATTACTAAAACCACCCTTCGAATTTCTTCTACGGTGGTTGGAAATTTTCTGTAGCGATGTCTTATATATTGGTAACTATGAGGAAGAGTTATGAAATTTAGTAAAATGCATCCCACGCTTTTTACTCTGAATTCAATTATTCTTTCAATAACTTTAAATCCCTTCTACTGCTGTAGTTAAAAATTATTTTCTATTTTTTAGTTCTGTGTTTTTAGCGTTTTCAAAATTTTTAACTATCATTTGATGTTAAAAATTCAAATAACTAATTAAAAATTGTACATTGGATATATTTTAGCAACGCTGGCATTTCCATAATCAAATGGCATATGGTGATGAATGCCCCCGACATTGTGAACAGTGAATACGTTTTGTATTTTTCGTTTTGTACAAGTCCGGATTTAGGATGGTCGTGTCCGGTGAGAGTCGACAAACCGTTTTTAAAACGATCCATTTGCATAACATCATCGACTCATCCTCTAGCCGTCGTTTTAACTTGCCAAGAAAACAAAGGACAACTTTATGTTTCTTTGCATAACGATACCAGACCTCAATTATTGATCATGAACAAATCAGGTAAACAGATATAAAAAAAATTAATGCCAAATTTTTTTGTTTTATTCATAATTTGTTAAATTATTTTTAGGCACCACTTTGTATTGTGCCCAGTCACTAATGGATAACGAAGTGCTGGAGGAAACTCAGCATTTCAGATGGTATTGCAAAATAGGTTCCGGTCAAGATAAATATTACAGTATGCCGTTGCTGTGCGAAAAATTTCCAGAATTACCGCAATTCCATCATTCGGAAAAATTGGCGCTAGCTTGTGAGCCAGAAAGTAAGACTTGCAGAATATTAAAAAATACTTAAATTATCAGGATTTTGAAAATATTAAATGAACTGAAGATTGTTTAATAAATTTTATGGGGATTTATAATTAACGTTAATTTTCAACAGATAGTCCTAGTTATCGGTGTATAGTTATTTTTTTTTAATTTTTAGGCGATTATTTTCGGTGGTCGCACCATTTCAGTTTAACACAAGACTATGAACAATACGTACGTGTACCTTTTTATGGTGATATACAAATAGTAGTCGTCAATACTGCTTGCACCACATTTTTAACATTAAACTCCGGGAGTGAGGTAAATATAACCTTTTTTTTATAGAAATACAGTTTTTCTACAATTTCGCAAGTGTTTTAAAAGTTTTTCTTGTAAATCGAAAAGGTAATATATGGAGTGACGGATTTAGTCTTGCGGCTGCTCTAGAATCTGTTATTTTTATCCTGATATTTTATTTATTTATTTAATCAACAAGGAAGAACCCCATACAATAAAAATTTATTTTATAACAAGAAATAAAAAAACGCTCAAACATTATTCAAGAATTTTACAGAAATTAACCGTAATATTTAAATATGTAACAGCATCTGTTTACATTTGAAGCACCTGGTATCCTAAATATTAAATTAAATTAGTAACACGAGCTCCATCTTTCCGAAAGAATTCTTAATAATAAATTAATGAATACGAATACGAATTTATAACTACAAAACTCTCCTAAAGAGGTCCCAGCTAAGAGACCCTCTCCAGGGGGTGGTTCGACTCCAAGTTAATGCTCACTATAGGAAGGATTGGGATGTATAAGTAATAAGGGCGCCACTATCTTTGGAACTCTATCGGCTTCAGTTTCTTCGTAGTGAAAGTTCAAAGTAGCTACGCTACGAGGTGTGCTAATGAGTTGCCATTATCGGGTTCAAGGGTTTTAATTATCTCCAGTCTCATTTCTTCGATTGGTTTGCTGTCATATACAGAAAGTTGGAATATTATACAGTAAACTTGAACATCTCTTAAACTGGAACATCTCTTAAACTTGAACATCTTCTAAACTTACTTGAACATATCTTAAACTTTGTAACTTTATTAGTCCCAAAAAGGCTGGGAGCCAATTTGTAACTACAAAACTCTCCTAAAGAGGTCCCAGCTAAGAGACCCTCTCCAGGGGGTGGTTCGACTCCAAGTTAATGCTCACTATAGGAAGGATTGGGATGTATAAGTAATAAGGGCGCCACTATCTTTTGAACGCTTTCGATTAAGCAACAAATTACACAAAAACTAAGGTGAGAAAGATAGAAACACCTTGTAATTACTTTAATTGAACAACAAATAAAGAAGCTACTTGAAACAAAAGACCGACCACGCTACACCCTTAAGACTTTAAGTTTCTGTACTGTCTAGTAGGGCTGCTTCAGCTTCTTCGTAGTGAATTGGGGATGAAAGTTTCTGGATGTTGATTTACTGGTTCTGGCAGCTTGATATGTAGTGGTATTCTTGACGACTAAGAAGTGGTTTGGATGACTGTCTTCACAAAGGGATCTTCCAAAAGATGCTTTCTACTTAGCGGTAACTGGGCTCTAAATTAGCGGTAACCTAGCGGTATCTTAGCGGTAACCTAGCGGGTTGTATCTTTCAACAAACAAAAGGGGAAATTTCACAAGATGAGTAACTTGAATGTTTTTTTTTCCGACTCTTTAAGTCGGCCTGTTGGATCAGAAAGGAGGTAAAATTGTTGTACGAGTCAATATATAGTCTAGCTCAAGACGAAAATTGTGTTTTGTGTCATTTGTCATAATAAATGCGTTCGTTATTCAACTGCAAGCGAGAGGCACGTTCTTTGATTGTCCTCGTTCAAACAGATAAATAGTTAGCGTCTATAAGGGGTGTCTCGTGTACAGTAGCATTAACAGTGAATCGGGGTCGGTTTTAACGGTAGTTAACTAAACATTTTTATAAATTCACTCTGAACATTTAATTCATATCACAAATTGACGCTCAACGCTTAATATTATTACAAATAATACAGAAAACAGTTCATCAGACCACTATTTTTCTAATGCGTAACGTGCGTAATGTTAAGGAGACCAACGAGTTTGAGAAAGACTTTGTTGGAGTTTCAAAAATAAATATTTTTATATTTACATTTCATTTTATGGAATGTTATTTATTATTTTTAACAACCTACCTAAAAGAAGGTAACAAAAAAATAAAGATGTTTTGAAAAGGGATTTTAACTCCAAACAAACATTTATTATCTAGGGTTCCAAACTAAGTGATATATTTTATTACACTCTTGGAATTAAGGATTATATCATCTGTTGAACAGATAACTAACCACCAAACATTCTTTGTTTAATACCAAACAAAAAGTTGAAATGGAAAACAAGAATATTTTTTCAAAACAGTTCTTCGATAACCTTAATAGAGTAAAGATCTTTCGTCTAATAAAGTAAAATAAAATATATTAAATATACAAAAATACATTTTATTTAAACGAGTTATTCCCATTTCCCAACAGACTTAACTCTTAAACTTGTGAAAGTTTGGCCTTAGAAAGTGGCCAATTGTATATCTTTATTAGAATGAATAGAGATTGTTGATTTTAAATTTTGATATAAACATTTTATGCTTTTCATTTTTTAGATGGAAATTAGTGCCAGTGACATCCGTGTTCGATTGAGCATGCAAGAAGTGGAAGAAAAACAATCGGTAGGTTCTAATGTCTGAGGCAAATTAATTTAAAAAAAATAACGAATTTTTTTTAATATACGTGGGCCATAACATTTTACCCTCGTATTAACCCTTTAAAGTTTGAGATATTTCCATTGATTTTTTTGTGGACTTAAAACTTTCTAAATCTTCAGCACCAAAATTAAACTGAAGTGAAATCTAATCTTATAGGTCCCGAAAAAGTTTTATTGTTTTAATAGTCAAAGGTAAAACAATAAAAAAATGGATAATGATGATTATTCTTGGGACGTTTGAAAGGAACTCTATAGTTGCTAGAACACCAACAAAAAAATGGAACTGATGAAAAAATGGACATGACTAATGCTGATGCAATAATTTAAACAAATAATGATGGGACATTAAGAATGTCAAGCATACTTTGATTTTAATTCATAGTTCACAAATGTTGAGACATCCTGTATGCTAAAATTTGTCGTAGAGTCAGGAAACAAGGCTCCAAAAGTTTGAGAAATCTGACTATTTGAGAAACCTTTTTTCGTTCATATATTGGAAACGTTTTTCATTGCCTTTTTTTTCAAAAAAGAATTAAAGAAATATATGACTTTTATTTCAGCATTAATAAAATTTAAGACTACAATTTCATGGGATTTTATCAAGATTAATATTTAATTTAGGTGCTGAAAGTTATTGAGATTTAAAATTGTGTGGCCCGCATCATAAAAAATATTAATTGTGAGCCAAAGTAGAAAAATAAGTTACAATTTTCTACCGTCGCTCAAATATCATTTTTTCACTACTGGCATTTAAATATTAGTTTTCAAAACTAATAAAAATTATGTGACTCCCTTTTCAAATGACATGACTGTTGTGCACAACTCATTAAATAATTTATGTTTTTATTCTTATTATAAGTCAATTTATTTTCATTTTCGAATAGGTAAGTGGATGTGACTATTAAATAAGTAAGAAAAAACACTTTTCCATTTTGTCTTGGCATCAGTTAACCTCACATTCTGAGATTAACTTCAAACCAAGTAGTCTCTGTATTTTTCTACCTTGGTTAATAATCAACAACTTTACTATCTCAACAAAAGTGAATAAAACTTCTACAGCTTCTAGCGAAAAAACCACTATTGTATATTTTACTTATTTTAGGAATCTGTTCAGTTATCTAAGCTATATAACCCCGAGGATTTACCGCGGTCATTATCGGACACCGTAATACCGGCAGATCAAAAACGAAGTTCTAATATCAAAAATCGACATAATTCCAATAACGAATCTAATTATTCCGACGAATCGATAAAATCCAAAAGAAGATGGTCCGAGTCGAACGTCGCTTTATTATCGCCAAAAACAAAATCGTTATTGGTTCACACATTACCGATGAAAGAACATTGGAACTGTCTAAAATTGAATGCCTTCATTAAAGCTTTTTCTGTGATATTCATTTCCGATTTAAAAGCCGAAGGGACAGAGAGATGGGAAGTCGCTAGTCTAGTCTGTGATAATATAGTGATTTGTGCCAATCAAACGGAGGTATGTTAAAATAATTTTAGATATCTACAGAGTAGTCATTAAGTAATTGTACATAAACCTAAGGTAGATTACTCACTTTAAAATCTTTTGATTTGGACCAATTTGCTTTGAATTTACTCTCTTGTCTTTTTATTTCAGAAGAGTATGTCATGTCATGTCGCAATTGTCCAGAATCATAGTTTTCAATCCTTCCCTGTCTTCAGCCACGAGAGAGGCTCCTTGCAGACCATGATCAATTATTTCTTTGGTTTGATCCATCCAACCCGTCGTGGTCTTTTTCCATTAATCTTTCCCTCCACAATAAGTTTTTATGTCCAAAAACAAAAAATTAAAGCAAGTCGGTCCAAATCGCAATATTTTAAATTGAGAAATCCAACCATACTTCTATGTACAATTACTTAAGGAGTTTTTATAAAAAACAACCAATTTTGATAAAGCTTCAGTAAATTGTAATTATTTTCAGAAAATGAAACTAAAAGTTTCTGTGTCTGCCATTCAGTTCGACAACCAACTATATTCGAGAGAATCTTACGATTTTCCCGTTATGTTAATTGGGCAAGATGTAAGAGAAATAAACGAAAGGCAATCTCTAAACATTCCAATAGATAATTTAATAGAAAGTTCTGATGAAGATTTGTTAATTTTAGATATTATCTTAGAAACATGGAGGGATAAATATGGCATGAACAATATAACAGGTAAAATTATTTTTCGTCCTTAATGTGGATTTTAATTGAAAGGAAATATCTATAAAAATTTTGATTTATTTTACAAAAAGAAATATAAAATATAAATCTGTTTTTCATCACTTTTTAAATCGAATCACAAGTATCAGAGACACAACTGAAAAAGAAAACAAAATTTTCCTCCAAGGCCAGATACGCTTCATAGTATGTGTATTAATAAGATCGACAGGTTCTCTTCGCTTATCCCAATTTTTAGCTTTTGTATTAATACTTTTGGAAATCTGCTTACACATTTTTATCTTACGTGTAATGTTTTCCACATTTTTCTTTATAAGGTTAAGTTGTTCTTCTGAAATTTCTTCCATATCACAGTATTTCATTATAAAATGTAATCCTGCTTCCATTGTGGTAATTTGTTTAATTGCTGATAGTATCTGCAGAGCAATGTCATTATTACTATAATTGGCGTTTAAAGGAACTACTGGTAGTGACTTTGGATGAAAAGGATGCTTGTGGAACATGTATAAACCTGCTATAATTCTGTATCTATGAAAGGGCATATCCAATCCAAGCTCCTTTAATTCCTCATCAGTTAAAGATAAAAATTGTTTTAAGGTTAACTTTTTATCAGTAAAATGTTTTATCATTTTTTCACTTCTCATGCCACAAAGCATGTTGCATATATCTATGAAAAAATCAGGTTCTGTATTTTTATTTAAATGGGAGAAAATTTGTTCAAATGAAAGTATATTTTGGCCTATTATGGCTGATATGTCATCATCAGTTTCTTGTGGAAATAGTTCAATAATGTCAACGAAACCATTATGTTTGGCAATATCAAGAGGTGTGTTATTTCTTACATCAGGAGTTGTATAGTCAAAATTTTCTTCTAATAAAAATTTTACAACATTAAATGCATTTCCATTTACAGCCCAAAACAGTGCCGTCCATTTTTGATTGTCTCTGGCATCTTTATCAGAAAGAGGTAGTAAGTATTCAACAGCCGATAAGTTACCTACATTTGCAGCAAACATCAATGCTGTCATTTGTTTTCTATTAGTAGCTTTAGCATTAGCTCCATGTTCCACCAATGTTTTGATAATTTTTAACGTTTCTGTAAAACTAGAAGTTTCTTTGGGGCAATTACAAGCCAACATTAGAGCTGTACAACCATCTCTGCTAGAATTAGCATCAGCACCACGGTTTAATAACTCTTCACATAATTGTGCATTTCCAAAAGACACTGTTAACAGTAAAGGTGTCCAGTTACTTAGTAGAGATATATTAACAGGTACACCATTTTCAATATATCTTATTACGTCTTGTATATTTCCACTAGAAATAGCGTTATAAATAAGATTTTTTTGTTGATCTTGTTTCTCTTGTTCTGTTAATATTCGAGGTTCTGGTTTTAATGTTAACTTCTCGGATTCCTTTCCATAAGAAACATAGTCGTCATCGTCTGAAAATTCACTGTCATCATCCGGTCCAAAGGTATAAGCCATTTTTATAAAACAAAATTATATTTTTTTATCGTCAAAGTAAGGTTAGAATCGTACCGTAATTATTATAAGCGGTACATTTGACCTACTGGAAATTTTAAACTAGTACGTAATAAGTATTCAGCCAGACATATTCTTTTGGAAAAAAATTAATGTAAACTTGTTTTAGGTGTAAAATCAGTTAAAATTGTGATCAATCCAATTTCTTGTTTTCTGGAGGATAGTTATATAACTAAACTAATGGATTACTTTTATGTATTTATACCTACGAAACTCATTTTATGGCCTGACAAAAAGATTCTTCTTAAGATCAACGGTGCACCTGGATCGGTATGTAAGGCTATTGTTGCTTCATATTTGGGTTTATTTCAATGTTTGATTAGTCTATTTATCATAAGTAGAATGGATTCAACATTTACGTTTGTTTTTAATGTATATGTTTAATTTTATATAATTTCAACTTTTGGTCTTTTACTCGTGGCTTGAGCTGCCAGGGCTATACGGCCAAGTTTCTTATCTCAGTAAGAGACCATCTGATATTATTCAAAGAAAACAAATAGTAAATTTAATAATATTGCCAACAGAAAGTATTTTTTATGATAATACAACTACAATATTAGTAAGACCATGAGTTTATTTTGTAGTTTTGAAGTAAATATTAAATGCGCTGTTGCCACTTTTGAAAACACGAACGTAGCGCTTTAAAAATTAAATACCCTAGTTAATTATGTAAATTAAGAGCTAAAAATTTGGTAATAGGATCATTTTGATACCTTCTTTTCATAACATATATTACTTTATTGATATTCAATAGGAGAAAACTTCTTTGCATTCAAATAAAATTAAAAGAATATTTTATTATTTGAGTTATTACCATTACGTAAAAACATTTTTTAGGTCATTGTTCCAGAACTAGTCTCATGGCAATGCGCAATTCTTGCTAAGCCATTAACTATCAGAAGTTTAAGTATAGCTCCAATTTCTTTGTTACTATCAATACATTCCTCAATCAAGTTATACATAGCTTTAGATCAATCTCCTTTGCAGTTTGGACAGTTTGAAAGAAGAAGAATTGTTACAACACCTTATAGGTAAAGTAAAACTTGAACAGAAAAATTGGATTGGATGGTCATATGCCAAGCAATCTAATTTGAATTGAATTTTTAGGTTGGGTCATGCTATGACCATGCATTATCTTTCTGGGGCGATATTTGGCGCGGGGTGGGTGGTTAGTTCTTTGGAGCTTATTGGGAGTCCTGGCGGATTAGCGAGAGCAATGGGTACCGGTCTACGGGATTTTATCAGCCTACCTTATAGAGGTTTGGTTGTGGGTCCAATGGCTTTTTTAAAAGGGATTACACAAGGTTCGGCTTCTTTAATGAAACACGTTACTGCAGGAACCTTACAATCAGTTACAAAATTAGCTTCAAGTGTAGCAAGAAATTTGGATAGATTAACTTTGGACGAAGAGCATGTGAAGAGAGCTGAAGAACAAAGAAGGCAAAAACCTCAAGGATTAGCTCAAGGTTTCTTGCAGGTAAATATTTATTTGAAAAATATTCCATCTACAATTATTTGAAATAACTTACTTTATTTAGGGTTTGACTGGTTTGGGAATAAGTCTACTTGGAGCAATAGGAGGAGTAGCTCACCATCCCCTTCAATCAATAATCTCTGATGGAGCATCTCCAAGATCTCTAGTGACTGGCGTAGGCTTAGGTCTTGTTGGAATGGTGACAAAACCATTGAGTGGAGCGGCAGAGCTCGTCGCTCTTACAGGACAAGGTATTTGATTACTTCTATAATTTATTCTGTATACTTTGTTTTAACACATTTCTATTTTCAGGATTACTCCAAGGTGCAGGCTGGACATCTCTTCCGGAGGCCCGAACTATCCCTGCGGTTGATAAAATAAGCCAAAATGTCAATTCATTTTTAAAGTATAGTTGGAAAAATATTCAAACGTTAACTCCGTCCCATTTGCTTTATGTCACAGAAGCCACTAATATTTCCAATTCCTATCAGTATGAGGCAACTGCGTTAATTTTAACACTTGATAATTTAATTGTAGTCAGTTTGAATGAAGATTTGATACAGAGAGTGATCAATTTGAATGACTTGGTGGTATGTCCTAACAATGACTCTACATTGTTAGTTTTTAAACTAACTTCACCGTTAAAACAGTCTACAGTTGAAGAAGATGCTGGGGTGGAAATGGATCCTATAAGTAGAGCAAGAGTAGCAGAATATGTTAAAAATACCGTGGGGATACTGCATTTACCAGATATAAGCGAATCTGTTGAGCAGTCGAACTTCGATATTTCACCGCTCTCTTCGCCTGGAGTCAATAGTGACGTTTCAATGGAATCTACAGTATTAACTTATTATGTAAATTTGCAGAATAGAAATTATTTTCTTTGTTTGTTAAATATTGCCAAACATCAACGTCACAATTATAATTTTCCAATTTTGTAATTTTTTTATCCAAACTAAGATGTTGAAGTACCTAATAAATATTTGTTTTTATATCCTTGTTGTTATTTTAATAAATTTTATTGTTTGTTTGGTCTTATTGAAATGGAATGTACTATACAATTCCTTGCTGGTGGATTTTCCTCTCCTAATGCTGAGAACCACACATTTGCCAGGCTATAGCGTGGTCGGTCTTTATTTCAAGTAGCTTCTTTATTTGTTGTTTAATTAAAGTAATTACAAGGTTGATATGTTTGGGGTTTAGATAAACACTTAATAGTTGCTATATAAACTTTACTTTGTAAGAATGTTACATACATGATACACGTTAACCCTTAACCTCTGATTTCTAAAAGTCGTTGTGGCTAAGTTGTAGTATTCCGTGATATAGTACATAACAATTCTTCCCCTTCTTAAAGCTACAAGTTCAGTCTAAGAGGGGGTTTAATGAGTCTGCCTGAACGGGATCTGGTAGGACTGTTAGGAGTATATTCAGGTGTTTGATTAAGTTTGATGTTCCTGTCTTCATGAATAGGAACTGTTTCTTGTAGTGTCTTATTAGATGTTGTAGGGATATTTGGAGGAGGAGGAATAGGAATATCAGGGTTTACAATGTTATTGGATTCATTTCCGGTTGTTCCAATACTATGTGCAATAGTTGGCAAAGTGTTAGGTAAACTCTTATTGACAACACTTGGAGTATCAACTTTTAATTCACTGTTTACTGATTCACATAGTCGAATGTCATTAGAATGTACAACTCTAACACTCTCCCTCATCTGCACCAAGTAAGTGGAATAACTAAGTACCTTAACAATTTTTCCTTTCTGCCACATTTTTGTTTGTAAATTTTTAATATAAACAATATCATTTATGGAGTACAATTTTAATGTTGGGTTAATACCAAAGTCAAGTTTCTTAGGTTGTAATACTGGTTTCAACAAATCGAATCTAGTTCTTGGTTTGATTTTAAAAATATTTTGAGCAGGTGCTGCACCTGTTACCGTTGACGGTGTGTTGCGGTAAGTAAATAAAAAACTTGCTAATCTATTGAGTATCAAGTGCTTACTGATATTCCCCTTTTTTTCAAAGAATAGTGAGCGCGTTAAGCCCTTTTTCACCGTTTGTACTCCTCGTTCCGCTAAACCATTGCTCTGAGGATGATAGGGTGGGCTTTTTATTGGTTTTATACCATTACTTTCGCAGAATTTACTAAATAGTTCTGAATTAAAAGGTGGACCATTATCTGACACTAGCTCAACAGGTAAACCTGTTATTGAGAATATTTCTTTCAATTTTAAAATAGTTTCTCTAGCATCCGTTCCTTCATTCATCATTTTTATATCTATCCATTTTGACTTCTGATCAACAAGGATTAAAAACGTGTAATTAAATTTATGGAAGAAATCTATATGACACCTATAAAAATTGTTAGGTGCGTTTGGCCAGGGTAATAGTGAGCTACCATTTGAAAATGTCTGTGTAAGTTGACAAACCTCACAGGATGAAATGAATTTTTCAATGTCCTCATTTATACCTGGCCACCAGCAATAACTTCTTAAAAGCATTTTTGGTTCTAACAACACCCAAATGTTGTTCATGAAATAAATTCAAAACCTGTTGTTGTAATACACTAGGAACAACTACTTTATTGCCTACTAAGATGCAATTATTTTCTATTGATAAATCATGCCTCTTGTGCCAAAAGGGTTTAAGGCTATCATCATGAATTGAGCTTGGCCATCCACACAGTGTAAGGTCAAAAACTTTAGATAAAATAGAATCATGTTTGGTAGCTGACGCTATGTCTGACGAATTTAAGGGTATATCATCTGTTACATTAAATGAATAAATTGAACTTGAGATTTCTGTGTCAACAGGTGTAGGCAAACGAGATAAACTATCAGCATTAGCTATTAAGGTTCCTTTCCTATATTCAATGTCATAGTCGTATGCTGATAAGGAAATAGCCCATCTTGTTATCCGTGCCGCTGCTGTAATGGGTATTCCTTTGTGTCTACCAAAAATGAATTTTAACGGTTCATGATCACTTACCAGAACAAACTTTCGAGCAAACAGATATTTATGAAATTTATTTATTCCGAAAATAATGGCTAATGCTTCCCTTTCTAAGTTAGAGTACTGTTTTTCAGCCTTGGACAAGGTAGCTGATGCAAACAATACAGGTCTTTCAACTCCATTAACTCGGTGGCTTAAAACTGCCCCAACCCCATACCCACTTGCATCACAAGTAACATATATGGGTTTATTGGGATCATAAAAGGTGAGGACATTCTCTGAAGTAATTAATTTCTTACTCAATTGAAAACATTGTTCACATTCCTCAGACCATACAAAATTACTATCAGACTTACAAAGGTCATACAATGGTTTCAGTTTTGTAGAAAGCATTGGTATGAATTTACCATAATAATTTAGTAGTCCTAAAAAGACTTAAGCTGGGTAATATTTACTGGAGATGGTGCATTCATGATACATTCAATTTTCTCACTAGTTGGGTGTATCCCTTGTACATCAATAATATGACCTAAAAATTGAACCTTAGATCTAAAAAACAAGCACTTTTTTTCATTAACTTTTACATTATATTCTTCAAAACGTTGCAATACATTTAATACATTAATATAACATTCCTCTAAATCCTGTCCATGAATGAAAATATCATCTAGATAACAATGAACTTTTGGTAATCCGGCTAAAATGGATTCCATTATAGACTGAAATATAGACGGTGCAGAACTAACCCCATAAGTTAATCTATTGAATCTAAATAGACCTAGATGGGTATTTATTGTAAAATATTCTTTTGATGACTCATTGATCAATAGTTGCTGATATGCACTTTTTAAATCAAGTACACTGAAGCACTTGCTACCACTAAGCCCTGAGAATATGTCATTAGGGACTGGTAACACACAATGCTCAGTATCTATAACAGTATTTAAGGACCTTTTAAAATCTACACATATGCGAATGTCTGAATAATTACCCTTTTTTGGTACTACTACTATTGGACTAGCCCAACTGCTACTACTTACCTTGGAAATAATACCTGCCTGACACATACCTTTCAATTCATCTTCCACCTTTTGCTTTAAAGAATATGGCATCTCATAAGCTCTTTGAAATATTGGTTTGGAACCTTCTTTTAGTTTAATATTAGCTTTAAAACCTTTAATACAGGAATTTGGATCATCTAAAAATACACTTTGAAATTTATTTTTCAACTGATCTACTAATTTTTGACAATTACCCAGTATACTAGTATCCTTTGCTTTTGTACTAGACTCGACTTGATTTATAGGGTCATTCTGTACAAATATTCGTAACAGCTGTAAACTTAACATCGATGTTACTAACATCGTGATGTTAAATCAAATTTAACAGCGCGGTTAAAAATCGTATTCTGAACAATATTACATTGTAGCTAACTTCACTTTTATTGTTAGTTAATAGAAATTGCCGACTTTTTAGGTTATCGTTATGTTTAATGAAAGATATTGATTATTATTAGTTTTATATATTTATTTTTATTATTACTATTATGGAATGATATTGTTCATTTTGATTTAATTCTTGAAAATTTACAATTCTATTACAAACACAGTTTGACAGTGTCAACACTCCTAACGTCGAATATTTTGGTCGGCGTTATTTTAACAGCGAAAATGTTAAAATACATCGATGTAAATTACAGTAGAGCGTACAGAATAGCATTTTCATAACATCTCTCGACCTTGAAAGTTTACAGCGCTGTTACCGCTAACATTTTTGTACAGAATAAGCCCATTAGATTAATTTGACTTATATTATCAGATTTAATAGTGACTTTGGTACCTACCAATTTTCTCCAATCAGGATTTAAAATATCCAACCAATTACGGCCTAACAAAGGTATAAATACATTTTTACTACTTATTACAACTAGTGGTAATTTATAAATGTTATCTTTACATTTTACATTTACTACAATTTGGCCAACAATGGTAACATTTTCTCCTGTTACTACTTTTAGTTTAAATTGTACATGTTCTAAAGTAATATTAGGAAATAGTTTTTTGTAATCATTTACATGTATAACAGATTTACAAGCTCCTGAATCAACTTCCATTATTAGAATTTTGTCCTCTACATTTAATTTGACTCTTAAACTTCCATTGACTTTGTTATCTAAAAAATTTAAACTTTGCTTACCTACACAATCTAAAAACCCTAACTCTAAAATGTCTTCATTACTTCTAACAACTTCACTTGCTTCTTCTTCAACTTCTTCATCATTTACTAATAAACCATGGAGTTTATTCTTCTCACATAATACTGATTTGGCTATATGCCCCATTCTGTTACATCCATAACATTTCCAGTTTATAGCAGGACATTGGTTATTACCTTGATGTATTCGTAAACATTTTTTACATCTAGGCTTCTCTCTGGAAACTTGGTATGTGTGATTCTTTCGGTCTCGTTCATTGGTAAATTGACTGCTATGTTTACTTCTTTTTTGAAACTGTATTTTATTAAGCCCTGTTCCCTCTGACATACCTTTAGCTTTGTCTTCAGCTAGCTCCATTCCAATTGCAATTTGATAAGCTTTTTCAAATGCAAGGTTATCCTCTGTTAATAGTCTACGCTTTATACTTTCAGCTTTCAACCCACACACAAATCTGTCCCTTAATGCATCATTAAGAAACTGACCGAATGCACAGTGTTCAACTTTACTTTTTAATTTTTGTGCAAAAGTTCTTATATCTTCTGAAATTTCTTGACATGTGTTATAGTATTCATAACGTTCGGCAATGGTTAACCTTCTTGGACAATAGTGATTAACTAGTGATTCTTTTAAATCATTGAAAGACTTGGTAGTTACTGAAATTGGTGCTGTCAGATCCTTTAACAACCGATATGCCTCTCCCCCAATTAGCGTTAAAAATAACGGTACTTTCCTTGTTTCTTCGACTTCGTTACATATAAATAATTGTTCAATTCTCTCAATATAGGAAGTCACATCGGTCTCTCTGGGATTGAACGGTTCTATGGAGCCAATTAATGCCATTTTTACTAATTGAACCACGTGGTTTACTAAAACTATTTCTTTCTACTTTACTTTGTGGCAGTTTACTTTGCCGCGTTTCACAATGACTTAGGTTCTTTTAGTACTCGTCGCCAGAATTGATATGTTTGGGGTTTAGATAAACACTTAATAGTTGCTATATAAACTTTACTTTGTAAGAATGTTACATACATGATACACGTTAACCCTTAACCTCTGATTTCTAAAAGTCGTTGTGGCTAAGTTGTAGTATTCCGTGATATAGTACATAACAAAGGTGTTTCTATCTTTCTCACCTTAGTTTTTGTGTAGTTTGTTTGCTTAATCGATAGCGTTCAAAAGATAGTGGCGCCCTTATTACTTATACATCCCAATCCTTCCTATAGTGAGCATTAACTTGGAGTCAAACCACCCCCTGGAGAGGGTCTCTTAACCGGGATCTCTTTTGGAGAGTTATTTAGTTACAAATTGGCTCCCTGCCTTTTTGGGACTAAAAAGGGTTACAATTTGGCTCCCGTGAGTAGGGTTACAAATTAGCGCCCTTGAATAAGGTTACAAATTGGCGCCCTTGAGGAACTAATATTGTTACAGTTATTTATTGTTCTTAGTAAGATGAACTTCCAAAAAGTAAAGGTTAACACAATCAATTTAATCTGAAAACTGTCAATACCACCAGCTGAAGATGCCTATTCAGCTTACAATATCCCTTTAGTAGATTATAGTTTTGAGCGTTTTTTGGTCTTCATTCATTGAGTCTACTGTAAACTTTTGCAAATGTTTTACTTCCCTTTGATTTACTGAATTTTTACACCATTCTAATGATTTCATAGTTCTGTTCCAATAAATGTAATTGATGATCCTAGCTTAGCCATTTCATCTGCCTTTTCATTGCCTCTATAATTCTCATGCCCAGTTACTCTGCTACTTTAATTATCTCCTAGATTAATTAAAGTACATAATCCCAAACTAGAATTGAACTCTACCTCCTATCCTGAAAAAAATTATCAACACTAAAAATAACGATAATATATTAGTGAACATGATTCGTAGATGGACTGACTCATTTTATGTAAGAAAAAAAATATCCAGTAGATCAAATTTAACCTGACATAAAACTACTGGTACAACAGAACTACGATCGATAAGTAAATAAACGTCTGTCAAAATTGTCAAACTAAATATCAATATGGGTTTACAGTGTATTGGGCATCGGAAAAAATATTTTTAATTCTTAATCTTATGTTTTATTTAAAATATTTTATATCAAAATGGATGAAAACGAAAACCCCATTTTATATGTATTAGTTATAGGTTTTCACCATAAAAGAGGGTGTCAGGTAAATAATTGCGTTTTATCTATTTCAACATTTTATCAGCATATTTGTGTAGGTGGAGTATTCGTTCCCAGAGCTGGTGCCAGGGCATCCCAACGAGTGCCCCCCTGGTTGGAAATACTTGCCTACATTGGCTTTACCAGATGGATCTCATAATTATGATGAGGATACTGTATATTTTCATTTACCCAGTTTGAGTAGACCAATGCAAACTATTTATGGGATATCTTGTTTCAGACAAATACCAGTAGAAGTAAGTAGAATTATAGAAATTATATTAATACTGTCAACTTCTCAAATAACATTTATAAAAGTTTTAATGTTATTTTCTATTTTACTGGCACTGGTTAAACCAACAGGCCAGACAATATTTTTAATGCAAAACTAATATGTTTTTTAGTTATTAAAATATATTTATTCAATGGACACCAATTTATGTTTGATTAAAGTATTGATTTTCTTATACAATAATTATTTTTTATATTCTAGAAAATTAAAAATAAAACATCGGATATAACTAGAGGAACAGTACAGAAATCAGTATGTGTGTTGAGTAGAGTTCCTTTGTATGGACAAATACAAGTAAAAATGTCTTTAATCACACATGCTTATTTTGATGAGGGAGATTTTAGTCAAGTTTCCATATTAGAGGATACTTATCATCATTTAAATGCTGTTATGATGCAGGCTGATGCTGTTCAGCAACATTTTGTTGGTAAGTAATATATTTTTAAAAAGTTTTGAATATTTGAATTACTTCTCACATTTTTCCTTAAGTGTTTGTCAAAGAGTGAGTAATATGTAATTAATCATTATTGGACAATTCTGTTTATATTAACAGTATAGTTTAATATTGTAGTCTGACTGCTTAATTTTTTATATGTCATTAGAATTACTAATTGCAATTCTTATATCCAAATTCTTTAGTAAATGAAGCTTATATTAACAATTATTTATAGTATTTGTGGGTGTATTGTCTCCATTATATTATATGTTTAATGAAAGAGTTAAAAGTAGAATATTTTTTTAGGATTGTCTGCCAGAGATTTCATCTTGCAGTGGAAGCACAAAGCAGTACTTTTATTTAAATTAATACTTTTAGAGAAAAGGGTAATTTTTTATAAATCACCTGTTCATCCTCTATGTACTACTATTTTAACTCTGATATCATTGTTCCCAGATATGATAGAAAAAGGATTACATAATTCTGCTTCTATAAGGTACATATGTTGAGATTTTTAAATATTTTTTTGGAAAAAGTATGATTTTGACTTTAAATTTGTATTAAAATAATCACGTCTTATAAAATTAGAAAAAATATTGTGTGAAACACGTTGGGAATCAATTTTTTGTAACCCGCTTTGCTCGTTTCGCAGAATTTCGCTCGTTACGAAAAATTGTGCTTTTTCAAACTGGTTGCACAAATAATGTATTTTTTAATAGTAAAATATGTCGATGCATTATTTTTCTTGCTTCTATTTATCGGGTTTGTTCTGTCAAACTTAGGTTATCAAGACCAATGTCGCCAATGCCAGAATATTCAGATGAAGATTCTAGCCCAACAAAACTAAAAAATATAAAGAATATTCCTTGTATGAATGGTAAAATTCAAAATGACAAAAACAATGAAAATATTGTTGATAATGCCAAAGAGACAAATATTATAGAAGATAGTAAACATATAGAGAAGAACCAGATTGATTTAATGAATTCTAATTTGAATAAAAATAAAAACCCCCTAGAAAATGACAGTCAAACAGAAGTAGGATTAGAGGTTACCGAATCAATGAGTGTAAGTAAAATAAACCAACATAATTAAAGAAAATGTATTTATTTGATTGTCTAATCATCATAATTTTGATAAATTTTCAGCAAGCAAACATTTCATCCAATTGCGAAAACGAATCTCCAAATGGACATGACAAATTAAACAGTCTTCATAGGGACATTAGTTCAGATACAATATCTGATGTTGCTCATAACTTAACGTACTTAACGCAACTAAACACAGAAAGCTGCGGGTTTCCTCTTGCAATTTTTACAAAAGGTATAATACGCTATTATAATTTTAAGAATTATATTAAAATTTTAATTAGAGTGAATTATTGTGGGATACTTTCTTATGAAGTACTTATTTTGCGAAAATTTTTTATTATTAAATAATTCTTATATATTTAGTTCTCCTTTCCTATGAGCAAAAGCTCCTCAAATACTTTGGGGTATATTTGTTTTACTGGTTTTTCTAGATCATATACAAATTATTACATTATTAATAATACTTTACAATCTTGGCGCCCAACGTGGGGCGTCTATTTGTTTTTTATCGTCGACGCCAGTGATGTCTTTAATAATTAGTCGATCTTTAATTTTATAGTTGTTATATTGCATTATATTTATTATTTTAGGATCTTTATGCTTGCCCTATTTATCTTTGCCGTATTTAGATTTACTTGCCGATATTAATGTAAGGAGTTATGCAGTGGGAGCTACAAATGTACTCTTTAAGCAAAAAAGGCAGCTTTATGATATTTTAGTGGATATAGATACAAATAGGATTGAATGCCAAGATGTTAATTTGAGAAAATATTTACATTTAACTACTGAAGATCTCAGGTATAAAATTTCTGATTTTTTGATTTTTTTCTCTCATGTGATAAAATACATTTTTAGATTTGCAGATTATGTTGTAAAACATGTTATAGAAGAAAGACATGACGTTTTTTTGGATGGAGTTGGTTGGGAAGGGGGAGATGAATGGATTAGGTCACAGTTTAGGGTATATTTGTTGTGTTTGTTAAGAACATCTATGTTACAAGGTAAAATAATTAATTAAAAATATTTTCAAAGCTATAGCTATAATTCTTCTTTCAGATGGATGTAGAGAAATCGATCATTTTAATTCGAGTTTTGTAACTACTTGGAGAGATACTCACAACTATAAAATTTGGTTGAGTGGCATCAACCCTGGTATTTTAGATGTTCACCCTGGTCATCCTTTTGCTGGCCAACTTTCTGTAGCCGATATGAAACTCAGGCTCTCACAGTAAGTCAAACTAAAATTCTGTTTTTATATAAATGTAAACAAGAAATAAAAACGAATGTTGGTATCCACCATTTGTAAACAATGCACTTTTAATGTTTTAGTACAATGCAGAATACAGAAAGTGGTAGAAAATTGAACCAAGCCATGGCATCTACAGGTAAAGCAGTGGTAACTACAAGTAAAGCTGTAGGTATGGCATTTATTTAAACGTTTCTTCAATTTAAATTTGTACTATTGTCAACGAAAGTAGTCTGACATGGCTAGGGCCAGTTTTCGCTGAAACTATAAATTCCAAGTTACCGCCCGTATAAGATATTCATTCCATTCCAGTTTAAATTTGTCAAGCTACTTTCGTTGACAATAGTATTCTTTTCGTTAGTCGTAGAAAAAAAGAGGATAAGGCCAATTAGGTCCACTCCTTTGGGGGTAATTGGCTTCTTATACTACTCGGTACTATTATTGTATTTCTTTATATGTATAAAACTTGTAAGCATTTAATTTTTCTAATGTATTTTAAAATTCAATCCTAAATCTCTAAAAAATGAGTTAAAAAAAACTGAAAAAGTGGAAAATTGTTTCCAATTCCAAGCTTGACCGTTTTCTATGAAAAAACAACTACTTCCTGGGCTATATGCCCCAACGGACATTGAATTACATTCCAAAGAAAACGTGATGGCGACCGACTTCGTCGATACTTAAAACCATCTCTATAAATAAATTTTTACTTTATAGGTGGCGCTTTTTCCCAAGCTAAGGGTGCTCTATCTTCATGGTGGAGCAACTTCATGGTTAATCCTGAAAATATACAAAAGAGTCCCGAACATCAGGATGATGATGATGAAGAAGAAAAAACTGCAAATATGAACAATTTGACTGATAGTTTAACAAACATTCCTACAAGTATTAATAGTGATAAGGAGAACAATACAATTGAAGATAGTGTTGCAGAATTCGAGACAGATACTATTCAATTAGAAGTCGATAGCGAATTATTAAAATTTGAAAATGTTAGTAATGGAATTGTTGAATCAAACGAGATTAATTTAAAAAGTGATCTAGAAAAGCATAATCCAGGAGAAGTGCACACCGTATAAAAGTTATTTGTTTTTTTTTTATTAATGTTATTTAAAAAATATTGAACAAATTTTGTTGCTTTATTTTTGGTTAAAGATTTTATCGATTTTAATATTTTTTGTTAATTTTTTTATTTATGGTAAATGTTTTTTTTTGTATCTTTTCATCAAAGCGATGATAATTTGAATAAGTTCAAATGTAGGATTTTTAAAATTCAAACATTTCTTTACTCGAAAATGTTGTTATGCTCCTATCTAAAAACTCGATTGAAATAAAAAACTTGTTTAACAACACAAGACTAGTTTTTATTTGTAACCATAATTACATAGTATTGAAAATATAAAAATTAATATTATTTTCTGAGATCTAACACAGTCCATGTTGTGCAAAAAAAACCAAAATGTCTGTGGTACATTAAACAAGAGAACATATTATTATGAAAAGCGCGCTGTCTTCTAAACATCTACAAAAATACACAGATTTCTTTTTCTAAATACAAAGCAGAACATTCATCAATTCTGCTTTAAAAATTTAGTTGCTTCTATATCAAATAGTAAAAAGTGTAATCTGTCATCTGTCAAGTTTTCGGTTCTGGTAGAATTTTGCTAAATTAAAAAAATTGGTATGATTTCAATTATTTGCCCAAATACTTGGATATTAATCTAGGTAGAAACATATAGCAGCAACCAAATTACCATATTCATAATGTAAAGTGCGTTTCCTACCAAAAATTCGAGAGAAACTCCCGATAATTTTTTTAGCAAATCACACGCATTTCTACAAGTCCAGACTGGCTTCTGCGAGATCCTATCGATCCAATTAATAACAATTATTTTTAGGGCGAAATATTAGTGACAGACTTCCTAAAAAATACAAAGCAGAAGCCTTCCTAACGACTTTCGAAGCCAATCCAGGCGTGCATTTCAAGCACATGAATTATAAATACGTATTTTTTTTGTGAAATATGGCTATACAAAATTGTCAACAGCACACTTATTTTTTTTTAAATACAAAATTTATATTTTCCTATTCACATAATTATACTTATATTCGTATTTTTGTATGAGGCAACTTTAGTTCATTAAAAATCTCTGATTGTATGCATACTTGATGGAAATGACGTTACTAATTTAATGCTGTTGAAAGATAAACAAAATCATTTATAGAAATGTGGTAAAAAACTTCTTGTGTCAAATGTCACACTTCAATGTGTCAAATGTCATACGCTATTGTGTCTAATGTCACACTTCATTGTGTCAAATGTCATACGTCATTGTGTCAAATGTCATAGGAAATATCTCGCTCCAGCTGTAGTAAGTTTTCACCAGAATCTGAACTCCGCGAATTACGAAGATACTGTTGATTGTTTTAGAGAAAACATTGATTTTGAAGATTAAACCAAACCAAGTGACTTTTCTTATAAATCTTAAATGATTTTACTTAGAAAATTGATTACTGTTGAAAGATAAACACAGTAATTTATAAAAATATGTTACAAAACTTCTCACTCAAAAACAGGAATGTCAAATGTCATACGTCACTGTGTCATGTCAAGCGCCACAGTGTCAAATGTCATGCGTCATTGTTTCAAATGTCATGCGTCATTGTGTCAAATGTCACACTTCATTGTGTCAAATGTCATATCACGCCATGCAAATTTTTCAAATTATAAAACTTCTGATTTGCTGCTAAGTAAAAATGATTTACCAATCAAGTATATATGATCAAAATAAAAAAGTACTATTCGCATGATTAGCTGTTTGTCAAATAGATTGAAAATTTATGATACAGATGAACTGTGTGACATTTTATAAGGATGTTGTTAATCTTACCTCACCAAGAACCAAGCGACACATTATTCATGTTCATAACAACAATACTATCTAATATTTTGTTTATATTAAAAAATCCAAGTGCGAGCAGCAATAATGAGAGTACTCTGTCAAGAGAGCCAAGAAATACATTTCAGTTCGAAATAGTTAAAAAGGATTGGTCAGCAATGGAAAAAGCTCGCTCCAGCTGTAGTAAGTTTTCACCAGAATCTGAACTCCGCGAATTACGAAGATAATGTTGATTGTTTTAGAGAAAACATTGATTTTGAAGATTAAACCAAACCAAGTGACTTTTCTTATAAATCTTAAATGATTTTACTTAAAAAATTGATTACTGTTGAAAGATAAACACAGTAATTTATAAAAATATGTTACAAAACTTCTCACTCAAAAACAGGAATGTCAAATGTCATACGTCACTGTGTCATGTCAAGCGCCACAGTGTCAAATGTCATGCGTCATTGTTTCAAATGTCATACGTCATTGTGTCAAATGTCATGTCACGCCATGCAAATTTTTCAAATTATAAAACTTCTGATTTGCTGCTAAGTAAAAATTATACACCAATCAAGTATATATACGATCAAAATAAAAAAAGTACTGTTCGCATGATAGCTGTTTGTCAAGTAGATTGAAAATTTATAATAAAGATGAACCGTGTGACATTTTATATGGATTTTTTAATCTTACCTCACCAAGCGACACATTATTCATGTTCTTAACAACAATACCATCTAGTATTTTGTAAAAAAAATAAATTTCATTTGGACATAGTTAAAAAGAACCGAGCGGCAGAAATTTTTATTCTTTGTGGATTGGTCAACAATGGAAAAAGCTCGTTCTAGATGTTGTAAGTTTTCACCAGAATCAACTCCACGAATTACGAAGATAATGTTGATTGTTTTAGAAAAAATATTGATACTTTTTTTTTATTTTTTTTAAATACAATTTCATTCAACCAAACCAAGTGGCTTTTCTTATAAATCTTAAATGGAAGAAGTCCAATGATTTTACTTGGAAAATTGAAAACTGTTGAAATATAAACAGAATAATTTATAAAAATATGTTATAAAACTTCTCGTTCAAAAACAGGAATGTCCTTATGTCAAATGTCATACGTCACTGCCACGTCAGTGTCAAATGTCATGCGTCATTGTGTCAAACGTCAGATGAAGAAAAAACTTAAAATTAAAGTGCAATTTGCATAGTTTGTGCAGTCCCAATAATTTACAGGTCTGATGAAACGCTAAAAATTAGTTACTCCATTATTACAAAGATGTCGCTAGGTTCCTTTTCGAATAACGCTATCCAATTAGGTGCTTCTATTGCAGTAAACTGTGATCAATCGTGTACGTTATCAAGAAATTAAATTTTTAGGAAATTATCGATTATAATTTGCTTGTTAGAAATGTAAATAAGTTCATCGTGCATAGGATCTTAATTAGGCCTTTCCTACTGTAAATAATTTTATTTCACGCGAGCAGTACTTTTTTCATGAAACAAAACGGGATTACATTTTTAAAAATACTTACTTGTACTGATTAAAGGAATATCATTTACCCTGCGTATTCTGTTTTATGTATTTATCTATATACTTTTTTAATGGATGGATTACACTTTTGAGCAATGAACGTATCTACAGTTTGCGAGAACATTAAGCCAATTTGAAATTTACCGATTATTATTATTATTAGAATTAAAATTAAGAAAAAATATCATATGATGATGGTTAATGTTGGGTGGCTCCCAATTACCAAAAATGATGACTTTAAATGTTCCCACAAAGCATTTGTTATGCCCATACACAAACAAAATCCATTTATTTCTATAAATACATTATAAAAATATCCGAAACAAAAAAATTCACAAGTAATTTGAAGCAAACCATAAACTGTGAACAATAAATAATATTCATCAAATGAAAATCAACAATCAAATCAGTCGATGTAAATAAATAGGAATAAATATATTAATCTAGTATAAAGTTGATATTGCAAGTTCATATTTATGCTGTATTTAAAAAGTATCCAAACAAACTCCCATTATCGACTTTATTAATATAAAAGTGAGTGCCAAAACGTAAATATTTATATATTTATTAAGAAAATGTTTATATACATCTATTATTTGTCACACAAATGTTTCAACGGCACTTACTTATGCAGTTATACGAATATAACCGAGATTGCACAAATATAACACCTAACTTCATTACATCGCCAAGGTTTTTAATCCAAGAAATAGTCATTTTCAAACGAAATAAGCACATCTAAATATATTCAAAGTATAATTGTAGAATTGTTTGTGTTTATGCGTTTTAGAACCAAAGAATCAAACTTTTATTTTCAAGAAATTCAAGGCTTACTTCATTTGAAAAATATGATACTAATCGAACATAAATGGAATAAAGTAGACTCGACAAAACGTGGTCCCAACAAACTAAACACCGAAAATCAATAATAAACCATAACATATTAACAAAAGAAACAAAATATCATTAAACGAAAAAACAAAATGTCATAATTCTAATGGTGTTAAGGAAATGGTGAAATAACAAGTTTGCTTTTTTTCGGCTAGCTAATTTTAGGACGTTTCGATAGGGAATCGGTCGGACTGACGCAAAGCAACTTGGCAGAGGAAAAGTTCTCGTTGCCATAGACGCTTAAACTATTCTCCAGTATGTCTTGTTTCTGAAAAATAAAGCCAACATTTATTTCTAGTTCTTACATACTTGAAGCACATTAAATAAAAAATGACATAATTAATCACCCCAAAATAAAATGATAATAAAATTTGAGTTATTGAAAGAATAATTCAATTCACAGTAAAAATCTCCCTCGTATATTTTTTTAACCGATCTTGTGTTTTTATTTTCCACTTTTACTGCCCCGAGAACCTGAAAATTCTACTTAACCTTCCCAAAACAAAATAAAACCATTCCTAAACTTTTCATTATACCCCTGTATACTGTATATCCTTTTTAACCCACCCTGTATCTTTATTTTACACGTTTACTGTCATGAGAACCTTAAAATTTTACATAAACCTTCCTAAAACTAAAAAACCATTCCCCTGTATACTGTATATTCTTTTTAACCCACCCCATGTCTTTATTTTCCACTTTTACTATCCCGAGAACCTTACAATTCTACTTAAACCTTCCCAAAACTAATAATAAACCATTCCTAAACCTTTCATAGTCCGATTGTATATTTTATTTTTTTAACTAATCTTTTATCTTTATTTTCCACTTTTACTGTCATGAGAACGTTAAAATTTTACATAAACCTTCCTAAAATTAGAAAACCATTCCTAAACTTTTTATTCATCTTATGTATACTGTATATTCTTTTTAACCCACCCTGTATCTTTATTTTCCACTTTTACTGTCATGAGAACCTTAAAATTTTACATAAACCTTCCTGAAACTAAAAAACCATTCCTAAACCCCTAAACTTTTCATTTTTTCCTGTATACTTTATTTTTTTACCCATCCTGTAAATTTATTTTTAACTTTTTCTTTTCCGAGAACCTTAAAACTTCAAATAAACCTTCCTAAAACTAAAAAACTATTTCTTAACTTTTTATTTTCCCTTGCATACTGTACATCCTTTTTAACCCACCCTGTATCTTTATTTTATACTTTTACTGTCATGAGAACCTTAAAAATTCACATAAACCTTCCTAAAACTTAAAAAACCCTTCCTAAACTTTTTATTCTTTCCCGTTCCACTTTTACTATCCCGAGAACCTTAAAATTCCACTTAAACCTTCCTAAAACCAAAAACCATTCTCGTACACACTTGTCTTTTTTTAACTACTTAAAAAACGTATCTTATTTAAATAATATTTTGAGATAAATATTAAATACTTACTATTCCTTCCAAAATAACGGCAATAGGTACAACTCCGGTAGCTTCGGCCACTTGATGCTCGATCAAATAGAACATGTATTCGTCGTAGAGCAATCTAATCAAATGAAAGCTGCCAAAGCTCGCCGCCGATCTCAGCGTCAAATCTCTTATCACCATGGAACTATAGAAACTCCATTTGAGTAAAAATTGTCTAGCTGCCTTGGAGAAACTCGGTTTGCCTTCGTAGGGTTTCAAGGCGCTTTTTACGACGTTCTTCAACCAAGACGCCCATTGTTCTAGCGAATTCTGTTGTTGAAGAGTCAATTTAAAGTCGTTTTCGAAGCGAGCCACCAAATCGTTGTCGCACTGGCACACCCACGAAGCCTAAAAATGTATTTTTAACTTAGACACCCAGGAAAAGAAAATTTTAGTGACGTAACAGGCATTTTTAAAACGTTTGTAGAAAAAACTTACGGTAAAGTGACCAAGATAGAAATATCGTTACGGTAAAGTGACAAAGATAGAAATATCGTTGCGTACAGCGTTGCCACTAGTTGTAATAAATACCTAACACTATACAGAAAATAATGAATTTTAACTGATCAGTAATCAGGAAATGTACAAGTATTACTCATTACTGATTTTTATCATAAATTATACCTTTTAATCGTATAGCTAATGGGTCCTACTGCTGCACAAGCACGGACAAATCCCAAGCAAAATACATCACATTTTTTTATTTCAAATCGCCTTACCTGTTCTCTTACACTGTTAAAATCGACCCGGTTTAAATCTGCCAACATCTGACCAATTTGAGTGCTGTTGTGTAACACTGCTCGAGCAGCTTGTGCTAGATGATTGAGCGAAGTGTAACGTCTCAAACTGGAACTGAATGCCGAAACCGCTGTGAGTTTTATCTGAAGCATAGCGGGTGGAGCGCCCGCCATTGCTGATGTCAACCAATTTTCCAAATCTAAATAAACAAAAAAAAGGTATTAATATTATCAAACTTTTAAACAATAACCAATCTTACTTTTGGCAAAATTTCTTATGCTCTGCGTCAAGGTACCGGGTATGGGTTTCAATACGTCAGGTACCAAGACTTGGATAAGATTTTGGTAGAATATCAAATCCACTTGTCGCATAAAATGTTGCACGGGCTCTAAATTGCACAAAGAAAACAACTTTGACTTCGACAGATATTTTTCCTCTTCGCATTCGTCGCTGTTATTGTTATACTGGGACCTGGAATATTGAGGTATTCAATTATTTAAAACGTTTATGTTTAGCTAAAAATAAACATGTGCAAACAAAAGTGGAAAAGAACAATTTCAATTGCAAAACGACAGAGATGATGTCCGGAGGGGCATATAGCCCAGGAAGTAGTTGTTTTCTTTTTAGAAAACGGTCAAGTCTGGAAACCATTTTTTAAGATTAAAATTTCCATCTCTTATTTTATGACTGTTAATGTAAATAGTAGTCTTTTAAAAACTGTAGTTTGGCTACTGTTTGGGCTGTTGGTAATTTCCTTTAGAGTTGTGTAATATTTAATAATGAGGGTTGTATGGAATAAACACTTTTCACACTAAAGACATTAAACTAGATTTTCTATGAATTAATTAGAGTACAACACTTAATTATTATAAATAAATTACATTAATGCTGTATCAGCAACCTAGTGAACTTGATCGTGAATATCATACATTGAACTCGTCGTCTATGCATTGCTGTGTATTTATTTCTATCTTTTGTTTATTCAACCTTAGTTAAAGGCACGATGTGACATTGAACGTGCCATACTATAAACAAACTACGGTGGTCTAGGCCATCGGTATTTTCTAAAAAATAATTTAATTAAGTATACAAAATATACGGGGTGTTCACACCACAGTTGGTTCCAGGCGTAGCTTATGGTTGATGGTCATGGTTGTATAGCAAAGTTGACATATCGGATGGCTTCCTGCAGACATCAAATAACAATTTTTGCCAATTATCATAGATGGATTTCTTGAAAGCAATCTTAAGATTATTAGAAAGCTGGATCGTAGTGGTATCAGTGATGTTGGCCTTCTTTGACATATAGATCTATGGTTGAATTGCCACTGATTCCAAAGTTTAGGGAAGACCAGATGAGAGAGACTGTTATATCCCAAGCAAATAGAATTTGGTAGATGTCATGTTTGTTTAGTTCTATTGGATAATCAGTTAAAAATAGTGTTAAGTGAGGAAAGAGAAAGCCGTGAGGAAACTATGTAGCTGACCTGTGAAAACACTACCTACATATTGAGAGTAGCCTGAAGGAATCAAGTTCTCGAGCAATAGTAACTGCACAGCCAACACCGTTAGTTTTGAAAACATTCTATGGGAGTTAAATCGGGACTGTTGGGAGATTCCTCCAACTCGAAACGTAACAGTACTTTTACCAAATGGAATTTTTGGAGTAATATACCCCCCTAATTCGACAGACCTGCTTACCCTAGCCCGAAGATTTTAAAATAATTCTGGTCTTACAAAACAACCGTCAACTTTTGATGTTTTCTAGTCTTGCAACTCTGAGCTTCATGCTTGCGTAACAAGTGAGGAAAGTATTACATTTCACGCGAGTGGTATTAAAGACTGCATAGAATTCACTCTCCTGCGAGTTATGTACACTATTTTTCCTACGACCACAAATAAGGTGGTAACCTTAATCATGAACGTTAGGTGTTTTAATTTTGTCCATTAGTTTATGATGGACTTCCACAAAAGTAAGGGTTGGTACAAAACATGTATGTATTGTGTTTTTATGTCAACTGATGAGGTCCCTTGGGTTTGGATAAAAACTAACTTAATGACCAACATTTTATACAAGGACTATAAAAGTTACTAACCACCCGAGTTATGTTATTTTATTGAAATCACGTTCGTTCATTGCTCGTGAATTTAGTTAAAGGTTTTGTTTACACACTATTTAATTATTTAACATAAAATAATATACGGGGTGTGTATTAATCATGACATTACCTCCAAAATTCCCTCCAAAGAGATTCAACAGTTGCGAACTCTAGACTCAAAATGGCATCCAAAAAAGCTTCCAAATGTTCCCTGTAAATGGACCTCAACGTGTCTACGTCATCAAAACCGCATTCATCCGGTAGTGGCTGATCAAATCGTATATCGGGAAATGCTGGAATGGCACTACTACCATCACCTACAAAACATTAAATGTAAATTGCATTTAATCAAAATTTTAATTTGAGTTTTGTTCACCTAAATAACCAATGTGTTGAGATAAACCAGAACCGGATATGGCGTCTGCCGATTCGGAACTTCTTTTAAAAGGTCGAATAGTCCCTTGAGCTTTGCCGTTGGTGTTGGAGGTGTTAAGGACTACACGACTGCTTTGATCTTCCAGATTCATTAGAGAAGAACCCGGTTTTACTCGGATTCCATAGTAATGGTATTTGGAATTTCCCCTAAAATAATAATAATAATAATAATAAAAAGTTTACAATTCACACTAATTATATTACCTAGTTCCTAAACGACGTGTTCTTAATCCCAAGAAAACGGATCTGATGAGTTTTCCGAATGATGCTGCATTCACAGGTTCCAATTTGTTGTCGGCACAATGTCTGAGGTAGTGAGCATATAATGTAGAACGAGGTAGTGAAACTCCTTCGGCAGTTTCGTAATTCTCCAGTAACCATTGCACCTTTTAAAAAATTGTTTTTTTTACACAGGGTGTTGCCACCAAACATTTCTAAAGCCTGATATAAGAATGTTTGAAATAGTCAAAATAAAAACACAAATTAGTGGAAAAATATCTGCTTGTTGGGCGAAAAAAAAACTATTAATTTGCCTCTTGGAATTATATATAACAGGTCGGCTGAAAAGTCCCCGGTCTGACCTATAGATGACGACACTAGAATTAAATCCATTTCATTTTTAGATAGTATCAACCTTCAAAAGATTCGTGTAAAAATTTGACAGATGTCGGACTATTAGTTTGTGAGATATTGCATTTTTAGTGAAGCAACTTTTGTAATTTTCAAAAAGATGGAAAAAAAGAATTTCGTGTGCTTATTAAATATTGTTATTTGAAAGGAAAAAATACAGTTGAAGCAAAAGCTTGGCTTGATAATGAGTTTCCGGACTCTGCGCCAGGAAAATCAACAATCATTGACTGGTACGCAAAATTCAAGCGTGGTGAAATGAGCACCGAAGACGGTGAACGAAGTGGACGCCCAAAAGAGGTGGTTACCGACGAAAATATCAAAAAAATCCACAAAATGATTTTGAGTGACCGTAAAGTGAATATGATCGAGATAGCTGACACTCTAAAGATATCTAAGGAACGTGTTGGACATATCGTTCACGAATATTTGGGTATGCGGAAGCTCTGTGCGAAATGGGTGCCGCGCGTGCTCACAATCGACCAAAAACAGCAACGAATTGATGATTCTGAGCAGTGTTTGCAGCTGTTAAGTCGTAATAAACCCGATTTCTTGCGTCGATATGTGACTATAGATGAAACTTGGCTCCATCACTACACCCCTGAGTCCAATCGACAGTCAGCTGAGTGGACTGCGGCCGGTGAACCGCCACCAAAGCGTGGAAAGACTCAACAGTCAGCTGGCAAAGTTATGGCCTCAGTTTTTTGGGATACACACGGTATATTGTTCATCGACTATTTGGAAAAGGAAAAAACAATCAACAGCGACTATTACTGTGCATTATTGGAGCGATTGAAGACCGAAATCGCGAAAAAACGGCCACATATGAAGAAGAAAAAAGTGTTGTTTCATCAAGACAATGCACCGTGTCACAAATCATCGAAAACGATGGCAAAATTGCATGAATTGGGCTTCGAATTGCTTCCTCACCCACCGTATTCTCCAGATCTAGCCCCCAGCGACTTTTTCCTTTTCTCTGACCTGAAGAGAATGCTCGCGGGAAAAAAATTTGGCTCTGATACTGAGGTAATCGCCGACACTGAAGCCTATTTTGAGAACAAACCGAAGGAGTATTACAAAAATGGTATCGAAAAGTTGGAAGGTCGCTATAATCGCTGTATCGCCCTTGAAGGCAACTATGTTGAATAAAAAAAATGAATTTTGTCAAAATATTGTGTTTTATTATGGTAGACCGGGGACTTTTCAGCCGACCTGTTAAAGAATAATTTCAAAATTTAAATATTAGCAAGATATGAAGATTAAATATAACTAAAAGCGGGAACGATAATTTGGCAACAATGTAATTATTTATTTATATAGTTGTCATTGTGATAGTTATTAGGTTACATTCTTCCAGAACTTCTTTGGATACTGATGGATATGCCTTCAATTGAGACATAGACCAGTCTAACTTTTCTACGTAGTTCGACTGTAGAGATGGCAGCACATCCAAGGCTTTCCCTCGAAGATACTCAATAGATTTTTCTGGACCTGTCCACCCATTGACCCCAGCCGCAGCATTAAATGGTTTTAAATAATTCGGCCAAGAGATTTTTCGAAAGTAGTTTTCATGTCTCTGAAATTCTCAGTACCCCCTGCACCGTGATGGGTTCTGGGGCCTTGCTGTCTTTGAATTTCACCGTACAGATCTTTTCTCATTGTCTAAGTAAAGTCTGCGACCCTAGTCAATATAGAAAAATCCCCCAAAAGCATTCAGTCATATTATATCCATTATTTACAATTACTAATAGACAATCGTTAACAATGGTTCGTAATTGGCTGGTTGTGATAACCTTTCTTTTAGTTCACATGTTTTCCGGGTCTCATCTTTGCTTCTGTCAACTGCACATTCTTTCAATGATTCACTGCTGGAATTATATAAAGTTTAATAACGGGATCCATTCTTGTTTTCTTAAAAAGTTTGTAACCCTTCTACTTCTTTACTTTACTTGTCATTGGGTACTCATCTGTTTGGCCATCTGTTCTTGTGGAGTACTCATTTGTTGGTTGACCTCTTCTCATTGATTACACATCCTATGGATCAATTCTTCGTGTTGATTGTTCATACATTGAGTCACTTGCTCCATGAGTCCAGCCCTTTGGTTGACTATTCCATGGGAGATACTTGCTGGAATAAGTTATCTCTTTTGCTGGATATTTGCTGAGATAAATGTTTTGGCTGGATATATACTGGAATAGTTCATGTCAGGATAGATATTTACTGGAACAACTTTTATTTTATGTCTTCATTAATAAAATCACGTTCTTCTGAGCTGGGCAACCAATTTCTGGCTTAATTTCATTCAAGACACTTTTTTTTATAATTATTATAAATTAATTATAAAAAGTCAGTAAAATAGGGGATTTGGGAGAAAACTAGCCCTGGTTAGAAAGGGGAAGTTGTGTATCTCTGCGCTGGACAATTTGATGTAAAGGGCTAGGGAGGACAGCTGGAGAAACAAGAAATTGGCCCTTCTAGTGTTCAATAGTAATTGAGCGGGTAGTTTGGAAAGATAGAAAGTTAGGAAAGATAGAAAGAAAGGCATTATAAAAGTGACAACTAATATTCCACTTAAAGAGAACGAAGAATATAACCTAATAACTATCAAACTCACACCACCACTAATATGGTTATCTGCAAAGTCCCGTTTTCTTAAGAATCAGATTCTACTTGTTTAGATTAATGAACTTTGGAATACACTGTACATAATAAACAAATACCTACTATACTTTGAGGCAATTAAGCATTTTAATAAATACAATAATCAAAACTACAGGCATTAGACTAAATCATTAAGTTGGAAAGCATTAAGAAAGCTATGGGATTAAACTGTGAGAATAGAAACAAAAAAAAAAGTGTAGAAGAGAATGCCGGGAACTTACGGTGGCCGGAGACACCCTTGTGGCGTGTCCCAGTGCTGATCCTACGTCTTCACCCGTAACTACTTGCCCGGAAGGCTGAGAAGCATGCACTGTCGCTGTAGCAACGTAGCTCGTTTCCTACACCACCCATAATGTTAGATATCAATGAATTACAAAGCATTAGTGTACATTTCAGTTAGAATTTCTGTTATTAAGCTAATTAAAATTCTTTATACACATTCATTCTTGAAGAATATTGTACAAACTAATAGCTATAGTTAAATTAACATCTAAGAAAAAAAAATCAGTAATTTTTTGGTTATGGGTATAAATGTTTTTTGTTCTAAATTAAAATGTAGATAAAGTTGCTCGTTTTTATGTTAAGATTATCCATTCTTTCAGTAGTAATCATCTACATAACCTTAAACTAGTCTGCTAATGTAGATGTTGCTTGTAGCTATAATAAAACAGTTTTTAGAACATTTATAAATGTCTATTAAGAATTTAAAAAATCAATTATAAAATTGTTTTATAACGGCTCTATTACTATGGTCGTATTTCTACTGCTGCAAAAATTCATCCAAATTAAATTTATGAAAACGTGTCTGCGCGATGCTCAAAGACTGTCATTTTAGACGTTTGACACAAGAGTAGAGTATTTTGTTCATATACCCCGTTCAGTATAAATGTGGATGAACATCATCAAATCGCTCTGTTCGTTCCATTTGTTTGCATACATTTTTCTTGTTACTATACCATAAAGCCTAAGAGCTCTCTGGGCATGCAGAAGAGCTGTGGGCAATACGTGGGGGCTTAAACCCAGTATGATGCACTGGCTCTATACGAGGGTGGTGGCACCCATCATAACCTATTGTTCTGTTGTGTGGTGGCATAAAGCGAGATGCTCAGTAGCATCTAGACAGCTAGGCAGGGTACAGAGAGTAGCCTGTCTAGCCATAACCGGGGCGATGAGAACAACGCCCACGGCGGCCCTGGAAGCTATGCTGGGACTACCTCCACTACATCTTATTGTGTAAAGGGAAGCACTGGCAGCTGCTTACAGGCTGAAAATAAACAACGAATGGGGCAGGGCGATCCCTAGGTACCATTCCACAATCTCGAAAGAGATTGAACATAATCAATTACTGAGCATGCCCTCAGATAGAATACCTATCTGCTACGACCTTTCCAAACCATATACGGTTCATATTCCGGATAGGAACGAAGCTCGTACCAAGACTAGGAAACAACATGAATCCGTTTGGTACACAGACGGATCCAAAACAAGCACCAGCACTGGGATTGGAATCTACAATAAAAATACAGGGAAGACGTATAGTCTCAACCTGGGTTCAGTAGAGACTATCCTGCAAGCTGAAGTGGTTGCCATCAACACATGCTCGGAAATCATCCTGAACGAGACGGTCCCTAACAGGACTGTCAGGATCAGAAGTGATAGCCAAGCAGCTCTCAAAGCAATAGAGAGCGTACACACTGCGTCACGAACAGTGAAGCACTGCCAAGGAACTGTAGCTGAACTGGCACAACGCCACAAGGTTATCCTTGAATGGGTACCAGGACACACAGGGATTCTTGGAAATGGAAAAGCTGACCTCCTAGCCAGGGAAGCTTCAGAAGGAACCCTGATCGGACCTCTTCCCACATGTGGGGTCTCATACCAACATGTAAGGGAAACAATAGAGGAAAGACTAAGGGAACAACATAAGAAACTCTGGATGGAACTGCCTGGACTCAGGCAATCCAGATTATTCATAACAGGTCCATCCAGGGAGAAAACTACAGAACTACTCAGCCTAAGTAGAACCCAATTGAGAAAGGCAGTGGGACTGCTTACAGGACACTGCCATCTCCGAAAACACATGAACATAATAGGACTCGCTGAGGACCCATTATGCAGAAAATGTGGTGAGGAAGACGAAACTCCTCTTCACGTAATATGTCACTGTACAAGCCTTAAGTGGCTTAGACAGAGACACTTTGGCATTCAGTTTCCTGAGCCAGAGGAAATCGTGAAAGCGAATATCAGGGACGTTCTAGAATACATGAAGGAAACGAACCTGGTATGATTACTTCAGGGGGGTACAATGAGCCTAGAGCTCCAGTACATGCATGAAACGCACCCCAGAAGAATAGAATAGAATAGAATACCATAAATAAATTAATACTTAAATAGTTCTGAATGAACATGGCCCCCACATCCCATTGCGGGCCCTGTAACCAGGATCAGGCTCGGGCCCCCTCATATGGTCGCGTGCTATGCTATGTTTCAAAAATTAAATGGTAATATTTTAGCTAACAAATTTTATTTAAACTGATTATTAATAATAAGGAATAATTAAGGCTATTAGTTCAATATACAAACAAAACTTTAAAAATTATTGCAAAAATAAATTTAAAGTAAATAACAAAAAGCTTACTTTGATGTTTGAGTCTAATAACATCAGAAAAGTCAACAGTTTTGGTCAATTCATTCTCAATTTCCAACATAACCAGATGGTTCAGGGGCCCGGGCCCTGTGACCAGAGTTGCACCAGCCCCACCCTTGTGGGGGCCATGGTTCTGATTTTTTTTTATAGTATATTTATTAGCAATCAGAATATTACAATTCTATAGGCTAATTTGATGGCTTCAGAGCATTACTACTCCTTCTGACATGATGAGGCCTTCTCCAGTGACAAGTCCTCTTCAACCATTGTTTAGGTCAGCTGGCCAATTTATTTCGAGTCTTCTTTCTATATGAGGTTCAAGTAGTGGACGAAGTATCTCATTTCTAATTTGCTGTGATGGCTTGTACTTAGTTCTTGAATAACGTCTTTAACATATGCTATTTTTAAGTCATCACGTAAAGTTGCATTGGAGATATACCAAGGTGCATCTGTTATCATGCGAAGTATCTTTGACTGACTTCTTTGTATAATTAGTCTTACACCCCCAGAGCTCTGCCCCGTATGTCCAAATTGGTTTTATTATTGTTTTATAAATGAGAATTTTATTTTCTAAAGCTAATTTTGATTTTCTACCGATGAGCCAATATAGATCTCTTACTTTCAGGTCAATTTGTTTTCGTTTCTTTATTATGTGTTCTTTCCAGGTCAGTCCTCTATCTAAGTGCATTCCTAAGTATTTGGTGTTCCAGGATTGTGGTATTTGGATGTTGTTTAAGTAAACTGGGGGGCACACATCCTTCCTTAGGGTAAAAGTAACTTGAACAGATTTAGTTTCATTTATTTTAATTTTCCATTTTTGTAACCATGTTTAGATGTCATCTAAATGTCTTTGGAGCATTGTAGAGGCCACTACTGGATCTTCGTTACCAGCAAGGATAACCGTATCATCAGCAAATGTACCTATAGTGGTGTCTCTTTTTGTTGGAAGTGGCCCAATAACACTACCCTGTGGAACTCCAGATTTTATTGAGAAATTAACAGATGTCTGTTTATTGACTCTGGTTCTAAACTTTCTGTTGCTTAAATAAGATCGGAGTAATTTGTAGTATGTATTTGGAAAGAAACTTTTGATCTTATATAATAGACCTTTATGCCAGACCTTATCAAAAGCTTGGCTAATATCTAGGAAAACAGAGGTAAAAATATAAAATTCTATTTTAGTGTTGAGGTATTAACATCCAAACAAAACCCACCAATAGAATAAGTTTTGTTTGGGCTATTACACCTGATTTTTTTATCTGTGGTTTTATTCTGTATAAATAATATTGTAGTCAAATAAAAAGAAGGATATTAGAGAAATTTAGTTTGACATTTACTAGATTCCAATACTATTTTAAATGCTTTGGCAACAGAGTCCCATTCTGACATCTGTGACGTGCAACTACATTTATACTGAACGAGGTATAGGCGTAGTTTGCTCGAGTTATTGTTGAAAAAATGAGCTGTTTATTAATTTTCTATAAGAATTCTTCGTTGATTCATATATAAATATCTGGGTGACCGAGCTGTACTTGGTATTAATAGTATAACTACTATGTTTAGCAACATAAAAAACTAAAAATATAACTGAAAAAATGTTTGTGGTGTGAACACCCTGTATATTTTGTACATTTAATTAAATTACTATAGGTAAATATCCACGACCTAGAAGAGCATAGTTGTGTTATGATAACATCACGTTTAATGTCATAACGTGTCTTTAGCTAAGGTCTGGTAAATAAAACAAATAAACATATCTAATGGTCCACGGATATAAATAGATAGACGTTATTTGCGTTCAAATTCGATATATGTTCGCTAGGTTGCTGACTAAGCATATTTAAAGTTAAACCACCAATATCAACTAACACCCAGTTAAAATATATCTCACAGTAACTTAAATACCACATGTTTAAAGACAAAGCAATTACTTTCAAGTGCTAAAAGAAATCGACGGTCCATCTTCAGTTCAATTTGCATCGTCAAATGTCCAGAATTTCAAAACCCAACTGCTATAATAATTTTTCATTTGTAATTGTTATCTCTGTTTTAAAACTCATCAGTTATCTTTTGCTGGTTATTTTTATTTACGGTAGGACTTTTCTCCCCTACGCCAAGGAGATGATGGATGAAGTTTTGTTATAAGGGATAAGCAGTCTAGTTAAAGGTTATGTCGATGGTCCCCACTACTTATGGTTTGTTGTTCTTCCGTGTAGACAACCATGAATACACTTTTATTACACCACTATACTACCTTAACATAGGCTTTGCAGGTGACCCCCGTTAAGAGAGTCCTCTTCTATATAGGGTAGCAAAATAATTAAGGGGCATCCAGCCACAAACATCTCATGAACTTGCCATTGAAGATCACATTCTTGAAAAAAGGATTGCTACCATAGAAGATGAGTTTCAAATGTTAGGAGTTTTGATCCAATTATAATGAAGCTGAATAAAAGGTATGAAGCAATAGAGTCGGAGTTCTATTTGAATTGAAGAAAGAGCCAACAAATAATTTGCTGACTTTGCTATAAAATACTCCAATGACGTCGACAAAGTTGAATTAACAAATCAGATACATTTAAAATCAAGGTAAAAGAACTGCTAAGATACATTTTCAAGAGCTTAAACTGGAAGATATTTTTCCTATTATCCAAATTGTTTTAAGAATATTCCTGAATATCTGTTGCAGTAGTAGCATCTTGAGAGCAAAGCTTCAGCAAGTTAAAATTGATTTGGGATCTTTGTTTCAATTTTCTTTTGCAACAGTTTTTAAAAATATTCATAACACAAAAACTATTGCAGCTTTTTATTCTTTACTGGAAGTTTTGCATTATTTTATGTTATCTTTTACTCGTACCAAACTTTTCAGATGATTTATGCTATTGATACATGGATTGGTGGGATAAATTGTACATTACTAGCAGCAAAAGCAGATTTTATAGCTAGTTATCAGTTGATTAGCCAATAACAAGCCTTCTTAAAGTCACCAATACAGTAAACATACATTCTTGTCAATCCATTTGACAATATTAATGCTACTAAATCCTTTCATCTTTTTATCAAAGAGGGGAATTTTACAACATACAAGAATCCTCAAACAAAGATATGGATAATCTGTAGGAATTAGTTTGTTATGCCAAATAAATAAACAATTGAATTTAGTTAATACTTAGGCTGTTTCCTGAAGCAACCGACGGTTAGTAGTGCCAATTAGTTAGTATGGAATACCTTAAATATTTTTAAATCGAGTAAAAAGATACTAACTGAAAAGTAAATTCAAACTCTAACCATTGATTGTATCCGAACAAAGCCTTACCGCACTAGTAGTTTGAGGTGATACCCTGTTAGAGATTAGAGATTCCGGATCCACTGTGTGCTGGACTACGTATTGACCTCCGGTCGTATAACCGACAGTTCCAGTAACAGTTGTCGTTCCAGAATTTGTGGCAGCGTAGTATTGTCCTTGTGCTTGTCCGGCATTCGTAATCGGATACAGAGTAGTCGATTCTCCAACTGTATAAACCGGGTACGCCCTGCAAAGACATAATTCCAATATATCCATTACATTTTTATAATTGTTATTAATAACTGGTCAGTGTACTCCTTTCTAGATGGGCGATGAAATTTTTAAAATAGTTTACAAAAATCTTTGTAAAAATATGCATCAAAATAATGTCAATATTATATACAATGTTTTCTACGAGGTCTGGCTATTAAATAACGAGACTGCGCGCGCAGAAGGCGTCCTAGAAGGGTAGGGTAGGAAACGATTGCAGCATTAGATAGCTGGAAGTGTCTACTATTCCAATACGAAAACACGATTTTGTCGCTGTAGTAGTATTTTTTCCATAGAGGTTAGAAACGAACGTGTTTTTTCTCGTGCCGATAACAATGTGTGACGAAAAACACGTTAAATTAAAAAAAAACCCAACTGAGTGCTAAAAGTTTGTTGAAAGAGGCCTGAAGGTCGAGAGAGCACCGAAGATGACCAACGTCCAGGTCGACCTGTCTCTGTTTCAACTCTGCAAACAGCGACCAAAATAAATGAAATTGTGACTGAATGGGTTCCAGAGGGTCAAACTGGAAACCACTCTTACTATTTGAAAGTTATGGCAACGCTGCGAGAGCGATTTCGTAAGAAACGACCAGAGTGTAGAAACAAATCGTTGATCTTGCACCAGGACAACGCACCTGCCCATAACGCGCTGTCTGCGAAGCGTTATTTAGCCGCTAGAGGCATTCCAGTGCTCGAACACGCGCCGTACTCGCCTGATTTAGCACCCTGTGACTTTTTCCTGTTTCCGAAGATCAAATCTGTCTTAAAAGGAACCCGGTTCGAGTCGATGGAAGAGGTAAAGCAAAAATTGGCGAAGCTTCTAAATGCTCTTACAAAAGAAGACTTCCAGCATTGCTTTGACCGATGGAAAAAACGAATGGAACGGTGAGTGGCGAGGGAAGGAGAGTATATTGAAAGGGAGCATTCCACCATAAAGGAAACTAGCAATAATTCATAATAACATTTATTGCACACCAGTACAATGTGACGTGAACATAACCATAAGACATCATAAAACTAACTAACTAAGAGAGCTCAAAGCATGATCAGTTCTAACCTCACTTTCTTATTCCCGCGCGTATCTCGCGCCACACACGAATGGCGTCAGCTGTCACTCTTCCTTGGCACGGAACACGACAATGTTTTATACGAGCTGTTCGCGCGAAATTTCAAACTGAAATTATAATATTCTACAAAATAAAACTCTTTTTCATAAGCAGTCTCGTTATTTAATAGCCAGACCTCGTATATAAGCATATTATTATAAATGTTTTGAACCAAAAATTATTTAAACATTTGAAGCTAACTTCAAAATTAAACATTCATTAGTTGAAATAAATTTGCTTTATATGATTTCAATCTATTAATTCTAATTTAATAAAATTGGTACAGAGCGTTCTAGATGTCAAAAGTCTCAAAAGTAGGCATTAAAATAATGTCAATGTTTTATAGTTAACGTTAATCTACTAAGATAATTACAATTTATGTTTATAAAACTGTAAAATAACATGAAGATCAAATGAGTAAGTGTATCATATTTACTGGTATTGTGTAAAAATATTTTCCAGAGTTTATAATCTAGTTTACTTGATTTACAGTTTATGTCCTCACAAATATTAACAATCACTATATTTAAACCAAAAGCATAGTATATTAAAAACAAATTCATTTTAAAAAGCAATATTCTATAGTGTTCAACAAATAATTGCCAAAAACTCAAAACTTAAACTCCTAACAAATACATCTATGTTTGGTGTTACAGAACATAAATATGTAGATGAAGAAAAATCAAAGTCAATGCCACAAAATTTTTATTTAAAGTATTGACAGCTACTAGTTTCGGCCTATCTATAGGCCATCATCAGGCTTAAAAACCTACAAAAGTGATACAAGAAAAAATATAACATCCACCATGCTTGCATAAACTTAGCAAAGAATGGATAATAATGTGTCATTGAAAAAACTGAAAAAACTTAAGTTACCAATTATGGGACTTTACTAATACTAATTAAAATAAGTAAATAATGAAATTGACATATTGATGATAAGATTAATTAACTAATCAGTGTCATTGATATTCTGGTAAGTAACACCATCTAGATTCAAATTCCAAAACATAAGTAAAAGTGTGGAGGATTTTGGCAATATTTAGTATTCGGTTAAATGTGTTGAACCAAAAATGATTTAGTTCACTATTCTATGAACCAATAAAAAAAGTATATTATTATAAAACCATATTTTTTACAAAATGTCTCTGAACGACTTTTCCCTAAAAATTATAGGCAAAACTACTTACATTTGTGCTTGTCCACCATTAGTTTGGGTAGCATAAATTTCCGGTTCAACATATTGGATGTGGTATCCTTGATGTGAAGCCACACTGTCACCTTCTGCAACTGTAAAAAAATCACACAATTTTATTTAACAACATCCCCACATTTTATAAAAGATCCATTATATAATTAATGTTAAATGAGTCCTCCTCTAACTCTTCTAGATTTTCTAAATCGACATACCTAATATAATGACAGCAATTCAACCAGAGATGAATAAAATATACGCACTTTCTAATAAAGTGTTTTTTTTATATATTATTAATTTTAAATAATATACAATTAAAAAAGTTAACAAAGTTTGTAACTTAAATGTCAATCTGACGATGCTAATCTTAGTAAAACGGCCGTTATTGTGATTAAAAACCTAATTTTTTCAAATAAACTTGGAAGTTACGTTCAATTGAAGAGTTTTTTATTATTCTTAATAAGATGGACTTCCAAAAAGTAAGAGTTAGTACAATAAATTTAATTAAAATATATAAATATGTACTATTTTTAAACATTTTGAAAATATATTTGCAGACTCAATAAAAAATAACTACAAACAAAGTCTTATACAAAAAGTAAATTCAAAGTTTTATGATTTAAATAAAAATTAATTTTAAATTTATAAAAAAAAACCAACAATGAAGAGAGGGACATTTGCAGTCAATGAAATAGTTTTAGCAAATATTAATTTCTAAAAAACAATGCAATAGTGCAATAATTATTTAAATTTAGTTAAAAGTTTTCACATCAAACAAAAAAAAACCATTCACAAAATGTCATCCCTACTTTTCATGGTCGCACATCTTGTTCGGCTACTGCTCCAACACCCACTCAAGAACATCCCGATCCAAACCTGCCGACATCCAACTTCAAACTAAACACTACACCAAACGACAAACAAGAAAAAAACGATGTCAAATAACCTTATCGTATCGTGTCGCAACAACAGTTTGATGAAGCCCCAATAGCACGAAATAATAATAAGGATCAAGTCGAGTGTTATTAATTCGATCACAATATACGCAAACCCATCTTTCCCCTACCTGTTACAACACACATCATCCGAAATATAAAATGCTAGATTTAATATCACAAAGAGTTACATAAAAGAGGAGATTATTAGGCCTGGATAGGTGGAAAAAAAGTGACGTTGACCCAGCGGTGGAGTTTACCAAATTATCGTAACAAGAATAAAATAAAGTTTCGTCATTTTGGTACAAATAAACACATAGCGACATCTGTTATACGAAAGAGTATGCAACTAGTTGCTCTGTATACTTTGTGGACGTAAAATCGGTATAATAAAACTTTTGTCTATAAAGCAATGAAATACGTTCTTTTCAACTCTACTTATGACCTTGGAATGTTGGAAAGTGATAGTGTCTGTTTATACAATGGTGATAGCAACAAAAACGTTTAAAGGGTTGTATTCATAAGAATTTATTTCGACCTCTTCTGTTATTATTATGATCCATCGAGTTTTGTTCAAAGTGTTTTATCACTCGTATTTAAATAAATTTTATAAAATTGCTGATTCATTATATTTATTTTACGGTATCAAAATTAACTTCAACCAACAGCAATAGTTAGTTATTTATAACACAAAAAAATACTGACGAGATAAACAATAAAAATATTTACGCACACGACAAAGTAACAGTAGCCATTTTTGATTCTGATTCATTTCGCGAGGTTTGTGGATATGACGTCTGGGTACAGGTAAATTTTTTCTACTTTATAGATATTCATAGATATGAAATCCTCGTTGTACGACATCCTATACATACACACACCATCAGGTCGATTCTGCTTGCAATAACAACATGGTTATTAAAAAGATATTGCTTTCATAGCAAGTTTTGCAAAACACGGTTTTCTAATCGTTAGTTTTAAGCAATATGATCTGTCATTTCTTAATAGATCTTGCTACAAAGCTGGCTATCTCGGCAAGGTACTTTTTATACTCGTTATAACCATAACAAAGTGGCAAAATTGTGAAAATCACGTTTCCATTATTTTTTCAAATCGATTTTATATATGAGTATGAAAATATGGCAAATAGGTATTTAGTTGTTTTTAAATGCATTTTATTTTTAGAAACGTTTTAAAATTAGAATTTAGACATATAAGAAACACTAGTAACCCTTTTGAACTCCCTGAATTTGATTTATAATTTGATTTGACCAAGAGTTATCTCAATTTGTGGAAAAAGCAACAAGAAGGGACACCAGTCCTTTCCTTTAAAAAATGTTGCATTTAGATAAGGGACTGTCTATTGGTCCGGGCGCTCGGACGAATAGTAGATTGCACTATTCGTCCGGGCGTATATATATATATATGTGAAACCAGTAATATTGGGGTATGCAGAACAGTGTATTACGCTATTAATCCGAAGAAGTTAGTATAAGTTAGAAATTAAAAGTATTAAAACCTTTGTCAAAGGTAAGTTTTTATTTAATTTAATTTGTTTTGTTATATATTTTTGTTCCTAAGCTGTGGTAAGTAATAATTAATTATTTGCATCATTGGCGTCATAGCTTTCTTTCTATTTTCTGGACTTGTAAAGTTTATCCCATGTTGATATCTCATAGCTTTTGTTAATACCTACCTAATGTCTTTCAATAAATCTTTTAATGAGGATTGAGGTAGATATTAACATGAAATGGATATAGGTACTCAGGCAATGCGATCATTAATACAAGAAGAAATTTACCTATTTTAGATGGAAATTAAATTGGGAGCAACCTTTAAAGAAATAGAGGAGGCTATTAAAAGATAAAAGAAAATGTTTTATTTTGAGTTAGTGCAAATACATTCAAAGACAATTGAAAGTGCAAGGAAAAAGTAACCAAATAGTAGATTGCGCTATACGTCCGGGCGTATATATATGCCCGGACGAACAATGTGGGAGGCACATCTATAAAATAATCATGTCATATTATATTATTAAGTACAGTTCTGTAATGTACAAAATAAAATATGAATACTGCCTAAAAATGTAAAAAAGTTTACTCTTCTTAACACAATACGTTATGTTATAAAGTGATTGAAAAAGTGTTCTCAAGGTAGATATTAGCAATAGAAGAAATAACATATTGTGCTGGATTCCAGATGCCTGTAAACATGTTACACTAAGTATACCATACTTATTTAGCAATAATATGATCTCTCTGAACCTTTCACCATTTTATATTAATCCCCCTTTATAACACATGTATTTTTTAGACTATAATATTGTAATTCCAAATTACAGTTTTTTGACCTCTTTGGATATTTTTTCCTACCACTTTCAATTGTCTTCATATCTTTTAATAGCATCCTCAACTTTTTTAAAAGAGTTAAAGGTAGTTTTCAGTTCAATTTCCATCTAAAATAGATAAGTTTCTTCTTGTATTAATGATTGCATTGCCTGAGTACCTATATCCATTTCATGTTAATATCTAATTCAATCCCTATGAAAAATATTTATTGAGAGTAGGTATTAATAAAAGCTATGATCTATAAGATATCAACATGGAATTAACTTTATAAGTCAAGAAAATAGAAATAAAGCTATGACGCCAATCATGCAAATAATTTATTATTACTTACCACAGTTTAAGAACAAAAATATATAACAAAACAAATTAAATTAAATTAAAACTTACCTTTGACAAAGATTTTGTTAATTTTAAGTTCTTACCTACAAACTCACTTCCTCGGATTAATAGTCTAATACACTGTTTGTCCGGGCATATATATACGCCCGGACGAATAGTGCAGTCTACTATTCGTCCGAGCGCCCGGACCAATAGACAGTCCCTTTAGATAATGAACGTGATTATGAACTAGATATTTGTCACAATTATAAATACAATTATTTTTCTCTTTTTAAAATATCATTAAGCCATAATGATAAGAGGAAAATTTTACTTACCACTTCTTTATGTGAACTAGCTCTTTCATTTGACCTCTGGATATATAATTCGACTTTTGTGTTTTGCATTTTGGCACTACATATAAAAGAAACAAATTCTAACAAAATGATGAGTTCTACCTCTGTATGATTTTTGGGGTGCATTTTGCCTGTAGTTAAAACTGCATATTTTTCTAAACTCCATTTGTTTTATAGAAGTTTTTTTATTATTTGTTTGAATGCTACTACTTATTTTGTAGGTTATCGCGCAAACACTAAACTAACCTCACATTCTTCTTCTTTTTGATCACAAAATTACACAAAACAGTAAAGATTGCAGTGTTGTCAGCTATAAAATTACAAATTTTTACCATTGTAATAACAATATTGTTATGAATCAAAATAAAAAAAATATTACTATTACAGTCCAAACGGAATATGAATTTAAACTATCATATTGTTATTATTTAAAAGATTTAACAATATGGTTACGATAACAAGAATTAAACAGAATCGAGCTGCATGTATGGCAGTCAAATTTTAAATTTAAGAGGTTGATGCACATGGTTGGAAATTTGGAATTATGTATTTGTCAGAAGTTCAATTTGTGTCAATTCGACTTTTAGTTTTCATAACAAGAGGTAAACATATTTACAAACAGTTATTGCTTACTATATTTTTATGACAGCAATAAAATATTATTAAAAATTTACTCTAATTATTTTTAGAAACATACCCCTTGATCTATAAACATTAACTTGTACAAAGAACATTTCAAGTTCCTACTGTTATTCAAAGGGCAACCCTATTCGCAAAACATTGACTAAATAGTTATTTCAACAATCAATAAATATTGTAATTTGTTCTTTATTTTTAATATTTTTCGCATTAATAAAGTTTGAAGTAATTTATTTTTAAAAACCACAAAATATATAAAAAAAAATTTATATATAAATAATTAGCGGCCAAAAAATTTAACTGAGCAGACGTATGGTCTTCTTTTTTATTAAAAATTGGCCACCTTCTTCTATTGTACTCATTTTCTTCTGACATTTCCTATCTACTATGTTTATATCTGAGCTTGCTATAAAACAATTTGGGTCTGACTGATAACAGTTCGCTACAGGATATTTTTTTAGTAATATAATTCGCTTATCAGAGCAATTAATGACACCGTAATGATGCTAGAAAGCTCTCTCATGGATCCTCTGTATAAAATACAAGAAAAATTTATTACGATGACCGATAATAAAAAAAGCGTACCGCTACTGCAGTCCGAGTTGGTATCTAATAAAATAAGAAACGTTAAAAACATGATTCATCTTTAATCCGATCTACACAGGTGAGACGTGTGCCAGTCGCGTGTCCAATCAGGTGAACGTATCTTCTATGTGTGTATCATCCCGAATATCATCTGTCAGAAAGAGGGTCGTTGATGCTTAAATGAAGGGATGGTAGGTACATTCTATACGCTCGAATTAAGCCGATGTCTAATGAAAATCCTCTAATTAACGTACAGATTGCATTAGCAGGTATCAGATGGTGTTGTTGTTGTTAGACTAGACAATGCATTCATCTCTTCGCTAGTGTATATTTGTATAAACAACTTTAGTTGTGTTCTATATAACTTCTGAACAAGACGCGCAATTGTGAAAAATTACTTTCATTAGTTCGAACACTCACTTTTGGTTTAAAAAATTTAAAAACAAAGCTACCTTCACCGTTAGGTAACAGGTCGGTGAAAAAGTCCCCGGTCTGACCTATAGATGACGACACTAGAATTAAATCCATTTCATTTTTAGATAGTATCAACCTTCAAAAGATTCGTGTAAAAATTTGACAGCTGTCGGACTATTAGTTTGTGAGATATTGCATTTTTAGTGAAGCAACTTTTGTTTTTTTCAAAAAGATGGAAAAAAAAAGAATTTCGTGTGCTTATTAAATATTGTTATTTGAATGGAAAAAAATACAGTTGAAGCAAAAGCTTGGCTTGATAATGAGTTTCCGGACTCTGCGCCAGGAAAATCAACAATCATTGACGACTGGTACGCAAAATTCAAGCGTGGTGAAATGAGCACCGAAGACGGTGAACGCAGTGGACGCCCAAAAGAGGTGGTTACCGACGAAAATATCAAAAAAATCCACAAAATGATTTTGAGTGACCGTAAAGTGAATATGATCGAGATAGCTGACACTCTAAAGATATCTAAGGAACGTGTTGGACATATCGTTCACGAATATTTGGGTATGCGGAAGCTCTGTGCGAAATGGGTGCCGCGCGTGCTCACAATCCACCAAAAACAGCAACGAATTGATGATTCTGAGCAGTGTTTGCAGCTGTTAAGTCGTAATAAACCCGATTTTTTGCGTCGATATGTGACTATGGATGAAACTTGGCTCCATCACTACACGCCTGAGTCCAATCGACAGTCAGCTGAGTGGACTGCGGCCGGTGAACCGCCACCAAAGCGTGGAAAGACTCAACAGTCAGCTGGCAAAGTTATGGCCTTAGTTTTTTGGGATACGCACGGTATATTGTTCATCGACTATTTGGAAAAGGGAAAAACAATCAACAGCGACTATTACTGTGCATTATTGGAGCGATTGAAGACCGAAATCGCCAAAAAACGGCCCCATATGAAGAAGAAAAAAAGTGTTGTTTCATCAAGACAATGCACCGTGTCACAAATCAATGAAAACGATGGCAAAATTGCATGAATTGGGATTCGAATTGCTTCCTCACCCACCGTATTCTCCAGATCTAGCCCCCAGCGACTTTTTCCTTTTCTCTGACCTGAAGAGAATGCTCGCGGGAAAAAAATTTGGCTCTGATACTGAGGTAATCGCCGAAACTGAAGCCTATTTTGAGGACAAACCGAAGGAGTACTACAAAAATGGTATCGAAAAGTTGGAAGGTCGCTATAATCGCTGTATCGCCCTTGAAGGCAACTATGTTGAATAAAAAAAAATGAATTTTGTCAAAATATTGTGTTTTACTATGGTAGACCGGGGACTTTTCAGCCGACCTGCAATTATTTTTTCATAAAATCAAGCATACGCAACAAATATCGTACACATGAAACAGTGTCCTAAAAATTCATTAAAAAATTACCAAAATACACAAATTATTATTCAGTTCGCATCTGTAAATATGTCTCATAATCGTAGGTGTACTCTACTAAATTTATAAAACCAATGGGAGGGACGGGTATATATACGGGCACGCCCATAAGCCTTTTCATCACAATTTTTTTGTGCGCACGCCTCAACGTCAACCATCTTTTTTGTACTGTTTTTATTTTAATAAACAACTACCAGTATCAACAATTAAAATATTAATTAAAGTAGATTATTTGTTGAGAATAATAAAAAAATCTTCGTTTCAACATAATTTCCAAGTTTATTTGAAAAAATTAGGTTTTTTAAAATATATGTCAATCTGACGATGCTAATCTTAGCGAAACGGCCGTCATTGTGATTAAAAACCCTATTTTTTCAAATAAACTTGGAAATTACGTTGAAACGAAGAGTTTTTTATTATTCTTAATAAGATGGACTTCCAAAAAGTAAGGGTTAGTACAATAAATTTAGGTTATTTGTTTTAATAATGCGTAAAAGTAAAGTATTAATAATATATACGAAACGGGACAACAAATTGAGGGGCCTAGAAGTAAAAGGGTTTAAGTACCATTTTAGCATTTGAGAGAAAAATGGTAGTAAAGTGTATTACTGAATATTTTGATAAGTTTTTCAACACTAACAGAGATGGCAGCATAGACCGTAAATGAAGTTAAATCATTTTACCACCAAGTAAAAGTATCCCTTGGGTATCATTTTCCGCATTTAAATCATATTTTTATTAAAAGAAAAAACTACACTTGAACCCTTTTACTTCTAGACCCCTTAATTGGTGTTGTTATTTGGTATGTACATACTATTATACAGAGTGTTTCATTAAGAATTATCCATATAGTATCTGGGGAAAACGAAGTATGAAGATTTAACCCAAAACTCTTAAATAAAATATTTCTCCTAACCGAGATAACAGGTCGGCTGAAAAGTCCCCGGTCTACCATAGTAAAACACAATATTTTGACAAAATTCATTTTTTTTATTCAACATAGTTGCCTTCAAGGGCTTTTTTTTCCATCTTTTTGAAAATAACAAAAGTTGCTTCACTAAAAATGCAATATCTCACAAACTAATAGTCCGACAGCTGTCAAATTTTTACACGAATCTTTTGAAGGTTGATACTATCTAAAAATGAAATGGATTTAATTCTAGTGTCGTCATCTATAGGTCAGACCGGGGACTTTTCAGCCGACCTGTTACGAGGGTTGCCTTTTATATTTTGGAGATTAGAGAACAAAAACAAATATTAATAATCGAAAATCACATTTTGTCCTTTTCCTCTTTTTTGTCACCACCTCCTGGTCCAGATTGATTATGTCCCATTTTAACAAATCAACAGCAATAATATCTCATACAAAAGTGAATAAGATATCTGTCTATTGATTTGTTAAAATGGGACAAAATCAATCTACACCAGGAGGTGGTGACAAAAAGGAGGAAAAGGACAAAAAGAAAAAATATGAACTTCCAATTCCCACTAGAGTTGGTAAAAAGAAGGGAACAGACATTGCATTAAAGCCACCTGCAGTAACACCTCATATACAAGATGTCGTTTTAAATTATTAAAACTAGAAAGGATTAACGACTATTTACTGATGGAGGAAGAATTTATTCGTAACCAGGAGAGGCTAAAGCCCCAAGAAGAAAAAAATGAAGAAGAAAGATCAAAAGTTGATGATCTCAGAGGAACTCCTATGTCTGTGTACACCAGAAGAAATCATCGATGACAATCATGCTATTGTCTCAACATCTGTTGGAAGTGAACATTATCTCTCCTTTGTAAACAAAAATAATAGTAATCATTGATCACCAGGCAAAATGATTCCTAACAAAAATATTTCCCATGAAGATCTACACTTTTGCATGCGTTTGAATCAATTGTCGAAGCACTTTTGCCACTCTGATTGAGGTATCTCTAAAACATGCTTCTTCAGGTGTCGAAAAACGTTGACCTCTCAGTTTGTTTTTTACGTACGGGAATAAAAAAAAGTCATTCGGTGCCAAGTCAGGACTATACGACGGATGACTCATCAAATCGATGTTTTGGGTGCTCAAATATGCAGTTGTTTGAGCCTATGTGTGGGATACGTCTTCGGCGGTTGGTTTTTCTGATTTCTTGGAAGACAACTGGCAAATAAATGGTTGTGTACCACTCAGAATTGACTGTTCTACGTTGTTCTAGTGGTAGGTCCAGTTTTTCCGAAAAAACAGACGACCATTTGCTTGGAAGTACATCGTGCGCGAACAACTTTTGTTGGATTGGGCTCATCTTGAAACACCCATGAACCCTGCTGTTTACTTTCAGGGCTCATACGCCTAAAAGCACGATTCATCATCTGTCACGATGTCATACACATCGGCAAAAGATAATTTTTCTCTATTACCAGAGGCGTGCGGTAGGGATGGATACTTTCTTTTATCCTCCTACAATTTACGCCACTGTCGTAATAATTGTTTCCGTCACTTTATTCGTAAATATCAACCTCTTATCTCATCCTAACATCCTCGGTTTATTTATTAGTAATAATAATAATAAAATAAAATACTCATTTATAGATGTTCGTTTCTAATAAAATAATTTGAGGTTAGGTTCGATTCACACAATTTACCTTTGTATAAGAACATATTTTTGCCTGTGCACTCTTTTAAGTTGGATTTTTAATTGGCGAACTATCCATTCACTGTATTTATTAGACATTTTATTTAAATTCGCTCACTTCAATCACCCACTTCAAATCTTTTATAAAAAACTAAATAGTCAACCCATTACCGCAATAATAGTAAATACCTACAAACTTCACTGCAACAGTTGGTTTTGATACTATTCAAATTACGATTGGGATATATTTAATAGAAGATTTAGACTACAATTTTGATATTTGGTATTTTTCATTTTTGGCGATCGCGCATTAGTAGTGGAGCACCATCAATGGTTTTTTCCAGAAATTAATTTGTTTGTGGAGAGTATGATAAAAAGGTCTATTGATCATGCTCCTCTGTATATCAATGCTTACACATCGCTAGGATGTATGGTGTTAGGAGGGTTGCCTTTTATATTTCGAGATTTGGCAACCCTGGTGTCGCAATCTGGCAACTGACAGCTCTATCGTAAAGTCGGACATTTTTGAGGTTATACGTACTCAGAACGTTTTCGTGCGATTATTTTTTACAACTTTCGACGTGGATTAACTCGGCAACAGTGCATGAATGAACTTAATTCAATTTTTACCGATGAATATCCATCAAGGACCAGTGTATATTGATCCCCCACATCGGCTAAAATAATTGCACTTTGGAGCACCCGAAACATCGATTTGATGAGTCATCCGCCGTATAGTCCTGACTTGGCACCGAATGACTTCTTTTTATTCCCTTACGTAAAAAACAAACCGAGAGGTCAACGTTTTTCGACACCTGAAGAAGCGGTTGCTGCATTCAGAATGCATGTTTTGGAGATACCTCAATCAGAGTGGCAAAAGTGCTTCGACAATGGACTAGTTTAGTGATCTTACAATAGGTTTTTAGTGGTTCAACTGTGCAAATAAAATTTTTATAAAATTAATCCTCTAGCCATAATCGGCTTTTGAAATTTAAATTTAATGGTTACATACGTCATAAGTGGTAAGTGACGTGTTTCAATAAGATTGGTGGAAAATTTGGGATGTTGTCGATATGCTTTAATATTAACCAAGAAACTTATCTCTCTCTCTTATTTGTTGTCATTAGAAAGAGATAAACATATCGATATTTTTGTTCTCTGATTGACACTTTATCAAATAAGGAGTAAAACACTAAACAAAATATTCTGTCATTTTCGTTAGTTTAATTTGTTGTTTGGTTGTGTTTGGTTTATGAAAGAAATTACTTCTATACTATTTTTGGTTCGAAAATAAAAATCCCTAACACCTTCTCTTGGTGTTATAGCGGTTCCTTCAAAAATAACCAATAGAAGTAATTGTTCTCTAGGGGAGCAACCCTTCTATCGGTACAGTGAGAGAACGAATTTCAAGAATACCGTTTTGGCATTTTTAATAGAACCACGCCCATTTTCTATTGGCTGTTCTATTCTATCACCGTCTAGAATAGGGGTCTTGTTTGTTTATTACAGATAAACACGATTTTCTCTCCTGTCATATATCTTGTCAACTGGTACAATCAGTTAGTCACAGAACACGGTGTTTTGTGCCGCCAGTTCTTTGAGAATACTTGAAACGAACGTAGCTAAACTGTGACAACGTTGACTTTTAAACACACTTCATTATTGGTTATTAGTTGGCGCTACGTTTAAAACTTACTAATTATTTATTGCTAAATTTTACGAAATTAGAAAAATTAATTGCAAAATGAATACCAATATAAGTAAGTAGGTATCTTATCCTAAATATATATTGCTATCATTTTGATTAATATGATCCTACTAAACTAGTCCATTGGTTCCAACGCATGCAAAAGTGTATAGAAATCCCAAAAAAAATAAAAGAAAACCCTCGTACCTAATATTTTCCGGTTAGTAATTATTACATTAGTATAAAGCTTACAGGTTTTGTTGATTTTTGAGTAAAAACTACAAATCTAAAAAAAATTGTGCTCTTACCTACTGTGGTTTGTAAAGGTGTTAAGGAAGTGTAAGATCTACTCGCTGCTTCTTGTGGATAGCATTAAAAATATCAACATTCTAAATTAGTCAGAGTAGCTATAGGAACGGCGACAAAATCAACAAGGTTTAGGGATAAATTATAGCTTAGGTAAGTAATTATTTGAAGAATGGGTTTTATATCATGTGCAACCATATGATAAATACAATCATTGAGTGTATTTTTTCTTTAAATATTATATTAGTAAATATTTCAAACGAATCTTTTTAAAATAAATGGTTTATGTTATTCATTTCTTGTCAATATCATGTCATGAGAGTGACTGGTGACTGTAAAATCAGTAAATTGGCATAGAATATCCTATTATTTTTTATAAATATAATAATACATCATTCAGATGATGAGAAAATGTTTTCTTAATCTATTTAATTAATTTAATATTAATTGTTATGTAATCATCCAATGATTTTTTGTATCTAATCCCATAAAATTTGTTTGTTACGCTTCAAACTTAAAATAATACTTGAGAATATCTCAAATTTGTACTTTATTTATTCCTGTGATTCATAATGTTGAAATGAAACCCAAACTTATACTTTAATTTAAGAAAATGTCAACTATTTTTACTCAAAAATCCCATTTCCAACGAAATAGTTTTCAAATAATACATATTATACTTTTTTCTGTGTATCTACATGTGGAAAGTAAAATACAATATTTTTTCCAGTGTATTACATGGAATCCGATGATCAAGGTCATACCAAAAAATTGGAACCAAAAAGATCAAAGGAACCGACTTAGGTTCCGCTTCTTCATGACTTGAGTATTCTGTACCTTAATATCCACTATATTTTTTCAGATATTACTATTAAAAACTCATTGCCAGAAATTAGTTGGGGTATTATCTATATCACATACCTATCCTGTCAGATTTCAAATATTTACAGAAAAGTATATAATAATACCTGCTGAAGCCTATTAAGAAGAAGAATATTATCCATATTTTTTATTGAAAGAATTTTAATTTAATCAAAAATCCAATGGATCTTTTTACTTTGGACTTCTTTTAACCTTAAAACTGCTACACACTAATGGTAAAGAAGTAGAAAAGGAAGAAAATTACAGGTTAGAAACGCTAATGGCCAAGCATAGTGTAATGCGGGTAAAAGTTAGAGGAGGTTAGTAACATTCAAAGATTATTATTATTATTAATATTATATCGTGCGTTACAATTTACATTTTGAAACTCACCTGTAACGGTTATGAAGTGAGGAGATGCAGTTGCGAGCGGATCAGATTCGTGGTTTTCCGTCTGCTGTTCAGTAGTCGTACTACTTTCGTTGCTGGAATCTGCAGCTTGTTCCAAAGCAGATACGTCTATTACTGGGACACCGTTGACTAAGGTGCCCGTAGCAGTCTGAAAATAAGTTTTTTTATATAAAAATGTGTGCATCCATTAATCAGATGCCGTGTTTATTACCTCTTTGTTATTTGAAGAATTAAATATGATTTTAAACGCTTTTAATAGGTATAATTCGGTAAAATAGTACAAAATCAGTCGATACGTGTGTCTATGAATGAGCATTTTGTTAAATAGTATATATCCCAAACTCACCATATATTTTCCGATCATTGTTATGGATAATTTTCTACTTCTTCCTTATTAACTGTATGTTCCTAAGAGATATACCAGCTTTTCGGGGCACTATGGGCAACGCCTTTCTAATTCTTTGCGAAATATGTTTTAGCAACAGAATTTCTGACTTTAGTTTATTTATTTAACAAAAGACGAATTTTTTTTCAATTTCATTACCAGGTAACTATTATATTTGGAATTTAAATGGTTTTTGACATTCCGTCATTCCGTGTCAACTTTTTAAATTAATAGAACAGTGCTGATGACGTAGAGAGTGACACAGAACACAGAACGTTAACAACAAAGATCGTTGTTAAATGTCAAACTTATTTTTATTAATAATTATTTTTAAACTGGTTTCTTTTATGAGAATAATAAATTCTGTGAAATGGTATTTATTTCATAAATGTACCATATTTTTATTTACCATTAAAGGTAGTTTCAACTGATACAGTTTAGGATTTTGATATCCTACTAAATGAAGGTGATAGGCATGTAAGTTTTAATTTGTTTATTTACTGGCTCAATTTTATTTCGTTTTTACAATTATTAGATATTCATTAACTATATTATAACTATTTTTAAAATATAGGTATAGGTGTTGTTTCTTGGAAACAGAATTTCCTTATTTTGTAAACCTTTTTTATTTTGAGTATATGGTGAAAGAAAAGAAAATAATATGATTTTGCCATGGATACAATTTAGGATTTTGATATCCTACTAAATAAAGGTGATAAGAGGTAAGTTTTAAATTGTTTATTTACTGGTTGAATTATACTTTTTTAACAATTATTAGATAGGTATACAATTTATTTTAAAAATATTAAAGTGATGTAGATATGTAAATTTCAATTTTAGTAAGATATGTAAGTATATTGCTTCTTTGAGTAGGTAGGTAGGTAGGTATACGGAATATCCTTATATTGTAAATCTTTTATTTTGAGGATATATTTAAAGAAAAGACAACAAGATGATATTGCCATGGATGAATAATGACTAATATCCAATATATATCTCAAATTTGTAATATATACTACTATCAAATATTTTTTTTAATATATGTATGTATTTTCAATAAAAATGGTGTCAAATTTAAAGCATTTAACATTGTCTAAAGAGAACCCTACTTTTTTAATATCATATTAATTAATTCCTATTTAGCAAAGTGAATTTTAAATAGATTAATTGTTTTAAGTGGCAAATATAGCCCAAGTCTCACAGACTTGTGGCCTGTAAGACCTAGAATCTGAAAATTTTGATATATTATACCCAACTATGAGCTTTTAGATTGGTATGGTGTAATGAATATTTTGTATTTACTTAACATAACTACAATAGTCAAGAGAGTGATGTTTCAAACTAAATAATCAATTGTGGTATAAAGATAAAACTTGATCACAGTTTGAGAAAACATTTCTGCAAATGAAACAAATTTAGAATGAATTATGCATTGATAACTAATTACAACTTGTAAATGTTGGACATATTTTGATTCTCTACCATGAACATCAACAAAGGGATCCAAACTACAAAAACCAAGTACTCAAATGCAATCATGATTTTATCAATAATTGTATCATTATCAATTTATGTTTTTTCATAATACTAAAGTTGGCCAATTTTCATTTTTTAATGTTTTGTACAAAGATTACTAATAAAAATGTTCTCTTTTAGTTTAACTATGTATATTTGTTCAAGAATTTTATTGATACCTGTATTTTACTAAGAACATTAAAAAATAAAACTTTTTAACAAAACTTCCACCTTTTATTTAATAAATAGCTTTTTTCAATATTTTAAAATATTATAATATGAATTCCTTAGAGATTAGGTTTATAGAGATAATATTAGATAATAATTAACTTACAAGATTAAAAAACTATAAACAAAAATCAGGTCTCAGAAGTCAAATGTTTAACAATATGACTAAAAGAAGACACCTGTGGTAAAGTAATTTGGGAAGTAATACCTGTTTTTTTATTTTAAAAAATAATATAATTTGATTATAAAAAAATTGTTTTAAAACATTTTACTTATAATGACAATTATGTTAAAATCTATACTTTTTTGTTCACCAAAACTTCATAACAGAAACAGAAGCTAGAATATATGAGTGATATCATGCCAGTAATTCATTACAGCATGATACAAACAGAAAATGGTAAAAAACTACAATACAAAACAAGAAATTTAGAAATTGACGCCTGAAGTCAAATAGTATAGGTATTGTGCAACAAGGTGGAAAAGTAACACTTTTCTCACGAGTGTGTTGCACACCATACTTTTTCTACGACTGCACATTAATAATAAAAATAAAGACGTGAATTCATAACATTTTATTATTATTATTGGCTATAAAATAAACGGCACATACTTAATACAAAAAAAAAACTAATTTAATTAATATCGTAATTAATTGATACATTACTGCAATTTTGTATTGAGATTCCTGGTGTTTCATTTTTTCGTAACAGCAGCTATCAACTGTGGGAAAAAATCTACCTCACGGCTGAATTCCCATTTAAATGTACGTGGTGTTGGAAAAGACCCGTGAGGTAGATTTTTTTCCACAGTTGATAGCAATACGTTACTTTGTAGTTCTGCCAAATGTGTCAAAAGCACCACATTCCATAGCAGCCGTAGAAAAAATATTTTTCATACAGAAAAGAAGATTAAAAATAACAGGGTATCAGAATACCAGGATAAGGTAAGGTTTAGAAGATAAGTCACTATCAGGAAGGAGTATAAGATGTCTTGAAATAAGAAGAATAAAATTAAAAGACATTAATGTGAGGAAAAAATGGCCTTTAATTATATCATAATATACAATAAATTAATAGGCATTCATTATAATAATTATCAGCGTTAATTATTATTGCCCATGGTAGTGTTACAAAAAAAAATTATTTTACTACTATTAAGTATTTTAATTACCAAATAAAGAGATTTAAAAAAAAAAATTTGTACGATTAATATTAAAGGAGAAATTACATGGCAAAAATGGATATTTAACAAAAAATTAAGAAACCCGATCTTTCTGGAGTAAATATTACTTTTACAAAAAAAATGGTGACTATCATTTTGCAAGATGACAAAATTGGGAAAATTTTGACACCCACCAGAACCGTTAAAATAAGCAGAAAAAAGTTATGGGCAAAATAAACATTTTCCAATTTCATTCATGCCAATTTTAGGGCCATCTGAAATGAAGTTCTTGAAAAAATTTCTCTGTCATTAGTAGCCCTATCGGATAATTATTGTTTACGTTTGGGACTAATAAAATTGGGTAAAATCTTATATTTTGTAAGACATTTTCAGTTTTTGGCTAGCAGCATGAACATTATTTATTTTAAAAAGCCAAACTTTTTAGCATTTATTCCAAATTATTTGTATTTTAATTTTTCATATGGAAGATTCGGAAATTTTAAATTTTATGTTCTTTTTCGTCGTGCGAAATTTTAAAAAAGTGGTAGGTCCAATTGAAATTTTGCATATCACATGAAATTTCGGCGATAACCTTATCTTTAACATGGTACAATGTTCATGTCGTTGTCATTAGCCAAAAATCCCTTTTTTTCACAAATTACATAAAATTTTTATAGTCAATCCATTGGGTATTTCTATTTCTGTGTTATGAAAGGTGTTTGAACAGTTTTAAGCAAATTAAAATTTTATATGCATTAAAATTAATACTGGACCCGATGTGCAAAAATGTATTTTATAATCTTAACTTTAATTCCAAAATATGTAAAAAGAAACCTAAAAAAAGTAGTTTCTACTGTTTACAGGGTGTTTAAGAAATTTAGAACATTAAAATCGTAATGATGGACCCATTATTTTTGGTCAAAAAGCTAGTTTGGCCAACTTTTACAGCGTTTGGACCAACTCCCAATTAACCACACCTTTCTTTCAAGATTTGCCTATAATTACTGGTTCATTTTACAAAAAAATTACCTTTTTTCCTGTATTAAATGGTGACAGATACTTTAGAGTATATCTAATACAAAAAACAGTGTCGGCTGCGTTGATATTTAAAAAAAATTAGTATGAATGTTACTTTATTGTCTTCCTAATCTTGTAAGGATAAAAACTGTGGGAAAATAGTAAAATTCAATAAAGCTTTTACAAAAATATCACCCGTTAATGGACATTTCTTTTAAATAAATGGCGTAGTATCAGTAATCTTTGAAATAAGAATTATTTCGGTCCAAATTATAATATAAATACGACTTACGCTGACTAGTAATCCCACTTTTCTAACGGAGCACGTACTTATAAGAGCCCCAAACACACTTAAACACAACGGCTCAATAACATCGAATATCTCTTACCTGATGTAAACTAGCTGGCAGAACAATAAGCTGAGTTGGCTGAGGCTGAGCCGGGGGTGTAGTAGCCGGCGCTGGAGTAGGAGGGCTGCTGCTACCTCCTCCTGCTACGAAACGAGCTGTAGTTGCCATGGTTGCGTCACCAAGGCTACTCCTGTCGGTCTCTGAAACAACCAATAGCATCAAGATCTTTCCAGATTGGTAGTAGGTACATCGGATTTTTTCCTTTTGAAAATGCATTCATAATAATAAACTATGGCCGAGTATGTCAAGGAGGAAGGTAAGAAAGGTCAATTATTTTCCTTTGTCGACGACGATGTTTTTTACGTTTGTTATGAGTTCAATTTTTTGCTGATGATTCCGAAAAAATGAGCAACTAGAATGTATTTTCGAAAGAAAGAATGCAAAGGAAGATTTCGTTCTTACTTAACACACAAAATGTAATACACGAGAACATGTTTTTCTTGGTTTTACAAGTAATTAGTGCACTAGCAAAGACGACAAAGACTTGAAGTTATTAAAAATTTCTACATAAACTGACGTATGACAGTTACATTAGGTACAGCCTAAGATATTTATATCAAACAATGGAAGGTAGACAAAAATGTCATTAATAGTTGCAACAATGGGGTGCTTTCAACCCACTGGTTAATTTTCAATAGTTTTTAATAGGACAGCTTAGATATTAACATTAACTGACAATTACGTTGCAAGAAATAAATTACTATACTGAGGGCCGGTTTATCAATAGCAATTTATCTGTCAGTTAATACTTAACTACCAGTTATTTTGGAAATGTCGGTTTATCAACAACAGGTTAAATTTATCCGACAGCTAAAATGTCAAATATTTATCTGTAACTTTCAACTGGCGGTTAGGTCGATATCTGGAGGTTAAGGTCTATTATATAACCTCACTTTATGCAGAAGAGTTGGTTTGTTTTGATTCCGAAGTTTTTTGGTGTGTCTAATTTACTTGGGTTTGATCAAAGTGAAAAATGGAAAGTACTATAGTATGATTAAGAAGAGAGGATGCAATTTCACAGCAGATGAGAGAAATTTGCTTTTAAAAATTGCAAATAAACATAAAAATGTCATCGAGAATAAAAAAACGGATGGGGTAACCTGAAAATCAAAAATCACCTACCTATCAGTACAATATCAGTGAATCCTCAATAAGTTCTGTTCTAATATTGACAGAACAGTCTCTTTTTTCATCATAAATCGTTCATGAAAATCCTGGTCATCCCAATTTTCGAAGTTTTCTACTCTTTCCCTAACTGTATACGGGCTTTTATCGTACTCAAGAACTTGCACAATATCCTCGTCCCCGTCGCTATCCAGAATATAATCATTCAAAAAATGCATATTCATCAACAATCAAAAACTCTTCAGAAAGTAAAAACACAAATTTTTGCATAAACAAAAACAATCAACAATAACCTAACAAAACAGTCGTGACATCTCATTAATATGACATGATCTTGTTCTTGTACCAACCAATGAGATTGCTTACATTCATCCATCAGCATTGCCAACTTTCATTATCTATCATATAACTAGAGGATAAAAACGACTTGATAAACCGCTTCCGAACAAACTGGAACTTTATCTGCTAGTAGGTTTTATCTGCCAGATACCTAACTGATGAATAATATTGGCAATTGATAAACCGGCCCTGAATAAACTAAATTTAAGTCGTAGTTAGCACCATTTTTTAAGTAAATGGTGGTTGCATAACTTTAAGTAGATACATTTTTAAAATTGTTAAAAAACTAATCATACAGAAGTAAAAGCTTTGATTTATAAATAATGCACAATACAACAATGATAATAAATGATTTGAAAACTGTTTAGTTTCAACAATTTTCGTATCTCAACGGAGAACCGAGTTTGATGAAAAAACTGAATGTAATCCTTTTTTCAAGATGGCGGAAAACCCTCAAGGTTATTTTGGTCGACAATTTAAACTTTAAATCACATACTAGCTAGTGAAGGTGTAATAAACGAAATTAATGTCACTTGCCAGTGATCAAGGTCATAAAAATTGGAAGCATAAAGATCAAAGGAACCGACTAAAGTTTCGCTTATATATTATTTATATTTAATATAATTTTACAACCAGTTCATATGAATATATAAAAAATACAGTCCGCAAAGTGGATGTACTTAAATTATTTGTTTGAGATAAAATAATACAGATAAATATAACAAATAGAGTATTCTTATAAAAGTAATTTAAATGACTATGGGATATATAGAAGTAATCTACCAAACCTACCAAAATATTTTATACAAATAATTTTTTTTATAAGATCCTTATTGCATACCTATCTCGGTAAGTTTTGCCCAAAAGATTTAAATTTTGAAGATACTTTAACCAAATCTTCATCGAGCATACTTATTCACCATATGAAATAGCTCTTTTGTTTTATTTATTTTCAAAAGAAACTTTATTTGACAATCTAATAATTAAATCTATGCAACCACCTTTTGCTTATGAAATGATAGAAATTACGGATTAAGTTATTAATTAATGAAATTATTTTTGTATTATTATAATTATTTTGTAATAAGAACAGAATATTAGAGAAACTTCGTTTGACATTTTTATTAGATTCTAAAACTATTTTAAATGCTTGGCAACATAGTCCCGTTCTGACAGCTGTGACGTGCAATTATATTTATACTGGACAAGCCCAAGAACGATAAACATTTACCAGGATTGCCTAATCGGGCTGATTTGTCCGCCAGCTGTGTGACATCACTGCAGTCCTTCATTATAACGTTTACCATATAAATGCATGGAATTAATAGGAATTAGACAGTATTTTTATGATTTCTGTAATACTAACGTACCACTATTTGGATTTTTAAGATTAAACACTTATAATTTATAATAAATATTCTCATAAAATCGTTTTAATACGGCCGAGGACTGCAGTGACGTCACGTGCGATCGATTTTTTGGCGAACGTACGTCTTATGGGATTAAGCAATCCTGGTAAAATGTTTATCATTCTTGGGACGAGCCATAGTTAATTACGAATTTAATTTTTGAAACACACTTTTAGGTTAGTATTTCGATAAAAATGGATGTGATCTATGATTCTAATATATTCAAATACACCAAGTGCTGCGTTGCCGCATTTACGGATCCAAGATGGTAGTCGTATAGTAAACTGAACAGCGATTAATGGGAATACACAACAATTTCCTCAAAAACATGGGGAACAATGATTTTTGTCGGTAGAAAAATAATAAAAGTTTATAAAAATCGTTTTTTAGCCATACTTTGACTATAAATCACATACTATTTTATCATTTTAATTGGATTTTGTCAACTTTCGGTGCAAATAACATGGGATTAAAACTTTAATTTTTGAATATTTCATTAAAACGATCGGCTAGGTGACTTTTTTGTTTCAATCGATGCAGCGTGATATATTTTATTATATATTTCATATTCAGCATTATTCGACAAAATATAATAATAACAATATAAAGTTTATTACATCTTACAATGTAGTGGGTAGAAATAGTACAGTAAGGACTTGAATGTACCAAAAAATAGTGCAACAGAGTATAAAATATTCACTAACAAGAAATGTTACTATGAAATGTTAATTGTACCAAAATCTTGCTAATTATATATTAAAGAAAATAATTCCATTAATTAATAATTCGGTATATTATTCAGAAAACCAACACAAACAAATAAAACTATGCCATATAATTCAAATAATCCAATATCACACAAAATAGTAGCTTACAATTTAATTATACAAAGAGCATACGAACAAAAAACCTTTGATATAGGGGAAATTATAAGCATAAAACAAATAACTAGAAATAATGGCTAACCAATGCATTTTTTAAATAAACAAATTCATAAAAAAAGAAAAAATAGTAATACACTTAGTTTTTCCTTAACAAAGAACTATACTCACACCGTCAAAATTTTTGGAACCCCTCGTAGATTTTAATAATAAATATTTGTTTGTTTCAATAGCTGGTGGTCTTATAATTTTAGATAAAACTGGTCGCGGATAGAATGTTGAATATTGTCTGTTATTTATATCAATAAAGTAATTACTAATTACTATTAGGAAAAGAAGGTACCAAAATAACCCTATTAATAAATTTTTGGCTCTTAAATGACAATTAAACACGGGTATTTAATTTTTAAAGCGGTCTGTTCGTGTTATCAATATTGGCAACAGTGCTTTTAAAATTTACTTTACTTATGGTCTTAGTTATGCTATATTTTTAATATAATATAAAACACTTTCTGTCTTCAATATGATTAAATTTATTATTTTAGTATTTGCTTTATTATCAGAATCTCCTACCAAAGAATAGTTGGTGTATTCTTTGCTTCTACTGGGACAAGAAACTTGGTCGTATAGCCTTCACAGCTCAGGCCACAAATTATACAATACAAAAGAAAAAGAAGAAAATCCGATCGAAAATTGTAAATAATTTGGCAGTAGGCATTATGAATATGAATTAAACCTTATTATTAACATTTAGGAATTATTTTACAGAATAAAAAAATAAGAGACGAAATATATGTGCAGAATTTTGCACCAAAAATATTCTATAGAAGGATGTGTGACAGTTGGTATCGTCTGGAAGTACCTTTAGTTTGTGCAAATGAATATAAGTAGGTAAAAAACGCATTCTAAGGCTAAAAAAATTAAACTATTTGGATAAAAACTACCTCACAACTAATATATATATATATCGACTGGACACTCGTAAATCAAAAATGTTATTTAGTAAACGTTCAACCCATTTTATTTAAGCACTTTTTTACGAAAATTTAGACACTTAATATCAATTTTTTGGCATATTTCTGTTAGGTAATTTAGACCGGTATCTTCAGTCTAAAAATCGAGGCACTGATCACTGATTTACACTAAAACAAAAGCAAACACTAACCTTTCATTAAAATTATTCAATATACTGATGTGAACAATGATGAAATAACGTTACACAAATTAATAACAACACCAACAACTGTAAACTAAATATACAGTGTTTCTAACAATTTGAAAAAATTAAAAACTGGTAAAATGTGTAGCAATACCCTTTCTGACTCTAATCAACAATATTAAACGCGTTGGAATACAGCCCTTATGCTATTTAGTAATAAATGCAAAACACGGAAAAGCAAACAGGAATGAATAGTACACCTGCCCTAGGACGAGGTGTATAGGGGTTAAAAAACGAATTGTATCAGTAAGGAGGATTATCATGCGCTTTAAATACCTGTATGAATATTATTAAAACAAGATGGGTATCTACATTATCCTCTAAAATAAAAAGTACCGAATATAAAAATAGTTATTTGTAACACTAGTGCTATAAATGGTCATTTTGGCAAAAGTTTTACACAATATATAATTCGCATTATTTATGTTTAAATAAAATTATTTAACATTTAGTACTTTTTGTGTTTATTAAATTATGTTGGTACTTACCGAAATGACATATATGTCAGATATATCAAGTTTGAAATTTAAATTTGCTTTGAATATTAAATTGGAGTGATAAATAATAATAATATAAATATAATCAACCATGATTTCTTTTAGGTTATGTTATGATCTGGGATCTTAGACAAGGTCTAAGTCTGGGATCTTTGTTCTATCACCGTCCTAGTTAATTGTCTAATAAAATGCACAGAACTACCAACTGTGACACAAAAAAATAACTAGAAATGAAAGTTTCATTTCCACACTCCATTGAGTGTTACAATGAAGTCTACTGTATACGCGAATTATAAAAAGTAGTTTTGTATTTGTGAATTATAAAAATATATGTATGAATTTATTTTTAATGTACTTTTGTTTAAAATGTGCCGCATTGCGTTGCAAACAAGCTTCATAACGTTCTTGAAATTTGGTGTGGTGTTAAATTCAGTGGATACTCGACTTGCCGCTTGTTTGTTTTTATTATTTTTTACATAAATTGAAAATATATCTACATTTTCATCTGCAGTACAACACATTTTGGGATGAGGACTGCCAGTTTATAATAAATTAATAATAATTGTTTCATTTTGAAATCTCAATTGCATAGAACATTATATTATAGAACAAAATTACTTGAAATCAGGAAATGAAGGGCTACTCAAAATTTAAAAAAACAGAGGGTCCCATTTAACATACTGAAGATGCATTTTATTGGGCACTCCATTTATACAAAATTAAGTCTGTTGCTACATTTTTCGGGGCATATTTTGATACCGATAAAAATACAACTTTTTTTTGAAATCTCTTTTTGTATTTCGGAAATTAATGAAAATAAGTGGGGGTCAATATATAATGAATACATTTTAACCTGTCCTAAAAAAAATTTCTTACATTTTGTAACAGTAAAATGACTGTTTAAATAACAAACATTCAGCGAACAAGCCTCCGTACTATCGATACCTGTTTTTCTATGCTACACCTGGTTAGATAATAACGGGTGAGTCATAGTACTTGCACTGGGGGAGAAGTCATAGATAATATAACGTTTTCTGTTGCCGAAGCCCTAGAAACGGCACTGACTGGTACAGAGCAAAATTTTTGGTAAACGAATCATGTAAATATTTACACGGTGCACAAATAATTTGTCTTAACATTGTGTTTATTATATGGATTTTATAGATCTAAAGATATTGCCTCTTCTCGAAAATGTTCGTTATCCAATTTGTTTCTATTAATTAGAAGGGTTATACAGGGTGAGTCAAAATAATTGCAAAAAATTTAAGGACCTTTTTTCTTAATAAACATATATGTTTGCAAGCTTCCCCAAAAAGTGTCATCAACTTAAAGTTGAAGTAAATAAATTATTTATATTTTTTTTTTTAATAGAGGTGATGTTACAACAGATTTCCTTGAAGAACTCGAAATAAAAAGACATCTAGCAGATCAATAATTTAAATTAGTTAATGAACAAATAAATCTTGGAAGTTCTTCACTATTAAACTGTCTACTTTGATTAAGTCTTCAATTTTTATACATACATATAAATGGAATATATTTTCTGTAACTATCTATGCTTTTTGGATTCTTAAATCGTTGTAGAAAAAAAGCTACTAAATATTAAAGAGACCGAAGCAAATTTTTGTAAAAATTTTCACCACCTGTAGTCATAATAGACAATGGGGATCGAATAACATGACATCTTTATGTTTAAAACCAAATTTCACCCCTTGGAAAAGTCATAATTGAAAAAACGATGTAAGAATCGGATAGCTCATGGAATTTTCTTTAAAAATATTTGTATACGATTTTTAAAAATTGTCAATTTGGAAAAATGTGAAATTTTAAAAATTGAAAAATATAATTGTTCCTGTTTGGGGTAGTAAAGATTTTTTTAAAAATTTGAAAAAATTCACGGAAAATGTCCTTAAATACTACTTAACCCCAAACTACATAAGATTAGAATATTTTGAAAAATAAAAAAATGGCAGCCGTTTAAAATTTTAATAAAAACTCACCCCTTTTGTTTAAAGCCAAATTTCACCTCTTGAAATTGTCGTAATCGAAAGAACGTTATATGCATCGAGTAGCTCATCAAATTTTCTTTAATAATATCTTAATTAGAATTTTGGGAAAAATCAACTTGGGGGTGTAAAAAATTCAAAAATAACAAAAATGTGAAATTTTAAAAATTGAAAACATTACGGTACTATTTTAGGGTAGTTGTGATTTTTTTTTTAATTTGAAAAAAATCACGAAAACTGACCGTTACCTAAATTAAAGGATAGGCTATATTAGATTTGAAAATTTTGAAAAATAAAAAAATGGCGGCGATTCGACATTTTCAAAAAAATCGGTTTTGGGGTGTAATTTTTTTTAGGGGTGGAAATTGAAAAATCGCGATCCGTTACTGCACTTTCAGTTGTTTTTTCTACATTTTGACACAAACTTCATTAAAATCGTTGGGTGGTTTCGGATTATACACCTAAAGCCAATTTACTGGTTTTCAACCCCCAAAAAAAATTTCGAGAATTAACCGATTATGGATAAAAGCTTCCCAACTAATTAAATGTATTACACTAACCCTTACTCTATGGAAGTCCATCTAACTAATAACATTAAACAATACAACTTTTTAACAAAACTTCAACTTTTATTTCAAAAATTACTATCGTATGTCAGATTGACATATTGAAGTTACATTTTGTTTTTTGTTAATGTTTAATGTTCTTAGCCCCATCTAGTAATTTTTAATTTATAGAATTGAACCCTCTCGGTGTAAAATGCAACGCCATAGATCACCAAAATTGAATTACTGTTTTTTTGATTTAATTTCCAGTAAAAGTAAAACAAAAGCTCTGTTAACAAGTGACGTACAACTTGTATGAAAATTCCACCTGATTATTTCTTAATCGAAAAAGAGCCAGGTAGGTACACATCCATCCAGATCCATGATAATTGGGGGCTGAGAGAGAGAACTGAGAAAGTTATTGCTATAGCAATGCGCCATGGTTACCGAACTGGGGTTGATTTCGCTCACCTACCACTTGTTACGAATCAATGTCGAGATATCGGATGACAAGCTTGATAGTAGGGACGTCGACAATCTTGTTTATACAAAAGGAAACATTTTATTTATCTAAAGTACAATTCTATAAAATTCTTTTTGCTCTTGAAATCGTAGATATTAGATATCAAGAAAAAAAGTACCAAAACAATGTTTTTTAAATGCTGTATTGTTAACTAAACTTTAGTATTATTATTTCCATTAATTATGTCACAATAAAATATAGTTCTAACACAAGAAATGCAGCTAAAGTATCAGAAACAGGTTCAGGCAGTAAAATCCAAGTTGTATTGAAAGAATAGCGATAGAACCTTAACAAACGGGACTTTTTAGTCCCAACGTTTTTATATTTATTATACGACTAAGTAGATACAAAAAAATGGGAGGACTAGACAGCCCCCAATACAAAAACAACAATCAAGAGGGCAATCGATAGGCAGGAAAAGGAAAAAAGCCCAGGGGTAACAAATAAAGACAACATACGGTCTGTTCAACGAAACAACAGGAGTAAGAAAGACTAGAGAAAGCTAACGAAGTACTACGACCACCAGGAATCGACTGGTACATTTTAGATAGATCAGGAAAGCGTTCAACAACGTATGAAGGAAACAAAAACGTATTCAGTTCTTTGATCTTCAAGAGAATTCAAGTTTAGCATTGTTATAATCACAACTTCCCACAAGAAAAACCATTTTTGGGAACTAGCGCAACAACTAGATCTTTTATGGTATTAGTTTCATGAAGTGGATAATTTTCAAGCACATAGTTAAACTGAATTAGATTGAAATGCCTGGTGGTACTTCATTTTATTCAGTTTGAGCAGATTTATATTGCATCATCTAATAAGATGCTTACTGCTTATTCCTAATTTCCTTGTCTAAGACCTATCTCTTTATTGAATACTCATGCGCGAATATTTTTGAATTTTCCCCTTCCACTGCTAAAATATGACTACTTCTTGCCATAGAACACAACGTATTGCTACCCAGGAATACCACAATTTAAATGAAAAAAACCCTTTTAGCTGTCTAAAGGCAGCTTATATTTGCCGTATAGCCCCGGCAGCTCAGGCCATAAACCACAAAGTAGAAGTTCCAATTTTTAATTCGTTTATTTTTAATAGTGCGTTTAACAATAAAAATACTGCGATGTTCCAAAAAAACAAAATACAGATCCACTCAAATAAAATAAACTAACCTCTTTTTTATGCATAATAATATACGGATTGACAAGCTTGCCAACACAATTTTATAAGGGACACGATAATTTAGGGGGAACTACGAGAGTGGGAGTTGGTTCGCGCATGAGTATTAAATTTGAGCCATTAACGAGATGGGTCTATTGACAAAATTTCTTAAATTTTAGTTGCAAAGTTCCTCTTCTGCTTTCACTTCTTGAAGAAGTAAAGGAACTGTAAGCTTCTAAATACTTTTGTGATACATCTTCCTTTTTTTATCAGTACTAGGGTTATTCGTTATTCTTTTCAAAAAGACCAAAAATGAAGAATATTTTTGTTGTTAACCCGGGATAATGCTTCCCTTATTCATGACCAGTTTCGGAAAAGAAGAAGAGTTAAAATTGTTCTATGAAAAACGAGCGGGTTATACATATAGGTTATAAAAAAGTAAAAAGATTGTATCACATTAAAGTAGGATTAAAGTTAAATAAAAGTCTAGTTAAGTACAGTACCAGTTTTAATATAAAACAACAACAATTTTAAAATTATTCATTGAGCTGTTATTGCAAGTTCAAATCTTTTAATTACCTAAGTTATTACCTATAAATCTAAAATATCCTACATAAAATAAAATTTACTTACTTTGCATTTCTTGTGGGACTTGATGTTTCACTTACAGGGAAAGGTAGAAGTAACTGAACCTTTACAGGGGTAGGTATCAAATAATTCTTAAAAATTCTCCGAACTGCAGAGGATTTCAATAATTTTGTGGTCATATTTATTTTCTACTATATATTATTATATGCCCCGCACTGTATTTATTTTTGTATTTGATTTCTGTAATTATAATTTGAATGTAAACTGAAGTATTTCTTTGACCGTTGTTATAAATTATTTTTGATCCGAACTATAGTTAGTTTTTGAATTTTATCTCAATCATTATACCTCTAATTTGACTTTAAACAGAATTATTTCTTTATTATTGAAATTATTGATACATAATATAACCTTGGTTATGAATTATTTTACACCGAACTGTAAATATATTTTAATAACGACTAACAAGTTCGTAATCACATCGATTTACATCATATTTATGTTGATACTCTATAACCAATTTTACCGAAAGAAAATTATGTAATTAAGTTACACAGAACAGGCCAAGCAATGAAGTAAGCATAATACACCCTAATTACTAATTTGGGGACCCTTTGATACAATAACACAAACTAATTTAAGTTTCATCCAAGTCCTTGAAGTCTACAAATGGAAAATGATCGTCGAAATTAATCTGAATCGACCACAGCAAAGAATTTTGTAAATGTATGAAGTGGTGAAAATAATCCCTGTCTTATAAATAAACTATAAAAAAGGTCTTTGAATAAAACCCTGTACCAACCTTTTTAAATATATAAAATAAAGTGTCATCCACAAACAACATCCAACTGGACTAAAGGATATGTTTCACAAAAACTGGACGATTCTTCATACATCGTTAACATTAAATGAAATAACTATAGAAGAAATATAGTTAATATCAGACAGGTGCCAACACGTAACGAAACACAACAGGAAAATTTAGAAGCCAGGGAAGGGGAGGATCAGAAAAAACCAGAAAATGGAAGTAAAGATAAAGACCATAGAGGAATAACAGAAGCCCAGACTGAGAATAAGAGAGAAGAAAAGTCACTTACACCCGAAGAAGCAAGAATTGAAACGACAGGGAAGAAGAGTATACCTATTACAAGATCAAAACGAGAATCCAAAGTTCCTACTAGATTCCAGGATTACCAACTTTTTCGTTAAAAAAGGGAAGATGTTATAGTGTATTTAATATTGTTTGTATTGTAGAATGGCAACACTGAACGTCAGATGTCGGCGTTGTCAGTTGTCATAAGTCACAAAATATATTTTGTTAATGTAGAAACCACGTTTTGATAAAAAATAAAGCTTTAATTAGATTTATGGACTTTTATAACAGTTTGGATAACAAAAAAATTAAGGTCAACATTTTCATTCAACATTGTTAAAAAATTTTTACAAAATTTACAGTTTTAAATGTTGTTTTAATAAGTAACTTTGGATTAAAGCCATCCAGAATATAATTCAATTAAAGATTAAATAATAATGTGAAATTTATTGCATGTATTTTTTTTAACTAAAATTAGTGAAAGATGTTATTAAACTATTGTTTACTCTATATTTTAGATAATCATTTTACAGGCAAAATCATTTATTGGGATAAAACAATTTCATATTCAAAAACAAGGAAAATATCATTAAATACCTGCTAAATAATAAGTTTTATACTAAATATGAAAATTAATTAATTAATTAAAATATATATTTTTCAGTAATATGAAGAATCTTGAAAATAATGCTCATGTTTAATATCCAGTGATTATGAAATAAGATTCCTTCGTATGAATGGTATGACTATTATTTGTGTTTTATATTAAAACTTAAGGTATAAAAAAGCTCTAAAAATTGTGAACAATTTCTTCTTTTTTGATTTCAATCTTAAACTAAAGCTTTTAAAATATTTGTTGGCATAATTTTGATAAAAAACAATGTAGGTACACTGAACTACATTGTAAGTGATATACTTATCTTTTAAGTATTTCATTGAAGAGAATCTAAAGTATGAAATAGACAATTTTGCATGAATCTAAATTTTGGGCAAACAAAACTGTCGACTACAGTTTGAGAATTTCTACCAATTTTATTTGAACCAATTTATAATTATAATTCATTCATCAGATCAATATCTGTTGAATTGAATATTTGTAACATAAAAATGTATTTAATAAGTTGTTACTTTAAAAAAAAAATTGATTAAGGGTATCATTGGTGGTCCCAGTGATTATAGCTACTTTGAAATATGCTTAAATTAACCAAAAAGCAAGATTATTAAATACAAATATTTAAAATAATTATTCCAATGTTCCAATACTGTGTTATTCACCGATGTTGTGTCTTAAATATGATTTTACTGCATGTGTGAAGAAAAATTAAACCTAATTTATAAAATATCTTGTTATATTATCATTAGAAATAAATACTGTAAAACTCATTATATATGAACATACCTATAACTGTCAAGTATAATGTATAGATGTAGATAAATAAATTTTATGTAAAAATGAGTTATTAATATTCATACTGGTAAAGAAAGATTATGTTTAGGCTCTTTCTGACCAAGTAACCACATGGTACGTTCTATTAATTAAAATATTATTATTAGACCAGCTTAAACTCAAAGGGAGCCATTTGCATAAATAAATCAAATACTGAAAGCCATTGAGAGGTGCTAAAAATTAAAAAAATCGAATACCAGAATATTTAGTAAAAGCATGCTTTGTTTATCAACCCAAAAAAAATAGTGCAAATAACAAAAAAATTTAATCAATGTTAACATTTACCCAATGTTGCTATGTTGTTGTGTCGGTTGCTAGGCAGTCACCAAGGATACGAAATGGTCTTGCGAGTTTTGACAGGTGAATATATTCACTTTATTAAACAAGACAAAATCTCGTTTAATGTTTGGAATTATTCAAATAATTACACTGGTATGAAGGTATAACTCCATTTTTACAGTAATGTATTAATAACTCACTAGAACTGCCGTTTATTGATTATTTTACGCAGCTGAAGTACACGATGACCATTATCGATAAAAGAGGAAACTGCAATTGAGTCATATTCATTATTACGCGTTTAATCCGCAAGGTGCACACTAATCGATAATAGGACATGAAGAAACATTATAAATGCCAATAAATATAAATTGACTCCTCTTACCTCTTTTCATCCTGGAAATTACGTCACTAGTAGATTAATTAACAGTAAATATATTTTGGTTAAAATAAAATACAATCGGAAACATTTACGAACAATTCAATTCAACTAATTTTATAAAACACTGTTGAAAGTAAATGAATTTGTCATTATTACTTATATTTAAACAAACTGTAAACTATTATTTAATTAACAATAGTAGGTGGTACCCTAAAAATTAAGTATATTGAAATATTTACATTTATTTTTATTTGTGGCTCCATCTTTAGTTCTTAGTAATAATCCACATTTAAACCACTTTGTACTAAGTAGGAATCTAGCTGTTTTTTCTTAAAATGTTAATAGATGGCACTAGTAGTCTTAAAATCAATTAAATTTGTGAATCATAATGTCCGGAAAAATGTTCAGAGTATTTTTTTAAACAAATGTGATTAACCTCTAGTTGTTTTATTTTAATTATTTTTGTTTTGTAAAACACAATACCTAAATGAAAACAAGTTTGAGTTTAGGTCAAAATGATTGCAATTTATGTTCCAAATTATCCTTTCTAATCGCTTACCTCGTTAATAATGATTGACATTTAAGATTAATATCTATTGTTGCCTAAATTGTGCAATAAAAATACATTTTACAGAATTTGAAGTATCTGAAATTAGCATTCTACGCAAACTCAGTATATCGTATTAGGTATATTTATATGAACACATTAATGGTTTATTTATTTTATTTGTTATAGGTCTGTGGATTATTTGATAATATGATTCTTTAGATAACCTAATTTTATATAAATAATTGATATTAAGATTATTTGTTAACCGGTTTGATTTTTCATTTTAACAACATAATTACAAATAAATATTTAAGTAAATAGAAAGAAAATATAAGAATTATATAAAATTAATCCTGAATAATTTTGTCGAGATTTTTATTTAATCTAAGATCTAAACACCAAAAACTAAATAGCTCTGATGAATGATAGGTATTATTTTCTATTTATTAGATTTTCGGCATTTAAATGTTTTATTTCCCATTTTATTGTGTGATGTTTTTTAAACATAAAAAAATAATTGACCATAAAAATCAACTAAGTGTGGTAAACTGTGATTATGACATAATATGAGGTCAGGGTGCGATTCTTCAACGAGTAAATAGAGGGCGGCATGACTCTCCGATATAATCGCTTGTTTATTTTTCAGACAACTGAAACATAGTTGCCGTCTTTAAAATATTATCAGTAAATGCACGAAATTACAATGAAAAAAGAAAAGTGATTCGCTGATACATTTTTGACAAAAGAAGAAGCAAAAGTGTTTAAAATTTTGAATACGTATTTCAAAAAATCTAATTTTAAACCACATAACTACTAAATACCAAAATTGTAAAATGTTGAAATATAAGGTTATTATAGCTTTAAAATAATACGAATTCAGTTTTTTTTAATTATTTCAATGTTTTGTTAAAGAAATGTCGTTTTCAAAATAGAATAGGTAACACTTTGTGTTTTCCATATTTTAGTTTCATCGAATTTAATTTTATGGTGGATTTATGCAGGAGTTTTAAGTCTTAGTCATAAATCATAAATTTTATGTAATAAGTCATAAGAAAGTTCAATCATTGATTTTCAATTAAAATGTTTATACACTTGGTCATAAGTCTTAAGTTTTAGTTATAAGTCTAAAAATTATGATAAATTCACTCTGCGCATGTCTGTTAACAATGGACTAGTTTAGTAGGATCATATTAATCAAAATGATAGCAATATATATTTAGGATAAGATACCTACTTATTTATATTGGTATTCATTTTGCAATTAATTTTTCTCATTTCGTAAAATTTAGCAATAAATAATTAGTAAGTTTTAAACGTAGCGCCAACTAATAACCAATAATGAAGTGTGTTTAAAAGTCAACGTTGTCACATTTTAGCTACGTTCGTTTCAAGTATTCTCAAAGAACTGGCGGCACAAAACACCGTGTTCTGTGACTAACTGATTGTACCAGTTGACAAGATATATGACAGGAGAGAAAATCGTGTTTATCTGTAATAAACAAACAAGACCCCTATTCTAGACGGTGATAGAATAGAACAGCCAATAGAAAGTGGGCGTGGTTCTATTGAAAATGCCAAAACGGTATTCTTGAAATTCGTTCTCTCACTGTACCGATAGAAGGGTTGCTCCCCGAGAGAACAATTACTTCTATTGGTTATTTTTGAAGGAACCGCTATAACACCAAGACAAGGTGTTAGGGATTTTTATTTTCGAACCAAAAATAGTATAGAAGCAATTTCTTTCATAAACCAAACACAACCAAACAACAAATTAAACTAACGAAAATGACAGAATATTTTGTTTAGTGTTTTACTCCTTATTTGATAAAGTGTCAAACAGAGAACAAAAATATCGATATGTTTATCTCTTTTTAATGACAACAAATAAGAGAGAGAGATAAGTTTCTCGGTTAATATTAAAGCATATCGACAACATCGCAAATTTTCTACCAATCTTATTGAAACACGTCACTTACCACTTATGACGTATGTAACCATTAAATTTAAATTTCAAAAGCCGATTATGGCTAGAGGATTAATTTTATAAAATTTTTATTTGTACAGTTGAACCACTAAAAACCTATTTTATAAGATGCAAATATAAAAAAAAATCACTAAACTAGTCCATTGCATTTCAAAAGAAATTCAAAATATAACATAACCTCGTACCGAGTCGTATTTTGCTTTGTGCCATTTTGGGAATATTTTTCATTTATCTCAATTTCAATATAAAATTGGTACCAAAATGGATACAGATGACGGCCAATTAATAGAACTGGTGAGGCAGTTCTCAGTACTTTATAATGGATGGATTATTTGCTAAATGCGATTGCGCGAAACTGGCCAATGAATGGGAGCCTTCTTATGTTGTGACATTTCTGCATAAATGCAATGCATTTATCTTAAGACTTATGACTTATTACATAAAACTTATGATTTATGACGAACACTTAAGACTCCTGCATAAATCCACCATTAATCGAGAAGTAGTAATCTTAAAATGTTTTCTTCACAGTGGCAACGCCGCCTTCGTCCGACGTTGTTTAACTCCACACCGGCCCTGTGTGCTGTCACCTAATCCATCTGTGTGCTGCTCTTCTACACTTCTATGCATGCAAAACATTTCAAAGTAGATCAATCTGCGATACTTGAAAACGCATGTCAAGTTAACCGTGCATTTATCAATTGTTAAACGATTTGCCATTACAAATTTATCAAGCCAAAGTGAAAATAGAAAGAAGAATGAAGTGATTTGTGTTGTTTACATCTCGATTTGTTGACTAAATAAACTTGAAAAATGACCGTGAAAGAGTATTATTTATCGGTAACTACCAGTCGGTCGCCATCTTTTAAGTGACTACTCTTGCGAATGAACTTTTGAAATTCAATTTACACAAGGGATGTTTTTGTTTTTGGTGAAACTACGAAAACATTTTAAAAGTGCAAAATTGTAATTTTTGTTTAGGAAAAACGACGGCTCGCAAAAACAAAAGGTAAGGTTAGGATTCTTATTTATATTCACTTAAGTACATTTCAGATATTTTCTAAAACCACCTATTCGGTATTATTTGCACTAATTGTGTAAATTTATAATATTTATTAAGTACACATCAGCTAAGTAGATTTGTTTACTGTTTAGTTACTTAAGAACTCTTTTTTTATCGTATTTCTCTTCAGATACAGGTGTAACCATTACACATTCCAAATAAGGCTATATAATTTCAAGTAGTATTAAGTTTCTATAATAAATAAAATACGTAGTAAACCATTAAACAATCAACATTGTGTAAATATGACTAAAATACAATTCTATAATGAGTTTTAATAAATATTCGGAGGTTCCAATTCAAGATGTCATTTAGTGTTGTGAACGTGAATATATAAAGATTACTTACGTGGATAACCATTTTATTTATCCAATCCTAAAAATAACTTAATCTAGTCACGTGATCGTGTAATAACATTGTTATAATTTCAAACATAGACCTACAGTTAGAAAACGACGGAAGTCCACCAAAATCAATAAAATATTAACTTAAAATCGTACATGCTAAATAGATTAACCCCTAATATGATTGCTAAGGAAACAACGTTATTAATTTAATAATTGTATCAGTACCTATGTCCTGTTAAATAATTCTCGCCGTTGTTCTAAAAAAAGTGGGCCATATTTAATTTTGGAAACCAGGTGTTTCTGTTAAGAGTAGGTATTCCTATTCTTGTAAATTATATTAAACTTTGACGAGACTGTACTTTTGGGAGGTATCTACTTGAATTTACGTGCTAAAATCTCGTGTATTTTTTCCATATGCACAGTTAACGTTTTTTTTAATTTGTTCAGGTTAAAGGTCAAGTGGAAATAAATTATTATCTTATGGTTTATTTGGTAAATTACGTACAGTAAGTACAGTTAGTACAGTATTACAAACATAATTTTGTTAGGGAACAGTTGTTTTTTTTATTAGGATAGATATACTAGTGGTGAACAAATATTAAAGGAACAATATTAAGATTTGCATATTATTTGACAACTAAAAGATTATTATTCCAACTGGCAGTAAAATTTATTATTGTACTTAGGTACTCAATGAATACAGAGTACGTTTAAATTACAAATTAAGCCTAAAAGCAAGAATTTTCAAAATAACTACCAAAAGTTAGTACTTGTAAAAGTTGAACAAGCAAATTTAAATAATCTGATACACGTGTTAAAGATTATTTGAATGTATTAATAGAGATCATACAAAAGGCTTAAAAATAATATGAAATGCAAATAAACCTGGTAGAAGCACTTTACAATGTAAAATATCTCATTTTGCTAAAATATGTTGCTAGTTTTTTATCATTTTACTTGACTCAAAAAAAATGTACAAGTTAGAATGACTATCTTAAGAAAAAAAATAATTAGGCTATAGTTTATGTTTAATGAAGAAAACAAAATTAAAACTATGGCACAGTGGTGTTAGTTCTCTAAAAACTGATTCAGTAATTCTGGGAGGTTACCCCTAAGGATTTTCAGACATTAGAGATAAGGCAACTTCACATTATTCCAGAATCACCATTTTCTAAAAGATAATAATCACTAATTGATTATTCTAACTTATCTATGATACAAGACTATGAAAACTACATTTTTATGAAAAACAGGAAAACCAAATATCAAGTTGTAGTAATAAATAGTCAATAAATTGTCTATAGTAAAATAGTGATCCTGCAAGCATAATATAGATCTAGTAAATTTCTGAAAATACAGCATGCTACTTCAGAGATGACAGAAAGTCCATTACACAAAAAGTTTTACATTTACTGATTGTATTTTTTTACAAAACAACAAGATTTCAAAACTGTTTTGTTAAACAGAATCAAATGATCAAAGTTGGTGTAGAAAAATTGAAATTTTCTTGGTACAAGATTTTTTTCTTGTTTCATAAATTCTACTCTGTATATTTGTTGTAAGTATTGTTTTTTCAAAAAATTAAAAAATCCTTACTCTTATGTTGAAATTATAAAACAGCAAATGAATAAATACATTGTAGTTTTTCAAGTATATTATTCTTTTTCCACATTATCAAGTCAGTAACAAGTTAATAATAGAAGTTTGTAAATATCATCCAAAAAATGATTAGGTTGGTTGTAACATCCTTAATTCTATCTCAATTATATCGGCTTATCATTTTAAGACAAAGTTTTTGTGAGTTTGCAAACTTAAAGACCAAATTAATGCAATTTCATAAAGCAAATTATGTATTAATTACTAATAACATTACAATCATTTGTGCTTTTAGGCTATTATTATAATAATAACAGTTTATATTGGTAATATGTGATTCATACAAGATTAACAAAAAAAGGAAGCAAATGAAACAATTAAAGCATAAGTATAATTTCCTGGGTTAGATGCTCCACCAGACATTGGATTACAGTTCAATTAAAGTCCATCATAATTCATTCTGATAATCAAGAGGTTTTAGTTTAGCACAGGTCAACTCAAATCTTGTTTGGAGCTGCTTGTGTATTCAATCAGCTGTGAAGCTATAAATACCTCATCAATAGGACCTAAACCATCCTTAGAATCGCAAAAATACTTAAAAAAAGCAAGCAGTATCTTCTAATATCATTCAATCTTGATTGATCCTACTTATTGAACCATCCAAGTCCCTTTCTGGATTAAGAATATATACCTGTGTGTCATCTGCCTAAAAATTGAAAAATTGAAATTTATAAATGTTAGAGTATATTATGTTCATTAGTAGGCTATTTGGTTGTTATGCATATATGTTTTATTGATTTGTATGAGATAACTTTTGTCACTGTTACGTTTATATTAAATATACAGTTTTTTACCTAAAGCTAAACATTTTATTCAAACTGTGGAATTAGCTCTGCTAACAGGTTATGGGCCCAGAAGAATAAATTGGTTCTCGCTTCAGAGGTAATAAAAAATGGCAACAGAAGAAGACTTTAAAAAAATGCAAGTCGAAATTGCATTATTAAGAAAGCAATTAGAAAGAAAGACAAATGGAAATAGCTACGAGTGTATTGCTACCACATCAGTTGGAGGTTTACCGGAGTCCAAACATTTAGATGGTAAAAATTATTCTGAATGGAAGTTTTGGATGAAAAATTATTTAATAGATTGTGGTTTATGGCGTTGTATCGAGTATCCTGCTGGTATTATACCTGATAAAGATTTAGATAACAAAACCCTTGCCAAAATTAATTTATCAGTCAAATCAAATGTTATGTGTGAGACCAAGAAGGCAACTACAGCACAAGAGGCCTGGCTTAATTTACAAAAAGCTTACGAAGATAACGGCATTATTAGACGTATAGGTCTATATTCGTCAATTTTTAAAACCAGATTTGAAGATTTTAGTTCGCTAAACGAATATATAGATCGAATTGTTAATATTGCTGAGCAGCTTGAAAGCATTGGAAAACCATTAGAAGATGAAGTAGTAGGCGGTATTATTCTTGGTGGTTTACCTGAGAAATTTCAACCTTTAATTTTGGGAATTCAAGGTTCAAACCAGAAAATTTCAGTAGAATTCGTTAAAAATCTGCTGAGCCAAGAAAATGTGTCAAATACTTATAGTAAAACTTCTGAAAAAGCATTTACAATAAAAGAAAATCAGAAACCAAATAAAGGTCCACGTTGTTACCAATGTAATCAATTTGGTCACAAGAAAAATAATTGTTCGAACCAGAAAAAGAAGAAATCATTAAATTTTAATTCAAATTCAAATAAAAAGGCTTTTTACACTAACTTGGATGAAGAAGGAAGTAAAGTTCCAAATATGGATTGGTTTATAGATTCTGGAGCTACGTCGCACCTGACCAGTAACAGGAATTTGTTTTCAAATTTCGAGAATAACAGAAATCAATGTGTGTCGATTGCAAATGGTACCAAACTGTTATGTCAAGGAAAAGGAAATATAGACATACGTTTAAGTTCAAATGAAATAGTAACTGCAAAAGATGTACGTTTTGTTCCCGAATTGAAAATTAATTTACTATCTGTCGATCAAATGGTCAAAAAGGGAAATGTTTTACTTTTTGATAAAACTGGCTGCAAGATTTTAGACAAAAATTTTAAAATTAATTCAAAAAGTATTATTGGAACTGCAAGTAATATAAATGGCATGTTTCGTTTGGATACAGCTTCTGAGTTGCAAGCAATGGCAGTTGGAGATTCGCAGAGTATGTGGCACCGTCGATTAGGCCATCTAAATCGAATTTCAATGAATCTGTTAAAAAATGGTATGGCAACTGGAATTAATTTTTCCCTAGAATCTGGAATGGCTAATTGTATCGAATGTTTACAAGGAAAACAGCACAGAATGCCTTTTAAAAAGACAGGTGGTAAAAGAGCAAAGGATATTTTACAATTAGTTCACTCTGACCTATGTGGACCCATGCAAAATTTGTCAATCGGAGGAGCTAGATATTTCTTAACTTTTACAGATGATTTTACAAGATTCTCGTTTGTATATTTTATAAAATCGAAAAGTGAAGTTTTAGAATGTTTTAAAGAATACAAAGCCTTAGTAGAAAACCAAATTGAAAAGAAAATTAAAGTTATTCGAACCGACAATGGAAAAGAATATGTAAATAAAGAAGTCAAAAGTTTCTTAAGTCAAAATGGGATTGAGCATCAAACAACGATTTGTTACACTCCAGAACAAAATGGTGTGGCAGAAAGACTTAACCGAACACTTGTTGAAAAAGCAAGATCTATGTTGCATGATTCTTCTTTAGGCATTGAATATTGGGCAGAAGCAATAAATACTGCAAATTATTTAAAAAATAGATCTCCTACTAAAGCACTTTGCAAGAAAACTCCTGTAGAAATGTGGACTGGAGAAAAGCCAGATCTATCGCATTTAAAAATTTTTGGTTGCAATGTTATGATTCATGTACCTAAAGAGAAGAGACAAAAATTGGATTCGAAGTCAAAGAAAGCAATATTTGTAGGATATTGTGAAGAAAGCAAAGGTTACCGGCTCATAGATCCTGAAAATAAGAAATTGATAAAATCTAGAGATGTAGTTTTCTTTGAGTTTCCAAATTCTAAAGAAAATTCAGTTTTGGCCGAACAACAATTTTCTAAAGATGATAATCACCAACAATTCATCATTAGAGAAGTTGCTGTTGAAGAAGGGGAAAATAATGAAAATTGTAGTGAAACATCGGATTCAGAAGAAGATTTTATTAATATACCTGAAAATTTTTGTGAAAATATTGAAAATGATGCAGAAGTACCAGAAGCAGAAGACGTAGACGAAGTTCGCAGGTCTCAAAGAACGAAAAGTAAAAATGAAAAATATTTTAATTCAGATTTTATTACATATGAAGCAAATTTATGTAGTAAAGAAGATCCAAAAACAGTCGCCGAAGCTATGAGTAGTCACGATGCTGAGCAGTGGAAAGCTGCCATGGCGGAAGAATTAAATTCTCTTGAAGAGAATAAAACTTGGATAATTTCCGATGTGCCCCCTGGTCGTAAAGCTGTTAAGTCGAAATGGGTATTTAAAACAAAATATAATGCAGAAGGAAAAATTGAGAGATATAAAGCACGCCTAGTAGCAAAAGGTTTTTCTCAAGAGTATGGTGTTGACTATAAAGAAACCTTTTCTCCTGTGGTACGTCATTGCTCAATACGATTTTTGTTAGCAATTTCAGCACAGTTAAATTTGGATATTCAACAAATGGATGTCGTTACAGCTTTTTTACACCCAGAACTAAAAGAAGAGATTTATATGGAACTGCCAAGTAATGATAGTAAGAATAAACGGACTTGTCGACTTCTTAAATCTATTTATGGTTTAAAACAAGCGAGTAGGTCTTGGTATGAAAAATTGGACTCTACAATTCTTAATTTGAATTTCAAAAAATCAAAGTATGATCCTTGTGTTTATTTTCTGGTCACTGGACACAAAATTTGCATCGTTGCTGTTTATGTTGACGATCTGCTGATTCTGTCAAATGATGACAGTTTGACTTTTAAATTAAAATCTGAATTGATAAAAAATTTTAAAATGAAAGATCTTGGCAAGGCAAATTATTGTTTGGGTATGAAAATTGAACGAAAAGAAGATGGTTCAGTTACTCTTTCTCAAGAGAAATACATTGAAGATATTTTGGAAAGATTCAAGATGAGCGAATGCAGAGGTACATCAACTCCTAGTGATGCTAATCAAATACTTACCGCTGATATGTGCCCTAAAAATAATGAAGAAATGAAAGAAATGGAGAACATTCCATATCGTGAAGCTGTTGGCTGTCTCCTTTATGCTTCAAACGGAACTAGACCAGATATAGCACATGCAGTAGGTGTGGTGAGTCGCTTTTGTAATAACCCTGGAAAGGTTCATTGGCAAGCAGTGAAACGAATTATGAGATATCTCAAAGCCACTAAATCTATGAAGTTAATTTTTAAGAAAAATGACGATGATTTAAAAGGGTTCTCTGATTCTGATTGGGCTAACGATAGAGATGATCGTCGGTCAACAACGGGTTTTGTGTTTCTTTTATCTGGAGGAGCAATTTCATGGAATTCAAAGAAACAACAAACTACGGCTATTTCAACTTTAGAAGCTGAGTATATGGCTGTTAGTTGTGCAGCTCAAGAACTGATATGGTTAAAAGGTTTACAAAATGAAATAATTGGAACTTCTACAAGAAAATGTATAACACTTTTCTGTGATAATCAGGGGATGATGAAATTTGCAGAAAATCCCATTGTGTCACAAAGAGCCAAACATATTGACGTTAAACATCATTTTATTCGAGAGAAGATCGAAAATAAAGATTTTGAATTGAAATATGTTTGTTCTAAGGAAAACGTAGCTGATTTTCTAACAAAGAGTTTATTTAAACAAAATTTTGAAAATTGTGTAAGAAGAGTTGGTTTATTTTTAGAAGAAAAAGAAGAAGCCTAGAATAAACATAAAGAAGGGGTGTTAGAGTATATTATGTTCATTAGTAGGCTATTTGGTTGTTATGCATATATGTTTTATTGATTTGTATGAGATAACTTTTGTCACTGTTACGTTTATATTAAATATACAGTTTTTTACCTAAAGCTAAACATTTTATTCAAACTGTGGAATTAGCTCTGCTAACAATAAATATGTTAAAAACAGTTGGAACAATAACGACACATTGATATAGAAAATTCTCCAATTTAATAAATTGAGAAGTAATTTTATCAATGTCTACCACGTGTCTGCTTCATAATTTGACAGTACTGTCAAAAAATCCAATGTAATGAAACATAGCCAGCCATAGTGATTAGTTTTGTCAAATGCTTTTGTATAATCTAAAATAACAAGGGATGTAAGTTTATTATCATCAATTGAGCATAAAATATCATCAGTTATTTTTAAAAACTTAGTAATGTCATTGTACTACTGCATATTTAAAGTCTGGTTAGTGAGGATTAGTGTGTAATTCGATATGTGACTTAAGCTGTCTGATCAACAACTTTTGAAACATTAAACTTTGTATTAATGCTACCTTAGGGATAGATATTATTACAGATTTCTTCCAAAGAGATCGAAAACATTGTTATTGCAAGTTGTATTAATCTGGATCCACCCTGTACTATATTTTATATTTTTTTATCTACCACTAAACATTAATAACAATTTTTTGAGTTAGTAAATACTTTTTCCAATTTTCTATTTCAAGTGAAAATTTAGTTTGATGTTGGCTAAAATCGCATCAAGGGTTCTTTGACGATTTCTTTATTATTTACTCAGTTAATTTTAGCCGGTTTCAATAGATGGAAGCACTTATCAAGAAATTAGATCGTAGTCGTGATTCCGGTCCCTTTAACTCTCATAATAATACAGTGTCGGTTCGTTACAACTTACAACACAGGTCAATAAACTGTGGAAATTATCAAATATATACACTACTTACTTTCAAATCAATTCTATCATTAATAACAAATTTGAATCATAGTTCTTTAGCTTTTGTTGTAAGAAATTAAAATTTTTATTAGGATTTAATGTAGGTGGCAGATATATATACGATGTTGGACAAAAGTAAGGAAATTTTTTTAATCACGTCAAATATTTAAATAACTTTTATTATCTGCTACTAACTGCCAGTGGCAAAATTAAATAGTTTGAAATATTGGCATTGTTGATTATATGTTTGAAAGAATATTATTATTATAATGTTAACGTTGCCTAGCAACAGGAAATTAACGTTAGAGAATGTTCATTATTATTGTACTGTTGGAAAATGTTATTAGTGAAATTAAAAAGTTATTGGGAACAAGTTTTTCGGAAACCATTTGGCTATAAAGGTGGGGATTTTATCTTCAAGAAGTAAGCCGTTAAATTTTCGAAGAAGGAAATTGCTTTTAAATTCCTGCGGTATTCCATGAAACAACGGTAGGCATTTTTATATTTTTCTACTGATAAAGCAGTATTTATTGCATCGAAGAATTCTCAGGGTGTTCCAGGAATGGAAAAATCATCGTCACTATTAATTTTTCATTTTTACTTTTTGAAAAAACCTTAGAGCAAAAAGAAACAGGAAGGAGTAAATGCAAAATGACCTTGAGTCCGGAAAGGAGATTGCAAATGGCGGCCAATTGTCAATGGATGAGTTCTATAAAAGGGAAATGTTGCCAAATTAACGAGCAAAAAAATACTGAAAAAGGTTAGTCGCATAAGGAAACAGTTTTTCCAATATATTTTTGGTTTTTCTTATGTATTTTGGGCCCCTTTATCACCCGTGTTGTACCCGAAAGATATGGAGGTCTTTTAACATATTTTTAGTTTGTAGTATTTTACTTCTTACAGTTGACGAAAAACTAAATGTCAGCTGTCAACACATACACGTATCATTAGATATTGTCCTGTTATTATTTAGCATTGTTTGGCTTCGTGTTTTTGTATTACTGCTTTAAGCTACCTTTTATATTTAAATTGGTATCTTAAGTCCTTCATAACATTTTCATCTAGGAATGAATAAAATGCTTCAAAATGTGGAGGATTAAGTCCAGTAAAGTATTTAAACATGATATTTGTCGTTTTTAGGTTTTTATATGAAAAATAGTTTTTTCTGTACGAGTATTTCCGTCCACGGTGAAGATTTGAATATACTTGTACTATCTTTTGTTTCAATTTTTGTAATTTTTTTTGGTTCAGTTTTTCTTTGCCTTATAAAATTAGTAGAGCTATAATTGTGTTCCAACATATTTGTAGTGGGTTTAATTGGGAAATTCTTAGATTGATTGTCAACATCTATTTGATTGTCTGAGACACTAGCATGTTCTTGTACATCAACTTGAGTTATTTCTGCATTTTCCTCAACTTCAGTAGATTCATTATTACAATAAGGTTTTGGATCTACGCAATTATGAACGAAATGTTCACTACAAATATAGGTGGTTTTGTTGATTGTGGCAAAATTCAGATTTTGGTTGCCACATAAATCAATCCATTTGAGGCATCTGCTCGGACATTTTCTGGGTTTAGGAAACGGAATAAACTTAAGAGAATTCCTTCTTCGTCCTTTAACTAAAGTTCTTGTATTATTTCTACAATTTTGATATGCACAATGCTTCATCGCAATTTGTATTGTGGAATCACAACAAAGATACAAATCCGTGTAGAATTACTCTTCTCGATGGTATTTGCAATAATAAAAGCAGATCAGAGTAACACAAATCACTAACAGATAAATTTAGAATAAAAAATCAGTAATACAAAAACACGAAGCCAAACAATGCTAAATAATAACAGGACAAATATCTAATGATACGTGTATGTGTTGACAGCTGACATTTAATTTTTCGTCAACTGTAAGAAGTAAAATACTACAAACTAAAAATATGTTAAAAGACCTCCATATCTTTCGGGTACAACACGGGTGATAAAGGGGCCCAAAATACATAAGAAAAATCAAAAATATATTGAAAAAACTGCTTCCTTATGCGACTAACCTTTTTCAGTATTTTTTTGCTCGTTAATTTGGCAACATTTCCCTTTTATAGAACTCATCCATTATAATTTCCGTTTCCATGGGCGTACCGTAGACAAAATAAAAAAGTATATTAGGGTTATATTTTGAATAAAATTGAACCAATCAAGTGTGTGAATACAATTAGTGTTGTAAATAAATTCAAATATTGATTGTAAATATAAACAATGAGTCAAAATGGCCGACTTCCATCGCAGTTAATATTTCACAGACTCCTTCCTTTTTCTTTTTGTTCTAAGGAAAAACACACTCCATTAATTAGCTCCATGAACGTTTTGGTAGCAAAATAATTTCTCCTCGCACCTGATGCCTACATTTGGGATACGGTAAAGGTCAGGGAAGTTTTTGTGGTTAGTTTTGGCCACTTATAGAGGTCTCTATGGTAAAATTGTGATACATACAACTCTTCAAAGAAAAACATTAAAATATCTTCACAGGGGACATCCAAGAAAATCTGCTGTGAGAGCATTATCAAGGTATTACGTTTGGTGGAAGATCTGACAGCTGAATCGACTAAAACAGGCCGTGAATCTCCAGAGAGAACATTTTGCAGTTGCTTGGCTGTAACATGACGAGTTCGCACAGTCTGAATTCTTAAATAAAACGCGTGTAAGTACGCGTGTAGCAACGTAGCTGATAATCGATTTGACAAACGTTAAAATTTGAAAAACTAGTGATTTTGACCTATGACCTAGGGTCAAACAATATATAAGTAATATTTGTAGTCAGGACGAATGTGCCTTTTGATTGAAATAACACATGATACACGTTAAAAAGTAATGATTTTGACCTTTGACCCCCTTAGGGTCAAACGATGTAGGGAATATTCGTAGTCACGGTGAGATTAGCTTTCGATTGATATGCTACACCATGTACGTAGGAATTTGAAAAAATTCGATTTTGAGCTTTAACCCGCGTAGGATTAACAATTTAGGTAATATATGTAGTCAGGACGAAGGTACCTTTTGATTGATATGCCCAATGACGTACGTTACCATTTGAAAAAGTTTTTGACATTGACCTTTGACCCGCTTAGGGTCAACCGATTAGGCCCAAAGTTATTCCTAGAGATGCCTTAGATGAGTACTACGTACATACCAAGTTTGAAGTCTGTACGTCAAAGCGTTCTCGAGTTAACGTGCGGACAGACAGACAGACGGACAGACAGACAGACGGACAGACGGACACGTTTAGCATGTTATAACTACGCTGATGATAGATCAGCTACGTAATAAGGGTCATCTGCAGGATTAGTACACCTGGGAACTGGCCATGTATTATAACTTCCAGTTTCTCTAAACCTTTTTAAGACTCTAGAAACGCTGGATTGGTTGATTCTCATGACTTGAGCAACATATTGCTGAGATGGTCCATCTTGAACTAAAGCCACGATTTGAGCTGGTTGTTCCCGGAGTTTTGGAGCGCCACCTAGTGGCAATTGTGATCGCGAATACGAACACGAAAAGGACGAATTGTCAAAAATGACAAAATCACGAGCTTAGGTTGATTACCACATACTTGTAATGTAATGTAGGTAGGTGTAATATGAAACGCTCAAGAAAAAATTATGGCAAAATTTAATTGATACCCAAAGTTGTTCTACTTAAAACTGATAATTGATATGAATTAAGAAATTATTGAAAACCTCTATGCAGTTGATATCAATTAACAAAAACCTTTTATTTTCAGGTTCGGATGGGGTGTAAAAGAGATTGGTGCCATGACAGATAACCGCTGTTTTTCTGGAGGCGGTGAGTACAATAATTATTGTTAATTAAGTATATCTACGCCTATTAAATTATATCGTGTGATTCAAATGTGAGCTTTTTAAACTTAAATTTAAATGTATACTGTGTTCAACAATATAGTGCCTACAATAAAAAATGACTGATGGTAATAGACCACTTTTATTGCGATCGTTTGTCACGGTTTATGGCAAAATTCTAGAATATTACCCCTTAATGAATTTCGACAATTTTTTGCTTAGGGCCTTTTTAAGGTATTTTTAATGGAATGACATAACCTAACCTAACCTGACCTAACTTTACCTAACCTAACCTGACCTAACCTAACCTAAGAATTAACAGTCTGTTTGAGTAAGATTAATAAAAACTCTTTGTTTTAAACAAGAGCAAACAGTTCGCGCATGCGCAGAAGTAGTAGTGAACATGGATGTCATCTACTAAAAATAATTATTTAAAAAGAAAAATTATGTAGTGAAAAACGTTTCCGCGGAAAAATTAGCGGATTTCCAACATTTCCCCATCCATACCCTGTCTGACCACGCTATAATTTATCGGATATCGCACATATCGCCGTTTTTTCGCGATTTCGGTCTTCAATCGCTCCAATAATGCACAGTAATAGTCGCTGTTGATTGTTTTTCCCTTTTCCAAATAGTCCATGAACAATATACCGTGTGTATCCCAAAAACCTGAGGCCATAACTTTGCCAGCTGACTGTTGAGTCTTTCCACGCTTTGGTGGCGGTTCACCGGCCGCATTCCACTCAGCTGACTGTCGATTGGACTCAGGCGTGTAGTGATATAGCCAAGTTTCATCCATAGTCACATATCGACGCAAAAAATCGGGTTTATTACGACTTAACAGCTGCAAACACTGCTCAGAATCATCAATTCGTTGCTGTTTTTGGTCGATTGTGAGCACGCGCGGCACCCATTTCGCACAGAGCTTCCGCATACCCAAATATTCGTGAACGATATGTCCAACACGTTCCTTAGATATCTTTAGAGTGTCAGCTATCTCGATCATATTCACTTTACGGTCACTCAAAATCATTTTGTGGATTTTTTTGATATTTTCGTCGGTAACCACCTCTTTTGGGCGTCCACTGCGTTCACAGTCTTCGGTGCTCATTTCACCACGCTTGAATTTTGCGTACCAGTCAATGATTGTTGATTTTCCTGGCGCAGAGTCCGGAAACTCATTATCAAGCCAAGCTTTTGCTTCAACTGTATTTTTTTCCTTTCAAATAACAATATTTAATACCTAAACACAAGAAATTCTTTTTTTTCCATCTTTTTGAAAATAACAAAAGTTGCTTCACTAAAAATGCAATATTTCACAAACTAATAGTCCGACAGCTGTCAAATTTTTACAAATTTTTGAAGGTTGATACTATCTAAAAATGAAATGGATTTAATTCTAATGTCGTCATCTATAGGTCAGACCGGGGCTTTTCAGCCGACCTGTTATCTTCACCGATGGATCTAAGATAAAAGAAGGTTCAGGATGTGGAATTTACTCCAGATCCCTAAACCTAAATATAAAATGGGCAATGGGTTGTAATTCAAGTATAGCTCAGACAGAGCTAACTGCCGTCTCCATATCCGCAAAAGAGATTACCAAAAGAGAAATCACTGGCAAAAACATACGTATCCTTATGGACAGCAGACAAGTACTATTAGCCCTGAATAGGTCACGAATCACATCAGGTCTAGTATTAGAATGTCACGTGGCCCTTACGGAAGCCTGCTACAACAATGTGGTTACTCTAGGCTGGATAAAAGCTCCCTTGACAAATTCAGGGGAAGATGGGACGAAGAAAAAGATTGCATACTATCCAAGGAACTTCTGAAATATCCAAATAGCAAAGCAGCCTAGAAATACGTGGCCATGACCAAAAAGTACCTGCGGTTGGTCACAGGTATACTTACTGGCCATTGTCACCTACGAAAACATGTGAACAGGTTGGGTTTATCTGACAGCCCACTATCTAGAGGATGTGAACAAGAGGATGAGACAGTTGAGCACGTCCTTTGTGACTGTCCGGCACTCTTTCTAATAAGACTTTCTGTATTCGGCGAGAACTGGCTAACACATGCCAATTTGAGGGAGCTGCCTACAGGCGACGTTATCACCTACTTTAAACAGGTAGGATGGTTGACGAGCCAATAGGTTAGGCTCAATCTCAGAAGGACGTACAATGGGCCAAATGTGGCCTAAGTGCTGTGCAAATTTAATCTTGACCTGCATCCTTTACCCAAACTTGACAATACCTGAGATAAAAGAACCCAAGAAGTTTATCAATCCCCTTTTATTGTAGGCACTAGATTGTTGAACACACTTTACTTGGTACATCGTAAATGTATTGTTATTTATTGTGCAAAAAAAATGAATTTTATTTCATTTTGTGGGGTTCCAGACCAAGCAAAACTTTTTATCAAGAATGACATTTTTTACCTATAGGCAACCCCATCCTTGGACACGCTGTACACGCATATTCTAAAACTATATGAAGTTTAGATAACAGTGTGTCCTTTGCCCAATGGTTCAATCGACTTCCCAATAGACTAGTTCAGTAGGATCATATTAATCAAAATGATAGCAACTTATATTTTGGATAAGATACCTACTTACTTATATTGGTATTCATTTTGCAAGTATTTTTTCTAATTTCGTAAAATTTAGCAATAAATAATTAGTAAGTTTTAAACGTAGCGCCAACTAATAACCAATAATGAAGTGTGTTTAAAAGTCAACGTTGTCACAGTTTAGCTACGTTCATTTCAAGTATTCTCAAAGAACTGGCGGCACAAAACACCGTGTTCTGTGACTAACTGATTGTACTAGTTGACAAGATATATGACAGGAGAGAAAATCGTGTTTATCTGTAATAAACAAACAAGACCCCCTATTCTTGACGGTGATAGAATAGAACAGTTAATAGAAAGTGGGCGTGGTTCTATTGAAAATGCCAAAACGGTATTCTTGAAATTCGTTCTCTTACTGTACCGATAGAAGGGTTGCTCCCCGAGAGAACAATTACTTCTATTGGTTATTTTTGAAGGAACCGCTATAACACCAAGAGATGGTGTTAGGGATTTTTATTTTCGAACCAAAAATAGTATAGAAGTAATTTCTTTCATAAACCAAACAACAAATTAAACTAACGAAAATGACAGAATATTTTGTTTAGTGTTTTACTCCTTATTTGATTGTGTCAATCAGAGAACAAAAATATCGATATGTTTATCTCTTTTTAATGACAACAAATAAGAGAGAGAAATAAGTTTCTCGGTTAATATTAAAGCATATCGACAACATCGCAAATTTTCTACCAATCTTATTGAAACACGTCACTTACCACTTATGACGTATGTAACCATTAAATTTAAATTTCAAAAGCCGATTATGGCTAGAGGATTAATTTTATAAAAATTTTATTTGTACAGTTGAACCACTAAAAACCTATTTTATAAGATGCAAATATAAAAAAAATCACTGAACTAGTCCATTATATTAATAAATCAAACCTAAATAAAAATACATAATCAAGTTTGAAATGCAGTTAGTTAGCGCCAAAAGACAGACATTTTTTTTGCCGATTCGCGTATTAACCGTACTACAACAACTAGTTTCTTGCTGGGTTCTAAAAGACATGCCACTGTGTCGCGGCACGAGCGCGCTTGGCCTGTCCGTCAAGGGTTGTTGCAGTGTTGCCACAACAAAAAATATTAATAACATCGGAAAAACAATATTTCCTCTTTTATGGAAATTATTTAGTAAAACGAACATTTTAAAAAGGCGACTCGCTTTCACCATAATTAGTTTTTCTGTTTATTGATTTTTGGTACGTATTTGTCGTATAGGTGTGGTCATGTGTGTGGTGAAACGGCAGCAACGCTAGATAGTCATCTGAATTGATTAAACTTGTGTTGAGCATTAATTTAAAGTTGTAGGGGAAAGAGGTGAACGTAACATATTTATACACCCGGTAAAATTCAAAAAGAAATTGAAAAAGGGGACTATATAATATAAATAATTGAAACATTATATAGCGTCATATTATTATTATTATTATTATGGGTTTTTCGATCAAATACAGGGTGTTTCTTAAGTAATCTAAAATATTATGTGGGGCGCTTCGTTACTCAATTTTAAGACGAAAAGTTCATATAAGCATGTGTGATAGGTGTTGTCGTTTATGAGATACAGGGTGTTGTACGTGAAATTAATTTTTCTTGGTGACGCTACTGATTTATATTTTTTTATTATTTTATTACAAGCAACATGTGTTAAACATAAAGAAAAAATAATACATTTCAGAGCAAATGTTCAAAATGTCCACCTCCAGCTAAAATGCAAGAATCCGCTCGATGTCTAATGGATTGTCGAATACGTTCGAAGATAGCAAGATTGTTACGAATAACATTACAGCCGTCTATGATACGATTTTGAAGATCTTGTACGTTTAATATCAGTGTTGTGTAAACAAGCGATTTCAAATATCCCCACACACAAAAATGCAGAGGATTGTGTCCAGGTGATCTAGGGGGCCACGGGTGTGGAGATCCTCGTCCGATCCAATGGCCTGGAAAAACATTATTTAAAAACTCGCGTACAATCACTGAAAAATGTGGAGGAGCTCCGTCATGCATGAACCACATGCGCCTTCTAATAATAATAGGTACATCTTCCAAAAGAAGTGGAAGTTCATTTTCTAGAAAATGTTGGTATGTCTCACCGGTTAACCGTACAGGAAGGAAAAATGGTCCAATTAAATAATCATCGATAATGCCAAGCCAAACATTGACCGAAAATGTTTGTTGAAATCGTTTTACACTTATGGTATGTGGATTTACATCTGCCCATATGTAGTCATTATGAAAATTCATAATCCCATGTCTAGAAAAGTTGGCATCATCCGTAAATAGAATATTGGCCACAAAATTCGGATTGTTCGCGATTTCACGTAAAATCCATTGATAATACTGTATGCGTAATGGATAATCAGTAGGTAACAAATAATGTTGAACACGTTGAACGTGATATGGATACAATAAATTATCTTTTAGAATATTCCAAACAGTTTTGTTACTAACATTTACTTCATCTGCAACTTTTCTTGTACTCGTTTCTGGATGTTGGTCAATAATTTGAAGAATCTGGTTTTCCAATTGGGGATTTCTCACAGTTCTGGGTCGTCCAATAATATTCTTCGATTTAGCAAAAGTTCCAGTTTCTTGTAAACGAATATGTAACTTAGTAAACGTATCTGAACATGGTAAACGATTATTTGGATAGCGCTGGGCATACGTACGTCTAGCTTCTAAGGCATTACCATTCGCTAATCCGTACAAAAAATGCATATTAGCCATTTCAACATTAGTAAACACTGGCATAGTTATTAACTAAACACAGAGTCAATCAAATAAAAATGTACGATTTTTGCGTTGGTTTTCAAATTTGACACTTGTCGTCAACATTATTTCAAAGGCCACTTAGAATAAGCATGTTTTTGCGTATTACTTCTAAAAACCAGTAGCGTCACCGGGAAAAATTAATTTCACGTTCAATCAGAACTGACTTATTACAATAAATTCAACACCCTGTATCTCATAAACGACAACACCTATCACACATGTTTATATGAACTTTTCGTTTTAAAATTTAGTAACGAAGCGCCCCATATAATATTTTAGATTACTTAAGAAACACCCTGTATATGCTGATTATTAAATTTTCACGTAAATTGTGTTACAAAAAAAATTCTAACTCTAATAAAATATTTTAAAAAATAATATTTTTTTATATTAATCTTCTTTGCAAACATTATTTTGTGACAAAAAGTCCTCTAAAACGAGTAGAGCGTGTGAATTTCCACTTCTCTCTGAAATTTTAAATATTTCTGTAGAATCCATTACTTTTTCGACATTGTGGCAACATCGCGAACGTGTGCTCCGTTTACTCCCGTATCGTTGATCGTTGCATAAGAGTAATCAACGACAAGAAGATGAGCCGAAACCAAAACGCACAAAAGCGGTGAATACCGAATCCATGGAACGCAACCGATCCGCAAGAAAGAAACATAGCGGGCTGTAGAATTGTCGCAACGTTGCCAGATCGATTCCGCTTGGATTTCAAACCGATTTTCGTTCATATTTTTACGTGTACCGTTTTGTATCACGTTTATTATCAGATTAAACGAATGAATAAACACAAGTTAACCTTTAAATAAAAATTTCCAGGCAATTTTATATTTATTATTATCGTTATTGTGATTTAAAATAACTGATTCGTGTCAATTGAGGTATTTTATTAAAGCACAGAATAAAAGTAATTATGTTAGTTTATACCTGTTTTTTATTTAAAAAAGGTTTAAAGAAAAACGCAAAGTCGATCCCAAAATGTTTAATTAGAAATTTGAAAGGTTGCAACTAGTTTCGGTGTCATCAGATCATCATCAGGTTATAAAAATACAATACGATGCAAATTGAAAGAGAAAGGCGATAATTTATTAATAATAAGTAAAGGAAAGTCGAGAAAAGAAAATCTTTTTTAGATTAATTGTCAAATTTCAAAAAAATGATGAAACAAAAGTGAAATTTGAAAGAGTAGACAAAGCTAATGTTACGAGGGTTGTCTGAAAAGTTTCCGAAGATGGTAGCACTGGTAAACAAAAGTTGGGGAATGTGTTTGCGCATGCTTTGAAAGGTACCCACTCAAATTTCAGCCATTTTGGACGTGCAGTTGTTGTTTGACAATCATTTGAGTGAGTCGATGTGAGGGTTTTTATGAAAATGGAAAAAATCGAGTATCGAGCTGTCATTAAATATTTGTTTTTGAAAGACAATACGCCTACGCAAATCAAAGACGAGTTGGACGCTGTGTACGGGGACTCTGCACCATCATTTACCACCGTGAAATTTTGGGCTGCTGAATTTAAACGTGGCCGTACCAGCTTGGGTGACGATGAACGTTCGAGACGTCCAAAAACTGCACCCATGGACGATAATATCGTTCAAGTTCACCAAATGGTGCTAGACAACCGTCGAATTAAAATTAGAGAGATGGAAGAGGCTATAAACATGTCCAAAAAACGTGTTGGTCACTTATTGAATCAAGATTTAGGCATGAGAAAGATGTCCGCGCGTTTGGTGCCGCGTTTGCTCATTTTGGACCAAAAACGTGTTCGAATGAACATTTCCAACTCTCTGTTGGCGCAGTTTAGGCGCAATAAATCAGAGTTTTGGCGCCGATTAATTACTGTAGATGAACCTTGGATACACCATTATACTCCAGAAACAAAAACACAGTCAAAACAATGGACTGCGAAGGGGGCATCGGCTCCAAAAAAAGCAAAGGTTGTTCCTTCGGCTGGGAAAGTGATGGCAACTGTTTTCTGGGATAGTCATGGAGTTATCTTAATCGATTATCTTCAAAAAGGAAAAACCATTACAGGAGCATACTACGCATCATTACTCGACAAGCTGAAGGCAGAAATTGCGGAGAAACGGCCTCATTTGCAGAAAAAAAGAATTTTGTTTCACCTAGACAATGCGCCGTCTCACACCTTAGCGGTTGCCATGGCAAAAATCCACGAATTACGGTTTAAACTGCTTGACCACCCTCCTTACTCACCAGATCTAGCCCCAAGCGACTTTTTTTTGTTCCCTAAGCTAAAAGTTGCGCTCGGAGGACAGAGGATTTCGTCGAATGCAGAGGCCATTACTTTCGTAAACAACTATTTTGCAGAGAAAGACGCCGAGTACTATTTGGACGGGTTGAAGGAATGGGAGCATCGCTGGGAGAAGTGTATAGACTTACAAGGAGACTGTATAGAAAAATAAAAATTAATTTAAAGAAATTAGTTCGGAAACTTTTCAGACAACCCTCGTAAATCTTTAATGGACGAGGCCAGCGATTCAACTTAAAATAGCTAAAAAATCTACTGTTGGAAACAAATTAATTTCATAAAATATTTTTCCTCATAGATTTTTGTATAATTCAGGAAGTCCCGGCCTTAGTTTCACCAAAAAAGGCGATGGAGCTGACGATGTGAGTGAAATTATGAGATTCTGCGCTTGGTCCAACGAAGATAGTTAAAATCAGTCTTTGACATTCGAAAAAGTTGTCAAGTTGTGAAGGGTCTTCTATTCTTAATTCCGACAACAATGCTTCGTGAATTCCGAGATTTACACTTTCGTAAAATCCATTCTGTTGCCCATATGCTCATTTTTCTTTCTTTAACAAACATAAGACTGTATACAGACCCGTAAAATATGCCAATTAAAAAAATGTTATCACTACCAGCCAATTACGAGCCATTGTTAACGATTGTACAATATCGGGCGCGTCAAGAAAAGTCATGTTTCTCCGCCTTATAACAGGTCGGCTGAAAAGTTCCCGGTCTACCATAAAACACAATATTTTGACAAAATTCATTTTTTTTATTCAACATAGTTGCCTTCAAGGGCGATACAGCGATTATAGCGACCTTCCAACTTTGCGATACCATTTTTGTAGTACTCCTTCGGTTTGTCCTCAAAATAGGCTTCAGTTTCGGCGATTACTTCAGTATCAGAGCCAAATTTTTTTCCCGCGAGCATTCTCTTCAGGTCAGAGAAAAGGAAAAAGTCGTTGGGGGCTAGATCTGGAGAATACGGTGGGTGGGAAAGCAATTCGAAGCCCAATTCATGCAATTTTGCCATCGTTTTCGATGATTTGTGACACGGTGCATTGTCTTGATGAAACAACACTTTTTTCTTCTTCATATGGGGCCGTTTTTTCGCGATTTCGGTCTTTAATCGCTCCAATAATGCACAGTAATAGTCGCTGTTGATTGTTTTTCCCTTTTCCAAATAGTCGATGAACAATATACCGTGTGTATCCCAAAAAACTGAGGCCATAACTTTGCCAGCTGACTGTTGAGTCTTTCCACGCTTTGGTGGCGGTTCACCGGCCGCAGTCCACTCAGCTGACTGTCGATTGGACTCAGGCGTGTAGTGATGGAGCCAAGTTTCATCCATAGTCACATATCGACGCAAAAAATCGGGTTTATTACGACTTAACAGCTGCAAACACTGCTCAGAATCATCAATTCGTTGCTGTTTTTGGTCGATTGTGAGCACGCGCGGCACCCATTTCGCACAGAGCTTCCGCATACCCAAATATTCGTGAACGATATGTCCAACACGTTCCTTAGATATCTTTAGAGTGTCAGCTATCTGGATCATATTCACTTTACGGTCACTCAAAATCATTTTGTGGATTTTTTTGATATTTTCGTCGGTAACCACCTCTTTTGGGCGTCCACTGCGTTCACCGTCTTCGGTGCTCATTTCACCACGCTTGAATTTTGCGTAGCAGTCAATGATTGTTGATTTTCCTGGCGCAGAGTCCGGAAACTCATTATCAAGCCAAGCTTTTGCTTCAACTGTATTTTTTCCTTTCAAATAACAATATTTAATAGGCACACGAAATTCGTTTTTTTTCCATCTTTTTGAAAATAACAAAAGTTGCTTCACTAAAAATGCAATATCTCACAAACTAATAATAGTCCGACAGCTGTCAAATTTTTACACGAATCTTTTGAAGGTTGATACTATCTAAAAATGAAATGGATTTAATTCTAGTGTCGTCATCTATAGGTCAGACCGGGGACTTTTCAGTCGACCTGATAAAGTAATATACTTTTAATTTAAAAATTATACTCTGTATCAATTCTATAAAATTGTTTTTTATTTTTTTCCTGATTACTTAAATCTTCTATCGAGATTTATTTGAATTTAGTTGTTTATCGTTATAGACTTTGATTTTTCCCACAAGTTGGCAACAGCGACGATAAGTCAGCTGTTGTGTATTGTTGGGCGGAGAAGCGCGCGAGATTGGAGAGTTGTTGATTTGAGTGAAGTACATTTCGGTTTCGAACTAACAGCGGGTGGGCACCTGTTGAACGCGCTTTTCTCTCTCGTTAGCTTTGCCTCGTTTATCCTTTATCCTTTATTTTCTCTGTCTTGCTGTGTGTGTCGGTCGCTCGCTCCGCATCCGTAGTACGAACATGCCGAAATGGCCAATGGAGGGATTCCGCAAATAACTGGATATGGCTTTCGTGTCAGTAGCGGGACGCGTGGGAATAGTTATGGTTAATGAGACGGTTGTTTGGATGCGATTTTTAATAGAGTGGAAATTTATTTAAAGCTATTTTTACTCCTGGTTACGGTTATTGTATACAACGTTCGTAAAAATTAAAATTAATGTTTGTAGGTATAAACGAACAAATAAATAATATATTTTTTATATTTTGCACTTATAATTATCTTCATTATAAAACGCATTTGCGTATCGTAATGTAACTTTTACGCACGCAAATTTTTGTTTTAAATGGTTGGCGACATGAGTGAAGTATCAAATGACAAGACTATTGACATTGACATTTGTGGCTAATAGCAATTTATTAATTTTATATTGTTCTTTAAAAAAGTATCTGTGAATATGCATATAATATTTTACTTATATAATATATTATTATTGGTATATTATTCTTTTTAAAATATTTTAAAACATTAACATTTGATAATTTAAATGTCACAACTGTCAAATTTTATAAATTACACAGTGCTGCCGACATACTTTTTAAAATAAAATTTTTCGTAATTACATAAAAATAAAAAATTAATTTAAAAAAAGGTAAAAGGGCAAAATATAAAAAAATATTATAAACAACTTATTTCATATGGCTGTTGTGATACTCGTTCTTTAAAAAACTTGAACTCGTGTCATAACTGAATTCCATATGAAATGCGTTGTTTAATATACTATTATACTATCTCGATCAAATAACTGTTATTATTGTACAGTGGAATATGGAATAAAATTATTTGGGGGGTTAGTTTAGAAGATTATAAAAAAACGCTGATGGGACCCGTCAACTTTGAAATTTAAATGCGAGGTTTTTAAACGTAAATTTAAATGTACAGGGTGATATACGCAAGTTTGGCATCGTCGATGATCTATATTTTTAATGAAACACCCTGTATGTTTTTATAGTTTTAAAAGTTGCTTAATAATACGATCTCAACGAACTATGTAGGGTCTTATTGTGAATTGTACAGGGTGAAATTTTGAAATTATTTATAATTTTGTTCAAGATGGTAAATATAGAGATCCATGTAGCTCAAAAGAACCTCGAAGAATCTTTTGGAAGATTAAGGTAGGGTGCTTACCCTATTTTTAATGTAAAATTAAAATTATAGATAATAGAGCTACAGCTCCGGTGAAATTTTTTCCTCTTTTGTTGTATATATAAAAAATAGGAAATATTTTTTACTTTTTTACTTTTTTGATAAATAAACCTACTTTACCATATACAGTGTGTAAAAGCCAAATGGAATAAATTCATTATTTCGGTTACTGTACGTATTTATAAAAAATCCCGAAACACGTCAAATTTAAATTATAACTTGACATTCTTTAACGTGAAAATGCAACCCCTACCTTCAACTCCCTTAGAATGACAGGTACAACCCCCAATTTTTTAAATGGGAAGTATAGGCTTGTGATAATATATATCATTTGAAAGGTCTCTTCATTCTCTATTCAAAAATGTTATTGTTTTTAAATTTGATGCAAAAAGTAACATAAAAAAAATTAATATCATGTTGTTACCGAAATTCGCTACAATACAATCAAAAACTAAAATGTAATGCAAAACGTAATAAAATGTAGAACACGAAAAAGAACTATATGAATGTTAATGAAGTAGATGTTCAAAATGTTCTCCGCGAACGTCTTGGCAACATCCTAATCTCAAATAAAACTGTCTTCTAACATTATTTAACATATCAGGCGTGATCGACCTAATCGCAAGCGTTATTCGTTCTTTTAAGTCATTTAAATCAGAAGATTTAGTTTTGTACACATGGCTCTTCACATATCCCATAAAAAGAAATCTAATAATGTAAGATCAGGTGATCGCGCTGGCCAATCAATCGATCATCGCCTCCCTATCCACCGATTTGGAAATATTGTATCGAGGTACTGCCGGACATTAAGTTGGTAATGTGGTGGTGCTCCGTCCTGCTGAAACCATATCGTATTCGCTGGAACTTGAGGGTTACCTGGATCAGGATATAAATTTGCCAACGTTGGAATGACATCATTTTGAAATAGTGCCAAATAATTGTTGCCATTCAAGTTGCCTTCAATAAAAAAGGGACCAATGATATTGTTCCCTACAACATTAACCTTTTGAGGGTATTGAGTGTGTTCTTCTCTCATCCAGTGAGGATTTTCCGTGGACCAGTAGCGGCAATTTTGCCGATTAGCATGACCGTTAAGTAAAAAAGTACACTCATCAGAAAACATAACGTCTTCTAATTGGATAATATTGTTATACAACATGTCCATCATTTGCTCACAAAAAAAGTTCTCCTATCAAAATCGTCTTCCATGAGCTCCTGAGTAGGTATCATCTTATACGGATGCAATTTATTTTCTTTTAATATGTTTGCTATCATTGTATGGCTAGCTTTGAATGTAGTGGATGCCTGTCTACTCTATGTATGTGGGTTTTCCTGAAACTCAAGCAACACATCTAATTTGAGTTCATCACTCAGTGCATTGGCAGCTGCTTTTTTTATCTGCCTTACATGACCAAACTCGCGAAACTGCTTTTCTATTTTACTTATTGTTCCTTGGGATATAGGAGGTAAATTAGGAAATTTTTCATGAAATAGGCGAGTTACTTCCTGTTGTGTTCGGATGTTATCTCCGTAACCAATCATTTGTAAAACTGTTATATTATGCATTTCCGTTAATCTAACCATTTTTCAGAATTGAATTGAACAAACTTTATACTTAAATTACAACAATGACAACTTAAATAAAACAATTTACTACTGCTTGTTAAAATAGCGTTGCCACGGAAATTCTTTAAAGTTTTTTAATGGTTACCATCTAAAAACCACATTGCTATGGTTTTTGTTCACTTTCTCATTATCAAGACCTAAACGGGAAATAAGTTTTAAGTATATTGTAATAAGTTTCGAGTATATTTTAGCGAATTTTGGTAACAACATGATATTATTTTTTTTTATGTTAATTTTTGCATCAAATTTAAAAACAATAACATTTTTGAATAGAGAATGAAGAGACCTCTGAAATGATATATCACAAGCCTATAGTTCCTATTTAAAAAATTGGGGGTTGAAGGTAGGGGTTGCATTTTGACGTTAAAGAATGTCAAGTTATAATTTAAATTTGACTTGTTTCGGGATTTTTTATAAATATGTACAGTAACCGAAATAATGAATTTATTCCATTTGGCTTTTACACACTGTATAGTCTTAACGTAAAAAAATATCGGGATTGATAATGTTTTTAAAAATATCACAGCATTTTGCGGACATTAATAAACTGGTTGATAATCGCTGTGTGACGTTAAAAACATTGGTTACCAGCACGCAATGTTGCCGTATTTATCACACGCCACTTTAAATAATATAGTACTGGAAATGAAGTTCAAAAAAGGTAAATAATATAATCAGGATGTCCCAAAAAAATGAAAATTAATTACTAAAATTACAAAGAGTGTCCCATTTTTCTTAAATCCTAAATATTATATAAAAATTGGCACAAAGCATTGAAATTCTAAAAAATGTTAATAGAATGTCCCAAAAAATGTATGATTATAAGAAACGCCACTTTAAATAATATACTACAAGAAACGAAGCTCAAAAAGGAAAAAATATAATCAGGATGTCCCAAAAATATGAAAATTAATTACTAAAATTATAAAGGATGTCCTATTTTTCTTAAATCCCAAATATTACATAATTTTTGGAAAAAAAACATTGAAATTTTAAAAAAATGTTCATAGAATGTCCCAAAAAATATTATGATTATAAAAAATATAATCAGGTTGTCCCATTGGTTGCTGATATCATAGAAAGTGTCCCATTTTTCTTGAATCCCAAAAATTATATAAAAAATGTCCTGAAAGATAAAATAATCATACAGATTGTCCCATTTTTCTTAAATGCTAAATATTACATAATTTTTGGAAAAAAACATTGAAATTCTAAAAAAATGTTAATAGAATGTCCCAAAAAATATTATGATTATAAAAAATATAATCGAGTTGTCCCATTAATATTAATATTAATTGCTGATATCATAGAGACTGTCCCATTTTTCTTGAATCCCAAAAATTATATAAAAAATGTCCCGAAAGTAAAAAAATCATACAGATTGTCCCATTTTTCTTAAATGATAAAAATAATATAAAAATTGCCCCAAAAGATAAAAATACCGAAAAATCTATTCAGGTTGTCCCATAATAATCAACTTAAAAAATTAAAATTATAAAAAATATGTCCGTTTTTCTTAAATTCTAAAAAAAGCATCCCAAAATATTGAAACTGTCGAAAAATCAACCCCAATATTAAAGCAACATTATTTTTCAAACCAAAACTCTCTTTTGAAAAATTTATATACCGAGCGTCCCAAAAAAAAACTTAAAAAAGGCAATTAAAAGATATGCAGACCGTCCCATGTGATCGAGTATTATTTTTTTGACGGTTCACCCAAACGCATACAAACGGATGTAATTTGCGGAAACATATATACAGGACGTCCCAAAAAATGTATGATACGTATTGATTTTGTGCCTGCGAACCTCGCTCCGCTCGGCACACAGTAGCATCTCTATAAAAGATAGTCTGTACATTAATAATTTAAATAAATCAAAGTGTATGGAAATTTACAATTTTTATTTTAACACAAATATAATTTGTATTTATTTTGTTGCCGAATAAGAAAGTTTCTAACCGGGATTTGCTTTAAGGGTGTTTTAGAGTTACAAACTTGGCGCCCAACGTAATCTTTCATTTTCTTGCGTCTTCAGTATTTTCGGAGATATTTTGAAAAAAAAAAAAATAGTGAAAAATTTAAAATTGCAAAAAATCGTTTATTTTTTAACTTTAGCAATAATTTTTGTAAAAAATTGCAGAAGGCGAAGACCAATTTTAATTAGGGGGTAGTTGAGGGGATAGTTTTCATCTATTCTTCTTATAAATTAGACACTGACCTTATTTTTATCATAACTCACTCACTGCTTCTTTTTAAAAAGGGTCTAATGTTGTTTCAAGAAGATTCTATGAGTTTTCTTCGGAAAATGGAGCGTTTTCCCAGCATTTTCCATAAATTTAACATTTTAGCACAACCTCTGGTTCTAATAGCATCTCTAATTATCGGTGGAAGGCTTCTTATCAGGTCACTTATGTGATCCAAATCCAAATTGTCCCATTTTTCTATTAAAACATTTTCCAGCTCATCGAGGTTATCTGGAGCGATATTACGAGTTCTTATGCGTCTGTCCAGGTAGTCCCAAACATGTTCAATTGGGCTTAAGTCCGGACTAACTGCTGGCCAATCTAAAACTTGGAGCAAACCTCTTGAAGGTTATCGTGCATTAGAAGAAAATTTTCTCCAATGATTGTAACAAACGGCATTACATTTTCCTCAAGAACCTCCCATGTTTTTGCGATACTTTTTGTCACCAGTGTAGTTATTCAAATCTTATTTGAACAAATTAATCCTCACACGACAATTGTTTCTTTTTGTATTTGATTTTTTCTTGTGAACCGACAACCCGATTTTCACATAACACGGAAAGTACGAGTAGTAGTTATCGGGATTTCGACCACAGTAACAGAGATCGCTGAAAGCTGCGTCCTGCGGCTTATTCGCAGCGGTAACGGGTAAGGTTAGCAGCAGGAATGAATTCGAGCGAATAGTATAGCAGGAGGAGAGAGAGGTTTTAATAGTGTCGTGCCGATTGGCGCTATACGTAACAGCTGGGTCGATTACATTATTGTACTTACGATCCTTGTCAGAACGAAGCGGAACAAACAAAATGACAAAATAGCTAGGACGCGCGCCGATGCCACGTCTTCGTTAAAATCGACAGAAATACGAATTTAGAGGTGTAGTTGGTATTATTATTTTTATGTAAACAAAGATAAATGGTAAAATACGGGGTAGTAGCTTAATCCGCATGCGGGAACTTGAATTTTCAAGAATAATTTTATTGGTCGATAAGAGTGGGAAACTTTAAATCTCAAGCTACGTTGCCACATTTGTATGAACAAATAAAATGAGTTAATAGACATTGGAAAGACTAAAATTATAATTATTTAATAGATTGCGTAATTTAGGTTGTATAATCAAGTTAGGTAGTTATAGTTTCTACTGTATTTATATTTATTAATTTAAAACCATAATAAATTAAAATCACAGAATACCATGAAAACGAGATTTTTATATTCGCAAATTACAATATTATTTAATTCGAAATGACGAAAGGAAAGTACCTACGTTTTTTAATTGCTGTTTTTAGCATCTAATTTATTATTATTTGTTTGTTATAAAGCTCGTAATTAACGTGCGTCTTTTTTATAATCAAATTTACTAAATCAAAACTAAATTATTCGGTTTGAGGAAAAAATATTTGAACTGACAACACTGCGCTGCTGTCCCGCTGTCAACTTGGAATAATTTAGTGCATGCGCATTAGACCGATCCAGGCGGATGGTTAAACACCCTGTATCCATGTCAATCAATCAATCAAAAAATAGATACTTTATTGTATAAGATAAAATCTTGTTTACAAAGTCAAATAGTTAAAATTAAGCATAACAAATAATAAAAATAAGCAATATAAAAATAAGTAAAATAAAATACAAAAGCAATTCAAATAGATCAAATAAAACATACATAAAATTTACATTAAGTTATCCAGAAGAAAATCTTCTACACTGTAATAGGATTTCGAAAGAAATAATTTCTTAATGCGCATCCGCAGCTTTTTTAAAGAACTAGATTTTCTTAGTTCTATTGGTAGGTGATTAAAAATTTTCTTTCTTAAATAAACAATAGAATTTTTTGTTAATGAAGAATGGGGAATGGGAAGAGGAATCATACGCTAATCGAGTATTGCGCAAAGAAAAAATACGAATGATAATCCTATATTTTTCCAAAATAATAAGACATGACAGGGTTAAAATATTATGCTTCAAAAACAGTGGTTTACATGAAACATCAATTTTGACTTTACACAAATATCGTATAGGTAGCCCTTTTTTGGCGAACAAAAGTTGTATTAAACAATTGGTGGTCTTCATCTCTTTTTTTTCTTTGGTGGTATCCATTCGAGAATTTTTTCGGATAGTTTTTCTATTCCCAAACGTCGAACGTGTCCATATCAAATTAGTTGTTGGTTTTAAATGTCTTCTATAATAGTTTCTTTGACTTTGTTTTAACAGGTCGGCTGAAAAGTCCCCGGTCTGACCTATAGATGACGACACTAGAATTAAATCCATTTCATTTTTAGATAGTATCAACCTTTAAAAGATTCGTGTAAAAATTTGACAGCTGTCGGACTATTAGTTTGTGAGATATTGCATTTTTAGTGAAGCAACTTTTGTTATTTTCAAAAAGATGAAAAAAAAAAGAATTTCGTGTGCTTATTAAATATTGTTATTTGAAAGGAAAAAATACAATTGAAGCAAAAGCTTGGCTTGATAATGAGTTTCCGGACTCTGCGCCAGGAAAATCAACAATCATTGATTGGTACGCAAAATTCAAGCGTGGTGAAATGAGCACCAAAGACGGTGAACGCAGTGGACGCCCAAAAGAGGTGGTTACCGACGAAAATATCAAAAAAATCCACAAAATGATTTTGAGTGACCGTAAAGTGAATATGATCGAGATAGCTGACACTCTAAAGATATCTAAGGAACGTGTTGGACATATCGTTCACGAATATTTGGGTGTGCGGAAGCTCTGTGCGAAATGGGTGCCGCGCGTGCTCACAATCGACCAAAAACAGCAACGAATTGATGATTCTGAGCAGTGTTTGCAGCTGTTAAGTCGTAATAAACCCGATATGTGACTATGGATGAAACTTGGCTCCATCACTACACGCCTGAGTCCAATCGACAGTCAGCTGAGTGGACTGCGGCCGGTGAACCGCCACCAAAGCGTGGAAAGACTCAACAGTCAGCTGGCAAAGTTATGGCCTCAGTTTTTTGGGATACACACGGTATATTGTTCATCGACTATTTGGAAAAGGGACAAACAATCAACAGCGACTATTACTGTGCATTATTGGAGCGATTGAAGACCGAAATCGCGAAAAACGGCCTCATATGAAGAATAAAAAGTGTTGTTTCATCAAGACAATGCACCGTGTCACAAATCATCGAAAACGATGGCAAAATTGCATGAATTGGGCTTCGAATTGCTTCCTCACCCACCGTATTCTCCAGATCTAGCCCCCAGCGACTTTTTCCTTTTCTCTGACCTGAAGAGAATGCTCGCGGGAAAAAAATTTGGCTCTGATACCGAGGTAATCGCCGAAAGTGAAGCCTATTTTGAGGACAAACCGAAGGAGTACTACAAAAATGGTATCGAAAAGTTGGAAGGTCGCTATAATCGCTGTATCGCCCTTGAAGGCAACTAATCCATTTCCATTTTGTTTGTTTTTTTATTTCTGGTCTTATGTTCTTTTGCCATAATATCGGGTTACTTTTTTCCCTTTTCCTATCTTTTATGGCCTCTTCGCTTGTTTCTGCCTCTGTTCGTTTTATTCCCAGGTTGATCACATTTTTTAATCTTTCCATATTCCACATCCAATTCTTCTGAGGGATCGATGTCCCAGGCATGTTCAATTACGTTCTTGTCAGGGGAATTTGATGGCCATCTTAATGTGGATATTCCTTCTTCTTCCAAACAATTTTGTACTGCAGCTGTTCGATGTGGAGGTGCATTGTCATGCATAAACACAAATCCATCACCTACCGCCCTACGGAATAGACGCACAACAGGATTTAAAACTTCCACGATGTACACAGCACCAGTGATTCTTCTCTCCAAAACCAGGAGAGGCGTCTGTGTGCCCCTCATAATACCACTCCAAACCATAATATTCCCACCTTAAAATGGAACACGTGGTTGGGCTGTTTCTTATGGGGCTTGTCGTTCTAGGGCCCTCCAAACTAGCGCTCTTCGCGAATCAGAAACCAAGTCAATTCTTGATTCATCAGAGAACATCTCGTAATTCCAGTTACGACCATGGTGTAACATTTCTTGAGCCCATTGCAACCTTACAATTTTTTGTTGATAGGTTAGTTTGGAAACACGTAGAGGTCTTCTGCGATACAAATTTACCGCATTTAATCTTTGTGTAATTGTTTGCCCTGCGATATTCAGTCCTTCAAGTCTAGCAATTTCTCTGGATATGCCACTTGCAGATTCCTGTCGATTTCTTCGAGCTATCAATGTTATCTGCCGGTCTTGTGCTGCTGTTGTACATCGACTTCTGCCACTTCTGGGACGATCCTTCGCATCATTTGTGTCTTGGAATTTTTTTTTAATTTTTGATACAGCACCCCGAGTAACAATATTCGTAAAATCACTTTGACCAAAGCCCTGTTGTAACAAAGCAATTACTCTAGACCTATTAAGGCATTTTTAAACAGCTCAAATAAAATTTAAACAAGAACTGGAAAAATGTGAAAGCACCCAAATCAAAAACGAATCAAATTTAGTATTATTTTGATTTAAAAACCCTGTTAAATAAATATCAACAAGAGTTTTTAAAAAACCATAGGCGTAGATATATTATTTCTAAATATTCCAATCTTTTAGACATATGTGTAGATATTAGGTTTTGTTAAGATTTATTTCTTGGTACCATTTTTTGCATTCCTCCATAAGTTTTCTACCCATATATTCCAAGTTCTCTCTGTCTTCTACAATAACCACCTGGTCATCAGCATAATACAAGGTGTATAATATCTCATCACCAATATCTATACCCATCTCACATTTTATTTTCCATTGTCTGAGTGACTAATAAGAAAGTTTTGCAATTAATAAGTTGAAATTTAATTTTAATTTAATGGTCTTTAGTTAGAAATTATGTTTTTTTAAGTTTTTTAAGAAGGATAGTAAAAAACTCTTCGTTTTAACAAAACTTCCAATATTTATTTAAAAACTGCTTTTTTAAAAGACTCAATGACAGCCGTTTCGCTAGACAACTAGCATCGTCAGATTGACATATTGAAGTTACTATTTATTTTTGTAGCTAGGTACCTGATGTTTATTAGGTAGTTATAAGACTAGACCAAGTATGGAAGTAATAAGACATAACAATATTAAAGCCTAGATGTTATGAGCCCTAAGGGATTATCCTGGATGTATTTCCCTCTAAGATCAGTATAACTGTGCAATGATATAGAAAAACCAGGAAAAAACTATATCATGCTGATCTTTACAATAACTTAATATATTTGTGTTACAATTACGTCTTATCTATGTATAAAATGAAGACTCAATCAAAGCAAACACTTTAAAAGTGGAGAACTTCCCAGATTTATTTGTTCATTAACAACTTTAAATTGTGGATCTGCTAGATGTCTTTTTATTTCAAGTTCTTCAAGGAAATCTAAATTTTGGTTTTTATCACAAGAGTGTAGTATTTGGATGTCATTGGTGTGAAAGAGTGAGGTTGGATGTTCAAGTAGGTGTTTTGCATAATTTGACTTATCTGGTTGTTTTAATCTATATGCTCTTAAATGTTCGTTAAATCTTACTTCAAAATTTCTTTGTGTTTGACCTATATATACAGCATTACACTTTGGACAATTAATTTTGTAAACACCAGATTTTTTTAATTTAGGTAATTTTGTTTTTTTTTTTTAAATGATATTAATGCTGATGTTGCCGAAGATATTATTTTTGAAATTTTATTGGAAATACTTCCACAATATGTAATATTTTTATAACTTTTAATTTCTTTAGTTTGTTTAGGAAATATTAGTTGTAGTGCCACTTTCTGTTCTTTTTTATTAATTAATGTATTTATCAAATGAATTGGGTAGCCATTAGATGTAGCTATTTGTTTTATGATATTAATTTCTTTATCAAAGTTAATTTTGTCCATTGGAATTGAAAATGCCCTATGTATCATAGAATTATAAGCTGTTAATGTATGTGTTATAGGATGATTTGAATTATATGGTATGGTTACATCTGTTTGTGTTGGTTTTCTGTATATTGAATAATTTAGTAAATTATTAACTTTTTTAATTTTTAAATCTAGAAAATTAATTGAATTATTTTCTTCAACTTCTAAAGTAAAATTAATTTTAGGATGCAAGGTATTAATATAATTAAAAAATATATCTAATTGTCGTTCGCTACCTACAAATCCTGCTAACACATCATCAACATATCTATACCAAAATACAATATTGTTTTTATAACTAGAATTAAAGATTTTGTTTTATAAGGGTTAGTACAATCAATTTAATTTTTTTAAGAAGCTTTTTTGGACAATTTCCATACCAATTTATGTTGTCAGAAGTATAAAAAATTCCGGATTTTCCTTCCTCCTTCTGGAAATGTAATCAATCGCAATCCCCCGGTAGTAATCTCGAACTAAAACGATTCCGCCATGAAAGAGAGAACACCCTTGATGCGAGCGCACTCCCAAACATTATTCAAAGATTTTCCCACCTGCTAACTGGCAACATTGCTTCTCAGCTGTAAATGTGGAAAGTTACCGTGCTTTACTCTGTTTTGTGGTGTCCTTGTTCATATTTTTAATGTCATTTGATTCGATTAAGAGTTAAATTTAGCCATATATATCGTTTTAAATATGATTTAAATACGTTTCCAGTGTGGTTTTATGGGTAAAACGTATGTTTTGGTTTACGAACATCGCGGAAGATGCTGTATCTTAAAGGTACGTACCAATGCCCTTATTTTAGACAACATTACAACTCGTGTTCGATAAATGTTGAGATTTTTATAACATATTCGTCTAATTAAATCAATATTTCACTTAATTCTTTTCAAATATGGCGAAAATTAACTTTCGTGATGGTAAAAAGTATAGAATTTTATTTTATGTATTGTCTATCGTGCCACGTTTCAATGCACTCGATCTCGACTAACAGAAGTTGAGGTAGGTATTATTAAAAATAGTCGTATCATCATCGTACTTTTTACTAGCTTTCATTCAAGCAGTTGGTACCACTGAACACAATGAATATTAAAAGATAAATGTCGTAACGGTAACCTATATGTATAATATAACTATCTATGATGCCCATAAATACTTTTTTGGTTTTGGTATTATCAGTAATAATTTTTCTGTAAATAACGATACGTTTATTTAATCAAATCAAATAAATTAGTCAACTTTCTCGTGAATAACATGACGCAGATAAAATTAATCTTGATAACGAGTGTATACTTTTATTTTACAGTTTGTAAATATGTAAAATTAAAGCTCGTTTCTCAATTAGAAAACTTTAAACAAAAAAGATTGTTGGATATGAATTTTATTTGTAATTAGTTGAACCGGTGAACTTCGTATATCGAGATATTTTTGTCATAATAATTATTTTAATCAATTGAATGACCATAAAACTACGAAAAATTGATCATTTTTATATCGTACAACCAGTTTTTTCTAAGTTTGAGTGTAATTGTAGTAATTTGAGTTAGATTACCTGTTTAAAGAGCCTATTGTTCACTGTCAATTTGCAAGTAATCCCCCATTATCTGCCCTTTGCATCTTTGTGTTTATTGTTGGAAAGTTGGATTTGTCAGGGTGTCAAGATAGGGTAAAGGATGGGGTTCTAAAACTTCTTGGATATAACGCTGCGCGTTCATGTTACCTCTGATGAAGATTATAGGTGATCTCGAACCATAAGCTATAGCACCCCAAACCATAACTCCAACAGTTTGATGAACATGCCTTTCAACAAAAAACCCTGGATTTCTCCTTTCACCACGTCGTCTTCTAACCCTAGCTCGACCATCGTGCATGCCTAAACAAAATCGAGACTCGTCACTAAAGACAATACTGTTCCATTCCTGATCCCAGAGTGACCGTTGTCTGCAAGGCGATTACATCGGTGTTCTGGAGTTAAAGGGAGGACCCAGTGTGGTCGGTATGAAAACAGGCCAAAACGTCTTATTCGTCGGTAAACACTTCGCAAAACATTTGCAATGGACCTGGTAGTGGAGAAACGGTCCCTTAAGGCCAATAATCTTAGGTGGCGATCTTCACGGTCTGCTGTTCTACGGGGGCGTCCAGAGCCCCTTGCTCTTTGCGTACGGGCTTCTCGAAGCCATGCCTGAAAACACCTGACCACGGTGTCCACACTTTTGTGCACTCTAACTGCAATTTCCCGAAAAGAAAATCCAGCTTTCCAAAGTTCATGAATTAAATAATAATTTCTGTTCACACAGATTTCGAGTATCCACATTATTTACCGGATTTAACACCACTCGATGCCTACATTTGGGATATGATAGAATTCTATATTTCGCTCGGAAAATCCGCCAGAAACTGTTGCAGAACTATGGCAAAGAATAATAACTTCTTAAATACGATTAATGGATCCTCAGAAACGTTATGAAATTTATGATATAGATAATTTTGCTAATATTTTCAAACAAATTTTTAATGTGCTTTATAGTCTATATAGAACGGACAAGAAGTAATAAATCATTCATTTAAGTAGATTTCATAGACGTACCAAAATATATTTTAAGAGGGTATACCGTAAGGTACATTTTGTATTGAACGAATGAGTTGCAACTATGCTAAAGAATATACGATTTAGGTCAGAGGTAACGGGATGTACTAATTTTAATAAAAAAAAAGTGATAGAGGTACATAAATTTTGGTAAGTTTGATAAAGAAAGGCAACACAGTTTATTCATAATAGAAAACAAACCAATCTGTAACAATAATTATTTTATATATTTTTGTTCTTTTTGTAAGAAGATTCATTCAAACTTTGAATATTGTCACAAATAAATTACAATGAAATATATTTTTAAAAAATTAATCAAAGTCAAGATAGCAAGATATCGTTACAATTTTTATTAAATTCAAAGAAGCAAAATGAATATTTTTTATTTGTATTACTCCTATATGTAGTGTTTGGGGAATTTTTCTCAGAAATTTTAAATGGTAAGTGGCCTACTGTAATCGGCTTAATACGATTACACCTATTTACAGATTATTCGATTATTGAGAGGGATTTTCCAAACAACCCAGTTTTCTTAGAAACATTATCGGGAATATTATTTTAAAATAAAGTAGGCACATTAAATCAGTACTTAGTATTAGTTCTTTGAGTAAAGTTGTATGAAGTTGTATGGTTTTCATAATATTGTAAACAGTTGGAATACATTTAAAACATTTATTGAATGTTAATTGTGCAAGTACCAAACAATGTCGATAAGCCAAGGACCATCTAAACGACCATAACATAATAGAAAATCTCTCTTGATAGATAAACCGGAAATAGTTTTTGGAGAAGAGACTATTTAAGAAGCATTCAACATGCCAGAGAACAAAATTTAAAAATCTTCTACTTAGACGAAACATGGATAAATGCTGGATATACAGTTTCCAAATCTTGGCAAGATGAAAACATTAAAAGCGGAAGGTTTGTCGTTAGGTTTGCAGCCACCATCTGGAAAAGGAAAAAGACTTATCATTGTCCATGTTGGAAGTTCTGAAGGTTTTGTTGATGGTGGATTATTAACTTTTATTTCAAAACGCACGGGGGACTATCACGAAGATATGAATGGGGATGTCTTCGAGGAATGGTTTGTTCAAATGTTGGATCTGATTCCAAAAGGGGCTGTTATTGTTATGGACAACGCAAGTTACCATTCACGGTTACGAGAAGCATTGCCCACAAGTCGTTGGCGTAAAGCAGAGCTTTTGGAGTGGCTTATTTCGAAAAATATTAAGTTTCCAAAAGATCCACTAAGGAAAGAACTTTACAGAATTGCAAAAATGAACAAGAATAAATACAAAACCTACATTGTAGAAGAAATGGCTTCTTCTCGTGGTATATCAATTCTTCGACTTCCCCCTTATCATTGTGAACTTAATCCCATAGAATTAATATGGGCTCAGGTAAAGGGGGAAGTTGGAAAAAAATACTACTTTTAAAATAAACGATGTTGTGAAATTGTTTGAGAGTGCTGTAAGTCATGTTAGTAAGGAAAATTGGACAAAATGTATCGAGCATGTTATCAAAGTAGAGGCAAATATGTGGAAAATATTTGTGATGATTTAATCGACCCTATTATTATTAATGTCAACAGCGATTCTTCCTCTTCTGAGTCGGATATAGAATAAAATGTAAGTAATAAATGTATTCCAATAATTATTTCTTTTCATTTTTTATTATATTATAATTTAAAACGGATTTTTTTCCCAAAATATACACCACGCATTGCGTTATTGCTTACCTGCTAATCCTTTAACAATGAAGAAACCCTAAACTTTGCTACAACTGAAACAAATACGGGGTCGATCTACCTGGTTTTTAGATTTACGGAAGAAATGTAATTTAAAGTAAGAGATTTATCAATAATTTCATGGTGCTCCCTGTAAAGGTTTTGCATACTTAATTAGGGTTTATTACTCCTCGTACTTTTTGTACATACTATATAAAGATCACAAAATTCAGTTTTCTTTATAAGATTCACGACAACACTTGTTAATAAAGTTGTCGTTTGTTGTAATTGGCGCAGACAATAGGATCGATATTTAATTTACTTATACGTGCATAAACTTATATATATATATATATATATATTGTGGGGTGTAATATTGTTAAATCTATAAAATTATATTTTCTTAAAGTATTTGTGTGAAACGTGTTGCCTATAGCGGTATGCCTACGACAACAATATGATCTCCCACAATATTTTCTTAAAAAAAATATGACGCCAATGAAATTAAATCAAACCAAGCTGCTCAAAGCAATGAGACTCTTAAAAATTTTTATGATTAAAAACAAATAACGAAAAAGATACTTAAGTAGTTCCTCCGGTCACTGTATGACGTCACCCGCTCAGGTTACTGGTGTAGGTTCAAATTCTGCGATTATTCCCTCTAGTCAAATTCTGTGTTTTGTGAGGTTAAAGTTCTGAGACGTTACAGCTGATTGAGGTAAATTAAGAAGTGATCGTTCTCGTTAAATAAATTTTCAGATTAATTTATGTTTGAAATAAACAGAAATTCAAAAGAGATATTTATTGTTCAATGTCGCTAAAAGAAAATGTATTAGAAAGATTCCAAAATGAATTGGGTTTACTGGTGAGTACAATTTATACTTTTATTCCTATGAAATGTACCTTAAATAAATATATAGTGTGTTCTTAGTTATAAAACCGTATTCTTTAATTGAAATGTATGGATGTGAAAATTCCTGAATATCCTGTTTTCTCTTCCAAGAACAAACTACATCAAAGTTGTAGCACGTGCTAATTTAAATAAAACCTTTATAATACGAATAAATTTTGACAATAAATATAGATCTTGTACAAATGAATTAGTGATTAAACAAATTAGTATGAAATTCTAAAGTTCATCGAAAATGTTAAACATTAAAATAGATCAATAATAATTGTTGAAATTCTAGAGTTTATCGAAAATGTCAAGTATTAAAATAGAACAATAATAATTGATATCACCTTAAAAATGTTCAGAATTTGGTCCATACGTGGATGTTGTGGAGTCCTGGTACTTAATTCTTGCTAAATATGTGTTGGAGCAAAATTGGCCCCAAATACCTCAAATGTAGAATCCTTATAACTGCTGTCACCTTCAAATGGACAGGAATATGTTCCTTAAGGCTTAAATAACTTGCTTGCTCTCCTGGAACTGCTGGTATTGGATGCCAATACACTTTGGCCCCAATTTCTTGTCAGGTATGTTAAATTTTTTATGGAAATACACTTTTATATGACACTTTATCGTTTTAAGTATCTATCTTGCATTATTATGCGTTAATTGTTTAATTTTACTTATAAAAATTCTAATTTTATCAGGACAAATTTCTTACCCTCCTTTCGCTTTCAGGAACAAAAAACAAGAGAGAGATTTTAGATTCAACAGAACCATGGTTACCGAAAATTCTTTTGTTTTCCCAGCTTTCCTTTTGAACAAAAATAAATAAATTTATGTTGGCAATGAAAGCAAAGTTACTAAAAAAATATCAGTTTTTTTATGTTGGTGACTGGTAAGCTCAAATGATGTTTATTGGAACCTTGTTGTACAGGGTGATTTTATTTTAGTGAGATTTGGAATTCTAAAATTATTCCTACTGATTTTGGGAGTGATCACAAATTTGTCCTTAACATCTAGAAATTAAAACTAATCAATTATTTTCAAGGTACAATTTAAGAAATTTATAAAATTTATGGAATAATTATCTGGAATAAATTAAACTCAACTTGTAGTTTTTCTATTATCTTTCTTTCTATTAATTTAGTTGCATAAAAAAATCGAACAAAGACTTATAATGATTTTTAATTATTGTTTCCCCCCGAATGTTGTACACCAATTCAGTATCTTTTTCATAATATTTATAAATAAACATGCTCATTTGTATACTACTTCTAATGCAACCGTAACAATATATATATATTTGCCGAAGCCACACCTTAAAGCGTATGTTTGAAAACGTCGAGACCGGTGGCAGCAGAAGGCTATTACCCATGTCAAAAGAAGGAATCTTTGTCCTCGTTAAACTATTGATTTCCACCCTCTCACGTTCAAGTGAAATTGCTTTTCCGACTCACCATAATCTTGCAACAACGCAAACCTCCAGATTCTTTATTTAACCCATGAAATTCTACTATTCGGCGTGATAATGTTCGCCTTCCTTATATTAAACAAAAACTCAAAAACGGGATGATATCGATTTGACGGAATGCGCTCGGTTTACAGACCACACCGAAACGGATAAAAATCGGTCAATTGACAATATTGAAAATCGTAAAAATGTTTTAAGAACATTAAATTTCTAATTTGTTAATCATAACAAACGTAATAATTGTAAAAACATGACTTTTATAAAATTTATTTATAAACTGTAACTTACAAAAAAAATCAGCTGGAAACTGTCAACTTTGACAACTGCTCGAACCGATAGCAGAATTCTCATTGGAGAATTACATCCTATTTATACATAAATGAAATATTCTAGAAAAATCCAGATAAACCAATCATCAATTTTTCGAGATCAACCAATAGCGTTATATTATTCTTCTGTGTTTAAGTTCTCGATCCCATCTGTCAACCCTTTACACTGCCCCGTATTCAAATCCATTCCTTCCGGAATGTGATCTTCCTGAGCATGATCCTGGTCAAACAATCATCCCGAAGTTGCTGCACCTTCCATCTGTGGTCATCTTAATATAGCGCTAAACTATTATGATGGACCACGACGGGTTTTCCCTTAGGAACTCTAGCAATTATTGGATAAATCACGTCATTGATCCTTTTTTTAACAACCCTTCCCACTTTTTGTTCCTAGAACAATTCCACTGTTTGATAAGTATTCTCTGTTGATGCAGCTTCGTTGTTCCTTTTCATCTGGTCACTGAATGAATATTTTCAATGTACTGAGGATGGACGTATTCTTCATCGGCCGCTACTTCATCAGTTCTGCGCTCGTATGTCCAGTTGTACCATCAGGTTCTTCTTCTTTTTTTAAGATCTCAATCTTATGTGTCAAACCGTTATAATATTCATCATTCCACTGACTAGCTTGGAGTAATACGAGGGTTGCGTTTTATATTCCGGGATTTGGCAACCCTGGTGTTGCGATCTGACAACTGACAGCTTTATCGTAAAGTTGGACGTTTTTGAGGTTATACGTACTCAGAACGTTTTGACATACGAGCACTATTTGTGTGGTTTACGGTAACTTAAAATATTCATCTCGACCCAAAAATGAAATTAAATTAAATTTTTGTGCTATTATTTTTTACAATATTCGACGTGGATTAACTCAGCAACTCTGCATGGATGAACTTATTCAATGTTTGCCTATAAAGCTCCATCAAGGATGGTATGGTGAATTCAATCTTGTTTTTTTTTTATTTGATATAGTTTTTTTTGTTAATTTCGTGCATGCAACATTTCTTAAGTATGTGCTTAATTGCGTAGATTGCGTCATAAGTAATGATTGACGATGATACAGGATTTGGTGAAGTAATTTTTTAAAACAATGGCATGATTTTGAAATAATCGTTTAGTGGTAATGGGATTACGAAAAAAAAATTCTGATTAAATAATTGCAGATTTGTTATAGATTTATGTTGTCATATTTGCTGATTGATGAATTTATGTCTACAGTGCGGTCCATATGTATGGAATAAATTCATTTGTAGCGTTATTATGTACTATATGAAAAAAACCTGAAACAGGTCGATTTTTATTCTTAAATTGACAATTTACAGTATGAAAATATTATCCTCCTCCAGCATCCCTTCGGAATTATAAGCACCCCCTCGAAAATTTTAAATTACAAAGGGGGTCGTGTGGCACCTCGTTGGAAAGGGATTTTAGTCCTCTGTTTAGCAATATAAAGTTTTTTAAGTTTGGTGCAATCATAACTGAGAAAATTGTATTTTTAAGATGTAAAATTTTGATAATGTCTCTTACACAAAACTTTACGTAGAATGAAGATAATAATGTCACATAATGATTAGAATGTGTTTTTCAATGTATTTGACACTTAAATTAAATGTTCAAAATGACCACCATTCACTTCTTGACAATAACCGAGGCGATATTGGAATTCTCGTTCAACATTTTGTATGACCTCGGGGGTTATTTTGTTAATTTTTTCCGTTATCCTAAATTTTAAATCAGCAATATTGTTTGGTCTATTAAAATATACTTTAGATTTTAAATAACCCCATAAGAAGTAATCGAGAGGAGTCAAATCGGGGGATCTAGCCGGCCATTCGATCGCCCCACGTCTTCCAATCCACCTATTGGAAAAAACCTCGTTTAAATAATTTCTAACAGTACGTGCAAAATGCGGTGGAGCTCCGTCTTGTTGGTAGTAAATATAAATAAGTAAAATCTATCTCATTTGGATGTTTAACATCAGGAAAAACTCTTTGTAATGTAGACACTAAAAAGTTAATCAAAAAATCTATATAAACCTCACCAGTAACTGTGCCCTCAAAAAAATAAGGGCCAATAATTTTTTTGTTAATGATACCAGCCCAAACGTTAACTTTTTTAGGATATTGAGTGTGAGCCTCACACATCCAGTGAGGATTTTCTCTGCTCCAATATCTACAGTTCTGTTTGTTATCCGTTCCATTTAAATGAAACGTCACTTCATCAGAAAAAACTATTTTGTTTATGAACTGCAAATCTGCGTTCATTCTATCCATCATCAATTCACAGAATTCTTGCCTTCTATCAGGATCATCTTCATTTAACTCCTGAACCAACTGAACTTTGTAAGGGTGGTATTTTTCTTTATGCAGAACTCTCAAAATAGATGATTTACTTACATCATTGTCGGCGGCAAGTTCTCGAGTTGTCTTATGCGGATTTTCCTCAATCTCTAGAAGTACATCTAACTTTTTTTCATCAGTAAATTGAACATTTCTACCTGGTTTTTCAATATTTTTTACATGTCCAGTTTCACGAAACTTTTTTTCAATTTTGCTAAATGTAGACTGCGAAACGTGTTGACCAGGGTATTTATTATTAAAAATTTCACAAACCTCCTTTTGAGTTCTGGTTTTATTACCACAACCAATCATAATTAAAATGTCTATTCTTTGAGTCTCGGACAAATGAGCCATAATTAAATTTAATACGCGCACAAATATTATACTGACTTCTTTTAGTAACTTTAAATACCTAAATGACAGCAGCCTACTAGATTTATATCAATTGTTTATTTAGTTTTTTGACTATTATTTTAATATCTTCAAAGTTTTTTCCTAATATTTAGCAGAACAGATACGAAAATACCTGATTATTTCTAAAGTTATTTTAATAGACCAAACAATATCGCCTCGGTTATTGTCAAGAAGTGAATGGTGGTAATTTTGAACATTTAATTTAAGTGTCAAATACATTGAAAAACACAATATTCTAATCATTATGTGACATTATTATCTTCATTCTACGTAAAGTTTTGTGTTAGAGACATTATCAAAATTTTACATCTTAAAAATCAATTTTCTCAGTTATGATTGCACCAAACTTAAAAAACTTTATATTGCTAAACAGAGGACTAAAATCCCTTTCCAACGAGGTGCCACACGACCCCCTTTGTAATTTAAAATTTTCGAGGGGGTGCTTATAATTCCGAAGGGGTGCTGGAGGGGGATAATATTTTCATACTGTAAATTGTCAATTTAAGAATAAAAATCGACCTGTTTCAGTTTTTTTTTCATATAGTACATAATAACGCTACAAATGAATTTATTCCATACATATGGACCGCACCGTATAAGAGTAAGTTGTTAGTTATTTAAAATATAGCTATTTTTGTTAAAAATATTAAATTTTAACAAAAAATCATGTAGCACATTGAATTAATAATGCGGAAAGTGAGTTTTTTTACACTAGTGGGAAATATTGTAGTGTACCAGAGGGTGGTATGTCACAGTGGTTGAGTCAGAAAAATCTGCCATTCACTTCGTGGCCATAGAAATCAACAGGCAAAAGATATTGAACTATTTCATTCGGTTAGATGAGTTGCTCAATAAGCGAGAGCGCCGCACGGTTTGTATGGCGCAGAAGCGGTTATACTATAAAATTTGACATAGTCTTTTTATTTCAAGCAGTGTTGCCGAAGTAAATTAAACGATGTTTTGGAATAATATTGGTGTTTTTGGCGAAAGTATAATTCCTGAATAATGATACAGCGTTGCCAGCACGAAGTCGGAACAAAGATAATCTATTGGTATTCTCTTACTTATAGACACTCTCATAAATGGCATATGTCTATTTCTTAAGTTGTTATCCTTTTTCTTAGGGTCAAAGGATTATTACAATATACTGTAATATTAGTTGGTCGTTGGGCGCCAATTTGTAATCATATTATTACGTTGGACGTCAATTTGTAATATGATTTACATGTTGATAGTGAATTTTTAAAAAAAAATAAGAATATACCAAACGAAAAAATGTAATTTACAATAAAACAACCATTAATCTTAATTTCGTCTTTAATTAGTTGTAAAAGATATTTCAATATTTAACAAAATTTATAAATGTTTATCACAGCAAAAATTATGATAGTTAAATACCTCGGCTAGGGGTGAGTAAGTTCATTAGCTCTGACTATAGTACAATATTTGCTTCTTTAAGAAATTATAAGGGCGCCACTGAAATCTTTTTATTTTTTATGATACTACTGAAGAAAGTTGTTTTAAGCTGAGTTATTTAAATAAGTATCATAAGATGACAGAAAGATGTCAGAAAAAACTGTCTATGAAGTAAAAAAATGAAAATGTACCAACAGATAAAAGATAAATAGATTTCCTTGGTGCTAAAATGAATGAAGTTGAGAATACGTTACAAAAAAATAATCTGCAAACAGTTCTTTAAAAATACTTATTCTAATACAGTCGACGATATAGATAGATATAAACGAAGATAAAAGAGAAAAAATATGGGAACAGTAAACTTGATATACCACAAAATACAATAGTGGACGATCCTTCGCCGCACCTTGGGGTCGCTACGGCACTGTTTAGGTGGTTCCAAATGATTATGGAAGATCACAAATGGAGGGATGATCTGCCCCAGTTGTAGAGATGATCCAGTTAAAAATGTTCGTGCATACGAGAGCTTAAAGTTTACAAGCTGTTCAAGTTTACTGTATTATATTCCAACTGTATATGACAGTAAACCAATAGAAGAAATGAGACTGGGAATAATTATTAAAACCTCTTGAACCCGATAATGGCAACTCATTAGTACACCTCGTAGCGTAGCTACTTTGAACTTCCAATTATAATTATAGAGACCGTATTCGTTATTTTATTATTAAAAATTTAGCTAGCGGTACTAATTGAATTTAATATTTAGAACAGGTACTGGAACTTAACGTTAATGCTTTTTTTAGGAAATTATCCTTAATGGACGAACCCAAATTACAGATAAAAGTTTACAAAACAATTATTTAGTATACGACAATTAATTTCAAGTATGTGCCGACGATGTGAGGCTGTTATACGTGGTAGAGGTAGAAACACTCGTTTTTAAGCCTTTTTTGATATTTTAGTTTGCTTTTCTTTTTTTTTTCTATCGTACTTCAACCTCAATGATGGTGGATAAAATGCTATAATTACTATTAAAATGGAGTATAAATTTGGGTAACATGAGCAGTGAATTAAAACTGCATCGCGATGCAGTTATAGTTTTTTTTGGGATGGTCTTGACCAGTTTCTCGCGAGATAAAGTAGCAGCATCCAAACGGCTTGACATAGAGTGAAGAATAAGAAAAGTCTCAACGTTTAGTTTCCTCCGTTTGAAAAATCGATAAGGAACAAAAATATACTGCGACACATCCAAAGCGTAGGGGCGTGACCGGTCGGATGAAAAGAAAAAAATATAATTAAACCGACCCACCCTCCTTTTTTCCTCCCGCATCCCGACGATGCGATATTAATAATTTTTTTCACGTAAAAAATAGACGGTAAAATGATAAAAATGTTACACACGACATAAATAAAATGCGCATATCAAACAACATGACCTAATCCGAGCAAGACTTCTGCTGATCGATTCCCAGGTGCATGCATAGTAGATGGGTGGAAACCCCGCGGCGGTCCCCGAATCGGTCCATCTCTTTTGCGGGGGATCGGTTGTCGGGGGACGTGGGTGGCGGTGAATATTCCCTTTTCCCGCCACCCTAACACCACCTCCCCCCCGCCGGTCCCACTCTCACGCTTCCGCAGCTTCTCTTATTGACCCGAAAGCCCGCCGTTAATGGATTCCTCCGATAGGATGCAACAACAGCGATAGAAATACCCAGTTCATAGCGGAAAAATCAAAATTGCCGCCATCGGTTCTACAAATTGCGATACGATAATGTTGCCAAAGTGTTGAACTACAGAACGCCCTGTACAATGCCGGAGATTCTTATCCTGATCTATTTTCGTACGTGACAATATTTGAGAATATTTTCAACTAAGAACATTAAAAAACAATTTTTTTTCAAAAATTTCCGCTTTTTATATAAAAAATAGCATTTTTCTCCAAATGACATTAAAAGCGGCCTATTAATGACACTTGGCAGGCTTAGAAGTTGTACTTTTACTGTCTAGACAGAAAAATTTCGTTGCTAGGCCACCTTCCAAATAAAAATTTAATTCAAACTGGTTATTAAAATTGACAATGACATTGAGAAAACTTAGCATAATACAAACTTTGTTAATGTGAAAAACACACTGTAAATTTTCATTTTACCCATCGGTAACCTAAAGGAGAGCTTTGATTGGGTTTCAGCTGTGGATAAAAGTGACAGGAACTTTTTTCCACTGGAATGAGGACCGGACATATTGGAATTTTTATATTTTCCCCATTATTACGTTGGCAACAGCTTTCAGTTGTTACGGTAACATAACCAAAAATTCAAACAAACAAAATCACACAATTGACAGCAAAAACGTACAGTGAAATTCGTGGGTTTTAAGGTAGTTTTTTGTAACTGTGACTGAAGAAAATGACAGAAGAAAACGAGATGTCCTGTACGCCACCTGACAAATAGGTAATACAATGTAGGCGATGTGGTATGCTATCGAATAAATGGTCGAGCTAGGCTTGGAATTTTCTCCCATTCTTCACGAGCAGCATCTTTCAGTTCTCGTAGAGTAATTGTGAGAGGGTTTCGCTTCTTAATGCGTGTTTTAAGAATGGCCCAGGCATGTTCAATGACGTTCATGTTAGGGGAATTTGATGGCCATCTTAATGTGGATAATCCTTCTTCTTCCAAAAAATTGTGTACTGCAGCTGTTCGATGTGGAGGTGCATTGTCATGCATAAACACAAATCCATCACCTACCGCCCCCCCGGAATAGACGCACAACGGGATTTAAAACTTCCTCGATGTACACAGCACCAGTGATTCTTCTTTCCAAAACCAGGAGAGGGGTCCGTGTACCCCTCATAATACTACTCCAAACCATAATACTCCCACCTTCAAATGGAACACGTGGTTGGGCTGTTCCTAATCGGGCTTGTCGTCCAGGGGCCCTCCAAACTAGCGTTCTTCGCGAATCAAAAACCAAGCCAATTCTTGATTCATCAGAGAACATCACGTAATTCCAGTTAGGACCATGGTGTAACATTTCTTGAGCCCATTGCAACCTTACAATTTTTTGTTGATAGGTTAGTTTTGGAATACGTAGAGGTCTTCTTCGATTCAAATTTACCGCATTTAATCTTCGTGTAATTGTTTGCCTTGAGATATTCAGTCCTTCAAGTCTAGCAATTTCTATGGATATGCCATCTGTAGATTCCTGTCGATTTCTTCGAGCTATCAATGTTATCTGCCGGTCTTGTGCTGCTATTGACTTTTGCGACTTTTGCCACTTCTGGGACGATCCTTCACATTATTTGTGTCTTGGATTTTTTTTTTTAATTTTTGATACAGTACCCTGAGTAACACCAACAATATTCGCGATATCACTGTGACTAAAGCCCTGTTGTAACAAAGCTAGACCTATTAAAATAAATATCAACAAGAGTTAAAAACCATAGGCGTAGATATATTATTTCTAAATATTCCAAACTTTTGGACAATCATTTAATACAATTGAACTCTGTCCACTTTCCTCCTTTCCAGTAAAATGAACAAGTTTAGTATCCACGTCTTATCTATGTATAAAATGAAGACTCAATCAAATTTCTCCAATATCAAACTGTTTATAAAGAATTGGACCCTTGAGGTGCACCACTATCAATCAACAGGCTACCAGTTGTCTTCTATGTATGTGCCCAGAACTAAACCATTCAAAAAAAAGTCTACGGATGCTATAAAATTGAAGATTGGTGATCAAATTCTCTTTGTTAATGCAGTGAAACCTGTGATAGGAAGGCATTCCAAAAATATTAAGTTTTTTATAAAAAAATAATCGACAATAGTTCGACAATTCTACAAGACGATAAAACTTTATCTTCGAGAGACTGACGTCTCGACGCTAACATTTTTTTCTATAGAAAGACTTCAAGTCCAGGTGAAAAATAGAATTTCAAAGAAAATTGTAATTTTGGGTACAAAAATCGCAACTGTGTTGCTCCGTTGCTAGGGACATGAATTGCTCTGTCAATAAATAAGTTCTGGTTTTTGCGGAGTTTACCTTCGGTCTCTGAAGAAGATAACTGTGTGTGTTGGTGTGATGGTAGTGTAAACGATTTCGGCCTCAATTTCGCCAACGGTTCCAGATTCAACATTTTAATTTCTGACATTCAAATCGTAATGGGTGACCCAAAAAACCCCCCGGTATAGTGTTTAATATTCCATGTTCTTTCACAGTTTTTGAAATACTGGAAACTGTAACCACACTGAGGTTGAGTGCAGCTGCCACACGCTAAAATCAAATGTTTATGATTGAATAGGCTGTTACTTGATGGATATCCATAACTAAGTTAAATAAACACAAGAATGTTTTCACGATGTCCACAATATACTGTGGATATCGTGACGAACATTTGAATTTTTATTTAACTTAAATAATATTTTGTCTAATGTACTGTTTAAAACTTTTAACTAACCTCTCGAACAGCAGCAACAGGTATGAAAGGGTCACCATTGTCTCGTTTTCTTTCAAAAAAATTTATCAAAGAAGATACCAGTTCTTTGCAGCGACTATTTAGTTGTTTTGGCATTTTTTTATAGTATGTACAAAAAGTACGAGGAGTAATAAACCCTAATTAAGTATGCAAAACCTTTACAGAGAGCACCATGAAATTTTTGATAAATTTCTTACTTTAAATTACATTTCTTCCGTAAATCTAAAAACCAGGTAGATCGACCCCGTATTTGTTTCAGTTGTAGCAAAGTTTAGGGTTTCTTCATTGTTAAAGGATTAGCAGATAAGCAATAACGCAATGCAGTGGTGTGTATTTTGGGAAAAAATACGTTTTAAATTATAATATAATAAAAAATGAAAAGAAATAATTATTGGAATACATTTATTACTTACATTTTATTCTATATCCGACTCGGAAGAGGAAGAATCGTTGTTAACATTAATAATAATAGGGTCGATTAAATCATCACAAATATTGTCAATTTTCCACATATTTGCCTCTACTTTGATAACATGCTCGATACAGTTTGTCCAATTTTCCTTACTAACATGACTTACAGCACTCTCAAACAATGCACAACATCGTTTATTTTAAAAGTATTATTTTTTTTTCCAACTTCCCCCTTTACCTGAGCCCATATTAATTCTATGGGATTAAGTTCACAATGATAAGGGGGAAGTCGAAGAACTGATATACCACGAAAAGAAGCCATTTCTTCTACAATGTAGGTTTTGTATTTATTCTTGTTCATTTTTGCAATTGTGTAAAGTTCTTTCCTTAGTGGATCTTTTGGAAACTTAATATTTTTCGAAATAAGCCACTCCAAAAGCTCTGCTTTACGCCTACGACTTGTGGGCAATGCTTCTCGTAACCGTGAATGGTAACTTGCGTTGTCAATAACAATAACAGTCCCTTTTGGAATCAGATCCAACATTTGAACAAACTATTCCTCGAAGACATCCCCATTCATATCTTCGTGATAGTCCCCCGTGCGTTTTGAAATAAAAGTTAATAATCCACCATCAACAAAACCTTCAGAACTTCCAACATGGACAATGATAAGTCTTTTTCCTTTTCCAGATGGTGGCTGCAAACCTAACGACAAACCTTCCACGAATGCCTGCCTTCCGCTTTTAATGTTTTCATCTTGCCAAGATTTGGAAACTGTATATCCAACATTTATCCATGTTTCGTCTAAGTAGAAGATTTTCAAATTTTGTTCTCTGGCATGTCGAATGCTTCTTAAATAGTCTCTTCTCCAAAAAACTATTTCCGGTTTATCTATCAAGAGAGATTTTCTATTATGTTTTGTTTATCTGAAACCCACATCTTTCAAAAGTTTGCATAATGTCTTTCTGGAGAATTTTGTATAGTGCGTATCTTCTTGCACTGATGTCATAATTTTGTCAAGTGTTGGAATTTCCTTTTGTAAGTAAAATCCATGGACTTTACGCCTTAGTCTTTGTTTTAATGATTCATCTATCTCAATTGGTTTTCGGCCTGAAGGAGTTTTAGGGGGTTGAAGAGTTCCATTCTTGCTTTCTTTTAGTAATCTATAAATTGTTGATTTAGCAACACACAACATAGCAGCCGTTAATTCCACAATATCATCAACACTTGCATCAACACGGTATACCCTAAAATGTTGAATCTGGAACCGTTGGCGAAAATGATACCGAAAACCGTTTACACTACCACTACACCAACACACACTTTTATATGCCTGACGCGCGTTTCGATAACCAAGTTATCTTCTTCAGTGTTGGTGTAGTGGTAGTGTAAACGGTTTTCGGTACGGTATACCCTCTTAAAATATATTTTGGTACGTCTATAAAAACTACTTAAATGAATGATTTATTACTCCTTGTCCTTTCTATATAGACTATAGTGACGTGAATCAAATTTTGTTTTGCACCAACTATAGAAGTTATTTTGTGTGCTCGTCGTAACAAGACAAGTGCACCAAAACCTGTACGAAAATTCATTTAATAATGGCCGAGATATTAAATATTTATTTATTTTTGTCCAAACAAAAACTCTTGAGAAATTTCAAGTTGATTTTACGAAAAAATGTACTTCCTTTCCCGTACTCGGCGTGTATATCTAGAATATAATCGTGGAAGTTGTCAACATGGCGGACGACCCTTATTAGCGAACTTTTTGTCGTGTAGAATGCCGAGAATAGCGAGATAGTGCATCATCACCATCCGTCGTTAACCCTACATATATTCACACACAAGCTCGCTCTCGTATACACGATCCGTGTGCGCGCCGTAACTTTGTGTGTGTATATACATATCGGTGTGGTCTCATTCCAACATTCTCTTTCAACTCTCAATCTATTCAACGATTCAGTTCCGCTTATTCGGAGGTTGAGTGCGAATGCCCGCTTCACGTGGCGGCGGCGGAGTGAAAAGTGTGCGCATCTTTCGCGGCTTGATTTCTACCTTTTCCCGCCGTATTATACTTCCTTTTTTATTGTCGCTGCGAATTTAGAGCTGCAACCATCGTCAGGATATCAATCGGGACGTAGTATGCCATGGCTGTACTTAGATCTGCTATTGGTAAGGACCAAAAGTTTGTTATTTTCTCAATCAAAGTCGATAGGATAATCCTATCGACTGCGCCAGTTGAAATATTTAATATTTTATAACTATTACAGTTTTATACAGTGCGGTTCATATGTATGGAATAAATTCATTTGTAGCGTTATTATGTACTATATGAAAAAAACCTGAAACAGGTCGATTTTTATTCTTAAATTGACAATTTACAGTATGAAAATATTATCCCCCTCCAGCACCCCTTTGGAATTATAAGCACCCCCTCGAAAATTTTAAATTACAAAGGGGGTCGTGTGGCACCTCGTTGGAAAGGGATTTTAGTCCTCTGTTCAGCAATATAAAGTTTTTTAATTTGGTGCAATCATAACTGAGAAAATTGATTTTTAACATGTAAAATTTTGATAATGTCTCTAACACAGAACTTTACGTAGAATGAAGATAATAATGTCACATAATGATTAGAATGTTGTGTTTTTCAATGTATTTGACACTTAAATTAAATGTTCAAAATGACCACCATTCACTTCTTGACAATAACCGAGGCGATATTGGAATTCTCGTACAACATTTTGTATGACCTCGGGGGTTATTTTGTTAATTTCTTCCGTTATCCTAACTTTTAAATCAGCAATATTGTTTGGTCTATTAAAATATACTTTAGATTTTAAATAACCTCATAAGAAGTAATCGAGAGGAGTCAAATCGGGGGATCTAGCCGGCCATTCGATCGCCCCACGTCTTCCAATCCACCTATTGGGAAACACCTCGTTTAAATAATTTCTAACAGTACGTGCAAAATGCGGTGGAGCTCCGTCTTGTTGGTAGTAAATACAAGTAAGTAAAATCTATCTCATTTGGATGATTAACATCAGGAAGAACTCTTTGTAATGTAGACACTAAAAAGTTAATCAAAAAATCTAGATAAACCTCACCAGTAACTGTGCCCTCAAAAAAATAAGGGCCAATAATATTATTGTTAATGATACCAGCCCAAACGTTAACTTTTTTAGGATATTGAGTGTGAGCCTCAAACATCCAGTGAGGATTTTCTCTGCCCAATATCTACAGTTCTGTTTGTTAACCGTTCCGTTTAAATGAAAAGTCGCTTCATCAGAAAAAACTATTTTGTTTATGAACTGCAAATCTGCGTTCATTCTATCCATCATCAATTCACAGAATTGTTGCCTTCTATCAGGATCATCTTCATTTAACTCCTGAACCAACTGAACTTTGTAAGGGTGGTATTTTTCTTTATGCAGAACTCTCAAAATAGATGATTTACTTATATCATTGTCGGCGGCAAGTTCTCGAGTTGTCTTATGCGGATTTTCCTCAATCTCTAGAAGTACATCTAACTTTTTTTCATCAGTAAATTGAACATTTCTACCTGCGAAACGTGTTGACCAGGGTATTCATTATTAAAAATTTCACAAACCTCCTTTTGAGTTCTGGTTTTATTTTCACAACCAATCATAATTAATATGTATATTCTTTGAGTCTCGGACAAGTGAGCCATAATTAAATTTAATACGCGCACAAATATTATACTGACGTCTTTTAGTAACTTTAAATACCTAAATGACAGCAGCCTACTAGATTTATATCAATTGTTTATTTAGTTTTTTGACTATTATTTTAATATCTTCAAAGTTTTTTTCTAATATTTAGCAGAACAGATAAGAAAATACCTGATTATTTCTAAAGTTATTTTCATAGACCAAACAATATCGCCTCGGTTATTGTCAAGAAGTGAATGGTGGTCATTTTAAACATTTAATTTAAGTGTCAAATACATTGAAAAACACATTCTAATCATTATGTGACATTATTATTTTCATTCTACGTAAAGTTTTGTGTTAGAGACATTATCAAAATTTTACATCTTAAAAATCAATTTTCTCAGTTATGATTGCACCAAACTTAAAAAACTTTATATTGCTGAACAGAGGACTAAAATCCCTTTCCAACGAGGTGCCACACGACCCCCTTTGTAATTTAAAATTTTCGAGGGGGTGCTTATAATTCCGAAGGGGTGCTGGAGGGGAATAATATTTTCATACTGTAAATTGTCAATTTAAGAATAAAAATCGACCTGTTTCAGGTTTTTTTCATATAGTACATAATAACGCTACAAATGAATTTATTCCATACATATGGACCGCACAGTACATTTTTTTTTCGTTTAGAAAATAATTTGTAGGATGAATTAAATTGGTGTTATTGAATTTCAGAAATTCAACCCTAATTTACCCCTCTCTAACAACTTGGGTAGATCAATTCCCCGAGAGGTTTGGGCTTTGACGTTTCCAGTATAATTAAATACGCATTTCCATTTACAGAAGTTTGAATCGAACTTTACGAAGGAGTCATGACACAAAAATTAATTTACCGCATAAAAATATCTTCTAAAAACAAAATTTTATTGTAATAATTAAAAAAATTTATTAAATATGATATAACTTACGTTATACACTCAGTATATATCGACCTTCGCTGAGAAATTTATGGGGATTGGATTTTGTATAAATAGATACTTTTTTGAATTCAACATGAATATTTATAATATTAATTAATTGATAGAATTTAAAAATTATTATATCGTTTTGCAGCTAAGGTCCTAAATTACAAGCTATAGTGTTTAAATTAGAAATGAATTATACAGGGTGGTCAAAATGTTGGTTCCTTTACAAATTTTAAAGGTAACAGTTAGAGATAATGATGACAATGAAGTAAGGGTATAGTCTTTCCAATATTAATTGCTAAAAACCATTTAAAATTGTTATACAGAGTGAGTTAGTTTACTAGGATTCAAAGTAGAAAGAATGGCATGTAAACAACATATTTATCCCGTTAAACGTCCACTCTGTATCGTCGGAACTCAAGCTCTATTTAGCCTGGTAGTTGTACAGCACGAAAACAAGTGGAGTACGCACGCGACTTGTTGACGGCTTTTAATGGCCCACTGTATTCTGTTGCGTACAGGGGTCTTGGTGTTACTTTTTGCGGCAAGTTTTTATATAACTTATAAAGTCGGTGTCTAGTGCGGAGGCGGAGAGTCCAGATTTTTATTTGGGGCATTTAAGTATTAACTTTAGATATATCTTTGTTTCGGTAATTCATTTTTAATAATTGGTTTACGTATTGTAATTTTTGCCCACATTAATTGATAACCTTAAATTAGTTGCATATATTATGGCAGCAGTTTGGAGACCTTTTGAATCAGAAAATGGAAATCCAGATCAAAATTTAAATTCAGAAGATATGATATCGCCAACAGGTGAGGTTAGTAGCGAATTTTGCAATAAAGATTTACACATACAGTGTCAGAGGGTTATTTTAAATATGTATCGGTGTTTGAAAAATGAAGATAATAAAAAATCAGATGCGGTTATAATAAGGCGAATTAATACGTTAACTAAAATTTCTATTTACACTATTTCTAGGGTTATTAAGCACGGTGACGTTATAGATTATTCGCAGGTGCGGAAAATAAAAAAAAAACAAAATTTGCAAATGTTGACGATGCTACAAAACGACTTATAATTTATATTCAGAAAATATTGTACTGACTTTAGAAATTGTTCAAAGGAAAATTACTCCTGATTATAATTATAAAAGCTAAGAAACTTTACGCGGTAGTTACCTGATTTTTCTATGAGGAATCAAACAAATCTATAAAAAACGGGGATTGCAATTTCAAAAAAATGAGTTTCCTTAAGTTAAAATTCAACTGTGACCACCCTGTATAATTAATTGCTTGTTTAAAAATTTTTTCTTGTAATTTAGGACCTTAGGTGCAAAACAATGTAAGGATTTTTAAATTTTATTAATTAATTAATTGAAATAATTAACATTGTAAAAAATGTCTTTTTGGCATATTTGTTTAACTTTTTTTTCTCTAAAACTGTAAATTTTAGGTACCTGATAGGGACTTAAAGCAGTTCTAAAAATCACTACGTATCCGTATACGTATCGCAATGCGCATGTGCAGAAGCGATACGTGGGTTTCGTTACGTTACGTGAAACGTATCAATCCGTCACACGTATCTAACGTAACGTATCACATTGTTGTGTTCCGTGATCGCGTTTTTCAATAATTACTGATAAAAGTGATGTTGTATGCTCAAAAATCATAACCTTATTTTCTGTTCATCAATCATAACAAACATTTCTGTGACATGCGATAATGGATTTAAAAAGAAAAAGATTATTTTACAATGGCAATGACGACATTATTTTGTTAAGGTAGATATCGGGGCTTATTTTTTACGTTAAAAATTAAAACACATGAATGGTTACGTTACGTTACAAATGCATTTGCTTTATGCTTCTTTTTGCTTTGTTACGTATCTCCTTTACGTTACGTATACGGATAAGGATACGTGATAAATTTTTAGAATTGCTTTAAGTCCCTGATATCTTATATGGCCCTTAAATTTAATCCTCTTACCAAAAGAAGGAAAAGAAATGTAGTTATTGTCAATTTCCGGTATAATTGGAAGTGCTATAAATTTGGGATTATTTTGGTTGATTTTAATAGTTTTGAAATCGCCTCTATACCAATTTTCATTCATGTATTTATAGTATTATCTGTTCCCCATAAACTAGTAGGTGAAGGTCGATATTGGACAGCCTGTATGTGACAACAAAGGTCCTTTGTAGTGCTATTCTTGTTATTATACACCTGGAAATAGTCACATATTTATGAAGGGACATTGAATTGTTATCACAATACCTTAATAAAATCAGGTAGAATAACCAACTAATATTTTTATATTTCAGACTGTCAGTAAAAGTTTCTTTATAAATTTTAATAATTAAATCAATAAATTTGTTAACTCTGACATAAATAAAACTATTTTTTTAATTAAAAAAAAAGTTTATAATCGCCCATACTATTAACTATTTTCGTATAAGAAATCATTTACGGAAAAGTTTGGTATCAAAAATTTTTAAACACCCCAATAACATTTTTGTCGTACATTGGATTGGCTTATCTAAGAAAATAAATCTTTGTTAGTGAACACTGTAATTTTACAAATAACCCTGAGGATATTCGATATATATATATATATGTTAACTCCCTCTATATGTGCGGAATTCCGGAGACAAATTTTGCATCGATCCGTCTATATATCCTTTTCCAACTCTGTTACTGTTACAATGAAAACATTTTGTGTCAGTATTGTTGGTAATAATTTGTTGATTCATAATAATTATGTAGTGATATCAGGATGTGGGCACTTAAGTTTAAAAGAACACTGTTACTTGAAATTATATTTTTAAAACGTATATAAATAATTGTACAATATTAAAACACGTGTGTAGTGTTCGATGACTCTACATCACTTCTACTATGTACATAACCTAACTAAATATCGGAAGTTGCAAGGGTTAAGTCTAGCGCCAGTAACTATGCAACCATTACATCAAAGAAAGTGGGAAGGTGAATAGTATTTACGATTATAGTTCATTTGTTTGGAGTTGGTAGCGCAGTGAGTTGATTTTAAATGCTTTTCGTTAGGTATTACCATTCTAAAGTTTGTCCTTAGTTTCTTTACTAGAAGAAAAAGCCATTATATACCATGAGTAGTGCACACTGTGTCTCATAAAATTAGTGTATAGTCTATATAGAAAGGATAAGGAGTAATAAATTATTCATTTAAGTAGATTTCATAGACGTACCAAAATATATATTAAGAGGGTATACCGTAAGGTACATTTTGTATTGAACGAATGAGTTGCAGCTATGCTAAAGAATATACGATTTAGATCAGAGGTAACGGGATGTACTAATTTTAATAAAAAAAAGTGATAGAGGTACATAAATTTTGGTAAGTTTGATAAAGAAGGGCAACACAGTTTATTCATAATAAAAAACAAACCAATCTGTAACTATAATTATTTTATATATTTTTGTTCTTTTTGTAAGAAGATTAATTCAAACTTTTAATATTGTCACAAATAAATTACAATGAAATGTATTTTTAAAAAATTAATTAAAGTCAAGATAGCAAGATATCGTTACAATTTTTATTAAATTCAAATAAGCAAAATGAATATTTTTTATTTGTATTACATATGTAGTGTTTGGGGAATTTTTCTCAGAAATTTTAAATGGCAAGTTGCCTACTGTAATCGGCTTAATACGATTACACCTATTTACAGATTATTCGATTATTGAGAGGGATTTTCCAAACAACCCAGTTTTCTTAGAAACATTATCGTGAATATTATTTTAAAAGAAAGCAGGTACATTAAATGAGTACTTAGTATTAGTTCTTTGAGTAAAGTTGTATGAAGTTGTATGGTTTTCATAGTATTGTAAACAGTTTGAATATATTTAAAACATTTGTTGAATGTTAATTGTGCAAGTACCAAACAATGTCGATAAGCCAAGGACCATCTAAACGACCAAAAACAGGTCCATTATCTTTAAATGAAAAAACTCTGATATTGAATTGTTATATATCATTGAAAAACAAGGATCCAAGTGCAAGTGTTGATGATATTGTGGAATTAACGGCTGCTATGTTGTGTGTTGCTAAATCAACAATTTATAGATTTTTAAAAGAAAGCAAGAATGGAACTCTTCAACCCCCTAAAACTCCTTCATGCCGAAAACCAATTGAGATCGATGAGTCATTAAAACAAAGACTAAGGCGTAAAATCCATAGATTTTACTTACGAAAGGAAATTCCAACACTTGAAAAAATTATGAAATCAGTGCAAAAAGATACGGACTATACGAAATTCTCCAGAATGACATTATGCAAACTTGAAAGATGTGGGTTTCAGATATACAAAACATAATAGAAAATCTCTCTTGATAGATAAACCGGAAATAGTTTTTTGGTGAAGAGACTATTTACGAAGCATTCGACATGCCAGAGAACAAAATTTGAAAATCTTTTACTTAGACGAAACATGGATAAATGCTGGATATACAGTTTCCAAATCTTTGCAAGATGAAAACATTAAAAGCGGAAGGCAGGCATTCGTGGAAGGTTTGTCGTTAGGTTTGCAGCCACCATCTGGAAAAGGAAAAAGACTTATCATTGTCCATGTTGGAAGTTCTGAAGGTTTTGTTGATGGTGGATTATTAACTTTTATTTCAAAAGGCACGGGGGACTATCACGAAGATATGAATGGGGATGTCTTCGAAGAATGGTTTGTTCAAATGTTGGATCTGATTCCAAAAGGGGCTGTTATTGTTATGGACAACGCAAGTGTTACCATTCACGGTTACGAGAAGCATTGCCCACAAGTCGTTGACGTAAAGCAGAGCTTTTGGAGTGGCTTATTTCGAAAAATATTAAGTTTCCAAAAGATCCACTAAGGAAAGAACTTTACAGAATTGCAAAAATGAACAAGAATAAATATAAAACCTACATTGTAGAAGAAATGGCTTCTTCTCGTGGTATATCAGTTTTTCGACTTCCCCCTTATCATTGTGAACTTAATCCCATAGAATTAATATGGGCTCAGGTAAAGGGGGAAGTTGGAAAAAAAATACTACTTTTAAAATAAACGATGTTGTGAAATTGTTTGAGAGTGCTGTAAGTCATGTTAGTAAGAAAAATTGGACAAACTGTATCGAGCATGTTATCAAAGTAGAGGCAAATATGTGGAAAATTGACAATATTTGTGATGATTTAATCGACCCTATTATTATTAATGTCAACAACGATTCTTCCTCTTCCGAGTCGGATATAGAATAAAATGTAAGTAATAAATAATGTATTCCAATAATTATTTCTTTTCATTTTTATATATATTATAATTTAAAACGTATTTTTTTCCCAAAATACACACCACTGCATTGCGTTATTGCTTACCTGCTAATCCTTTAACAATGAAGAAACCCTAAACTTTGCTACAACTGAAACAAATACGGGTTCGATCTACCTGGTTTTTAGATTTACGGAAGAAATGTAATTTAAAGTAAGAGATTTATCAAAAATTTCATGGTGCTCCCTGTAAAGGTTTTGCATACTTAATTAGGGTTTATTACTCCTCGTACTTTTTGTACATACTATAACGAAGAATGTTCGAGCAATATGTCAATCTGATGATGCTAATCAGCGAAACGGCCGTCATTCTAATTTAAAACCTAATTTTTTCAAATAAACTTGAAAGTTACGTCCAAACGAAGAGTTTTTCTTATTCTTAATAAGATGGTCTTCCAAAAAGTAAGGGTTGGTACAATAAATTGCATTTAAAATGTTTTTAACTTTGACAACTAACGTCCGAGAACGGTCAGTGTTCTCGGTAACAACCTTTTAGAAATGTACAAAGTCGTTGTACTTAGTTGTACGATGTTATATGCTTGAAAGTGCCCTCTGACCCTATCTTGGCGGCCAAGGAAATCAATACATTACCAAGGAGGAGTAAGAAGGAGGCCGTCGGAACAGCATACGGCATTTTGTGCTGTGTTTTTACAGTACCGGACTTGATTCTAATAAACAAATCAATTTTTTTTATTTAAAATTGTTGTTTATAAAAGTTGTACGTGATAAACCTATAGGTAGATAGTAAAAATGTGTTACATTTGTTGACACAAAAATATAAGCATTGGTTTTTTTTCTATCCCAAATTTTTTAAATACTCAATATCGAAGACTTAAGTTCCTAACACACATTATGTGGCCTGGAAAAGGAAGTAAATGATGACATCCTAACCTATCTTCTGCTGAACACCCTCAATTTTTTTTTAATTACATTAAAAACCTCCTCTAAGTTCTGCTCTTCTGGTAGGGTTCCAAGAATGGATGCAGAATTACCACGTTGAATATATGAACTAATCAACTGGATAATAAAGGTCTTTGTCAGTGAACTTCCACAAGATTTTTTAAGCTTAACAGATATTTGACCTACTAGTCTTTGTGCAGCTTCTCCCCAAGTGCCCAAAGTCTCAACACTAAATGGAACAAAAATGTATTTATACAAAAGTTCTTTATATTTTGCCCTTTTTTGTTGCTCCTCAGAGAAAGCAGCTTCTCAATTTGAATTACTAGCTGTAGAACACTGAACAACTGATGATACAAGTGCTCGGTCAAGTGAAGACAATTTAATCAGAAAGAAAGAAACTACTTGGTAAAAATTCAGAATTAACTGAGAGAAGATTCTGAAATGTAAGCAGAAAAACTTTCCTATACTCCGGAAACCAACAAACCATATTTTTCTGTCAAGAGGAGAATTTAGTTTTTTGTAAAAATATTGAAGGTAATTTGGCACCAGGTGGGTTTGAAAAAGTACCAACCAAGTGATTGGCTTCATTTCATAGACATCAGCAGAAGAAGTTTTAAGTGTTTTGCTTCATTACTATACCAGCTGTGAATAAATAACTACAGGTTGTCCACGAAAGTGGTAGCAACTTAATATTTTTGACTGAATGTGCTGTCCTAAGTTCTTGGAAGAAGGCAATCATCAAATTTTTGCCAAAAAGCAAAAACCAAACTCGCGAAACTGCTTTTCTATTTTACTTATTGTTACTTGGGATATAGGCGGTAAATTAGGAAATTTCTCATGAAATAGGCGAGTTACTTCCTGTTGTGTTCGGATGTTATCTCCGTAACCAATCATTTGTAAAACTGTTATTTTATGCATTTCCGTTAATCTAACCATTTTTCAGAATTGAATTGAACAAACTTTATACTTAAATTACAACAATGACAACTTAAACAAAACAATTTACTACTGCTTGTTAAAATAGCGTTGCCACGGAAATTCTTTAAAGTTTTTTAATGGTTACCATCTAAAAACCACATTACTATGGTTTTTGTTCACTTTCTCATTATCAAGACCTAAACGAAAAATAAGTTTTAAGTATATTGTAATAAGTTTCGAGTATATTTTAGCGAATTTCGGTAACAACATGATATTAATTTTTTTCATGTTAATTTTTGCATCAAAATTAAAAACAATAACATTTTTGAATAGAGAATGAAGAGACTTTTCAAATGATATATCACAAGCCTATACTTCCCATTAAAAAAATTGGGGGTTGTACCTGTCATTCTAAGGGGGTTGAAGGTAGGGGTTGCATTTTCACGTTAAAGAATGTCAAGTTATAATTTAATTTGACGTGTTTCGGGATTTTTTATAAATATGTACAGTAACCGAAATAATGAATTTATTCCATTTGGCTTTTACACACTGTATGGTAGTAATATCATCATAAAACAAAATATTAAAAATTGTTTATCAAAAAAACCTTCTAAAGTTTATAATATATTAGCTGACTTAAAAAATGTGGCAACATGGCAATTATGACGTGCTACGCTTTTTATTTTGTTTTTACTGTATATTTGTTTTTGGGTATTTTATCAACAAGAAAAAACGTCGATATTAGTAAGTACCTACGGCTGGTTGCATCACTAAAACGTAAATCAGAAGTTTACAGAGCTAAAAAATCCAAAATTTTTACTAAACAAGATGTTACAAAGTTTTTAACGAAAGCATCAGATGCTACATACTTATTTGATAAAGTTGCCATGATCATTGGACTAACCATTACATGTTTTCCTTACAGAATTTCATTATGGTACTTAGTCCCATAATGAGCTTCCTTATGTCATCAAAATTGAGTGACATAACGTTGTCATTATGACATGCCATCAGATTAAGTTAGATTACGATACGCAAATGCGTTTTATAATGAAGATTTTTTTAAGTGCGAAATATAAAAAATATTTTAAACTACGTGCCTTTCTAAAACGTCAAAGTGACAATTACAAACCAAAAAAATTAAAAGGAGCTTTTCGACTGGATTACACCCTACTTTTAATAATTTGCACAACTGCAATATAACTGTAAATATTCAAACATAATTAAATAAATCCGAGTTGGTTGTTTGAGTATGTTGAATTTACTGTACATAAAACATAAAAAACTGAATGAGTCTGAATGTTTGATGGCCGAACGTCAGTGAGGCCGACAATTTTAGACGAGCCACAAAAAGTGCTTTTGCTCCGAATGAAACATGCTATTTTTTCCGCAAACGGCATCCAAACTATTATAGAACTAATTAATATTTAAATAAAAATTCAAAACGATCGCAACGAAGTTGATAAATTCAGAGAATAATAATTATAAAACTGCACACTACATTTCCGTGGTTACTGGTTTTGTGATTGCCAAGTCAAAAACAAATTTGACAGTTCAATAATATTTTACAATGTCAGAAATATTGTAAGTGATTTAAAGCAACAATTGGACTGTGCATTTTTGGTAAGTACTTGAGCATCAAAATTTCGTTTGTTGTAGTTAGGTGTACTGAAATTTTCTTTTAGATTATATTATGTCGGATTCAGAACCCAACTGTACACCGCCCGACGTTGTTGACATTGCTAAGGCAGCTACGAATGATTTTATTCCAACTAAGTCAAGTAGAGTTTATAATCATGCTTACGAAAGATTTCTCACATGGTGCAATGATAAAAACATTTCAAACTATTCGGAAAATGTGCTACTAGCTTATTTTTTTAAAATGACAACTAAATTAAAAATGAAAAGTTTAACAATGTGGTCTCAGTATTCCATGATAAAATCATTACTGAATATTAAACATGGATTAGATATTAGGAAATATATGAAACTACGTGCTTATCTGAAGAAGCAGAATGAAGGGTATACTCCCAAAAAGTCAAAGGTATTCACAAAAGACCAGTTTGAAGATTTTCTAAATAATGCACCTGATGAGCAATATCTAGGAATTAAGGTTAGTTATAATATTCTAACCGACGTTGATGTAACAGAATCAACAACAAGTAAGGAGTCTCAGAAAATTTTGTCGATGAACTCATTCAACTCTGCACAAAATTCGCTTGAATTGGAAGTGAATAAATCAGGTATAGTGCATTAAATATGTGCGGTGCAACCTTAAATAGCTGTAATTTTACTATTAATAATTATTATCGATAATAAAGTTTAAAAGTTCAACTAATAATTATTTTTCCTGTTAAAAATTCTACTTTTTTGTACGGCCGTCAGCGTCAGCGGAAAAAACAATTTTCTGTTAAATCTAATACTCCTGTACATTTTAAAAAAATCCTGCACAACATTACGAAATGTTCCCAAAGTTTTTTATTGTTTTTGCTAAAAATTATAAATGACGAAATTGAGATTGGGATAATAGTGAGATGTTAAGATCGGTCCTGTATACACACACAGGTTCTCTTTTCTGTTTTGTCCGCTATCGCGTCAGTGTTATGTGAAGGAGATACAACTTTACCAGCTAAATTGTGTATTTGAGAAGATACGGAACCAGAGGGGTCGAAGGGGGTGTGTGGGAAGCAAAGGGCGAAAATCCCAATATTGACAGAAATGCGCCACAGGCACCTCAGCTTTGTTACATTATCCTTAAGTCTGCGTAAGAAGGAATTATCAAATCGATTAAATTCAGAGAAAATGAAAAATGTTGTAAAAGAGCAAATTTTGATCTAGTTGAAGTTGGGTGTTTAATTAATTCAAGATCGGGAATACTGGGTGTCTTTTGGTATTATAAATTTAACCAGTGTCACAAAGTAGCACTTTGTAATAACGTTTTCAGTGTTACAAAGTAGACTTTGTATACGGAATTATAAATAAAATATTTATATCAAGTTATTTTGATTACTTTTTAAGAAATGTTACTTTTATTACTATTATACTATTTAAAGAAATGTTTTCTTTTGTTTTAGGTAAGTCAACTTTTGTTACAATCATTAAATGGTAAGTTAAAGCCACCTATATTGTTTATAATATTTGATATTGTCGAATGAAAAAAAATTAACCATATATATAATCCTTCTGATTAAATTTGTCCTTAAAACATAAAGAGACTGGTAAGGAGTATATTTTTATGCAAAATGTCCTCGAGTCCAGAAAGGAGTTTGCAAAAAATGGCGGTCAGATTTTAATGTCCGTTTCCACTGACGTACGGTAAGGGAGTAAAAATAACAATTATTATTTTTATTTTAACCAAATTTCAAATTCCTCCAATACATTTTGTAAGATTTAGTATCATACGGGTTTAAACATTCTGAGAAACTGCTTTTCCATTTTGGAAATGATTATTAATATTAAATACACTTCTCAGGCTTCTTTTCCAATTCTTTTTGGTGGGTTTGATATTCGTGTAGTTTCAGACGTTTCTGTTCCTGCTATTTTGTCCACTATCCACGCTTACCCAATTCTGAATAATTCTATAGTCATCACTTCCAGAAGCGAATTTGAGATCGAGTTTGGAATATTTAGAAATAATACAGGGTGTTTCAAAAAAAGGTAACACCTTCTCTAGGATAGGTAAAAAACTGAAAAATAATTGGGGTTTGCTTAGTAAAATTTTTTTCTAACGCCATCCGTTTTCAAGATAAAGGGCGTTGAAGAAAATGAAAAATTACACATTTCTTACGATTTTGCCGAAATTACTGGCACCATTGCAATGAAATTTTATACGGATATGTTTTGGAAGCTGATATATCCCATGAATTTGTTTTTATAACTAACTCTCATAGAGGGCGCTAGAGTTGTAGCAAAATGATGTTTACTTAACAGGTCGGCTGAAAAGTCCCCGGTCTCACCTATAGATGACGACACTGGAATTAAATCCATTTCATTTTTAGATAGTATCAACTTTCAAAAGATTCGTCTAAAAATTTGACAGCTGTCGTACTATTAGTTTGTGAGATATTTCATTTTTAGTGAAGCAACTTTTGTTATTTTCAAAAAGATGGAAAAAAAAGAATTTCGTGTGCTTATTAAATATTGTTATTTGAATGGAAAAAATACAGTTGAAGCAAAAGCTTGGCTTGATAATGAGTTTCCGGACTCTGCGCCAGAAAAATCAACAATCATTGACTGGTACGCAAAATTCAAGCGTGGTGAAATGAGCACCGAAGACGGTGAACGCAGTGGACGCCCAAAAGAGGTGGTTACCGACGAAAATAGCAAAAAAATCCACAAAATGATTTTGAGTGACCGTAAAGTGGATATGATCGAGATAGCTGACACTCTAAAGATATCTAAGGAACGTGTTGGACATATCGTTCACGAATATTTGGGTATGCGAAAGCTCTGTGCGAAATGGGTGCCACGCGTGCTCACAATCGACCAAAAACAGCAACGAATTGATTATTCTGAGCAGTGTTTGCAGCTGTTAAGTCGTAATAAACCCGATTTTTTGCGTCGATATGTGACTGTGGATGAAACTTGGCTCCATCACTACACGCCTGAGTCCAATCGACAGTCAGCTGAGTGGACTGCGGCCGGTGAACCGCCACCAAAGCGTGGAAAGACTCAACAGTCAGCTGGCAAAGTTATGGCCTCAGTTTTTTGGGATACACACGGTATATTGTTCATTGATCATTTGGAAAAGGGAAAAACAATCAACGACTATTACTGTGTATTATTGGAGCGATTGAAGACCGAAATCGCGAAAAAACGGCTCCATATGAAGAAGAAAAAAGTTTGTTTCATCAAGACAATGCACCGTGTCTCAATTCATCGAAAACGATGGCAAAATTGCATGAATTGGGCTTCGAATTGCTTCCTCACCCACCGTATTCTCCAAAACTAGCCCCCAGCGACTTTTTTTTTCTGACCTGAAGAGAATACTCGCGGGAAAAAAATTTGGCTCTGATACTGAGGTAATCGCCGAAACTGAAGCCTATTTTGAAGGCAAACCGAAGGAGTACTACGAAAATGGTATCGAAAAGTTGGAAGGTCGCTATAATCGCTGTATCGCCCTCGAAGGCAACTATGTTGAATAAAAAAAATGAATTTTGTCAAAATATTGTGTTTTACTATGGTAGACCGGGGACTTTTCAGCCGACCTGTTATATCAAAAAAATTAGTCATAAAAATTAATAAAAACATGAAATATTCCATTAATTCAAACTTTTGGACATATTTATATGTGTATTTTAAAATTACGAATTCAAAATAAAATTCCAAACTTTGCATTCGTTAACAATCACCACTTTTGTTCTTATTCATTTGTCGAATCTTAAAACACCGCATTGTATATAAAACATTTTTATAAAATCGATGTATTTATACCACATCAAACACACACAGCCACCTAGTCTGTGCCTCATTTAACAATCCTTTCTCGACTACCATTACAAACATTTATATACATACATTAAAACTAGAAAGAGAGAAAGAGACAAACAATACCTACTGATCAATAATATTGTAGTTTTGTATATTTAACAGACGGGACGGCCGGATATATGTTTTTAAGTGAATTTTTCATCACGTTAAATATATTAAAGTTCGACCGGATTGCGGTGTTGTCAAATTTTCGATGCTGTCTGCTTTTGCCTTTGCCGTTATCGGCATCTTCTTTTCTCACAATCGAATTTTAAATATTGGCGGAGTACAGGAGGAGGAAGAGGATTACGACTAAGAAAATTTTCCGATATACAACAAGAATTGACGTTCTTTTTACTACATATATATATGTGTACATAGTGTGGTCGATTAGGAATTTTTTTTACAAATCAGTCAAATGATGTTTATTTATATATTCGTGTATAGTATTTTTCACATAAGCTCTATGGGATTGAACACGCAGTAGTAGGGAGGTAGTCGTAACACTGTATGTCCCAATTCTTATGCAATTGTACCATAAACATACGTTTTTTTTTATAATTTGCAGCCATGAAGTTTTGAATCTCCAATTTCGTATTCTTTGAGCCAGGAATTTTTTGCAATTGTCGACTATGATAGCTTGCGTTGTCCATTACTACAACGCTGTTTGGCGGATGTTTAAACCAATCTTCAACAAGCTCTGCTGTCGTATCTTCGTGACAATCAACACAAGAGTCCTTAATATTTTTGGCAGAAAGCCACATAGCGTTTGGGATCCAACCATTTTCTGATCCTGCTTGAAATATTGTGATTTCCTTCCTTTTATTTGATGGTGCTTTTGTTTTACACTTATCAGAGGAATCATCCTTTGGAAGGGGTGTCATGCATGTCAAATCACGTCTCGTCGAGGTAGAGTATTGGCCGATTTTCAGACTGGTATTTTCTTATTGACGTTATATATTCAGTAACGCCAGTTTATTAAATATTTCAACTCAGAAAGATATATATGTAAGGGGAAGCATGTCAACAAAACTTATAGGGGTTATTATTATTTTGTCACACTATATATGCAAGTTTTAGTTAAAAGTTACAAAATACATAAGTGTTCCAAACCCCGTCTGAAAAGCACTGCCATTAAATAACATAAAGGGGGCATTTGAAAAATTTTAAGTACAGACGAAATTACATTTATCGGAAATTTGTCAAATTTGTAGAATCGCCTTTAGTTGAATGGCGATTGAGGATGAAATACTGGATGTTTCAAATTAGCAAAATTTAATTTTCTTTAAAGAAGAAAAGGATATTTTCTATACGACACGCAATTTTAGAATTATAAGTAAAAAAAATGAAAAAGTGCGAAAATATCGAGATTTTTGGACTCTCAAAAATAAAGCATAAACTAGAATCCGCAACAAGACACCTACTAGAAACATTAAAATGATTTCCAACTATGGAGCAGTTTTTAATTCTTTTACATTCGATTATTTGAGTTTAACTTGGATAATTTTTTAAGTAAGATAAAAAATAATATACTGAATTAGGGCATTTGTATTAAATTTAATATACTCGGTGACGTTAGAAGGAATAATTTCTTAATTTTAATTTTTTGGCAACATGGTAGAATTACATCGACAATAAAACGATAATATGATCAAATGAAACTTCTTCTTATCATATCACCACACATGTTCGATGGGATTTAAATCTGGCGAACGGGGTGGCCACGGCAAAAGATTAACGCCCAGTGTTGGCGAGCGTTATCGTGCATTAGAATAAAATCCTCTCCAATGGCACTACATTTTCCTCAAGAACCTTCCTTATATACCGATCAGCTGTTAGTGATCCCCTAGGAAACACAATTAACTCTGTGTGGCCTTCAAAGCAGATGCCTCTCCATACCATAATCGAACCACCTCCATAATTTCTGGCTAAGACAAGCCTTTAATGAACTCATTAATGCCACCCAATATGACAAAATCCTCTTCACTGACGCCTCCAAAGATGGCATCAAAGTTGGTTTCTCTGTTGCCACAACACAAACAACATTGTTACAAGGAAGACTCTACGATCTGCAGCGTACATACAGGTGAACTCTAAGGTATCTTAGCAGCTTTGAAGACTCCAATACAGGAGAATGAAAATGTAGCCATATGCACAGACTCTCTCTCTTCCATAAAATCCATAAAGAACATCTAGTCGCAGCACCCACTTGTTCAGAAGATCCATGAAAAGTGTCATCTGCTTGCTCAAAAAGGGGTCTCTATAACAATAATCTGGACTCCAGCTCACGTAGGTATCCCAGGAAACGAGAATGCAAAACAGGCTTCTTCATCTGATTTACCTATAATCAATCTATAATTACACAAAGATCTCAGAGCAAACATCAAACAGAACATATTCTGTCAATGGCTCCAACACTGGAATCAACTACATGATGTCCAACCATACACCAACTTCTTAACAATGCCACCCATGAGCAGAAAAGACAAAATCACTATTAGAAGGTTAAGAATAGGACACACGCGATTCACTCATGGATATCTCATGGCTCGTGAAGAACCAACCACTTGCCAATACTGTGTGGAAATTAGATTGTCTGTTAAACAAGATGTTAATCCAAGATTGTAACCACTATGCAACTGCTCGATCTTAAGGGAAGTATGCAAGAAATTTTAGGATCAGTGAATCAGTTTGACAAATTAATAAAATTTCTAAAACAGACTAATATTTACAAGTTGATTTTAAAACAGTTTCAATTACTCTGTAATATCTATACTATATTTTCTCTACTGTTGTAATTTGTATTTACATTACTGTGTATCAAATGTACCTGTGTCAATGACCATCATGAAGTCGAGACACTATTTTTTAATAAAAAAAAATATTTTGAAAAATATTTTACATCGTAATTAAATTTTTAAAATTCTGCCATACTTTTTGTGACTATTGTATATATTTATATATAGTTTTTAGCGATTACAACGTCTTGAATGGCAATTGTAGAAAATCTCCGCCACTAATGATATGATAGCATCAGCCAACATTTTCAGTTTTGTGTGTAGACAAAGCTCAAAGCCAATCCGGTGGCAATATGGAAGCTAGAGGCAGTTGGTGTGTGTGTTGTCGCATATACTCTTGCCCGAAACTGTACTTCGGCCAGATCGGCGCGAGTGAGATATTCTAGACGCCCCCTCGCTACCCACCCAACCCCTCTTTTCTCCATCCACCCGTCGTCCCGTGCTCTCTTTGCTTGCACACGAGAGAATCAACCTGATGAAATTCCATCTCTATCTACATCCGATTCTATTCTATAATTCGTATTATCCGCCATGTTGGAAATTAAATATATATATCGATGAGATTCACTATTTCAATGTATCCGTCCATTTGTATGTAAGCAAAGCCATTTTATTTTACGGCACAAGAGTGACTGAAAAATTTTATTCATATTAAATAAAAAAAAAACCATTTTTTAATATTTTTTTGAAAGCTCTAAGCCTTGCTTTTTATAACATTTGGTTAATTGTAATATAGTCTTTTAAATACCGATAAAGTTTTGTGTATATATACAAGATAGGCAACCAGTGTTACGAACAAGATACTCGCCCTCCGTCCCTTCTAATAAAAAAAAGGGTCATTTGCCAAAATCTGTACACAAAATCCAACCGGAATAAGTTTGCTGACACGCTCGCCAGCTGTACAAAATTGGGTCGTAATTTTATCGATCTATCAACGCAGCAGCAAAACTCTTCCAACTTTCAACTAAACTTCTGGACGGTCGTATTAGATTTTCTTCAAGGATTTTATACGGGGGTTGGTTTTCTTTAACTCGACTTGGTTAACTAGATATTTTAAATAATTATATAAAGTTAAATATAATATGTACTTGTTACTGCATACTGTTGGTAAAATTAAGAAATTTTGAATTATTTTATTCAGTATCGGGTTATGTTGATGGTACATCTATGACAATTATTTATTTTGATGATGTTTATTATCTTCATTCAATTTATTGGATGTCGAGAGCTGTATACGAGGGTTGTCTGAAAAGTTTCCGACCTAACAAAGATGCTAGATATTTTTTCTTAAAATTGATTTTTGTTTTTCTACACAGTCTCCTTGTAAGTCTATACACTTCTCCCAGCGATGCTCCCATTTCTTCAACCCGTCCAAATAGTACTCGGCGTCTTTCTCTGCAAAATAGTTGATGTCCTCCTCATTCGACGAAAATCTCTGTCCTCCGAGCGCAACTTTTAGCTTAGGGAACAAAAAAAAGTCGCTTGGGGCTAGATCTGGCGAGTAAGGAGGGTGGTCAAGCAGTTCCAACCGTAAATCGTGGATTTTCGCCATGGCAACCGCTGAGGTGTGAGACGGCGCATTGTCTTGGTGCAACAAAATTCCTTTTTTTCTGCAAATGTGGCCGTTTTTCCGCAATTTCTGCCTTCAGCTTGTCAAGTAATGATGCGTAGTATGCTCCTGTAATGGTTTTTCCTTTTTGAAGATAATCGATTAAGATAACTCCATGACTATCCCAGAAAACAGTTGCCATCACTTTCCCAGCCAAAGGAACAACCTTTGCTTTCTTCGAAGCCGATTCCCCCTTCGTAGTCCATTGTTTTGACTGTGTTTTTGTTTCTGGAGTATAATGGTGTATCCAAGTTTCATCTACAGTAATTAATCGGCACCAAAACTCTGATTTATTCACCTAAACTGCGCCAACAGAGAGTTGGAAATGTTCATTCGAACACGTTTTTGGTCCAAAGTGAGCAAACGCGGCACCCAACGCGCGGACAGCTTTCCCATGCCTAAATCTTGATTCAATATGTGACAAACACGTTTTTTGGACATTTTTATAGCCTCTGCTATCTCTCTAATTTTAATTCGACGGTTGTTTAGCACCATTTGGTGAACTTGAACGATATTATCGTCAGTGGTTGCAGTTTTTGGACGTCCCAAACGTTCATCGTCACCCAAGCTGGTACGGCCACGTTTAAATTCAGCATCCGTAAATTTCACGGTGGTAAATGCTGGTGCAGAGTCCCCGTACACAGCTTCCAACTCGTTTTTGATTTGCATATGCGTATTGCCTTTCAAAAACAAAAAAATATTTAATGACAGCTCGATACTCGATTTTTTCCATTTTCATAAAAACACTCACATCGACTCACTCAAACGATTGTCAAACAACAACTGCTCGTCCAAAATGGCTGAAATTTTAGTGGGTATTTTTCAAAGCATGCGCAAACACATTGCCCAACTTTTGTTTACTTACGAGTGCTGCCATCTTCATGTTAAGGTCGGAAACTTTTCAGACAACCCTCGTAATGTCTTCATTCAGCTGGATGGATTATGATGTTATAAACTGCATTTGAAGTTTTTTTTCTGACGAACATTCGATGAAACCTTCTGCCTTTGAGTTCTATTTCCATCTACCATGTTGTATAATTTGGGTCCACTGGGTTTTAGGTCTACTGGCTGTTTAATTCACTTAAAATTTCTTTATCGACAAAAAAATGTTGATCACTTTTTTCTGACAAAGTTGTATGCATTTGCGCTATATTTTTGTTTTTGTAAATGGAGTTTTTAAAAATCAATCAATCAATCAGACGAGATTCTATTTTTCATGAAATATATTTACGTATAACCTCACGTATTCCAAAAATAAAATATTTAACATTTTCGCAAAAATCTGATTCATAGACAAATGGATCGAGTTTTACAATTTTATACTACAAAGTGTTACTTAATACATAGCTTTGAACAACTCCAAGTATTAAACAAGCTCACGTAAATGATTTAGTACCTATTTAAATGTTTTTATTTACTAGTTTAAGTGTGTATTTACATTGTAAATTCGTAATTACGTTGTAACAATTTAATATTATATTTCACCCCTTTAGGTAGGCTCTCCATTCACCTGCCTTTCAATACGTAAAACCCAGCAAAAGTGTAGACAAATCTTGTACGAGTTTACCCTCCAGTTGCGATAACAATAAGATCCCTAATCGAAAATCGTACAACAGGTAGCGCTAATTTTAAAACCAGAATTATGTTATTTCTTAACTAAACATTTTCCAAATTTTCCTGTAGGAAATCTAAACGCTGCATTCACTTTTACAAATGTCTATTTTTTATGAATTTATAATTTGTAATACAAAACATAAGTACTTAGAGCATTTTAAGTATTATTATAAAATATCCTAAGGTACATTTTGTATTGAACGAATGAGTTGCAGCTATGCTAAAGAATATACGATTTAGGTCAGAGGTAACGGGATGTACTAATTTTAATAAAAAAAAGTGATAGAGGTACATACATTTTAGTAAGTTTAATAAAGAAAGGCAACACAGTTTATTCATAATAGAAAACAAACCAATCTGTAACAATAATTATTTTATATATTTTTGTTCTTTTTGTAAGAAGATTAATTCAAACTTTGAATATTGTCACAAATAAATTACAATTAAATATATTTTTAAATAATTAATTAAAGTCAAGTTAGCAAGATATCGTTACAATTTTTATTAAATTCAAAGAAGCAAAATGAATATTTTTTATTTGTATTACTCCTATATGTAGTGTTTGAAAAACAAGGATCCAAGTGCAAGTGTTGATGATATTGTGGAATTAACGGCTGCTATGTTGTGTGTTGCTAAATCAACAATTTATAGATTACTAAAAGAAAGCAAAAATGGAACTATCCAACCCCCTAAAACTCCTTCAGGCCGAAAACCAATTAAGATCGATGTGTCATTAAAATAAAGACTAAGGCGTAAAGTCCATGGATTTTACTTACGAAAGGAAATTCCAACACTTGACAAAATTATGACATCAGTGCAAGAAGATACGGACTATACAAAATTCTCCAGAATGGCATTATGCAAACTTTTGAAAGATGTGGGTTTCAGATATACAAAACATAATAGAAAATCTCTCTTGATAGATAAACCGGAAATAGTTTTTTGGTGAAGAGACTATTTAAGAATCATTCGACATGCCAGAGAACAAAATTTGAAAATCTTCTACTTAGACGAAACATGGATAAATGCTGCATATACATTTTCCAAATCTTTGCAAGATGAAAACATTAAAAGCGGAAGGCAGGCATTCGTGGAAGGTTTGTCGTTAGGTTTGCAGCCACCATCTGGAAAAGGAATAAGACTTATCATTGTCCATGTTGGAAGTTCTGAAGGTTTTGTTGATGGTGGATTATTAACTTTTATTTCAAAACGCACGGGGGACTATCACGAAGATATGAATGGGGATGTCTTCGAGGAATGGTTTGTTCAAATGCTGGATCTGATTCCAAAAGGGGCTGTTATTGTTATGGACAACGCAAGTTACCATTCACGGTTACGAGAAGCATTGCCCACAAGTCGTTGGCGTAAAGCAGAGCTTTTGGAGTGGCTTATTTCGAAAAATATTAAGTTTCCAAAAGATCCACTAAGGAAAGAACCTTACACAATTGCAAAAATGAACAAGAATAAATACAAAACCTACATTGTAGAAGAAATGGCTTCTTCTCGTGGTATATCAGTTCTTCGACTTCCCCCTTATCATTGTGAACTTAATCCCATAGAATTAATATGGGCTCAGGTAAAGGGGGAAGTTGGAAAAAATTATACTTTTAAAATAAACAATGTTGTGAAATTGTTTGAGAGTGCTGTAAGTCATGTTAGTAAGGAAAATTGGACAAACTGTATCGAACATGTTATCAAAGTAGAGGCAAATGTATGGAAAATTTACAATATTTGTGATGATTTAATCGACCCTATTATTATTAATGTCAACAACGATTCTTCCTCTTCCGAGTCGGATATAGAATAAACTGTAAGTAATAAATGTATTCCAATAATTATTTCTTTTCATTTTTTATTATATTATAATTTAAAACGTATTTTTTTTTCCAAAATATACACCACTGCATTGCGTTATTGCTAATCCTTTAACAATGAAGAAACCCTAAACTTTGCTACAACTGAAACAAATACGGGGTCGATCTACCTGGTTTTTAGATTTACGGAAGAAATGTAATTTAAAGTAAGAGATTTATCAAAAATTTCATGGTGCTTCCTGTAAAGGTTTTGCATACTTAGTTAGGGTTTATTACTCCTCGTACTTTTTGTACATACTATAGTTCAGAACTACACAGCCACTGTAGTAAGTTGTATTTAAGTCATATTAAAGATATTTAGGTTCTATAAAAATTATTTTTGGGTTCTAATGAGCTGTTAAGATTTATCCTTTGAGTTCTTAAAAGCTCACAACCTTAAGGTAACTAGGAGGTTTTGCGGAGTGGGCACTTTTTGTCGTCAGGAAGTTGTGTAGCCAGCTAGAAGAAGTTATTTGTACTAGAAATCATTTCTCAAAAAAGGAGCTAAAACCTATATATGACTTTTTTAGAGATAAAGTTGCTACTTGGGTTTTTTCATATTCTAATGAAAAAAAACAGCAGCAGATTCATGATACTAAAATGTAATAATAAGAATCGAAATATTTCCTAACGAGTCGGTACCAATTACCAATAAATCGAAATATAAGTGGTACCTTTGCGAAGTGATTAAGGACCACAAGTCCGGTAAGTAAGTAATCGCAGCTAGCACGCCGTGCTATCTCTATCTATATGTATATACACACACAAGCAAGCCACAAGGTCACGTGGTAAAGCGTTGAGTGCGGAACATATTACGACGGACGGGTGGCACATGGACCGCCTTCATTTCTTCGCGCTCATTCTCGGTGGCTCGTCAACCGGCGAGCCGTGGGGATAAAATGGATCGACGACCATAGGATCGATTTCATCTCTCGTGTTACGGGCCCGACAACAAATGGTTTAGCCATTTATGTTCGCTTTCGGTATTCCGGCACGGCACGGAATGCTTTTGACGTTTATTCACACACAGCAGCAATTGAACGGAAGTTGACGCAGCGAATTTCGAATCTCAGAACAGAGATAGAGATGATTGTAGTCGAATGAAAAGAGGAGGGGGGGATCATTATATATTTTAATAAATGGGGTACGTTTAATTTGTTTTTAATAATAATAGTGTCAAGGTCTATTAAATTGTTATAATAGATGCATTTTTGGTAATGGAATCGACCAACCTTCGATAAATATTAACACTGGAAAAGTTTGAGCAAATCAAATTTTAATACAGAGGTTAATGGTAAATTTTATAACATTTAAAATGCATTATATAAATATTAAAAACCACCCAATTAAAAATAATATAAAAAAAATATTAAAAATGATTTTTTAATTAATAACTTTTGATTTTTTTGGTACGAGTAATTTTTTTATAACTAATGACGTAATGTCCAATACATCTATAGCAGTTGATGGCCCTTCAAAAATTAAAATTGCTGTGTTTTAAGATTTTTATTTTAAAGTCGTCTATTACTGAAATAATTAATTTATTCCATACATTTGCATCATATTGTATATATTTTTATTATTTTACTCCAAGAGCATTTTCGGTAGTGAAAGTTGGGTGTGTTGAGTGAAAATCTGTTGCTTATAGGATATTCGAAAAAATATAAAATACATTTAATTATCTAATTTATTTATATACAGGGTGTTTCTTAAGTAATCTAAAATATTATATAGGGCGCTTCGTTACTCAATTTTAAGACGAAAAGTTCATATAAACATGTGTGATAGGTGTTGTCGTTTATGAGATACAGGGTGTTGTACGTGAAATTAATTTTTCCTGGTGACGCTACTGATTTATATTTTTTTATTATTTTATTACAAGCAACATGTGTTAAACATAAAGAAAAAATAATACATTTCAGAGCAAATGTTCAAAATGTCCACCTCCAGCTAAAATGCAAGAATCCGCTCGATGTCTAATGGATTGTCGAATACGTTCGAAGATACCAGGATTGTTACGAATAACATTACAGCCGTCTATGATACGATTTTAAAGATCTTGTACGTTTAATATCAGTGTTGTGGAAACAAGCGATTTCAAATATCCCCACACACAAAAATCCAGAGGATTGTGTCCAGCTGATCTAGGGGGCCACGGGTGTGGAGATCCTCGTCCGATCCAATGGCCTGGAAAAACATTATTTAAAAACTCGCGTACAATCACTGAAAAATGTGGAGGAGCTCCGTCATGCATGAACCACATGCGCCTTCTAATAATAATAGGTACATCTTCCAAAAGAAGTGGAAGTTCATTTTCTAGAAAATGTTGGTATGTCTCACCGGTTAACCGTACAGGAAGGAAAAATGGTCCAATTAAGTAATCATCGATGATGCCAAGCCAAACATTGACCGAAAATGTTTGTTGAAATCGTTTTACACTTATGGTATGTGGATTTACATCTGCCCATATGTGGTCATTATAAAAAATTCATAATCCCATGTCTAGAAAAGTTGGCTTCATCCGTAAATAGAATATTGGCCACAAAATTCGGATTGTTCGCGATTTCACGTAAAATCCATTGACAATACTGTATGCGTAATGGATAGTCAGTAGGTAACAAATGTTGAACACGTTGAACGTGATATGGATACAATAAATTATCTTTTAGAATATTCTAAACAGTTTTGTTACTAACATTTACTTCATCTGCAACTTTTCTTGTACTCGTTTCTGGATGTTGGTCAATAATTTGAAGAATCTGGTTTTCCAATTGGGGATTTCTCACAGTTCTGGGTCGTCCAATAATATTCTTCGATTTAGCAAAAGTTCCAGTTTCTTGTAAACGAATATGTAACTTAGTAAACGTATCTGAACATGGTAAACGATTATTTGGATAACGCTGGGCATACGTACGTCTAGCTTCTAAGGCATTACCATTCGCTAATCCGTACAAAAAATGCATATTAGCCATTTCAACATTAGTAAACACTGGCATAGTTATTAACTAAACACATAGTCAATCAAATAAAAATGTACGATTTTTGCGTTGGTTTTCAAATTTGACACTTGTCGTCAACATTATTTCTAAGGCCACTTAGAATAAGCATGTTTTTGCGTATTACTTCTAAAAACCAGTAGCGTCACCGGGAAAAATTAATTTCACGTACAATCAGAACTGACTTATTACAATAAATTCAACACCCTGTATCTCATAAACGACAACACCTATCACACATGTTTATATGAACTTTTCGTCTTAAAATTGAGTAACGAAGCGCACCATATAATATTTTAGATTACTTAAGAAACACCCTGTATTTTCTACGAAAATTTAAAAAATATCCTTAAACTGTAGATAAATAAATGTGTTCCCAAAAACAGCAATGAAATAAATATTTGTACTCTTATTTTTGCAAAATATCAATGGATATTTTTATATATTTTTTTATTATTACATTTAAGGACCGTTAAAATTTGTTCTATATTAAAATCTACCACCGAAAACGGAATTTCATTAAACCATCATTCTACAACAGGGTTCACGTTTATTCAAATCCGAATTTCTCGAGGGTCGATGAGAGTAAGTGTGAAAATATTCCCCAAAGGGGATGACTATCGAAATAAAGAGTATATACCACCACCGGCCACGCCCTTTGCATTCGTTGTTCCCTAATCTAGATAGCTGACGGTTTATATATGGGGACCGACAGTTAGCCTTCATTAAGAATTTCAATGTTTGATATAAATTTACAGTAGATGTCTACTCTTTATCTGTTTACGTAAGTCGAAGGAAATGATGGTACATTTTAGAAAGGATAGAGGGCGTTTGTGTACACGATTTGGTAAAATTTATATCTAAACAGGAAGTTGTTTGATTGTACAATTTAGTTTGATTATATATATAAGTTTGAATTCGATTATGGTTTCGAAATTTTTTGTAAATTATTAAAGAATATTTTTTATTCACAAAAAACAACATAATTTTAATTTAGTCAACGACTTGGTAACATTCTAACGTTGAATAATTTTTTTTCGTCTTATTTAACACATCAGTCGTGACTGATCTAGTCACAAGTATTATTCTTCGTTTTAGGGGTCATCTAAGTTGACGGGCTTGGTGTATCTTTGACAAAATCCGGATAAAAAAATCAAATGGCTTAAAATCGGTGGATCGTGATGGTTATTCCTTCGATCTGCGCCTCCCAATTCATCGATTTTGTAAATTAAGAATAATAAAAAACTCTTGGTGCTTACAAAAGTCAAATAAAAGGACAGGAAGCAAGAGAGAGCAGTGCCAGAACCTGGACCAAAGATATAAAAAAATCATCGGATATTGGAGTTGATGCCAAATGCAATGCATCCTCAGTACAACTACCACAAGCCATTCCCACAGAGTTGGTACCAAGACGGAACAATATGGTATTGAATTGATCTGATGAGACGATCTTGGTTGGTTCAAGCTAGAAGGTTTAAAACAGTCAAATGCATTTGTAAGAGATCTCTTGATGTCTTCAAAAAGTGATTTCAAGAGCTGGATACACAGGATATTCTTCAATTTTTATTAGACACAAACTAATCTTTAGCCCAGGCTTGATAAGTGACTATATTGGTCGTAAGTACAGTTTTTGAGGTGGGTTTGGTCGGTAGGCATCCTCTCGAGGGTGCGTCCAACACTGTTAGGTTCTGGATAAGGACCCATCGAACAGCCCGAAAAAACTACAGGTGTGTAAATCCAATACAATACACCAACTAACAGGTCGGCTGAAAAGTCCCCGGTCTGACCTATAGATGACTACACTAGAATTAAATCCATTTCATTTTTAGATAGTACCAACCTTCAAAAGATTCGTGTAAAAATTTGACAGCTGTCGGACTATTAGTTTGTGAGATATTGCATTTTTAGTGAAGCAACTTTTGTTATTTTCAAAAAGATGGAAAAAAAAAGAATTTCGTGTGCTTATTAAATATTGTTATTTGAAAGGAAAAAATACAGTTGAAGCAAAAGCTTGGCTTGATAATGAGTTTCCGGAATCTGCGCCAGGAAAATCAACAATCATTGACTGGTACGCAAAATTCAAGCGTGATGAAATGAGCACCGAAGACGGTGAACGCAGTGGACGCCCAAAAGAGGTGGTTACCGACGAATATATCAAAAAATCCACAAAATGATTTTGAGTGACCGTAAAGTGAATATGATTGAGATAGCTGACACTCTAAAGATATCTAAGGAACGTGTTGGACATATCGTTCACGAATATTTGGGTATGCGGAAGCTCTGTGCGAAATGGGTGTCGCGCGTGCTCACAATCGACCAAAAACAGCAACTAATTGATGATTCTAAGCAGTGTTTGCAGCTGTTAAGTCGTAATAAACCCGATTTTTTGCGTCGATATGTGACTATGAATGAAACTTGGCTCCATCACTACACGCCTGAGTCCAATCAACAGTCAGCTGAGTGGACTGCGGCCGGTGAACCGCCACCAAAGCGTGGAAAGACTCAACAGTCAGCTGGCAAAGTTATGGCCTCAGTTTTTTGGGATGCACACGGTATATTGTTCATCGACTATTTGGAAAAGGGAAAAACAATCAACAGCGACTATTACTGTGCATTATTGGAGCGATTGAAGACCGAAATCGCGAAAAAACGGCCCCATATGAAGAAGAAAAAAGTGTTGTTTCATCAAGACAATGCACCGTGTCACAAATCATCGAAAACGATGGCAAAATTGCATGAATTGGGCTTCGAATTGCTTCCTCACCCACCGTATTCTCCAGATCTAGCCCCCAGCGACTTTTTCCTTTTTCTCTGACCTGAAGAGAATGCTCGCGGGAAAAAAATTTGTCTCTGATACTGAGGTAATCGCCATAACTGAAGCCTATTTTGAGGACAAACCGAAGGAGTACTACAAAAATGGTATCGAAAAGTTGGAAGGTCGCTATAATCGCTGTATCGCCCTTGAAGGCAACTATGTTGAATAAAAAAAATGAATTTTGTCAAAATATTGTGTTTTACTATGGTAGACCGGGGACTTTTCAGCCGATCTGTTCATTTACCATCTCCATTTTTTTCTTATAATCATTTACCTCTTTTTAAAATCTATAAACACGGAGACCGAATTTAACATCAAAAGATTGTATTACGATAATAGTAAAGGGGCTTAATTGAGTTTTTGTTTAGATACAATATCATTAGAAATCTCAGACTAAACACAAAGTCAAGAGAGGATTGTAAAAACAAACGTAAAAAATGGTACCAAAAAAGAGAAAAAACTTTTTTGAAGAAAAAACTGTAGTTTCCAATTTGTAACAAAATTGGAAAAAACCAAGATGAGGAAAACTCATCAGTAGGATTCATAGACCAAAACCATAATGAAAATCAAGAAAAAATATCTCAGGTTATGACTTATGAAGGCCAAGTCATGGATAATTCTTTAAAAATTGTTAATGCCTTTGCTAACTATTTTTGTCAATCCTATGCTACTTCAACCACATTTGTGAATAATTCAGGTAATTTAAGAAAGTTTTCCATAAGAAAAGTGCGGGGTCCTTTAATTCAAATTATAACACCACCTATTTTTAATAAAATTTTATATTTTTTCAATAAACGCCATACAAGAGAGTATAAAAATTATCAATCAAGTTTCCCGAAACATCCACAAAGTCACCCAACTATAATTCAGTCTTGTACAACATCCCTCGGGCATCCTCTGTAATTCTCGGGATTCTCTGAACTGAATACACGGCTGCTGCGGCGGCAGACCCGTCGCCTCACTGATCAATCGGCGTTGGAGTGGAACAGATGATGAAATATTATTCTAACCTTGCTTTTCGTCTGTTCTCTCCAACTCTTGAGGGGTATAAACATGTATATATCGACCTGGTTTTTGACATGATCGGCATGGATTGTTATTGTTAGAGGTCGGATCATAGAAAATTGTTGTTTCTTGTACAACATTTAACAGGAATTATTTAAATTAGATGTTGGAAGATATTCTGCTTAGCTTTACACTTCAACTTTTCAGTACAACGTTAGAAAGCCTCTTTCGAATGCAATACCATGTATATTATTCACTTTTTGGATTAACCAGAACATTCTAGACATGTTCAATGTTCTATATCTAAAAGGGTTGCCTTTTATTTTTCGGGATTAAAGAACAAAAATTAATAATCGAAAATCACTTTGTTTTTCAAAATATTCCCCATGAAAATCTATACATTTTTGCATGCGTTTGAACCAATTGTCGAAGCACTTTTGCCACTCTGATTGAGGTGTCTCCAAAACATGCATTCTGAATGCAGCAACAGGTTCTTCAGGTGTCGAAAAACGTTGACCTCTCAGTTTGTTTTTTACGTACGGGAATAAAAAAAAATCATTCGGTGCCAAGTCAGGACTATACGGTGGAGGACTCATCAAATCGATGTTTTTCGGCGGTTGGTTTTCCTGATTTCTTGGAAGACAACTGGCAAACAAATGATTGTCCTAGTGGTACGGTTGAGGCATGTTCAGTTTTTCCGAAAAAACAGACGATCATTTGCTTGGAAGTGCTTCGTTGGATCGTTTGTTGGATTGGGCTCGTCTTGAAACACCAAACTGAAATTTCAAAATGAAACAATTATTAAACTGTCAGTCTTCATACCAAAATGGGTTATACTGCAGATGAAAAAGTAGATATATTCTCAATTTATGTAAAAAATTATAAAAACAAACAAGCGGCAAGAAGAGAATGTCAGTTGCATAGCTACCTATGGTTACTCTTTTGTAGTACCATACGCCATTATAGAAAAATCAAATGCTACACTATGTTTTATTTTTGTAATCAGGAAAATCAGGGCTACTTAAAACTATAAAAAAATACAGAATGTTCCATTTAAAATATTATGCGTTTTATTGGGCACTCCCTTTATACAAAATTCGATCTGTTTGGTCGATAAAGATAAAATATATATACGGTGCGGTCCATATGTATGGAATAAATTCATTTGTAGCGTTATTATGTACTATATGAAAAAAAACCTGAAACAGGTCGATTTTTATTCTTAAATCGACAATTTACAGTATGAAAATATTATCCCCCTCCAGCACCCCTTCGGAATTATAAGCACCCCCTCGAAAATTTTAAATTACAAAGGGGGTCGTGTGGCACCTCGTTGGAAAGGGATTTTAGTCCTCTGTTCAGCAATATAAAGTTTTTTAAGTTTGGTGCAATAATAACTGAGAAAATTGATTTTTAAGATGTACAATTTTGATAATGTCTCTAACACAAAACTTTACGTAGAATGAAGATAATAATGTCACATAATGATTAGAATGTGTTTTTCAATGTATTTGACACTTAAATTAAATGTTCAAAATGACCACCATTCACTTCTTGACAATAACCGAGGCGATATTGTTTGGTCTATTAAAATAACTTTAGAAATAATCAGGTATTTTCGTATCTGTTCTGCTAAATATTAGGAAAAAATTTTGAAGATATTAAAATAATAGTCAAAAAACTAAATAAACAATTGATATAAATCTAGTAGGCTGCTGTCATTTAGGTATTTAAAGTTACTAAAAGACGTCAATATAATATTTGTGCGCGTATTAAATTTAATTATGGCTCATTTGTCCGAGACTCAAAGAATAGACATTTTCATTATGATTGGTTGTGGTAATAAAATCAGAACTCAAAAGGAGGTTTGTGAAATTTTTAATAATAAATACCCTGGTCAACACGTTTCGCAGTCTACAGTTAGCAAAATTGAAAAAAAGTTTCGTGAAACTGGACATGTAAAAAATATTGAAAAACCAGGTAGAAATGTTCAATTTACTGATGAAAAAAAGTTAGATGTACTTCTAGAGATTGAGGAAAATCCGCATAAGACAACTCGAGAACTTGCCGCCGACAATGATGTAAGTAAATCATTTTGAGAGTTCTGCATAAAGAAAAATACCACCCTTACAAAGTTCAATTGGTTCAGGAGTTAAATGAAGATGATCCTGATAGAAGGCAAGAATTTTGTGAATTGATGATGGATAGAATGAACGCAGATTTGCAGTTCATAAACAAAATAGTTTTTTCTGATGAAGCGACGTTTCATTTAAACGGAACGGTTAACAAACAGAACTGTAGATATTGGAGCACAGAAAATCCTCACTGGATGTGTGAGGCTCTCACTCAATATCCTAAAAAAGTTAACGTTTGGGCTGGTATCATTAACAATAAAATTATTGGCCCTTATTTTTTTGAGGGCACAGTTACTGGTGAGGTTTATCTAGATTTTTTGATTAACTTTTTAGTGCCTACATTACAAAGAGTTTTTCCTGATGTTAATCATCCAAATAAGATAGATCGATCTATTTACTACCAACAAGACGGAGATCCACCGCATTTTGTACGTACTGTTAGAAATTATTTAAACGAGGTTTTTCCCAATAGGTGGATTGGAAGACGTGGGGCGATCGAATGGCCGGCTAGATCCCCCGATTTGACTCCTCTCGATTACGTCTTATGGGGTTATTTAAAATCTAAAGTATATTTTAATAGACCAAACAATATTGCTGATTTAAAAGTTAGGATAACGGAAGAAATTAACAAAATAAGCCCCGAGGTCATACAAAATGTTGTACGAGAATTCCAATATCGCCTAGGTTATTGTCAAGAAGTGAATGGTGGTCATTTTGAACATTTAATTTAAGTGTCAAATACATTGAAAAACACATTCTAATCATTATGTGACATTATTATCTTCATTGTACGTAAAGTTTTGTGTTAGAGACATTATCAAAATTGTACATCTTAAAAATCAATTTTCTCAGTTATTATTGCACCAAACTTAAAAAACTTTATATTGCTGAACAGAGGACTAAAATCCCTTTCCAACGAGGTGCCACACGACCCCCTTTTGTAATTTAAAATTTTCGAGGGGGTGCTTATAATTCCGAAGGGGTGCTGCAGGGGGATAATATTTTCATACTGTAAATTGTCAATTTAAGAATAAAAATCGACCTGTTTCAGGTTTTTTTCATATAGTACATAATAACGCTACAAATGAATTTATTCCATACATATGGACCGCACTGTATGATCAGCTCTGCAGGGCTAGAAGCCCCATGGCTTTGTTGACTTCCTTTCTATTTTATTATTTTTTGCTTTTTAATTTTAATTAAATAAACTACTTTGAAACATGATTCCAAATTAATTTTCCAAAAAAATGTAAAGAGATAAATAAAACTTATTATGCGATATTTTTGTGACGAGTGTAAATTGGTTTCGGTTTTTTTTGTCTTGTCCAAAGGGTAACTTTCTTTACGGCCAGAATAATCAACTCCACCTATATAATTTGTGGAATAGTTTCCAATTAAATATATCAATACATTATATTATATAGAAACGCAAAACTACTTTCGTACGTTGCTAAGCTCACATCCTTATCTATGATGTGTACGACACACATGCACATAAAAATTTTTAATTATTGTTTGTTAAAATCCCAGATATTTAGTTAGTCTATCGAAATTTTTGTATATGTGTTGTTTTTATCCAAAACTGTTGTGTTCGACTCGGCTAAAATACGCTTTACCTTGAGATAAGATAACGGCTTAATATTCTTTTAGGAAAAAAAAATTAAAATTAGCATTTTAACCGATCGGAGAAAAACTTGTGTGCGTCAACATTTTCAAAACGACGATGGCACATTGTGTCGTTTACTAGTAAGTTTGTATTTTTTTTATTGTTGTAAAACGTTAATTGAATTCTTTGGATGTTTAGTCGTACGGGTGACCTTCAATTTATACAGTATGATGCAAATGTATGGAATTTAATATCAATAAAACACTAAGTCAAAACCACAACAAATTTAATGGTAAAAATAAAAAAATCGCGACTAGTTTCGGTCTTAGACCATCATCAGGCTTAAATACAAAGATACAGTAAGGTTGTAACCATGTTATGTCGTTGGGCGTCGAACTTTTAAAAAATAACAATATACCAAAAGAAAAAATGTAATTTACAATAAAACAACCATTAATCTTGATTTCGTCTTTAATTAGTCGTAAAAGATATTTCTATAATTTACAAAATATATAAATGTTTATCACAGCAAAAATTATGATAGTTAAATACCTCGGATAGGGGTGAGTAAGTTCATTAGCTCTGACTATAGTACAATATTTGTTTCTTTAAGAATATATAAGGGCGCCACTGAAATCTTTTTATTTTTTATGATACTAATGAAGAAAGTTGTTTTAAGCTGAGTTATTTAAATAAGTATCATAAGATGATAGAAAGATGTCAGAAAAAACTGTCTATGAAGTAAAAAAAAATGAAAATGTACCAACAGATAAAAGATAAATAGATTTCCTTGGTGCTAAAATGAATGAAGTTGAGAATATGTTACAAAAAAATAAACCGCAAACAGTTCTTTACAGCTACTTATTCTGATACAGTTGACGATATAGATAGATATAAACGGAGATAAAAGAGAAAAAAATATGGGAACAGTAAACTTGATATACCACAATAACTTATCTGTTAACAATAGTGGACGATCCTTCGCCGCACCTTGGGGGTTAGGTGGTTCCAAATGACTATGGAAGATCACGAGTGGAGGTATGATCTGCCCAAGTTGTAGAGATGATCCATTTAGAAATGTTCGTGCATACGAGAGCTTAAAGTTTACAAGCTGTTCAAGTTTACTGAATCTTCAAATTAAAGATATGCTTCTAGTTTACTGTGTTATATTCCAACTTTCTGAAAATTACCAGTGTCAAACACGTGTTACATTAACTTTTCTGACACAAAAAGTACATATCAGCATAGTCCGAAATCTACAGTTAGATGCTAACGAATTTTAATAGAATACAAAAGATACATTCTTACATTAAATTTACTTTGTAACAACCTTACACCCTAATCAAAATTCCAGAAATGTACTTTTACTAGCCTTTTTATAAAAAATTATCATTAGTACTTTTAATTACCATAAAAAGATTCTTCGAATAATAAAATAGAATATAACTTTCGATGTTTTATAAATATTTTAACAAAAAGGAACTATAAAATTGGAAAAAAAACATACCTGTATATGACAGTAAACCAATACAAGAAATGAGACTGGGAATAATTATTAAAACCTTCTGAACCCGATAATGGCAACTCATCAGTACACCTCGTAGCGTAGCTACTTTGAACTGTTACAAGGTAAGGACAAGAACTATAACAATAATAAATATTGGAGTAAGGCATAAAAGTAATAAAGAAAAGCTTACCTATCATGTAAAAGTAAATACACTAGTATAAAATTAAAAGTTACATCAGTAAAATATATGAATATGTACCTAGGTTGTATAAAATATAAAAAAACTACGGGATAACATAATATAAATAAGTTAATAGTTAAAATAGACATATAGGGATCATTCCTTCGATTTTAAATTATTATTATTGTTCATTCATTGCTCGCAATATTACATAGTACAATAAATTTAAATTTTGTTCGCACATAGGAACGCTGTTGCTCTACGGGAGAGCAATCCAACTAAATACATACAAATGGCAAAAGAACTAGAAAAAAAATCAATCCGTACACAATCTACAACGTCCTCTGCCGACTAGGAAATTCCACAATTCTATTCTTCCTGTGACGTCACTACCATCTCGCATGCCGTGTCAACATTGATCGTATAGGGACCAAAAACGGGGGTAGTTAGATAGAAAGAGCGAAGGGGGTGGTTGGGTTTTAGCTTCCCAACCCGTCGACCGCCCGAAAAGGAGGTTGAGGGATGGGGGATTCCCTCAAACCCCCCAATTACAACCGTCAGATGGAGCTCCGGTGAGAACTGAAAAAGTTGCACCATTCTCCGGGCTACGCCCTGAAAACGAGATTGTACCAAAAACAGCAAATGGTCAAATTCCATTCTAAAGCATACAGGGTTGAATAAAATTTTCATTAAAATTTAATATTAACACAAAATAAACTCGTCACAAAAAGTATTTAAGTAATTTTAAAAATTGAATTATGGTGTAAAATAACGTATCATATTTTTCAGAATATTTTAATATGGGTGTATGGTATCCTTTAGATGTATAAAAGCCCAAAATATTCACAGTTTAAATCGTTTTTTTTGTTGAAAATCGGTGGAGGTTCTTGAGAAAAATGTAGTGCCGTTTGTTCCAATCCTTGGAGAGAATTTTATTCTAATGCACGCACGTTGTCAGAATAACAATGGAATACCTTCAAGAGGTTGGTAACCAAGTTTTAGATTGGTCAGCAGTTAGTCCAGACCTTAACCCAATTGAACATGTTTGGAACTACCTGGACAGGCGCATATTCTATTCTATTATCCAAGAATTTTCTTTGGTTTTGCGAATCGCATATCCATATTCTATCTTCTTAGCCTTATAGGCTTCCCAGCAATTTGTTCCCTTGGCCAGGTTGAAGAGTTTTCTCACTTCTGTCCTGAGACTCGAGAGGTCTTTGGTCCACCACACAGTGTCCCTAACAACCCTCTTTTCTTTTTCTCTGGACAATTTCTGTTATAGACTCCCATTCAGTTGTTCTGGGAGGAAATCTCTTTCAGACACATTCTTTGGGGCTGGGTGGCATTCGCTTGGTCCGCGTTCAAGGTGCTTCCTGAAGGAGTTCCAATCACAGGTCCTAGGGTTGCGATATCTAACCTTCTCCTTTCCTGTTTCACAGGTTAGGTTATAGAGGACCTCTTCCTAGAGACATGCCATCCGTCCATCCACCTGCACACCTCTTTTGTACCTAGTGTGTAGTTGTACCTCCTCTCGCGACTCAGTTACAAAAGTTTGGTCATCCAGATAACCTTGATGAGCTGGACAATGTTTTAATAGAAGAATGGGAAAATTTGGATTTGGACATGATAAGAAGCTTTCCACGGTTAGAACCAGAGGTGGCAATACCAAATACTAAAATGTTAAATTTATCGTTTAAATTTTTTATTTTGTTACTTCAATTCAATTTTTAAAATGATGTTATACTTTTTGTGACGAATGTATATTTAAATTGTATAAGAAAATGGTCAAAGAATTGTATTTTTTTATTATAAGGCGAACCTCCTGAAAATGCTGTAAACCTCCTTTGCGTTTTTTCAGGCGCTGGAGTGAAGATGGAGCATTTCCAGGCGGCGCTCGACCCCCGGAAACAGGAACTCCTGGAGGCGCGCTTCCTAGGCGCTAGGGTGAGTTTTTTATTTATTTTAAATTCTAATACGGCAGTCCTTACCTTTTAGAAGCTTTTTTCAGATTCATTTTTGTGGGAAAACCATTTTGTTTTGCAGTACATTGTAGTTTCTTCTGTAATTTTGTCTTGCATTTGATTCCAATAGAGATTGTCCAGATTATTTAACAATAATACTTATCGAAGTCTTATAGAAATCCTACTGACTGCGCCAGAACAAAATTGTTCCAAAAAAATAAATAATTTTATTTCTGCCACTTTGTATTCCTGGTGTATTTTATAGAGAGAATCGCTGGTTATGTGATCAAAGAACAATTCATCGTCTTGTTTCTGGGTTAAATAAATAAAATAAACCTTTTTCAATGGTTAAATAAAGTACAAAGAGTTTTCGTTCAATTATAACTATGTTTAACTTGTAAGTAAATGTGAAAATTTTGATATACACATAATATGTCCAATAGTTTGGAATATTTAGAAATAATATATCTACGACTATGGTTTTTTAAAAACTCTTGTTGATATTTATTTTAAAGCGTTTTTGAATCAAAATAATAATAAATTTTATTCGTTTTTGTATGAATTTGGTCATATTTAATTGATTTGGGTGCCTTTTCACATTATTCCAATTCTTGTTTAAATTTCATGTGAGTTGTTTAGAAATGCCCAGAGACATGATATCATATTTTAATAGATCTAGAGTAATTGCTTTGTTACAACAGGGCTTTGGTCAAAGTGATACCGCGAATATTGTTAGTGTTACTCAGGGTGCTGTATCAAAAATTAAAAAAAAAACTCCAAGACACAAATGATGTGAAGGATCGTCCCAGAAGTGGCAGAAGTCACAAAACCGGCAGATAACATTGATAGCTCGAAGAAATCGACAGGAATCTACAAGTGGCATATCCAGAGAAATTGCTAGACTTTAAGGACTGAATATCTCAAGGCAAACAATTACACGAAGATTAAATGCGGTAAATTTGTATCGCAGAAGACCTCTACGTGTTCCTAAACTAACCTATCAACCAAAAATTGTAAGGTTGCAATGGGCTCAAGAAATATTACACCATGGTCCTAACTGGAATTACGTGATGTTCTCTGATGAATCAAGAATTGTCTTGGTTTCTGATTCGCGAAGAACGCTAGTTTGGAGACCCCCAGGACGACAAGCCCGATTAGAAACAGCCCAACCAAGTGTTTCATTTGAAGGTGGGAGTATTATGGTTTGGAGTGGTATTATGAGGGGTACACGGACGCCTCTCCTGGTTTTGGAGAGAAGAATCACTGGTGCTGTGTACATCGAGGAAGTTTTAAATCTTGTTGTGCGTCTATTCCGGGGGGCGATAGATGATGGATTTGTGTTTATGCATGACAATGCACCTCCACATCGAACAGCTGCAGTATAAAATTTTTTGGAAGAACAAGGAATATCCACATTAAGATGGCCATCAAATTCCCCTGACATGAACGTCATTGAACATGATGTTTACTTATATCAAAAAAATTAATAAAAAGATGAAATATTCCATTATTTCAAACTTTTGGACATGTGTAGTTTCTTATAAATATTGTTATAACGTTTTTGGTCTGATACATTTGAGCGAATCCATAAGTAGGTTATTAAAAATATGAATTTAAATTTAAATTATTTAATAGTTTACGTCTAGCGCGTATATATCGATTGCCTAATTAATTTTAATAGTTGCATCCGTCAATTCGACAATGGCGTACGTGTACGAATCCCATTTTATTTGGTTTGTTAAATGCGGATTAGTAAGAACTGGCCTATCGTTGTCATTTTTTATCCTAAGCACCGAGTGTTTCAATCAATACTGTTATTTCCCTATACAAAGCTTTAAAATGTACGAGAAATACATATTCGTCGGCCATTTTGAATTTATTAACTTTGACCTTTTCTTATTTTCATGTTGGAATAGAAGATATTCGTTATACTAGTTGTTCTATGTTCCAAGTGGTTTTTTTCCTATTTTAACGTTGTTCTTTCACGGACAATTTATTTTTGTACGATATTGTTTTTATATCAATTATAACTAATTTATGAACAGGTTTTAATCAGACATTTAGAATAATACAGATTTGAGTGCAGATTGAAAAATTTTCATTTAATCCTATTTATATTATCTACTTTTAAACGTATTCTCAATTTTTTTTGTCAAAAACCTTGAAACGTAAAACAGCTCATATGTCACACAACAATTTTATCGGTCAGATTATTTATGATGCTAAAAAAGTAGCTATTAAATATTGATGAGCGGTTTATTGATTATGTCATTTATTTTTTTAATGTTAGTCTCAATGATTTTAACGGGAGATATAGTTTTATATCTGTCAACTGAATGTTTTTACAAGATCATTAGTAGTACGTTGAACATAACGAGGTTTAAAATCGTTTCCAAACAGGGCTTGACCGTTTTCGAAAAAAAAACAACTACTCCCTGGGCTATATGTCCCACCGGAAGTTGGATTAAATTTTATAATTGATAGTGGCCAGAATCGTGATCAGCAATATATGAAAATGTTCATCATCATCTAGGTTTGAGATTCTGGATATAGGTCTTGCAAGTTCGTAGTTCTTGTTTTGCCTAGGTTGATTTTAAGGCATCTTTGTAGGGATTTTGTGTATGTGTAGAGTTTGTCAAGCATCCTTTGGAGATTTTCGGAATTTCCAGATATGAAGATGTCTTTAAGATATGTAGTAAAAAGTTTTGGGGATATTGTGTTACCTGTCCATAATTCAATACTATCGAAAAAGTTAGTCAATCAAAAAACTATTGGAACTATATCATTGGACCCCTCTTTGTATGAGGCAACAAATATTTCGACTTGCTATAGGTTGGACCATCTTTAAATAATGTGAACCACCCCAAAATTTTACGACATGATGGTGTCCCACCCTACGGCACATCTAATGAATTCGATATTTTTCCGAGATTTTGAATAGGGCATAGAAATACATTTATACAGCCCGCTCGAAATCTAGATTTTGCTCCACTTGATTTTTTTCTTTGGGTTTACATTGCATTGAAAGTGTAGTTGGAAGTTTTTTAATGTTCTTAGTGAGATAGCGATGTAGCGAAAATCCTGAAAATTTACTGGATAATGTTGGTATCAAGTCAACATTTTACACTAAAATCTTGTGGCTCGTTATTGTAAAACGGCCTGTATAATTCTGTTACACAAAAACAACAGGCATAATAATCACAATAATGTATTTTTTTACTAAAAAAAATAGAAGAAATGTATCCGGAAATAGTACATTTTGAAATAAGTGAGAAAAGTGTTTTCCCACCTATTACACACTATATTTTTTCTACGACTGCAACTAAAAAATAAAATAATGCGGTCATAGTGAATGTAAAAAAATACAATTAACAAATTTACGGTAAGCCAAGTAAGTTTTAAATCCCGAATGTTTTGCAGTATAAAGTTTCACACTCTGCAGTAGATAAGACTGATTTCTGGACGGAAATTATCATCATTTTTTGCAAATATATTGGTTTTTAATGTGTTACTTATAATGGAATTCGTTTTGTATCTCCTAAATAAAAATGTTTTCGACAAACTTGATGCAAATTTTTGTTGTTAAATGCGTCACAAGTGCTTATAAAAACAAAAGATTTAAATTAATTCTGTTTCCATAGTAACAAAATCACAGATACTTAATGGTGTGGAACTGAATTAGTTTTTTTTTTTAAATCAGTTTTTATTGTGTTAGAACATCTCTCCAAATATTATGTTTAAGTTGATACTATAGTCTATATAGAAAGGACAAGGATTAATAAATCATTCATTTAAGTAGATTTCATAGACGTACCAAAATATATTTTAAGAGGGTATACCGTAAAGTACATTTTGTATTGAGCGAATAAGTTGCAGCTATGCTAAAGAATATACGATTTAGGTCAGAGGTAACGGGATGTACTAATTTTAATAAAAAAAAGTAATAGAGGTACATAAATTTTAGTAAGTTTGATAAAGAAAGGCAACACAGTTTATTCACAATAGAAAACAAACCAATCTGTAACAATAATTATTTTATATATTTTCGTTCTTTTTGTAAGAAGATTAATTCAAACTTTGAATATTGTCACAAATAAATTACAATGAAATATATTTTTAAACAATTAATTAAAGTCAAGATAGCAAGATATCGTTACAATTTTTATTAAATTCAAATTTTTTTTTTGTATTACTCCTATATGTAGTGTTTGGGGAATTTTTGTCAAAAATTTTAAATGGCAAGTGGCCTACTGTAATCGGCCTAATAAGATTACACCTATTTACAGATTATTCGATTATTGAGAGGGATTTTCCAAATAACCCAGTTTTCTTAGAAACATTATCGGGAATATTATTTTAAAAGAAAGTAGGTACATTAAATCAGTACTTAGTATTAGTTCTTTGAGTAAAGTTGTATGAAGTTGTATGGTTTTCATAATATTGTAAACAGTTGGAATATATTTAAAACATTTGTTGAATGTTAATTGTGCAAGTACCAAACAATGTCGATAAGCCAAGGACCATCTAAACGACCAAAAACAGGTACATTATCTTTAAATGAACAAACTCTGATATTGAATTGTTATATATCATTGAAAAACAAGGATCCAAGTGCAAGTGTTGATGATATTGTGGAATTAACGGCTGCTATGTTGTGTGTTGCTAAATCAACAATTTATAGATTACTAAAAGAAAGCAAGAATGGAACTCTTCAACCCCCTAAAACTCCTTCAGGCCGAAAACCAATTGAGATCGATGAGTCATTAAAACAAAGACTAAGGCGTTAAGTCCATGGATTTTACTTACGAAAGGAAATTCCAACACTTGACAAAATTATGACATCAGTGCAAGAAGATACGGACTATACAAAATTCTCCAGAATGACATTATGCAAACATTTGAAAGATGTGGGTTTCAGATATACAAAACATAATAGAAAATCTCTCTTGATAGATAAACCGGAAATAGTTTTTTGGAGAATAGACTATTTAAGAAGCATTCGACATGCCAAAGAACAAAATTTGAAAATCTACTTAGACGAAACATGGATAAATGCTGGATATACAGTTTCCAAATCTTGGCAAGATGAAAACATTAAAAGCGGAAGGCAGGCATTCGTGGAAGGTTTGTCGTTAGGTTTGCAGCCACCATCTGGAAAAGGAAAAAGACTTATCATTGTCCATGTTGGAAGTTCTGAAGGTTTTGTTGATGGTGGATTATTAACTTTTATTTCAAAACGCACGGGGGACTATCACGAAGATATGAATGGGGATGTCTTCGAGGAATGGTTTGTTCAAATGTTGGATCTGATTCCAAAAGGGGCTCCTATTGTTATGGACAACGCAAGTTACCATTCACGGTTACGAGAAGCATTGCCCACAAGTCGTTGGCGTAAAGCAGAGCTTTTGGAGTGGCTTATTTCGAAAAATATTAAATTTCCAAAAGATCCACTAAGGAAAGAACTTTACAGAATTGCAAAAATGAACAAGAATAAATACAAAACCTACATTGTAGAAGAAATGGCTTCTTCTCGTGGTATATCAGTTCTTCGACTTCCCCCTTATCATTGTGAACTTAATCCCATAGAATTAATATGGGCTCAGGTAAAGGGAGAAGTTGGAAAAAAAATACTACTTTTAAAATAAACGATGTTGTGAAATTGTTTGAGAGTGCTGTAAGTCATGTTAGTAAGGAAAATTGGACAAACTGTATCGAGCATGTTATCAAAGTAGAGGCAAATATGTGGAAAATTGACAATATTTGTGATGATTTAATCGACCCTATTATTATTAATGTCAACAACGATTCTTCCTCTTCCGAGTCGGATATAGAATAAAATGTAAGTAATAAATGTATTCCAATAATTATTTCTTTTCATTTTTTATTATATTATAATTTAAAATGTATTTTGTTCCCAAAATACACACCACTGCATTGCGTTATTGCTTAACTGCTAATCCTTTAACAATGAAGAAACCCTAAACTTTGCTACAACTGAAACAAATACGGGGTCGATCTACCTGGTTTTTAGATTTACGGAAGAAATGTAATTTAAAGTAAGAGATTTATCAAAAATTTCATGGTGCTCCCTGTAAAGGTTTTGCATACTTAATTAGGGTTTATTACTCCTCGTACTTTTTGTACATACTATAAACATGTAAAAACTACGTTCCCACCTTTCTATATGATTTATCTGTATTTTTACGTATCAAACTAATTCAAGAAAACTAAAAAACTATCTCTACATACCGTAAATCTGCAACGGGTCATACTTACCGTTGTTTTTCGAAACATTTCCTTGGCAGCTTGTCCTCATCTAGAGAATAAAACACGTTCTTCTTTTCTTATTCTGGTTTCTAATAATCTACTAATTCTCAATTGATGACGGCCCGAGTCTACAACAACTAAAACTTTGATCTCTGCAATTTCTTACCGTGTAAACCGGTCTTCGGAAAAACTTAACTCGAAGACTCTCTTTATTTACTCGTTTTCTGTTGTTTCGTTTTTACGTTCCGTCCATCGAGGATCTTCAATTTTTCCTCGTTTACCTTTTATCGCGGAACTTTTGATTTCACTAAACGCTTGTTGCCATCTCGCTTTCGGCTGTTCTCGCTCGAGCACAGGGCCACATCGGTCGCAAGGTTTCGTTATAAAGAGAAAAAACTGCCAAAATCTCCAGTACCGTTAGTAAAAGATTCATCTCGGCCCAAAAATGGAATTAAATCGTGAAAATTCCGAGTGGTAAATAACCATTTGTTTGCCAGTTGTCTTCCAAGAAATCAGGAAAACCAATCGCCGAAGACGGATCACTCTTCAACTGCATTTTTGTGCATCCAAAACATCGATTTGATGAGTCATCCGCCGTATAGTCCGAATGACTTCTTTTTATTCCCTTACGTAAAAAACAAACTGAGAGGTCAACGTTTTTCGACACCTGAAGAAGCGATTGCTGCATTCAGAATGCATGTTTTGGAAATACCTCAATCAGAGTGGCAAAAGTGCTTTGACAATTGGTTCAAACGCATGCAAAAGTATATAGATAGCAGCTGTAGGGTTCGCAGTCATCATCGTAAATTCCCGCGCATACGTTATGTGCTCAGCGTTTGCACTTGACACACTACACCCATCCTTCTCATGCAGCAGATTGCAGAATCTGTTCAGAGCAAAAAAACATTCCATATCGTCTTCCACTTCTGATTCGTCATCATCTTCAACTTGTTCCTTCCTTTTTCTGTTAAAGCACGGACGACAGGGGCTGCTGAAGTTGCTTCAGGTGATCTCAAAGCAAGTTCTGGATGTCTCGTGCGAAAACCAGCTATCCAGTCTTTTTCAGAAAGTTTAAACTCATCGGAAAATGGTTGCTCAATTCCGTTTCTAACTGCCACCTGACAAGCAATAGATCTTACATCTTTGCTGATAAGACCATACATTCTGCTCTCCATATCTAGAATATGGGCTTTCCTGCATTTCAGAGGCTTTTTGCCGCCAAGTTTCTTTAGTTGATTGACGGCCAGCAAAATTTCTGGCTGCTGTTTTGTATGGCATACCATTGCCATACAGCTTCTATAGCTTCTATAGCTCTTCCTCACAGAATCCGCACTTTGCTTCATCTGCTAACCCTAGCTTCTTCATGTGGCTTCTTAACCGGCAATGCTCGGTTAATATTCCCGTTAAAACTCGGAGCCTTTTTTTACTGAGGTTGAGGCAGCTAAGAGATCTCTTCTGGTCATAGTTCCCCAGTAGTATCTTAGATTGCCTCAGTCCTTCCAGCTGATTCCAGTACTTGGATTTTTCTTTCTCCATTTCTTCCCTTAGCTTTCCTAAGATTACTCTACTGCTGATCCCACAAGATGGTTCTGGTCCCAGATGTGGGGTTTCAGCTCATTTTTTCGCCAGCTTATTTGCTGTTACATTCCCCTCTATTCCTATGTGTCCCGGGACCCATAGGAGGGTGACAGTGTTCTTCTGGCCTAGTTCATTTAGTTTGCCTAGGCATTTCCAAACCATCTTCGAACTGATTATATTTGAGCTCAGCGCTTTGATGGCTGCTTGACTATCCGACATCATCACAATCTCTTGTCTGCGGTAGTTTCTTCCAATATTGAATTCCACACATCTTTCGATGGCGCGGACTTCTGCTTGAAAGATGCTCGGGTATATGCCCAAGCTTTCTGAGTATTTGGCTCTCGGTCCAAAAACTCCTATCCCAGTTCCCTCGTCTAGCTTGGAACCGTCCGTATACCACTTTATGGTATTCTGGTTTAAATTCTGTATGGTGTCTTCATCCCATTCCGATTTATTACTCAACTTTGTGATGAATTTTCTCACAAAGTTGAATTTCTTTGGCATATCATCTTGGGGCATTTCCCAAGTTTGATCAAAATGAAGTGATCGAGGTTTTTCCTTGATAATTCCTTCTTTGATCATTCTATATGTTGTTTTTTTTTCCTTACACTTTCTAGCAGAATGTGCAGTGGGGTCAAGTTTAAAATCACCTCCATCGCAGCAGTGGGGCAAGTTCCCATTGCTCCAGTGATACATGAACAGGCTAGTCTCTGAATCTTCGAGATGTTTTTCCTCGTCGTATTCAGATTAGCCCTTACGCCCCAAGCCACTGCCCCATATGTGATTAATAGTCTCACTATTGCTGTGTGCATCCATTGCAGGATACGTGGGTTACATCCCCAGTTCTTCCCTCCAATGTTCCTACACACCATGAGGGCCTTGGTTGCTTTGTGTATTACTTCGTATTCGTGTTTGTTCCAGAGTAACCTGCTATCTAGGATTAGCCCTAAATATTTTACCTCTGTTTTCCACTCGACGATGTTCTCCTCTATTTTTATGATTTTTAGAATAGGTTTCTTTTTTCTTGTAAAGGCTACTAGTGTGGTTTTGGTGGGGTTGATGCTGAGTCCCACCGAGTCACACCATTGTTCCGCAATGTTCAATCCTCTTTGAACAATATCAGTAAGTACATAATTTTTTAAGGAGTTTTTTTAACCGTAATTTCTTGTTTCTTGCTTATCCTTTTTTTGAAACACTTCCATAACATTTAAATTTTTGAATATTTTACCGATTACTGGATAAATTTCAAATCACAGAGATCTGTATTTATATCATAATGGTCGAAGTAATCGTGGACGAGAATATGAATAATTGGGTCGGTCCGCCCCTGTCTATAGATCCGAAGATGTTGTGTTCCGATGGAACGGTGTCGTTGCACCTCTGCCGTGCAATGCGAATGTGAAGGTACAGTCACGACGAAAAACTTAAACCGATTTCGAAATGTACCTACAAGATTTGTTGTTTGGTAAAGTCTGTTAAGTCTTCATTCTAGGGGTCAGAGCTCATGCTTATGCTATTTTGTTGTATTATTGTTGTTGTCGTCGATATGTACTCGGTAGTTTCTGTTGGTGATGACGTTTGCGCAGTGTTTTATCCATAGATTTTTGTTTCTCATCATCTCAAAACAATATGCTCATGTATATTTGGGTAAGTTTATAATAGTTTTAATACAAATGTTTATACTGTAAATTCAATGTCTTGTTTTTATGTTACTGTTAACAAATAATGTAAAAGGAAAAACTAATGGACCCTCAGAGTAATAAGTAAACATAGAGATGCCACAACAACACAATAACATACAGTTTGTAGTCAATTGCAATGAACCTATAATTGAGAGAGATGGAAAATTTAGTGGTGTAGGTAAACACAGCCGTACAGTGGCGTGTAATTGGTTAGAGTTCACCGTAATACCTATATAAATGTTAGTTAAATAATTTAATACGCATATTTTGGTAAGGAATTTATATCTACACTTATGGCATGGCACTATACTACTAACATATTTTTATCGGAAAGAAATCTAAAAGGATATTATATGTATTTCATTATTAATTTGATTTTCTTAATTTTAATTGAAATTGCTAATTGTACGCCAATGTAGTGAATAACTTACCCGTGATAGGTTAGATTATCATTTTGCGAAGTACCACATATTATACACGCTTTTCGGGGTTTCACCATTTTCAATATTGAAAATAAATAAAAACACTTTATAAAGTTCACTTAAATACACAGAAATTCAAGAAAAATCGAACAAATTGCTAATCACCTCTAAACAATTACAAACAAAGGCACTGATGCCAAATTTTCGGTGTTGGTATTTGATACAATTGTTCTAGAGCTTTTTTATCAGTATTATAGAAAGGTAAGAAAGTGAATATTAAAATGTATTAAAGAATATTTTCTCTGAATAAAAATCTTCTCTTAAAAGTAAAATAAAATTGTTGTAAATTATATTATTACGTTTTTGTTTCCTACTTTGTACTTACAAAACACAACGTCTGGCAATGCTCTGCTTGTAAACAAATCTGTCTCGACGACAAGTAGTAGGGAATATGCCTACTCTATGTTTACTTATTACTCTGAGAATGGACCACGTTTTATTTGGAACAAGATATAGATTTGTTAAAGAATATTTACGAAGTTTGTTGAAATTACTTTATGAAATTTAGTTACAATGGAAACTTTTTTTCTTGTGCTAACATTATATTGTATACTGTGTGTGTATCACTTCGAGTGGAAAATGGACATTCCATGCGTGATTCACACCATACTTTTCCTACGATCGTACTGAAAGATTCATTAAGAGAAGGAGGATCAAACATTCATATTCGAATCAAAATTCCAACAACATTTAATGTAAAATTACTGCAGTTATTAAATGTCATTCTTGGAGAATTGTTTCAATGTGAAATTTTCTGAGTTTTCAAAAATAGGAATCTCCAACATTCTTAGGGGAAGATCTGAATAATGTTTTAAAGGTTTTTTTTGAAAATGTGCTGTTATTGTAAATGTTCTGGGCATATTTGTTTTTGTGTTAGATATATCAAATATTACAATACTGTATTGACTTTTGTAAGTTATACAGACAACCAACTGTCAAAATTTTTGTTTATTTGGAGATAAGATCGTAGCCTTCTTACATTAGTTATGTTCTTGTATTTGTTAGTGCGCAAATTACATATTGTGCACTAGTTTCCATAGTAACTAGTGCGAAATAAAAACCAGTGTACAATATATTACATTTACTAATCAATAAGACATTGACAACATGTCGATGACATTTCCACCACAAACTAGATCTAAGGTTGCGTTTCTACGTAAAATATTTGTGGATAGAATTTTTTCTATAGCCATAGTTTTCTTGCTTTAATTATTATTTGTTAGTACTTAGATTTTTCAAAGTTGCTGCAAATGTTTGAAATAATTCAAGCTCTAGTGACAATTTTAGATAATTAGCAAATTCTAAAAATCAGTTTCTAGTTGTTCTTTACATTCCATTAAATGGCCATAAAATAGTAGATACACAACAATAATGAAGCATCTAAAATTTGAATGTTTTCTTAGTCAAGGGAGTTCCTATAATGAAAGTATTTTTGTGTATATTGTTACGATTGCATTAGGAGTAGTATTCAAATGAGCATGTTTATTTATAAATATTATGAAAGAGATACTGAATTGGTGTACAACATTCGGGGGGAAACAATAATTAAAAAAATCATTGTAAGTCTTTGTTCGATTTTTTTTATGAAACTAAATTAATAGATAGAAAGATAATAGCAAAACTACAAGTTGAGTTTAATTTATTCCAGATAATTATTCCATAAATTTTATAAATTTCTTAAATTGCACCTTGAAAATAATTGATTAGTTTTAATTTATAGATGTTAAGGACAAATTTGTGACCACTCCCAAAATCAGGAGGAATAATTTTAGAATTCCAAATCTCACTAAAATAAAATCACCCTGTACAACAAAGTTCCAATAAACATCATTTGAGCTTACCAGTCACCAACATAAAAACTGATTTTTTTTAGTAACTTTGCCTTCACTGCCAACATAAATTTATTTATTTTTGTTCAAAAGGAAAGCTGGGAAAACAAAAGAATTATCGGTAACCATGGTTTTGTTGAATCTAAAATCTCTCTCTTGTTTTTTGTTCCTGAAAGCGAAAGGAGGGTAAGAAATTTGTCCTGATAAAATTAAAGTTTTTGTAAGTAAAATTAAACAATTAACGCATATTCATGCAAGATAAATGCTTAAATCGATAAAGTGTGTGTATAAAAGTGTATTTTCATAAAAATTCAACCTACCTGACAAGAAATTTGGGGCCAAAGTGTATTGGCATCCAATACTAGCAGTTCCAGGAAGACAGGCAAGTTATTTAAGCCTCAAGGAACATATTCCTGTCCATTTGAAGGTGACAACAGTTGTAAAGATTCTACATCTGAGGTATTTGGGGCCAATTTGCTCCAACACATATTTGACAAGAATTAAGTACCAGTACTCTACAACATACATGCATGGACCAAGTTCTGAACATTTTAAGGTGATATCAATTATTATCGTTCTATTTCAATATTTGACATTTTCGATAAACTCTAGAATTTCAACAATTATTATCGCTCTATCTTAATTTTTAACATTTTCGATGAACTTTAGAGTTTCATACTGATTTTTTTTGTCACTAATTCATTTGTGCGAGATCCATATTTATTGTCAAATTTATTCGTATCATAAAGGTTTTAATTAAATTAGCACGTGCTACAACTTTGATGTAGTTTGTTCTTGGAAGAGAGAACAGGATACTCAGGAATTTTAACATTCATACATTTCAATTGAAGAATACTGTTTTATAACTAAGAACACGCTATATCTTAATTTAAGGTACAATCCATAGGAATAACAATATAAAAAAATTGTACTCACTTGTAACATCAATTCATTTTGGAATCTTTCTAATGCATTTTTTTAGCGACATTGAATAATAAATGTCTCTTTTGAATTTCTGTTTATTTCAAACACAAATTAATTCGCAAAATTCGCATAAAGAAAACGACCACTTCTAAATCTGCTTCCATCAGCTGTGACTTTCAGAACTTTAACCTCACAAAACAAAGCATTTGACCAGAGATAATAATCATAGAACTCGAACCTACACGCGTAACCTGAGTGGGTGACGTCATACAGTGACCGGAGGAACTACTTAAGTATCTCTTTCATTATTTGTTTTTCATCATAAAAAATTTTTTAAGAGTCTCATTGCTTTGTGCAGCCTGGTTTAATTTAATTTCATTGGCGTCATATTTGTTTTTAAGAAAATATTGTGGGAGGTCATATTGTTGTCGTAGGCGTACCGCTATAGGCAACACGTTTCACACAAATACCTTGACAAAATATAAATTTATAGAATTAACAAAATTTAACCCCACAATATATGTATACTCTGTTTCATTTGTTAATCATGGTATTATTTCGTTATAATATTCTGTAAATTCTGAATAGAATGCAAGTACCTGGTCTTTCAGATAAAAAACTTAGTCGAAACTTGATATTTAGTTAATTTTTCCCCATAATTTTTATTAATTTCTTCATTTCTCTACAACATTAGACCTTAGAGGCCTTTTTAAAAAGCAGTCATGCTTGGTATTAAACGGTTTACTCAGTGCGCATGTTTTATAAGGTTTGATAGCTACTTTAATTGCTGCTTGGTTTAATTTTTCTTTGGATGACTGAAATATTTTTCGCCTATCAAAAATTTATTATGGAAGTTAAGTTATTATAGCTCTTTTATTAATCTATTTGATTAGGTATAAATATCGATAAGCCAAAATTTATCACTAGATAAAGATGAGATAAATAAATACAACATTACGTCAAACAATAAACGTTAATTTTTTTTTAAATTCAATGTTTCTCTTTGGAATGCGAGAAAGGTAACATATTTGTAGTATGACGAATCTTTGTTTGTGACAAATTTTCCTTTAAATAACTGGTACGTCACCAATAAAAGTGACCATAATATTGTGGGAATAGATGAAGGATATTTTATGTCAAACTATTGTAGAATTTTGTGGTCAGTGAGTAATTTTTGTGAGAAATATATTTTATCATTTAACAATCAACACTGAAAGTTTAATATAATTCAAAAAGAATGTTGTGAGCTTTCTGAAAGCTGCTTGTCATTTTTTGAATTAAGTGTACCTAGTCAGTAAGAAAAAAATCACATTTTAAAACGTTTTTGTTTTGTTTTGTCCTGATAAAAACCACAATAGTGATGGGAATGTCTAATATTTTTGTTACATTATTGAAACTAAATAATTTCTTTTTTGAAGTTACTATAATTTTTCTATTTGTCTTCAATTTGAAATTAAAAATTTAACATCTGTTAGAAATACTAGTTTTTGTGTTGTAGTCCTTTAAACATCTATGCCTCTTAATATTTTTACCTGTTTAAGGCTACAGTTGCCTAATTTATGGCCTACCTGACGAAAATTTTCCACCGCACCACTCAAATAATATATCAGGAAGAGTTAATATTTATCGAACCAATGTGGAAATAATATTATTATATTTTTGTAGCTTTGGTACAAAAAACAAATAGATATAAATAAAAAATATCGTTAGTAGAATCGTTATATGATTTTTAGTATATTTTGAAAAGTATCTACCACCGAACTATGTAAGTTTTCTGTAGTTTATTTTATTGGAATCTACAAGGTCTCAATAAAACAAATAAATCTCCGTTTCAAAACAGAGAACTTGGCCCACATCTTTTCCCCACTCATAAGTTCAATCTAGGTTTGTAAAGCCTAAAGAGTATAACTCGCACTAGGGGATGTATTATGTATGCCTTAATATAACAGGGGGCATAAGAACTACACTAACTAGGTGTGGATGGCACAGTTTGTTGGTATTCACTGTATTCACCAGCGTTTATATCCTGGCCTGTATAGCCATCACTGGAGCAATGCTTGGTACTCCAACTGCAGCCATGGAGAATCTGGACTTATCTTCATTGAATATCTTCATTAAGAGAAGTATGACCTCCCTTAAGCTGAAATGGTTTGTGGAAAAAGCCACTCTAAGGCTGATATCTTGCCCAAAACTTCCTGTTAATTCCATAGGTATACAACAGTTTGCTGTTCCAGCGAACAAATTGGCAACTGGAAGTGCTGCTGTATATGGGGTAAAATCCGGGTAGAAACATTATGGTCTACTAGGGTAGTACACCTCAGTATTCTAGCAGAAATATGCAAGTGATTCAGAGATCGTGCGGAATGTACCTTTGCATCATCTCTGACAGTCAATCTTCAATCAAAGCACTCACTGCTTGTACCATCTCATCGAAGGTGGTACAGGAGATAACATTCTTTATTTCTATTTCTAATAAGAATTGCTATTTGCATGTTTTCATAAATAAAATTATTTGAATTAGTTCTCAAAGCTATTTCAGAATCTGTAGCTAAAATTTCTTTTATATTATTTGTAAATTTGGGAGGTATGCAATATAAGGGTTTAAAATATTGCTACTGATTCTGAGATAGCTTTGAGACTCTTTATTTATCTTACTTTTAGTTGTAGAAAAAATATAGTACACACCTCGCTGATAAGGTCATTTAATTACATTAACTACCTGTTGAACTTAATTTTTTTAACTATCACCAACCTTTTAAAAAAAGGATCTTTTCCCGAATATTAAAAAAATTCCTTTATTAAGTAGCTACTGATATATTTTCAAATTTTTTCACCATTTTTGTTAGCAACTTCATACGGACTTTCAAAAGGTAATGTTAGTCTAGCACAGACGTTTCTATTTTTTGTTTAATTTTTTAGTACCCTTACTTTTTACTAAATTTCTTTTTTCAAATTTTATGTTCACTTTATTTTTATTTTCTATTCCATCTAAATATTTTCTGGCAATAGAGAGTTTGCGGTCAGTCGTTTTACGTTACGTTAGACTCTTATTTTCCGTTATACTGTAGTGTATCGTAAAATTTGTAAACATAGCTTGCGGTTATCGTACCTTAAAAATCAAGGTTACAGATGACATATGATATGTCACTAGTGCAAGTTTAAAAAAGACCGCTACAAATAATTAACAAAATTAATAAAAATAATTCCTTCTATTTACTGCTTTACAGAAAGCAGTCGAAGAAAAAAATAAAAGACTTTATTCTACATGAAATATATTGTACAAACCCTTACTACGTGAAAGTCACAGACATATAAGTAGTTTCTTGTTTCGTTTTAAGAAACAAGACATTATTGAACTCGAAGAGTAATTGCTTTGGTCAAAGTGATATCGCGAATATTGTTGGTGTTACTCAGGGTGCTGTATCAAAAATTAAAAAAAAATCCAAGACACAAATGATGTGAACGATCGTCCTAGAAGTAGCAGAAGTCGATGTACAACAGCAGCACAAGACCGGCAGATAACATTGATAGCTCGAAGAAATCGACAGGAATCTACAAGTGCCATATCTAGAGGACTGAATATCTCAAGGCAAACAATTACACGAAGATTAAATGCGGTAAATTTGTACCGCAGAAGACCTCTACGTGTTCCCAAACTAACCTATCAACAAAAAGTAGGTTGCAATGGGCTCAAGAAATATTACACCATGGTCCTAACTGGAATTACGTGATGTTCTCTGATGAATCAAGAATTGGCTTGGTTTCTGATTCGCGAAGAACGCTAGTTTGGAAGGCCCCTGGGACCCAATTCTTGAAATCATAGGAATCTATTCTCATGAGAAATTTACGTCATTTTCTCCCGATTTTGCAATATGTCAATTCTTCAAATATTTCATTGGAATAAATTCTCCAGAAATTATGAGAATTAATTCCTAATGTCATTTGCTGGAGAAACTTAAATTCTCATGAGAATTCACTTATGTCATCTATCAATATATAGTATCTGTTTTGTTGGAGTTGATACTGAAAAGTATTTTTTTGTGTTGTAATCGCCATAAATTTGTTAAAATGAATAATTTTGTTCTTCAAGCTATTGTTTTAAATAATTTAGAACAGGTTGAAGTCGAAAACGCAACTGTTAGACAGAGAAGATTAGGAAACCGAGATACCTATGGATCGTTAAGTGAAGAGTTATTTAAAAAACATTTTCGTTTATCCAAAGACGCGTTTAACGTTCTAATGGAACATATTGAGCCTTTTCTACTACCATCAAGTAGAATTGGTGCATTGACTAAGAGGGAAAAAGTTTTGGTAGCTCTCAATTTCTTTGGAACTGGTAGCTATCAAGCTGTTATAGGCAGTAATGTCCATTGTTCAGGAATTAGCCAAGCATCAGTAAGCAGGTGCATTGAAGAGGTAGTTCAAGAACTTAATCATCCAAATTAATATATTTAACCGCTAAGTTAAATTTCCTAGTACAATCCAAGAGCTGCAGAATAACAGATCATTTTTTGATAAATTTAGAATATCTGGAATAATAGGTGTAATTGACTGTAGACACGTAGCTATTTTTCCTCCATCTGCAGAAGATCCAAACTATCCAGAACATATATATGTAAATAGGAAAAATTACACTTCGTTAAATGTGCAATTAGTATGTGATAATATGCTAAGGATTATGAATGTAAATTCTTTACACAGTTATTTTAATGTGTGAATTTCAAAAAACTTCAAATCAAAAGTCAAAACATCCATTTCTGCTAAAGTATTAAAAATAAATATGATAGAAAATTCGCATTTTTGATTGGTTCGAATCACGGAACACTTCAATGTAGTTAGGACATACGTAACTTTCTTTAAATTTTGTTCAGACATACGTCACTTTTCCTAATTCTCTAGAAATTGAATTCCCAGACATTCAAGAATAGGACTGGCAGTTCTCAGGAGAATGTTTTTTGGAGAATCAGTTCTCTGGAGAATCGATTCCTACGATTTCAAGAATAGGGCCCCTGGACGACAAGCCCGATTAGAAACAGCCCAACCACGTGTTCCATTTGAAGGTGGGAGTATTATGGTTTGGAGTGACATTATGAGAGGTACACGGACGCCTCTCCTGGTTTTGGAGAGAAGAATCACTGGTGCTGTGTATATCCAGGAAGTTTTAAATCCTGTTGTGCGTCTATTCCGGGGGGTGGTAGGTGATGGATTTGTGTTTATGCATGACAATGCACCTCCACATCGAACAGCTGCAGTACAAAATTTTTTGGAAGAAGAAGGAATATCCACATTAAGATGGCCATCAAATTCCCCTGACATGAACGTCATTGATCATGCCTGGGACATTCTTAAAACACTCATTAAGAAACGAAACACTCCCCCAATGGACTAGTTTAGTAGGATCATATTAATCAAAATGATAGCAATATATATTTAGGATAAGATACCTACTTACTTATATTGGTATTCATTTTGCAAGTAGTTTTTCTCATTTCGTAAAATTTAGCAATAAATAATTAGTAAGTTTTAAACGTAGCGCCAACTAATAACCAATAATGAAGTGTGTTTAAAAGTCAACGTTGTCACAGTTTAGCTACGTTCGTTTCAAGTATTCTCAAAGAACTGGCGGCACAAAACAACGTGTTCTGTGACTAACTGATTGTATCAATTAACAAGATATATGACAGGAGAGAAAATCGTGTTTATCTGTAATAAACAAACAAGACCCCTATTCTTGACGGTGATAGAATAGAACAGCCAATAGAAAGTGGGTGTGGTTCTATTGAAAATGCCAAAACCGTATTCTTGAAATTCGTTCTCTCACTGTACCGATAGAAGGGTGGCTCCCCGAGAGAACAATTACTTCTATTGGTTATTTTTGAAAGAACCGCTATAACCCCAAGAGAAGGTGTTAGGGATTTTTATTTTCGAACCAAAAACAGTATAGAAGTAATTCCTTTCATAAACCAAACACAACCAAACAACAAATTAAACTAACGAAAATGACAGAATATTTTGTTTAGTGTTTTACTCCTTATTTGATAAAGTGTCAAACAGAGAACAAAAATATCGATATGTTTATCTCTTTTTAATGACAACAAATAAGAGAGAGAGATAAGTTTCTCGGTTAATATTAAAGCATATCGACAACATCGCAAATTTTCTACCAATCTTATTGAAACACGTCACTTACCACTTATGACGTATGTAACCATTAAATTTAAATTTCAAAAGTCGATTATGGCTAGAGGATTAATTTTATAAAAATTTTATTTGTACAGTTGAACCACTAAAAACCTATTTTATAAGATGCAAATATAAAAAAAAATCACTAAACTAGTCCATTACTCTAAGAGAACTGAAAGATGCTGCTCGTGAAGAATGTGAGAGAATTCCGCAAGCCCAATCGATAGCATGCCACATGGAGAAAATACTGATTATTAATTTTATTTAAAAACCTTTTTTACTTATTAATTTATTTAAAAAAAGATGAAATATTCCATTATTACAAACTTTTGGACATACTTGTATATCTTTTTGAAGAATTCGTTTCTGGGTAAATTGTAACTTCATTTTTCTTATTAAAAACAACTGTAAATCTATCTAACCCAATTTTTGTAACAAATTAAAATTTACCAATTACAAAACCACATCACTACATAATATATTTTTTTGACCGGTCCTCGTATCTGTCGTATTCTCTGCAAAAATGAAATTGATTCTCCGCTAATGTACTCCATCCAGTATATTAGAGTGATTCTCGTATAATTTGGTGAATCGGAAGAGAAACAAGGTTGGTGAAGTTAAAATAAGATCTAGTCTGAGCAGTTATGCGTGTATGTGTTGAAAAAAAAATACGTTAGTGGTCCTTGGTCAGGGTTCCGTGTAAAAATACATAATAATATCCGTAGTTCTTGTGATTTTGTGGACAAATAAAGGTGGTCGTATTGTACGCTGCTACATGGATTATTCAAATTAAAACAGGTTTGGTATTTTAATATATTTGTAAATATATATAAGGTGGTCGTTTATTAAATATTTTTGGAAGAAGCGTTAAAAAAGTTTGGGGATATAATTCGCTATTTGCGGCTTTGCCAAGTGTTTAAAATTAGATTGTTTTATACTAGCGTATTTAACTTTACAAACTTTGTTAAGAATGTTGATTATATTGGACGTTTATGAGTACGAAAAAAAGTGTACTTGAAATTCTAAGTATATGTAGATTAAAACATTTATAAGAATTGAAAGATTATACCACTTCAAGGCCACATATTTAATCGAGTCATGGGTATTTTTTTATTTTGTAAAAACTGTTTATATTAATTCGAAATTGTTTTCTACTTTAATGTTTATTGTGACTGATGGTTATTATTGATTTAGTATTGTATAAAATACCGGGTGTCCCAGAAGTTTCTGATCCATTTTAATTGCAAATACAGGGTGTCCTACGACGATGAGTGCCACCTAGAAGTTTATGGGGAAGGAAAAACGCGAGATTAATGAAATTTGGTATACAGGGGGTTTTGATACTTCTAAGTTTAACTAAAATATTTTCAATTTGATCGCGCTTCCGGATATACCGGAAACCGACACCAGCTTCACTATTTTAAATGCAACACCCTGTTTATTTTCTAATTTTTGGTTAGTTCGTTAAATTTAAGTGTTAGTTTATGTAAGGTACTTTGTATCTAAAATTAACCGTTTAGAAGAAATTTCGAAATTTTTCGAAAATTTTGACAGAAATCACGCTTAATAAAATGATGATTATTTCAATACCTAAATTATTTAAATTAAAAATTAAATGTATTATTTTGCATTTTAGATCTTCAATTATGTAAGTAAATAAAGTGTATTTAAAAAAATATTATACAGGGTGATCACACTATTGAGTTAAATTTTAAATTGAAAAAACGAAGGTATCTTCCTTATTTAGCAACGCATATTTTTTTTATTTTAATTTAATTCCTTATAAAAAAATAAGGTTAGTTCATGTTTACATCCCTATATCAATTCCTAATAGTTTTTGAGATATTAGATACTTTACGATTTTCGGTTACAATGCAACTTTATTTGGCTTTGTTTCATTATTGTTGTTTAGTCTTCGATTAAAATAAATTTTGTTGTGTTGTCCATTTTGGTCTATACATTTTTGTAACCTGAATAAAAAGTTCTGAAAAGAATTTCGCAACATTTTTGGAGTAATTTCTTGGAATGCTCGGACAATGTAACATCTCATTTGTTTTAGAGTCTCTGGAACGAAAATGGATTTCTTGGATTTCGACCAAAAGGTTTTTTTCGGACGGACATTCCGAAAAAAAAAGCTAGTTTTTTGAAAAAAAATTTCCTTCGTGAAAATTTTTCAGGAAAATTGAGTTTTCCAGGTTTTCCTTGTACTTTTCTGGAAAATAATATCATTTTTGAATTGTTCGGACCCAAAAACTGTAATATGCATACTTTTTTCCATTACTTTATTACATTCCCAATTTTTGTAAATTTGGTTCAAAATCAGTGGTAAATTTTTATAAATTTTTACATCGGTCTCTTAAATATTGAATAACTTTTTTTCTATATTGATTTAAGAAACCAAAATGACATAGATAGATAGAAAAAAGATAGAGGTAGAATATAAACCTAATTTGGTAACACCTATCTTTGATAAAAGACCATATAAAAAAGTCTGAAATGGTTAGGTCTGGTGAGTGAGCAGGCCACTCAATTGGTCTAGCTCTCCCAATCCACATATCTCCAAATGTTTCTGTTAAAGAATTTCTAGCCACCAGTGTGATGGTGCATCGTTTTGCTGAAAGTAAACTGAATTTATGATGCCATTTTGTTCCAGTTGTGGATATAGGTAATTTTGTAACATGTATATGTAGACATTACCAGTAATTGTAGTTTATTGAAAGAAGAACGGTCCATATATTTTTTCTTTAGAAACGCCACACCAAAAGTTCAACTTTGACGAACCTCTTTCGTATTTCTCAATTACCTTTGGATTTTCAGACAAGTTCATTGTGTCAGTTTGTTGAATCTATAAAAATCCCAAAGCCTACTTTTACATTGAAACCCGTAAATACCTACATAACAGCCTTTTCTAAAAAATCAAATAACTCATTCGTTTTTCTACAAAACTTTAACAAATTTTACAATTTCTCAAAGGGAAAGAATTCGTCTTTCAAATAGAATAAATATATAGGGTGGTGCATTAAAAAAATCGACGATATTTGCATTTAAACCTTCTTTTAAAACATTTTCTTTATGATTTTCAAGTTCCGATATATTTGCAGTTAAAATAGGTCAGAAGCTTCTGGGACACCCGGTATTGTCGTTAGTATTGTTGAATAAATTTTTATTCAAATGAGAAGCTGATATTAATGATGTTAATATTACTTAAAAACCTTGTTTTGTTGAAATTATTTTTAAAATGAACTAGAATCCTTATAAACGAAAATAATATCAGGTATATATTAACTTTTTCGTCGTACATTCTATATAAAAGATACGTAGTACGTAGAATCCTTATAAACGAAAATAATATCAGGTATATATTAACTTTTTCGTCGTACATTCTATATAAAAGATACGTAGTACGTAGAAGCGAAACTCGACTTGAAAATTTATAGATTCTAATCGAGGTGAACTCGCCCAATTTAAATAACTGTTTAGAGGATATGAATACACATCTCATCCATTCAACACGGCCAACGAGTACATTTTATAAATAAATCGTTTTTGAAAGCAGTAAATGTTTTTACGTCGAACAATATAAAGATTGTTTAATAACGTTGACATTGTACGCCATGGAAATGGTCGCTTCTCGTTTACAGGGCCGCACTTGCGTCATTGCCCAATTCTTTAAATCGTTTGACATACGAAAAGTATGAAGAGTATTATGCTTTGGACTGTCAGATAATTGTTGTTGGTAAATGTCATTTGTTCAGAGTAAATTATTTTTGATGTGACAGTGTAGTGTAATGTTGCATTTTTTAAAAGTAATCATTACTTTTTTTTATTGAAATGCCTCGTCACCTTAGACTAGGAAAGAGAGAGGACAGCGCATGGCAATGAAAACCTTATGCGTGTGAGTGAAGCCAATTTTCAAACGTTTGGTGGCAAACAAATTTGGAACGTCGAATTGTATTTTTTTAGTTTTTTTATTAATTTTCACCTTTTTCAATAACCTGAATAGACATTTTAAAATGGTTAATTGTGTAGCTTATAAGTGCAACAGTCACAGTGCTAAAAAAGAGCAAGGAATTTCATTTCATAGGTAAAAAGTATTTTACAACTATTTCCTTGAAATTTATTTCTATTAATATTACAGCTTTCAGGTAATAGATGTTTAACTAAATCACATATGTTATGTATGATAACTTAAATTAATTGTACATACATTTTGAAAATTGTTTTCATTCAGTTTTAAAGATTATTTTTTATTTAATTGTTATTATTTGCTCATAGATTGAATAGTTTTCCAGTGGCGTGGAACAAAAACATATATTTAAAATAGATAAAATTGATTAAAATTGTAATATTTATTAAATAAATATGTTTTAAAATGATTGTTGTTTTTTTTTTGGAGCAATACATATTTAAAAACTTTTTTAAATTAGATTTTTAATACGAAATAATGAAAATGATTATTTAATAATCGTATAAGAAAAATCGTATGATACGCCTATGTCAATATTGTCCGCCATTAGTTTGGTGGTAATTGGGTTACACAAATTCATTCCAATGCGCAGTCCTCTCTCTTTCCTTGTCTAAGCTCGTCACAATCATTTTACTAATGAAGAAATGCGAAATATGATTTGCGTATACCCACAAGAAAATTTTTGCGGTTGCTCGGCAGCCAGAAGGTATGGAATGTTATACGCAAACAGAAGGCAACCAAATCACAAAACTTTTGCAAGATTATATCGTAGTTTAGGTGAAACTGGGTCATTTCACACTAAAAATCGGGGTGGTCGACCGAAACAGATCACACCTAATCAAGAAGATGTACTTTTGGTTCGAGTAGATGAAAATCCTGAAATAAGTTCACGACATCTATCAGCAGCAACAGGAGTTAGTCAGTCGTCTATAATTAGAATTTTAAAAAAAGAGAACTTCCATCCTTATCACTTCATTCCTGTTCAAAATTTACTTCCGACAGATCTTCCACGACGGTTACAGTTTTGCCAACGTATTCTGAATAAACATCGCAATGACAGACACTTTATTAAGAATATTATGTTCAACGACGAAGCAACTTTTACCAGACGAGGGGTTTTTAATTGGCGAAATAGTCATTATTGGGAAGAAGAAAACCCGCATGCTATTAAAGCTAGACATTTTCAGCATGAGTTTAAATTGAATATTTGGTGTGGTATTATAGGCGACCAACTACTAGGGCCTTATGTTCTTCCTCCGAATTTAAATGGAGATTCTTATTTATTCTTTTTGGAAAATACTCTTAGTGATATTTTAGATGATCTGTCACTGGATGTAATAAGAAAAATGTGCTTTATGCAGGATGGAGCGCCACCTCATTTTTCATTAGCTGTTAGAAATCATCTTAATGACGTATTTCTTCAACGATGGATTGGCAGAGGCAGTGATTTTCAATGGCCACCAAGAAGTCCTGAGTACAACTCGCTAGATTTTTATTTTTGGGGACATATGAAGTCCTTAGTTTATGCCAATGAAATTAATACGCGAGACGAACTTTGGAGATACATTCAAAATGCAGCTAATCTTATAAGGGGACAGAATAACATTTTTTTAACGTCCGAAAATCCTTTATAAAAAGAATTAGAAAAGGCATAGAAATCGGAGGAGACCATGTAGAACATTTAGTTTGAGTTTTTGTGAGTTCTTTTAAGTTAAAGTGTGTTTAGTTTTGATTTATCGTCAAAACGGAAACCTTATGTTAGTTGCAACTTTGTTTATTAGTTTAGTATTTGATAGTGGAATAATTGTAAATAAAATACTATTTCTTGTCTAAGATTATGCCTCTGTGCCAATTTTGATATCAATTTATAAATAAACAGGGAAACTATTAGCAAAAAACGAAAAACAAAAATTAAACTTTAACACCCTGTATCTTTTTTCTCAGCAACATTATATTTAGGCATATTTGGCCCAATAGCCATATTTTGGTCCAAATAACCTGTCCTTAGTCTATGTCCCAATAGTTATGACTCACCCTGTATATTTATCAATTATTTAGAATTCTAAGTTGGCTAAAATTTGTTATTATTCATTGATAATTGTAAACAGACTTCAGTAAGTATTTTGAATGATAAAAATGAGACTATTTTTTTTTTAATACGCTCCGGCCCTGTGCTCCGGTGTAAACCCGACTTTTGTGACATTTCATTATCACAATAGATTAAAGTGAGATGGTAACTCGGCCGCATTAAACAAATACTTACGATCATAAATAAAATGGTATAGGCCGTGCGAGAGGCGGCCAGCGGGGTAAGGGAGGTGGTAAACGGCTTGCAAAACAACTTTCGTATCTAACTTCGTGCATATCCGATTTTTGTAATTCCTCGGTGTAATTTTTTTTATTAGTAGATACGTTTTGTGTCAATTACACTGACAAAACAAACTCGTTCTAATTTTATTGATATACGTTATGCAGTTTTCAAGATGACTACTAAGAAAATTTTTGTGTTTTACATTATCAAACATTTTCGGAGTAAAAATATTTAACAGGTTCTATATTCACCGAGAAAATTCTATATTTACTGCGTAAATTGGCGCTGTATTGTTTTTCTTAACTCTCAACGACATTTTGTGATTTGTCACCCACAGAAAACTTGAATAAAATATGAAAACCATAAAATATAATTGTTATGGGTATAAAACTATCATATAAATTATTTTTGGACCGTCTCAGCCGGAAATTAAAATAAACTGTGCTAATATAGAAAGAAAATGACATAAAACTGTTTTAATTTATCAAGTAAACATAAACATAGTCACGGGTTTAATATAAGGGATCAAAAAGCTGCCTCAAAAATATTTCGCAAATGAGTTAATCCGAAAATTTTTGGAAGAATTCTTAACAGTCTATTATAAAATTGTGTCCAATATTCAATGAAATTATGTTTTATTGCTCTCAACAAAGCTTTCGAATCGGTTGACCTCTGGATAATATTCCAAGACCTGCATGTTTCAAAATGGCAGTTTCAAAAGGTCTATAGATCTATCCAAATCAATATTATCACATCCGTCTTACTAACAAACTTTTTTTGCTGATTTGTACCGTCACTGTCTTCTGCCTCCGTTTGACAGATTGTCAAAAATCTATAAAGTATTGCCATTCGAATCTGCTTTTAAAAGATTGAGAGGTTGTTTAAGCTTCAAACTGTCAGATTGTTTCGAGAACTTGTACTCTGGCGGAATATATTCGAGGCGTTCTCGAAAACACTAGAAACAGTGGCGCATGTATAAATACCGTTGTGCGGAGAAGAACTTTTTTAGTTCGGATAAATGAAAAGTATTTGTTTAAATCAATTAAGCTGTTTTAGTGTTTAAATATTGGACTGTATAAATAAATAAACAATAAGTACCCGTTTCGATAATGATCTGATTAAAGTAACGATTCAACTTGTAATAAATAAACTAAATGAAAATAATAAGGTCATCTGAAATGCTATTCTAAATGTAATGATGCATTGACAACAATGGTGGATAAATAGAACATATTTTATGATTTAATTATTTATCCATTATAATTATTATAGTAGAGGTGCTTAATAAAAAAAGTCATTAAATTTGATATCTTGCCTTTTGGAGCAGAATTTGACCTCAAAAAAGGATTATCCTGGATGTATTTCCCTCTAAGATCAGCATAACTGTGCAATGATATAGAAAAACCAGTTTTTTATTATTCTATTCTATTAGGATGGAATTCCAAAAAGTAAGGGTTAGTACTATAAATTTTAAGATATAATTGTTACCATAAACGAGTATATTATTATTAAAAGCATCTTGAAGATGGAATAAAATAATTTGAACATGTGTATATGAAGTACGTTAAACTTCACCAGAATGATGTGAAAAATATAATGGTTTTATATCACACTAAAGAATATAATTTATCCTGGAATTTAAATCCGGGTCTAATATACAGGGTGTTTCTTAAATAATCTAAAATATTATATGTGGCGCTTCGTTACTCAATTTTAAAACGAAAAGTTCATATAAACATGTGTGATAGGTGTTGTCGTTTATGAGATACAGGGTGTTGTACGTGAAATTAATTTTTCTTGGTGACGCTACTGATTTATATTTTTTTATTATTTTATTACAAGCAACATGTGTTAAACATAAAGAAAAAATAATACATTTCAGAGCAAATGTTCAAAATGTCCACCTCCAGCTAAAATGCAAGAATCCGCTCGATGTCTAATGGATTGTCAAATACGTTCGAAGATACCAGGATTGTTACGAATAACATTACAGCCGTCTATGATACGATTTTGAAGATCTTGTACGTTTAATATCAGTGTTGTGTAAACAAGCGATTTCAAATATCCCCACACACAAAAATCCAGAGGATTGTGTCCAGGTGATCTAGGGGGCCACGGGTGTGGAGATCCTCGTCCGATCCAATGGCCTGGAAAAACATTATTTAAAAACTCGCGTACAAGCACTGAAAAATGTGGAGGAGCTCCGTCATGCATGAACCTCATGCGCCTTCTAATAATAATAGGTACATTTTCCAAAAGAAGTGGAAGTTCATTTTCTAGAAAATGTTGGTATGTCTCACCGGTTAACCGTACAGGAAGGAAAAATGGTCCAATTAAATAATCATCGATGAAGCCAAGCCAAACATTGACCGAAAATGTTTGTTGAAATCGTTTTACACTTATGGTATGTGGATTTACATCTGCCCATATGTGGTCATTATGAAAATTCATAATCCCATGTCTAGAAAAGTTGGCTTCATCCGTAAATAGAATATTGGCCACAAAATTCGGATTGTTCGCGATTTCACGTAAAATCCATTGACAATACTGTATGCGTAATGGATAGTCAGTAGGTAACAAATGTTGAACACTTTGAACGTGATATGGATACAATAAATTATCTTTTAGAATATTCCAAACAGTTTTGTTACTAATATTTACTTCATCTGCAACTTTTCTTGTACTCGTTTCTGGATGTTGGTCAATAATTTGAAGAATCTGGTTTTCCAATTGGGGATTTCTCACACTTCTGGGTGGTCCAATAATATTCTTCGATTTAGCAAAAGTTCCAGTTTCTTGTAAACGAATATGTAACTTGGTAAACGTATCTGAACATGGTAAATGATTATTTGGATAACGCTGGGCATACGTACGTCTAGCTTCTAAGGCATTACCATTCGCTAATCCGTACAAAAAATAAAATGCATATTAGCCATTTCAACATTAGTAAACACTGGCATAGTTGTTAACTAAACACAGAGTCAATCAAATAAAAATGTACGATTTTTGCGTTGGTTTTCAAATTTGACACTTGTCGTCAACATTATTTCAAAGGCCACTTAGAATAAGCATGTTTTTGCGTATTACTTCTAAAAACCAGTAGCGTCACCGGGAAAAATTAATTTCACGTACAATCAGAACTGACTTATTACAATAAATTCAACACCCTGTATCTCATAAACGACAACACCTACCACACATGTTTATATGAATTTTTCGTCTTAAAATTGAGTAACGAAGCGCCCCATAAAATATTTTAGATTACTTAAGAAACACCCTGTATTTTAATTTGTTTTCGAAAATATAGAGACGGAACACTGGACTAACATAAACCGCCTAAATACACACCTACCTACCGGTCGGAACATATTTAACACACATTTCGTATCTCTACTCTACTGTCCGCGGCTATTTTCTTGTTCGCCGCCCCTCATCAACATACGGCAAGTTATTATGTTAATTATTTGTTGTACCAGTCGATTCCTCCGAGTGAGCTCTACTACTAACTAATACGTAAACGAGCATATAAGTGATCAACGCGCGCTGATTGCGTGGGACATCAGATTCTCTTGGTCGTCTCATTCTCTATATTACCAGACTTTGACAGGACTGGGTTTAGTTGATTTTGATTTTTTGAAAAATATGTTTTATTTGTACACTTGAAGAAAGTTATTTTTAATACTCCGTTATTTTTAATTAAATGCCTAGTGGAGGGAGTTTGATAACTATTGGGAGAATTTTAAACTCTAACAGCCTTACTAATAAACGGAGTATAAATATTTATACCCAGAATAAATATTTTATACCAAGAATAAATAAATTCGGAATAGGCAAAATGTCTACTAATAAATATGGAATAAAAACTCGGTATAAAGTTATACCTACCCTAGGCCTTGTTTAAGTGTAGTATAACCTAAAAAATATGTTTGCGATAAGGTGTAGAAGCTGTTGAGGAGGTTATTAATTTAATAAATATAGATATAAATATGGAAAATACAAGAAAAAGAAAAATTTTTAAAAAAAGAATATACCCATTTGCAATATACTCTAAAAAAGAGATTTTTAATTTATGTTTTGCTAGAAATAAGTAAAAAGTGATCAGTTAAAGACATTTTTATAATAAAACCTGCAAGGTAAGGTAAATTTCGACCAATTCCACAAAGAGCTTTTCTCAAACAAAATTTTATAAATTATAAAGCAAAAAAATCTTAAATAAAACGCGTGTAAGTACGCGTGTAGCAACGTAGCTGATAATCGATTTGAAGGAGTCGATTGTATGTAGGGAATATTCGTAGTCACGGTGAGATTAGTTTTCGATTGATATGCTACACCATGTACGTAGGAATTTGAAAAAATTCGATTTTGAGCTTTAACCCGCGTAGGATTAACAATTTAGGTAATATATGTAGTCAGGACGAAGGTACCTTTTGATTGATATGCCCAATGACGTACGTTACCATTTGAAAAAGTTTTTGACATTGACCTTTGACCCGCTTAGGGTCAACCGATTAGGCCCAAAGTTATTCCTAGAGATGCCTTAGATGAGTACTACGTACATACCAAGTTTGAAGTCTGTACGTCAAAGCGTTCTCGAGTTAACGTGCGGACAGACAGACAGACGGACAGACAGACAGACGGACACGTTTAGCATGTTATAACTACGCTGATGATAGATCAGCTACGTAATAATATGTAATCATTCGTGGTTTAATATTTTACGCACTCGCCTCTCACGCAGCTGCTGCGGGTTCGATTCCCGACGATAACAAACTTTTTTATTTTTTTTAATGGTCATACTGTCATACTTCATTTAATTTTACAGTGTTCCATGTACTTGTGTGAACTTTTGCTACGTTGCCAAATCATTATTTTAGAATAAAGAGGGAATAGTTATACTGAATTTATTCCGAGTTTATTAGTGAACAATGTATACCAAGCTTATACTTAGAATAACTATTCCAAGTTTAAATAAGGAATAACCTAAGAATAAGAGATTTTTATTAGTAACAGTGTAATTGGGTCTAGAGATTGCAGAAAAAGAATGTCTTGTCTGATCGGGCAATGAAGGTGTTGCTACGTTTTTCATCCACAGCATTAGTGGAAAGAGCCTTTTCACCATGTGTGTTCAATAAACTTTTACACTGTTACTAATAAAAATCTCTAATTCTTAGGTTATTCCTTATTTAAACTTAGAATAGTTATTCTAAGTATAAGCTTGGTGTAAATTGTTCACTAATAAACTCGGAATAAATTCGGTATAACTATTCCCTCTTTATTTCAAAATAATGATTTGGCAACGTAGCAAAAGTAGACACAAGAACATGGAACACTAAAATTAAATGAAGTATGACAGTATGACTAAGAAAAAAAATAAAAAAGTTTAATGTCGTCGGGAATCGAACCCGCAGCAGCTGCGTGAGAGGCGAGTGCGTTAAACATTGTACCACGAATGATTATGAATAAATTTAGATTTTTTTTGCTTTATAATTTATAAAACTTTGTTTGAGAAAAGCTCTTTGTGAAATTGGTCGAAATTTACCTTACCTTGCAGGTTTTATTATAAAAATGTCTTTAACTGATCACTCTTTACTTATTTCTAGCTAAAGATAAATTAAAAATCTCTTTATTAGAGTATATTGTAAATGGGTATATTCTTTCTTTAAAAATTTTTCTTTTTCTTGTATTTTCCATATTTATATCTATATTTATTAAATTAATAACCTCCTCAACAGCTTCTACACCTTATCGCAAACATATTTTTTAGGTTATACTACACTTAAACAAGGGTTAGGGTAGGTATAACTTTATACCGAGTTTTTATTCCGAGTATAAGTTATTCCATATTTATTAGTAGACATTTTGCCTAGGTATTCCGAATTTATTCTCGGTATAAAATATTTATTCTCGGTATAAATATTTATACTCCGTTTATTAGTAAGGCTGTTAGATTTTAGGTAATTTTTATGAAAATTGTATCTTTAACTTTTACATGAAACACAGATGTACAGGGTATAATATTATACAGACGATATTATTTAAGATTTTGTTAATGTGTACAGGAAAAGCCTCGGTAAAGATTTCTGATAAATATTTGCTCGTACATAATGTAAAGTAGTCGCCAAGAGGAAAATACTAACTCCTTACACACTAATAGTTACGAGGGTTATTCAGAAAGTTTCCCTAGTTTCTGAATAGCCCTCGTATTTTAACTTTGAGTAAATCATTGATGAATCATTCTTCAATTCCTAAAAATGGTCTACTAAATAAATATACTTATATACATTGTTTTTAATTTTAATTTTGGGTACAGTAATCAAATACACTATTTTTTAATATCCAAGTTTTCGAAAGTTTTTAATAAATGTTACTGTTCTTAGATTGAATTTTTAAATCTAATTTACAGTATGAATGATTAAAAATTAAAAACAACCTTCTTCGAAAATTTTTAAGATGAAACTATGTACATACATTACAGAATTTTGTTATAATACATAAATACAGTAAATTCCGTTTTCTGATATGTCAAATGATGTTGAAAAACTAGTTATTAACAAGGTGAAATGTAGTTGTTTTGCACTAGAGTTTGACGAATCCATTAATTTCGTGAAATTATTAAGTTTATCAGATTTTTTGCGTAAACAACTTTTTTATCATTAAGTACAAGAGTACCAACATGCAATAAATAACAAGTAGTTTATTATTAAATAATTTCAGATCCAAAACCATTAGCATTTGATTCCTACTATCGTTTTAATTTTTAACTTTGATCTAGCTTGGAATTGTAGATGTCCAAGATCCTTTTATTTTATTCTGTATTTTTCATTGTTATAAAACCAAAATTCCTTAACAAATAGTCCTTGATTTCTAAAAGGGATGGAATATGTTGTTCATCGTTTTATTGATTATCCAAAAAACCAGAAATGTCACATTTAATAAATCATTCAAAATGTAAATGTCAACGATTAATTATATATGTAAATTTATTAAAAAAAGAAAACTGAAAAAGTAGTAAATTGTTTCCACCTGCACCCATGGTAAGGAAATTTAACAATTTCTATACCAAGCTTGACCGTTTTCTATCAAAAAAACAACTACTTCCTGAGCTATTTGCCCCAAAGGACATTGAATTAGATTCCAATAGAAAACGTGATGGCGACCGACTTCGTCGATACTTGCAACCATCTCTATCGATTTGCAAATTAACAGGAAGAACCTACTCGTAGACCGGTTTCGAGATTATTGTGTCTCATCAGTTGAAATTTATTTCTTGTATTGTTAAATTTATTATTTGACCATCACTTTTTTCAAAAGTGTTTCTTCGGTATATATAAATTATTAATTTTAGAACAAACCCGTTAAACTTAGTGGAACTTAAAGTTAAATTTCTTATTAGGAAAAGCAGAATCCATAGATCTTTATATTTAGAGTGGGTTTATTTTGCTGTCTAATTATTTATGGGTGTTTTACAGTGAAGATAATTTTTCTTAAGGAGCCCGTATCCCATGCAATCTGAAACGAAAATGTGTCAATGATTTTTTTGGCCATGAAGTGCAGACATCTCTTAGTAATAGGATAAACTAACAGAAATAATAATAGAATCCTTTCACTAAATTGCTCTATTCATCGGAAAAAATTTTACCTGCTAAAAACACATGTTTTAGGGTTAAAAAACAGTTATATAATTCTCATTTCTAGACCTTGCCAGCCAACAAAATATATTTTGTATTTTATCTCGAGAAAGAACGAGGGTAGATTAACATTTAGTAATATAAATAGGTGCTCTAGTAATTATTACTTTTATCTTTATTTTTTACCATTTACCATTTTTTATTTGTATTTTTAATTCTATATATACCTAATCACCGGTAGGGTAAGTTTATTATTTTTATAAGTTTATAGTTGTGTGTGATTCTTTTTAGATCAGCTCTAGGTAAGTGTCAAAAAATTATTAAAATATTATTAACTTAGAGGCGATGCATTTACAAATGACACATTAAAGTGGTCAACATATTTTAATTTTGTAATACCTATTTACTTGCGTCGAAAATTCGGAGACTAGATACTTATGAAGAATAATGATGTTTTCTAGAACGTTGCTGGATTTAAACTAATGTTTTAAAATTTGATGAAGTGCTGCAAACTACCCACTATTACTACCCGAATGTTAACCCTTCAGGATTATTTGTTGACTTGAAATACGGTTTCTTAGGTGCATCGCCTGATGGTAAACGAATTATTGTAACTATTATATATATATCAGAGTTTAATAACTTATTATGTTTTAGGTTTAATTGATTCAGATGAACTTGTTGAAGTAAAATGTTTTTTAAAAGTAGCCACATCAAAAATATCATTGAGAGAGGCCGTAGAAAAGCGTATGGTTCCTTGCTTAAAAATTGAAAATAGTGAAATTCACTTGAAGGAAAACCACAATTATTATTATCAGGTAAGATTTGTTACTGGCTTTTCATTTTTCTAATTTTTTTAGAATATTACAAATTATTGTTTTTAGATACAAAGACAACTCGACATCACAAGAAGAAAAACATGCCATTTTATTATTTATACGGGAGATGATAATCCACTTTTTACCGAAAACATAAATTTCAACGAAACTTTTTTTAACAATATGGTAGAAAAGTTGAGACGATTCTATGAGGATTGCGTTGGGCCGGAAGTTATTTTAAACAGGAGAGGCAAAAGGTTAAAATATAAAGATCCACCAGAAAATATTTAAATGTAATAATAATAAAATTATATTATTTAAATAAAATATTGTGATGCCAGTTTTTTTTTACTTAATTCAGAATACCACGTATACAAAATTTACGCTAACATTTTTTTCTCTCAGAAACCTGTGGCCAGATTTCTTCCAAAATTTGACCAAGAAGTGTCTATATGGCCACCAATCATTGGTATTTTTTTCAAGAATTTTGAATTTACAGTTTTTTGTTATTAACAATTTTATAATTTTTATATTTATTTACAACGATGTTTATTCTGTGTCTAATGTTTTTTTTAATTGTGCTGGGAAAATGGAATAATAAAAACTTATTCTGTAAGCGATCGCTCGGCACACAAACAATAATTTTATTTACCCTCATATATAACTATAGATGGCCAGCCGTACGCTGGCTATTATAATTAAAATTTCTTCAAGATATAACAATGATATAACTGGTCTACTGACAGTCAATATCCGCAAATCAGTATTCTTTTTTTCATTTTTCTAATTTGTTTTATTGAATAATTGTTTTGTAAATATCGCAAAATATTTAAAAAACGTTACATTAATTTATAATACAAAAATTTGTTTTGACTTCGTTAATAAAAAAAAGAAAAAAATATATAGTGCCTAGTTCCATCTATGATAAAAGTTATAAACTAAAATACAATTATTTCGTCATTAACTACGTCCATTTTTGATCCAAAGTGAAAAAATAAAAATAAAATGCAGCATGATTTTAGTTTCTAACTATTTCTTAGGTCTGATCTCTTTAGAAAATTCTGATTGGGCTATTTGATAGAAAAATGTTCAACTTAGGAAAGATTTAGTTTCATTTTAAGAAAATTTATTTAGATTGTTGTTTATTTATACAAATGTAAAGGTCTAAAATAGTTCGCATTCAACATCTCTTTTTCAATATTAAACAATAAATTAACAAAAAATCAATGCAATCCTTACCTAAGTTAGACCTTTATATGCAATTTAGTGAAAAAAATAAAACGATTTGAGTTATAATAACGGAGAAAGTTAGAATAAACTTTTGGTCTGCAGGTGCCATTCTGATGTACAGCGATACCCCGTCCTTAATCTTCTTAAGTAAGGGATAAGTAGTTTTTGTTGGTTTTCGATTTTAACGAGAATAATTTTGGTCGTTAGGGGTGTTAAGGGATTAAGGTAACCCTATGTGTATAATTGCAAAAACCCAAAGTCTAAGTCACAGAATTTTATTCTTGCTGGAAAAACAATACTAGCTACTAGTTTCGGCCTAACATTGAGCCCATCATCAGGCCTGTATGGTTTGTATAAACAACGCCGGTAGAAAATAATTTGTTTTCGTTTTTGTGCGCGATTTTTGTAAATGAATGTTAAGGTCGGTTCTGCGCTACCGCTGCGTCTCCGTCTCCGAGCGCCTGCGATATTGAGAGAGTTAAAATCGGGCCACTTGTGTGTGTTGTAGTGTAGCTGTGTTGTGAAGGACTCTCTGTTTGACTTGAAAGACCGATTTAAGCAGCCACATAGCGAGTAGAGCGTTGAACTTGCCAGCCAGCGCGCTGCCTGCTACTCCATCCATACGACTACGGTATTAAAAAAGAGAAAGAGAGGCGGGCGGACGCGAACTATTACGGCATACGACAACACAAAACAGCCGGTCGGTATGCCGCGTTGCCACATCCATAGGGATTTCCTCGGTCTGTGATTATGACTCACCGTGCGCGCATATTTGTATTCACCTTCGCCGGCATATATGTAAGGATTATTACTATTATTATTATTATACGCTAATTGCGAAGGCATATTTAAAATGTAATTTGCTGGTAAGTTCGATAATATATCGGTGTGAATGTAACAATAGATGTTTTAAATAGTGCAACAAAGATTTTATTTTTATTTTTGATATTTAAAGCTAAATATTTAGATATAATTGGAAAAAAAATATTAGTTCATTATAAATTGAAAGTATGTAATAATTAACTGCTTTTTATCATTAATCTTCATTTTTGATCTATCTATGATGTTTATATAATAAAAATATTTAGTTTTATATTTTTATTTGTGTTTATAGTACAGGAAATTCAGCATTTCACCTCGCAATGGACTAGTTTAGTGATTTTTTTTATATTTGCATCTTATAAAATAGGTTTTTAGTGGTTCAAATGTACAAATAAAATTTTTATAAAATTAATCCTCTAGCCATAATCGGCTTTTGAAATTTAAATTTAATGGTTACATACGTCATAAGTGGTAAGTGACGTGTTTCAATAAGATTGGTAGAAAATTTGCGATGTTGTCGATATGCTTTAATATTAACCGAGAAACTTATCTCTCTCTCTTATTTGTTGTCATTAAAAAGAGATAAACATATCGATATTTTTGTTCTCTGATTGACACTTTATCAAATAAGGAGTAAAACACTAAACAAAATATTCTGTCATTTTCGTTAGTTTAATTTGTTGTTTGGTTGTGTTTGGTTTATGAAAGAAATTACTTCTATACTATTTTTGGTTCGAAAATAAAAATCCCTAACACCTTCTCTTGGTGTTATAGCGGTTCCTTCAAAAATAACCAATAGAAGTAATTGTTCTCTCGAAGAGCAACCCTTCTATCGGTACAGTGAGAGAACGAATTTTAAGAATACGGTTTTGGCATTTTCAATAGAACCACGCCCACTTTCTATTGGCTGTTCTATTCTATCACCGTCAAGAATAGGGGTCTTGTTTGTTTATTACAGATAATCACGATTTTCTCTGCTGTCATATATCTTGTCAACTGGTACAATCAGTTAGTCACAGAACACGATGTTTTGTGTCGCCAGTTCTTTGAGAATACTTGAAACGAACGTAGTTAAACTGTGACAACGTTGACTTTTAAACACACTTCATTATTGGTTATTAGTTGACGCTACGTTTAAAATTTAGTAATTATTTATTGCTAAATTCTACGAAATGAGAAAAATTAATTGCAAAATGAATACCAATATAAATAAGTAGGTATCTTATCCTAAATATATATATTGCTATCATTTTGATTAATATGATCCTACTAAACTAGTCCATTGCTACCCGTTATCTTTTTTGAGCTTCATTTCCTGTACTATAAATGAACGTTTGTGTTGTTGGTATTTATTCCGCATTTAAAATTGATTTAAAGATAGGAATATACTCTACAGACTAGGATATCGGAGAGATTCTTGAGAAAAGTTCCCCCTCGATTTAAAATAGTTTTTCACAGAAGATATTTTTAAATCACTGACAGGTCAGTGACAAGTCGGTCCGTGATTTGTTGAAGTTAAATGATTTTCTAGTTATTTCGTTCTGAAATTAGGGAATGATTTCGTTCTTTTTAAATACCAATACGAAAGAGTACTTGTATCGAAATAGTATATTACATAACGAGTGTGGAAAGTGAAGTATTACGCACAAGTGAAGTTTAGCACGAGCCGCGTAGTGGCGAGTGCGGAAACGTAACGAGTGCAAGAAATACACTTTCCAACGCGTTGTGTTCACGATTTTTCCTACGACCCCAATATTTCTTACTATAATAAATATTTTAAATTTGTTTATAAAATTTATTTTAATTGTTAGTCATGTTAAAAATTAGGATTTAAACGAGTTTATATATTGTATGGAAATATAATTAATTAAAATCAAATAACCACCTTTCTGAGGAATTCACATCAAAATTCTTTATTAGATAAATAACATTTTAATTTTTTTTGTGGGCTCTATAAAAATTAAAAGTAAAATGGTCAGTTGGTGAAATTAATTGAAAAGGAATGTAATAATAATAGACGCAAAGATAATTGTAAACAGAAACACAAACATAACTTCAAAAATCCACATTCGACACATGCACGGAACATAACCCAATATAAAAAAGAAGAATAAACTGTTCTTCTTTCTAAAAGTGTTTTTATAAAAATAATAATACTGAATAAAAATATGTTTATTTTTTAAAAATTTAAAACCCTATAAGAAAGTTTTCTTTATTCTTACTTTATACAGAAAAATTTGTATTGGCAATATAACAATACAATATTTGACACAAGGAAGATTTAAAAAAAATTAAATGGTCCTTGCTTTGACATTTATGTGTTTTTACTATTGATAAATTTGACGTAAATGTCACAGATCATAGAACTATTTTTTTCTACTTTTCAATACGTGTATTGATATTAGCTACTTTCTTAAGTACAAATAAGTGTGCAAACTAGCACTTTCATATGTGGTCGTAGGAAAAATATTTTTCCGTATTTGAATTTTTCTTGGTCGGTTTTAAAATATCAGTCATTGAACTAGGTATCTGAATAACAAATAAGTTTGGCAACGTGGCGGGGTAACCCCGAGACAAGTGGAAGCGATATCTCGCCGACTTGCGGATTCGCCTGCTGAGCTTGATTTGATCGTTTACAATCGTTTCACATTCACTCTCTCTCTCTCTTTCTATGTTACGGGTTCGTTTGTCTTGTGTGTTTTTGCTCGGCTGGCGCGTCCTAGAAGACCTTGGGAGAGAATTTCTGCCGGTTTAGTTCGTCGATTCGACCGATGACGACGACGTTTTGCGATCTCTTGTTTTACTTAACGTAGTCGTAGTAGTAGTTTCCGCCGCGCGCTCAATCTTTGCTTTCTGACCCAATTTCTGCATTTTTTTTGCGATGCGTCCATTTTTTTTTATTTTTTATATCTAATAAATACGATGACAAAATATATTTTTTTGTACATCGGTTTGTGTCACCGAAAACGTTTTGTATACGATGAAAAATATATCGAACCACGACCTACCGTTCAAATTGACTCGATTCGTTAAATATTTTCTTTTATAGTACAGTAAATAAGAGAAAAACTTTTTTTTATTCAATAAAATTTATAAATTCAATCACATTAAGGATTAAAAACAACTGAAATTTTACAATTAACATTATTAATATTTTTGGAGCATCTCAACTTGTACTGGTTTGCTTATACACTTGATTCGAGGTACTGGATTGATTTTCAGGTCCGTCCAGTATACACTTGGATACAGCAATCTTATTGCTTATTGACTCTTCCAATATAAGATTCTGCAACGGATGACGATTTCCATCCATCTAAACGTTTAAGTTTTACAAGATCAGCTCCGGAATTTGCAAACATATAGGATGTAGAAAAAGTACGAGGAGTAATAAACCCTAATTAAGTATGCAAAACCTTTACAGGGAGCACCATGAAATTTTTGATAAATCTCTTACTTTAAATTACATTTCTTCCGTAAATCTAAAAACCAGGTAGATCGGCTCCGTATATTTGTTTCAGTTGTAGCAAAGTTTAGGGTTTCTTCATTGTTAAAGGATTAGCAGTTAAGGAATAACGAAATGCAGTGGTGTGTATTTTGGGAAAAAACTACGTTTTAAATTATAATATAATAAAAAATGAAAAGAAATAATTATTGGATACATTTATTACTTACATTTTATTCTATATCCGACTCGGAAGAGGAAGAATTGTTGTTGACATTAATAATAATAGGGTCGATTAAATCATCACAAATATTGTCAATTTTCCACATATTTGCCTCTACTTTGATAACATGCTCGATACAGTTTTTCCAATTTTCCTTACCAACATGACTCTCAAACAATTTCACAATATCGTTTATTTTAAAAGTAGTATTTTTTTTCCAACTTCCCCCTTTACCTAAACCCATATTAATTCTATGGGATTAAGTTCACAATGATAAGGGGGAAGTCGAAGAACTGATATACCACGAGAAGAAGCCATTTCTTCTACAATGTAGGTTTTGTATTTATTCTTGTTCATTTTTGCAATTCTGTAAAGTTCTTTCCTTAGTGGATCTTTTGAAAACTTGATATTTTTCGAAATATGCCACTCCAAAAACTCTGCTTTACGCCAACGACTTGTAGGCAATACTTCTCGTAACCGTGAATGGTAACTTGCGTTGTCCATAATAATAACAGCCCCTTTTGGAATCAGATCCAACATTTGAACAAACTATTCCTCGAAGACATCCCCATTCATATCTTCGTGATAGTTCCCCGTGTGTTTTGAAATAAAAGTTAATAATCCACCATCAACAAAACCTTCAGAACTTCCAACATGGACAATGATAAGTCTTTTTCCTTTTCCAGATGGTGGCTGCAAACCTAACGACAAACCTTCCACGAATGCTTGCCTTCCGCTTTTAATGTTTTCATCTTGCCAAGATTTGGAAACTGTATATCCAGCATTTATCTATGTTTCGTCTAAGTAGAAGATTTTCAAATTTTGTTCTCTGGCATGTCGAATGCTTCTTAAATAGTCTCTTCTCCAAAAAACTTTTTCCGGTTTATCTATCAAGAGAGATTTTCTATTATATTTTGTATATCTGAAACCTACATTTTTAAAAAGATTGCATAATGTCATTCTGGAGAATTTTGTATAGTCCGTATCTTCTTGCACTGATGTCATAATTTTGTCAAGTGTTGGAATTTCCTTTCGTAAGTAAAATCCATGGACTTTACGCCTTAGTCTTTGTTTTAATGACTCATCGATCTCAATTGGTTTTCGGCCTGAAGAAGTTTTAGGGGGTTGAATAGTTCCATTCTTGCTTTTTTTAGTAATCTATAAATTGTTGATTTAGCAATACACAACATAGCAGCCGTTAATTCTACAATATCATCAACACTTGCACTTGGATCCTTGTTTTTCAATGATATATATCTTGCTATGTTGACTTTAATTAATTGAATTAATCTTCTTACAAAAAGAACAAAAATATGTAAAATAATTATTGTTACAGATTGGTTTGTTTTCTATTATGAATAAACTGTGTTACATTTCTTTATCAAACTTTCTAAAATTTTGAGGTAATCTTGAGTTACATTTGACGGTAACTTGGGGCCAATAATTTGCAATATTTTCAACGGTAACTTGGGGTTAATAATTTGCGGTATTTTCAACGGTAACTTGGAGTTAATAATTTTTAATGTTTTTGTAATATTATTTACTGTGACTGGAGCAGAGATATAACCCATGTACTGTTGTGTAACGCCGTCAGCAGTAGTGATACTAAAATTTGGTTCATATTGTATGGGTAAATGTAGAGAGTGTAATAATGAAAAACCTTGATTTCCTAGGATTGTAGAATTACTACCTGTGTCTATCATGGCTAAGACAGGAATATCTAAAATTTGTACTCTAAGATAAGGTCTATTATCGTTAGGTTTCTTTGCAAATAGAGGACGAGAGTTGCTTGAAACTGAAACGGTATTTGATTCCATTATAGGTAAGGCAATTTGATTTTCATTATTAGATGACTGGATTTTGTTTTCCGCTAATAAAGGTTTTGAAATGATTGTTTGTGAAGGTAATGATTTATTTAAGTTATTTGAATTGTTCTTAGATAAAAAGTTTTTAACAAAAAGAAGATATTTTTTCCATTCGGCATCAGAGGTGGAGAAAGTTAATTTTGATTCGATGGTGGGTTTTGGTCTTCTGAATTCCTGTTTGACTGTTTTTTGTTCTTCCTTGAAGGCAGAAGGCAAAAAGGGAATAGTTCTCTCTGCGTTACAATTATATTAACGGTTCATTTTCGTTAGGGGAGGAATTCGAGCGTTCTGATTGGTTAGTTTTTAACGGGTTCTCAACGTTCAAAAATGGTTGTGTCTATTGGTTGTCCGAAAGGTATTTTTTAATGATTAAGTGCAGGATTTAATTATACATGTGATTAAATTAATTTTACGCTCGGAACATGTCAATGAACATGTTACAAATTCACAAAACTTCCAAGCACACCAAAAATAGCAGTAATCTTCATCAACAAATAGACGTCATCAGGAGTTTCTGTCAGAAATTTAATAATGTCATCTAGCAAAATCAAATATCGAACATCCATCATGTTAAAAGTACATGTTACGCCGTTGCTCCAAGACTCCAAGAAAATATTTTTTAATTCAGGTAATAAGAAAAACTGCGTTTGTTGTAAACGTTTCTTCATCAGAAAACAAAATATTATGAAAGAATCGGGCATGTCAAAGTTTTTTACTAATCATCGCACAAAAGTCTAACTTTGTGTCATAATCTTGTAAGGTATTAAGGATTTTTCGGTTTGAATGGATGAATCTTTTTACTTAAATATTTTCTGTAAGTGATTCTTGTTCTTTTTCACAGACTCAACTTGGAATGCATAGCTAGTGCATATTAGTTTTATCATCCTCCTCGACGAACACCTTTTTCAATTTCTTTTTGTCTTGAACAGATTAAAACTTTATGCCAGGAATGACATTTTTCACTACACCTTATATAAATATAGATATATACATGCTGTATAGTGTTACCAACTTTTGGACACAAATAAAGAATTTATCCTTGTATAAAATGATCTAAGATCATACTGAAAAAAATTGGTAACCTCATTGACAAAAATAGAAATCACCTACGTAGAGTATAATAGTACGTACCAGTTTCAGTTTTGCTTGAATTACGTGTCTGCCAATAACAATAACGGTCATAATTATATGCCAATATAAAATTGTAAACATTCAAGTTGTATGCTTTTAAGACGGATAGTATTTGATATTGTGAAAGTTAATTAAACGAATACAACAAACTAATTTTATTATACTCAGCGATAAAGTAATGAAAAAATGGTTTATTATCCAGCTATTGGTTTTGAATAAATTCTGTTGATCGTTAGAGGTCAAATCAGACCTAGTTGTGGACTGACTTGAAGTTGATTTTCTTGGTTATTTTTTTATAAAAATTTTGATTACATATTTTATAATGCTGGTCATGGGATTTTAAATGTTTCAAAAAAGGTATGGAGTATTAAAATGCTAAAAATTATTTGTTGAAGACGAAAATATTTAAAAATTAAAAAGCAGTACCGCAAACGGCAAACAGAAGAACATTTTTTACTTGATAAGACTTGAATAAAGGAACAAAAAATGTGAGGAGAGAAAAATATATATATAGGGTGTCAAAACTCGATACCTCGTATCTGCACACTAGCTATTTTCGAGGAGGTTAAAAAAATGAAATAAAGTTTCTGTTAAAGAGAGGTATTTTTAATTTTAATTGATGAGAATAAAATTATTAAAGCCGTAAACCTTTTATGATGTCACCGTTATAATTAAAACAAAATAAATGGGTTAATTAATTTGATATTTTTATTATAATGATTAGAAATGTTCGTTTATTAATATCTATCTAAACTATGAATATAATTCGTGGTCTGAGTTTGGAAAGATGTCGGATTGAATGAATAAGTAGGATTTTGAAGTTTCAGCATCGTGTTTCTCTCGACAAGAAATCAATAGTCACAACCTGTTACAGTGTTTCTGTTTGCAGTTATGTTACTGGGAAAGTACAGTTTCGTCTAAAGTTTTGCGTTGAATCGCGCTCGGGTAAAGCAATATGGCGATGTACGTTTTTTTTTTAAATTGCGTCTAGAATTCAATACGATAGAGCGAGCGAGCTAAAGATAGAGAGAGAAAATGCGAGAGAAACGCTGACTGGTATTGGATTATTTGAAATTCAAATTATTTGTACATACAGAAAATAGGAGAAGGATGAAATTATTATTTCCTACTATATATACATCGGAAAATTTAAAGCTAAAATGTTGTACATACATATAAGATGTCTTTAAAGTGTGAAACTTGAAATTCTGAAAAAATTAACATGGCAAACCCTATACCTCACAGATTCTGTATCTAATAGGAATTTCACCATGGACAAAATATTTTATAGTGTTTATGTTAATTTTTATATATTTAATCTGTTATGTAGGCATATAAATGATAATAAATAAATTTTATATATTAAACTAAATTAAGATAAGAAAACTTAATAAACATAATAAATTGCAATAGGTATTATATTATGACCTATCATTTTAATACAATAATAATATATATTGACAACTTACATAAAGAATAAACTTAATTTATAAGGTAAATCATAGTTTATACGTTTATTTATTTGTAATCTTGTTGTATATGTTTTGTTAAAATCATTTGTTATGTATAAAACATTAAGTTTAATGTAATGTACAGGGGCGACGGATGAAATTTTGACAGGGGGGGCGACATACCGGGTGTTTGATATTTTTGTATATCAAACTCACGATTTTGGCCATTTTTTACCTTAAATCTTTCTTGTTGAAGCTAAATTCTGTATTGGCCTACATTTGCAATTGTGTTATTATTTACCAATATTAAAAAAAATCTTTCCTGATCCAGGGGGGGGGCAAGGCCCCCCCCCCTTGCACCTCTCTGTCGACGCCCTTGGTAATGTAGGACTAAAGTAGTTCAGAAGCAGGAACTGTATAATCCAGTTTTTTTTGCAAGTTCTGGTACTTTAACTTGAGCAAGTAGCCACAAGCTTATCAAGATATTTTCGTCATAAATTTGAACCAATTACTCCTGCTCAAAATCAGATAGGCCAACTATACTTCTCTTTTTGAAAGGATATTTGACCCATTCATTGTTAGGGCTGGGTTCAGAAAGATCGCTTCTAAAAGTTAAAGCTAGACTTTTTCGTCTTTGCAGACAACTCTTCTTCGGATGTTTGACACAAAATCAATACTCTTTCACTTGAAATGGTTTCTCCCCATAACGTAAAAATCATTAAAAAACGTACTTTCTCTACTCATGGGCAAACAATAAAAGAAAATTAAGAAAGACAAAAAACAAGAAAACGTAGAATTATCTTACTATTAACATATTGTTGGTGATAAACCGGCTCTCAGCAGTTTGATATAAAAATTGCCTGTCTTTTATTATATGAAAGTACCTCGTAGTCTCCAGCTTTTTTAATAAAGTTTTATCGTAGAATTGGCAACATTCAAAAGGTTCAATATTCGCAGGCGGGTGCCGATAGTTACTAAAAAGAACGACAGTTAGCGCGTTACCAACCAAACAAAACTTAAAAGAGAAAAGAAAATAATAAAAAAAAATATGGCGTGAGTCTCGTTTGGTGGTAGCCGTATACTTATATATATACCATCTCCTTTTATGGATCTCTTCGAAGTCGAGTATCGCATAGTTGAATAAATTTAGAGGTGTCTTTGCTCGACAGAAGACTTTATATGCTACATACAACATAAATACAATTAAGAAAATCTCCGAGACTTGTAAGCCAGTTTACTTCTATACATGTTAGGACGTTTGAGATGTCGAGAAACAACAATAATAATCTATTGAACTGGAATGGGAAAAAAAGTGAAAAAAACTATGAAATCCGTTTAAGAATTGAATTATTTTCATCTGATAAGATTTATATTTATCTGCATGAACTTTAATATCTGTAAAGAACGTTTGGTTATTCGTAATTTTTTTTCAAATATTTAAGAGAGAGTTTTAATTAATTTGGTCCAAGAGTCCAACCCAAATAAAATAGAAACCCTAGATCAGGGATCCCCAAATTATTTTGAACCAGTGACCCCTTTTCAACAATAAACTGTTACCTCAGACCCCCCATGGTCAAATTATTTACTTTTAAGATCAACCCCCTTATTCATAATGGTCCCCTAACTTAAAATAGCTGTTACAGAGTGTTATTTTTCATTCTGACTTTGGTCAATAGAAGACGACAGAGTGAGAATTAGCCATGCTTTAAGGTAGCAGACTATTATGAATAAGGGGGTCTATCTTTAGTTTTTTTCCTATTGATACAAAATACCTAGGTACTAAGTTGCCAATTAGAAAACTTTGCATTTGGTTAAGGAGTAAAGTTAATTTCATTTTCTTATCAAAATTTAACAAAATAAAAAGACAATTCAGTAAATATCAAGTATAAAGAATCTTAGGTTGGTAAGAAATTGTATTTTAAAAAGTATTAATTCACAAAGAGAAAATAATAATAATATTTAATTGCTTTAAAAACAGGGGTTTACAGCAATGAGTACAAGGAGATGTCTAATTCAAACTATAGCTAAGTACAAAAAAAAAATACAAAGTGTTATTTATTTAGAATAAAGGAGCGTAATTTCAAAAAGTTCCAGATATAAGCACATATCGCTTTAGCAATAGGTGGTGTTATATTTTTCAGTGAGCATATAAATGAATCCAAACTATAGGGTACGTTATTCGACATTACTGAGTATATTGGACATTCAAATAAAATGTGTTGTATTGACTCCTTTTGTTGAGTGTTGCATACTGTACAAATTAACTCTGGGTCTATAGTGTATAGAATGCCATTTAGAGTAAATTTAATTCTAAAATTATTTGCCAACCTTAATTGTGCTAAAGTACGAGTTACTTGCATAGGTAGTTTTAGGTCTAAATAAGCACTAGTAGTCTCGGAAATATCAAATAAATGGTAAATTGACATAAAGGAATATCTCGACGCGAGAGAAGCATCTAGGTTATGTAAATATTTGTAGTAGTTAGATGATAAAATCTTTTTTCGCGATCTTAAAGTAGTAGGATCAAAAGTATTCCATATGTTCAAGCTTGGACACAAAGAGAAAATAAAACATTCAGTGTGGATGAACCTGGTGGCTATCTACCAATCCTAGCTACATCCGGTTCAATATTGGTGAGGTATCTAGGTAATGTTGGTATCTGAGGCCTAGATAATATTGTCACAACAGGTAGTTGAATAGTTCCCATGACCTTAGAACCGAAGTTTTTTTAAAGTACAATTCAAATTAAAATAAAAATATTCTACTTATTCAAAAGTAAGAATTAAATATAAATTAATGCAAAAAGCTTTTTTCCTACGTATTTTTTTTTGGTCCACTAACATTTCCCTGTTTTCTCTCGCTTAAAAATTGATAGATATTTTGTTCACTAATATTGGAGCACCTAGTCACCACATTACGAACAGTTGCTGATGCATCGTGATATATTAGTGCATCATGAAACAATTACAACAACATGAAACAATTAAAACAATAGTTTTTTCTCTTTGTTTTAACTGAGCCACTTGTACTGGAACAAAACTCGAACTTGACGCCATTTTTACTACCGAAAATGTTCTTGTAGTAAAACAATAAAAATATAGATCACAATATAAACCACCAACACTAACGAGTATAAGATTTAATGACTATTCTTAGCTGCCAACTCCAAACAAATGAACTATAGTACCTAATGTTCAAATGAATTTAAAGATTAAAAACTGATTATATTCTAAGAAAATTTTTATGATTGATTTGTAAATTAGTAATGTCCTTTTTTTCTGTTTCAGGTGAGTGTCCCTAAAGAAACAAAAGAAAATAATACCATAACTAATGCAAATTCTGATGTAAGTAATTATTTTTCGGTTTTTGTTTGTTTTGTGATTTTCATCTTCTGTGTTTGTCTCCTACTGGATTCATCGTTTCATTTATAATAACAATACGTACAATAATTCCTCTTCTAACATTAAAATTCAAATATTTGTTGCTTTATCGACTTTAAACGAGCATTTGACTAAGTAAAACAGGAATTCTGGTGATTATTTTTTGACTTTTTTTTAAAACCATTGAAATGCTTCTTTATTTGTTACAAGGGTAAATTTCAACCAATTGGTGGGAATAAATATCTTGTGATTATTGTCGGGAATAATCAGTGTAGCTTTTATTTGCTTAGTAACTGTCAGATACTTGTCAAAATAATTACTTAATTGTGTCAACGCTAAATAGGTGAAAGTCATTTTATTGTAAAAATTTGTGAATCAAAAAAAAATCTTGTCAAATATAACTCGAGAATTCCATAAATTAGAAAATAATTTAAAAGATTTTGTTCAAACTTGTTGCCATTTGGCAATTTTCAAACAATCTGTCAAATTATTTTCAATTTATTCTCATTTTCTTGTTATATTTTTACTGAAAATTTTACGATGTTGGTGTAAAAATAATTAAGATTATTAAAAATATCTTTAAATAGTATGGTAGATTATTCACTTTTAAAAAAAATTTATAGAACGTCCTACAGTTTTACTGTAGGAAGAAACTTCACGTTATTGTCAACCGCTGTTGCCATATTTACACTATAATTATTACCCAGGTAGGAGCACAAACTGTTTACCACAGTCTAATTGGTAGTATAAATGCATAAAAACTGTGTTCATATGAAACACACAGTCGATAAGTGCATCAAATATTTGTGTCTCAAAAGAAAACTCATAGGTACTGATGAATAACTTTATATTTATTACTGTTAACAATCACGAGGAATTTAGAATTAACAAGCTAATGATACACTATTATAGGCAAAAGTAAAAGCACATATTTTTTTTCATACTGTACGGTAAAGTGCCATTTCAGCACTCTAACCTAACCTAACCTAACTTAACCTAACCTAACCTAACTTAACTTAACTTAACCTAACCTAACCATTCCGAAAAACACAATTTTTTATAACAAAAATATCAATTAAAAGAGAGTAAAAAAATAAAACAAACTTATACAAGCAAAGTTTAAAGTGAAATGGCGAAAAGAAGCGTTTTCGTAGCTTAAAATTAAAGCTAATTTATTTCAATAATGGACTAGTTTAGTGATTTTTTTTATATTTGCATCTTATAAAATAGGTTTTTAGTGGTTCGACTGTACAAATAAAATTTTTATAAAATTAATCCTCTAGCCATAATCGGCTTTTGAAATTTAAATTTAATGGTTACAAACGTCATAAGTGGTAAGTGACGTGTTTCAATAAGATTGATAGAAAATTTGCGATGTTGTCGATATGCTTTAATGTTAACCGAGAAACTTATCTCTCTCTCTTGTTTGTTGTCATTAAAAAGAGATAAACATTGATATTTTTGTTCTCTGATTGACACTTTATCAAATAAGGAGTGAAATACTAAACAAAATATTCTGTCATTTTCGTTAGTTTAATTTGTTGTTTGGTTGTGTTTGGTTTATGAAAGAAATTACTTCTATACTATTTTTGGTTCGAAAATAAAAATCCCTAACACCTTGTCTTGGTGTTATAGCGGTTCCTTCAAAAATAACCAATAGAAGTAATTGTTCTCTCGGGGAGAGCAACTCTTCTATCGGTACAGTGAGAGAACGAATTTCAAGAATACGGTTTTGGCATTTTCAATAGAACCACGCCCACTCTCTATTGGCTGTTCTATTCTATCACCGTCAAGAATAGGGGTCTTGTTTGTTTATTACAGATAACCACGATTTTCTCTCCTGGCATATATCTTGTCAACTGGTACAATCAGTTAGTCACAGAACACGGTGTTTTGTGCCGCCAGTTCTTTGAGAATACTTGAAACGAACGTAGCTAAAATTGGACAACGTTGACTTTTAAACACACTTCATTATTGGTTATTAGTTGGCGCTACGTTTAAAACTTACTAATTATTTATTGCTAAATTTTACGAAATGAGAAAAATAAATTGCAAAATGAATACCAATATAAGTAAGTAGGTATCTTATCCTAAATATATATTGCTATCATTTTGATTAATATGATCCTACTAAACCAGTCCATTATAAGTTTGCACACATCTATAGAGCGGGTCACAGTTATTATGCAGCATTGCGTTTATGGACGACGGCGTTGCCATATCGGCATGTTTTTCGAATTTGGTTCCAACTGGCGCGGGAATATAATTTGCCATTGTGTTACTATTATGATTTAAATGTTTACTAAATTATTCATTTGAAAATCGTTTAGTGAGTAATTAAGAATATTTATAATTATGCTTTTAGATAAATTTTACGCGTTTAAAGGAAAATATTGTAAATCCGCTAAAATATTCAAATTTTATACGTTTAATTATCACGTATAAAGAAATAAATAAATACAACGGCCTTACAAAAAACCTTTGTCAAATTATGAAATAATAATATAATATAGGTAATTAATAATAAAAATATGTCTATAATAATAATATATACATAAATTACAAGACGAGTGGTAAAAAATTTTAAGGGAGAACGATTAACAGAGAAAAGCTAATGAAATCTTGCCGACGTTTCGATGATTTTTCCGAGGATTTTTCTTCTTCTGGCGGGTTGTTGTAACAAACAAAATATAGAATAAGTAAATGAATTAATAATTACGTATTTTAACTTGAATTAAAATTAAACTTTAAAAATGACAATGATTAGCAGGTAATAACTAAAATAAATGAAAATTGAATGGAACATTTGAGGGTTAAGAAATATATTACTGATCTTCATCGTCATCCAAGTCTTCATCTTCATCGTCTTAATTTAGATTTATTATTATTGGTTCAATGTCTTCCATTAAATGATCTGTTTGCCACATCTTTTCCTCTGTCTTCTCTACCTTTTTTTTCATAATTAGACCACTGCATTGGGGTTACTTGCGAATACGCTGTTTTTCCACATCCTCTTTTTTAAAAGTACTATTATTACGAGCCACATATCCTTTCACTTGGCTCCTCACCATTTCAATAGGATTTAATTCGCAATGATAAGGTGGTAATCGTAGGACTGTTATATTATGTTCCGTGGCAATGTCGTCTATTTTTCTTAGGTCGTACTGCTCTCTAAACCAAAGCGGCAACAGTGTTGAATATTCGCCCATAAGATTTACATTGGCCTATGCCGTCCACGCTGCATAATAACTGTGACCCGCTCTTTAGACAACTTTTTTCGATCGAGCTTCACGAGAACTATCGACTGTGTTAATACCAAGGCGAAATTCTGATGGCAGTTAATCGGAACTACAGCCTTGTTTTTATTTATTTTTTTTAAAACAAACACATTTTTGCCGAATTTTCTTTAAAAGCAGAAATAACGAGCTATAACCGAGTATTTTTAATTTTTTTTTGTGACACCTACGTATTCCAAGAGATCCGGGTGGAAAAAAACCCAGAAAGATTATTTTTGATCAATCTACTTGCAGCTTTTTTTTGTGTAAATTAGTCATCGTAAGTAATTCATCATTTTCCAGAAACGACTTTAACAAACAACGTTTGTAGATAAATGTTGGATAATTGATTAGTCCATCGCCATTTAAAATCGATTCCGTTGAGACGTATCGAACGAAGATTCCAATGTATTGACGCCGAAAATTATATTTATTTTTAGCATTCGCTGTAACTTCTATTTCCCTATCAAGAGAGTTTCGATAATGTTTTTTTTTTTAGGCTGTACTTACTTAGTCACAGCGATATTCGTTTGCCAACAATTAAAAATACTTTTATTTCGATAAAATCGAGGTCTGGCTGTTAAATAACGAGACTCGAACCGGGTTCCTTTTAAGGAAAAAAGTCACAGGGTGCTAAATCAGGCGAGTACGGCGCCTGTTTGAGCACTGGAATGCCTCTAGCGGCTAAATAACGCTTTACAGACAGCGCTTTATATAATAGTAGACACTTCCAGCTATCTAATGCTGCATTCGTTTCCCACCCTACCTCTCTTGGACGCCTTCTGCGCGCGCAGTCTCGTTATTTAATAGTCAGACCTCGTATAGTCGAAACTAGGGATGGGCCAACCTGCTATTTTAGTGTAGCTGTGACAAGGCGTTACTGCTCCAGTGACAAAAAGCAGTGATTTTCTGGAGCAGTTTAGCTTGGAGCAGACTGTGACTGTGACAGCGTTGTAGCAGTGACAAAGTAACAGTTCGTGAAATAGCAACCCACCACTAGTCGAAACGTTGTTTGTAATTTGTGTCGTAAGAATTTGTGAACTTATCGAGTCACTGTTTATAACAAATGCTGTTAATATTTATGAAACTTTGCATGCAAGTACAGTGAGGCAAAAGGCATACGACGCCATATTTTTTGTTACTATTACCCTTCCGGTTTGACCGGAAATACCCTTAACTTATTTACATTTCCTGCATTCCAACAGAATAGCCTGTCAACATAAAATTATTGATTTCAACAAGATGGAGCGCCTCCCACTATGATCGACAGATTAGGAATTGGACGTAAAGGAGATTCATACAGTGGCCCGCTAGTTCTCCGGACCTCAATCCGTTAGATTTTTTCTTTGTGGTTATCTAAAATCATAATTTTTGCAACTGAAAGAGATTCTTTTCTTGTTTTGATGGTTTTTTTCTTCCGAATTTGACATGTATGAGATAACGAGTTCTTTTAAAATCTACAAAAAGATACAGGGTGTCCCATTTAAAGTAAATAAGTTAAGGGAGTAGTAACAGATCCAGATTTGCGTCACTGTACTTGCATGCCAAGTGCATAAATGTTGTTCTTTTCATCTTAAACATGGTTCCATATTTTTCTTTCCAACTGGGTATGTCAAATGGTTGAAATTTTTCCATAACGGATAATTTTTTTTCAACAGTAAATACACAAGAGCTTTTTTTTACCGGAAAATTTTTCGATTCATCGAAAGATTTATCTAATTTCAGTTTTTTGAGTAATATTACTGATTGGCAAAATCTTGAGATGAAGAGAAAAATTTATCCATTAAAAAAAAGATCACGTGTATTTTGCTAAGATAAATTAACGACTAATTATATAAAGAAACAATAAAATTTATTCATTCTAAAACAATTAAACTAGTTAAAAGAACAGTTGTTAAAAATACAATTATTAAATATTGGTTGGGGAGTACTGATTTTAATGTTTTCTTCTCGTGTTTCTACGTATGTTGAATATTCTGTTTCCGAGGGTCTCAAATTATTTATAAGTTGTTCATGGTGTTCGGGGTCAATTTGGAGGTATGGTTTAATCGATTGTGATGACGAGTGTCCTGTTATCTTAATAAGCTGTTGATCGCTAACTCCTGCTTTGGCTAATTGGGAAACTGCGCTGGCACGATTTGAATGGTTAGTAACTTTATTATTGATTATGTCCAATCCAATTTTTGCAGCAGAATTTTTTGTCCAAACAGATATGGTATTAATATCTAAAGGAACATTTTTGTACCAACCTTTAGAATTTTTATTTTTCCAAAAAGGATTTGGAGTTAAAAATAATCGGTCAGAAGTAATATGTTCATTTCTTTTTTCTACTAGCAAATGGAATAGTTTTACAGGGCAAATACTTTCGTCACTTTCATTTCTAGTCAACCATTTGCTGTCTGTTAACTTTTTCGAGCCGCCTTGTGCCGTTTTCGAAAATATGGTGTTATATTCAATCCTACCCGTAGGAAGACCATTTTGGTTCTTTTCTACTTTAAAATAATAAATTTTGCAATTAACAGCTTCTCCTCCTCTCCAAGCCCATTCGTAAGAAGCTATATGAAAGAATCTTTTTTGCAGCCCTTCAGATTCATTTATATTCCATAGTGTTGCCATTTTTATTATATTTTCTTTGTCTATTGCTGAAGAACACGTCTTTCTTTTTGTTGAAATCAATTGAAGTTGTTTTCTTTTGGCATTTCTAGCATCCCGAGCTTCTTTAAAGGTTATGTCTGTAAAAGGATCAAATTTCAAACCATATTCGTTAAAATATTTCTGTTGTAACATTTTAGCAGTCGTGTTCCATATTGTTTTGACCGCAAATTCTTTGTAATCTTCTCCATTCTTTTTTTTCATATTGAAAGCCCAATCTTTTAATATTTTTGCTAGATCTTGTATTGTAGTATTCTCTTCCAACTTATAATTTCGGCTTTGACAAAACTCCATGAATTGTTTCCATATTGATGACTTTGTATTTTTTGTTGACTTCGGTATTGACTCTTCAATATTTTTTGTAATTTATTCATGTGAAACCTCTCCAAATCGGTTCATACTTTATGTTTTTTGCAAAGAAAAGGTAGTATTGTTTTATATTGTTAAATTTGACAATTAAATACCTGTCAACAATAATGCAAAATTGATACACACCTACTAGATTGAGGAACATGCGATAAAAAAAAGCGATAAAAAAGGATGCACCTTTTTTATCGATGTCAAAATGACAAAATAGTTTGTAGGTATATGACATTTTAACATTGGAGTTAATTTATCGATAAAAAATTGGCTACAAAATAAAAACCCGTTTAATTGTTCTAGCAGTTTAAACAGGAATGTTTACATTTGTTAAATAGATCTAATATGCATATTATGACCAGGTGAACCTTTCAGTAAAGGCCTTTATATTGTTGCTTGATCTCGAACACTAGCTCCCTGAGATTTTTTTTATTTCTTAGGACGAATTTCACTCCCGTTGCACCTTCCCCAGTCAAACGATTTCTATTAGTAGTTTTCTTTCCTTTCATTTGCAAAACGTTGAGGCATGTAGTCCGAGAAGTAGTTGTTTTTTCTTTAGAAAACGGTCAAGCCTGGTTGCAAACTACTATTTTTCTATTTTTGGTAATGTTTTGTTAAAATATTCTTAAAAAATCAATTCACATACAAATTTATGCTGAATTATTACTGTAAATCTCAAATGATTTATTTTTTTACTTAATATTTTTGAAATTAATATAAACCAAATAAACAAACAAATAAATGTTTGTGTCCGTTTTATTCTTCTCAATAATGTTTCCTATTTTATTATTTTTATCTTTCTTGGATAATTTTATAAAAAAGTTTTTGTCTTCCGTATAATATTTTGTCTAAAAACAAATTATGTCATATTTTTATGTTTTATTATGTTATTTTTAGGTTTAACTTAATTTCATATCAATTTCGGTAAACACGTTTGTCGTTATAAAATAATACTTGTTGTTATCTTTGCTGATTAAAGTATTATATTTATGCCCATGAATGTTATCTATGCGGTTATTTGTTCATATACTACATAATCACGACTTATTCACGTTGTGTTTTCGAGCAAAAATATTATTTGGTTAATGTGTATTTGATAAAAGATCAAAATATTAAATATATACCTACCCGTCAAAATAATGTCTTTCCTGGTCAAATAATCAGTATATTAATATAAATTTAAGTCTTAAACTATAATTTTCATAAATTATTTATAATTGTATAATTGGAAATATAAATAACTTAAAATCTATATACGATAAACGCACTAAATTTTGTTTAAGTCCATTTCAAGCTACTTCGTCTCATATTTACATGATTTATAATCAGTAGGGGTTCAATAGACATGTATATCATCCATTTTCTGTAAAATTTATAGATTGAAAATGTAGGCCATTTCGTGAAATCCACCAATCACCATTTGCGTTAATTCACCCTCAACTCATCTGATTTTCAATTTCAAAAAACCGTCAATAACTTGTCAAAATATTTCTATATATAGTTTAAAAGAAAATGACGTATCAAGAATATTTGCTAAAAACAGAATCAAATAAATATTCAGTTTGAGGTTATAGATAATTGGTAGTATAGTGTTAAGTATTCCAGTCTTTTTCATAAGTGAGTCGTAGAAAAAATATTGTGTTCGACTCGTTTGGATTGTCCATATCGGACGATCGAGCACTCCGCCTACGGTTTCGCGTTCAAACTTTGTTCTCATGCCGTCATATTCACACTAGTCGCACAAACTTCTAATTACTGGATAGTAGCACTTGATAGATATATTTCATTACTTGCTACTATCCTGTAAAAAAATTTGACCTCGACAGGCTTCTACATATATTAAAAACCAATAATAACTTGGTTTGGTTTCAAACGTTTTAATATTAAATTGAAATTCAACAGCAGAACGCCGATATAAATATATTAATATTTTATTTTTTCACTTTTATTTTGTGTCTTAGGTTACTTACAGTATGAAGTACAGTGTATTTTTATTTTATATACGAATGTTCTTATGTTCATTTTAAGAGGTTTTAATTTTTTATACTTCATTTGCTGGTGAAAATTTGTGGTTCAATTTATTATAGTTATTTGGTTTGTCATATTAAAAATAGTAAAGTTGTCTTCAGTGTCATTTTGATCTCGATACAATAAATTTTGAGACATTGTTTTAAAAAATAAAGTCATCTAGTAAATATTAGTGGTAAAAGTCCTTCTGGTGATGCTTTTCTAAAAACATGTTTTGTGTATTAACTAAATACAAATGTAGAAATTTTACCCCTCTATTATTATTCTAAATCAGATATTTTTTCTTTGAATTTCATGAAGACTTAAAAATATTTTCGAATTGTAAATGTAATTAATATAATTTTATTAGTCACAAATTTCTTACATTAAGAAGTTATTTTCTAGATTTTTCAAAAAAATTAAATATTGGGTTGGATGCCCAGTGGGTGACTCAAAAAACCCGGTGGGTTTTTTTTTGGGTAAAACCCGCTTATAAAAGTGGGGTTTTTGAAAAGTTTTTTAAATAAAATTCCTTATACTTACCTATATATTTTAATATTGTTGTATTTTGTAAAAAATAAAACATACAAATAAATTTAATAAAAATACGTTCTGTATTTTACCCATTTGCATATCGTATTTTATAATAATTGTTAAGCAAAAGGTGGTATAAATACTTCAAGTTTTCTTT